>CAKXYN010000055.1:11297889-12595778 GCA_935064755.1 Tragelaphus eurycerus
ATTTACTGTTGAGTACCTTTGATGAATCTTTAATTTTAATTACTGGACTTTTCAACTCTAGATTTTCCTTTGAGTTCTATTTTTATAATTTCTATCTCTTTACTGATACTGTATTTGATGAAACACTGCCTTTGTATCTTCCTTTAACTCTTCAAGCATGGTTTCCTTTAGTTCTTTGAATGTATTCATAACAGCTACTTTGATAGCTTTAAATCTGACACTGATCACTGTCACAGAAAACTGAAAGTTTCTGTTACCCATGGTTTTTTTTTTTTTTCTGTTTGCATACTTTGTAATTTTTTTGTTGGAAACTGAACATTTTTGGCAATCTGCTGTTTGCAGTAACTCTGGATACTGCTTCCTCTTTTCACAGCCTGTCTGCTTGCTCACTAGGCTATTTTAGTGAAGTCTATTTCTATCACAGTACAAAGACATTACTGGTGTCATTCTTTTGATGGCACAACCCTAGGCATGTGCACTGTCACCTTGGGAAGACAAAGGTGTCAGCAGGACTCTCTCTCTGTCTTTCCCTGATCCTTCTGATAAGCCATCTGCCTCTGTTAGTATTACATTCAGTCCTGAGGCTTCACTAATTGCTGGCTGACTGCAGTGTCCTGGGGCATAAATTGCTCAGCAGTTTGATCTAATAAAATTTGGGCAGAGGTAGTCTTCGAGGCCAACTATGAAGTTTGTTCTGACCCCAGGATGGTTCCTCTTGATATCTCCTTCCCTGGTTCTCTCTGGTGAACCAGGTGGCCTATAGTTTAGCTTGTTGCTCTTAATTAAGAGGAACTATTGTTTTCTAAAGGGCTCTTAGGTTTGACTTCTCCACACTCTCTTTCAAATTAAACTCAGTTCCTTTAGGGAATATTTTGGAGCTCTCTTTCCTTATGGACTGTCTCTCCCCCCTGGAAAAGGTCACTCAGTCACTGGGTGCTGGGTGGGACAACAGCCTCTAGTTTTCTTGGCTCGTGTCTCACATTGTGAAACCTCTGCCCTGCAAGTGAACTGGGCTGAGGGTGACTGAGGCCCCAGTACTCCTGCCTGCTGTGACTGGAATAGGGCCTCCAATCTATGTGTGACCAGTATGGAGGAAGGGAACCCCAAACCTGGCAGTTGTGCTTACCAGAAGTTTAGCCTTTTCAACTTGGAGTTGGGGGGCTAAGAAATGCTGACGGTCTGCTCCTAGCAAGTAACCCTTGACTGGGAACTGAGGGCGGATGAAGCCCCGATTTCTTGGGCACATCCATCCTTTAGTTGAGCTGATTTGAGAAGGGGCAGGGACGGAGGGAGTAGGTTGTGACTCAAACAACACAGACTCTTGCTATTCTTAACTCAGTTTTAGTAAGTTTTCTTGAATATAAATTTCTTCATTGGAGTTATGTGTGTAGGACAGTTTCCAGAGATTTTAAATGGATGCTTGATTTTTTTTTATAGTTTTCCCCAGCTTTGCTTGTTTTGCTTCTCAGGCTACCATCCCAAAAGCAGAATACCACCTAGTCTTTCGTACTAAATCTATGTGACTAGGATGGAAATTTCCTACTGGGTGAGATACTAATGGACCTAAACAAGATTTCTATAGATAAGCCAGGTCTGAATAAACATGAGATCCACTGTTACTGCTAGTTATGGGCTTTTCTTTGAGCTTCTCAATCCAACTCACCTTAGCTCCTTAAAGCTTTCCATGATTAAAAGTCTGCTGAAGTATAGCAGTTACTCTTGAAACTCCTGAGCTAGTCTTGTCCCACCCCCAGGTCTGTTCATACTGACAGTTACTGTCCTTCTCTTACTCAAGGCCCTCTGCAATACCCATTTCACATTTCCTCTTTCTCTCCACGCCAATGAGCTATCTGAGCGTCAGGGCAGTATATCTAGTCATATATGAAGCACTTACGAAACTGACCCATGTGCTTTCTGAAATGGGAAGATCTTTACCAGTCTCTCTGGATTTGCAAGATATTTGATCTCTGTTTCACAGGGCTTATCTGAACATACATTTTCCTGGTAGGCACAGAGAAGCAATAGACAACGGATTTTCCTGATGAGGTTGAAATGTACTAAAATAAAAGAAAAGGGCATTTCTTCTCTCTACATAATTTTAAAGTCAGATCGAGAAAAGGAAGAAGGCAATGGCAACCCACTCCAGTGTTCTTGCCTGGAGAATCCCAGAAACGGGGGAGCCTGGTGGGCTGCCGTCTATGGGGTCGCACAGAGTCGGACACGACTGAAGTGACTTAGCAGCAGCATCAGGGTGCTCCTACTGGTACTTGGAATAAATGTGAAATCTTTCTTCTTGGAAAAATGGAAACCAAACTTAAAAGAGTGTCTTTACCACAGATAGTTATAGGAACACCTCTTTTATACAGACCCAATTGCTCAGTTTCATTTTTCTAAATATGCAGATTTTTGCCAACTCACTGTAAAACTTCACATGTACATATCCCAAGGACTGCCTCAGAAAGTATCAGTGAGAAGCTCAGACTGTTGCTTTATAGCTAATCTCAACAAAACTTTTCTGGTTTCTATATCCAAGTAATCAGAAGCCCACAAGTGAGAAGAAAAGGAGAGTCACTAAAGGTAGGCAGATGGGCATACTGAAAGCATTCACAAGAAAATAAACAACCAAAAGGTTTAACAAATAAGTAAAACAATCAAACTGCACCTTGCTATGGGGAAGTACCTGAGAAAACTCAGCAAGCCCAGAGGGAATCAGTGTATTCAGTAGAATACAGTAACTGAGGTTCAGGGAAATGATGACTCTCAGTCAAAGAAGGGGAAAGAAATTATCTTTGGTAACCTCTATTCCAAGAAAGAAGGTAATGTAAATTTTGAAAAATGTCTCTTCAAAATAATTTTCAGGAGGTGTTATTCTCAGTTAGATGGGAAACCTATCTGAAGAGAAAAATGTTTCTTGAGTGGTTGAAATGAATAAAGTTTAAGTGCGCTTAAAATTTCAGTTCTTAAAACGCCTCACCCAGTTAAAATGTTTCTATTATACGAAAATGCTTCTAAACACTTGCCGAACCCTAAATTACTAAAAGGATACCTGGCATTCATACTAGTATAGGCTGCTAAGAGAAATCATAAACACCCCACCTCTCCCCCCGGCCCCAACCACGAAACAGTATCTAACCACAACTGTCCTGAGTTGGCAATACCTGAATTACTAATAGAAAGATCATTCGGGCAAATGTGAGCTTTCACAAGTATATTTTGAGAAGGAAAGAAAAAGTAACCACATAAATCTGATCATATTATTTAGAAAAACCTCTGATACTGTAACTGGAACTAAATACTATTTTGTTTAAGTAGTCATTGCTGCCAAATATTTACATTTACATTTTTAAAGACAACTTTCCGCCCACTAGTTACCTAGGGAACCACAAGGCAGAGGCTTGCCGCACACTTTTCCACATGAAGGCACAGGATCCATGCATGTCTTCCGACCACTACTTCCAAGTTCCAGCAACTGGCTGAGAGGAGTTTGCCCACAAGGGCAATAGCGCACCAGCTGGGGAAGCCGTGGGCATGGCTGGCAGGGCTGAGGGTGACACACTTGAGAACACGTATGGTTCCCACATTTCAAGTCCCTGTTAAGAAAAACAACACACTACTACATAATTGTTGCATTAAATACAGCTTTATTCTAACTGAGAAAAACATAAAACCTTACTTGCCACATATCTTTAAACAGCCAAAGTCCCCAAATCCATCAGACTTTCCTATGTCTGTTCCACATAACACATCTCGGGAGGTGCTGCCACAGTAGCATACTTGAAGACACAATTTCAAAAATGAAAGATTAGTAATCTGCATAAGCGCTTAAAATACAAGACACAAAATCCTATTCACTACTGTTGATCAGACCCAGCACAGAAATAAATGTGGCTTATACAGCAGCTCTAAGCCCCACCTAAGAGCTCTACCACAGAAAAAAAAATTTAGAAGGTTTTGTTAATTTTAACACATCTCATGGTACCCCTGTAGCACACCTCAACATGAGCATTAAAGTGAAACAGACTAGTCTCTGGTCCATAAGGCCATGGTTGGAAACCATGGATCATGAGGCTCCCTGGGGTCCTACGGAGATGTCACGGAAGATGGAAGCTAAACGGGTAATTATGGAAGCACTGATGACTGGATTCCACCCTCATTTCAACCAAGCAGCACAGATTTAATACTTCGTATCTTGGGGTTCACATAAAGTGCTTAGGAAAAGTGTCTACTGCTAAAAAGAAATTTTAAGATAGATACAATCAATATACAATCCTTTTTAATCTGTATTCTACTATTGTTAAATTTGAAGTAATCATGTCTGAGTCCTGATACTGAGTAAAAAGTGTTTCAAAGAACTTGAGACTTTTATTGACTATACAGAGAACTTAGTCTAATATCTATAGATTTTTCTGTGGGTCGAAGAAATAATGGGTTGCTTTATGTGCTGCACTTACGGAGTTATTTTCAAAGCAAACAAGAAAAGAATTGGTTTCTGACTAATATGTAACAAAGTCTGGTAAGGACTAAATTTCATCAATTTAGGTAATTTTTCTCATAAGGGCCACTTTACATTTTTAGTTTTTTGTCATGAAAGTAATGAAACAAAATGAAAACTTTTTGTCAATAAAGATATTAACCAAGATGCTTGATTTTTAAAATATACATTTACTCTTCCAGTAAATACATGGGCAGTTTCATTTCCTGTTCTAAAACTGACTAAATAAAGATTTACTTATAAGATGAATTACAGGTGCAGGATATGCAATCAAGATTGGCAGAATCAACAAACTGGTAAACAAAACCCTAGCAACAAGGAGACTGTGTAAGCAGGCTTTTTTTTTTTTTACTAAGTATCTGCTCAAATGGAACAGACTTCTTTTTTTCCAGAGGTGTAAGATAGCTATGAACCAAAGAATCAAGGGTCAGAAAATTGACAATTCTTTTCAAGCACACATGAACATTCTCGAGGACTGATGACAATACTAGGGAACAAAACAAACCTCAACAAAACAGAAACGAAAAATCACCTTCAGACAAAAAGTCTACAAATAAATGCTGGAGAGGGTGTGGAGAAAAATGGAACCCATCTACACTGTTGGTGGGAATATAAGTTGATACAGCCACTAGACTGATGGCTAAATACTTTGCTAGATATATAATACAGACAAACAAAAAGTCTTTAACTGGGTTTGAAAAAATCAGCTACATACACAAAAACAGAAAGGAAGAGACTGGGATCCATACAAATCTGACAAAAAAGTGTCATTTAGTCCAATATAAATCAAGAGCTAAAAATGGTCCAGATCAAAGACAATCTATACTGCTAAGACCAAACTGCCAGTAGAGATTTACTCCTGCCTTATCTCAAAATAGGTTTAATGCAGCATATAAGGATATATGAGATAAATGAAGAGAACATAAAAGATGTGAAAATATAAAGGAAAATAATGGTAAGGATACAGAATGAATCATAGCTAAAAAGTACACACTATAAAGATGGACATTAGGTCAGTTATATCAGCTTCCTAAGATATTATCTTTGAGGAAAAACCACTATTTTTGGAACTAAGAACAAACAGGACCTTCTTCTCAGAGGATCCATAAATAAAACAGTAAATAATATACAGCACAATTCCCTATGTAATATCCTTATAGTACACACCACAAAACATTTCATAGGGCTATTTCTTATTTTAAGTGCCAACACAGATCAACAGCATCACATCAAAGTAAAATTTAATAAACTAAAACTATAGGACCAATGCATTGCAGCCCAGGATCTCTGCAAATTAAAGACAGCCATAAAAACAGAGAAAGCATACAGTAAGTGGTCTTTTGAGACTCACTTCTTTCACTTAGTATAATATTTTGGAGGTTCATTCACTTCACAGCAGGTTTCAATACTTCATTCCTTTTCATGGCTGAATAATACACCTTTTTATGGATATATCACGTTATTCCCTTTATCAGTTGATAGGTATTTGCGTTATTGCCACATTTTGACTATTAGGAATAATGCTGCTATGAACATCCATTTAGAAGTTTCCCTTGGGTATATGCCGAAGAGTAGAACTGCAGTCACATGGCAACTCTATGTTTAATCTTTAAAGGAACTACTACACTATTTTCTTTTTCCTTTTGGCTGCACCACACAGCTTGTGAGACCTAGGTTTCCAGGGACTAAACCTGGGCCACGGCAGTGAAAGCACAGAATCCTAACCACTAGGCAACCGGGGAGATTCCTTAGACTGTTTTTTAAAGTGGTTATACTATTCCATTCTTACTGTGCCTTTAACTTACAGTTTCCTAGTGTTTCAAGGTGTCAAGCATCTTCTATGTGTTTATTGACCATTTATAATTATTTTCTTTTGTGAAGTACCTCTTCAAGTTGATTTGTAGGAGACTATCTTTCTGTTTTTCTTATAAGGAGTACTTTAAATAGTCTGCATACAATGTGATTTATCTATTCATTTTCTTAATGTTGTCTTTTTTAAATAGAAATTTCTTAATGTGATAAAGTTCAATTTAACATTTTTTGTTGCTCCATGACATCTTTGTCTGATCCCAAACTCATGAAAATATTCTTTTATAGTTTCTTCTGGAAACTGTTCCTGGGTTTTACATTTAAGTCCAAGATCCATATAGAATTAATGTTTGTGTAAAGAGTGAAATGGGTTGAGGGTCACTTTTTTCCCATATAAACATCCAGTTGTTCTAGGACCATTTGTAAAAAGACTCTTTTTCCCACTGAATTAACTTAATATCTTAGCTGAAATAAACTAACTGTAATATACCAAGGTCTATTTCTGGACTCTACTGTCAGAATCTACTAGTCTACCTTTATACCAATAACCACAATGTCATGATTACTATTACTTTATAAGCCTTAAAATCAGGTCTTTCAAATTTGTTCTCTTTCAAGATTGCTTTGGCCTTTTCTGAGCCCTTTTCAAGTAGTCACTGCAAAAATATTTCCCAAGCAGTTACTTTTAAACAGCACTAAAAAAAAAAATCTACTGTCCAAATTCTATAGGACAATGACCTATACTGGTATTATGTGACCAAAATAATGAAAACCATCCAATCATTCATGTATCTCCAGTTCTTTCTACCCAAGATAACAGACCTAATAGAGTCTTTGTGAATACAGGCTTGAGAAAAACTCATGTCATCAATACAACTGTAAATAAGGTTCCAAAAAAGTCCCTAAGTATGGCTGGCTGGTATGCTCACCACTTACCCTGGTTCAATATGACCCGACAAGGTTGGCATGGACCCCCATGGCACAGCTCAGCACAGTGGTGCTGACCACAATTCAAAATATTGTCACAAGAGTTAGAACAGTGAACTGAGACAGCCTGACCACAGCGAACTGTGTGCCTATAAAAAGAGAAAACATAAAGACGGCATTAGCCTAATGGTGGACACCGAGGTCCTATTCGACAGCTAAACTAACCCTTCCCCAAAAGCTACTAAACCTCTCTGGGCCCCAGTTCTCCTACTTCTTCTCTGTTTCCCTCCTCCAGTCCCTCCCTCAATTACTCTTCCTTTCTCCATTCTTCTTTTTCCTCCTTTGCTTCTCTGTCCTCTATTCTCTGGCCAGAGAGGAACTGAGGGCCTAAGTATTTGTTACACTGTGATTTCTCCTCTGAGTTGAAGCAGAATGCAGGAGGGTAAAGAGCCTGGAGCTCCCACAGTATCTTAAGATCTGGGTGGAGAAGTTGGAAGATGTAGTTCTAATGAATATTCCTGGAATGAAAGCACAATGACATTCTCCTGGGACCCTGCACTCTGGCATTTTCAGCAGCTATAATATTGTATTTAAGAACATACTGTATGTGACTTTGATTCAGGAAGGGAAATAATTCTGGCTTTGTTCTAATAAACATCCTGATTTCGCTGACCTATTAGCCAGAGAAGGATATGAGGCCACTGCTCTTACATAACTGTCTTCAGGTTTCTTTCCAGGGTGATGGTTTAGAGCTTACAATACTCTCTCACAAAAAATTCTGCTCTATTCCACTACTCTCACTTCAGCTATGTATTTTGTTTTAAAAAGTCACTGTTACATTGATGATCAGTTTCCAGTGCTCAGCATCACAGCTAATATCAACCCCATGAGGAAGACATTATTATTTCTACCACAAGAAGATAAGAAAAATGAGGCTCAGCAGGAGAAAGCAACTTGCCCAGGTCAACAACTAGTTAGTGGCAGAGCCCAAATCTGACCTGGGCTTTCTGACCAGAAGGCCTTGCGTGTGACTCTCAGGCTACACTGCTACTCTTGTAAGTTCAGTACACGCTTAAAATGTTTATTATTGAAAAATCTGCACTATTCCATCTTCTCTTGTGGTTCAGGAATCACTGTATGGTCTCCACTGGACCTCAGAGGCACTCCACAGCTATGCAGCTACCAATGGTCCCTGCACTGATAAAGCATAACTTGCACTGTAATGAAAAGAGGGGGGCTCTGGGGGCCACTTATTCTTTCTTTCAACAATATTCACTGAAAACCTCCTAGACACCAGATACTACGCTAGGCACAGATAAATGATTCTTGCCTCCTGAACCTTAGCAGGCTGGGGTTCAACTCCTGGTTCTTTCATCCACTGGAGATGTTAAGAAAAATGTCCCATAGTATTTCACCTAAAATGATAATCTCACTTTTTTTAACGTTTTAATCACTTAAAAGATTGCAAAACAGGATTAAGGCAGCACAGGCTTTACTATTTACAGAAAAGTACTATTTACACCTACCATGTATTAATGACAGTAAATAAATACTATTTGCACCTACCTACTAATCTTTCATTTTAGAAATTCATACATAAACCATCAATGTGGAAACTGAAGTTTTCTTTTGGAGTACAAGTCTAACTTTACCTGGTCCGTCCACATTCACATGTTTTAGTCATAAAGGCAGGGCAGGGTGGGCAAGGTCCTGGATGGCACAGACTAAAAAAAGAAAAGTTTTGATGAATAAAACATATTTATGTATCCAAACCTGAACAAAGCTGCCTCAACTGACCTCGACTGTGAATATGGCAGCAAATAAACTATGGCATGTTTTAGTATTTATCTAAAGTTGGTTAACTATTTAAACAAAGATACCAACAATGTTTTTATATAGAAAGGATTGATAGCAGTACCATTTTAGAATATTTAACCAGAAAAGAAAAGCCCAAGTCAAAATACTGGTCTTATTTGGGTCTGACCAGTCAAAGAAAGCATTTCTAAATATGGTCTTGGCCCACTTAGTACAGTACATAGGGATAAAGAGGCTGCCACTCAGGATGGTCAATAGAGTCCTTTAGAAGATCAGCGGAGAAGGCAATGGCAACCTACTCCAGTACTCTTGCCTGGAAAATCCCATGGACAGAGGAGCCTGGTAGGCTGCAGTCCATGGGGTTGCTAAGAGTCGAACACTTACTGAGCGACTTCACTTTCACTTTTCACTTTCATGCAGTGGAGAAGGAAATGGCAACCCACTCCAGTGTTCTTGCCTGGAGAATCCCAGGGACGGGGGAGCCTGGTGGGTTGCCATCTACGGGGTCACACAGAGTCGGACACAAGTGCAGGGACTTAGCAGCAGCAGCAGAAGATCAGAACTCGATCAATGTTCAGTTCAGTTCAGTCACTCAGTCGTGTCCAACTCTTTGTGGCCCCATGGACTGCAGCATGCCAGGCTTCCCTGTTCAGTGTAACAGACCTCAAATCTGCTAGGTCCATGAGAAGTACAGACATGTTCTCATCTCCTAGTGAAGTGCTAACAGGTGATGGGCTAACAACACAAACAGTGAAAAGAAGGCGGGGGTGAGTGGAGGCATGCTGGTGAGTAACAAAGGGGAGAGGAACTCATGGAAAGGACTGGGCTCAATGATATGCTGTAGGTCAGAATCAGGCCTCTGAACAGAACTTTTTTTATAGGAGCTATGATAAAAAGATAGATATCAAAGGAAAAAAATAACAAAATGGATTTATTTAAATAAATACTACCCTCTTCAAAGCAGACACCCCTGGTAATTACACAGAAATATCAGTATTTAAAACATTTTGGGAACTTGGCGGGGGAGGTGGGGGAGGTAGCATCTGCTGCTGCTGCTGCTAAGTTGCTGCAGTCGTGTCTGACTCTGTGCGACCCCATGGACTGCAGCCCACCAGGCTCCGCAGTCCCTGGGATTCTTCAGGCAAGAACACTGGAGTGGGTTGCCATTTCCTTCTCCAATGCATGAAAGTGAAAAGTGAAAGTGAAGTCGCTCAGTCATGTCTGACTCTTAGCGACCCCATGGACCGCAGCCTACTAGGCTCCTCCGCCCTTGGGATTTTCCAGGCAAGAGCACTGGAGTGGGGTGCCATTGCCTTCTCCAGAGGTAGCATCTACATGATGATATGCTATGCTATGCTAAGTCACTTCAGTCGTATCCAACTCTGTGTGACCCCATAGACGGCAGCCCACCAGGCTCCACCGTCCCTGGGATTCTCCAGGCAAGAACACTGGAGTGGGCTGCCATTTCCTTCTCCAATGCATGAAAGTGGAAAGAGAAAGTGAAGTCGCTCAGTCATGTCTGACTCTTAGCGACCCCATGGACTGCAGCCTACCAGGCTCCTCCATCCATGGGATTTTCCAGGCAAGAGTACTGGAGTGGGGTGCCATTGCCTTCTCCATCTACGTGATGGCAAATCACAATCCTTTGGGAGCTACAAGCCAATCAGAGATGAGTTGAATTCATCAAATAGGTAACAGAATTTGCTATAAACACCAGGTGTGCCTGAGTGGATTTTTTTTTTTGTAACTCCTAAATCAGTAATAATAATTACTAAATCAGTTTTAAACACTGAAAACAATCTAGAAACATGTGCCCAATCTCCTAAGGTGACCCATTTGGACAGACTGAACCACAGAAGACTAAGATTAAGCATGCTTCTTTAAGGATGAGTATCATTATTCAATAGCTACATTCCATATGACATGCCTCAACACTTTCAGAAGAAATTATTTTCATGGCTGGACAGTTAAATAACTTTAGACTGAGAGAGAAACTGTTGGTCAGGTGTGGATGATTCCAGGTTATTTCAAACATCCCTGAGACCTGGACTTAATCCCTAGACTTAGAGAGTAATGATTCACAACACTGCTATATATCAGAATCACTTGGAAAGCTTTTACAATTACAATGCTTAGAATGCATTTGAGTTAGTTCCAGTGAGATGGATGACCCTAGAGCCTATTACACAGAGTGAAGTAAGTTAGAGAGAGAGAAACAAATACTGTATATTAATGCATATATGGAATCTAGAAAGATGGTACTGACGAACCTATTTAGAAGGCAGCAATGGAGATGCAGAGACAAGACTTGTGGACAGAGCAGGAAGGAGAGGGTGGAACAAATGGAGAGGGTAACATGGAAATATATACACTACCACAAGTGAAACAGACAGCCAGTGGGAATTTGCTGTATGACCCAGGGAGCTCACACCAGTGCTCTGTGACAATCTAGAGGGGTCGGATGGGTTGGGAGGAGGAAGGGAGGTTCAAGAGGGAGGAGACATATGTATACCTATGACTGATTCATGTTGATGTATGGCAGAAACCAACACAACACTGTAAAGCAATGATCCTTCAATTAAAAATAAATAAAAATTTAAAAAAGCAAACAAAAAAAACACTACAAAGCTTAGACCCAACCCCAGGAGATTCTGATTTAACTGCTCTGAGGCAGAGACTGGGTGCTTGTGTTTTAAAATGCTCCTTCAGTGACTGACCATCTGGTTTGCATCACAGTTGGTGTCCTCTGATAGTCACAACAGGGGCCCATTTCTATTGAAGGCTTCGGAAAGGTAACTCATGCAAGGGTTAATTTCTTATTACTAAATTTACTCAAAATGCCAATTGAGGGAAGGAATAGATGAGTTTCTGGATTCTGATCTATGAAAGCAGTCAAAGGAAGAGTAGGGGCTGACTGCCCAGCAGATGGCAGACCATGCTGTTTAGCCTAGTCTGAACAGCTCTCCCACTAATGGTCCCCAGCACCACCCCACATGGTGATCACAAGACCTCTGATCCGACTCCTGCTCCTGCAACAGAAACTAGGTAACAACAGAAGCAACTATAACACTCTGGTGTCTGTATTACTCTTCAGAGATCAGTCGCTCAGTCGTGTCCGACTCTTTGCGACTCCATGAACCGCAGCACGCCAGGCCTCCCTGTCCATCACCAGCTCCCGGAGGTCACTCAGACTCGCATCCATCGAGTCAGTGATGCCATCCAGCCATCTCATCCTCTGTCATCCCCTTCTCCTCCTGCCCTCAATCCCTCCCAGCATCAGAGTCTTCTCCAATGAGTCAACTCTTCGCATGAGGTGGCCAAAATACTGGAGTTTCAGCTTTAGCATCATTCCTTCTAAAGAAATTCCAGGATTGATCTCCTTCAGAATGGACTGGTTGGATCTTCTTGCAGTCCAAGGGACTCTCAAGAGTCTTCTCCAACACCACAGTTCAAAAGCATCAATTCTTCGGCGTTCAGCCTTCCTCACAGTCCAGCTCTCACATCCATACATGACCACAGGAAAGACCATAGCCTTGACTAGGCGAACCTTTGTTGGTAAAGTAACGTCTCTGCTTTTGAATATGCTATCTAGGTTGGTCATAACTTTCCTTCCAAGGAGTAAGCGTCTTTTAATTTCATGGCTGCAGTCACCATCTGCAGTGATTTTGGAGCCCAGAAAAACAAAGTCTGACACTGTTTCCACTGTTTCCCCATCTATTTCCCATGCAGTGATGGGACCAGATGCCATGATCTTCATTTTCTGAATGTTGAGCTTTAAGCCAACCTTTTCACTCTCCACTTTCACTTTCATCAAGAGGCTTTTTAGCCCCTCTTCACTTTCTGCCATAAGAGTGGTGTCATCTGCATATCTGAGGTTATTGATATTTCTCCCGGCAATCTTGATTCCAACTTGTGTTTCTTCCAGTCCAGCATTTCTCATGATGTACTCTGCATATAAGTTAAATAAACATGGTGACAATATGCAGCCTTGACGTACTCCTTTTCCTATTTGGAACCAGTCTGTTGTTCCATGACCAGTTCTAACTGTTGCTTCCTGACCTGCATACAGATTTCTTAAGAGGCAGATCAGGTGGTCTGGTATTCCCATCTCTTTCAGAATTTTCCATAGTTTATTGTGATCCACACAGTCAAAGGCTTTGGCATAGTCAATAAAGCAGAAATAGATGTTTTTCTGGAACTCTCTTGCTTTTTCCATGATCCAGCGGATGTTGGCAATTTGATCTCTGGTTCCTCTGCCTTTTCTAAATCCAGCTTGAACATCAGGAAGTTCACGGTTCACATATTGCTGAAGCCTGGCTTGGAGAATTTTGAGCATTACTTTACTAGCGTGTGAGATGAGTGCAATTGTTCGGTAGTTTGAGCACTCCTTGGCATTGCCTTTCTTTGGGATTGGGATGAAAACTGACCTTTTCCAGTCCTGTGGCCACTGCTGAGTTTTCCAAATTTGCTGGCATATTGAGTGCAGCACTTTCACAGCATCATCATTCAGGACTTGGAATAGTTCCACTGGAATTCCATCACCTCCACTAGCTTTGTTCGTAGTGATGCTTTCTAAGGCCCATTTGACTTCACATTCCAAGATGTCTGGCTCTTGGATTACTCTTAGATTAGATTAGTATTAGTAATACTCTTGTATTACTCTTAGATTTGGGTAATAAAAGCAAGTGTTACCCTTTTTTGACCACTTACCATGTGCCAGGCTCTGGGTCAAGTCTCTTAAGTGTGTTAATTTAATATTTGTAGAACTCTGCAACTAGTTTTGATCATATCATTATTACCTTGCAGGTTCAGACACTGAGGCTCAGAGAAATAATTTGTCCAACATCACGTAACCGTTAAGTGATGACACAGGAATTAAACCTATGTCTGAAGTCAGTCTGTAGAAATTTATTTGTAACTGATCAACTGTTTATTATGGTTCATTTCTTTCCTTATCTGTAAAATGGAGATGATAAATACCTATACATCACTGGGCTGTGGTTAGGATTCAGCGAGTCAATTTTTGTAGAGTACCTGGCACACAGCAAGTGCTCAGTGAATGATACCTGTCCTTCTCCCAGGCCTGTTACACACTAACCAAATATGCACACTGAGAGCCACAAGCAAAGCGTGTTTACCAGGAATCCCCCGGAGTCTAGAGTTCCAACTTACAGGTTACATGAATGTGGGCAGTCCTGGCCAGGCTGTTTCTTTCTACAGACCTCACCACAACTATGTGGAATTTCATTTCTGCTCCATTCAGGATTCTTTACCTTGCCTAAAACATATCAGATCAGAGATGTTATTAATTTATTAATTAATTTCAACTGTTATCCTATAGACTTCAGTGAAATCATACAATATAACCAGACAGTATGAAACGTAAGTGAGGTTTTCATTAGTTCAATAAACACATTATCCTCAAATAAAAAGTTGAATGTAATGCTACTTGTCAAAAGCTTTACTGAGAATGATAAAGTTGGGATTACCTGGAAAAGACAAACTAGTCATTTTTACTTACGAAAATGTCACTTTTACTAATTTAATCTAAGAATTTTAAACTAATCCTTTAAAATAAGTCCTTCTATAAACGGGTCTTTGAATTGACAGGGGAGTATCTACTTTAAGAACCAGAGAGAGGAAATAAGCAAAGACAGCACTGGCGGGGAGATAGTAGTGACGGAAAGAACCGAGGCTCCCCTGCATAGTAGGAACTTGCCTATTCTAAAGTTGTAATATAGGCATAAAAGGGTTACAGTTTTATAATCAAGTCACTCAAAAAACCTTTAGTAAGCCTCTTTCATGAACTCAGTGCATAGGCAGGAAGAGTAAAACTGAGAGCATGGGACTGCCCCTCAACCTTGAGGAATTCATCCTTGTTCAGGCAATTTACACCCTAAATGAAGCCAATTCCTGATCCTTGGCCTCTGGTTTTCTCTCTTGCCTGTCTCTCTCAGAAATCTTGCTCATTTCTGTGAGGTTCACCTAAAGGCCATTGAGTCCTAAATCTTTATTTTCTACATTGCCCTGAATCCTCAGTTTCAGTCCCACATGTCTAACTGTCTGCTGAACATCTGTGCTTGAGGTTTCAGCCACTTCAAATTGCCTATGTATCTACTAAGTTAGCATCTTTCTTCTTAGGCCCCAGCTTCTTCAGGGTTCCCTGCTTTTGTTAGTGATACCATCACTGTCAAGAGTCTCACAAACTCAAACACTAGAGTCATCCCCCTTTTTCTTCTATATTCTGTATAATCACCAAATCTTGTCAATTTTCCTATACAGTGTACCTCACACCTTGTCTCCCTCCATCTCAGCTCCTGCTCTTCCTCTACTGGCCAGAACCTCATGTCCACACTATCAGAAAAACCTCCCTGACTCTGCTCTCTTGCTTCAACACGGTGCCCAGGTTTTCTCCTACCATCTTTCCATAGCCCCACCTCCTTCCCTGACTCTAAAAGGTGGTTCTTTCCCCTTCACCTACCAGGGTTCTGCAGTATCGACTTCTTTTCTCTCATTACCCTTTCACCTACTAGCATCTCATCTATCACTCTCAACTGCGACTATCATCCCTAAATCCTGATCTTTCTTCAAATATTCCTCACTTCCTGTAGAACATCTTTCACTGGTTGTCTTACTCCTCCAACTCAACATTTCTAAACTGAATTGACTTGTTTCCATCAAACCTGGTTCTCTCGACCTGCCCGTTTCTGTTCTTGGTATCACCATTTCCAAAAGCGTGAAACTCTGGAGCCACGTTTGGGTTCCTTCCTTTCCCACTGTTGTTAACTCCTGTTTACCTTTGAAATTTTATACTCTTTCCTTTCTGTCCCACTCTAAAACCCATTCCAGACTTTCACTATTCTTCACCTGAGTTATTATAAGTCCCCAAACTGTTTAGGTCCCAAAATACCTTACTCATTGCTACCAGACTGATCTTCATAAAGAATCACTGTGATGTCCTCAGTGGCTTCCCACAGCCTGACAAATGAAGTCCTAACATCCAGGCCTGGCATGAAGAAGTCACCCCTGCCTTTCCAGTCATCTCTTACTCCTCCACCTTCACAGACCCTGGGCTCCATAAGTGGATGACTCCTCACAACAGACTCTAAGCCTTGTTGGTTTTAAACCTAGTTTCCAAGCCCATTTCAATTTCACCTCCTTCATGAAGGCCCCTTTTATCATCCAGCCAGAAGTCACAGGCTCCGTACTTCAAGTAGAACAGTCAGTTAACTGTGTCTTAAATCTTAGCCTCTAACCTCTGCGAAGTCAATTAATAGTCTCATTCCTCTGTTTCTTCATGGTGCCTGGTACATTAAAGTACATTAAACCAATGGTCTCCCTGAAGAGCAGAGTAGGGCAAAGTCCTCAAGTACAACAAGGCCATTATTTGCACTGCCACATCACTCTATCTCACTCAATCATCTTGACCTTCACCCCCAGATTCTTTTACCTTCTTAGGTTCTCATATACAGTTTGTCAGTGAAGGCTTTAACAAGATTTTAAATTTCATTATGGTGCTTCATGTTTAAAATCCTTTAAAATAATTAAGTCTTGGTATTGGTCTTATTGTTCAATTTACAATTGATATCTTGCTGCTTTTTCAGTAGTACATTCAAGAATATTCATTCCTTCAATTAATACTAATTCAGTATCTACTAAGCCTCAGACTTTTGCAATGAAACATATGAGACCAGCAGAGTTTGGATAAGAGTGGCCAAAGTGGGAGTGGAGATAAGAAAGGGAAGTTTTCTTTCGAAGAGGACGGTTGGGGTAAGATCTTGAATGAAACAGTGGAAGAGGATTTAAAGAAAAGAAGATAGTTGAGTTCACAAAGAGGTTGAGTCTAGAAGTTAAAAACTGCTGATGGTCAGTGACCAACTCTTGGTGGAAGCTGGCAGTTAAATAACAAGAAAGGAGAAATGTGAACAAATTAGTTAGAAAAAGGAGAGCAAGCAGAAAAGAAACAGAGCTAGTCATTTCAAGAAGCGAATGGTCAAAAGTAATAAGGGCTGCTGAGTGGCCAAAAAATTTAAGAATTTATAAAATCAGCCCTGAATTTGGTTAGGAAGGGAGTCATCGATGACTTCTGAATACTAGTTTCAGAGAGGTAATGAGGACAGAAGTAAAAATGAAGTAGTTTAAGGAGGGAGAAAAATGGTTAAGAAATATAATCTGAGAAATCAACAGCCAGATGGTAAGTTCAGTTCAGTCGCTCAGTTGTGTCTGACTCTGCGACTTCATGGACTGCAGCACACCAGGCTTCCCTATCCATCAGGTGGTAAAGTCTAGCCATTAAAAGACAAGCAGGAAAGAGAGAGAGAGAAAAGACATGTAGGAAATATGTTAGCAACAGATAAAAGCATTTCTGGATCACAAAAAGTGTTTTTCTTAACACATGGAAGAACCAAGCTATTCCAAAATAGGAAGAAGTATTCCATAAAGAGGAAGAGCACAAGGATACAGAGTTTGTAATGCTGGTTTACAGAAAATCTCTCTCTATTATAAAGGCCAATGACTGATTTCTTGAATTAAATACAGTACACTTCACACTACTCTTCACTCATGTTATTCAAATCTGGAATTTCAAAGTGAGTTACAGTTAGAGGTGAGAAGCAGCCTGTACCCACTTCTGCCATCTGATCAGCTCTGATCTAAAGAGAAGACCAAGGTGATCTGGTGGGCATGATGAGAAGGCCTATCTCCAGAACAGTCTGCCAAGAATACAAAGGCCTGTGACTCTAGCTGTGTAAACACCACATGCATGTGAGGTCTCTCAGATGCTGTAGCTCTGAAGTCTCGTTAGTAACTTCTAGAGCACGCCCAGCACACCACCTTTCCTGTGGTGGGAAATAAGGCACAATGCACAAAGTGAAAGCAAAACACACCAGTGTATGTAAAAAAAAAAAAAAAACAACTCACCACAGAAACAAGTATAGGTATTAGGAACATGTGCAGAAACATTCTGACATGCAGGGCACCTCCAACCACTCTGGCCATCTGTCAAGAAAAATGAGAGGAAATCAAAATAATTTCCTTACAAAAGCACATATAATTTAAAACATTTTAAATCTATAGGAAGCCATTAATACCTAAGCAGTGGTAGTAGTTTCCATGTTAAGGATCGGACTTTAAAAGAAACAAATTCACAATACTGAATGCTTTGCTTAAATATTGGATTTAGGCTTGTATTTATAAGGACTTCAGATACTGTGAATAAAGTAGGTATGCATTTCACCCTACTTTTTAAAATTGAGATCGAATCAGCACATAACGTGTGTTTAAGGTGCAAAGCGTGTTGATGTGACACATTTATATATTACAGTATGATCATCACCATAGTCTTAGTGAACATTTCCACCATTTCAAAAAATTAACTTTTTATTTTGCGGGAGAATGTTTTATTACTTTTAATATCAAAGTAATCATCTGAATCTTGGTTTGAAAAAAAAAGGTAGGATAAAATACTTGAGTACATGCAGGAAAACCCAAATGTTTTCAGTTAGACGAGCCCAAGTTCAGAAAGCATATATTATTAATAATACTTGCATTATCCTGCCCAAGAATACTAGAGTGGGTAGCCTATCCCTTCTCCAGGGGATCTTCCCGATCCAGGAATCAAACTGGGATCTCTTGCATTGCAGGTGATTCTTTACCAGCTGAGCTACCAGGGAAGCCCCAAAACACTTGAGTACATGCAGGAAAACCCAAATGTTTTAAATTAGGAGAGCCAAAGTTCAGAAAGCATATATAATTAATAATATTTGCATTATCCCTAAATATTACTATAACTTTGGGAAAAGCCCACAAAATACTACGGAGAAGATCTGTTAAAGCTATAGCAAATTCAAAATCCTAAGAGTAAATTAAATATTGTTTTCTATAAATTTTATAAGGCAAACTATACATGAAATCTTTTCAGTGAATAAGCTACAAGGATCTACAGTACAACACAAGAACCTACAGTACAACATGAGAAATATAGCCAATATTTCATAGTAACTACAAATGGAATATAACCTTTAAAAATTGCTAATAGCTATGCTGTATACCTGAAAGTTACATAACACGTATATAAACTATACCTCAATTTTTAAAAAGCTGTTCTCTATAGTTGCTACTTGGATAAAAGAACCATTTTCAGTAAAAGTCATGGATTATGTTGTACCTTAAGTATATTTTAATGTGTTATGTTTAGCTGGTTTAAGAGTTATAGCTTAATAATGGTCATTAAAAATATGTGATCAGGACAACATACTCTCCCTGCAGATAAAATACTCGAGGAGAATTAAACCTGAACATACCAAATAGATGAGAAAAACTACTCAGAAGAGAGAAATGACTGACCTGCTTGAGATGCTGGAGACCTGGCCCATTTCTTTATGCAGTTCAAATGAAACACGTGGTAACAGCTCTGACAACTCCACACTGGGGCTGTGACACGAACCAACTCACAGCACACCATGCACTCGTATTTTTCTGTGGTGAGCTGTTCAATCAGAGAGCCTGTTGAAAAAACAAAACAGATAAACTTAAACACAGAAAAACATTCCTTAGTCAACCAAGGATCAGCAAGGCATCTGAGAGAAGAATGCAAACATGTAGACTTTCAGGGAGGTCTGGCTCTGAGCCAGGTGGCTGTTCAGAGTGTCAGGCTGGGCAGGGGCAGGGGTATGCTGAGATGGAGGACTCAGGAAGCAGGTCTGGGACTCAGGGAGGGATTCACACATCTGAGGAAACATTCCCCAGAAACTGCCCAGGATCCCACCAGTATCTCCTCCTAACACACGGCTAGAGAGTTCATAGGAGAGACTCGTGGCACCATGCCTTGCCCTCTTTGAGTTTACCATATCTATGAATTTACATTAGGGAGGGGCTCATGAAGCTGCAGTGGTTGGGTGCAAGAAAACTAAGCCTAGACAGGTTTCAACAACCCATGGTCATGAGGCGGTTCTAGTAGATACCCTGGAAGTCTTTGGTTGTTCACTCAACAAAGACAGGCTTGGTGCCTACCACAAGCCCCACAGTAGGGTTACTAGACTGAAGGAGACATAGTCTCTGGTTCCAGAAGCTCAGCATCTATGAGAGAGACCAGGGTATGATGTCATAAGAATCCTCCCAGATTTACTCCTCAATACCTTCACCCACTTTCAGACTTTTGCCTCAAACATGATTTCAGTGAAATCTTTCTAAATCCCAAGTGTAGCCAGACCTGAGAGTATATAGTGTTTGTGTATTCCTTTTTTTAAGTCCTTATTTTGAACATTTATTTCACAATACTACTTTATCTGTTATCAGGTCCAAGTAAGTTAAAAGAGTAAAACAACTAACCTTAAATGCATCATGCTGATTGTTGTGCTAAAGCACTTTATACATATTTAATTCTCTAAACAAAGATATAAGAGAAGTACCATTTTATAGATGAAAAAAGCAAGGCTCAGAGTGGTTAAACCGTTCACCTAAGATCACATAACTGGAAATTTAAAAATCAAAATTCAAATCATCACTATTAAAGTGAACTCAAAAGTTCACATGTTAATCATTCCATAATACTAGCTTCCTAAGATTACTCTGTTTGTCCAGTTCAGTGTCAAAAGAAATACAGAACACAATGCTGTCAGCTCCGGAGGCAGGACCAGGGCCCTGAGGACTGTAGTACTCCCACTGCCTGGCCCATGCCAGGTGCTCAGGGATACTTCTCAATGAACGAGTCAAAGAATAAATGAGTATCATCCAGTCTGTTTCATAACCTCTCTCCTTGCAAAGTTTTAGGCTTTAGTAAAGTTTCTGAGATAGCGCTTTTCCTCTGGAGAAAGCCCAGAATGAAGTTACTGCGAGTGACTGATGAAAGGGAAATTGATCTGCTCTAGACACAGATGGATACATTATAAAACTGAATTCTATTATAAAAACCAAGGAATCAGATTCTTTCTTAAAAGTAGAGATACCCTACCTTGCATAGGTTAACATTTCTGAATAACAAAGTTAATTATTTTTCCTATCAGTTACCATGCTATATTTGGAAGATTCTGGAGGGAAGAGGAAGCCCATAAGAGAGCGAGATTTAGTTGGAGACATTTCTATATGAAGCTGATTGGGGCGGAGGAATGGCCAGTCAGACTTACACTTAGAGTGAATTTTATAGAAAATGCCTACTGACCATTCCAGAACAGCATGAGTTAGAATTAAAGCACACAGAAAGGTTAAGTGAAGTCTGGAACATACCTGAGAACACTACAGTTTTTACCCGGAAGACTGTCTTTTTATTTTACTGTTTCTCTTATTCATTAAATTTATTGCTTGTTAAGAAATCACCATTGTGATGCTTCTAAGTCCAGTCACAGTGAAATCTGACCACTAGGATGCATATACATTTAGTTACATGGTGACAGTTGTCAACTTTGAATATCCTACAAATTCCAGCCTTTCCCATGCCTCTTTCATCCCATGTTCAGTATGTTCACAAATCCTGCTGCTTCTACCTTCAAAACAGATCCAGAATCCAACCTCTGGTGCTAAAACTCTGGTCTAAGGCACTATCCACTCACCTGGATTATCACAATGGCCTCCCAACTAGTCTTCCTACTTCTGCCCTTGCCCACTTCAGGCTATTCTCACCATAGCCACCAGAGGGAGCCCATCAAATGAAAATTAGAAGACACACTATTCTGTTCAGAACTTGTCGATGGTTCCTCCATCACCTGCCTCTGGAAGCCAAAATCTTTACAACGCCCTTCACCATCTTCCAGTCCTCACCTGTGACTCCTCTTTCCTTAGGCCACTACTCTGAGACAACACCAGCCTTCTTCCTAGCCCAAAACTGGCAGGCAGATTCCTGCAGGGAGATTTTTACAATTTGTCCTTCCCTCTGCCTAGAGTACACTTTCCCCCGACATTTGCACAGCTCAGTTCCTCAGCCCCTTCAGGTCTTTACTCAAACTATGATCTTCTCAACAGGGCAGTCTCTGGCCACACTTTAAAAACTGGAACCGACTCCCCTAAGCATTCCACATCTCTCTCATCTTCCTTCATGTCACTTAGGTCTAATATCATATATTTTACTTATTTTACCTTAGTTCCTAACTTTATACATAGGAGGCACTCAATAATACTTGCTGTATGAATAAAAGAAAGTAATAAATGACAGTAAAAGGTTCTAGAAAGACACTAGAAAGGGAGAGAGTATAATTCTTTCACCAACATTTCAGTTTTATCAAAATGTGTAACATATGTAAAAAAAGGCACTAACCAAGAATAGCTCTGTGCCAGTGAACTATCACATTTCAGGCGTAAGACTCTTGTCCGGGCTGGCTGCAGCCCTGCCCTGACCACTGGCTCTTCTTCACTCCCAAAGCCTCTCCCACTAGGGCCTCTCCACCATTCCTCGGTCATGACTGTGTCTACTCTACACTTACTCTTTGACAGCATGTCAGTAAAGAGAGTGAGAGCCCAGTGAAGAAATCAGAAGAACAGAGACCTCTCTGTAGAAGTGACTACAAACTTTTCAGATACACCAATAAATTATTAAAAACAAAATACCTAAAACAATCCTAACCTGGAAAATCCAATTGTAAAAAGACATTTTTTGAGGCAAACAGGGAAATTCAGCTGTAGACTGGGTATTAGATGATTTCAAGGAATTATCACTAACTTTGTTAAGCACAATAATGGCACTGTGATTATGTATGAAAATGGACATATTATTAAAACAGATGTAACCCAAAATACATGAAGGTGAAACAATCTGATATCTGGAATTTAATTTAAAATATATCAGAAAAAAGGTGGGGAGACTGTTTAAATATTAATGCATATCTATTTATGGCATATATACATTAAAGTTTACCAAAATTTCTTAATGAGTAGGAAATACATTATAATAAGCAAAAAAGGATAAAACTTATGTTTATTATATGACTTCAACTATGTAAAACTCAGCACTGAAAAATTCTTTAAGGAAACAGATTAAAAGGTCAGAGCTGATTACATCTGGATGGTGGAAGGAAAGGCAAATTACTTACCTATCAACTTTAGTAAGCTACCTTATTTAAAGCAGCTGTTTTTAAAAAGCTGATACAATGTAAGCAAGATCAATGTGTTTACAATGGTCTTGCTGAGTTTGAAGCATGTGTTTACAATGGTCTTGCTAAGTTTGAAGCATGTGTCAGACATCACGTTTATCTGTGTCAGTCTAAGGCTTGTGGCCGAGTTTAGGGGCTACAGGTAAAGGTTCTGAAGTCAGTACAGCACAGAGGTGGGCTTCCCAGGTGGCTCAGTGATAAAGAATCTGCGTGCTAATGCAGGAGACGTGGGTTCGATTACTGGGTCGGGAAGATTCCCTGGGACTATCCCCAGACTCGGGAAGAGCTTCAGGCAGAGAACTTGGAGGAGCAGATGTAAAAAGTTTGATGAAAGGAAATAAGGAGATCTCCGAATGAAAGAAAAGGAAGAACAGGCACAGATGTCTCTGAAGTTGCAAAAAATTGAGAAAAGTATGCCCTTTCTTAAGTGATGACCTCCTCTTCCTCAGAGAAGTAAGAGGCAAGGAGGTCCGCTGAGGTCGGGAGATCAGTGAATGTCAGGAAGGTCTGAATAAGTGTGGGAAGGGTTTGTAGTAGTCTTAAATGAAAATGGGAAGGACAGCTGCCCGAGGTCATTTAAGGGGAAGTGGGCAATGAAAGACAACTGAGCTGGATGGAGTGAGCGAGCGTACATGCGTGCTCCTTCACTTCACTGGTGTCTGACTCTTTGCAACCAAACGGACTGTAGCCCACAAGGCTCCTCTGTCCATGGGATTCTCGAGGTAAGAGTACTGGAGTGGGTTGCCGTGCCCTTCTACAGGGGGTCTTCTTGACCCAAGGATCGAACCCACATCTCCTGTGGCTGCCATACTGCAGATGAATTCTTTACCACCAAGCCACCAGGGGAAGCCCAAGCTGGAGACCACCATTTAAAAATATTCACTGAGAACCAACAATGTATTGGGGTGGCCAAAAAGTTTGTTTGGGTTTTTCTGTAACATCTTATGAAAAACCCAAATGAACCTTTTGGCCAACCCAATACTAGACACTAAGGCCATACAGTGAACAAAACAGAAAAGAATCTTCTCCCTTTATGAAGTTTACCATCTTGTGGTGGAAGGTAGCCAATAAACAAATAAATATTGAAAATAAGCAGTATCATCAAATAGTGACAAGTGCTATGGAGAAAAATAAGCCAGGAAAAGAGATTAGTAAGAAGCAGGTGGGGGAAGTACTAAGAGTTTGAAATAGGGTGATCAGGAAGGCTTCCCTCAGAGAGTGAACGCACACCAAGTCTATACTGTTACACAATTTCCTGGAACGGCGTTCTATCATCCAGACAGGATAGAAAAGCTGGATGCAGCAACCATCCAGGGTTGGGATTCCTCAAAATGTCTTGGCAGAAGGGTGAGCACTTCAAATGGCATACAGTAAGGTCCAGCCTGAAGAGGGGAATGAAGAAGGAGAGGAAACTGGCAGAACTGGCAGTGGGTGGAAGAGACTGGGAGAGCCAGAAGCACAGGAGGCTGTGGTCAGAAGGCAGCACACAGGACTTCGGGACTGCAGAGACGGCGCAGGCCCAGGGTCACTTCCCTGGTAGTGGATGTGGAGGAATGGATGTGCAGGTCACTTCAGCTGACAAGATCAAAAAACCCACATGACCACTGAAGTCACCCAGAACAGCAGCAGGATTTATGGTAAATCAGTTCTCGAACTCAAAAGTGCATGAGAATCACCTGGAGGCTTCTCAAAAGAAATTACTGGGCCCCACACCCACAATTTCTGTTTACTAAGTCTGAGGTCTAAAAATGTGCATTTCTAACAAGTTCCCAGGTGTTGCTGACGGCTGCTGATTTGGACTATACCTTGAAAACCACTGGGGCAGAGAAAAGATAGAGGCTGGATGCATTCATAAATGAGGGTTGGGAGGTTTGGAGGCTAATAGATGACAAAGATGAGACATGGAAGGTGATGGAGAGAAAAGGTTCTGTAGCATTAGCTTCAAATGATACAAAGGTAGAACAAAAATAGTGTAGAAATGACCCTGGGGAAGGAGTGTGCTCTTCCCACCTTCCAGAAACTAAGGTGAGTGGGATAAGTGAAAAGAGCAGGCTCTAAAGTTGTAAGGAAAGGGGTGACCCAAGAGGAGGCCACGGGTCATGTAAGAGGGGACACAGCTGAAACAATTTAAGGACACAGGAGATTTCGTTACCGCAATGAGGGATCCAGCTGTCTGTGCTGGGCTCTCTCGGCACAGAGTGAGCGTGAACAAAGGCGGCTCTCAAAGAGCCATGGAGGCATATCTGGGGTGAGCCTCTCTTTCCATTCCAATCAAGCTTTCATCTCTACTACTCCACTAAAACGGCTCTTAGCAAGACCAACAACCTTCAGATTGCCCGTTACAACGGTCAGTGTGCAGTCATCCTTCTCTGCTGATCAACAGCATCTGGCACAACTGATCACTCCCTTCTCTTTGAGTTTATTTGGTGTTTAGAACGTTTCACCTCCTAGTTCAGTTTACTCTTTTACAACTTCCTTTACTGGATGCTCATTTTACAGCCAGAATGAAGCAGCCTCCATCCTCACTCTTTTTCTAACTGCACTCACACCTTGGGTGACCTCCTCTAGTCCATTAAACACCATCTGTACACTGACAATGCCCAAATTTAAGTCTCTAGTCCATATCTCTTCCCTGAATTTTATATCCAACTCTCTACTTAACAGATCTATTGTCCAGTAGACAATCTAATTCTAACAAATTTAACCAAATTCTTTATCTTTCCTGAACAAGGAGGAGACAAAGCAAAAGATATACAAAAACACCTTTTCCAACAAGAAATTGTCATAGATTGGAGGAGGCAATGGACACATGTTGATTAAGTGCAATGTGGTATCCTGGATTGGATCCTGGAGCAGAAAAAGGATATTAAAGGAAAAACTGGTGAATCCAAATAAAGTCTGGAGGAATCCCTGGCAGTCTAGTGGTTAGGACTCTGTGCCTTCACTGCCCAAGGGTTGGGCCCAATCCCTAGATGGGGAACTAAGCTCCTGCAAGCCTTGCAAAAAAAAAACCCAACAACAACCCACGAAGTATGAAGTTTAGTTAACACCATGGTACTAGTGTTAATTTCTTAGTTTCGACAAAGATGTTAACAGTAGAGGAAGCCAGGTGAAGAATATATGGGAATTCTCTGTACTACCTTTGCAATCTTTCTGTAGGTCTATAATTATTCCAAACTAAAAACTTTAAAAACAAACACAGCTTTCTCTTCCCAAGCGTTACCACTGCAGTGAGTGGTATCTCGCCTTCTGCACTGCTCAGGCACAACATCCTGGACTCCTCTCGTTTTTCTCCATCCAACATCCAATCTATCTGTAAATCCTGTCCACTTCATCTTCCAAACACCAGAAACTAACCAATTCTTAACTCTTCTACCACTATTACCTTAATCCATGTCTCCATCAAGTACCTGAGTTGCTGCAAAAGCCTCCTAACTCATCCGTTTGCATCCTTAGAGCCTACTCCCTATACAGCAGGCTGGATGATCATTTTAGATCATCTCTTCCCCACAAAGCCTCCCAGCCTCCTAGCTGCTTCTCATCTTCTGACTCAGAACCAAATCTAAGAGCCTCACACAACCCTGCCTCTGCAGTTTCTCTGGCCTCCTCTCCTACCCACCTCTTCACTGCTCACAACGCTGTCCCTCCCACCCCAATCTACACTTGCTTCTCTCTCTGCTTGAAATTTCTTCTCCAGAAAGCCATGTGGCGCACTTCTGCACTTCCTTCCGGTCTCTGTTCAAATGCCTCCTCATCAAAGAGACCAACCTGTGTAAACTGGCACCCCTGTTATTCTGTCCTTTTAATCTGCCTTGTATTTTAGTTCTTATCATCACCTGACTGACTGAATATTTAAGTGCTTTCTGCCTGTCTTCCCTGCCAGGAATGTACATGCCATTGGTGCTGTATTCCTAGTACCTAGAACAGTGCTTGGCACAAAGCATTTACTCAATAAAAATGAATAAAGAGGTCTCAAGAAAATGACGGTATGTGACGCCATGAGAGATTCATTAGGCAGAACTGAGATGGCCTCCAAGACTCCCAGCCCTGGTGTGCATGCCCTGGATAATCTCCCCTTGAGTACAGGAGGAACTGATCTAATCAACTGAGTGCTTTTTAAAGAGTCTAGTGATCAAAGACAGAAATCATGTAAAGAATCTGGAGCAGATGGCTTCCTGCAGGCCCTGAAGAAATAAACTACCAAGTTGTGAAAAGAACCACGTGGTAAGGAACTGCAGATCGGCCCTCAGAGCTCAGAGTGACCCCCAGCCAACAGCAAGCAAGAAAACGGGGACCTTGGGACTTCCCTGGCAGTCCAGCGTTAAGACTGTACTTCCATTGAAGGGGGCACAGATTTGATCCCTGGTCAGGGAACTAAGACCCTGTATGCCATGTGGTGCTGCCAAAAAAGAAACGGGGACCTCAATCCTGCACCCAAGAAGAACTAAATCCTATCAGGACTTTCCTCGTGGTCCAGTGGCTAAAATACCACACTCCCAATGCAGGGGTCTGGGGTCTGATCTCTGTTTAGGGAACTAGGTCCCATGTGCTGCAACTAAGACATGATGCAGTCAAATAAATAAAAAATATATATATTTAAAAAAAGAACCAAATCCTATCAACAACCAGTGAGCATCAAAGAAGACCCCATCCCTCAGGTAACACTGTCCCTAGCCAAACTGCAGTCCTCTAAGACCCTGAGTAGAAACTCAGCTAACCATATCCAGACTCTGACCCATGGAAACTGTGACACAGTACAGGTGTGTTACCTTAGGCCATTACATTTGTGGCAATTCGTTATGAAGCAATAGGAAACTATTAACCAGCCTTGAGAATTCAAAAACAAATCTGGTATAATACTGCCTTGGTTCACACTCAAAGTCCCAAGGAGTGCCTGGTGAAGCAGACGAGAACCAGATCACTAGGCTTGTGTAAAAACAGGCCTGGGCAGGTGGCGGCTTTGTGTGTTAGGCTGTATGTTACATTAAACTGGAAGGAGACCAGGATGTCGATGAGGAAGAGCTGGAGGAATGAACCTACTGATCCTGGATAAAATATATACTCAGGGCAGATGAGAAGTGTCTTCAACACTGCAAAGAGCACTTGCCATGAGTTGGAGGGAAGCTGAAAGGAGAGAGACTAGTTGCTGTGTAGTTCCAGAGGACAGAACCTGAACGAGGGGATAGGAAGGATTTACCAGAAAGAAGTTTTCAGTTTAATGTAAAGAAGAACTCTCTAACAGCCAGGGCTGAGTAACTACTGTGTTCTAAGACCTGTGTTAGGCAACAGAGATATAAAAATGAAAGCAAAGATACAGTCTTCGCCTTCAAGGAACATGTCAACTGGTGGAGGGCACTGACACGTGAACAAATGATGGTTTCCAGTGGTGAAGCCAAGTGCTACAACAGAAGCATGTATGTGGACGGGGAAGACATGTCACCGGGCAAGCAAAGATCAGTGCTATCTGTGGGGGTGAGAAAAGGTTTTCTGGACATGTGACTAAACTATAGCTTTTGAAAAATGAGTATGGGGCTTCCCTCATGGCTCAGTGGTAAAGAATCCACCTGTCAATGCAGGAGACGTGGGTTCAATCCCTGGTCTGGGAAGATATCACATGCCTTGGAGCAGCTAAGCCCAGGTGCCACAACTGCTGAGCCTGTGCTCTAGAGCTCAGAAGCTGCAATTACTGAAGCCTGCACACCTTAGGGCCTGTGCTCTGCAACAAGAGAAGCTACTGTGACGAGAAGCCCTAGAGCACTGCAACTAGACAGCAGCCCCAGCTCTCCACAACTAGAGAGAAGCCTGAGCAGCAACGAAGACCCAGTACATCCATAAACAAATAAAGCGATAATGAGTAAGAATTCACCAGTGAGTTGAGTAGTTAGTAGCTAGTATAGACAGAAGGGACCACATATGTGACCATGTGGAAAGACGACAGTACAAGGGTCCAGGGAGTAAAATGTGGTGGGGGCTGAAGCAGCAGCAGATGAGGCTGTTGTGTAAGGCAGAATCTGTAGGTGATGAGAAAAAGTGAACAGAATCAAGCAGGGAAGTGACACAGGTCCACAAGTGCTTTAGAAATATCACAGGTCCATAAGTGTTTTAGAAATATCACTTTTGCGGGGGGACTATGTAGCATGGCATCCAGGATCTTAGTTCCCCAACCAGGGAGCAAACCCATGCCCCCTGCAGTGGAAACTCAAAGTCTTAACCACTGGACCAACAGGGAAGTCCCAGAAATACCAGTTTCTAATGCTAATGTAAGAAGTGAACTAAAAGAGAGAAAGTGGAGATGGCAAGATTAGTCAGGAACTGTTGCGACCGAGCAGACAAGAGATGATGCACAGGCTGGAACTAGAGGTAGTAGAGATGTTACCATCCCTACTTGTGTTTTTTGACAATTCAAAAAAATCTTGTAGCCAAACATATATATCACCCGTATCTGTGCTTTTTAAAACCCTTACTAATTTCCTTATTTGTTAAGAAAAACATTCCTTATTTGTATTTGCTTATAATAGATAATGGAGAAAGAAGTGGTAATCCACTCCAGTATTCTTGCCTGGGCGATCCCATGGACAGAGCCTGGTGGGTTACAATCCATGGGGTCACAAAGAGTTGGACACAACGGAGTAACTAACACTTTCACTTTTATGATATATAAAAACGAAGTCAGTGGATATCTCCTGGGAAGAGGAGCAGATGGTGACAGGACCCAAGCAGACAATGAATAAGAACAGAAAGACTTTCTACTGGTACCTTTTTATATTTTCTGGTTTCTAAATTGTGTGAGTGTTTTGCCAATTCAGAAATTAAAATTTAAAAAAAAAAGGAAGAAAGAAAACATTTCCAACCATTTAGGTAGGCTTACCTGTGTGTGTTTCCACATTCTTTAGCATGTGGTTCTGTTTGCCTCGGGGAAAAGATGCTACCTGAGGATCCTGCCTCCTTACAGCACATATCTCTGGGTCAGCCCTTCTAGAAGGCCTGCTGACAACTGCCAAGTTCCCACTGTCACAGGCGGATTTTGCTGGCCTTTCATTAAGATCATCCTTTGGAATGGACCCTGTGTTTGTATGCCGTTGGCCCTCCTGTTTTGGTGGATTCCTGCCTGGTCGTGGCCTGGCTCCCTCCACTTCCCAGGGAGACCTTTTCTGTGGGTGTCTTCTCTGCTCGCCGCGCCTGGCCCCATCCGCTACCACTTTTCTAGAAGAAGCATCTGAAGAATCAGGGTGGATAACCCCTGCTGGTTTGGTGTTTTCAGGTCCTGCCTCCTCAGGTTTGGGAGTCATTCTGTGACCCCACTCACTTTTGAGTTTCCCCTTGACTTTTGGTCCTCTCCCATAGCTGTATATAAATTGGGTTGCTTTCTTGGGTTTCGCTCCCCTTGGATCTGCACCAACAATTTCCTTCTCGCTCTCGGAAGGACTGTGCTCTCTGAGGTTTGTCCCACTCTCAGACTTGGCCACGTTTTCTAGGCCAGGTGCATCTGAGGTCTGGTCAATGAGGCCCTGTGCTCTCTTGACTCTGATATGCTGCTTTTCACTCCTCAATTTCTGCCAAGGTTGATTCTGAAGGCCATGGTTCTTGAGAGATTTGTTAGTAACAGAGGACTGGAAAGAAGTCTGCTGACTCTTAGGTTTGCTTCCTGAAGGATGAAAACTGTGCTGATGAATAGCAGAGATGTCATCATAAGAGATTTGCCTGGAAAGGTGACAGGGAGGTGGTGAACTGTAATTTCTTCTACCAATTCTATTAGAATCTAGTCTTCTCTGACTTCCACAGTATAGACCAGAATTTTTTTCTCTCCTGAGGAATGAACTCAGCAGCGTCCGTATTGAACTTAAAGGCACCTAGGACATAAGAAATAGACACATAAGTAAAGAAATTAATTGGTCACTCATGAAGCCCCAAAGACTGTACGCCAGACCTAAGAGTTATCTTCCTAAGGACTTTATACAAAATAGTCTCCGCACAAGGCCTGTTTTCTGTAAAGGTGGTGGGTTCAAGTTGCTTGTGGAAGACTGATTGGCAGCCTTAACCAACAGCCACTGCTGAACTGCTAAGTAAAACTGTTCACCTGGGCTATCAGGCATTAGTTATAAATGTGTTTATTTCTATTGAGAAATGTAAGGTCAGCGAACAGTTCAGGAATGAGACATCAATTGGCAGGTTCCATGTGGTCTTTCAAAACCCTAAGGTAGCATTGTGTAATATTAAGTTAACAGGCTTTGGAGTCAGCCCAAATCAGTTTAAAGCCTGACCCTCCAGTTTATAGTATTAGCTCAGGAAAATCATTTGATTGCTTTTAGCCTGAGTTTCCACATACATGACAAAAGCTGATAATACTATTTCAAAGGGTCATTGTGGAATTTAAGTGAAGACTTCACATAGACGTACTTAGCAGGAAGAATACATCCCACCTCATCCCCCCTGGAATGCATTTTAGGTTTTTCATACATAACTTCTGTTAATACAGTCAGAATCCCAGAGTCTCAAAAATTAAGCCTATGCCCCTTCAACCTACTCATCCATCCCCCATCCCCACCGGCCACATGCTTCCTTGTAGTCAACTCTGTCCCTGAAGTCCAAAGATGAAACAATTTGCCTAAGGATACAAAACCAGACAGTAGCAAAGTCAGACTATGCGCAGTGTATAGAATATTCTCTGAATCAGCAGGGCCTGGGAGATGGATTTAAGTCCCTGTCCATCACTTGTGTTTTTACGCAAGTTATTTAATCCCAGTAATGGAACAGTAAGAATCCCTACATCAAAGAGTTGCTATGAAGATTAAAGCAAGGTTAGTAACAAGTATAAAGTGGTTAAAATAGTGCTTTATTATTGCCGTTAAGATTACAGACTATCTGAAACAGACCTGACCGCAAAAGGCTGCAGTGCACAGCCTGCGAGTTTCAGGTTTAATAATAAGCCCTAACACTTATTAGGTACTTAACACATGCCAGGCACTATTCTAAGCACTCTGCATACATTAATTCATTTAATCCTTACATTCCTGATGAGAAAACTGAGACTCGGTAAAGAGTAACTTCCCCAAGGCCACAGGGGTATTCCAGAGCAGATTCAGGATTCAGGCCATGTGACCCTAGAGACCATGCTCTTAAATTACACTCCACTGACAGAAGTTGGGTAGCAGGTACCATAGAAACATATACTTGAACTGAGTGAGATCATAAAGGTAACCTCTCACTCAATCCAGGATTTGCCCTGAAAGCTTTCACAAAGGCAGGATTCTGAGGATGGGGTTGGAGGGCCTTACAAAATAGCAAGAGGATTAGACAAATTCAGAAGGTGGCAGAGAAGGCGTTCCAGATACATAAGAGAGAACGTAAGGAGGAAATGGGTAAATTAGACCAAGTAGGTATTGTGTAGTTTTCTCCTGCTCTAAGAAGCAAGGTGGTGAGAGGGGCAGAAAAAAGGTCAGTAAGTGGTCCAGAATAGCCAGGTTAAAGGATATGAAGGGTGTTTTCATGTTAACCAGCAAAGAGTTGACTCAACTTGAGAATCTAGACAGAGCAGCATCTATTTATATAAAGTATGTGTTCCACCAAATGTGAAGTAGTGGACAAAGCCTTCAGATCATTCAGGGATATGAGGAAGGGGAAAAGGGCACAGGAAACTGGACACAAAAATCTGAGACACCTTTATTTTTTCACTATTTTGAGCAGCTGAAGTTACTAAATAGGATATCTCATCCCCAAGGCTTGGCTATAGTGCAAGTGGTACTAGAGATCCAAGATAACACCATGGTGGGCGACCTACAGGTGGGTGGAGCACAGTAAGGGAAAATCCAACTGCAGATTATAAAGCCCAGAGACAAAGTTGGCACTGGAGAGTCTATCCATGGGTAGAAAGATACCCCTTAGTGTTTCAGGAAAACAGCAGGTAAGAGAATTACACTGGAGTGAGGATGGAGGTGTGGGCTAGAGATAATGCTGAAATAAGAACATGGAATAAGAACTAAGGCCAAAGTGAACTAAGGCAGAGGAGACAAAGTGGGGAGGTCTTTGGAATACCGGACTTGCCTCAATAGATGAGACAGAGGTTGTAACCTGGAGGGCAACACCAGAGGCCAAAAATAAGATTCACAACTAGCCCCACTCATTTCTGCTTCAAACACTAAATGGTGTAGAAATGGGCCAGTTGTGAGCCTAAGGATAGGAAGACCAAGGGATCCAATTTAGGGGATCTGGGAAAAGAGTGAGTGGGAGAAAAAACACCAGGCTAAATGTGGTCCCTACCCTCCAAGATGAATTAATACCTAAATCAGGACTAGGGTAAACAAAGCAAAAATGGACTAGGGTATACCAATGCAGTGTGTTAGCCAACGTTTTTGACCACGATCCACGGTAGCAAATACATTTTACCTGCCACCAAGTACACAAATACATATATAGGTTTCTTGGTGCCCAACAGCTGGTAGGTAGCACAACTAAGATTCAAAATTAATGACTGTTCACGAACCTCATGCTGCAAATCGCCGCCCTGTTTTTCAGAAAGAGTGGATCATGAAATCAAATTATGTAGTGGGTTGTGACAAGAATTTTTTCAAACGAAATACGTAGTATAGAGTGTATTGGAGATAATAAGGAAATCCACTGCTTCCTGAAATTTTTGGTTCGTTTTTATATTTGTGTGCGCTGAGATCACTATGTAAAACGCTCCTTTTCCGTCACTGTCCAAAGAGTTGGGAAAAAAAAGATCCAAGATACCCTGAAGTAACTGGAAATCGTGTTACATTAACAGCCAGATGAGGTTGTCTCTACACATAGACAACTCTGGGAGGGGAAGTAAGCAAACAATTGTGTAACACGTACAGCAGCGGCGGGAACCTTCACAGTAATTGACTTATTTACTCCTAAGTCACAGATGAGGAAAACGAGACTTCATATTGCGAGCTCATGGCAAGCTGAGACTGGAAACCACGAGTGTTCGGCTCGCGCCCGCGCTGCTACCCCTGAACGCACGAATACATATCAAGCGCAGAGAGCAATCCCGCCGCGGGTCGAGAGCTAGCCACCGTCACGGGCCGACGCCCGCCTGTCGGATATCACTGCCCCAGGAAGGCCGGGATGAGCCCTGGAGAGGGCGGGACACCCGCATCGACTCAGCGGGACAAACCGACTCTCCTTGGAAACCCAGCTGCCGGGCTTCACCACCAGCTAAGGATGGTTAAGACCTCGGACGCACGACGCGCGTGGCTTGGCCCTTCCGAGCCACTATCCCCAACCCCTGTACGTGCCACTCTCGCGATACGAATGGCCGGGGCCCTAGGACTCGTCACTGACTCAATTTCCGCTCCCCGAAAGGGGCCCAGTGCTGCGATGGCCAGTACAGTACCTGAGACAGGAGGCGCCTCCGCCATCCCGTGCCGCAACACCTAAAGCGAGCCCTGCAGCCCAGCGAGCGCTGTCACCCGGTCATGTGCTCTGGACTTCCGGCGCCGCGAGAAAATTCGCTTCTGCGCGCGCGGTAGACGGCCACGGAGTTTGCGCGGCCTGAGTCAACTCTGCGGAGCGTCGGTGACGTCAAACGGACGCGCCCGGCGCCGGGCTGAAGCAGGGTACTAGTAGCTGTAGGTAGCCAAGATCCGGGGAGAACAAGCATGCCCGGTCTTGCACAATCAATAGTTGTTTTCCTTTTGAGAGTCACTGTTCTCTACTGCTACCGTGTCCTTTAACCCTCCCACCCAACCAGCCTTGCCTGATTTTCTGGAGTCAGGTCAGACTTCACCCCTTTACTAGAGTGGATCAGATTTAGGATTAAAACAAAGACGAAGTAGTCAAAAGGCAGAAAGGGGGGCAAAAATGTCTGCAAAACAAACGGTAAAAGGCTCTCACAAATCGGTTTAGAAACAAAAACCCATTTAGAAATGATAAAGGACTTCAAAGGGCAGATGACAATACTAAAGTAGATACAGAGGGACTCAATGTGAGAGGGGGTAAGTTTGGGGGCACTGATCATTTTTAAAGTACAAAATGTTTTGAGTGTGTGGAATTTTTTGATTTGTGTGTTTTGCTGTTGCTCTACTAAAGAGAACACAGTACTTAAGTGTGAAGCATCTACATTTGTAAAGTAATTGACTGCTCCAGACTTCCCCAAGAACACAAAATAAGAGTCATTCATTCACAGTCTAATGCATACTTTTAGGTATTGCTTTAACTGCTGGAGGTTAATGTGAAAAAGACAAACAAGGTCCTTGCCTTCAATGAAGTGCATTGACTGGTAGGGAAAGTTAAAACTAAGTAATGTGTGGTTAAGTATCCACCTGCCAACACAGGGGACATGGGTTTGATCCCTGGTCTAGGAAGATCCCACATGCTTTTGGGCTACTAAGCTGATGCACCACAACTACTGAACCCATGTGCCCTAGTCACCTGTGCTCCGCAACTAGAGAAGCCACTGCAGTGAGAAGCCCAAGCAAATGAAATAAGAGAGCAGCCCCACCCTCCCCCAAACAGAAAGCCCAGGTGTAGCAATGGAAGCTGCAGAAAGGAAAGACACCCCTGTGGCCAAAAATAACTATAAAAATTATTTTAAAACTAAGTTTATTTACAAACTGGTGATTTGGGTTGTCAAAGAAATAAGCAGGGTAACAGTGACTTCCTAGGATCCACTCCAGAAAAGGTGGCCAGCCTTCTTTGAGTAGAAGGATAGATGAGAATGATCAACTATGTGAAGATTCAGAGGGAATAGCAGAAGGAAGCAGGTGCAGAAGCTATGGAGGAAGGAAAAGGCTCGAAGTGTTAAAGTGAGTGAAATATTTGCTGGAGAGCAATGAGCAAGGTGAGTGGCACAATATGAAACTGGAGGTAGGTAATTAGATCATGTGATAATGGATTTTATTCCAAGAGCAACAGGAAGTTAAAAGGTTCTAAGCAAAGAAGTGGTACTGTTAACAAACTGAACACAGGTCTGCTTATGCAATGCAAAGCAAAGTCGGTCCACTGACACCAGGCTTTGGTGAAGTACAGTGCTTATTGCAGCGCGCCAAGCAAGAGTGTGAGAGACAAGCCTTAGATCCACTCCAACTTGGTCTTTGAGTTAGTTTTTGTTTTTTAAAGGGAAAGATAAAAGAGGCTGGAATTAATCATCATCTTGTGACATTTCCTAATCACAGTTTCCAGAGTCAAGACATTTCCGGTTTACAAGTGTCTGGCTTGGTGGTCCGCGGCTTGGGGAGCTAAGCTTGTCCTGAGTTTGTATTTAATGATATATAATAGCAATTTTAGTACATTAACAATGTTATTGACAACAGAAATTTTAGTCCTCTGATTCTGGTTGATTAGTGTTCAGTTAGCACAGGATTGAGGTCAGAGGGGACACAAGAAACTGAATAAAAGTTTTGGATAGAGAGATTAATCATAAACTGGGTAAGGGAACTTGGTTTTAGGGGCACTCAGTTTCAGTATCTGAATTACCCTTAAAGATTTCTCATACTTCCAGGGCAAGAGTGAATTGTAGGGGAGCAAAAATAGAAGTGGGGAGAAAATTTACATTTTTCTATTATGCTAATATGGAAGATGATGGTGGCTTTGAACTAGAGCAACAGCAAATGTGATTGAGAGGAGAGAGCAGATCTAAGATATATTTGAGACAACCTTTATCCAGCTTCCAAATGTTTTCTAAACCAAAAGGCATGACGTGCTATCTCATTGTTTTGTTAATTTGAGTTTATCTGATTACTGAGTCCAAACATTTCTTAGTGACTTTTTGAGTTTCTCTTTTTAGATTGCTTAGTCACATCCTTTGCTGTTTCTCTGTTGGGGTTGCTGTATTTTTCTTGCTGAGGTTTTCTGTACTTTGTAGATATACAAAATTTGTATGTTTTGTCAGTTTTAGACATTTCAGTTGCCTTCTCTTATATCCATTAATTTATTCCTTTATTGAACATAAATCCTTAATTTTGACAGTTCATCAAACAAAAAACCTTACTGTCCCCTACAGAAATTACCAGTTGTATTAGTCTGAGTCAAGTAGAAGAAAGGAATCATATAGTAATTTGAATAGGGAAGGTTTCATTTAATTTTTTTGAAGAGTTTGTCCAGTGAAGATCATCCCAGAGCTGAGGTGCAGACTTTGTTAGAAGGGATGTGCCTGCGATGCCTAGATAGGGAAGCTGCTGTGGTGCTGCATGGAAGTGGTCGGAAATCTACCTTATATGGTTCTGGGGAAAGCCATTCATGGGGAGGTGTCTCACAAGAGGCACTCTCCTAGAAACCACTTGAGGAGGGTGCCAGGAGAAGCTGCTGGCTTTTGGCCACTGTACACGGAAGAAGCCAGGTACAGGAACCAGGCGCTGGGGAAGCTCCACAGCACTTTAAAACCCAAACACTAGCACAGGAAGGGAACCAGGCGCTGGGGAAGCTCCACAGCACCTTAGCCTGTCCAACCCAAACACAGGAAGGGAAAGCCTTTCCTCCTGCAGTATCTCTCTATTGCCCTCTACTGACAAAGCTTAATACCTGCCAGCTGGTAAAGGATAAATATTTATTTATTTATTTATTTATTTATTAGGGAGGGGAAGGGGGTTGCGTTTCCTCCTCCGAGCGGCCGGCGTGAGAGAGGATAAATATTTAAAGTGCCCAAATCCATTCCACAGAACAGGCAAAAAGGATAAATTTGGAACTGAAGGTCAATAATTCATAACTGGCATACTAGAGAACCCACCCATTATTCCCCAAACTCGTAAACAAATGGAAGTAAGCAAGCATTTATCTTGCCTTCCCTATACAGACACTGCTTCACACAACATACACAATTAGGACAAGCAACGAAAGCAGTACTCAGATGGAAATCTATAGCTATAAATACTTACATTAAAAAAGATAGCCAAACAATGGGAAATTATTCTGCACTAAATAGAAATGAGCAATCACGCCATGAAAAACACATAGAGGAAACTTAAATGCAAATAATAAGTGAAAGAAGGCCATATGAAAAAGCACATACTGTATGTTTTCCACTATTGCTGCTGCTGCTGCTGCTGCTAAGTCGCTTCAGTCGTGTCTGACTCCGTGCGACCCCATAGACGGCAGCCCACCAGGCTCCCCCGTCCCTGGGATTCTCCAGGCAAGAACACTGGAGTGGGTTGCCATTTCCTTCTCCAATGCATGAAAGTGAAAAGTGAAATTGAAGTCACTCAGTCGGGTCCGACTCTTAGCGACCCTATGGACAGCGGCCCACCAGGGACCTCTGTCCATGGGATTTTCCAGGCAAAAGTACTGGGGTGGGGTGCCATTGCCACTATTACATATGACATTCTGGACAAGGCAAAACTGTATAGAGACAGTGAAAAAAAAAAGTTTCCAGGGATTAGAGGGCAGGAAAGGATGAAGAGACAGAGCACAGATAATGTTTAGGGAAGAGAAATAATTCTGCATGGTACTATAATAGTGGATACATTGTCAAAACCAATAGAGGGTACAACACCAAAAGTAAACTAATGTAAACCATGGACTGAGGGTGATGAGGAGTCAACGTAGGTTCATGGGCAGTAACAAATGTACCACTCTGGTGCAGGATGTCTATAGTGGAGGAGTTGTGCGTGGGTGGGGACAGGGGCATATACTGGAATTGTCCATACTCCCTGCTCAATTCTGTTGTGAACCTAGACTGCTCTGAAAAAATTTATTAATAAATTAGATCTCAAATCAGAAGCCTAATCTTCTACCTGAAGGATCTAGAAAAAGAAGAACAAACCAAACCAAAACAAGTACAAGGAAAGAAATAATAAAAGAGCAGGAATTAATGAAATAAATAGAAAAAACAACAGCAAAAAAATCAACAAAGTTGACTCATTAACCAAAAACATAAAAATTGATCAACTTTTAGCTAGACTGACCAAGAAAAACAAAAAAAGAGAAAATTCAAATTACTAAAATTAGGAATAAAAGAAGGGACATTATTTCCTAACTTATGAAAGTAAAAAGAAGCATAGGTAATACTATGAACAAGTGCATGCTAGCTAATGGGCTTTCTTTGTGGCTCAGATGGTCAAGAATCCACCTGCAATACAGTAGACCCAGGTTTGATCCCTGGGTGGGGAAGAACCCCGGGAGAAGGGAATGGCCACCCACTCCAGTAGTCTTGCCTGGGAACCCCACTGACAGAAACATGATTGAGTCACACACACACATACACACACACACACACACACACACACACACATGCTAGCTAATCAGATCACCTAGATGAAACAGAAAAATTCCTAGAAATACACAAACTATCAAAACAGACTCAAAATGAATAAAAAATCTAAAGATACCTATAACAAGTAGAGACTGAGTTGGTAATAATTTAAAAAATGTCCCACAAAAGCTATCCCTGGATGGCTTCACAGGTAAATTCTACCAAATGTTCAAAAGATTGACACCAATCCTTCAAAAACTCTTCAGAAGAACAGAGGAGAATGTAATACTTCCCAACTCATCCTCTGGATGAGAACTCTGCCTTAGGGCAATCATTTACTGCCTCTCTTTGTTGCAGAAATTTATGGCATCAGACTGCTGAAAACAGGTTCGGCCTAATCAGGCACCCTTGGGCAGTGGTTCACTGACTACACACAAGAACACCTGGGGAGCTTTTAAAACTTGAGGTGCCCACACTGTATCTAGATGGATTACATGAGAATCTGTGAGGATAGGACTCAGGCAGCAATAAAACAAACATACAGACACGCTCCCTAGGTTGGGCCCCCAGTCGCCACTAGTCCATGGCCTGTCAGGGACCAGGCCACACAGCAGGAAGTAAGCAGCAGGTTAAAACCAAAACTATTCCACCTCCCGCCACCCCCTCCCCCCCTCCCCAGAAAAACTGTCTCCCATAAAACCAGCCTCTGGTGCCAAAAAGGTTGGGGACCGCTGCTGTAGGTGATATGCTGCTGCTGCTGTTTACTCGCTAAGTTATGTCTGAGTCTTTGCAACCCTACAGACTATAGCCTGCCAGGCTCCTCTGTCCATGGAATTCTCCAGGCTAGAATACTGGAGCGGGTTGCCATTTCCTTCTCCAGGAGATCTTCCCAACCCAGGGACTGAACCCGAGTCTCCTGCTTGCCAAGCAGACCCTTTACCACTGAGCCACCATGGAAGCCTGCCTTAAGTGATGAGAGAATGTATAAAAAGAAAACTAAGGGATATGGATAATAAAGGTAGAAGTGCCAAACTTCTCTCTATTGGATCTTCCAATCTCCTCCACCATTGTTAAACTCCCAGAGCTGCTAGATTACAATGTAAGGAGACCTGCTGCTGCTGCTGCTGCTAAGTCGCTTCAGTCGTGTCCGACTCTGTGCGACCCCACAGACAGAAGCCCACCAGGCTCCCCTGTCCCTGGGATTCTCCAGGCAAGAATACTGGAGTGGGTTGCCATTTCCTTCTCCAACGTATGAAAGTGGAAAGCGAAAGTGAAGTCGCTCAGTTGTGTCCGACTCTTAGCGACCCCATGGACTGGAGCCCACCAGGCTCCTCCGTCCATGGGATTTTCCAGGCAAAAGTACTGGGGTGGGGTGCCATTGCCTTCCCCGGTAAGGAGACCATCTGCCCTCAATTCTGCTTGCAATGGTTAACAGGTAAGATACTGACAGCGATGCTAATTGGTGGGAACTACAGCAGTGACTACCAGAGGGCCCTCTACCACAGCATTTATCCTCTCCACTTAGATAAATTCACTGAGATTGACAAAGACCAGGGCCTTGCTTTTGGTCTTTTCCAGTACTGCAAGAATTAGGAGAATGACAAAGGTGTTAATGAACCTCTGAAACCGACTCCAGTTCCCCTACTGAGTTTATGATTAACTTCTCTATCCAAGACCTTGTTTCTGTATTGTTCCCTTTGACCTCAATCCCGTGCTAACTGAACACTATTCAACCAGAGTCAGATGACTAAAATTGATGTTGTTGTCAATAACATCATTAACATACAGACTCAGGTTGTTTTTCCAGGGCAAAATGAGCTAATAGACCCCACCACTCCCACCCCACCAGGTCATGGACCACCAGACCAGAGACTCATAAACCATAGGTATCCTGACTTTTGAAACTACAGTTAAGACCTGTCACAAGGGACTTCCCTGGTGGTCCAGTGCTTAAGATCATGCTTCCTAGATCTCACATGCTGTGCAGCACAGCCAAAAAAAAGTCACAAAATGACAACTTACCCCAGCTTCTTTGTTCTTCTCCCTTAAAAAGGAACTCAGAGATCAAGCTGGAATGGATCTGAGGCTTATCTCCCACTCCCTTGCTTGGCCCTGCAATAAACACTGATTTTTCTGCCAATACCTGCTGTCAGTTTGACTTTCTGTGCCAAGGGCACATGAGCCCATTGCTCACATACAGCTCCAGGGAGGGGAAACCATATGAGCAGAGGCAGGGAATCATGACTGTATGGCAGATGCAGGCGAACTAGAAATAGTTATTAAGAGCATAACAAGCAGATGCTACAGAGAAAATTTTCAGGACTCTTACTAGCAAGTGACAGGAACCCATGTCCAATCAGTTTAAACAGAAAAGGGTTTGTTGGCAGAATTCTCAGCTCACAGAACTAAAGGAAGAGCTGCAGAGACTTGGAGCCATCTGAGAATCTCAAGGATCAGAAGTCAGGGCTCAGTGGCATGAGGATTGTTTCATTCTGCCTCTTGGCTACTCTCTAGACTCAATATCTCAAACTTATCAGATTGATATATATATAGGTAGGTAGGTAAGTTGGAGAAGGAAATGGCAACCCACTCCAGTGTTCTTGCCTGGAGAATCCCAGGGACAGGGGAGCCTGGTGAGCTTCCGTCTATGGGGTCGCACAGAGTCGGACACGACTGAAGCGACTTAGCAGGTAGGTAGGTAGACAGATAGATTTAAAAGGAAGCATTTCACCTAGTTTCCATTTATAAAATTTGGGAGATGAACTTCAATAGGCACAGCCTGGTTACAAGCCCACTCCTACCGGGGTCCAGCCCCGGTGGATCCAGGGAATTCGAAGGGGGGATGGCGTTGGCGATCAGGAATTAATAGCTTGATTAAGTATTAATTAGAAATATAAAGAGTGATTAAATAGGGATAGCTCAGTGAGAAAATTCAGTGGAGAAAAGAGGCTGAGTAACTTGGTTTACATGGAAAACCAATAAAATTCCAAGACAAGGAATTTGCGCCACCTACGTAGGCTGCAGGCATCCTCCCATTTTCTGGAAGGAGAGGAGACACTAAGGCCTCCCCGGTCAGATCTTAGAAGCCCAGGCAAAATTAGTAGGCTTGGCGAGCCTCCACACTCCAGATGGGAGTTCAGCCAGAAGGTGAGAGAAAGAACGACATGGGGAGACCAAGCTTCAGGGAGCAAGGCCCGCAGCTTTATTTTCAACAGGGGCATTTATACCCTAAGTTGCACATAGAGGATAATAGGGGGTGTGAAATCATGCAAAGTCAGCAGTCTTTGATCCTTATTGAAACCAGGCTTTCTTTTCTGCAAACTTATCCTATACAAATGGTGTAGGTGATTTACATCATCTTCTGGCCAGAAGGCCTATTAACATTTTATGACTCTGACAAAGGTTTGTCAACCATAAGACTTATTTTCTCTAAGAGTAATTATTTTAAAGTTTGGCGCCATCCTCAGAAGGTGTTAGATAAAGCTGCATTCCTATAGGGCACGGGTGCGGTGGGTTTACAACAAAGGAAAGAATTTATTACCTTAAGGGTCTAAAGTTGTTAACACCAAGGCCACTAGTTATTTTTTCTACATACCAACTATATTAATTAATACACTTCCAAGGATACAATACAGGGGATGTGGAAACTTGGCAGCAAGCATTGGCTCAACAATGAAATCTTCTACTAGTTGTATTCTGACAATTTCTAACTCTCCAAGAGGCTCTATACTATTTGAATATCTTAAGCTTCCCGTGCCTCTCGAGGTTGGGAGACTGTAAACAATCATATGTATAGCTATAGGAATCTGGGTAAGCCTGTCAGGCAAGTTAGAGAGCCATCTGAGGGGTTTGGATTGAAACACTCCTATTATGCCCAGGAAGCTAATTAGCTAGAGCTCTAAGTGGATTTCCTTCAGAGAAAAGGTGGTCGGGGATAGCAACCCACCCCCGCCTCGTGACTGTCAGAAGAGTAGGTCAGAGCACAAAGCAGTAAAGTAGGCAGACTCTGGTTTTGGGGGTAGATGCTTGAGAATTTCCAGGGGGACTCCTGAGGCTCGATCCCGCATTTGCGTATGCCAGGCCTCCTTCCTCATGACCTTTGCCATGGGCAGAGTTCCTCACGCTGGCTCCCGGCACACTCCCATAGGAGAGAAATAAAAGTAGGGCTACTCTAATTTGGTATTTTCACAATAATCACTCATTTGTAATTGGGGAGGCAGTTCTTTAAATCAGGGGTCCCCAACCTTTGGGATATAACGCCTGATGATCTGAGGTGGAGCTGATGTAATAATAATAGGAATAAAGTGAAAAATAAATGTAATGGACGTGAATCATCCCCCCTCCCCATGCCATCCGTGGGGAAAAAAAAATTGTCTTCCATGAAACTGGTTTCTGGTGCCAAAAAGGTTGGGGACTGCTACTCTATATGAAAGAGAATTCTGTTCTGAAGAGACTACACAATAAACCATTACTGAGAGACAGGGGCCAACTCATAGGCAGCTTTTTACATCTTGTTGGAGGTGTCAGGAACCATGACTTTAAGTAAGAGAATGATATGGTCAGATTTGCATTTTAGAAAGATCAGTACAGCTATGTGTGATGAATGGACTCAGGAAGTGAAATTATGCAAGAGGATAAAGCAGGTCATTTATCTGGAAAGACTACGTGAGGGGTGTCCAAGCCAAAGACAGCTGCGAGAGGAAAGGAGGGGTTGGATTTGAGAAACATAGGCTTCCCTGGTGGCTCAGACGGTAAAGCATCTGCCTGCAATGTGGGAGACCTGGGTTTGATTCCTGGGTCAGGAAGATCCCCTGGAGAAGGAAATGGCAATCCACGCCACTACTCTTGCCTGGAAAATCCCATGGACGGAGAACCCTGATAGGCCCCAGTCCGTGGGGTTGCAAAGAGTCGGACACGACTGAGCGACTTCACTTTCACTTAAGGGGTTAAAAGCAGGGTTTAATAATTATAATCGAATATGTAGGATGAGGCAAAATGTAGGCATCAAGGACAACTCAAGAGCTTTCTGTTTTGAATGATGGAGAATAATGGTTCCATTAGCTGAGGCACACAACACGGGAGAGTCAGGTCTGGGGGGAGAGACAATGGGTGTCTTGGCCATTTGAATGTAAAGTGTCTGTGGGCTTCTAGAACATCCAAATAACTGTCAGGAGATAGCTGGATATAAATAGAATTCTGAAACTGTGGGGCAAGACCAGGGATACAAGTATAGATTTGTATAGCCTTCTAAGTCCACAGTTAAAGCCATGAAAATAGTTGAGATTATTATTAAATATAAGTGAGCAGACAAGTATGGTGGATAAAGGCTAGACTCCTGAGGAACACTAACATTACAGGGCTGGAGAGATGAGGATTTCAGACAGCAGTCTTGAAAGGAATAGTGGAATAGTCAGAACAGGAGAACCAGAGAGAGTACCATCACAAAAGCCAAGGGAAGAGTGATTTTGATAGAATGATTGTTCACTGGTATACAATGTACTAAAGAAGTCTAGCTGGAGGACAAAATACTACTCATTAAAACTGGCAATATATGGGTCAGAGATTGAACAGTGGCAAGATATGCAATACAGCAGGAATGCGGACTGAGTGTGAACTCCAAGTAATGAGCTTAACTTGAATGTTAGGTTCTAGGTAGTGGTAGAACATTTAATTAGGAATACCCAGAAGAAAATAAGAATAAGTAAAGGGGTCTAAGTTAGTGAGTTATTTTGAGTCATTAGCTCATGGGTAATAGTTAAAATCATGGGCATGAGGTATCTCAAGGAAACTATGAAGACTAAGAAGTCCAAGACAGAAACGACAATGGAAGAAATATTTAAAGGGCTGAGTGAGAACTTGTCAGGAAGCCAAGGAAGGTTTCAAGAAGGTAATGATGAATAGTGTAATGTTTGTGCCACCGAAGGTTTCTGCAAGTGTGAGGTTGGTGGGGGTGGGAAAGGGTTACATCCGTGTTCCATTCTCACCGTAACAAGACAGTAAAGTTGTGAGAAAGGAGCTGTGACTGTTCTTGGCATCCCTTGGGTTGGTATACTCTGCTGAGCTGGTGTTCAAAAAATGTTTATTGATTTGCTGACACACGAAAGGCTGGTGCAAGTGACATTGTGAGGCCCCCAGCGAGGCTGGCAGAAGGGAGGATGGGTCATTTAAGACCCTGAAATCTGGCGAGAATTTGGACTTGCTGCAGCACTCCAGGCACCTCCCAAAAAAGGAATAAAGCCCCTGGGTTTTTGTTTTTTTTTGGCTGCATAGGATCTTAGTTCCTTGACCAGGGACTGTATCAAGGGCTATGGTAGTGAAAGCTCCGAGTGCTAACCACTGGACTACCAAGGAACTCCCAACCCCTGTTTTTTAATGTTAAAAATTATTAATTTATTAATAATTCCTCATACTAACTGTTAGGAATACCTTTGGCAGTTAACAAAGTACTCAAGACAATTAACTCAATTATTACTCACAAAAGCCTCATGAAGTAAGCATGATTTTACTAGTAAGGAAATAGAAGTTGAGAAGTGTGAGTAGGCTACTTAGAATTATTAGATGCAGACCCACGGCCCAAGCCTGGATTGCTCCTTGCTCTTTCCTCTACACCAGGGGTCCTCATCCTCTGGGAACCAACGCTTAATGATCTGAAGTGGAGTTGCTTTACTAATAATGAAAATAAAGGGCACAATAAATAGTGATGCAGTGGTCAAGAATCCACCTGCCAATGCAGGAGATGCTAGAAACTCGGGTTCAAATCCTGGGTGTGAAAGATCCCCCGGAGTAGGAGGAAATGGCAACCCATTCCAGTATTCTTTGCCTGGAAAATTCCATAGACAGAGGAGCCTGTTAGGCTAGAGTTCATGGGGTTGCAAAGAGTCAGACACGACTGAGTACACATGCACAATAAATATAATGCGCTTGAATCATCCTGACACCACCCACCCCAGCACCCCAGCCCCCGTGGGAAAACTGTCTTCCACCAAACCAATCCCTGGTGTCAAAAAGGCTAGGGATCAACCACAGCACCACAATGCTGCCAGTTAAATTTGATTTCTATAGTTTTTAAGCTGAAGTGACATTAAGATTATATTAAATTTGGATTCTGTAGTGGAGGTTTCAAGCTGAGGTAGTATTATTAAAATAATATCCTTTTGAAAAATATTTATTGAGTATAAATAAATGTCCTATACATTAAATATCAAGAAATATTCATTACTGATTACAAGTCAGCTGTAATACTGAGGGAACCACAGAATCAAAATATCCACCCATGATACAGTAGTGATAATTCCATTCCAATACTGGACACAGTAATGATTTACTCACAAGACACAAGAAAACTCACCCAAAAAGGCCATCACTTTAACCAACCTATAACACCACAAGAGAAAATGGTTTTGAATCATAGTATGAACAGTGCTACCATTCTCATCTTTGCCGTCAATTTATCAGGTCAGTTTGAGATTGTGGAGATATGCTGTCATAGAACTTAAAAGATTTCCATTTCCTTGGTTTTATTTCAAAATTATTATTAAGGAATTAAGATGGACATATCCAATGATAATTTTAAGTAAGTTAGTCTTTCATAAGAGAAAAGGAATAAAAATTTAGTATAAAGAAAGCCTCCTCCAAGCAATGAGTCTCTTATTGGGAAAAAAAAAAAAGCAAAATAATTAATTTTTCCTCCAAGGAAAGGAAAGAAACCTAAATCTGTTATGGCAAACTTGGAAAGATAAATATTCCCCAGTCCCAGAATATGCGTTTATTCTACACGATGTACTTGAATGATGCAAGTCTACGAAGCAGGGATCTGTGGCAATCCAAATTCATCCACCAGGACTCCATCCTGTGAAAAGAGAATTGTTCAGTGTCACTATTCTCCAACTGACTTTAAAAAAAAAAAAACTGATTTCAAACATTTAGTGGGCAAAATTCATTTCCAAGTGGTTAATGAATGAAAACAAAAATCTCACTGAGAAGATGAGAACAACCTTTTTTTCAAGAGAGGTAAAGTGGCAAGTGATAAACCAGGAAAAGAAATGGAAGGGATCAAAAGGGATGATTCTGCAGAGTAAGGGAAGAGTGAGAGAGAGAAACTTAAGAGTAAACCTTGAAAGGGGAGAGGGGGCTGCGAGTATCCAAGAGTTAAGGAGTATCCAGAGTAAAGGCTGCGGAATGAGCACTTGCCTCCAGAATCCCACTTTCACTCTGGTCCCTAAAGTGAACCAATACCTTTTGTAGCCTCACCAATCCTCGAAGGAGTGGTGCCCCAGGACAGCCATATCACACTTTACTACAGACTTCTAGGCAGTGACTGGGTGTCCCTGGTAGCTCAGACAGAATCGGCCTGCAATGCAGGAGACCCAGCTTTGACCCCTGGGTCAGCAAGATCCTCTGGAGAAGGGCATGGCAACCCACTCCAGTATTCTTGCCTGGAGAATCCCATGGACAGAGGAGCCTGGTGGGCCATAGTCCATGGGGTCGCAGAGAGTCAAACATGACTGAATGACTAAGCATGCACCCACAGGCAGTGACTATCAATTCAGAAACCATAGCTCAATAGCACATTTAAATCAGCAATCTGTGATCTTCTAAACATGGAAATAACATACATGCTTCAGGAACCCCGTTACCAGGGATTTAAAAAGATGAGCTATGGTAGTGTTAATAAAAACTATTTCAGGAATGCTGAGAAAAAACAACATAGGCACCTGGCACCTTGAGGTCAGAGCGGTGTGGATGGCATGGGCAGTAGAAAAAGATTAAGACAACTCCAGGCTCAAGGAGGAACCGGGGGGTAAAGCAGGGGAAGACTAACCACAGTCCATCGTAGGAAAACTGGGCTTTAAAGGGTTCCCAAAATAATGACAGTCTTTCCTTGTTCTTACTTAATACCTTTTAGATTCCCAGGTTGATGATTAGGCATAAAGTCTTTACCATTTTGCATAGAAAATATGAACAGAAAAAGCTTTCACCTTGTTCTTCGTGTCAGTGGGAACACCTTCTGGAATTGCGGGTGCAGCTGCTGCTTCATCCAAATAAGAACTGTCTTCATCGGCCAGAAGCTCATCGCCCAGTGCATCCAACTCTAAGTTGAAACAGTCAACATTTCAAAAAAATGTAAGCAAAAAAAATTGGGAGGCTAGGGATGACTTCCCTGGTGGCCCAGTGGTTAAGAAATTCGTCTGCCAATGCAGAGGACACGGGTTTGATCCCTGGTCTCAGAACTAAGATTCCACACGCCACAGGGCAACTAAGCCAATGTGCCACAACTACTGAACCCACGTGACTGGCAATGAGAAGCCACCACAATGAGAAGCCTGTGCGCCACAACTAGAGCAGCTCCTGTTCACTACAATGAGAAAGCCTGCACTCAGCAATCAAGAGCCTGTTCGCTGCAATGAAGACCCAGTGCAGCCAAAAAAAATTTCTTTCATTAAAAAAATAAATAAATAATTTAAGAAAAATAAAAAAAGAAGATTGGCAGATAATGTTAAGAAAGTCAGCCAAATTATTTGAAATAAGATGAAAATTTAAAAACAGAGAAGGGATTATTAATTTCTATTTTCAAAATAAAAGATGGCTATTTCAAGGAAACTGGGGTGGTAAAAGTCCATGAAAAACAAAAATTAAAATAAAACAACTATTTCCCACAGGTTTATAAGGCCCTAGTATTCATGAGAAGACTGTATAGTTATTAGTAGGCCAATTCAAACTAGAAAATCCTGACAATACAAATGTAAAAAATTCTTTTCCATTTACTGATGACCTTGAAAACAGCCAGTGAGAGAAGGCATGAGATTGTTGTAAAAGGAGTGACCATGACATGAGATCAGGCTTTAAAAGTAAGTCTATGGCAAAGTTGGAAGTGACCAGGGGAATAGCAATAGCAGATAGAAACTCATCAGAGGAAACTCAAGATGAGAATTAAGAAAACAGAAATAAACGGGGTAGGGGGGAGAGAAGGGGCAGGGGAGGTTACAGTTAAAACAAGAACATGGAGATAAAGTAGTAGTAATGGGACAGGACAATCATCCAACAGAAACCCCAGTTACTCAAGCTAGAAACTGACAAACATCTTTGACATCTCCCTCTCTCTCTGCTGCTGCTGCTGCTAAGTCACTTCAGTCGTGTCCAACTCTGTGTGACCTCATAGATGGCGCCCACCAGGCTCCCCCGTCCCTGGGATTCTCCAGGCAAGAACACTGGAGTGGGTTGCCATTTCCTTCTTCAATGTATGAAAGTGAAAAAATAAATGAAGCCGCTCAGTCGTGTTCGACTCCTAGCGACCCCATGGACTGCAGCCCACCAGGCCCCTCCGTCCATGGGATTTTCCAGGTAAGAGTACTGGAGTGAGGTGCCATTGCCTTCTCCGCCCTCTCTATATCCAATCAATCAATCAATCATTAGGTCCTGTCCATTCAACCTTCTAAAATTTCTTTAGTATGTCCACTTCTCCCTGTCTCTGCTGCCACCGCCTTAGTCTCAGGCACCATTATGTCTTAAATGGACTACAGCAACAGTTTCTAAACAACTTTCTGTGAGGCCACTTCTTAACAACCCCTTCCACTTCATCTTGCTGCTGCTGCTGCTGCTGAATCGCTTCAGTCGTGTCCAACTCCCCCGTCCCTGGGATTCTCCAGGCAAGAACACTGGAGTGAGTTGCCATTTCCTTCTCCAATGCATGAAAGTAAAAAGTGAAAGTGAAGTCACTCAGCTGTGTCCGACTCTTTGCGACCCCATGAACTTCAGCCACCCAGGCTCCTCTGTCCATGGGATTTCCCAGGCAAGAGTACTGGAGTGGGGTGCCATCGCCTTCTCCTAACCTCTACTAATCCTTCGGGTCCTATGCCTGTCCCTGACTCCCAAATAGGTTGGATTCCTCTATGTTCCTATGGTACCCCATACTACTTCTTCCCATCAGTCTGTGCTCTTATAACTCATGCAGTTTCTTGCTAGAAACTAGAGGAGAAGGTTCAGGAGTGCAGGGATGGTGTTTGTTTTCTTCAGTGCTGAATCCCCAGCATCTAACACAGGGCCTGGTATATAGTAACTGATGCACACTAAGTATCAGTATCTGCCAACTACTGTTTCTTGATCAGCTTTACTATTCTGAGGAAGAGGACTCATGCAGGAAAATGAAGAGAAAAAAATCAAAAGGAAAATGGCAGGGAATGACAGTGTTTGGTTACCAAGCACCAGGTCAGCAGAGGCCTTTGCCTGGATGTTTCTTCAGAGCTTGTCCCCCTCAGAGTTGGTGAGGTTATGCCAGTCTGATGTGGCTGCCGCTCAAGCTCTGTGCCCAGAGCCTGTACCATAGATGAACTTTCAGGGAACCCTCATAGAAATCTTCTCTAATGCTTAGGAGAAAAGATCCCTGACAGGTGTTCCTTTCAGATGCTAGGCTACATATACGTTGCTTTTCCTATAACTTACCTGCTTCGAGGTCATCTTCATCTAATTCTGGGGTGCCGTAACTACGACTCAGTGCTTCTTGGATTTCATTTGCATCTTCCATCATATCCTCTAGCTGGTCTTGTAGATCCTACAAAAATATATATGACATGATTTTTATTCAATTCTTACCATTTTTCTCTAACTACCCCGTCTCTATTCTCTCCCCTGAATCTTAGAAACAAGCCATGGACCACATAATCTTCCCCTATTTTTGGTGGTAAAAATGTAAACTTTAAAAATAAAGAACAGAATTACTAACCTTGCATTTGAATTTAAGATGCTTCGTGGAAAATCAAACTGCTATTGCAAGAAGAGATGCCCATCTCTCGCTTTAAAGAAAGTTTGCTTGAAACAGGAAATCAAGCAACATTTACACTATCAAAAATCTTCAAGTTAAGAGGAAAGAAGGTAACTGAGACAAGCAAATCATGCTTCTCGAGTCAGCCAAAAACTGACTGCACTGTGGAGGGTAAGGAAGCAGGAGCAGAAACAACTGGACAGCACACAAAGTTGTACTGGCCCCGGCCTACATGGCGAAACAGAAGTGCATTCAGGACAGGCTGGATATCGGAGACAAGGCTGGTGAAAAAAACTGACTGAGGGCATAAATCATCTGGGAATAATCTGTCTGTACTTAACTAGGAAACTACTAAAGGGCCACAAAGAATGTAAAACCCATTTGAGAAGTGGTCCAGCATAATAAAGGGCAATTAGTACAGTGGTAAGTAGAGCAGACTGTGGTTAAACATAACCAAGCTAAAGTTTTATTCAATATTCACATTTTATTTCATATTCAATAAAAAGTAATGTCTCTTAGGCTTAATTTGCTCATCTATATAATAAGGTTATTAATAAGCCATTCTTCATAGGTAATGATTTATTGTAATAACACATGTCATAATATGTGTCAAACACTAAACACTTAATATTATATACTGTCTGTTAAGGATGTGCAGAACAATCTGTTTTTCATATGCTGAAAATTATGGACTCTTGCTGATAATGCAGAGCTTCTAAATCAACACTGCTTATTCTTCAGAATTTCCAGAGCAATGCAAAACATTTTAAAAACTCCTTCTTCACCCCCAAATTCGAAGTTTGTTTTTCCATATAAAGGATAGAAAATAAAATGGAGGAAAATACTTTTTTAAAAAGAAAATGCTTTCTGTTTTCAAGTACCAAACTAGCACATTGCATATACTTTAACAGTCTGCTACACAGAGAAGCACTGGCTGAAACAATAATTAAGAGGGTGAAAATAACATAATTAATCAAGTTGAACTTATTTTAGACTTTTACATATCAAGATAAGTCACCCAAAATTTCAGAGTGATCTGAAATTTTTTTATATCTAATAGGATCTTATAATCCTATTAGAAAGAATAGGATTTCTAGCAATAGACTCCAGGATAGGCACAGGAAAAAAATCATCACAAAGAATTAGCAGGTTCAATTCTGCAAAAACAAAAGCAATGCAAAACAAATATAAGCACTAGACTGGACCACAGAAATTGGGAAATAAAAAAGAAATAGGAGAACACACATGTAGAGGCAAAGTTTTAAAATGAGCACTACTGCTGCTGCTGCTGCTGCTAAGTTGCATCAGTCGTATCCGACTCTGTGCAACCCCACAGACGGCAGCCCACCAGGCTCCTCCGTCCCTGGGATTCTCCAGGCAAGAATACTGGAGTGGGTTGCCATTTCCTTCTCCAAAATGAGCACTAGAAAACAATAAAAATGCTTTTCAAGTAAAATATTTTAGGAAAACAAATGGGATTCAAACTATCCAGCCCAGTCAAAGACACACACCCACACACATCAAAAAAGTTAAGAAAGAACCAGGCTCTCCACCTATTATGCAAGCAAGTCTATTAGGGCAGGGGTCCCCAACCCTCAGGCTACAGACTAGTACTGGTCCATGGCCTGTTAGGAACTGGGCCGCACAGTAGGTGAGCTGTGAGTAAGCGACGTCTCATCTGTATTTTTAGTTGTTCCCCATCACTCACTCTATTGCTTGAGCTCTACCTCCTGTCAGATCAGAGGCAGCAGCATTAGATTCTCATAGGAGCATGAACCCTACTGTGAACCGTCCATGCAAGGGATATAGGTTGCATGCTCCTTATGAGAATCTAATGCCTGATGATCTGAGGTAGAGCTAAGGTGGTGACGCTAGGGCTGGCGAGTGGCTTCAAATACAGAGTATCAAATACAAACTTATCAGCAGAGAGGTTTGACTGCACAGAGACCATAATAAATCAATTGCTTGCAGACTCATATCAAAACCCCCAGATGGGACCATCTAAAAGTTGCAGGAAACAAGCTCAGGGCTCCCATGGATTCTGCATTACGGTGAGCTGTATAATTATTTCATCATAGATCACAATGTAATAATAATAGAAATAAAGTGCACAATAAATGTAATGTGCTTGTATCATCCTGAAACCACTGCCCACCCCACAGTCTGTGGAAAAACTGTCTTCCACAAAACCAGTCCCTGGTGCCAAAAAGGTTGGGGACCACTGTATTAGGGGACAGGAGAAGGAAAACCAGGTGGGGAGACAGTCAGACAACCACAAGTGAAAGACGAAGAAACACAGAGAAAACCAGAAATACCAAAATTTCTATTTTGTTCATTAAACAGCACTAATTAAAACACAAGGAACCCTGAAAGTAGAAAATAAAATTCAGTTCATTGTGTTTGATTATCAAATAATATGATACAAATAAGGCAAGCATACTCAGAACATTTTTCTCAGTGAATCTCTGTCACTAAGCCTAAATCCTTAGAAGCAGAAACTGGTGGAGGATTAGAGAGGGTACCAGCAGTATAAGGAGGGGTGCTGGAAAACAGCAAGATAGGAAGAACACCTTCATTTATTGAAGACTGGAACTATCAGGGAACACTGTGCAGAAGCAGTAAGATGCTGGAGACACAATAAAAACGCAACTAACAAACCCTGATTAAATGGGGCAAAACTGCTTTATGGCACTGAATAGCCTCTCCTTCATTTGTTCACCAACCAATAAGTAAACCGAAGGCCAGGCACTGTTTGGGGTACTTGGGAATAGTGAACAAAACTGAGTCCCTGCCCTCTTAGAAAGAGATATTCTACTTAGTGTTTAGGGGGAAAGACCACTATCATATGTGCAGAAACGCCTTCTCCTCTGACCATCACCACTCCCTCTGCTAATCCTGTCTGCCATCTGGGCTGCTCAACTGACAGAGTTAAGAGATGCTGAGCTCCTAGGGCTCACCACCTCAGCTAAAACATGATCTCCAAAAAGCAATGCTAATTTTAGGGACATTATTATTAAAAACCTAAAGAGATGGGGGGAGGTGATTAAGAGGCACAAACTACTATGTATAAAATAAATAAGCTATAAGGATATAGTGCACAACACAGGGAACAGTCAATATTTTACAACTATAAATGAAATATAACCTTAAAAAAAGATTAGTAAGTTCTGGGAATCTAAAGTACAGTATGGTGGCTATATTTAACAATACTTGAAAGTTGCTAGGAAAGTAAACCTTAAATATTCTCATCACAAAAATAATAGTAATTATTTGAAGTGATATTACAGTGGTAACCATTTCACTATGTATTTCAAATCACCCCACTGTACACCTTCAACTTACACTATATTCTATAGCAAGTGTATCTCAATAAAATTGGGGGTGGGGGTGGGAAGGGAATCTAGAGAGAATTACTAGAAAAGCGAACCAATTCTATACCAGGAACCATGCTAAGCACTTTATATATATTGTCAATATATATACTGTCCCAAGTGTTACTTGGGGACAATCCTGGGAGATGAGCAGCAACATCACTACTTTATAATTGAGGCAACAAGACTAAAAATCATTAAATGAGTTAGTAGTAAAAGGAAATTGGGCATTTATTCACTGGGTGTTTATTATGTGCCAGGCATTGTGCATTTGCTGCTAAGTCACTTCAGTCGTGTCCGACTCTGTGCGACCCCAGAGATGGCAGCCCACCAGGCTCCCCCGTCCCTGGGATTCTCCAGGCAAGAACACTGGAGTGGATTGCCATTTCCTTCTCCAATGCAGGAAAGTGAAAAGTGAAAGTGAAGTCACTTAGTCGTGTCCGACTCCTAGCGACCCCATGGACTGAAGCCTACCAGGCTCCTCCGTCCATGGGATTTTCCAGGCAAGAGTACTGGAGTGGGGTGCCACTGCCTTCTCCATTGTGCATTTAGATACACCAGATAATTTATTTCACCCTCATAATAACTAGAGAATCCTGTAGACAGAGGAGACTGGTGGGCTGCTGTCCCTAGGGTCGCATAGAGTTAGACACGACTGAAACGACTTAGCATGCATGCATACATTGGAGAAGGGAATGGCAACCCACTCCAGTATTCTTGGCTGGAGAATCCCAGGGACAGAGGAGCCTGGTGGGCTGCTGTCTATGCGGTCACACAGAGTTGGACATGACTGAAGTGACTTAGCACCAGCAGCAGCAGCAGCATAACTGCATGTGGTATTAGGATCCTTAGGTTAACAGTGAGGACCTTTGACGCTTTCCCAAAGTTACTCCATTAGTAAATGAGAGGCCCAAGATTCCATCCATCTCCTGGGCTCTTCCCATCACATACACATTCATTTGGGTGCTTTGAGAAACCAGTGTACATTCTTACAGAAACCAGCACACATCTCACCTCAATCTGGTCAATTTTCACTTGCTTGTATGCTTTCTTCATTTCCTTTACTCCCAATTTCATAGCATCAACCTAAAAAAGGAAAGAGAACATACCATTTCTTAGCCATGATGGTTAAACTGTCTTTTAGAAACTATAGGAAAAAGAGCACAGGAGTACAAAAATAAAATGAAACCATGGGCAAAAGTGCTTTGGGAGTACCGTGGTCTTGGTGTCCTTCAATGACTGGATGGTGTAGTTGGCTTGCTCCATATTAAATGACTGTTGGGCGAGATTGTCCCGCTGTTGCTCATACCTTTTCAGAGTCAAATGAAAATGGTAATGTGAGGCAGATAGAACTCTTCAGGAAGAAAGTATCTTTAATGCTAGATAAAAGAATCTTCTTAAAGACAACAACAAACCTTAACAAACACACAGAAAAAATGAGAAAAACAACTTAATCCATCTTAAACAAACATCATTTGACTTTCCTCCAATCTTCTTCCTTGGAAGGTACTGTAACTATAACACTATTTTCCACTTAACATTATTACTGCTGTTTTCTACATTGCTAAGTATATATGTTTTAATATATGTTTTCATGTTTTAGATTATTTCCAATGCTAAATTATCAGAAGTGGAATTCTTAGGAAGAAGGAGCAAGACTATGTTTAAGGTTCTTCGTATATACAGTGAAACTTTTTCCAGTAGACTGAACTGCTTGAGGACTGGTATTGTATTTTATTAATCTTGTATCCATAAATAGGTAATCTAGCGAACCTAATATATTGCCTGGCACGCCAACTATTTTTTTTAATGAAGGTTTATATCAACTGATAATACTATCTCAAAGACTTAAATCACTATAGTCTTTATACAGTATTTGAAAACCATCTAACCATTCAACCAGAAGAAAAACAATTAATGATGCAGGCAAATAGTGGTGGAATATTATCACACCATTAAAAAAATATGTTTCCAAAAAATATTTAGAGGGACAAAAATACTTCTGATACAACATTAAATAAAAAGGATAACTGATATAATACATGCCATTTGCTTTCTTCTAAAAGATTATATGCACAAATGCCATGTATGCACAAGCAAAGAAAGAAATTGTAAGAAATTAACATTTTAAAGGTGGTTATTTCTGGCAATAGGAATCTTGGTGAATTTTCTCTTCTTCTACTCATGTTTATGTACTTGACAAGTTTCCACAATGAACATGTATTCTTTCATTAAAAAAAAAAAAAAGCTACTTAAAAATTGCAATGCTGGACTTCCCTGGTGGCCTAGTGGATAAGAATCCACCTGCCAATGCAGGGGACTTAGGTTTAAAATCTGATCCGGGAAGATCCCACATGTTGTGAAGAAACTAAGCCCATGTACCACAAGTACTGAGCCATTGCTCTAGAACCTGTGAGCTGAAACTACTGAGTCTTCATGCCTTGAGCCTGTGCTTCACAACAAGAGAAGCCACTGCACTGAGAAGCCCACGCTCTGCACGGAAAAGCAGCCCCCACTCTCCACAACTAGAGAAAGCCCACACATAGTAACAAAGACCTCTTTGGTGTTTGTTTTATTATTTATTTTTGGTGCAGCCAAAAATAAATATTTTTTTTAATAAAAATTTTTAAATTAAAAAATTGCAATGCTACCAATTTAGGAGGTAACAGTTTTACTACACACTTTCATTGCTCTAGGCATCATAATTTTCTTTTTATAACTCTGTCTAATCTGAAAGGAGTAAGATGGTATGTTTTATAAGAAGTCATCTTGTAAATAAGAATAGAGATACCAATAATCTTTCTGCTCTTTATCAGCTGATTCCACCTGACCTCTGCACTCCTGCAGAAGGTCTCATCGCTGGAGAGACAAGGTTAAGAACCAAAGATAATGTTGGGTTTCTGCTCAAACACTGGGACATAGTCACCTAAAACAAATTAAGGACTGCTAAATCTTCTGAAGGGAGGGAACAAAGATTTAAGTTTCACAATTTTACAGGCAAACAAATGAAATTTTAAAAGGCACATTCTAATTACATAAATGGGAGAATCAAACTCTACAGATCTGGGAAGTCTATACAGAAGCCACTAGACATACATGGCTACTTAAATAAAACTGGACCTTGAGTTCCTTAGTCATAATAGCCATGTTTCAAGTGCTCAATAGGCACACATGGCTAACAGCTATTGTATTGACGAGCACAGATAGAAAACATCTCCCATCACAGCAAAAAGTTCTATTTAAATGGACAGTGGTGCAACAGATGTTGCTGAACATGCAGGGGGAGAAATTCTACTTAACTGTGTGTGTAAGTGAAATTTGCAATTAACTGAAGAATGCTTATAAAGTAGTGCATACATGCTAAGTCGCTTCAGCTGTGTCCAACTCTTTGCGACTTTATGGACTGTAGCCTGCCAAGCTCCTCTGTACCTGGGATTCTCCAGACAAAGATACTGCAGTGAGTTGCTGTGCCCTCCTCCAGGGGATCTTCCCAACCCAGGGACTGAACCCCCATCTCTTATGTTTACCTCTCTGGCAGGTGGGTCCTTTACTACCGTGCCACTTGGGAAGCCCTTATAAAATGGTATGAAAATCTAAAGGAATGGAAGACCATTTCCCTTTTGGTTAAACCTGTTAGAGGAAAGGAGATTATAGTTATAGAACTTACATCCGCTTTTGCTTTAAAACCCGCAAGGCTTTCTGCTTGACCATATTCTAGAAAGAAAAATAGATTTTAATGAATGGAAGTAGAAAATATACAAATGGTCAAAGAAACCTCCCATATCCTCAAACTCACATACCTACTTCCTCTCATCTTCAAAGCAGTAGACATGTGGCTCCCAGACTGTTTACCTCCCAAGCCGGCTCTAAGCTCCAGCCCACCTCAGTCTTTTCACCCCACAACTCAGTACATTTCCTTTTCTAGGGCATGTTATTTCTACTCCAAGAGGGCCAATTTTGTATATTCAGGTGCCTTAGAGAGATTCCAAATTTGGACAGTCTGCTATCCACTCAAACTCACCATGCCCAATTTCTTCAACCTGCTATCACCTGGGAAATGACTAACAACGGCCTCACCAGTCTCTCACTTCTCTAGGCTGCAAACTGTTACGCCAACCTTACCTTTCCTCTCTCTGTTGTCTCCTCATGCACTGTCATTGTGTTAGGTTTTTCAGAACTCACTTTCAAATTGATTCTTCTCATGTAATTCTCATGACTACCACCACGGTTTAGGCTTTTATCTCCTCAAGCCTAGGTGGGCTGTCCTGCCTCTGGTCACTCTTCACTCCATGCCATCCAACTACGATGGCAGAGAAAATCCTCTGATCACTTCACTTTCTATACTGTTTCATACATCACTTTGTCTCCTCCAATGAAGATGGAAAAGCAGGTATTATTACTTCACAGATGATAATAATACCTAACATTTACTGACTGTTTCTATGTACTAGATGTAGTGCTATGAATTACCTTGACTTAGGTCTCATGAATTACCTTGTTTAATCTCACACTATAAAGTAGATATTATCCTCATTTTACAGATTGGAAAACTGAGGTTCAGTGATGCTAAGTAACTTGCTCTCACTTAAATGCTTAATAAGTTACAGAGATGGGGTGGGAGAAAAAAAGCAGCTCAAATCCATGCACTTACATACACCACTGTTTCTTCCTAACAGAAGAAGTAAGTAAGAAATTAAGTGACTTTATAAAGGTCACAGCTAGTAGGTAGTGATGGTATTAATAGAACACTAGTACTTTTCCCCAACATGCTATTCCTTAACCAGTCTATTATATTTACCTAACCTGACCAGCCAAACAACTCATTAGTTTGAGCAGGCCCAGCCTGTCCAGACTGCCACCTTCTCAGTAGAATATGCTAATTCCCACATACATGTTTCTGGGTGTGTGATCAACATCTCTCCACCAGATCAAGCCCCAGTTTTCCTCTCATATCTGGCTGCAAACTCTCCTCCCTGAAGGACATACTATCACATATGTTTTCCCTTTACCAGACTGTGAGCATCTCTTCTATATTTCTCACCAGCCCTTACCACCAGGCCCTACTTCCACAGGTACTCAAATCAAGGTGTCACAACTTCTGCAGGAGCTGTCTACCTTACCTTTGCAGGTCCCTCCCTCATCTTCTTGATCTGATCCTTATACTTCACTAGTTCAGCATCCAGCCGAGAAATCTTCTTGTCAATGGATTCTGCTCTGCTGTCCACCTTCAGCGGAAAAACATAAAAGGCAGTAGTAGTTATTGCAATACACTGACATGAAAAGTGGTAGGAGAGGAATGAATATAGAGGAAGAAAGGAAAAACAAAGAAAAGCATATGGTGCTGGTTGAAAACAGCAATTCCTAATTGTGGGGAGGCGGGATTATCAGAAATCCTGGGGGGCGGGGTTTAAACTGTATTCCACCCCCTAGATTCTAATATTCCAGGGGCGTCTTCAAGTGTTTGAGCAGAAAAAGAATTTGAGAATCACTCGACTGAGTTGAAATTTCCCAAGAATTGGGAGACTAAGCCAGCAGACGGCTCAATAAGAAAGTGTGTGAAATAAGTTACTGCCCAATGGACCTCGGCTAGGGCTGTAGAGCTAACGCTATTCACTTGGATACAAGGTGGTGGCCTAATGACAGGGGCTAGAGTTCTGAATTATGTGTAACAGATCCAGGATTGGGTTACAGACATACTGAGCTAGGATATCAAGCCGAGATTCCTGACGTCGGAGAAGGATGAGGGACGGAAGAGGAGGGAGGAGTAGGGCTGGATGAGGTGGGAATGGTGTCTGGGCCTATGGCTGGTCGGGGTGACCAGATAAGTTAACAGTGAGTGGACGCGGCGCTGAGCACCAGATGGGGTGGGGCGCAAGTAGGGTTAAGCAATGATGGGTTAGGGGTCCCTGGTTTGTGGCGTCAGCAATGACTTGGGTAATAGGAACGAAAGTGGGGTGGAGAGAGCTAAGGTGTAATGGGCCCGGGAGCCAGGAATCGACGCCGAAGTCGGGGGTGGACGGGTTAAGGGGTGTCAGGGTTCCTGAGCCTAATTAGCAAGTCTAAGTGCCCACCGTGCCAATGCAGTCAGTCAAGCTGGGCGGCGGAGCCTTGGGTTTCGCTTTCCCGAAGAATCGGTTCATCTTGGGCGGCCGCTAAGAAAACCTAAACACTGGAGCAAAACCAGAAACGGAAGCAGAGTCACCTCCCTCTCCGACTTGACTTCCGGCCCCCCATGCGCAAGCGCAATGTGCCTATTGGCGTTTCCCGATCCTTTTACCGGATTTTCAGCCTGATCTTCCGGGGAAAGGGAGCTCCGGGAAGTTGGAGGTGAGGGACCGAGTCAGCAGGGGGCGTGGCCCCGGTGGCGGGCGTGGGCGTGGCCCCAGATAAGCCAGGCGGGGCCTCGGCTGAGTGGGTGGGGTAGGGGGTGGCTTCAGAGGAACAGAGCCCGGCTGCAGCAGGGCTGCTCCGAGGGGCGGGGCCGGTAGGCCCCGGGAAGGGCGGGGAAGTAGCCGAACTGGGGTGGAGAGCCCCAAGCTAGCTACCATCGCTGGGCCGGCGACAAGCGCGGGTCTGGCGGAGCGCGGAGGCGCGCGAAGACCGCGAGGCGACCGGGAGCGGCTGGGTCCCCGGCGGCGCGCGCCTCGGCCAGGCCGGGAGCCGCGCCAGTCGGTGCCCCCAGCCGAGCGCGGTCCGCCTCCCTCCCAGAAATCAGCCGTCCGGAGCGTGACCAGAGGGCATGCCGGATCCACCAGAGGCGCCGCCGCCTGCACTCGCAGGCCGCGGGTGAAAAAAAAAGCACGGCCTCGCTCGGCCCGGAGCGAAGAGGTGTCCCGGAGCGAAGAGATGTCCCAGAGCGAAGAGGTGTCCCGGAGGGAAGAGGTGTCCCGGAGCGAAGAGGTGGCCCCGAGCGAAGAGGTGGTCCCGAGCGAAGAGGTGGCCCTGAGCGAAGAGGTGGCCCAGAGCGAGGAAATGGCGGCAGCCGGGCTCAGCGTGACCGTCACCCACAGTGAGCGCGGGCTGCCGGGTGGGCTCCGTGCTGGGCCACGAAAGTCCGGCGGGGTCTCTGGGTTTGGTCGCGTGCCCTCCCGAAGTGTGTGTCCTTGTATTTGGAGTCCAGAAGCGTGGGATCTTGTTTGTGTTCGTGGGACCGGCATTTTCTTTTTTTTTTTTTTTTACTGGTCTCCTGTCAGCACACCTTTCCAGCTGTCAGGTGTATTTTGTCTCAGGCCATTTGTTAGATCCTTGATGCTTCACGTAGTGGTCCTGGTTGTATGTCTTAGGTTGTATGTATAACTGCCTGCACAGTTGTTGTGGGCCTTTGTGCCTGGCTTGTATTTGGCCATGTTGTCTATGACTGCTGTGTATCTGGACACCTACTTGTGTGCAGGAGTCAAAACTGATGTGTGCTGTTAGAGTGAGGCGTGGGTTCAAGTGTACACTCTGGGCACCCTTGGGGTCTGTCTACTGTTGGAGTTGACACAGAACTAGGCAAAGACGGTTCTCCAGGGAGCTGAGTCCATAAGGTTTCCTCAGGACCAACTAGGGGAGACCCCAGGGCCTCCAGAATCTGGAGACCAGGATTCTGCAGGTTTGGGTGACCTTGGGATGTCTCCTTTTTAGGCAGCTGGTTTCTTCTATGCGAAATAGAGTTGGTAACACCTGTCCCGCTGACTTCATGGCTGTTGAGTAGGCTTAAGGCTTGGCGTGATGCACTGGACACAGGCTACGCCCTTGCTGTCCACATATCCAGAAAAGAATTGGCACCTCTGCTCCAAAAAGAAATTTCTGCTGTTTGAGTTTTTTTCACTCGTTTATTTATTGGCCACACTGGGTCTTCGTTGCTTTGCTCGGGCTTTTTCTAGTTGCAATGTGCAGGGGCTACTCTTCTTGAGATGTTGGGGCTTCTCATTGGGGTGGCTCTAGGCATGCGGGCGTCAGTAGTTGCAGCATACAGGCTCAGTAGTTGTGGCACACGGGCTTAGTTGCTGCATGGCATGTGGAATCATCCAGGACCAGGGATTGAACCTGTGTCCCCTGCCTTGGCAGGCAGATTCTTATCCACAGCACCACGAGGGAAGTCCCTCATTTATTTTCTGGGCACCAACCATATGTGTCCAGCTGTGCCCCGTGGGAGAGACCTGGAAGAAAAGCAGTTCCTTGCCCATTATAGCAAAGGAGATAGAAACAGTTCTTCGCCCAGTACAACACAGAGGAGAGGACAGTCAGGCTAGAGGAGGCAGATGGCTTGTAAAGAAAAGCACAGAATTTGAAATAGATCTGAGGTTAAGTTCTGATTGTAGAGATGGGTCTCACTAGGCAGGTCTTGACTGATCTCACATTTTGCTTATCTGTGAAATGGGGAATAATATGTAATACCGGCTTCATGGGTACTTCATGGGGTTGTTCTGAGGATTAATTAAGATTATGCATAAAATAAGCCTGCTGCTGCTGCTACTGCTAAATCCTTTCAGTCATGTCTGACTCTGTGCGACCCCATAGACAGCAGCCCACCAGGCTCCTCTGTCCCTGAGATTCTCCAGGCAAGAATACTGGAGTGGGTTGCCATTCCCTTCTCCAATGCATACATGCACGCTAAGTTGCTTCAGTTGTGTCCGACTCTGTGCGACCCTATGAACAGCAGCCCACTAGGCTCCTCCGTCCACAAGATTGTCTAGGCAAGAATACTGGAGTGGGTTGCCATTTCCTTCTCCAAAGTAAGTCTAGTCAGCCCCTTACACATGTTAAATGCTTAAAATGTTAGCTGATATCACTGATATTGTTAGTTCCTATAACAATTCCCAAGGAAACAAAAATCCTTGAGCAGGTCTTAAAGGCTGGGAAAATGAAGTGTCAGCCTCTGTTTATTGGTTTGTGTTTTCTTCAACACTTTTCTCTCTCCCCAGGCAATGAAAAGCACGATCTTCAAGTTACCCCACAAGAAGGCAATAGTGAGCCAATTGTCCAAGACCTGGCCCAGGTTGTTGAAGAGGCTACAGGGGTTCCGTTGTCCTTTCAGAAACTCATCTTTAAGGGTAAGGCTTTCTCTTCCAGCTCTGAGCCTATTTAAAACTATTTAACCTTAAGAGTCGGAGAAGGCAATGGCACCCCACTCCAGTACTCTTGCCTGGAAAATCCCGTGGATGGAGGAGCCTGGTAGGCTGCCGTCCATGGGGTCGCTAAGAGTCAGACACGACTGAGCAACTTCACTTTCACTTTTCACTTTCATGCCTGGAGAAGGAAATGGCAACCCACTGCAATGTTCTTGCCTGGAGAATCCCAGGGACGGGGGAGCCTGGTGGGCTGCCGTCTATGGGGTCGCACAGAGTCGGACACGACTGAAGTGACTTAGCATAGCATAGCATAGCAACCTTAAGAGTTGACTCATTTGAAAAGACTCTGATGCTGGGACGGATTAGGGGCAGGAGGAAAAGGGGACGACAGAGGATGAGATGGCTGGATGGCATCATCGACTTGATGGACGTGATTTGGAGTGAACTCTGGGAGATGGTGAGGGACAGGGAGGCCTGGCATGCTGTGATTCATGGGGTTGCAAAGAGTCGGACACGACTGAGCGACTGAACTGAACAGTAAGGTTAGGTTTTCAATCTAGGACAGTTCTTATTTGCTTGTTAATTCCGTCATTCCTTCAACAAATATTTGTTGAGTACCTACTATGTAGTGGACACTTGCAAACACAGGCACAGGTATTAGAGTTGAAGTCACATGAGGGTGGCAGAAACCTTACCATTTTTGATGAGGCACATGGGCAGTCTTCCCTGGCTAAGTTAGATCCTCTTCCCAGTGTATGTTCTTGGAGCACTCACTCCACTTCTGCATAGCTTGTATTGAAACTACTATTAAATAATTGTTTCCATAGTCACCAAACATCTGGTTTCTCTGGTACAGTACAGACTCCATGAGGGCAGAGATACTTCTGTGTTTTCAGTGCTTGGCCTAGTTCTGACACAGAGAAGGTACTGAACAGACTAGTTTAAAGGACCTGAATATAGCAGGCCCAGTGCAATATGGTGATTTCTGCCAGGACACACCTACTCCCATCCCCATTCTCTAGTCTTCTCATTCCCATGGGAACCCATTAATTTGTATCTGATGAAGCTAAGTTCATCCCATTTTGTGCCAATCATAAAGAATTTAGTGATGGGAAGCATTTACTTTTATACTTCATATTGTAACTCCTTGTCTTTTCTTTTTAAAAACATTTCATTTTACAATTATAAAGGCAATAGAAATTCATGTTTATAAATAGAGGAAAACACAAAAAAGAAAATGTTCTCCTGGATAAAACCCCTCATAACAATTCAGTATATTTCTGTCCAGCCTTTGTTTGTTTGTCCTGGCATCCTGAAGTGTGGGTTCTCATTTGTGGCTTTTTTTTGTTTCTATAATGGATAAAACTAGGATCATTTCTTGTGATCTTCTTATAACACTTGGTCATCAACACATACTGTTGCATTGACGTTTCCTGAAAAATGAGCTTTAGTGCCTACAAAGTCTTCTGTTGTTATGATGTATAGTAATCAGTCCCCTATTCCTGAGTTTTTGACTTTCCAGTTTCTCACTGTTATGAATAATAATTGTGTAACAGTTATTCAGGTACATGTCCAGTTGTTTGTTAGGATCAATATCTGAATTGAAGTTATTGGGTCAAGAAACCTTCTAAAAATGTTATACCAACTCATCCTCTTCTCAATAGTGAACACACTATTTCCTATACCCTTGCTAAAATCTATTTTCACTGTTGTACAAGTTATATTTGACATAACTGTCTTCTTTTTTCAGGAAAATCTCTGAAGGAAATGGAGATGCCATTGTCAGCACTTGGAATACAAAATGGTTGCCGAGTTATGTTAATTGGGAAAAAGGTAGATTGCTTTTTCTACCAGAAATACCTCAGAGCCAAATGACTAAGGTGTTATACACGAGTGTCTGTTTAGAAGGCCAAACTGGGGGCTCGGGTTTGGCACTGGTGAAGTAGTGCTTGCCACACAAATATAGTTGCTATTTGTTTAGTGAAGTTACCGGTTTTATTGTTCTCATATCCTTCAGCTTCTGTTCTTTAGGATTTTCACCCTGGGAATTAGGAGTGGTTGTATTGCCTCAGTTATGTGGGTTTTGTGCTGGTGGTGGAATTTCAGTCTGGATAAAATGGTGTCTGAAGCAGTCGCTACTCACTTGGAGAGGAATTTACAAGAGACTGTCAAACCTGTAAATTTTAAAAATAAGTAACTCTACAAATTTCAGGAGCCTCTCTTCCTTTAACCATTCTTTTTGCTAAAATCTCCTGTGAGGTTAAACACTCTTTGGCTGGAAAGAAAGGTTCAGACTAGAAGTGAGGGAGAAAAAGAGTCAGTTGGTGACAAAAAGGGTTGAGGACAGTAGACCCTGGGGCCAGCCATGCATTGTGATACAGTGGAGTTGTTGGTGAAATGAAGTTCTCTTACTTTAACCTGGGTGTGGCTGATTCACGAGTGGAGAATGGGCAGAGATTAGCAAGGTGGAGGCAAGGAAAGTCTAGTGCAGACTTGGAACTGCCAAGAGACTGGCACTCAGGATTTGGCCACCAAGGGAGACAGTGGGAACAATGGGAGACAGTGTAAAAGCAGAAAGCTGCTAGCTACCAATGAAGTTGAGAGAAGGGGAAATAGTCTAGATTTCTTGCTCAAGGGTCAAGAAGAACGGTGATGGAAAAATGAGCACAACCCAAGGATTGAGTTTGAAGAAACTTTAGGACCCTCAGCTGGAGTTGTCTTGGGATGTGAGAAGCCAAATCCCATTCAGGTCACAGCTTTACTTCTTTGGGCTGTGTGACCTTAGGTTACTTTACAGTTACCTCAATTTCATCATTGGATTGTGGTAAGGCTTAAATAATAATACAGGTAGAGTGCTTAGGATGATGCCTGGCATAGAGGGGATGCTCAATGAAAGTATGCATCATCATTGTGGTCATATTGAATGAGAGAGCTCAGGAATTCCATTAAGGAAAGGATAAAATTCCACCTATCTCACCTTTCTGGACTCCTCACATGCTAGGCGTTCACTATAATTAGTTAACACTCCGGGCTTCAGTCTGGAGTCAGTTGGTGGTCAGTCCCAGGCTAAGGTCAGATCTGGCTCGTGGATCAGCTTTGTTCTCTGAACCCAAGCCGTCGGTCTCTCTCACCAGAACATGTACCTGGTACCTTCTCTCAATCTTGTCTAGTGTCTTTGTAGATAGAAAACCTTAGTGTATAACCCTCCAGCTTGCTTTCCAAGAAGCAGCAAGTTTAAGATGATGTTTTCCTAGGCTTGACCGCTTGTGGTCAGACTTTTTTATCTGACAGAAGCTACTATTTTTGGTGATTATTGACTTCCTTTATTCTTAACATTTTAGAACAATCCGGAGGAAGAAGCTGAACTAAAGAAGCTGAAAGATTTGGAGAAATCTGTGGAGAAGATAGCTGACCAGCTGGAAGAACTGAATAAAGACCTTGCTGGAATCCAGCAGGTAACTCTCCTGGTAGACTTGACTTTCTGCCTTCTCTAAGAATTCTCTAGAGACACAAATGTGTGGTTATGAGGGCAAACTTTGTTTTCAGCCCCCGCTGGGTTCAGACCCTGACTCTTCCCATTCTGTAACTGGGCAAGTTTGCCTTTGTCTCAAGTTCTGTAAAAAAGGGAGTGATGATGGTAACTCCCTCTTGGGCTGTTGTGAGGATTCAATTACATAGTTTAAGGTTGACACATTCTAAGTGCTTTGTAAGCACATCATTGTTATTTACAAACCCCAGCCAGCATCCATTTGTGTTCCTGTGAGAACACCTGCCATGCTAGGATCCTGTGTTGTCTTAAATAGAATAAATAGTTTCTCTCAGTCTAGTCAGTTATAATGTATTTGGCAAGGCAAAGAACACTGATTCATAGAATGTCCAAGTTGAGCATGATATTGGCGAGGGGTCATCCTGTTCAATTCCTTGTAGTACTAGAGGTGGAGGACCAAAACCAAATTAGAATTAGTTATGGCCTCAAACCACGTATTTATTTTTGATCTCTTCATTTTATAACATTAATGGATATATGATTGTGTTTTAATTACTAAAGTACTGCATACTGATTGTACACAATTTTTAACAAGATGTGTGGGCACCAATATGAAAAATAATAATTACCTTTAAGACCCCCAACTCAAAGATAACCATTACTAAAACCTGGAATCTGCTTTTTATCTTAAAAAATCGGTATAATGTTAGGTATACTTTGTAAATAGTTCTTTCTTTGATTTAAGGAATTGAACACTTTCCCATGTCATTAAAAATGATCATACTTAGTATACCTGAAACTTACATAGTATTGTAAATCAACTATACTTCAATAAAGAAAAAATGTCTTAATTGGAAAAAAAAAATTATCCTTTACAAATCTCGTATAATATTGCATCACATGAGTGTATCATGGTTTACCTAACCAATTCTTTATTATTTATCACCTAATGTTATTTAACATTATGCATAATGCTTCTTTGAATGTCCTTGGGCTTAAATCTTTTTTGGCCATTTCTCATTTTTTGGTAGATTCTTTCAGTTGGAATTGGTAGCTTATTTTATTACTTGTTGTGAAATCTGCATCTGTAGCTTTTGACTTTGATAAAAACATCCTCAGAGACCCCTGCTGTCCATCTGCTGTCACCAGCTAACTGATCATTAGGCCAAATAACGTGAATAAACAGATAATTTAATGAAAACAATTAAGTAAGTGCTGCCATTTGTTAGCAATATGTCTGTGTCAGGACTTGTATTAAAGGTCTTGTATTTCCCTTTATCCTCATGGTAACCCTCTGGGATGTGTGTGTCATGGTCTCTGTTTTATTTTATTTTTTTTGTTTTTTTCTTTTTGCCTTTGTTTATTTGGCTGCTTCTTTATTTGGGTCTTAGTTGCCTATGCAGGATCCTCATTGTATCATGTGGGGTCTATCACTGGGGCGCATGGACTTTCTAATTGGAGTGCAAAGGCTCAGTAGTTACAGCACATGGACTTGGTTGCCCAGCGGCATGTGAGATCTTAGTTCCCTGACCAGGAATTGAATCCTTGTCCCCTGCATTGCAAGGTGGATTCTTTTTTTATTTATATATACATTTTTATTTATTTATTTTTGTCTGTGCTGGTCTTCGTTGCTATGTGGGCTTTTCTCTAGTTGGGTGAGTGGAGGCGGCTCTCTAGTTGCAGTACTTGGGCTTCTCATTGCAATGGCTTCTCTTGCCGCAGAGCACAGACTCTAGGGAGCACAGTCTCAGTAGTTGTGGCATGTGGGCTTCGTTGCTCCCTGGCATGTGGGATCTTCTGGGATCAGGGATCAAAGCTGTGTCTCCTGCATTGGCAGGTGGATTCTTTACCACTGAGCCAGTAGGGAAGCCCAGGGTGGATTCTTTTTTTTTTTTTTCCCTTCCCCAAGGCAGATTCTTAACCATTGGACTGCCAGGGAAGTCTTCCAATGTATTATTTTATTCATTTAATTTGGCCCAGCCTGCTCAGCATGCAGGATCTTATTCCCCAATAGGGAATGGAACCTGTGCCCCCTGCACAGAAGCACAGAATCTTAACTACTGGACTGCCAAGGATATGCCTTGATCTCCATTTAAAAAATGAGGACAGCAAGGCACAGATAGGTTAAGGAACTTGCTTAAGCTCACCAGCCAGTACACAGCAGTCAGAATTGAAGCCCAGGCCTGTCAAACTCTAAACCCTGTGCTTTTAATATCTGCCTCTTATGTGCAGATATTCACTGGTAACTGGGGACTTCAGCAGAGCCAGGCCTCGAGGCATTTGTGGCCCCAGTAGGCCACGTGAGATAGAGGGGCCTGCAGCCTATTACAGTGCCTGAGGAGGCCCAGGGCTGGCCTTTCTGTTTTTCCAAGAGGTGGAGTTGTGGGCCTGCAATTTGGCCCAGCCTGTTGGGGAACGTGGACTCAGGGTGTGGCTGCTTCATCAGTGCCTGGCTTGGAGTTTTTGTCAGCCTCAAAGAAACACTTGGAATAATGCATCATTCCTCCACAGGGTTTTCTGGCCAAGGATTTACAAGCTGAAGCTCTCTGCAAACTCGATAGGAGAGTAAAAGCCACGATTGAGCAGTTTATGAAGATCTTGGAGGAGATTGACACACTAGTAAGTAAATACTCATCTGAGAAGGACTAGTTTCCTTTGATGGCTTTTCAGTTAGCTTCACTTTCTCAGTATCACACCCGTTGCCTGAGGGTACTGGGCACCTACTGAGCAGTATACCAGACCCTGCTAGGTCTTTGGTGAATATGCAGAAAGATAAGATAGTTCCTGACTTCCCCTATCTCACTGACATGGAGCTTTTGTCATTTTTATTTATGTGTACTAGTGGCATCTAAGGGGGCTTCCCAGGTGGCGCAGTGGTAAAGAATCTGCCTGCCAATGCAGGAGACAAGTTTTCTATTCCTGGGTTGGGAAGATACCCTAGAATAGGAAATGCCAAGCCATGCCAGTATTCTTACCTGGAAAATCCCGTGGACTGAGGAGCCTGGGGTTGCACACAGAGTCGGGCATGACTGAGCTCACACATACAGTAGCATCTAATCCTCACAAAGCAGGGACCTAAGTGATCCATGGTCTCACGGTCAGAGAAATACAGAGTGTCACTTTGCTGACATTCTTGTGTCTGACATTCCACTGGGCCTGTACAGAAGACAGTCAGACCCAGCTCTTGGGAGACTGTTAGGAATCACTGATGCCATGTTCCTTTTGAGAGATAATATCTCCCCCCTGATACCTCATTCTTAGGGTGAACTATTCTGCTTGGGATTCTTGAGGGGAGGTGGTATAGGGGGTGGTAAAGAAGAGCAGAAAGGCACTATGCTTTTCATGTCACAGTGAGCTCATGGCCCAGCCAGGACATAGTATCCATGCACAGAAAACGATGCAAGGACAAAGCCCATGCTGTAGGTCTATGGTCCAGACCTCGAGAGCTAAGGAGTGCTTATGGAGTGAGAGCCATGGAAAGGGATGTGTAAGACAGAGGTCCAGGGAAGTGACTCCTGAAAATGCCTGTCATCCACATTGGTGACCTGTGGCCAGCTTGGTGTTCTATGGGTGTTTCTGACGTGTTCCTATGTCATTTTCACTTACTCGGATTATATGTCAACTTATTCTTCCATAGATTCTGCCAGAAAATTTCAAAGACAGTAGAATGAAAAGGAAGGGTTTGGTGAAAAGGATTCAGGTGAGTTGTGTGGTAGGGCATCACAAAGTGTCATGCATCAGTGCGTGTATCTCTTCTAAGTAGGGTATAGTACATGTGTGGTGGGGGCTCTCTGTTACTTCTCGGTATGAACCCAGAACGCAAGAGCTCCTTTCATGTCCCTGTAATTGAATTTGGATTAAACTGATCGGGAAAGAAGTTTGCTGGGAAGCAGACAGGGCTGACATGTTACAGAGTTCTAGGAGGTGCCATTCCTGTGGACAGGGCCCCCATTCCTGTGGACAGGGTCCCCTGAAATCATGCTGTTTCAGTGGCAGGGCTTCCTCTCCTCAGCGCCCTTTGGAGGTTGTTAACAGAGAGCACTGTCACTTCCCTCTCCTGAGTCTGGGGCCTGGGCTGTCTCCATCCCCACACACCCGTTTAGCCTGAGTTAGTCACCCAGGGGTTCCCTAGAGTGGCTTGGCAAAGAACCTCTTGTGGCTAAGGTTGGCATGGGTGGCTGGTCTCCAGTGGCCCTCATTACTCTGCATTTATCTTTTAGGCCTTCCTAGCTGAGTGTGACACAGTGGAGCAGAACATCTGCCAGGAGACAGAGCGACTGCAGTCCACAAACTTGGCCCTCGCTGACTGAGGTGAGGCGGAGAAGGCCGTGCTGCACTGAAGAACAGCCCCACCAGCCCTGCCATCTCTGGAACAGAAGTTACCTGCTGCTGCTGGGGGCAATTGGCCCATTGCCTTTTCCTTCTCTTACAACCCACTCTCAATGAACAAGTATCATCCGTACAATCTTTAGGCTCCTGTCAGCTTCTCATTCTGTCTCTGTGTGTCTGTGCTGTCCAGCAGCCCACCTTGTCTGGAGAGTGCCCCCATGACCAAGTCTTCCTAGCTGCTTGGACCTTTGGGTGCTTTCTTTGGGCTGGTGAGAGCTCTTATGTATCCTGAGGTAGTTCTGAGTTTATCAGCCATTTTGGTCTTCAGCTCCAAGAGGCCTTTTTGTTCTTATGATCCCATAAACCTGTCTGTGTAAACCAGAATCACCAGGAGCCTGTGTCTGGTGAGGAAGTCAGGAATGGGTCAGAACATGTAACCCGAGTGTCTCTCATGTGACCTGATTCTGAAACAGCTGGCTGGTTGTGGGTTCATGACCCTGTCCTCAGCTCTCAGTGACCCTGATCAGCCATAGGTCATGAGATCTCTGGTTCATTCCTAGAGTGGGGCCTGTGGTTGATATATGGACTGCCTTGCTCCCAAGCAAATCTCTAGAAGGTTAGAACCTAGAGTTGACTAAGTCTCTGCTTGCAACCAGGTCAGAACCCTGGCTTATGAGGGGCAGTGAGGGGGCCAGAGTGAATTCAGCAGGCAGGTAGCAAGGGCAACCATAAACCTCTCAGGAGGTCCTTCAAAGGCATTGTTAGGAGCCATCCCCTTTTGAGATCTACATTTTCTTCAAGTTACTTTGAGGTTGTTTCTGTCTGTTTTGTGGTCCTTTCCCCCTTCATTTGTTATTTAAAAAATAAAGCAGTTTATATACACATCAGCAAGCAGAGGAGTGTTAAAACTTTTTTTTATTTGAACTTGCCATACAGCATGTGGGAATCTTAGCCTGACCAGGGATCTAAGCCATGCTCCTGCATGGAGTTGTAACCACTGGTCCACCAGGGAAATCCCAGAAGAGTGTTTAAACATTTTTTTGTTGATGAAGTATGAGAAACAGAAGCCTTCTGAGGTTCTAGTCTAGAAGTTAGGGGTGGTCTGTGTACTTCAATGGCCTCTTAAATGGGTCAGCTGATGTTACCCCCATTTTTTCACACAGTGCCCAGGGGAAAAACTCCTAAAGGCCACTCTGAAGCCAATCTTATCTGGCAGAGAGGGAGTCAGTGAAACCTCAGGAATTTAGAGCTGTGTGGGTGGGGCCTAGGATAAAGTGGTGGCAAGTGGACGAGGCTCAGGGGGTCCCATTGGCCCACCCCCAACTTTAACCAGAGTAGTTCAGTATTTGCCTGTTTATATGTAGTAGCTGTGTGGTCTTGGCCCATAGCAAGTTCCTATGTGCCAGATACCATTCTGAGTTCTTCAGGTGCATTAGTCATTTAATCCTCACGCAGTCCAGGAGGTAGACAGATACTCTGTTTTAGAGATGAGTGATTTGCTCAGGATCATAGAGTAAGTGACAAAGCCAGGACACAAACTAGGCAGCTCGATTCCAAGCCAATATTCTTAATCTCTACTGATTTTTGTCCCAACTGACATGGGGTTGCTCACACCTTCTCATTTTCTCTTCTCTTTCTATTTATCTCCTGTGTTGGTCTGTGTACTTCCTCTCTGGTCCTCTCCATTCATTCTCTGTAGAGCAGCTGAGTGATCATGATCATGATTTCGTCATGTCAGTCCTGTGCCTAAAAATCTCAGTGGCCCCCATTCTCTTAGGATAAAGGCCAAGGAAGGTCCTTGCCCTTTTTATCTTGCCCCGCTCTCCTGTTTACTCTGTGCCATCAGCCAGTCTGGGCCAGTTCAGGTCCTCAGGTGCTCTGAGCCCACTCCCCCTGGCGTCTTCGCACACGCTCTTCTTCTGCTTGGACATTTCCCCACCATCCTTCCCCTACCCCTGCCGCCATCCTGGGCGACTGCTGTTCATCCTTCAGAATGTAAATCTCTCTTCCATAGAGAAACCTCACCTACTGATGTTCTTGATAGTCTGAGAATGTGAAGTCCCCAGGTGATGTCCTCTCACAGCTTGTGACTATTTTTATGATAAACAGCATTTATCATGGTCTATGATGATTTATTTGTGGGATTATTTGATTAATATTTGCCTTTTAATGCTAGTTCCTTGGATTAAGGAACTTCTTTGTTTTGTTAACAGTGTATTTCGGGCACATTGTTAGGCTTATATTAGGTGCTCAATAAATATTTGGAGACTGAATGAATGTTGACCACACATATTAATAGTGAAATTTCCACTGCTGCACTCGCCCACTGAGGCCCACTGAGGCTCCGTCAGCACAGGGATTTACAGCATCCGATAGCCCTTGTATTCTTTGAGGATGAGCTGCTCAGCAGACATGCAGGGTAGTGACATGGCCCACTCACATAGAGCTGCACATCTGCAGGGCATCTCTGCCCAGGGAGAGTACTTGTCAGTTGCCCATTTCCACAGGACATGATCAATCCTGCTGTAGGGAAACAGATGCGGCTCTGTGATCCCACGGACACTGTTCAGCCTCACAGAGTTGGAAGGATTTTCCCGTACATTGTTTGGTCAGTTATTTCTTATCCTTTAAGGCACAGCTTAAAGGCTCCTCCCTGTGAGGAGCCCTTCATCTGGTAGTCGGGACTCTTTTAGTTGAAAACGGTTGTTGTTTAGTCACTTAGTCATGTCTGACTCTTTGCGACCCCATGGACTATACAGTCCATGGAATTCTCTAGGCCAGAGTACTAGAGTGAGTAGTCTTTCCCTTCTCCAGCAGATCTTCCCAACTCAGGAATCGAACCAGGGTCTCCTGCATTGCAGGCGGGTTCTTTACCAACTGAGCTATAAGGGAATACTGAAGTGGATTGCCATTTCCTTCTCCAGGGGATCTTCCCGACCCAGGGATTGAACCTGGGTCTCTGGCACTGGCGGGTGGATTCTTTTTTTTTTTTTTTTTTTCAGGTGGATTCTTGACTGAGCCCACAGGGAAGCCGTAGTGGAAAATACCAGAAACCTATTGCAAAGAGATTGTTGAAATAGAAAATTTGTTGGTAGGATGTTATCTCATGTAACTTTGGAAAATTCAAGGGCAGTTGGACTTCAGGAATACAAATGCTGCCTGAAATCCCTGTCTGTATCTCTCTGCACGTTAGCATTATTCACTCAGTCCTGCTTTTCCCACAAAGTAGGAAACATGGCTGCCAGCAGTCCCCACTTGGCATATTTTACAACTTTGCTACAAGAGAGGAACTGCCTCTGTTCCCTGATTTCTGACTTAAAAGATCTGGAGAAGAATCTTCTGGCCAGTAAGCAGTGGCCAGGGCAGCAGGGTCACATGCTGCAAACAGGCCTTTAGGAGTCCACACTTAGGTTGCAGGCTGGTTCCCAGAGACGGGCCCACAGTTTCCACACCTGTAAAGCGGGGAGTTAGGTCTTCCTGTGTGGTGTCCTGGCACATTGCTTACCTTTGTGATTCCTCATCCTGTGAGTGGAAACCTGAGGGAGGAGAGGGGCACTAGGAAGAAGCTTGGCTGACATCGATCACCTGGGTGTAAGAGGGGCTTCCCGCTTAGGGTAGAGACTTACATGTCACTTAGGGTAGAGACTTACAGTATCCACTGTCTTCCTACACTGAGGGAACTAATTTTCAGCTTAGCACATGGCCAACCAGAGAAAATAGTATTTCCCAGTCTCTTTTGCACCAGTATGGCCAAGAGGGTACGTTTTACCCAGTGGGTTGTAGACAGTGTGTGCATCTTTTTTTTTTTTCTTAATAATCTTTTGGCTGCGCCACTTGACATGAGGGATCTTATTTTGCCAACCAGGGGTCAAACCCGCTCTGCCTGCTTTGGAAGTGTGGAGTCTTAACCACTGGACCACCAGGGAAGTCCCCAGCATGCATCTTATTGGAAGCATTGTCAGAGGCATAGAGTGTCCTTCCCCACCTCTCCGGCCTGTGTGTAGACATGACTACTGGAATTGGAGCAGCTATTTGGACATTGGGGTGGAAACTGATATGGATGGCAGAGTAACAGTATACAAGCAGCATGAAATCAGCATACTACCTAGGTCTGTGTGTGAGAGAAAACTTCTATCTGTTGAAACCACTGCTATTTTGGCTTTTTGTTCGGTCACAGCCAAACTTCATCCTATACCATCCCTTTGCAGGTAGGAAAGGGATGGTACCAGCATCCAGTTTGGATGATGCCAGTTTATGTTACCAGCAGTAGAAGGACCTGTCAACAATTCCTGCCTAGGTTCCCATTTTAGTGGTCCAGGGATTGATGGGTCCCGTCTTCCCTGACCCCACTCTTCTAGCAGTGTGGATTTTCCCACCGAGCATTTGCTACTCTTGGTGCCTACCCTAGAGCAGGAATCAGGATCTTTGTGATGCTACTCCCACCTGACCAAGCCCCTTTCGACCCTTCTTCCACCACCCCAACCTCTACCAGAGGCTCCTCCTATAAGCTTTGGCCAATAGAGTGGGGGAACCTGACATGTCTCACAGGCTGGGATCTCTGTCTATGGTGGATTCCTGAAAGCTGCGTGTCCCTGTGAGCCCTGTGTGCAGTGTGTCCAGTGTCAACACATTAACAACCAGTCAGAGTGGGTGTTGACCAAGAGAGTAGAGCAGGGTCTGGAAGTCCTCTTGCTGTGGGTGGTCAGGGAGCAGGGGGACACTCCAGGGCTTGGGGAGTATCTGTTGTCATCAGGTATAGACCTAGATCGATACTGTATAATAAGCAGTCCAGATGTATGGTGAACACCACCTGAATATCAGCTATGGTAGTGTTGATGTGTGTGTGGGTCTATATGTATGTGTGTGAGTGAGATTCAGGGTGCTGGTATAGCCCAGGGAGAAAGCTGTGAGGGGTGTGGGAGCCTCTCAAAGGCTGAAGCTGGGCCTTGCAGTGGCAGAGAGTACAGACTTCAGTTAGGTTCTTGACCTAAGTGACAGGCCAGGTTGGGCTCACAGGAGCACTGTACACAGTCCTGACCCCCTCAAGAAGGCAGAAGATACCTGGGACTTCCAGGGGAACATGTGACAAGGTTGAGGAGCATCAGAGTGATGAAGAGGGCATCAGATTCAGAGTAGGGAAGACAGCGCCAAATTCCCCCATCCTCCAGAATCCACTTTCCCGGAATCCCCAGAATTCCACCTCCCCAGAATCCCCCAAAACACTGAGCCATTGGCTGGGTTGAACTGAATCTTTATTTCGTGTCTCATCCTGCACACCCACCACGGTTCTCTAGTCTGAAGCTTCACGGTTTAAGAGGCTCTGGCGGGGTCAGCATTTCCCATCCTTCAGGATCTGGATGTCCTGTCTGTTTTTTCTAGGATCACAGCAGACAAGAATGAGGTCAGCTCCTCAGGAAGTGTAACGTACCCTTCAGGAACCCCAGCCCAGTCTGTCCTGACTCCTTGCTGAGCTCTGCCCACTCAGTGTACAGTGCAGGGATGATCCCAGGTCTCCCTGGGCATATCCTTCTACTATTTCTCACTCTGTATACCCTCCCCCTGGGAGGTTTCAGCTGCCTGGGCTTTCAACCACCTCTACGTGCTGCTGGCTGCATATCTGTCTGGCCTGGACCTCTGTCTTCAACTTCAGGCCTGTTCGTGCAATTGTTGACTGTGTATCGCCTCTGGGATGTCCCAGAGGTGCCACTGTCCACAAACATCATTGCCTCACAAGCCTACTGCACACCCCCAGCCCCCCACCAACATGGCATCCCCAGCTGCCCCAACCTACAAGTTAGAAACCAGCATGTTGCTCTTGCTTCCTTCCTGCCCACCACCCGCCCCAACCCCTCACATCCAATCTCACAGCCTGTGGATTCTACTCCCAATGGAAGCATGAGTCTTTAATTATCATGATCTTTTTCTAAGTTAGGACAGTGTCCTTGCTGCTCTCCTGCCCATCTCTCTAGGGTGTTGCAACTGTCAGCAACTTCTCTTCTGTGATCTTGCTTAGTGCTGGACGGCACCAGATCTTATGAATGAAGTGTGTTAGTCACTCTGTTGTGTCTGACTCTTTGTGACCCCACAGACTGTAGCCGGCCAGGCTTCTCTGTCCATGGGATTCTCAAGGCAAGAATACTGGAGTAGTTTGCTGTTGCCTTCTCCAATAAATGAAGAAATGAAACCAAATAGGAGATCTGATGTACCAAGGTCATCTTCTGGCCTTCTTACTCTAGACTCATCTCTTATCTCTCCCCATTCTCCTTTACACTTTATACTCTAGCATATCCAACTTCTTATTTTTCCTCAAATATAAACTTTCTTCTAGATCTTTCCAAACTCATTTTTCTACTTGGAATTACCTTTCCTTATTTATTCTTTATCCAACCTGGTTCCTACTTATCCCTCAGGGCCGAGCTGAGATGTGCCTTGTCCTAGGAAGTCTTCCCTGCCCTGGCCTGGCACCCACAGTACCCTGTGCACCCCCATCTGAGCCTTTAGCATTCTGTGCTGCAATGGGCTGACTGTCGGCTTGGCTTCTGCCTTAGACTGACCATTGCCCCCAGGAGCTGGTAATGCTGTCTAGCTTTTTATACCTATTGTATCCCCAGTGCCTAGAGCAGAGCAAGTGTTCAATAAATAGTTGTTGGCTGGAGGAATAAATGAACAAGTAAGGTCACCTAGTCAGAGGGCAGAACAAGGAAAAGAACCCAAGGTTTCCACCCTCACCCCCAATGCCCCACTAGTGGGCTTTCTGCTTGGAACCACGTGCCTCCTTTTGATTTTATTTGCACTCATTCTGTTATGAGCAAATGGAGGACTTGTCCCAGGCCAAGTATGAGTAAAGAAAGAGACAGGTCAAGTCCTGCTCCTTTCATACTTGTATGCACCATAGATGGAGCCCACCCAAGATGGCCCAGGGGAATGCAGGGGTGGACTTACATCCGAGCCAAGCAGAGCTTGCATTCACTCTCATACGTGACCCCGTCAGTGCCACAGACTGGGTTGTATGTCTGGGGGCAGGCTGGAGACTCTGCCATGTGTTCACAGATGGGCTGTGGGAGAGAGAAAAGGGGACACTCAGTGATCCAGAGACAGGAGGTAACAAGGGGCTCTGCTTAGAACAGGGCTGAGGTGGTTCCAGGGGGAAGCCAGATTCAAGAAGGCCCCAGTGTAGGTCTGAAGAGCATGAAACCAAGCATGCAGGGCCCCATGGCATGTTTGCTTGTCTGTGTATGTGTGTGTGTGCGTGCGCCTGACCATGTGTGGCTGTCGCTGTGTGCATAAGGATGTACCTGTATCTGCTGTGTGGATGTGTGTGTGTGTGTGCGCGTGCACGCGCCTGACCATGTGTAGCTGTCACTGTGTGCATAAGATGTACCTGTATCTGCTGAGCCCAAGTATGTGGGCTGCCAGGTAAATACCTGTCTTCATGGGCTCACACACTCTTCACAGGGTCTAACAGAAATTCTGGTCTTACTGAGGACCCAAGAAGAGAAACAGCCATCATTCCTAGGAGGCCTGCCTCCCTAGAGGCTCCTGAACTCACCCTGGCCTGCATGACTATCAGGCCCCTGGTATGAGGAGGCTGGAGCCCTAATTGAGGATCTGTCTAAAAGGGTTTCAGGCCAGCCCTGAGGGTCAGGACTAGGATGGGGGCCTGGGGTAGGGGTGGGGAGTGAGGGGGGCAGTGCTGTGCAGCAGTGAAGGCCCCAGGCCCGAGAGACCTGCATTCTGCACTGATTGGCTGTGTAGACTCTGGCAAAGGGGCTGGGCCTGCTCAGCCTGGAAGAGCTAACCTAGGGAGCATGTAGCCTCAGGAGGCCGCCCTGACCACTGTGGCACCGTTGAAGGTGTCTGAGAAGAAGCATAAAGAAGAAAATCCCTTGCCTTCCCAGTATGGATAAGAGGGCTTCCCTTTGAGAAGGAAGGCCGGGACAGCAGCCGTGAGGCCGGAAAGAGCAGCTGCCTTACCATTCTCCAGAAAACCAACTTTTCTGCCGACACGGACACCTCTGAAAGGCAAAGAAGCAAGAATTAGGGGATGTTGGCTCTAGGCCCCAGGTACCAGAGTCTGAGGACACTTTCTTCAGGGACCTATCCCAGCCACCACCCAATCTGGAATTCCTAGGGAAAGGTAGTGAGTGAGTCACAGACAGGGCTCCCAGAAAGCTCATATGACATTGTCAGAACTGGGACAGAAAGCCTAGAATTAGGGAGATTAAAGTCTAGTCTGTTTCTCATTAGTAAGATCCCACTGGGCTTGTCCAAGAATCATAACCACTGAAGTCTTTGCACCCTACAGCCTGCAAGCTGATGCTACCGAGCCCCACGCCTAGAGCCTGTGCTCTGCAACAAGAAGCCTGCCCACCACAACAAAGAGTGGCCTCCCTAGAGAAAACCCACGCACAGCAATGAAAACCCAGCACAGCCAAAAATAAATTAACCAAAGGACAAATATTGAAAAGAAGAAGAAAAAGAAAATAATTCAGTTACTATGTACCAGGCCTTGATAATACATGATCTTGACTACTGTTCAGAGCTTTCTCACTGCTGTGTAACAGGGAGGAGAGGAGGCAGAGGTCTGTGACCCAGATCCTACCACAGGACTGAGGCACACATTTCCTCAGCTGCCAGGAGCACAGGCTGCTCACAGTGACTGCTTTCCCAGGAATTACCCTCAGAGAATGGAGCTGCCTTGCCCAAGGTGGCATTCCTACCCAGGAACAACCCACATCCAATGTCAGGGTGATGTGGGTACAATGGTCTGAAGTCTTCATCTCAGAACAATGCTCCAGGGCCACCCCAGCTCCTCTGCATGGCAGTCACTGTCCCTCTCCCCTCCCAGGTGTTTCCCCAGAGCACTCTCCAGCAAACTACACACATATCCCAGAGTCTGCTTCCCAAAACTCGGCCAATCTGTGAAAAAGGTTCATAGGTAAGGCATCACAGTTTGTTAAGGGCAGAGCTGGCATTTTCCCGTGGCTCTGTCACTCCACACATGCAGTTGTGCCCCACAGCCCTTTGAGGTCTGGATGAACTGTTTACAGGACCTCAGCAAATTGTGATGTGACTGGTGAATGTGACAGGTGGAGGAAGGAATGGAATGGAGCTGGCTCTAAGGCCACAGGTGTAAGGAAAGGGTCTATAAAAACTGAAGAAGGGCAGGCTGCTTCCTGAAGTCTCTGAAGGGCTGTCCTGAAGCCCAAGGAGAGAGGAACTCTTCTTAACTTCACAAGGCAGAGCCCATCTGCACAAAGAGGCTGCAAAGAAGCAGGTGTGGATTCCAGAATGTTCTCTCAATGGGAGCTGTGCATTAACGAAAGAAGCTGTCTCCAGAAGTGGCGAGTTCTCCATCCCTGGAGGTGGGTCACCATACCTTGGTTTAGGTTTTTCTAGAGATGCTATTACAAGAGATTTCCAAGGTGGAGAGGAAGAAGGGAACCAAGATTGACCACTGATGCACAGTTTAAGCATCAACATGCAAATCCAGTCTTGTCATCACACTGCTCAAAACCCTCCAGGTCATAATTACCCAATCTGGAAATTGTCCAAATGTCCTCCAACAGGTGAGTGAATAAACCCTGACACACACATACAATGTGACTCAACAGTAAAAACAAAGCAATAACTGATAATGTGCAACAACATGGCTGAATCTCAAAAACTCGCTGAGCCAAAGAAGCCAGACACAAAAGACAGCATCCTGTATGGTTTCGTCTGTGGGACATTCTAGAGGAGGCAAACTAATCTATAGTGGAAAAATGTCAGAGCCAGGGTTGCCTCTGGGGTGGGAGTGGGGTGGGGCAGGGATGAACTGGCATGAGGGAAATTTCTGGAGTGATGGAAACGTTCTGTTTGTTGATAGGGGTCTGGGTTACACAGGTATATGCCTCATCAAAACTCATTGAATAGGATTCGCTGAGTGATAAGATGTGTGCATTTCATGGTACATAATTGTTGGTGCAGGAAAGCATTTAAAAAAATGAATAAAGCCCTTCCAGGGCTCCGTGTCATGACCACTAAGACTCTTCATCTTATGTTGAGGGCACTGTGTGAGATGATCCCAAACTTCCCCTGGGCCACTTCCTCGTCCACCTCCTTGTTGTGTCCCTCTGCCCCCGCCATTCCTCTCTGCTCACTCTTCCAGAACAGGCTCTCTCGGCTTATGCTGGTCCCTCTGTGGTGTCAGTTTCTTTCTGGATGATGTGGGAAGTTGCATTTACCCCCAACTGCCCTTGACCTTGGCCCAAGTTTCCTTCCCCCTTCCTCATACAGCCCAGGCAGGAATCTGAAATGGGCAAAAGGACTCCCTTTAGGGCAGCCTCTTCAGTGTTCCCAACAAAAGAACTGCTCAGGGAATTGATGCCAGGCTGGGAGTAACCTGGCTGTGCTGGGCCAGAGTCTCTGGATCCATCCTCTACTGCTTCAGTCTCTAGTCTAAGTCCCCAGCCAGGGAAATGGCTGTGAGACTGACTGTGAGGTCAGTGTCCCTGATGTCCTGCTCAGACCCACCCTGTAACATCATGACTTTGTCTGGGTATGTCCTAAGGAGTCTCCCTGCTTCTCCTTTGACTCTGTCCTCAGGGTAGCAACCTGAGCAATCGTTTTTACATGTGACTGCTCATCACCCTTTAGTACGTCCCATTTCACTCACAGGAAAATCCAAGTTCTTACATTGACTTTCAAGGCTTTATCCATTATAGTTCACAGTTGCCTGTATCATCTCATCTCCTGTCTCTCTGCACCTTGCCCTTCACGCCTTTCGAGTCCCACTGGCTTCCTTGCCATACTCGACATATTCCACGCATGCATGCTTCTACCTCAGGGCCTTTGCACTGCCTGTTGCCTCTGCCTGGAAACCACTGCTCTCAGATATACCCATGGCTCACTCCTCCACCTCCTTCAAATATTGCTCAGACATCAGCCTCTCAGAGAGAAATCCCCTGCATTAACATTGCAACCCCCTCTCAATCCCCATCACCCTCCCCAATATTTTTTTTCTTAGCCTTTATCACCATCTAAATACTGTTTAATATATATTGCACCTATCTTATTGATTGTTGATTCTCCTCATCCTACCCCATTAAACTTAATATCTATCAGGGCAGCTCTTTTTCTGTTTTGCTTGCTGGTAAGTTTTAAGGGCCCAGAACAAGGCTTGATACCCAGAAGAAGTGAGACTGCAGAGGTACCCAGCCTCTGAGCAGGCCCCGCTCCAGCAGCATGTGTTCAGTCCAGAGCGAGGGCTCCCTTGTGTTCACATGACTGCCTCAGCCCCACAGCCACAGCCTATCAGAGCAGATGGGAGCTCAGAGGACCCGGCCAGGCTTCCTTCAGCACCCACCCTGCAGCCAGTAGACTTGTCAATCTCCCTGGAGACAGGCTGTCTCCCTCTGCCTCCCCAATCTCTAGCCCAGTAGCTGCTCAGGGTCGCTTTGAACTAGAGCAACCTCTATGTCACAACTGGAGAAACAGAGGCCCCAAGAGGGGAGGGGTGTGTGTGCGTGTGTGTGTGTGTGTGTATGTGTGTGTGTGTGCTTAGTTGCTCAGTTATGTCCAACTCTTTGCAATCTTATGGGCTGTAGCCCTCCAGGCTCATCTGTCCATGGGATTCTCCCAGCAAGAATACTGGAGTGGGTTGCCATGCCCTCCTCCAGGAGATCTTCCCAATCCAGGGATGGAACCCAGGTTTCCCACATTGCAAGTGGATTCTTTACCATCTGAGCCATGAGGGGAGAGGACTTTTGCAATTCTGAGCCAGAGGTAGGACTGGAACTCGGGTTTCTTTTTTCCTAGCCCAGGGTGCAGAAAGGTTTATGCAGAAAGCCAAGGTCTCACAGGGTGCCCCCAGGGCCTGCCTCTGCCCTACTCCAAGCTCACCTACCAACACCAAGCCACAGAGAATCCAGGCTCTGTCTACTCACCCCTGTCCACAAGGAAGAGAACAGCCAAGGCCAGGGCAACTATCCACAGGCGGGCAGCCATGCTGATCCCAGGCTATGTGGCCTGAGGGAGCTGGGGCCTGGGCCAGGGATTGACAGGGGCCTGTATATAGTGCCGATCCCCACCCTTATCTTATCTGAAGCCAGGTGGAGAGCTGGAGGTGTCACCCGGAGGTAATATTTGCACCCTGGCATCAAAAAAGGGTTTGTTTTCTGCAGAGACGCTGAGCTCCAAGTGGCTTGGGGTGGGGGTTGGCCTGGGGATGGTGGATTTTGGAAGTGAGAAAAAGTTTGGACTTGCAAAGCTGACTCCAGTCTGAGGCAAGAGGGAGAGGAAAATTGAAATAGAGGAAAACAGAGAGAGACTAATTCAGAAATACTGAAAGAGAGAGATCAAAATGAAAATAAAAAGCTGCAACTTTGGGACTTTCCAAAGTGGTCCAGTGGCTAAGACTCCGAGTGCCCAATGCAGTGGGCCTGGGTTCCATCCCTGGTCTTGGAATTAAGACCCCACATGCCACAGGGCAGCTAAGTCTGTGTGTCACAATGAGAGAAGCGCTGCAATGAAGACCCAGAACAGCCAAAAAAAATAAATAAATTTCATTTGTTTAAAAAAACAAAAAAAAGAGAATGAAAACTCCTCAGGACTTTCCTGGAGGTCCAGTGGCTAAATGTCTGCATTCCCAGTGCAGGGGGTCCAGGTTCAATCCCTGGTCAAGGAACTAGGTCCCACATGCCTAAACTAAAGATCCTGTATGCCCCAACGAAGACTGAAGATCCCAATGGCTGCAACTAAGACGCGTTGCAGCCAAAAAAATAAGTTGTGAAAGTCACTCAGTCGTGTGTGACTCTTTGTGACCCCATGGACTATACAGTTCATGGAATTCTCCAGGCCAGAATACTGGACTGTGTAGCCTTTCCTTTCTCCAGGAGATCCTCCCAACCCAGGGATTGAACCCAGGTCTCCTGCGTTGCAGGTGGATTCTTTACCAGCTGAGCCACAAGGGAAGCCCAAGAATACTGGAGTGGGTAGCCTATCCCTTCTCCAGTGGATCTTCCCGACACAGGGATCAAACCGAGATCTCTTTCATTGCAGGCGGATTCTTTACCAGTTGAGCTATCAGGGAAGCTAAATAAATAAGTTAATTAATGAAGGGGAAAAAAAAGCAGCAACTGGAAGTTGGTCAGAGGCAGAGAAAAGGGGCTGGAGTCAGGGGTTCCTTTGCCAGTACCAACGCTAACCAACTTTGTGAGCTCAGAAAAGACACTTTCCTTAAACTGGGTCTCAGTTTACCCACCACAAAATGGGGATGATAAGTCTGGCTCTGTCTCCTTCCCCAGGCTGCTGTGAAGATGAGACTGGTGATAGCAGATGGGAAAACATTTTGTAGAGTATGAAATGAGGAATAAATGTAAATAGAAATTATTCTTTTTATTTATTTATTTTGCACCATAAAGAGGGCACAACTGACAGAGGGAAAAGGGCAAAATAAAACATAAGGAGGATGACCTCATGCTTTGCATGTATTCTACATACATTTACATTTAAATGGGTTAAATACAGATAAGATTCTATTTTAAAAAAATCAATATCTACAAGTTCCCCATACTTTTTCCCTTTGGCCGTGTGACCCATGGACTGTTAGTTCCCCAACCTGGGATGGAACCCAGACCCTTGGCAGTGAAAGCGCAGAGTCCTAACCACTGGTGGTTGTTTTTCCATGTTGCTAAGGCTTTTGTGACCCCGTGGACTGTAGCCTGCCAGCCTCCTCTGTCCAAGGGATTTCCCAAGCAAGAATACCGGAGCGGGTTGGCATTTCCTTCCCCAGGGGATCTTCCCCAGACCAAGAATCAAACCCAAGCCTTCTGCATTGGCAGGCGGATTCTTTACCACTGAGCCACCTGGGAAGCTCATTTCTAACTGGCAACTTTGAATTTCTATTTATTTTGGTCTTTACAAAATTCTCTTAATGGAAAAAAATGTCCATTTCCTGAAAGATTGTAAAAGGCACCTGGAACAGTTCTTTGATCAAAAAAATAAAATTTTGGGACGGTGAAATTATGAAGTTGTCTAAAAAATGACAGAAGCTAGTGGAACAAAATGGTGAATATGTTGTTCAATAAAGTTCTTGGTGAAATGAACAATGTGTCTTTTATTTTTACTTAAAAACCAAAAGGACTTGTTGGCCAACCCAATACAGGATATATGAATAAGATATTTGATTATCTGTTTTCAAGGAATTTCTGATTTATAAAAAGAATAACTAAATTTTATTTACATACACATTCCTCTAATTCATTTGTATCAGTGATTTTCAGCTCCATCTGCCAGATAAATTTCCCTGGGGAGAACTTTAAACTGTGCATGCAGAGCCCCAACCTGAAATATATGAATCAAAATTTTAGGTTTTTTTTTTTAAAAGACCTTTTTATTTTGAATGGTTTCAATCCTACAGATAGGTTGCAAAAAATTAAATGATTAAGAAATAGAACTATTTTATCTATTAAATTAAGCTAGAGCTTGCCATCATCATCCAACCACACAAAAGTCTATAGAAACGTCTGTCATTTTCATCTCGGCATGATGATACCCACTATGTGATCTTATAATTCTCAATTAAAGAGAGTAACTCCAATGAAAGAACAAGTCCTGTGAGAGAAGATGCCAAGAAGGAATCCTAATGTTAAAGAAATATTTCCCCATAAATATGGTAGGGATGCTTCAAACATATTTATCATGCCCATAGTCTTTATTTATTTTTTAATTTTTTAAAATATAAATTTATTTATTTTAATTGGAGGCTAGTTACTTTACAATATTGTACTGGTTTTGCCATGGAGAAGGCAATGGCACCCCACTCCAGTACTCTTGCCTGGAAAATCCCACGGATGGAGGAGCCTGGTAGGCTGCAGTCCATGGGGTCGCTGAGAGTCGGACATGACTGAGCGACTTCACTTTCTCTTTTCACTTTCATGCATTGGAGAAGGAAATGGCAACCCACTCCAGTGTTCTTGCCTGGAGAATCCCAGGGACGGGGAAGCCTGGTGGGCTGCCGTCTATGGGGTCACACAGAGTCGGACACAACTGAAGTGACTTAGCTTAGCATAGCGTAGCATAGCATTGGTTTTGCCATACATCAATATCAATCTGCCATGGGTGCACATGTGTTCCCCATCCTGAACCCCCTCCCACCTCCCTCCCCATACCATCCCTCTGGGTCGTCCCAGTGCACCAGCCCCAAGCATCCTGTGTCATGCATCGAACCTGGACTGGTGATTCATTTCACATATGATATTATACATGTTTCAATGCCATTCTCCCAAATCATCCCACCCTTGCCCTCTCCCAGAGTCCAAAAGACTGTTCTATACATCTGTGTCTCTTTTGCTATCTCGCATACAGGGTTATCGTTACCATCTTTCTAAATTCAATATATATGCGTTAGTATACTGTATTGATGTTTTTCTTTCTGGCTTACTTCACTCTGTATAATAGGCCCCAGTTTCATCCACCTCATTAGAACTGATTCAAATGTATTCTTTTTAATGTATCATGCCCATAGTCTTTAATTTTCATCTTAACATAGTAGTACTATAAATAAATTCAGAAACAAATTTAAAATGGCTACTCTTGTATAATTAATTGTATTTCTATTAAAAATAACCCAATCTGATGAAAAAAATAGTTAAGTGAACCAATGGGAAGGACTCTTGTTCAAGAATAGAGAGAACAAGCCTCCTGCACCTGCCTGACCCCCCCACTTTGGGGGTCACAGGCAGCCAGACAGTCACCTCTGCCGACTGATGGAAGCCTCCATCTGCAACTAAGCCCAACCCGAGGTTCTTGTATAATTAATTGTATTTCTATTAAAAATAACCCAATCTGATGAAAAAAATAGTTAAGTGAACCAATGGGAAGGACTCTTGTTCAAGAATAGCCACTTTGGGGGTCACAGGCAGCCAGACAGTCACCTCTGCCGACTGATGGAAGCCTCCATCTGCAACTAAGCCCAACCCGAGGTCCATAACTGAGCTTTGAGCTCCTACTGCCCCTTCTCAGGTAAGCCTCAGAGATGAAGGGACAGGTGGCAGCTGTCCTTCCATCACTAGCTGGGCAGAGCAAATATTTAACCACGATTTCCCGTCCTAATGTAAGAACGTCATCTCGTAAAAATAGGGAAACTTTAAAGGTCATCTGGGTCCTCTCCCCTTTTCCACTCAGGCCTTTCTACAGCAGCCCTACAAAGAAGTCATTCATCCTCCAGTGATGGGGAGAAGTTTCACTGTTGGATTTTTTTAAGGTTTGATTTTTTTAATTTATTTTTTTTATTGAGGTATAGATGATGTAGAATGTTATAGAAGTTGCAGGTGTACAACAGTGATTCATTATTTTTAGTCTATACTTCACTTATAGTTATTATAAAATGTTGGCTATCTTCCCTGTGCTATACAATATATCCTCATAGCCTATTTATTTTATCCAAGTAGTTTGTACCCCTTAATCCCCCACCTGCATCATGTCCCCACCCCCACTTTCCCTCTCTCCACTGATAACCATTAGTTTGTTCTCTGTATCTGAGTCTGTTTTGTTATATTCATTAGTTTGTTTTACTTTTTAGATTCCACATATAAATGAAATCATACAGTATTTGTCTTCATTTGGTTTTGAGCAGAGCCCTTTGTCACACAGAAGGAGTGCTTCCCTGTCTCCAGCCTCCTGCACCTGCCCGAACCCCAAATGAACCTCCAGGCTGAGCAGGGCCAGTTCCTTGCCTGCCCCCGATCCTTGCATATGATGAAGCTCCCGGGCCTCTCTGCATTTCTCACCTGGTCCCCAGGTGTGTCTGCCAGTGTCCCAGGTTAGAATTAAAAGGAGACAGAATGGAGCAAAGGAGCTTCTCACCTCCCTTGTTTTGGACCTTAGACTTTTATGAATGTGGCAGCAATGGCTGCAAGCAGTTTGTGATTGAGTGAGTGATTGGTACTAACCGAGCAATAGAACTGTAATATCACCATTGGCATGAGTCCCATGAATGAAACATGCTCAGTGTTTTAGGGGGATCCAAGACTAACCTATCCTCCTGGGAAGTCAGAGGAGGTCATGTGCCGGAGTCCAGCTCCAGCAGCCAGAGGATCAGCCTGAAGGGATGAGCAGTGTCGTCGGGAAATGATGTAGCCTCGAACCCGAGGTAGGGGACTGCATGTTTATTTCAAGCATCAGGTTCTCTTTTATACTTTTTCAAAAGCATTAGGTCAGAGGATTGACATTTTCAGTTCCCCCTCACCCAGATTATTGTCTCACTGTTGCCCTTCAAACAGAGTTCCGTGTTTACTTGTGATTACATTGTAACTCATGCTTATGTCTGGGCTGCATACCACATTTCTCAGTTTATTTCTTATCTTTCTAAATCCTGCTTGTCCCTAGTATCCTAAGCTCACTATCTCCTAAAAAGGCTTCTAACTATTCTTAATTATTCCTAAACCCTAAACTCAGCAAACTTTTTCTGCCATCAACATTTTCCTCACAAACAGGTCTCAGATAACAATCTTTCGCATGGCCTCAAGCTGTGGCCTAGGTGCTCATCCTGGGACATTCTTTGCAAAAATTTTTGAACAAATGTCAATGGTTACTTTATAGATTATTTTCTGCACACAACTGCAGAAGGCTTTGTGCTTTCTCACGCTTCTCTCAAGGACAATAAGCACCTTAACATTCTTTCCAGCCAACTCAACCGAAGAAAGGAAGAAGCAAGTCAGAATCACAAGAGCTAACGCCTTCATCCTGGGTCCGTGCCTGCAGAATGAGGAGAGGGAGCTGGGGCTGTGCCTCCATTTTGTCAGTAATGCCTAACGGCGGCTCCCGACAGTCATGGGTGAGTGGGTGGGGCAGGATGTAACAGACTGGAGCAGTGTTGGAGGCAGAGGAAACAGAGCCCTGAGGCAGGAAGAAGCTTGGCACTAGCAGGGAACATAGAGGCTAGTGCAATCACAGTGGGGTCAGTGAGCCTGAAATCAGCCCAGAATGAACCAGGGGGTGAATGACTGCCCCCCCACCCCACACCTGAGACTGCCCCCCATCCCACATCCCACAGCCTCCCAGCTGTGGAGTCTGAAAGCCAAGCCTGTGGCCTTCTTTGCCTTCCCACTGAGTGTATAGATTCAGCTTCCCAAACAGCTCTAATTTTTTTAATTAAAAATTTTTTTTGGAGGTGGGGCTGTGCTGGGTCTTCATTGTAGTGCACAGGTTTCTCTAGTTGTGACTCACAGGCTTAGTTCTGAGGCATATGGGATCTTAGTTCCTTGACCAGGGATTGAACCCACATCCCCTGCACTAAAAAGTGTTAGTGCAGTGGACCACCAGGGAAGTCCCCTCTCAAACAGCTCTTGACTCTGTCCCTCTCTGCCCCTGCCACACTCTGACCACCCTCATCTCTCACCTAGACTATCTATGGCCACCTCAAGCGTTCTCCCAGCTCACATCGCTGGCTCCTCATCTGTCTCCAGACCACTGCACACAGCAGCAGGACAAGCTTCCTAAAAGGCACACTGGACTAAGTCAGTTCAGTTGCCCATTTGTGTCCGACTCTTTGCGACCCCATGGGCTGCAGCACACCAGGCTGCCATCACCAACACCTGGAGCTTGCTCAAACTCATGTCCATTGAGCTGGTGATACCATCCAACCATCTCATCTTCTGTCATCCCCTTCTCCTCCTGCCTTCAATCTTTCCTAGCATCAGGGTCTTTTCCAGTGAGTCAGTTCTTCCCATCAGGTGTCCAAAGTATTGGAGTTTCAGCTTCAACATCAGTCCTTCCAATGAATATTCAGGACTGATTTTCTTTAGGATGGACTGGTTGGGTCTCCTTGCAGTCCAAGGGACTCTCAAGGGTCTTCTCCAACACCACAGTTCAAAAGCATCAGTTCTTTGGCACTCAGCTTTCTTTATAGTCCAACTCTCACATCCATACATGACTAATGGAAAAACCATAGCTTTGACTATATGGACCTTTGTTGGCAAAGTAATGTTTCTGCTTTTTAATATGTCTGCTTTTTAATATATCTGTCTAGGTTGGTCATAGCTTTTCTTCCAAGAAGCAAGCATCATTTAATTTCATGGCTGAAGTCACCATCTGCAGTGATTTTGGAGCCCAACAAAATAAAGTCTGTCACTGTTTCCATTGTTTCCCTATCTATTTGCCATGAAGTGATGAGACCAGGTGCCATGATGTTAGTTTTTTGACTGTTGAGTTTTAAGCCAGATTTTTCATAAATAAGCAGGGTGACAGTATACAGCCTTGATGTACTCCTTTCCTGGTTTGGAATCAGTCCATTGTTCCATGTCCGGTTCTAACTGTTACTTCTTGGCTTGCATACAGAATACTCAGGCGGCAGGTCAGGTGGCCTGGTATTCCCATCTGTTTAAGTATTTTCCAGTTTGTTGTGATCTATAGTCAAAGGCTTTGGTATAATCAATAAAGCAGATGTAGGTGTTTCTCTGGAACTCTCTTGCCTTTTCTGTGATCCAACGGATGTTGGCAATTTGATCTCTGGTTCCTCTACCTTTTCCAAATCCAGCTTGAACATCTGGAAGTTTCTCGGTTCAAGTACTGTTGAAGCCTGGCTTGGAGAATGTTGAGCATTACTTTGCTAGCATGTGAGACTCAACCCAGGTTGAACCCAGACCAGGGATTGAACCCAGGTCTCCCACACTGCAGTCATCTCACACATTGTCACCCCTGCCCAAAATGTTACAGTGCCCACTGCCAGCAGGATGAAGCCGTCTCCTCCACCTGCTATTCAAGGCCCTTCAACATGTGATTCCAGCCCACCTTTCCAGCCTCACCATTGCCCAGCCCCACTCTGGACCTACACTTCTTCAGATCTTCTGAACCCTTTGCACAGGTTATTCTCTCTACCAGCAATGCCGAGTCTCCTATCTCTATCCCTGTCACTCCCATCCTATAAAAACCAGCTCAAATACCCTCTCTTCTGAAACTTTCCTGCTGCCCTCCACCAGCCTAGGCAAGGTCATTGCCATCCTCCCTGAACACCCTACTCTCACCGCTCCTCCCAACTCCATCAGTCTCCCCTCGGTGCTCTGGTGGCGTTTGCTTGTCTATTTTACTCATAAAGCTCTCTGAATGCCCAATCCTGAGTCCAACACACAGTAGGTGCCCAGTAAATACTGAATGGCACTTCCAAGAGGGGCAGAGGACAGGGGTCCAAGGACTAAGATGGTCCATGTTTTGAGAAAGAGGGGGCAGTTTTCAGTGAAGGCAGTTGCCATCCCCACTGGTCCCTCCGTGCTTCTGGGAGGTCGTGAGGACCCTAGAAAGCCTGCTGACACACGTCAGACCCCAGGGGGCACAGCCTGGGTGGGTCAGAGTGCCTTGTGTGTCTATGGCAATGGGGCAATACTGCCTCCTTCCAGCCTGAGCCAACCCCTTCTTAACTGTCCACTGTTCTGGCTTCTCTGGGGTGCAGAGATGTACAAGGAGAAAGTTCTGGACCAGAAAGGAGGTGATCTGAGAATGTTCATTCCTTCAACAAATATGTATTAGTTCAGTTCAGTTATGCTATGCTAAGTCACTTCAGTCGTGTCCGACTCTGTGTGACCCCATAGACGGCAGCCACCAGGCTCCCCCATCCCTGGGATTCTCCAGGCAAGAACACTGGATTGGGTTGCCATTTCCTTCTCCAATGCATGAAAGTGAAAAGTGAAAGGGAAGTCGCTCAGTTGTGTCTGACTCTTAGTGACCCCATGGACTGCAGCCTACCAGGATCCTCCATCCATGGGATTTTCCAGGCAAGAGTACTGGAGTGGGGTGCCATTGCCTTAGTGCCTAGTATATTTTATGTACTATTCTCACCACCAGGGATTCAGCTGTGAATAAGGTGGAGAAAGTCCCCGCCTTCCAGGTGCTTACATTAATGGAGTGACAGAAAACAAAGAAATACACAATAAGCACATGATATGTTATATAGAAGAGAAATTATGGTGTGAGGGGAGAAAGTGACAGAAGGAAAGGAGGCAGCTCTTTGAGATAATGACGTGTGAGCAAGAAGGAATGGGTCCTGTAGAGATCTGGGGGAAGAACCTGCCAAGAGGAGCGGCAGCAAGTACAAAGGTCCTGGGGCAGGAATAAGCTTGGCACACTCAGGAAGTCCAAGGAGTACACTGTGGCAGGAGAGGAGTGAACAGGGAAGTGAGTGCCCAGAGGGAGGGCCAGCTTGTACTTGGGGCTCAGCCCAGCCACTAACTTGTTGGGTGAACTTGGGTGCCTCACTTCTTCTCTTTGGGCTTGCACGTGTTCCCATCTGAGAAATGGGCCCGCTGATATGTACTGCCACCAGCCTGACTCCCAGTGCAGCTGTGAGGGCCCCAAGGAGGAACGTGTGAGTTGAGATGTGTATGGCCACTGTGATGCCATGGAAGCACCTTGAGTGAGGATTCCTGGGAGCAGAGCAGAGCCCAAATCCTCAAACCTGGGCTCCTACACAAGCGCTGGGAATACCATGGTAAGGACAGAACTGGGCTCAGGTCAGGGAGCTGCTGACTCCTCCATTACCTGCTCCAGGGTGGGGTGAAGGCCTGGGATGTGTGCACTGGCTGAGCCAACAGACACTCCCCAGCCTCACCCAGCAGACTTCACCCCAACTATGAGACATGGACTGGTGCCCAGCTCTTCTAGAAAAACAGCCTGTCCTTGATGATGGCAACACAGGATCCATTAGGTCTGAGTTATGAGCCCTGATCACGGGTGGAGGGGACAGATGCCTTGCTTGGCTTCAGGTGAATAAACTTAACTCAGTCAGGCTTTGAGCCTGCCAGATGGCATGGCTAATCCACCCAGCTTTCCCTGGACCATCTTACCTGGCCCCTCAGCCCACATCCTGCTCCACCCTTCACCAGCCTCAAGTGCCCCTAGCAGCCCATCTAGCTGTTGTGAGCAGCAGGAACGGGTGTGGGCATGTATTCCAGGGAGGCCCAGTCAGCACACAGCTAGCTCCACAGCCTGTCTTATCATGGGTTCCTCAGCCACCCAACTTGTCCCATGCTTGGCCACGTCCCATTCTGCCTGGTCTAAAGTTGCCAGGCCTTCACGACAGCAGTGGGAGGAAAGCAAACCCCTCTGAAAGTGAAAGTGTTAGTCTCTTTGAGACCCCATGGACTGTAGCCCACCAGGCTCCTCTGCCCATGGGGGTTCTTCAGGCAAGAATACTGGGGTGGGTTGCCATGTCCTCCTCCAGGGGATCTTCCCAACCCAGGGATAGAACCAATGTCTCCCACATTGTAGGCAGATTCTTTACCTTTATTTATTTCAAAACAATTTTTGGCCATATCATGTGACATGTAGGATGTTGCCCAACCAGGAATCAAACCCATGCCTTCTGCATTGGGAGTGCAGAGTAACCACCGGACTTCCAGGAAAGTCTGACCCCTCTACTTCTTTAAGGAGATATTTCATCTACTTGTTTGGGATCTGACTCCAAGGAGGACTCAGTGATGGGAAATGGCTGAACTCATCTCTCCATGGGAACACCCAATCTGCCATTCAATGGATACTTATTGAGCACCTGTGATTGGGTACCAGTTGTTGTGCCTGGTTCTGGAGCCACAGAGATGAGTGGGACTTGGCTGGCTATGCTCAGAAGGCTTGCAATTCAAAAGTGGTGATAAGTGGAATGGACCTGTAGACACTAGACGATATATTTATACAATTCTGTGTTTGGGGCATTGATAGAAATAGTGAGAGAGATATTTCATGGACCTCTCACTCAATCTGTCCAAAAGTCCACTTGCCATCTCCTCTCTATCCAGAGATGTCCTACCTCCAGTTTCCAATCTGGGTAAAGGGCACCAACAACATCCAGGTGCCCCAGGCAGACCTGGGCATCACCCTGAACTTTTTCCTTGCCTCTGAATTCAGGGAATCAGGTCTTACCAATTTTATCTCCTCCTCATCACTCATACCCATTTCTTCCTCTACATTTTTGCCTTCATGACTCATATTGTCTCCCTGCTTCCATTCTTACCTCATCCAGCTCACCCTCCAGTCTGCTTCCTGAGCAATCTTTCTGAAATGCAAAAATGAGCACATGATCTCTTTCTTGATATTATTCAATTATTTTTGTTAATTCAATTAAAGTGATTCAATCTCTATTGACTTGAGGATGGAAACCAGATCCTTTGGCATAGCATGTATGTTCCTCTATGACTGAGCCTTTACTGGCCTCTGCAACTTCATCTCTGGCCACTTAATCCTTTATGCATCAGACAGAACCACCCACCAAGTTTTTATGCCTCCAAGCCTTTGCTCATGCGACACCCTCTGCCCAGATGCCCCTCTATCACCTCCCTTGTGATACCCCTCCCAAGCTTGGGCCCCTCACACCCAATCTCACACCCCTCCCCAGTTTGGGCCCCTAATCTATACATTTGTCCCAGTAGCACTTGTAATGTTTCCTGGCCCTTTCTTGCTTATGTACTGTCTCCAACACCTCCTGAGATATTAGGAGTAGAGGATATCCAATTTGCCTCCTATCCTCAATGCCCTGTACGGGGCCTGACATATGAATGTGTCATATGTGACTATATGAATACATCCAGGACTGAATACAACTTCAGGACAATAAGGATCCGAACTCCAGATTTTCAATCAGCTGGACTTGAGGGCTTCAGAGAGCTCTGAGGACCAGGCTGAACACTAGTTGGCCCAGTGGGTCCAGTCACTGATCACCCTATGCTGTGTCCATACGGGGACTGAAGTGGCACCCTATTCCAAGGGCCACATTTTTCTCGTTCTTGGCTCAGGTAGTTGGGCCCCTAAGAACTCAGAATCTCCTCCACTCTGAGATGTGGTGCTTCATTTCAAAAGCCTTCCTAAGTTCATCTTCAGGGCTCACAAACAGCAGCTTCAGTATGTGCCTTCTCTCCTGGTATGTGGAGTCCTGGCTTGATCATCACCTGGAATAAATTTTAGGCCAGGCCTCACCCTAAGATGACCTGGTGTTCTGGGATCATGTGTCACTTCAAGCAGTTCCACTCACAGGCATAGCTCAAGTCCTGTGAGCTTACATATAGAAGAACTTAGAACAATGGTTCAGGAGACTCTCCTCCCCTCCCAGAGCTCTGATTATCTTTAGAAAGAAGACCACAGGTTATTATAGCCAGATGCAATGTGACCACTCCAGATCACTATTAATTCTGACAGCATCCATGGGTTGCAAGCCACAGAAACAGACCAGAAAATAAGGATTTTCCAGACAGCATGAGTCTTAGGTTGGACTCAGAACTATATCACCCTGAGATTCTAGATTCCAAGTTGTTACCTGGGAGGTGATCTTAGAAAGCACTGTTAGGGGTGTGAGCACACACAAGGGATGATAAGGAAGGGAATCAGCAATGTGCACTGGTGAGGTTCCATCGTGGGAAATCAGGCCTCAGTCCTCCCAGGATGGCTGGGACAGTGTGTGGCCCACATCTCAGTTATTCTCACTGAAGGGGGAGGGAGCTCCAGGACCCTGGCACGTGCTGGGGTGCTCCAGAACTTCATTTACAGCCTCCTACTATCGTGTTTCTCTTTGGGGGCTGCAATCATGCTCTCCTGAGGTTACATTCCCCCCCAGGTATAAATTCATATACTCTCCTGCTATAGACAGGCTTACTCTACATAGTCAGACTTCAGTGAATTTACATCATCCAACTTTGTGGACTAAAAATATTGAGAGGGCCTCTCTGCACAGTCTCCTTTAATCTATAAAAACCCAAGAGAAGACTGACTGGACTGGACAAGTCATGAGCTTTTTTCTTGGACCAATCAATGCAGCCAAGGGGTTGGGCTTCTTAGATTGTCCAGGCTGGGGTCACATGCACTGGGTTTTTGCCAAAGGAGCAGGATAATGTCATTAGCAATCGATCTTTTGGCCTGGCAAAACACCAGGAGCTGAGTCCAAACGGCTTAAGTCCTCAATGTGGGTCCTGGGAGCCCTGGGAGTCCTTTCCTTTGAGAGACCTTACCTTCCATGTCCAGTGTCCCCCTGGTGATGGCGCACACCCTCTGGAGGCAGTGTGCTCACTTCTAGTCAGGAGCTGTGTGGAGCTGTACCCCACAGGCTTGCAAGCCCTGTACTTACCCAGTCTTGATGAGACAGGAAGGAAGCGGGCAGGGGACAACCATTAAAAAAATGACATAGCCATTAAGAAGAACGGGATATGACAAACTAGTTACCTTGTTCTTGGACAAGAAGAATAAATATTGTGAAAATGACTATACTATCCAAAGCAATCTATAGATTCAATGCAATCCTTATGAAATTATCAGTTGCATTTTTCACAAAATTAGGACAAAAATTCTACAATCTGTATGGAAACACAAAAGATCCCAAATAGCCAAAGTAGTCTTGAAAAATAAAAATGGAGCTGGATGAATTAGGCGAACTGACTTCAGATTATACTATGAGGCTACGATAATCAAGACAAACACAGAAATATAGATCAATGGAACAGCACAAAAAGTCCAGAGACAAACCTATGGTCACCTAAACTATGACAAAGGAGGCAAGAATATAACAATGGAGAAAAGATAGTCTCTTCAATAAGTGGTGCTGGGAAAACTGGACAGCTACATGTAAAAGAATGAAATTAGAACATTCCCTAACATCGCACACAAAAATAAACTCAAAACAGATTGAAGACCTAAGTATAAGACCAAAAACTAAAAAACTCTTAGAGGAAAACACAGGCAGAACACTCTTTGACACCAACCACAACAAGCTATTTTTCAACCCATCTCCTAGAGTAATGAAAATAAAACACAAAAATAAACAAATGGGATCTGATTAAACTGAAAAGTTTTTGCACAGCAAAGGAAATCATAAACAGAATGAAAAGACAACTCTCAGAGTGGGAGAACATATTGGCAAATAAAGCAACTGACAAGGGATTAATCTCCAAAATATTACAAACAGTTCGTGCAGCTTACGGAGAAGGCAATGGCAACCCACTCCAGTACTCTTGCCTGGAAAATTCCATGGGCGGAGGACCCTGGTGGGCTGCCATCTATGGGGCTGCACAGAGTTGGACGCAACTGAAGCAACTTAGCAGCAGCAGCATGCAGCTTAATAAAAAAAAAAAAAAACTCAATCAAAAAAATGAGTGGGAGATCTAAATAGACTTTTCTCCAAAGAAGACATACAGATAGCTAAAAAGCACATGAAAAGACACTTAACATCATAACTATTACAGAAATGCAATTCAAAACTATAGTGAAATATCGTTACCTCACATGGGCTGGAATGGCATCATCAAAAAATCTACAAACAATACATGCTAGAGAGGGTGTAGAGAAAAGGAATCCTCTCGTACTGTTGGTGGTAATGTAAGTTGGTGCAGCCACCATGGAGAACAGTATGGAAGTTCTTTAGAAGGCTAAAAATAGAGCTACTATATGATCCAGCAATCCCATTCCTGGGCATACAGCCATAGAAAACCATAATTCAAAAGATACTTGTACTCTAATATTCACTGCAGCATCATTTACAATAGCCAAGACACAGAAACAATCTAAATGTCCATAAGAGAGGAGTGGATTAAAAAGATGGTATATATATATACACAATTGAGTATTACTCAGCCATAAAAAGGAATGAAATAATTCCATTTGCAGCAACATAGATGGACCCAGAGATCGTCATACTAAGTGAAGTCAGAGGACAAATATTATATGATATTGCTTATATATGGTGTTGGAGAAGGAAATGGCAACCCACTCCAGTGTTCTTGCCTGGAGAATCCCATGGACGGAGAAGCCTGATAGGCTGCAGTCCATGGGGTTGCACAGAGTCGGACACAACTGAAGCGACTTAGCAGCAGCAGCAGCAGTAATAGCAGCTTATATATGGAATCTAAAAAAATGGTACCAATGAACTTATCTATAATAAGATACAAACACAAAACAGATATGGACTTACAGATGTAGAAAACAAACTTCTTGTTACCAGGGGATAAATCTAGGGAGAGATAAACTGGAAGATTGGAATTGACATATACACATTACTATACATAAAATAGATAATCAGGGTCTTCCCTCGCAGTCCAGTGGTTAAGATTTCATTTTTCCAATGCAGGGGGTAAGGGTTCAATCATTGGTCAGGGAGCTAAGATCCCACATGCTTCAGGGCCAAAAAAACCCACAAAATATAAAACAGAAGCAATATTGTAACAAATTCAATAAAGACAAAAAAATGGTCTACATAAGAAAAAAAAAAGCGGATAACTAATAAGGACCTATTGTATAGCACAGAGAACTCTACTCAATACTCTGTAATGGCCTTTATGGGTAAATAATCTAAAAAAGAGTAGGTATATGTATATGTATAACTGATTCACTTTGTTCTACACCTGAAACTAACACAACATTGCAAATCAACTATACTCCAATTAAAAAAAAACACACAACTGGCTAAAACCTACTAAGCCCAAGGTGGCAGAAGATTTGACTTCCAGTAACCTTGAGTCTTGTTATATGCTCATTGTAGTACATTAGCATCTGCTAAATGATACACCCATGGGCACCATGACAGTTCTGAGGCTGACCACAAAGGACAAAAAGTTGGTGGTGCTCAAACTCCTGGAAATCCCCACCCTCCTTTAAGATAGTTCAAGTATTCCTCCCTCTCATTAGCATGTGAAATTACCCAGCCCATTAAAAACTAACCACCCCATATTTTGGGGCTGATCTCACTTTCCAAGCTGACCCCATGACCCAGGGCTGCCTCTTGTCTTCTGAGAAGGCCCACACTCCATCTACGGATTGTGTGTCTTCCTAAATAAACCTGCTTTCACTTTACTATGGCTCACTTCTGAAATTTTTCCTGTGTGAAGCCAAGGACCCTTACTTGGCGGACTCACCCAAGATCTGGGATGTGACCATCCTCTCACATCCCATCTTCCTACAGCATCAAGACTGAAGGAACAGTCTGGAGTCAGTGACAGAGATGTCAATGGTTTAAGGGACAGGGAGAGCATATATGTCTGAAACCAAGTCCTGGAGCAACACCCCAAGTGTGAGTGTGGCAGACAGCGGGAAAGACATGTCACCAAGCAGTCTTCACTCCAGGAAAGAGAGGGAGATTACCAGTTAGAGGGGGGATTGAAGACAGATTGGCTCATTGGTTGCTAGGGAAACCAGCCTAAGAGGATGCACCTCATCATCCTTTTGATAAACTATTGTGATGGAGATGCTTTGAACTAAAGACTAGAACAGGGAGCTGGGGAAAGGATGGATTGGAGTCTGGGGTTGGCAAATGCTAACTATTATGTATCACTTTGCTGTTCTGCTGCTGCTGCTAAGTCGCTTCAGTCGTGTCCGACTCTGTGCGACCCCATAGATGGAAGCTCACCAGGCTCCCCCGTCCCTGGGATTCTCCAGGCAAGAACACTGGAGTGGGTTGCCATTTCCTTCTCCAATGCATGAAAGTGAAAAGTGAAAGTGAAGTCGCTCAGTCGTGTCCGACTCTCAGCGACCCCATGGACTGGAACCGACCAGGATCCTCCGTCCATAGGATTTTCCAGGCAAAAGTACTGAGGTGGGGTGCCATGCTGTTCACCAGAAGGTAAAACAACATTCTATATGACTATACTTTAATAAAACAAACTTAAGGAAAGTTTAGAACAATCACTAGTGGGGGCCTGGAGGCAAGTACATAGGAAGGTCAATCATGTCAGCAGGTGTAGGTGAAACAGACACTGGTTGAGAAGGGAATGTGCAGAAAGCAAGAGAACAGCTATTTTTAAAATGATGTATTTATTTTTAATTAGAGGATAATTTCTTTACAATGTTGTTGGTTTCTGTCATACATCAACATGAGTCAGTTGTAGGTATACATATGTCCCCTCCCTCTTGAGACTTCCTCCCACTTCCCACCCCTCCCACCCCTCTATGTTGTCACAGAGCACCAGGCTGAGCTCCCTATGCTATTCAGCAAATTCCCATTGGTTATCTATTTTACATACGGTAATATATGCATTTCAAAAGTTCCAAAGAATAGCAAGAAGAGATAAGAAAGCCTTCCTCAGTGACCAGTGCAAAGAAATAGAGGAAAACAATAGAATGGTAGAGATCTCTTCAAGAAAATTAGCGATGCCAAGGGAACTTTTCATGCAAAGATGGGCATAATAAAGGACAGAAATGGTAGGGACCCAACAGAAGCATAAGATATTAAGAAGAGGTGGCAAGAGTACACAGAACTATACGAATAAGATCTTCATGACCCAGATAACCATGTTGGTGTGATCACTCACCTACAGCCAGACATCTTGGAATACGAAGTCAAGTGGGCCTTAGGAAACATCACTAAAAACAAAGCTAGTGGAGGTGATGGAATTCCAGTTGAGCTATTTCAAATCCTGAAAGATGATGCTGTGAAAGTGCTGCACTCAATATGCCAGCAAATTTGGAAAACTCAGCAGTGGCCACAGGACTGGAAAAGGTCAGTTTTCATTCCAATCCCAAAGAAAGGTAATGCCAAAGAATGCTCCAACTACTGCACAATTGCACTCATCTCACACACTAGCAAAGTAATGCTCAAAATTCTCCAAGCTTCAACAATACGTGAACCGTGAACTTCCAGATGTTCAAGCTGGTTTTAGAAAAGGCAGAGGAACCAGAGATCAAATTGCCAACATCTGCTGGATTATCGAAAAAGCAAGAGAGTTCCAGAAAAACATCTATTTCTACTTTATTGACTATACCAAAGTCTTTGACTGTGTGGATCACAACAAATTGGAAAATTCTGAAAGAGATGGGAATACCAGACCACCTGACCTGCCTCTTGAGATATCTGTTTGCAGGTCAAGAAGCAACAGTTAGAACTGGACATGGAACAACAGACTGGTTCCAAATCGGGAAAGGAGTACATCAAGACTATATATCGTCACTGTGCTTATTTAACGTATATGCAGAGTACATCATGAGAAACGCTGGGCTGGAGGAAGCACAAGCTGGAATCAGGATTGCTGGGAGAAATATCAATAACCTCAGATATGCAGATGACATCACTCTTATGGCAGAAAGTGAAGAAGAACTAAAGAGCCTCTTGATGAAAGTGAAAGAGGAGAGTGAAAAAGTAGGTATGAGACTCAACATTCAGAAAACCAAGATCATGGCATCCAATCCCACAGATCAGATCAGATCAGATCAGATCAGTCGCTCAGTCGTGTCCGACTCTTTGCGACCCCATGAATCGCAGCATGCCAGGCCTCCCTGTCCTCCCTATGACCAGCTCCCGGAGGTCACTCAGACTCACGTCCATCGAGTCAGTGATGCCATCCAGCCATCTCATCCTCTGGCGTCCCCTTCTCCTCTTGCCCCCCAATCCCTCCTAGCATTAGAGTCTTCTCCAATGAGTCAACTCTTCGCATGAGGTGGCCAAAGTACTGGAGTTTCAGCTTTAGCATCATTCCTTCCAAAGAAATCCCAGGCTGATCTCCTTTAGGATGGACTGGTTGGATCTCCTTGCAGTCCAAGCGACTCTCAAGAGTCTTCTCCAACACCACAGTTCAAAAGCATCAATTCTTCGGCACTCCGCCTTCTTCACAGTCCAGCTCTTACATCCATACATGACCACAGGAAAAACCATAGCCTTGACTAGACGAACCTTTGTTGGCAAAGTAATGTCTCTGCTTTTGAATATGCTATCTAGGTTGGTCATAACTTTCCTTCCAAGGAGTAAGCCATCTTTTAATTTCATGGCTGCAGTCACCATCTGTAGTGATTTTGGAGCCCCCAAAAATGAAGTCTGACACTGTTTCCACTGTTTCCTCATTTATTTCCCATGAAGTGATGGGACTGGATGCCATGATCTTCATTTTCTGAATGTTGAGCTTTAAGCCAACTTTTTCACTCTCCACTTTCACTTTCATCAAGAGGCTTTTTAGTTCCTCTTCACTTTCTGCCATAAGGGTGGTGTCATCTGCATATCTGAGGTTATTGAGATTTCTCCCAGCAATCTTGATTCCAACTTGTGCTTCTTCCATCCCGGCGTTTCTCATGATGTACTCTGCATATAAGTTAAATAAACAGGGTGACAATATACAGCCTTGATGAACTCCTTTTCCTATTTGGAACCAGTCTGTTGTTCCATGACCAGTTCTAACTGTTGCTTCCTGACCTGCATACAAATTTCTCAAGAGGCAGATCAGCATCAATTCATGGCAAATAGATGGGGAAACAGTGGAAACAGTGACAGGTTTTATTTTCTTTGGCTCTAAAATCACTGTGGATGGTAACTGTAGCCATGAAATTAAAAGATGCTTGCTCCTTGGAAGAAAAGCTATGACCAACCTAGACAGCATATTAAAAAGCAGAGACATTACTTTGCCAGCAAAGGTCCATGTAGTCAAGGCTATGGTTTTTCCAGTAGTCATGTATGGATGTGAGAGTTGGACTATAAAGAAAGCTGAGCACCGAAGAACTGTTGCTTTTGTACTGTGATATTGGAGAAGACACTTGAGAGTCCCTTGGACTTAAAGGAGATCCAGCCAGTCCATCCTAAAGGAAATCAGTCCTGAATGTTCATTGGAAGGACTGATATTGAAGCTGAAATTCCAATACTTTGGCCACCTGATGGGAAGAACTGACTCATTAGAAAAGACTCTGATGCTGGAAAAGATTGAAGGCAGGAGGAGAAGGGGACGACAGAAAATGAGATGGTTGGATGGCATCAGATCAGATCAGATCAGATCAGTCGCTCAGTCGTGTCCGACTCTTTGCGACCCCATGAACCGCAGCACGCCAGGCCTCCCTGTCCATCACCAGCTCCCGGAGGTCACTCAGACTCACGTCCATCGAGTCAGTGATGCCATCCAGCCATCTCATCCTCTGGCGTCCCCTTCTCCTCTTGCCCCCCAATCCCTCCTAGCATTAGAGTCTTCTCCAATGAGTCAACTCTTCGCATGAGGTGGCCAAAGTACTGGAGTTTCAGCTTTAGCATCATTCCTTCCAAAGAAATCCCAGGCTGATCTCCTTTAGGATGGACTGGTTGGATCTCTTGCAGTCCAAGCGACTCTCAAGAGTCTTCTCCAACACCACAGTTCAAAAGCATCAATTCTTCGGCACTCCGCCTTCTTCACAGTCCAGCTCTTACATCCATACATGACCACAGGAAAAACCATAGCCTTGACTAGACGAACCTTTGTTGGCAAAGTAATGTCTCTGCTTTTGAATATGCTATCTAGGTTGGTCATAACTTTCCTTCCAAGGAGTAAGCCATCTTTTAATTTCATGGCTGCAGTCACCATCTGTAGTGATTTTGGAGCCCCCAAAATGAAGTCTGACACTGTTTCCACTGTTTCCTCATTTATTTCCCATGAAGTGATGGGACTGGATGCCATGATCTTCATTTTCTGAATGTTGAGCTTTAAGCCAACTTTTTCACTCTCCACTTTCACTTTCATCAAGAGGCTTTTTAGTTCCTCTTCACTTTCTGCCATAAGGGTGGTGTCATCTGCATATCTGAGGTTATTGAGATTTCTCCCAGCAATCTTGATTCCAACTTGTGCTTCTTCCATCCCGGCGTTTCTCATGATGTACTCTGCATATAAGTTAAATAAACAGGGTGACAATATACAGCCTTGATGAACTCCTTTTCCTATTTGGAACCAGTCTGTTGTTCCATGACCAGTTCTAACTGTTGCTTCCTGACCTGCATACAAATTTCTCAAGAGGCAGATCAGCATCAATTCATGGCAAATAGATGGGGAAACAGTGGAAACAGTGACAGGTTTTATTTTCTTTGGCTCTAAAATCACTGTGGATGGTAACTGTAGCCATGAAATTAAAAGATGCTTGCTCCTTGGAAGAAAAGCTATGACCAACCTAGACAGCATATTAAAAAGCAGAGACATTACTTTGCCAGCAAAGGTCCATGTAGTCAAGGCTATGGTTTTTCCAGTAGTCATGTATGGATGTGAGAGTTGGACTATAAAGAAAGCTGAGCACCGAAGAACTGTTGCTTTTGTACTGTGATATTGGAGAAGACACTTGAGAGTCCCTTGGACTTAAAGGAGATCCAGCCAGTCCATCCTAAAGGAAATCAGTCCTGAATGTTCATTGGAAGGACTGATATTGAAGCTGAAATTCCAATACTTTGGCCACCTGATGGGAAGAACTGACTCATTAGAAAAGACTCTGATGCTGGAAAAGATTGAAGGCAGGAGGAGAAGGGGACGACAGAAAATGAGATGGTTGGATGGCATCAGATCAGATCAGATCAGATCAGTCGCTCAGTCGTGTCCGACTCTTTGCGACCCCATGAACCGCAGCACGCCAGGCCTCCCTGTCCATCACCAGCTCCCGGAGGTCACTCAGACTCGCATCCATCGAGTCAGTGATGCCATCCAGCCATCTCATCCTCTGTCGTCCCCTTCTCCTCCTGCCCTCAATCCCTCCCAGCATCAGAGTCTTCTCCAATGAGTCAACTCTTCGCATGAGGTGGCCAAAATACTGGAGTTTCAGCTTTAGCATCATTCCTTCCAAAGAAATTCCAGGATTGATCTCCTTCAGAATGGACTGGTTGGATCTTCTTGCAGTCCAAGGGACTCTCAAGAGTCTTCTCCAACACCACAGTTCAAAAGCATCAATTCTTCGGCGCTCAGCCTTCTTCACAGTCCAGCTCTCACATCCATACATGACCACAGGAAAGACCATAGCCTTGACTAGGCGAACCTTTGTTGGCAAAGTAATGTCTCTGCTTTTGAATATGCTATCTAGGTTGGTCATAACTTTCCTTCCAAGGAGCAAGCGTCTTTTAATTTCTTGGCTGCAGTCACCATCTGCAGTGATTTTGGAGCCCAGAAAAACAAAGTCTGACACTGTTCCCACTGTTTCCCCATCTATTTCCCATGCAGTGATGGGACCAGATGCCATGATCTTCGTTTTCTGAATGTTGAGCTTTAAGCCAACCTTTTCACTCTCCACTTTCACTTTCATCAAGAGGCTTTTTAGCCCCTCTTCACTTTCTGCCATAAGAGTGGTGTCATCTGCATATCTGAGGTTATTGATATTTCTCCCGGCAATCTTGATTCCAACTTGTGTTTCTTCCAGTCCAGCATTTCTCATGATGTACTCTGCATATAAGTTAAATAAACATGGTGACAATATGCAGCCTTGACGTACTCCTTTTCCTATTTGGAACCAGTCTGTTGTTCCATGACCAGTTCTAACTGTTGCTTCCTGACCTGCATACAGATTTCTTAAGAGGCAGATCAGGTGGTCTGGTATTCCCATCTCTTTCAGAATTTTCCATGGTTTATTGTGATCCACACAGTCAAAGGCTTTGGCATAGTCAATAAAGCAGAAATAGATGTTTTTCTGGAACTCTCTTGCTTTTTCGATGATCCAGCGGATGTTGGCAATTTGATCTCTGGTTCCTCTGCCTTTTCTAAAACCAGCTTGAACATCAGGAAGTTCACGGTTCACATATTGCTGAAGCCTGGCTTGGAGAATTTTGAGCATTACTTTACTAGCGTGTGAGATGAGTGCAATTGTTCGGTAGTTTGAGCACTCCTTGGCATTGCCTTTCTTTGGGATTGGGATGAAAACTGACCTTTTCCAATCTTGTGGCCACTGCTGAGTTTTCCAAATTTGCTGGCATATTGATCAATGCAAAGAAATAGAGGAAAACAACAGAATGGGAAAGACTAGGGATCTCTTCAAGAAAATCAGAGATACCAAAGGAACATTTCATGCAAAGATGGGCACGATAAAGGACAGAGATGGTGTGGACCTAACAGAGGCAGAGGATATTAAGAGGAGGTGGCAAGAATACACAGAAGAACTGTACAAAAAAGAGCTTCAAGACCTAGATAATCATGATGATGTGATCACTGACCTAGAGCCAGACATCTTGGAATGTGAAGTCAAATGGGCCTTAGAAAGCATCACTACAAACAAAGCTAGTGGAGGTGATGGAATTCCAGTGGAGCTATTCCAAGTCCTGAATGATGATGCTGTGAAAGTGCTACACTCAATATGCCAGCAAATTTGGAAAACTCAGCAGTGGCCACAAGATTGGATGGCATCACCAACTCAATTGACATGAGTTTGATCAAGCTCCGGGAGTTGGTGATGGGCAGGGAAGCCTGACATGCTGCAGTTCATAGAGTCGAAAAGAGTCGCACACGACTGAGTGACTGAACTGAAATGAACTGAGTGTGGGCAATGTTGCTTCAGGCCTTTTCTGCCCTTCCCTAGGAATTGTCTCCTCCCCAGCTCTGCCAGCACCCAAAGATTCCCACTGGCTTCCCTCCTTGGGGGGTGTGGTCCAGTCTCTTGCGCATAGACTCTTGACTACCTCTTCCTCCCCAGCCTGAGGAGGGAGGGTCCTGGACCCTCACTGGGACATCCTCTTCTTGATACTGTCTAGCCAATTCTGTCCCTGATTCTCTGGGATTCTGAGCCCCTGCAAGAGTCTGAGCACAGACGCTGGCAAGATGGAAATAGCAGGGCTCTGGAGCAAGCCCACCTTTGATTGATTAAGTAAGTGTTAGTCGCTCAGTCGTGCCCAACTCTGTGATCCCATGGACTGCAGCCCACCAGGTTCCTCTGTCCATGAGATTTTCCAGGCAAGGATACTGGAGTGGGTTGCCATTTCCTTCGCCAGGGATCTTCCCAATCCAGGGATCGAACCTGGGTCTCCTGCACTGCAGGCAGATTCTTTACTGACTGAGCTACAAGGGAAGCCTTATTTGATTAAGGTACTAACATTTAGCTGCTGTGTGACCTTGACTAAATTCTTAAACCTCTTTGAGGGCTACTTTCCTCTTTTTTTTTTTTTTTTTTAATAATTGCTATTGTTTTTCTTTTTTTAAATGTATTTATTTAAAAAAATATGTACTTATTTTTGGCTGCACAGGGTCTTCGCTGCTGCGCACAGGCTTTCTCCAGTTGTGGTGAGCAGGAGCTACTCACTGTCGTGGCTTCTCTTGTTGCAGATCACAGGCTCTACGTGCAAGGGCTTCAGTAGATATGGCTCTTGGGCTCTAGAGCACAGGCTCAATAGCTGTCGCACATGGGCTTGGCGGCCCTGTGGCATGTGGGATCTTCCTGGATCAAGGATCAAACCCATGTCCCCCGCATTGGCAGGCAAATTCTTAACCACTAGACCAAGGAAATCCTATTTTCCTCTTTTTTCATGAAACAAAACAATGGGCCTTTGTGCTCACAGCACCAAAAGCCAAGCTCTGACAGTGGGTATTTGCAGCTAAGTCAGGGTATCCACTTACCAATGCAGATGCAAGAGATGAGGGATCGATCCTTGGGTCAGGAAGATCCCCTGGAGAAGGGAATGGCAACCCAATCCAGTATTTTTGCCTGGAAAATCCATGGACAGTGGAGTCACATAGTCAGAATGACTGAGCATGCCCACACCCATGGAACACAGGGTTTGTTGCAGAGCCAAGCAAGCTACATTGCTCAGCTGGCTAAAAAAAACTCAACCAAACAAATGAAACTGATCATATATCAATTGCCACTGAAGATACACAGTGACAGATGCAAAATGGCACAGCCGACCGGTTTAGCAGTTTATTCATTTCTTATATAGGTAAACATAGTCTTATACAATGTCTTAAAAACTTATGTCCACAGAAAAACCTTCACATAAATGTTTACAGCAGTTTCATTCGTAAATGTGGAAACTTGGACACAATTGTCTTGCCATTCAGTAGGTGAATGGGTAAACTGTGATACGTCCACACAATGAACTTTTATCAGGGATAAAAAGAAAGGGCTATCAAGCCATGAAAAGACATTAATGAATTTTCAAGTACATTTTGCTAATGAAATAAACTGTCTGAAAAGGCTATATCCTATATGTTTCCAATGATAGAATATTTTGGAAAAGTCAAGGCTATTAATAAAACAATTTAACTGTCTTACATACATAAAAACAACCTCACTGAAGGTAGTGGGGAAAAATGCTGACCTAAGTAACTTTGGAAATAAATAGAGCCTGAATAAGATTAAAGGCAAAAGGATTTGTACTGTAGTTTATAAAGTTGTTTCAGATGGGGCTATGAGTAAACAATTAGAATATGCAGATGCCATTATACATTTTTTTAATTTATTTTTTTACTCTAATAAGAGGTTTTTAAATTTCCAAACATACTCAAAGTAGAAATAACCATTTTATAAATTCTCAAAGGAGTATCTGTTCTCCACAATTATCCAGATTTTGCCACAGCTCAACCAACAACCTTTTTTTATTTCCTGAAGCATTTTAAAGCAAACCTCAGAAATTACCCTTAGATAATTGTTTGGGAGGGGGCAGCATTTTTTCTTTTTTAGCTTTTTATTTTATGTTGCAGTATAGCCACTATTAGACTTCCCTGGTGGCTCAGTGGTAAAGAATCTACCTGCTAATGCAGGGGATGCAGGTTTGATCCCTGATCAGGCAACTAAGCCCTCATGTTGCAGCTACTGAGCTTTCACACCACAACTAGGGAGAAGACGGTATGCCTCAATGAAGGATCCCATATACCACAGTAAAGATCCTTAGTGCAGAAACTTAGATCAGATGCAGCCAAATAAAATTAATAAATATTAAAAGTGGCTAAAGAATGAATGTTCAATGCATCTTTATTTGTAATAGCCACAAAATGGAAACAATCCAAATGTCCATCAACTGGTAAAGTGATAGACAAAATGTGAAACATACATTGATTGACAAAATGTGAAACAAATGTCAAACATTCATACAATGGAATACTACTCAGCAATAAAAATGAATTAACTCAATATGTGCTATAATATGAATGAATCAAAAACATGATATAATTCCCAAGACAAGGCAAACACAAAATAGGGCAGACTATATAATTCCATGGGTATGAAGTTCTACAATAAGCAAAACTTATTTATAATAACAGAAAGGATCAGCGTTTGCTTTGAGGGAAGGGTGTGGGGAGGATTTCCTGAGGAAGGCAAAAGGGAATTTTCCAGGGTCGTGGGGCAATGTTCTATCTATTGTTTAGAGTGATTACACTGAATACAGTGGTCAAAATTAATCAAATTTAACATTTAAGATCTGTGATTTTGGACTTTCCTGGGGGTTGAGAATCTGCCTGCCAATGCAGGGGACATGGGTTCTATCCCTGCTCCAGGAAGATTCCACATACAACTAAACCCATTCAACACAACTAGTGAGCCCATGCTCTAGAGCCCGTTCTCCAAAGAGTAGCCCCTGCTCTCCGCAGCTGGAGAAAGCCCATGCACAACAATAAAGATCCAGTGCAGACAAAAATAATTTTTTAATGTGCATTTCATAGTATATAAATTATAACTCTTAAAAAATGGATTTATGTCTCAATTTTGGATTGCTATCACCTCTTGATGAAAATGAAAGAGGAGAGTGAAAAGATTGGCTTAAAGCTCAACATTCAGAAAACTAAGATCATGGCATCCGGTCCCATCACTTCATGGGAAATAAATGGGGAAACAGTGGAAACAGTGTCAGACTTTATTTTGGGGGGCTCCAAAATTACTGTGGATTGTAACTGCAGCCATGAAATTAAAAGATGCTTGCTCCTTGGAAGGAAAGTTATGACCAACTTAGACAGTATATTTAAAAGCAGAGATATTACTCTGCCAACAAAGGTCCATCTAGTCAAAACTATGGTTTTTCCAGTAGTCATGTATGGATGTAAGAGTTGGACTATAAAGAAAGCTGAGCGCCGAAGAACTGATGCTTTTGAACTGTGGTGTTGGAGAAGACTCTTGAGAGTCCCTTGGACTGCAAGGAGATCCAACCAGTCCATCCTAAAGGAAATCAGTCCTGAATGTTCATTGGAAGGACTGATGCTGAAGCTGAAACTCCAATACTTTGGCCACCTGATGGGAAGAACTGACTCACTGGAGAAGACCTGATGCTGGGAAAGATTGAAGGCAGGAGAAGAAGGGGACGACAGAGGATGAGATTGTTGGATGGCATTACCGACTCAATGGAAATGAGTTTGAGTAAACTCCAGAAGTTGGTGATGGAGAGGGAGTTCTGGTGTGCTGCGCTCCATGGGGTCACAAAGAGTCGGACAAGACTGAGCGACTGAACTGAACTGAACTGATCACCAGGTGGCAGTGGAAACTAATTTCTTTGACTGTAAAGTGCGTGCAATGCCTAACATTTGTAAATCATGCTATTCGTGAGTGTTACGAGCATGAGGCACAATTTTATAAGCATGAATTTTTCATTTCAATCAATAGTATTGTGCTGGAGGTCTCTTCCTGTTCCTTACTCTTCCCTGCCCCCACCTACTCAGCACCTTGTTTTAAAGATCTGTTTACATTATTGTGTGTGTATCTACTTCATTGCTCTTTATTCTGATATAACACTCCAATGATGGATGACTCATTGTGTCCATCCCCTCAATCACAAATAATTTTGTGCTAAAATATCTTATGTGTTTTTTATGCACCTGAGAATTTCTCTAATGACATAGCCAGGAGTGGGGTCCTTCCCAACTCCACTCATAATATTTATTTTACCTCCTTATCCCCTCTGCTTCATAAATTTTCCCCAAGTTCTTTGTGCTAAAACAGCTGAATCCAGGTATCATCCAAAACTTTTATTATTTATTTATTTATATTTTGCTGCGCTGGGTCTTGGATGTGAGTGGACTTTCTCTCGTTGTGGCAAGAGAGGGCTACACTTTGTTGCAGAGGGCTGGCTCTAGGTGCAAGGGTTTCAGTAGTTGAGGCTCTCAGGCTCTAGAGCACAGGCTCAGTAGTTGTGGCACACAGGCTTAGTTGCTCCACAGCATGTGGAGTCTTCCTGGAGCAGGGATTGAACCAGGGAAGTCCATAAACTTTTTTTTTGGAACTTATTGACTTGTATTGAAAAGTGACTGTGGACAAAGATACACCAGAAATAATCTGAACAAGTGAGAAAATATAGTTAATATTACTAAAACTTACTAAAAAAGTTTCCGGAGAAGGCTCTTGCCTGGAATATCCCATGGATGGAGGAGCCTGGTGGGCTGCAGTCCATGGGGTCACTGGGAGTCGGATATGACTGAGCGACTTCACTTTCACTTTTCACTTTCATGCATTGGAGAAGGAAATGGCAACCCACTCCAGTGTTCTTGCCTGGAGAATCCCAGGGACGGGGGAGCCTGGTAGGCTGCCGTCTATGGGGTCGCACAGAGTTGGACACGACTGAAGTGAATTAGCAGTAGCAGCACTAAAAAAGTTTCAGGACATACAGCCATAAGCTTTTAAATTAAAGGAACTATATGCTGTGAGTTGTTTTATTTGTATGTCTCCTTGCAAAGTGTGTAGTGCTCTTTGTGATGTTGTTTAAATTTACAAAATAGTACTGTTGACTAAGATTTGGATGTCCAAATTGATAATCTTGGATTTTCTTCTACTGAATAAATTTCTCCTGATTCTTTGTGGTAAGAGAGCTGAATTTATGTAACATCCTAAAGGTTTATTACAGGTGATGTCCTAGGAAAACTTTGAAGGTTTCTCAACTGTGTCTCTGTTGACATTTTGGGCCTGATAATTCTTTGTTGTAGGGAGCTGTCCTGTGCATTATAGAATGTTTGACAGTGTCCCTGGCCACTGCCACTGGATGCCAGTAACATCCCTTCTCTCTGGTTGTGACAACCAAAAATGCTTCCAAACGTTGTCACATGTCCAATGATGGGGGCAAAAACACCTCCAGTTGAGAACCACTGATTTGTGGTAAACAAACTCTGGAATTCACTTGGGACTCTTTTGCTAGACTCTCCCTTCCTTTTTGTCAGTTTATTTCAACCCTAATCTCAACTATGAGCTTCCAAGTGGCTCGGTGGTAAAGAATCTGCCTGCCAAGCAAGAGAGGCAGTTTCGATCTCTGGGTCAGGAAGATCCCTTGAAGAATAAAATGTCAACCCACTCCCGTATTCTTGCCTGGAAAATCCCATGGACAGAGGATTCTGGCGGGTTGCAGTCCATGGGATCACAAAAACTCAGACACGACTTAGCGACAAAGGACAACAATCATCTCAGCTACAGACATGTATTACATGGTCCTTTAAAAAATGTCCACCTCTACTTTCCAACTGGAATGAAGCTCTGCCTGGAGAAACGTTCCAGAACTTTTAGTCTCTTAGTGGACTGAACACCAGGCAGTGTTCTCTAGGTTTCCTGGCCTCCCTCTCTGACACTACAGTGCACCAGAGGAGGAAGAAGGAGTCAGAATTCTCTTGTGTTCCCTTCCCTGAGGAATCCAGAGGAGCAGGAAGAACCCCACAGTGGCTAATAAGATCCTGAGTCTGGTGACACCAGTCTGCAAAGGGTACAGAAAAGTGGTGTCTGTTTTTTCAATTTTCATCTCCACTCCCTACATCTCTCTAGATCTCCTTTGAAACTTAATTTTTATCTACAGTCCTTGGATGAGCACCCGGAGTGATGGCTGTCACCTATATTTCTCAGCACTATAAGATAAGTCTCTGGAAAGTTCTCTGTGGTCAAATAAATGAGGGCAACACTGCCTATTGAATCTCTCTCTCAGACACTAGCAATGACCATTAGTTTATTAAAGGTTTTTGAAAAGCTCTTCAGAAGTGTATGTTATGTATGCTCCTCTGTCCATTACTGTTTGAGAAGCACTGCCTTGAAATGAGCGCAGTCTCTTACAAGCATGTAAACAAAAACAAAATGCAGTTCTGTGTGTGTCTCAGCCAAAGGGCTGACCCAGCCGCCTCCAGGCCAGGCCAGTCAGACAGAACAGGAAGAGAAGGCTGGTGGAGGAAGCAAGTGGCCTCTCTCCTCTTCTCACCCAGCAAGGGCTGACTCAGCAGGTCAGGCTGCAGGCATGTCATCCAGGAGTGAGGACAGGTAATGAGGCCGTACATGGGGGTCCTTCCTGCTTGGATATCTGCCATGACTGGGAGGCATAATGGGTCTGACTGGGAGGAAGGGAAAGAGCAAGGTTTGGAGGGGAAGCAGATACTTTCCATTGCCCTCCCAGAGACACCGTCTCTGCTCTGGACGAGACAAATGACCAGCCAGAGAGCCCAGGATTCAGGGCTCTGTATGGAGATCTTTCAGCTTCTTCCTCTTGATCCTCAACATTGCTTAATGGAGGAGATACAGGGAGGGTTCACGGCAGCCTGACCCATAAACAAGCAAAGAAGTTTCAGGGCAAGTGCACCTAGATGCTGAGCAGGTGGCCTAGTTTTGAAATCTCTTTCCTTCTGCAGGTCGTGTGCATGTCTGGGTGTCGCCCTGGGCCCTGGTGGAGCGAGCTCTGTGGGCTGCAGTGAGACTGTGGGCAGGCCAGGTGAGGGCCTGGGGGAGCTCCTCCCACAGACTAGGCTTGTGATGGGTGGGGGGTTAACTAGCCCAGATGGCGGTTAACTAAGGCAGAGGAAACTGAAAATCACAACACTGACAACCACAATGAAGGGTAGCAGAATATGCCACCCCAAAATGAACGCTTTGATAAACTGATTATTTTGAATTATAAGCACTTGAGAAATAGCAAAACAAGGGGAGGCTTTCTCTGAACTCTCCCTATTGCCTAAAGATAGATCTTCCAGGAACTTCCTTGGCAGTCCAGTGGTTAAGACTCTGCCTTCTAATGTAGGGGGTATGGCTTTGATCCCCCATCAGAGAGCTAAGATCCCACATGCCTTGAGGCCAAAAAACCAAAACATAAAAAACAAAAACAAAACCAGAACTAATATTGTAACAAAGTCAATAAAGACTTTTAAGAATGGTTCTCAGGGTTCTCTGGTTGTGGTGTGATGCCCTCTCTTGTTTCGGAGTCCAGGCTCTAGGCATGTGGGATCCTCTTGGACAGGGATCGAACCTGTGTCTCCTGCATGGATAGGTAGATTTTTTTACCACTAGACCACCAGGGAATCCCCAAGACTGCTTGCTATTCTACCTAAATACTCCAAAGGTGAGTTAGGCAGCAATAGACCAAGATTGGATACGGAGACAGGATTTGAAGCAGGGGGAAGGACCCACACAAAGCCCAAAAGGCCCAAAAGGCCCAAAAGCCCTGGGTGGGAAGAGGGGTCAACTTACATGTCTTCATTCAGTCCTGATTAAGCTGGCCCTATTGTGTTTTCCACTCTCCAGGACACCATTGGGCTTCCGTGGTGGCTCAGATGGTAAAGAATCTGACTGCAATGCAGGAGACCTGGGTTTGATCCCTAGGTTGGGAAAATCCCCTAGAGGAGGGCATGGCAACCCACTCCAGTATTCTTGCCTGGAGAATCCTATGGACAGAGGAGCCTGGTGGGCTACAGTCCATGGAGTCACAAAGAGTCAGACATGACTGAACACACACACAGACACACACGTGCATATATGTACATGTTTAACATAGCTGAGATCATACCAGCTATGAGCTTCTTGCCTTCCTTTTTCCCTTGGCAGTACATTATAAGCTCTTACTCACTTGGTGTGATCATCATTAATATTCCACCCTACCCTTTTATAATTTAGTTAGCCACATCCCTGTAGTGGTTACAGATTTCTATCACACTTCAATTGGGAGTGTACAGAAAATTTGATGATAGAAATGTGATTTCTATACTTTTTGTCTCTAGCTGATCTAGTCTCCTGCACTACTTCCTACATGCTTAATAGGTAAAATTAGCAATGAGTCTAACTAAAGAATAATCTGAAGAAATAATTTGAATAGCCTGCCTTTAAGGCTTTCATCCTTCTATGTGATCTCATTTTGCATGTCAGAAACCTCAGTCTTTCTCTTTGTTTCCTTCTTTCTCTCTCTCTCTCTTTTTTTTTTTTTTTTGGCCATATCATATAGCTTGTGGGATGTTAGTTCCCCAACCAGGGATTGAACCTAGACCCCTGGCTGTGAAAGTACAGCGTCATAACCACTGGGGAATCCCTACTCTGCATCTTTTCTGTAACAAATTCTAACTCCTGCTTGTTTTGTCTTCTCATGGATGTAGAATCAGCCAGGGTCTGAGCAGAAAACTGATAGCTTACTCAAGGCAGACACTTGAGAGTTTCATGGAGGGACTATCTAGAAAGGTGCCAGCAAGGCTAGTTTAACGCATAAGAAATGGTGAAGCACCCAGACCAGAGATGTGTGAGGGTATTAACACCCTTAGTCCTGAAGGAGCAACAGCAAAATCTGAAGCTTGGACAGGTGGAAGGGTACTGGTATAGCCTTCCTATGGTCTGGCTGAGAGGGACTTAGGGGAGCAAAGACTTACATCTCCCTCCACCTGCCTTCCCCCTGTTTCCAGTGCCTCCCATTAACCCGACTGAATGGGAAGACAGGGAACAGGTATTCTGCAGAAGTCAACCTCCCAGTGCACAGAGGGTGTGGCACACAGCGAACAATGGATTTGAAGGGGCAAATGAACGATAACCAGCCTGCATGATTTGTGGCGAAGAGGAAAACACAAAAGTGTAAACAGGCACATTAGTACTTTCCAAATCGTATCTATTATTAGATTTCCAAGTTGCTTCTTATTTTCACTTTTATAAATAATATTGTCTCAAACAGAGACATCTCTCAAACTCTAAATCTTCTATCGAAGTTAATATATGATGAGAAGAGGTGCAGAGTCTCTCAGAGTCAGACTATATTGTTAAGTCTCTTTCTTGCGCAATCTTTTTTTTTTTTTTTTTCGGGAAGTGGGGGGTGCCCACAAGGCTTATGGAATCTTAGTTCCCTAACCAGTGATTGAACCTAGGGCCTCGGCAGTAAGAACAGAGTCCTCATCAAGAATTCCCAAGTTAAGTCTCTTTTGTTTATAAGCTACAGAAACACACTAGAGCTAGATTAAAGTGAAAAAAAAAAAAAAAAAAACATGAGGTACTTCCCTTGTGGTCCAGTAGTTGAGAATCTGCCTTGCAATGCAAGGGACACTGGCTTGATCCCTGGTCTGGAAAGACCTCACATGCCTCAGAGCGATCAAGCCCGGGGGCTACAACTACTGAGTCAGTACTCTAGAGCCTGCAAGCTCCAACCAGAGAAAGCCGGCATAGCAACGGAAACCCATTCCAGACAACAGATAAATCTTCTTTTGGAAAAAAGTGGAAAAAAAGGGCAACCTTAGTTATCAGGACTATTAGGATACTAGGGAGTCTTTGGAGGCCCAGTGGACTTCAAGAGTAAAGGAACAGCAGCTCCAAAGAGCAGCCGCTCTGCCTAGGGCTGAGGGATTGCATCTGAGACAGCCCCCCACTCCCATCCCACGCTCAAAGCTGAGATCCAGACTTTGTGGAGCTGGGTTCGCAGGATGGTAGAGATGTCACTATGGTGCTGTAATGGCAGAACGTGCTGGAAATCCACCCTCTAGAGTGCTTGGATTGCATTCACGGGGGTCCTACCTCTACAAAAACGCCTGCAGCAATAGCGCCAGGGGAAACTGGGACATTTGGATGATGCTGGCCACTAGGTGCTGTAGGAGCTGGATGCTAAAGAAACCATCTGTCCTGCAGGAAGCTGATATAGGAGAAGTTGCTTGCATCGCAGGCGCTGGATACCAGAGAAACAGTCTAGGTTGTAGGAACCAGGCGCTGCTTGCCACAGAGGCATGTTGAGCAGAGCACATCAGAATCAGGAAGGAAAATTCCCTCCCACAGTTTCTCTCCCATGCCCTCTACTGGACAAAGACAAAGTTTAACACCCATCAGCTGGCAGGGGAAAATAATTGAGGTGATCCACTACATTTTTGCAGTACAGACAATGAAGATTGAATTTGAAGTTGAGAGACAATAGATTGAGAAGTAGCACGATCCCAGGTCCATATGCCCAGAGGAGGAACGATGACTGGTCTAGCCGGTGCTACCCCTGGGTTGGTCAGTCACCTGTGCTGAAAATGGAACTGCATTCATAAAAAGAGAAGCAGTAAGCATGGACAGGCTGGTGCAAGAAAGCCAACTGATCACCAAGCAGCCTTGGCTCTCCAGGGGAGAGAAACAACCATCTCAGTTGCTAGAAAAATTGTCTGTCCAACACATCAGGGACATTCCATCAAGCCTCACCATGGTTGAAAAGATACTCCTCAAGACTGCTGCTGCTGCTGCTGCTAAGTCGCTTCAGTCGTGTCCAACTCTGTGCGACCCCATAGACGGCAGCCCACCAGGCTTCCCCGTCCCTGGGATTCTCCAGGCAAGAACACTGGAGTGGGTTGCCATTTCCTTCTCCAATGCATGAAAGTGAAAAGTGAAAGTGAAGTCACTCAGTCATGTCTGACTCTAGCGACCCCATGGACTGCAGCCTACCAGGCTCCCCCGTCCATGGGATTTTCCAGGCAAAACTTCTGGAGTGGGGTGCCATTGCCTTCTCCCCTCAAGACTACCCGTTTTCTTTTATTCAAACATGCAGCTCACCAAGCAACCTGATGTCTCCTCCTGCCTAACCAAAACCAGATGAGAGATAGACTTGGGTGGTGGCTACATATTCTGCTGTTTGAAAAGGGGTATCATCCACCATAATCTAATAAATCAGTGTTTGATGTTAACAGCATGGGTGTCATTAGAGAAAGTTGACAGACCAAGATTCTGCTTTAATGTGGTACAGTACGAAGTCAGGTTCTCACCCTGAGGAGCTAAGAACCAGGTTTTGGACTCAAGGGACTCAATCAGGGTGTTCTCCTGAAGGACCTGCAGCCTACACCCTAGACGACATCGCTGCTAGCACCTTCCCCAAAGAGAAACCCTGCAGAACATATAATTGTGTATGGATAAGTCATATTCTATTAATATAAATACCCAACCAACAATCATTCTTTAGTTCCTGGACTTTTGGGCTGTTTCCAGTCTTTCACTAATATATGTAACCCAGGGATAAATGTCCTTATATTCAGTGTTCTTTTTGCTATTGTTGTTTTGTTTATTTTTGTATTTCAAGTGATTCCTTTAGGATAGATGGTCAGAATTGGAAATAAATTCGTATAAAATCGCATCTTCCTCTTTTGGGAGGGATAGCATGAATGTTTTACAGACACTTGAGACTTATATACTGCCCAGTGATTTCAGAAATATACCAAATGCGGTCCCACCAGAGGCCATTTCAGGACATCCTGACTTGGAGGATTACATTTTAAAATGTGTACATTTTAAAATGTAATCCTCCAATTTGGTCCCATACATAAGAAATCTTGCTTTTTTCATACTTCTTTAGTTATTATTGTGGTTGGACATTCATCCCACATTTGTCCTCTTTTGAGAGCATTCTGTTCAAGTCGTTCACAATTGAAACATATTTTATTTCAATCTTGGGGGAATTTCATATCCCAGATTCTCCATCCTGTCCTCTTTTCCCACTTGTAAATCCTTTGGAAATTTCCCTCTGAATTCAAGTTCCTTTGGCATAGGAGGATGTGCTTGGGTGGCTAAGAGCTTCTTGGGGCTAGAAACAAGTGTATGGAAGTCTGAAGCCTGCAGAGCCTGCTGAACTTCATCCCCATTTGAAGAGTTTTCAAAGGGAAGGAACTGGTCTCTATGTAATCTTTCACTTTCCATTTTTAAACACTCCAGAGGGGCCCGGTGATTTTTCTTTTTCCTGCAAATTGAGTCTCTAAATAAACTATATCCGTCTTAGGAGCCTAAGACATATTTAGAGGAAACATGTCATTTGGAGTGCTTTTTTGTGAAGTCAAGTGAGGAAGTATCAGAGCAAGAATGTCCTCACCACCTTATGAGCTCTGTGCCTCCTTTAGCACAGAGGCAGGAAAAAAATTTTCTCTTCTTCCTCCTCCTGCTCCTTTTCCTCTCTCAGTCTGACACAGAGAACATGGCCTGCCCTGAGTGCACACAGGTGGGGAGTAAGTGGCAAGCCTAAGATAGTTGTGTTGAAGTAAGAGTGGCCTGTGTGGGAGTGTGAGGGGTGATGTAATTCATTCACATGGGGAGTGAGGCTGAGCAATGATATTTAAGGGAGCTTTGGGGAGGAGGGGTCATTTGTGGTCACCTTAAATGATAAATAGGGTTTGGAAATATGGTAAAAGAGTCAACTAAGTTTCTATCAGTTTCTACTCTGGCTTCACTGGTACTACTAGGAAGCTGGTTCTCTGTGTTGCTGCCAGAGACAGTTATCCATTCATCCATCCACCATCCATCCATTATTCGTCCACCCATGCACGCATGGATACATCATCTTACATTTTATTCATTCATTTATTCTTTCTTCCAATGCTCCTTCCATCCTTCCATCCATTCTTTTTTTTTTTTTTAATGTGGCTCATTTTGAAAGTTTTTATTGAATTTGTTACAATATTGCTTCTGTTTTGTTTTTGCCCATGAGGCATGTGGTGTCTTAGCTCCCTGACGAGAGATTGAACCCACACTCCCTGCATTGGAAGATGAGGTCTTAACCACTGGACCAGCAGGGAAGTCCCTTTCTGTTCCTTCTTACATTATCTATCAAGGCCTTACTCTCTGCAGCATGCTGAAGGCAAAAATATTAAGAAAAGATTTTAGCTTTCAAGGAGAACACAGTCTAGTATTTAGCTGGACAACTTAAAAATAGATTATAATATTGTACAATAAGTCCATGCTATAGGAGTTTGTTTAAAATATGCCTTTATACATCCCTTTTCCCTGTAAAGCCTTACCAGACCATTCAGTCTAAAATAGGTTATTGTATACATACCAGCCCAGGGGAACTACCATAGCCAAGAAGGTGGTATTTCTCAGGACGAGGTTCATCCATGGCACTCTGGGTATGTTGATTGTTGAGATTTCCACAAATGTGATGTTACCAAGTCCAAGCTTGGTTTACTTGCCCCTCGACAGGCCAATTAACCAAGAGGCTGGGTGACTGAGAAGATGGCAAACTGATGTCTCAAAATAACCATCTCGTTGGATCTGGACACCAGTTTCTTTTATAGGACAGAGAGGAGGAGGAATTGAGGAAGTAAAAATCGTTATCTTGTAGATATCTGCTGGAATGGCCAACCTCTTACTTCTCCTGGAATGGCCACTCTTACTTCAACACAACTGTCTTAGGCTTGCCACTTACTCACCACCTGTTTGCACTCAGGGCAGGCCATGTTCTTTGTGTCAGACTCAGAAAGGAAAAGGAGGGGATGTGGAGCAGGATTTCCTGAGGCAGGTCACTATGTATGATTACAATAAAAAAAAGTGATGAAAAACAAAGGTTAAAGTCAAACAAACAGGGACTCCCCTGGTAGTCCAGTGGCTAAGATTCCACACTCCTGATGCAGGGGCCAGAGTTCAGTCCCTGGTCAGGGAACTAGAGCCCACATGTCCCAACCCAAAGATTCTACATGCCATAATATAGATTGACGATCTCAAGTGCCCCAGTGAAGACTCAGCACAGCCAAATAAATAAATAAAAATATTTTTTTTTAAAGTCAAAGAAACAGATCCATTATGGAGTCAGAATTGGTTCTTCCCTGCAACACTGGGAAACCCAGTTGCATAATTTGTGATAGTGATCTCAAGTGGCCTTGGCCTGCAGAGGCTTGAAGTAGGGTGTCCCGGCCAGAGTTTAAGGATGAGTCTCAGCAGTGAGAGCGCCACATTCTAGGCACTAGACCAGTGGTCATTGACAAGGCCTAGGTTCCTCGGTTTTGCAGAAAAGAATTTCCACAAAGACGAAAAGTAGTGAAGCAAACAAAGTGTTTATCAGGAGGAAAAGAGTACAGTACATGTGGTTAGACACACGGGGTTGGGGGGGACTCAGAGAGAAAGTCGTGGCCTCGTGGTAGTTTGAATCATGTTTATGAGGCATGAGTTCCAGGTTTCCTTTGGCCAATCATTCTGATTTGCCTGGTTCTGAGTCCATATTTGGTACTTCTCAGGATGCAACCCACTCCAGTGTTCTTGCCTGGAGAATCCCAGGGACGGGGGAGCCTGGTGGGCTGCCATCTATGGGGTCCCACAGAGTCGGACACGACTGAAGCGACTTAGCAGCAGCAGGATTCTCTCTCGTGTGTGTGTGTGTGTGTGTGTGTGTGTGTGTGTGTGTGTGTACTTCTCTCAGCCAAGATGGATTCCACCCAACAGGCCTTTGGGTAGATTAGGTGTCACTCCCCTTTTGATAGGAGAAGGCAATGGCAACCCACTCCAGTACTCTTGCCTGAAAAATCCCATGGACTGAGGAGCCTGGTAGGCTACAGTCCATTGGATTGCAAAGAGTCGGACACGACTGAGTGACTTCACTTTCACTTTTCACTTTCATGCATTGGAGAAGGAAATGGCAACCCACTCCAGTGTTCTTGCCTGGAGTATCCCAGGGACAGAGGAGCCTGGTGGGCTGCTGTCTATGGGGTCGCACAGAGTCGGACACGACTAAAGCGACTTAGCAGCAGTAGCCCCTTTTGATGTCCAAGGAGCTTTCTAGTGGTGAAGGTTTCCTTGACTTCAAGAATGAGAAATATGTGGTCTCTTATCTTCTATCTGGGCAGGGCCCAGCCTCCCCTCTAGATTGTCCTGCTACTGATATTTTGGAATTTATGTCCACAGGGAATGAACTCAAACTGCTTTCCCTGAGGAGGGTGGTGGGGATGGGGGTGGGGGTGGGGATCTACCTCCTGTCTCAGTAGTGGGGCAGCTGCAAGAAGAGTAGATCCCTGCACCAAAGCTCCAAAACCTTCAAGTTAAAGAGACCATAACTGGATTCATTCCTATATTCAGCACAAAAGTCTCAACAACACCTTTCCCTCTCAAGGCTGTGACCTTGAAACGGCTCCCACTGTGGGAAAGTAGGCCCAGCGAACATTCCAAAGATAGAGGGTGGGGGAGAAGCCTGCGACTGCTTTGGGTCCAGCTGGAAGGTCAATCAGGGGTCATGCCCTCTCCATTCCTCCTCCAACACCAGTCCAGACCAGTATAGAGGCAGAAACTCTGGAATCAGCAGTCTGTGCTTTAACAGGCCTTCTGGGTGATTCTGACGCATGCTGAAGTTTTCAAACACTGTACCAAAGTGACAAATAGACATTCTCATCTATCTTAGACATCTATGCACAGAGACAAGAGGAATTATGTCTGGACTGGGAAATTCTTCATGGAGACAGTGACATTTTATAGGAAGCCCCAGGCTAGATAAGCGAAAAGCAATTCAGGCAAAGTACTGTGTACCCAAAGGCACACAGGCATGGATTAGCCTGGCCTTTAGAGGGATCTACCAGTCGTTCTGTGGGACGGTCCCAGGCAAGGCAGGGAGATGAGCATGCAGAGGCAGGCAGAGGCCTTGAATATCACATTTCAAGCAGCGAAGTAACACGGCGCCCATTTCCCCTCCCCACGGCTGTCCAGACTGGCCTGAGTCAGACTTCGGTGGACCCATTTCCCGTCCCCGCCTGCCTTTCTCCTCGCTCTTCTCTCATTTCTCTCACCTCCTCCCTTCCCCAGGGTCTGGTTTCCAGGCCAACACCACCTCCCTCTCCTCCCCCATCCGGCCAACTCGCTGATGTCAGCCAGGCCGGGCGTGTCTGGCTTGCGGCTTTGGAGGCTGGCCTGGCCGGGCCTCCCGGCTTTGGGGGAAAGGCCAGGGTGAGGGTCTGTGGGTAGGGTGCTGGGCAGGGTGCCACGCAGGCGCACCTGCTGAAAGACACAGCAGGGCTTTCAGGGCTGAAGAGAAAGAGTGCCTACCTCTGGAGACAACTTGTTTCCGAGGGAGGGGTCTATGATGTCACTTGCTCAAGACCCAGGCTGGCATCACTCAGCACCACAGCCTGGGGAATTGGCTCCCAGACCTCTTCTCCCTGACCTACCGAGCTGGTGACTCACAGAGGGTCTGATCTCCTAAGCCCTCAACACAAGATACCTGGAAGTGATGAAGGGTGATAACAGCTTCCTAACAATCGGTACTGTTTACCGAGCACTTAGATTGCTGGCAATGAGTCACCTACTCCTTGTAGTTCTCAACTTATGCCAACCAGTGCCAGTTTCTTATAATACTTTTAAGTGTCAGCATTCATAGATAATGTAACCAACCTACATGGCAGTTTCCTAATATTAAACCATAAAATGCCACAATTACTGTAAGTGAAAGTGTAAGTGTTAAGTTACTTATTTGTGTCCAACCCTTTGTAACCTTATGGACTATAGCCCATCAGCCCCTATGAGTGCCATGGAATTCTCCAGGCAAGAATACTGGAGTGGGTAGCCATTACCTTCTCCAGGGGATCTTCCTGACCCAGAGATCAAACCCAGGTCTCCTGCATTGTAGGCAGATTCTTTACCATCTGAGCCACCAGTGAAAGTCGCGCAGTCATGTCCGACTCTTTACGACCCCGTGGACTATACATACAGTCCTTGGAATTCTCTAGGCCAGAATAGCAGAGTGGGTAGCCTTTCCCTTCCCCAGAGGATCTTCCCAACCCAGGGATCAAACCCAGGTCTCCTGCATTGCAGGCGGATTCTTTACCAGCTGAGCCACAAGGGAAGCCCTTATGAGAACTGCCAAGAAGGAAAAAAGGTTTTTCTTCTACCCTTCTCAGCTCTTCTGACTGGTCTAAAAGTTAAATTTACATGAGACAGATTAACAGGAAAAAATCAAATGTAATCACTTAGGTTCAATAAATCCACATTAACATGAGAGATTCCAAAGACACACAAAAATAGCATATATAAGTCATTCTGGGCTAAAGAGAAGGGGGCGCTGCCCAGAACTTCAAAGGGAAGGAAGGCAATTTATAGAAGATGAAAAAAGAGCAAATGTTTAGTAAACAAATGTTTGCTGGGCCATGTAGAAACAATGGGACACGGAGAAGACGAATTTTAACAAACAGACTTTGCCAGTTTCCACCCCGCATACCATACCTAGTTTGTATTATACTGTAGATATATCTCTGGTGGTAGTTCCCTTCCTAGAGAAGGCTCTCTCTCTGAATTCTTTTTAGACAGTTAGCAGGGAGGTGAAAAGAAAACACTTCTCAGGTCTTTTGTTTCTTCCTCTTGCCAAAGAGACATATTCTGGGGTGGCAAATTTTGCTCCCCTACAGAACATATCACAGGGTTGTGAGAACATACAAGCTGAGAACTGAAGGATGGGGCAGGAGTTGGGTAGAAGAACAGGGGAATTAGGATGTCAAGGAGGGAAAGCCTCCCAGGCAGGAAGAAGAGCGTTGAGTGATGATAACACCATCATGAACCAGCATCCTCTGGAACAAAGGAAAGTTCCTTTCCTAAAGCAAATATCCAGCTGAGTTAGACCGGCTGAGGGGCCTAGTATCTAACCTCCCCACATTTTGGGCCCTAGCCTCTTACATTAGAAAGAGGCTCTTTCCTTGCCCTGGAAGCAGCTTACCAGGGACCATTCCTTCCTGTCCAGACTCTTCTACTCTTATTGAACTATTGCATGGGGAGAAACACAAAACAGTTCCAAGAAGGCTTGACACTGAATATGATCTGTATACGCATTCTTCCCTTTCATTCATGCCCCTTTTGGCAGAGAACGTAACTTTTATCCTAATAGCTTTTATGCCACCTTCCTTACTCCTATGTTGGGGGCAGCATGTATCTGGGTAATAAAAACACATTTCCCAACCTTCCTTGCAAATGGGAATGGCTAATGAGAAGTCAGTGGAAGTGACTGGGTCGGGTTTTGAGAAAGCTATTCAAAGGGGTAAACTTAGCAAGCTCTCCTTTTCACTTTCCCCCTTTTCTTCCTTCTTTGTCCCTGGGACATGAATTTGATGGGTGGAGCTCTGACAGTCATTTTTCATGCATTAGGTGATCTTGAAGATTGACGTCATGTACCGAGGATGGCAGAGCAGATGATCGATTTCAGCTTCTGAGACCTTCTACAGTCCCCATACCACCTTGAGCTGCCTGAAGACAGTTTATCATGTAAGAGGAAAACAAGTCCCTGTCTTATACACATGCCTGCATGCTCAGTCGTATTCTACTTTTTGCAACCCTATGGATTGTAGCCAGCCAAGCTCCTATGTATATAGGATTTTCCAGCAAGAATACTGGGAGTATATTGCCATTCCCTCCTCCAGGGGATCTTCCTGACCCAGGGATTGAACGCAAGTCTCCTGTGTCTCCTGCATTGGCAAGCAGATACTTTACCACTGAGCCACCTGGGAATACATTTTATATAAGCCATTGCTGTTTTGAATCTCTTACCAGGGACTGGACAAAATTCTTCGTTGGTGTAACTCTGAAAGCCCTCTCATAATTCAATTTTTCTCCACTAAATAGTCCTTGGAGAAGGCAATGGCAACCCACTCCAGTACTCTTGCCTGGAAAAATCCCATGGACGAAGGAGCCTGGTGGGCTGCAGTCCATGGGGTCGCTAAGAGTCAGACACGACTGAGCGACTTCACTCTCACTTTTTACTTTCCTGCATTGGAGAAGGAAGTGGCAACCCACTCCAGTGTTCTTGCCTGGAGAATCCCAGGGACAGGGGAGCCTAGTGGGCTGACGTCTATGGGGTCACACAGAGTCAGACACGACTAAAGTGACTTAACAGCAACCGCAGCAAATAGTCCTTAAGTCATCCATTCATTTATTCACTCAAACACTCTCTGATTGAAAATAACCCCATATTCTCAAATCAGATGAGATTTATGTAGGTATAAATGTGAGCATGTGTGTGCTCAGTCGTGTCCGACTCTTAGCAACCCTATGGACTTTAGCCCATGAGGCTCCTCTGTCCATGGGATTCTCCAGGCAAGAATACTAGAGTGGATTGCCATTTTCTCCTTCAGGGGATCTTCCTGACCCAGGGATCAAACTTGCAACGCCTACATCTTCCGAATTGCAGGCAGATCCTTTACCACTGAACCAACTGGGAATACACCATGTGGATATAAAAGGGCATGGTAAATACCAAAACATTAAACATATATTAGATTGTGTTATAAAATATTTTATTTAATATTGTGATTTGTTGTTGCTCAATTAAGGAAATTCTAGTGTATAGCAATTTGTGTAGCACATTGCTATACACTAGAATTAGTGTGTAAAGGCCCTGGTGGCTCAGACGGTAAAGCGTCTGCCCGCAACGTGGGAGACCTGGGTTCGATCCCTGGGTCGGGAAGATACCATTTGCTAGAGGGGAAACTCCAATTGTTAAGTGATGGGAAATTCCCATTCAGATCAGATCAGATCAGTCGCTCAGTCGTGTCCGACTCTTTGCAACCCCATGGACTGCAGCACGCCAGGCTTCCCTGTCCATCACCAACTCCAGGAACTTGCTCAAACTCATGTCTGTCAAGTCACTGATGCCATCCAACCATTTCATCTTCTGCCGTCCCCTTCTCCTCCTGCCCCCAATCCCTCCCAGCATCAGAGTTTTTTCCAATGAGTCAACTCTTTGCATGAGGTGGCCAAAGTATTGGAGTTTCAGCTTCAGCATCAGTCCTTCCAATGAACACCCAGGACTGAACTCCTTTAGAATGCACTGGTTGAATCTCCTTGCAGTCCAGGGGACTCTCAAGAGTCTTCTCCAACACCACAGTTCAAAAGTATCAATTCTTTGGCGCTCAGCTTTCTTCACAGTCCAACTCTCACATCCATACATGACCACTGGAAAAAGCATAGCTTTGACTAGATGGACTTTTGTTGGCAAAGTAATGTCTCTGCTTTTTAATATGCTGTCTAGGTTGGTCATAGCTTTTCTTCCAAGGAGCAAGTGTCTTTTAATTTCATGGCTGCAGTCACCATCTTCAGTGATTTTGCAGCCCAAGACAATAAAGTATGTCACTGTTTCCATTGTTTCCCCATCTATTTGCCATGAAGTGATGGGACCAGATGCCATGATCTTCATTTTTTGAATGTTTGAAGCCAAATCTTTGACTCTCCTCTTTCACTTTCATCAAGAGGCTCTTCAGTTCCTCTTTGCTTTCTGCTATAAGGGTGGTGTCACTTGCATATGTGAGGTTATTGATATTTCTCCTGGAAATCTTGATCCCAGCTTGTGCTTCATCCAGCCCAGCATTTCGCATGATGTACTCTGCACGTAAGTTAAATATACAGCCTTGACATATTCCGTTTCCTATTTGGAACCAGTCTTTTGTTCCATGCCAGTTCTAAGTGTTGCTTCTTGACTTGCATACAGATTTCTCAGGAGGCAGGTAAGGTGGTCTACTATTCCCACCTCTTTAAGAATTTTCCAGTTTATTGTGATCCACACAGTTAAAGGATTTGGCATAGTCAATAAAACAGATGTTTTTCTGGAATTCTCTTGCTTTTTCTATGATCCATATGGATGTTGGCAATTTGATCTCTTACAGTCCATGGAATTCTCCAGGCCAGAATACTGGAGTGGGTAGCCTTTCCCTTCTCCAGGGAATCTTCCCAACCCAGGACTCCTGCACTGCAGGTAGATTCTTTACCAGCTGAGCCACCAGGGAAGCCCAGAAAAAAAGCAAGGGGGAAACCTAATGCAAGTGCTTCTCGCACCTTAAATTGCACAAGAAATACTTGAGAATCTTATTGAAATGCTGATTCAGACTCCGAGGGGCTTGGGGTGAGGCATGAGATTCTGCATTTCTCATAAGCTCCTGATGAGGCCACTTACTGCCCTGGACCTTTGAATAGCAGGGACCTGGGAGATCTTTGGGCTTCCCAGGTGGCAGTAATGGCAAAAAAAAAAAAAAAAAAAAAACCTGGGTGCCAATGCAGGAGATGCAAGAAACATGAGTTTGATCCCTGGGTTGGGAAGATACCCTGGAGGAGGGCATGGTAACCCACTCCAGTGTTCTTGCCTGGAGAATCCCATGGACATAGAGTCACAAAGAGTCGGACACAACAGAAGCAACTTAGCACACACGCAGAAGATCTTTCTCTGTGCTGGGGAAAGAAATGATGAGAGCAGAGAGGAGAGCATTTCAGAAAATGGGGAACAGGTTCTTTCGGAGGCTTTATTTTTAAGCAGATTGGTAACTTAATAAAAGCTAGGAACTGTGCAGACCTTATTTCACTGAAGTCTTAAAACCATGTATAAGAGGAATTCTAATTCTTAGTTTGCAGTTAAGAAAGCAGGAAGCTCAGAGAAGTTAAGGGATGTGATCAAAGCCACACAGCAGGTAGTGGCAGGGATGGGATTGCCACAGAGATTTTTCAGAGGCCAGAGCCCAGGTTTCTTTCCAGGCCCTGTGCTAAAGTCCCAGGGTGCGGGAGCGGGTTTCTTCCTTTTGCTAAATTCTTTCTCCTCACCGTCTCCCCTCCGAAGAGGGGAGGAGGACACTGCTGCCCTAGGTAGCCAGTCCCCCAGTATTCGCACATTTGGTGTGGCTCTAATCTATCTGAAAGGCTTCTGTGGTAGCTAAGCTGTGTATTTTTTGAACACTGCGGTCTTGGTAGTGGGAAGTGGGGTGGGGTGAGGGTCCAGTAGGATGTTTATAAGTTTCGCCAGACAGTTTCCACTTCATAAGCCCGGTCTCCTTTCTGGAGGCTGCCATGGTCCAGAGCAGCAGGAATAAATCCTGGGAGGAGGAGGCCACAGAGGTGAGAGCAAACCCTCCTCTGGTTCTGACCCGTGGGACCCTTGCTTTCTTCCTGGATGCCTTTGAGGAACGAATAATCCTGACAACTTAGCCACACAATCAGCAAGCCAGCAAATGCCAGGCCCCAGTGAGGAGCTTTGTGTCCTCCCAAGAGAGGAGATAAATGGGCAGTTTGTGTCCCCATAAAGGTCCCACCACGCCGTGTGGAACTCCTGTCATAGGCTCCCGCTCATACTGCTGTCCCCCAGGACTTGGGTATAAATCCCAGCCATTTCCTTCTCCAGTTTCCCACAGTGACTAGCCTTTGTCTAATTTCACCACCGTGGGGGGCTGGGGAGGGTTTCCTGCACAATAAATCTTTCACCAGCACAGTGGTTTTATCTTTAGAGAGGACGATGCTAAAAGAAGAGCAGGACTTCCCTGGTGGTACAGTGGATAAGAATCTGTATGCCAGTGCCGGGGACACAGGTTCAATCCCTGGTCTGGGAAGATTTCCATATGCCGAGAAGCAACTAAGCCCATGTGCAGAAACTACTGAAGCCCAACGCCCTAGCCTGCGCTCCGCAACAAGAGAAGCTGCCACAGAGAGAAGCCCAAGCACCGCAATGAAGCATAATAGCCCTTGCTTGCTGTAACTAGGGAAAGCCTGCACAAAGCAATGAAGACCCAACGCAGCCAAATAAATTAATAAAATTAAAAAAAAAAAAAAAAAGAGTGGCTGTAAGTGGTTAATATATGGCTCAAGGTGACAAGAAAGGGATAAGTCTGGGATGACAGAGCACAGTTGAGGAGGTATGGATGGAAAGTCATGGAGGCACGCCAGGAACATCCACCTAAGGTCTGATTGCAGAAAAGAGTGGAAGAGCTTCCAGTGAGAAGAGAAACCAGGACATATAGTGTGGGTTCCTCTCCTCTTGAAGACAAGCAGTTGTCTGCTTGGACGTTAGTTGCACAGATGTGCCAAGGATGTTGGATGCACTGGTGTCAGGTCTGGAATCCAGCCTTCTGGATGCAGAGGGATCAGTCTTCTCATTGAAGGACACCCAGAGGCACCCTGGTATGGAGAGTCTGAAGGGGAAGCATCTACTCTTGCTGAGCCCAGACCATCCTCCATTATTCCTTTAGGGATGTTTCCTGCTTCCAGGCTCCCTCTCAATGCTCATTTCTGAGACAGCATCAGCATCTCCAGAGTAGTGAAGGTCAGTTAGGCTGCAACACTGAGTGGCAGTGGAGATCCCAGATTACCCTCACTCTGGCTGGTCTAGTCCTAGAAACAGAGGGAAGGCCAGGAAAACCCTCTCCGGAGCCCCTGGCCTCTGCTGTCTCCTGGTCACCCTATCTTTGGGGCCAGGCTACTCTACATGGTTGACAGTGCTTGCTGTCTCCACTTTCTTGATTCTCACTCTTCCAGCACTCTACAGTGTAGCTTCTGTCCCACCCTATCCCACCCCACTGCAACTGCTCCTACCAATGGCATCAGCAATCTGGGGCCAAATCCAGGGGCCACTTCCCAGTTCTTAGTTTTTCTTTGACTTCTCATTTACTTGATTACAATCATTTCTGCTTGAGAAATCTCAACTCTAGGGTTTCCTAATTAGGAATCCATGAGTCCCTAGATTGTCTTTAGGAAGAAACAATGTGTAGTCCCTATAATTTTTACACAAAGTTTGTACACAACTGCATTTTTCTACAGAGGATGGTCCAGGGAATTCATTGAATTCTCAAAAATGATCAATGATCTGCCAAAATGTTAAGAACCAGTGGCCTTGAAATCTGTAGTGGTTACAACTAGGTTCTGCGGGGAGTGATCCAAGATAGCAAAGATCAATTTGATCTTCTTGCAAACAGAGTCAGTCATCAGAGTTGGAGGAGTGACTCTTCCTAGCTATGTCAACACCAGGTGTAATAGTCCAAGGTGGTGCTCCAAACAGCATGCTGGAGGGAGGGACAAATAACAACATAAAGGACGTGCATCTGCTGTCTCTCAAAGAGTTTCAGGAGCTGCTGTATGATCCTTTCACTTTTGTATTATTGGCCCAAACTTAATTACATGAGTCATATCTATCTGTAGAGAGGCTAGGAAGTGTTATTCTGAGCAGTCTCTTGCCATGGATGAAGGGGAGAAAAGATATTGAGGGGCAGATGTCAGCCCCTGTCAGAGCTTCTGTGACATCACCAGTGGTTGATACTGTGGACTGATTCACACATCAAAGCTGGGAAGCCACACTACCTAGACTGCCTTAAAGCTGGCATTCCAAATGTGATTTAGGAATTGCCAATTAAATGGACTTGCACAAGACTTGAACCTGGAACCAAGCTAAGTGGGGAGAAGGAGCCAGTGAGGTATCAGTTTTGCAGAAGTGGATGATGGCAAACTTGTTTCATGGTCACCATCTTCCTGGGTCAGCAGCTTCCTGTCGTGGCTTCTTTCTTGATCTTGAAGACAGAGGCATGGTGATCCTAAGGGCTTACAGTCATCTCTGGAAGCTCCATTTAAGTCTACTCTTCCAGGTCCTCCACCAGCAACACTGTGAGCCAAAGCATCTCAAATTTCAATGTTCATATTGGCCTGAGGGTCCAGCTAAAGGGTAGAGTCTGATTCAGTAGATCTGGAGTGAGATCTCAGATTCTGCATTCCTAACAAGCTCCTATGTAATGTCTGATGGTTAGGATGAATTTTTTTTTTTTTTTGGCTGCAGGATTTTTTAACTCCTGACTAGGGATTGAAACCAGGCCCTCAGCAGTGAAAGCGAGGAATCCTAACCACTGGACTGCCAGGGAACTAGGATGGACTTTTAGTAGCTCAGTCTGAACGTGTCCTCTGATAACCTACATCTGATCATAAATTCCTTTCTTCTTTGTCTGCTGAATGATGGTTTCTGATTCTCCTAATTCTGTGGCTGATTCTTCCTTGTCTCTTTTAGGGGATCTTCTTGCTGTGTTTGTCCCTTTATATTGGTGTTTCCCAAGACTCTGGCTTAGAGAGCATCCTACAAACTCATCCTGCATGATTCCCTTCATTCTCCAGACTTCAGTGAATATCTGTATGTTTCTCAAATCTTTATTTCCAATTTGTACTCTCCCCTGAGTCCAGATTCCAGTACCCATAGCTTACCAAAATTGAGTTCTACAGACAAATAGGACATGAAAGAAAGCCTCTATGGTCAAATAAGTTTGGGAAATACTGGGTTAAATAAAATGAAATTGACTATTTTGCTGAGGTGCTCCTAGAACAGTTAATATGCTAAAAGGCATTGCAAACATTTAAGAGGAGGTATGGCAACCCACTCCGGTATTCTTGCCTGGAGAATCCCAGGGATGGGGGAGCCCAGTGGGCTGCCGTCTATGGGGTCACACAGAGTCAGACACGACTGAAGCGACTTAGCAGCAGCAGCAGCATGTAATACTCTGTATTTCTTAAACTTATTTGACGCCTGTATAGGACATAATCAGTACATTTCCTCAGAGTCTCCCAGTCCTGCCTGAGCCCTGAACACCTGACTTTTGCTTTTCCCTAACTATTTCACTGTAGCCAATAGTGTAGTTCTGTGGCCAACCAGCTGCTTCTCCTTGTTTCTTGCATTGTTTTCTATCCCACCCCTCTTCCCTTTTATATCATTCTTGAGGCTTTGGGTTTGGCCTTCATAAAAAAGCCTGAGCATATAATCTTTGCCTCAAGCTCTGTTTTCTAGGGAACTTGGGCCAGTACAACCTGCAACAGAGCCCCACCCTTTTTCTTGGAATATTATCTCCTGGAACTTGGGTTCCTAGAACACACTTTGGAAATTCAAGTTGGTTATCTTTCCCTGTATATCTGCAGGCACCTGAGATTCAGCATGTCCTAGTCTGAATCAATCTGTTTTCCTTTATATCTGTTTCTCGTCTGGTCTTTTCTGTCTTAGTGACTGCACCACATTTGCCCACCATGCGAGTAACCTGGGTGTTGTTCTTGACTTCTTTTCCTCTTCTGTCCAATCTGTTCACCCTCTCTTGCTTCCTCCTTTCTTCTTCTCATCTGGCTAATGAATGATTATTTGTCCTTTTAAAAAAATTATTCATTTATTTATTTTTGGCTGTGGTGGGTCTTCATTTCTGTGTACAGGCTTTCTCCAGTTGCAGAGATCGGGGGCTACTCTGCAATTGCAGTGTGCCAGCTCCTCATTGCAGTGGCTTCTCTTGTTGCAGAACACAAACCCTAGAGGGTGAGGGCTTCAGTAGTTGTAGGGCTTAGTTTCCCCAAGGCATGTGGAATCTTCTGGAACCAGGGATGGAAACTGTGTCCCCTGCATAACCACTGGACCACCAGGAAGTCCAACAATTACTCCTTGTTCTTAAAGAGACAGTGTAGGTACCATCTTCTTACCCTGTCTCCTCAGTCTGGTGGGGTCTGGGTGATGTACCATTCTGAGTTCTCAGAAGCCTCTGAAATTGTCTCTCTTACAGCACTTATCACATGGTATGGTGATTGATCTTTAAAAAATGAATCTGTCTCCTCCCACCACCATCTTTGGTATCTTCTTCAATTTTTAATCCCTAGCACCTAAGATAGAGAACTTACTGACTTATTGATAGACGGGAGTGGGTGAGGACTTCCCCAGTGGCTCAGCAGTAAAGAATCTGCCTGCAATGCAGGATTTGTGGGTTTGATCCCTGAGCTGGGAAGATCCCCTGGAGGGCACAGCAACCCACTCCAGTATTCTTGCTTGGAGAATCCCAAGGACAGAGGAGTCTGGCAGGCCATGGTTCATAGGGTCGCAAAGAGTTGGAGACAACTGAAGCAACTTAGCACATAAGCATGCGTGGGAGTGGATGAGGCAGGAGGAGAAAGAGAACTCCAATTTGTAAGCCTTCCAAAGGAAGAAAAATAATTTCCCCTCTACCTTTCTGAGTTCTTTCCTTAGATCTCTGCAGTAAAACACAGATTAACAAGAGAAAAGCAAAGAAAGTCTACTAACATGTATACCTTGTTCATATTTGGGACATGTCCAAGGGAAAATGAGTAACTCTCTGAGTTGGCTTAGAATTCAGGATTAAATACCATTTTAGTAGAGAAAGAGGACTGAAGATGTTAGAACTCTCTGCTGCTGCTGCTAAGTCGATTCAGTCATGTCTGACTCTGTGCGACCCCAGAAACAGCAGCCCACTAGGCTCCCCTGTCCCTGGGATTCTCCAGGCAAGAACACTGGAGTGGGTTGCCGTTTCCTTCTCCAATGCATAAAAGTGAAAAGTGAAAGTGAAGTCGCTCAGTCATGTCCGACCCTCAGCAACCCCATGGACTGCAGCCCACCAGGCTCCACCATCCATGGGATTTTCCCAAGCAAGAGTACTGGAGTGGGGTGCCATTGCCTTCTCCATTTAGGACTCTCAGGGAAGAGAAAATGATTTTTAGGAAAGATGAATGAGCTCTTCAAAGACTAGATGGAAGATATGATAGTTTGTGACCAAGTTTGTCTGCTTGCTGTGTAAACTTCTAGGCTCTTCTCCTGTGATAAGTCAATCTCCCTGGGTTAATGATGCCTCTAGGGAGGATATTTATGATAAATGCGTTCCTTTTGGAGGATCTATCTTTAGGCAGATAGTGGGGGTTCAGAGAAAGCTCTACCTGCATTTGCTACTTTTCAAGTGCCTACAGCTCCAAATAGTTAGTACACCAAAGCAGCATATTTTGGGATGGCATGTCTTGAACTCCTGCAGTCATCTAATGGGGTGGCATATTCTGCTACCCTCTCATGACCCACCTTTGAAAATTCCCCAAGTATCATGGTCTAGAAGCTGAGTTGGTAGATCTCACTGAACCAGTCTCTTAATCTTGAGAATAGGTCAGTGAAACAATTGTGTCTCATTCCAGGAAGTGATATTGCAGGTGTGAAAGTGAAAGTGTGAAAGTGAAGTCGCTCAGTCGTGTCCGACTCTTTGCGACCCCGTGGACCGTAGCCCACCAGGCTCCTCCGCCCACGGGATTCTCCAGGCAAGATATACTGGAGTGGGTTGCCATTTCCTTCTCCAGGGGATCTTCCCGACCCAGGGATCGAACCCAGGTCTCCTGCATTGCAGGCAGACGCTTTAACCTCTGAGCCACCAGGGAATTGATATTGCAGGTGGGATCCTACCAAAGTTAGAATGTATATGATACAAGTAAGCAGGTATTTGATAAGAGGCATTTCTTTGGAACCAAAACAAATAATGGTTGGAACACACTGTAAGTCAGTTTCTGAGTCCAGAGGGAAGCCCTGAGAAGATTTCTATATATTGGGCTGAAGCACTTTTGAAGTTTAATATTAATATTTTTGATGATGTCATTGGGTGTTCTGGTGAACTTTCTGAGCAACCTAGACAGCAGCAGACATGAAGGTTGTCCATACATGATCTGTTGTGATTTCTCTGAGGTTTATATCAAGTCGTCCAGCTTCAGCTTCCAGGGCTTTGGGAAAAGGGCAGGTTTGGTTTTAGGGATTTCAGTCAGAAGGGTGAAAGACAATTGTAAGCATTAGTTTGGAGAATTTTAGTCAGATATTAGAGAAAACTAGAATTTAAGATCCAGTCCAGTTTTGCTAGAACCTCATATCCACAAAAATGTGTTATAATTTTCTACTGAAATAATCTTTCACTGCTCAATCACCCCCATTTCTAGAAAATATAATCACAGAAAAGCAAATTTGTTCACAAAACAAGTTTGGGCTCACAAAACTTGACCTGATTATAAGTGCAGCAAGAATAGCAACTGACCATGTAGGTGCTTTTAAAATCTGCTTTGTTGGAACTTTCACAAGGAATCTCAGATTGGACTTATAAAAGACTTTCTTTTTTTTATATTTTATTTTATTTAACTTTACAATATTGTATTGGTTTTGCCATACATCAAAATGAATCCGCCACAGGTATACACGTGTTCCCCATCCTGAACCCTCCTCCCTCCTCCCTCCCCATACCATCCCTCTGGGTCGTCCCAGTGCACCAGCCCCAGGCATCCGGTATCAGGCATCGAACCTGGACTGGTGACTCATTTCAAATATGACATTATACATATTTCAATGCCATTCTCCCAAATCATCCCACCTTCTCCCTCTCCCAGAGTCCAAAAGACTATTCTATACATTGGTGTCTCTTTTGTTGTCTCGTATACAGGGTTATTGTTACCCTCTTTCTAAATTCCATATATATGCGTTAGTATACTGTATTTGTGTTTTTTTTTTCTGGCTTACTTCACTCTGTATAATAGGCTCCAGTTTCATCCATCTCATTAGAACTGATTCAAATGTATTCTTTTTAATGGCTGAGTAATACTCCATTGTGTATATGTACCACTGCTTTCTTATCCATTCATCTGCTGATGGACATCTAGGTTGCTTCCATGTCCTGGCTATTACAAACAGTGCTGTGATGAACATTGGGGTACACGTGTCTTTTTCAATTCTGGTTTTCTCAGTGTGTATGCCCAGCAATGGGATTGCTGGATCATAAGGCAGCTCTATTCCCAGTTTTTTGAGGAATCTCCATACTGTTCTCCATAGTGGCTGCACTAGTTTGCATTCCTACCAACTGTGTAAGAGGGTTCCCTTTTCTCCACACCCTCTCCAGCATTTATTGCTTGTAGACTTCTGGATCGCAGCCATTCTGACTGGCGTGAAATGGTACCTCATAGTGGTTTTGATTTGCATTTCTCTGATAATGAGTGATGTTGAGTATCTTTTCATGTGTTTGTTAGCCATCTGTATGTCTTCTTTGGAGAAATGTCTATTTAGTTCTTTGGCCGATTTTTTGATTGGGTCATTTATTTTTCTGGAATTGAGCTGTAGGAGTTGCTTGTATATTTTTGAGATTAGTTGTTTGTCTGTTGCTTCATTTGCTATTATTTTCTCCCATTCTGAAGGCTGTCTTTTCACCTTGCTTATAGTTTCCTTTGTTGTGCAGAAGCTTTTAAGTTTAATTAGGTCCCATTTGTTTATTTTTGATTTTATTTCCAATATTCTGGGAGGTGGGCCATAGAGGATCCTGCTGTGATGTATGTCAGAGAGTGTTTTGCCTATGTTCTCCTCTAGGAGTTTTATGGTTTCTGGTCTTACATTGAGATCTTTAATCCATTTTGAGTTTATTTTTGTGTATGGTGCTAGAAAGTACTCTAGTTTCATTCTTTTACAAGTGTTTGACCAGTTTTCCCAGCACCACTTGTTAAAGAGATTGTCTTTAATCCATTGTATATTCTTGCCTCCTTTGTCAAAGATAAGGTGTCCATATGTACGTGGATTTATCTCTGGGCTTTCTATTTTGTTCCATTGATCTATATTTCTGTCTTTGTGCCAGTACCATACTGTCTTGATGACTGTGGCTTTGTAGTAGAGCCTGAAGTCAGGCAGGTTGATTCCTCCAGTTCCATTCTTCTTTCTCAAGATAGCTTTGGCTATTCGAGGTTTTTTGTATTTACATACAAATTGAGAAATTATTTGTTCTAGCTCTGTGAAGAATACTGTTGGTAGCTTGATGGGGATTGCATTGAATCTATAAATTGCTTTGGGTAGTATACTCATTTTCACTATATTGATTCTACCAATCCATGAACATGGTATATTTCTCCATCTATTAGTGTCCTCTTTGATTTCTATCACCAGTGTTTTATTTATTTAACTTATATGCAGAGTACATCATGAGAAATGCTGGACTGGAAGAAACACAAGTTGGAATCAAGATTGCTGGGAGAAATATCAATAACCTCAGATATGCAGATGACACCACTCTTATGGCAGAAAGTGAAGAGGGGCTAAAAAGCCTCTTGATGAAAGTGAAAGTGGAGAGTGAAAAGGTTGGCTTAAAGCTCAACATTCAGAAAACGAAGATCATGGCATCTGGTCCCATCCCTGCATGGGAAATAGATGGGGAAACAGTGGGAACAGTGTCAGACTTTGTTTTTCTGGGCTCCAAAATCACTGCAGATGGTGACTGCAGCCATGAAGTTAAAAGACGCTTGCTCCTTGGGAAGGAAAGTTATGATCAACCTAGATAGCATATTCAAAAGCAGAGACATTACTTTGCCAACAAAGGTTCGCCTAGTCAAGGCTATGGTCTTTCCTGTAGTCATGTATGGATGTGAGAGCTGGACTGTGAAGAAGGCTGAGCGCCGAAGAATTGATGCTTTTGAACTGTGGTGTTGGAGAAGACTCTCGAGAGTCCCTTGGACTGCAAGAAGATCCAACCAGTCCATTCTGAAGGAGATCAATCCTGGAATTTCTTTAGAAGGAATGATGCTAAAGCTGAAACTCCAGTATTTTGGCCACCTCATGTGAAGAGTTGACTCATTGGAGAAGACTCTGATGCTGGGAGGGGTTGAGGGCAGGAGGAGAAGGGGACGACAGAGGATGAGATGGCTGGATGGCATCACTGACTCGATGGATGCGAGTCTGAGTGACCTCCGGGAGCTGGTGATGGACAGGGAGGCCTGGCGTGCTGCGGTTCATGGGGTCGCAAAGAGTCAGACACGACTGAGCGACTGATCTGATCTGATCTGATATATAGGTCTTTAGTTTCTTTAGGTGGATATATCCCTAAGTATTTTATTCTTTTCATTGCAATGGTGAATGGAATTGTTTCCTTAATTTCTCTTTCTGTTTTCTCATTTTACTGTACAGGAATGCAAGGGATTTCTGTGTGTTGATTTTATATCCTGCAACTTTACTATATTCATTGATTAGTTCTAGTACTTTTCTGGTGGAGTCTTGCTGGGAGAAATATCAATAAACTCAGATATGCAGATGACATCACCCTTATAGCAGAAAGTGAAGAGGAACTAAAAGGCCTCTTGATGAAAGTGAAAGTGGAGAGTGAAAAGGTTGGCTTAAAGCTCAACATTCAGAAAACGAAGCTCATGGCATCTGGTCCCATCACTACATGGGAAATAGATAGAGAAACAGTGGAAACAGTGTCAGACTTTATTTTTCTGGGCTCCAAAATCACTGCAGATGGTGACTGCAGCCATGAAATTAAAAGACGCTTACTCCTTGGAAGGAAAGTTATGACCAACCTAGATAGCATATTCAAAAGCAGAGACATTACTTTGCCAACAAAGGTTCGCCTAGTCAAGGCTATGGTCTTTCCTGTGGTCATGTATGGATGTGAGAGCTGGACTGTGAAGAAGGCTGAGTGCCGAAGAATTGATGCTTTTGAGCTGAGGTGTTGGAGAAGACTGTTGAGAGTCCCTTGGACTGCAAGAAGATCCAACCAGTCCATTCTGAAGGAGATCAGCCCTGGGATTTCTTTGGAAGGAATGATGCTAAAGCTGAAACTCCAGTATTTTGGCCACCTCATGCGAAGAGTTGACTCATTGGAGAAGACTCTGATGCTGGGAGGGATTGGGGGCAGGAGGAGAAGGGGACGACAGAGGATGAGATGGCTGGATGGCATCACTGACTTGATGGATGTGAGTCTGAGTGACCTCCGGGAGTTGGTGATGGACAGGGAGGCCTGGCGTGCTGCGGTTCATGGGGTCACGAAGAGTCGGACACGACTGAGGGACTGATCTGATCTGAAGTAGAGGATCATGTCATCTGCAAACAGTGAGAGTTTTACTTCTTCTTTTCCAATTTGGATTCCTTTTATTTCTTTTTCTGCTCTGATTTCTGTGGCCAATACTTCCAAAACTATGTTGAATAGTAATGGTGAAAGTGGGCACCCTTGTCTTGTTCCTGACTTTAGAGGAAATGCTTTCAATTTTTCACCATTGAGGATAATGTTTGCTGTGGGTTTGTCATATATAGCTTTTATTATGTTGAGGTATGTTCCTTCTATTCCTGCTTTCTGGAGAGTTTTTTTCATAAATGGATGTTGAACTTTGTCAAAGGCTTTCTCTGCATCTATTGAGATAATCATATGGTTTTTATTTTTCAATTTGTTAATGTGGTGTATTACGTTGATTGATTTGCGGATATTGAAGAATCCTTGCATTCCTGGGATAAAGCCCACTTGGTCATGGTGTATGATCTTTTTAATGTGTTGTTGGATTCTGATTGCTAGAATTTTGTTAAGGATTTTTGCATCTATGTTCATCAGTGATATTGGCCTGTAGTTTTCTTTTTTTGTGGCATCTTTGTCAGGTTTTGGTATTAGGGTGATGGTGGCCTCATAGAATGAGTTTGGAAGTTTACCTTCCTCTGCAATTTTCTGGAAGAGTTTGAGTAGGATAGGTGTTAGCTCTTCTCTAAATTTTTGGTAGAATTCAGCCATGAAGCCGTCTGGACCTGGGCTTTTGTTTGCTGGAAGATTTCTGATTACAGTTTCAATTTCCGTGCTTGTGATGGGTCTGTTAAGATTTTCTATTTCTTCCTGATTCAGTTTTGGAAAGTTGTACTTTTCTAAGAATTTGTCCATTTCTTCCACGTTGTCCATTTTATTGCCATATAATTGCTGATAGTAGTCTCTTATGATCCTTTGTATTTCTGTGTTGTCTGTTGTGATCTCTCCATTTTCATTTCTAATTTTATTGATTTGATTTTTCTCCCTTTGTTTCTTGATGAGTCTGGCTAATGGTTTTTCAATTTTATTATCCTTTCAAAGAACCAGCTTTTGGCTTTGTTGATTTTTGCTATGGTCTCTTTTGTTTCTTTTGCATTTATTTCTGCCCTAATTTTTAAGATTTCTTTCCTTCTACTAACCTTGGGGTTCTTAATTTCTTCCTTTTCTAGTTGCTTTAGTTGTAGAGTTAGGTTATTTATTTGACTTTTTTCTTGTTTCTTGAGGTATGCATATATTGCTATTAACTTTCCCCTTAGGACTGCTTTTACTGTGTCCCACAGGTTTTGGGTTGTTGTGTTTTCATTTTCATTCGTTTCTATGCAAATTTTGAAAATCTTTTTTGATTTATTCTGTGATTTGTTGGTTATTCAGCAGGGTGTTGTTCAGCCTCCATGTGTTGGAATTTTTAATAGTTTTTCTCCTGTTATTGAGGTCTAATCTTACTGCATTGTGGTCAGAAAAGATGCTTGGAATGATTTCAATTTTTCTGAATTTACCAAGGCTAGATTTATGGCCCAGGATGTGATCTATCCTGGAGAAGGTTCTGTGTGCGCTTGAGAAAAAGGTGAAATTCATTGTTTGGGGATGAAATGTCCTATAGATATCAATTAGGTCTAACTGGTCTATTGTATCGTTTAAAGTTTGTGTTTCCTTGTTAATTTTCTGTTTAGTTGATCTAGCCATTGGTGTGAGTGGGGTATTAAAGTCTCCCACTATTACTGTAATTGTTAATTTCTCCTTTCATACTTGTTAGTATTTGTCTTACATATTGTGGTGCTCCTATGTTAGGTGCATATATATTTATAATTGTTATATCTTCTTCTTGGATTGATCCTTTGATCATTATGTAGTGACCTTCTTTGTCTCTTTTCACAGCCTTTGTTTTAAAGTCTATTTTGTCTGATATGAGTATTGCTACTCCTGCTTTCTTTTGGTCTCTATTTGCATGGAAAATCTTTTTCCAGCCCTTCACTTTCAGTCTGTATGTATCCCCTGTTTTGAGGTGGGTCTCTTGTAGACAACATATGTAGGGGTCTTGTTTTTGTATCCATTCGGCCAGTCTCTGTCTTTTGGTTGGGGCATTCAACCCATTTACATTTAAGGTAATTATTGATAAGTATGATCCCATTGCCATTTACTTTATTGTTTTGGGTTCAAATTTATACACCCTTTTTGTGTTTCCTGTCTAGAGAATGTCCTTTAGTATTTGTTGGAGAGCTGGTTTGGCGGTGCTGAATTCTCTCAGCTTTTGCTTGTCTGTAAAGCTTTTGATTTCTCCTTCATATTTGAATGAGATCCTTGCTGGGTACAATAATCTGGGCTGTAGGTTCTTTTCTTTCATCACTTTAAGTATGTCTTGCCATTCCCTCCTGACTTGGAGAGTTTCTATTGAAAGATCAGCTGTTATCCTTATGGGAATTCCCTTGTGTGGTATTTGTTGTTTTTCCCTTGCTGCTTTTAATATTTGTTCTTTGTGTTTGATCTTTGTTAATTTGATTAATATGTGTCTTGGGGTGTTTCACCTTGGGTTTATCCTGTTTGGGACTCTCTGGGTTTCTTGAACTTGAGTGATTATTTCCTTCCCCATTTTAGGGAAATTTTCAGCTATTATCTCCTCTAGTATTTTCTCATGGTCTTTCCTTTTGTCTTCTTCTTCTGGGACCCCTATGATTCAAATGCTGTAACGTTTAATATTGTCCTGGAGGTCTCTGAGATTGTCCTCATTTCTTTTAATTCGTTTTTCTTTTTTCTCCTCTGAGTCATTAATTTCTACCATTCTATCTTCTAATTCACTAATTCTATCTTCTGCCTCTGTTATTCTACTATTCGTTGCCTCCAGAGTGTTTTTGATCTCATTTATTGCATTATTCATTATATATTGACTCTTTTATTTCTTCTAGGTCCTTGTTAAACCTTTCTTGCATCTTTTCAATGCTTTTCTCCAGGCTATTTATCTGTGATTCCATTTTGATTTCCAGATTTTGGATTAATTTCACTATCATTATTCGGAATTCTTTGTCAGGTAGATTTGCTATTTCTTCCTCTTTTGTTTGGTTTGGTGGGCATTTATCCTGTTCCTTTACCTGCTGGGTATTCTTCTGTCTCTTCATCTTGTTTAAATTGCTGAGTTTGGGTTGTCCTTACTGTATTCTGGCAGTTTGTGGAGTTGTCTTTATTGTGGCGTTTCCTCACTGTGTGTGGGTTTGTACAGGTGGCTTGTCAAGGTTTCTTGGTTAGGGAAGCTTGTGTCGGTATTCTGGTGGATGGAGCTGGATTTCTTCTCTCTGGAGTGCAATGAAGTGTCCAGTAATGAGTTATGAGATGTCTATGGTTTTGGGGTGACTTTGGGTAGCCTGTATATTGGAGCTCAGGGCTGTGTTCCTGTGTTGCTGGAGAATTTGCTTGGTATTTCTTGCCGTGGAATTTGTTGGCCCTTGTGTGGTGCTTGGTTTCAGTGTAGGTATGGAGGCATTTGATGAGCTCCTGTCAATTAATGTTCCCTGGAGTCAGGGTTTGGACTTAAGCCTCCTGCTTCCAGTTATCGGTCTTATTTTTACAGTAGTCTCAAAACTTCTCCTTCTATACAGCACCATTGATAAAACATCTAGGTTAAAGATGAAAAGTTTCTCCACAGTGAGCGCCACCCAGTGAGGTTCACAACGTTACATGGGGAAGAGAAGAGGGAGGAGGTAGTTAGCGGTGACCCGAATGAGATGTGGTGGAATCAATAGAGGAGAGAGCGGGCTAACCAGTAATCACTTCCTTATGTGCACTCTGCAACTGGACCGCTCAGAGATGTTCATGGAGTTATATAGAGAAGAGAAGAGCGAGGAAGGAGACAGAGGTGGTCAGGAGGATCAGATCAGATCAGATCAGATCAGTCGCTCAGTCGTGTCCGACTCTTTGCGACCCCATGAACCGCAGCACGCCAGGCCTTCCTGTCCATCACCAGCTGCCAGAGGTCACTCAGACTCGCATCCATCGAGTCAGTGATGCCATCCAGCCATCTCATCCTCTGTCATCCCCTTCTCCTCCTGCCCTCAATCCCTCCCAGCATCAGAGTCTTCTCCAATGAGTCAACTCTTCGCATGAGGTGGCCAAAATACTGGAGTTTCAGCTTTAGCACCATTCCTTCTAAAGAAATTCCAGGATTGATCTCCTTCAGAATGGACTGGTTGGATCTTCTTGCAGTCCAAGGGACTCTCAAGAGTCTTCTCCAACACCACAGTTCAAAAGCATCAATTCTTCGGCGTTCAGCCTTCCTCACAGTCCAGCTCTCACATCCATACATGACCACAGGAAAGACCATAGCCTTGACTAGGCGAACCTTTGTTGGTAAAGTAATGTCTCTGCTTTTGAATATGCTATCTAGGTTGGTCATAACTTTCCTTCCAAGGAGCAAGCGTCTTTTAATTTCATGGCTGCAGTCACCATCTGCAGTGATTTTGGAGCCCAGAAAAACAAAGTCTGACACTGTTTCCACTGTTTCCCCATCTATTTCCCATGCAGTGATGGGACCAGATGCCATGATCTTCGTTTTCTGAATGTTGAGCTTTAAGCCAACCTTTTCACTCTCCACTTTCACTTTCATCAAGAGGCTTTTTAGCCCCTCTTCACTTTCTGCCATAAGAGTGGTGTCATCTGCATATCTGAGGTTATTGATATTTCTCCCGGCAATCTTGATTCCAACTTGTGTTTCTTCCAGTCCAGCATTTCTTTTTAGCCCCTCTTCACTCTCTGCCATAAGAGTGGTGTCATCTGCATATCTGAGGTTATTGATATTTCTCCCGGCAATCTTGATTCCAACTTGTGTTTCTTCCAGTCCAGCATTTCTCATGATGTACTCTGCATATAAGTTAAATAAACATGGTGACAATATACAGCCTTGCCGTACTCCTTTTCCTATTTGGAACCAGTCTGTTGTTCCATGACCAGTTCTAACTGTTGCTTCCTGACCTGCATACAGATTTCTCAAGAGGCAGATCAGGTGGTCTGGTATTCCCATCTCTTTCAGAATTTTCCATAGTTTATTGTGATCCACACAGTCAAAGGCTTTGGCATAGTCAATAAAGCAGAAATAGATGTTTTTCTGGAACTCTCTTGCTTTTTCCATGATCCAGCGGATGCTGGCAATTTGATCTCTGGTTCCTCTGCCTTTTCTAAAACCAGCTTGAACATCAGGAAGTTCACGGTTCACATATTGCTGAAGCCTGGCTTGGAGAATTTTGAGCATTATTTTACTAGCGTGTGAGATGAGTGCAATTGTGCGGTAGTTTGAGCACTCCTTGGCATTGCCTTTCTTTGGGATTGGGATGAAAACTGACCTTTTCCAATCTTGTGGCCACTGCTGAGTTTTCCAAATTTGCTGGCATATTGAGTGCAGCACTTTCACAGCATCATCATTCAGGACTTGGAATAGTTCCACTGGAATTCCATCACCTCCACTAGCTTTGTTCGTAGTGATGCTTTCTAAGGCCCATTTGACTTCACATTCCAAGATGTCAGGAGGATAGAAGGAGGGAATGAAAAGGAGAGAGACAGATCCAGTCACTAATCAGTTTCCTAAGTGTTTTCCTTGGTTTAGAACACACAGAAATTCACAGAGTTGGGTAGAGTAGAGAGGGGTTAGGGAGGAGATGCAGGCGACCTGGTGGAGAAAAAGAAGAGTCCAGAGGTGGAGAGAGCAGTCAAGCCAGTAATCTCGCTCCCTAGTAAAAAGTGGGTACTGAATATTGGGTTCTTAAAGGTACAAAAGTGGTAACAAATACCTAAAAGCAAAAATTAAAAATCTAGAGTAGAGTTTGGAGTTTCAAAATACAGTGTTAAAGAAAAGAAGAAGGAAAAGAAAGAGAAAAAGAAAAAGGAAAAAAAAGAGTCACAAAAGTTATAAAGAAAATATAGGTACAAAATTGATCAGATCAGATCAGTCGCTCAGTCGTGTCCGACTCTTCACGACCCCATGAACTGCAGCACGCCAGGCCTCCCTGTCCATCACCAATTCCCGGAGGTCACTCAGACTCACATCCATCGAGTCAGTGATGCCATCCAGCCATCTCATCCTCTGTCGTCCCCTTCTCCTCCTGCCCTCAATCCCTCCCAGCATCAGAGTCTTCTCCAATGAGTCAACTCTTCGCATGAGGTGGCCAAAGTACTGGAGTTTCAGCTTTAGCATCATTCCTTCCAAAGAAATCCCAGGGCTGATCTCCTTCAGAATGGACTGGTTGGATCTCCTTGCAGTCCAAGGGACTCTCAAGAGTCTTCTCCAACACCACAGCTCAAAAGCATCAATTCTTCGGCACTCAGCCTTCTTCACAGTCCAGCTCTCACATCCATACATGACCACAGGAAAGACCATAGCCTTGACTAGGCGAACCTTTGTTGGCAAAGTAATGTTTCTGCTTTTGAATATGCTATCTAGGTTGGTCATAACTTTCCTTCCAAGGAGTAAGCGTCTTTTAATTTCATGGCTGCAGTCACCATCTGCAGTGATTTTGGAGCCCCCAAAAATAAAGTCTGACACTGTTTCCACTGTTTCTCCATCTATTTCCCATGTAGTGATGGGACCAGATGCCATGATCTTTGTTTTCTGAATGTTGAGCTTTAAGCCAACCTTTCCACTCTCCACTTTCACTTTCATCAAGAGGTTTTTGAGTTCCTCTTCACTTTCTGCCATAAGGGTGGTGTCATCTGCATATCTGAGGTTATTGATATTTCTCCCAGCAATCTTGATTCCAACTTGTGTTTCTTCCAGTCCAGCATTTCTCATGATGTACTCTGCATATAAGTTAAATAAACATGGTGACAATATACAGCCTTGACGTACTCCTTTTCCTATTTGGAACCAGTCTGTTGTTCCATGACCAGTTCTAACTGTTGCTTCCTGACCTGCATACAGATTTCTCAAGAGGCAGATCAGGTGGTCTGGTATTCCCATCTCTTTCAGAAGTTTCCATAGTTTATTGTGATCCACAGAGTCAAAGGCTTTGGCATAGTCAATAAAGCAGAAATAGATGTTTTTCTGGAACTCTCTTGCTTTTTCCATGATCCAGCGGATGTTGGCCATTTGATCTCTGGTTCCTCTGCCTTTTCTAAAACCAGCTTGAACATCAGGAAGTTCACAGTTCACATATTGCTGAAGCCTGGCTTGGAGAATTTTGAGCATTACTTTACTAGCGTGTGAGATGAGCGCAATTGTGCGGTACCAAAAAGCAAAAGTTAAAAATCTAGAGTAGAGTTTGGAATTTCAAAAATACAATGTTAAAGAAAAGAAGAAGAAAAAGAAAGAAAAAAAAAGAAAACAAAAACAAACAATGTCACAAAAATTATAAAGAAGATATAGGTACAAATTGATAATAAATACCAGAAAGCATAAATTAAAGATCTCCTTTAGAAGGCAATGGGTTGCTTTTCTGGGTGCCTGATGTCCTCTGCCAGCACTCAGAAGTTGTTTTGTGGAATTTACTCGGCGTTTAAATGTTCTTTTGATGAATTTGTGGAGGAAAAAGTGTTCGCCCCGTCCTATTCCTCCACCATCTTAGCTCCTCTATAAAAGACCTTCAAGGCTAGGAAGCCAAACCAAGAACTCATTGTCCGAGTTCACATGCATATCTATACATTTGGGTTAATTCCTCTCTGCTCAAAGTTCCCCCCAAAATATACTGAGATTCCTGGGACTGGTAGGAAGTGATCTTCCTTACTCACTTGGTAAGGCTGGAAAACCTCAAGTCAAGGAACCAGGAAGTTTCTTAGAAGGGGCTTAATAAGCATTGGCTCTGTAAAGTCAAGCTTACTTCCTTAAAGCTGTCTGGTCATATCTCATTCTACATACATCATTCTCCAATTTGATATCATCCTAGTCAAGCCTTAGTAATATAACCATTTCCAACTCTGTCCTGTCACAAGAAGAACAGATTCTTCTCCAACTTACGCAAATAGCTATATTGCTGTGAAAATAAGAATACACATTAAGAGTATGAATTCTGGAGGGGTTAGATAGGGAGAAAAGATAAATGTTCAATTCTGTTTATGAAGGTATACTATACCAAACTGCAGTAAGTCATAGATAGCTTAAGAGAAAAAAAGCTTTCTTAAATCTAGAAAACAAAGCATGAAAGAACTAGAAAAATCTCACACAAAAAGTAATACAAACTGTAGTTGTGCTCATCAGTTTATTCAGTTCCCTATGATTAAATCTTATTTTGCTTGATCTTGAGCTACTAGTTTTATGAATCATTCTGTTTTTCCATTACAGCTTTGGAAATTCTTACCCGATTTAATGATATGATCTTAAAGTTATTGGAAACTGATATCCTGTCAGATATCAGAGTCCTTTCCATGAATCTGAAGACAAAGAGTTTTTGCAAAAGCTTTCAGGAAACATCAAAGTAAAACAATAACTGTCTGTGACTGACAAAATGACCATGGTTAAAAACTTGATGAAAGTTCATTTAAGCACAACTGACAAGGAAATTTGGTTATTTCTGTGTTGTACAACAGTTTAGGATGATAACTAGAATTATGACTGATAACATGGTATGAGGATGTATCAGATTCTAGGAATTTCATATTCTTTCTGGAACACACACTAATAATATACATCCTTACAAATATAACAGGAAAGTTAAACATCACTTCCTTAAAAAAAGAGAATAACTCTATTTTTTATTGGCATATAGCCAACTAACAATGTTGTGAGTTTCAGATGAACAGTAAAAGGACTGAGCCATACATATACACGTATCCTGCTGCTGCTGCTAAGTCGCTTCAGTCGTGTCTGACTCTGTGCGACCCAATAAACGGTAGCCCACCAGGCTCCCCAATCCCTGGGGTTCTCCAGGCAAGAACACTGGAGTGGGTTGCCATTTCCTTTTCCAATGCATGCATGCATGCATGCATGCTAAGTCGCTTCAGTCGTGTCTGACTGTGCGACCCTATGGACAGCACCCCACTAGGCTCTTCTGAGCATGGGATTCTCCAGGCAAGAATACTAGAGTGGGTTGCCATTTCCTTCTCCATTCTCCCCCAAATTCCCTTCCCATCTAGACTGCCACATAACACTGAGCAGAGAGCTTCTATGTGCTATACAATAGGTCCTTGTTGGTTATCTGTTTTAAATATAGCAGTGTGTACATGTCCATCCCAGACTCCCTAGCTATCCCTTCACCCCATCTTTTCCCCCAGCCACCGTAAGTTCATTATCTAAGACTGTGAGTCTCTTTCACAGTTAAACATTACTTTTTACTTGATAATATTTCCCATGTAAATTAACACAATTAGCTTAACATCTGTCTTTTTATAAGGAGAGAGAACAATCTTTTGAAAAGTTCCTGGGGCCCTTTAGTTGTTTAGTCACTCAGTCATGCCTGACTCTTTGTAACCCCACAGACTGCAGAACGCCAGGCTTCCCTGTCCTTCACTATTTCTCAGAGTTTGCTTAAACTCATGTTCATTGAGTTGGTGATGCCATCCTACCAGCTCACCCTCTGTTGTCCCCTTCTCCTCCTGCTTTTAATCTTTCCCAGCATCAGGGTCTTTTCTAATGACTTGGCTCTTCACATCTGGTGGACAAAGTATTGGAGCTTCAGCTTCACCACCAGTCCTTCCAATGAATATTCAGGGCTGATTTCCTTTAGGATTGACTGGTTTGATTTCCTTGCAGTCCAAGGAACTCTCAAGAGCCTTCTCTAGCATCACAGTTCAAAGGCATTGATTCTTTGGCACTCAGCCTTTTTTATTGTCCAGCTCTCACGTCTGTACATGTACTACAGGAAAAACCATAGCTTTGACTATATGGACCTTTGTTGGCAAAGTAATGTCTGTGCTTTTCAATATACTGACTACGTCTGTCATAGCTTTTCTTCTAAGAAGTAAGCATCCTTTAATTTCATAGTAGCAGTTACTGTCTGTAGTGATTTTGGAGCCCAAGAAAATAAAGTAAGTCACTGTTTCCATCGTTTCTCCATCTATTTGCAATGGAGTGATGGAACCCGATGCCATGATCTTAGTTTTTTGAATGTTGAATTCTAAGGCAGCTTTTTCACTCTCCTCTTTCACCTGCATCAAGAGGCTCTTTAATTACTCTTAACTTTCTGCCATTAGGGTGGTATCATTTGTGTATCTGAAGTTATTGATATTTCTCCCTGCAATCTTGATTCTAGATTGTGCTTCACCCAGTCCAGCATTTCACATGATGTACTCTGCCTGTAAGTTAAATAATCAGGGGCCCTCTGGAAAATCCCAAAGTTAGTTCAAGGTCAAAAAGACTTCATTTAGAATTTGATTTTTGGTAAGTTTTCCAAACTTTTTAAGAGATTAAAAAGAGGCAGCAAGAATACACAGAGAAACTGTACAAAAATGACCCAGATAATCATGATGGTGTGGTCACTCACCTAGAGCCAGATATCCTGTAATCTGAAGTCAAGCAGGTCTTAGAAAGCATTACTACAAACAAGGCTAGTGCACTGGAAAAGGTCAGTTTTCATTCCAATCCCAAAGAAGGGAAGTGCCAAAGAATGTACAAGCTACTATACAGTTGCACTCATTTCACATGCTAGTAATATTATGCTCAAAATCCTTCAAGCTAGACTTGAAGCAGCATGTGAACAGAGAACTTCCAGATGTGTAGGCTGAGTTTAGAAAAGGGAGAGGAACCAGAGATCAAATTGCCAACATCTGTTGGATCATAGAGAAAGCAAGAGAATTTGAGAAAAACATCTAATTATGCTTCATTGACTAACTAAAGCATTTGGTTGTGTGGATCACAACAAACTGTGGGAAATTCTTAAAGAGATGGGACTACCAGGCCACCTTACCTGCCTCTGAGAAACCTGTATGCAGGTCAAGAAGCAACAGTTAGATGGAACAATAGACTGGTTCCAAATTGGAAAAGGAGTATTTCCCAATACAAGGCTGCATTTTAACTTATATGCAGAGTACATCATGCAAAATGCTGGGCTGGATGAATCACAAGCTAGAATCAAGATTGCTAGGAGAAATATCAACAACCTCAGATATGCAGATGATACCATTCTAATGGCAGAAAACGAAGAGGAACTAAAGAGCCTCTTGATGAAGGTGAAAGATGAGAGTGAAAAAGCTAACTTAAAACTCAAAATTCAAAAAAACGAAGATCATGGCATCCAGTCCCATCACTTCATGGCAAATAGATGGGGAAAAAGTCAAAACAGTGACATATTTTATTTCCTTGGGCTTCAAAATCAGTGCATATGGTGACAGCAGCCATGAAATTAAAAGACACTTGCTCCTTGGAAGGAGAGCTACGACCAACGTAGACAGCATATTAAAAGCAAAGACCTCACTTTAATGACAAAAGTCCGTATAGTCAAAGCTATGGTTTTTCCAGGAGTCATGTATGGATGTGAGAGTTGGACCATAAAGAAGGCTGAGAACTGAAGAACTGATGCCTTTGAATTGTGGAGAAGACTCTTGAGTCCCTTGGACTGCAAGGAGATCAAAGTAGTCAATCCTAAAGGAAATCTACACTAAATATTCATTGAAAGGATTGGTGCTGAAGTTGAAGTTCCAATACTTTGGATTTGAAGAGCTGACTCATTGGAAAAGACCCTGATTGTGGGAAAGATTGAAGGCAAAAGAAGAAGAGGGCAGCAGAAAATGAGGTGGTTAGATAGCATTACCAACTTAGTGGACATGAATTTGAGCCAACTCTGGGAGACAGTGAAGGACAGGGAAGCCTGACGTGCTGAAGTTCAAGGGTTGCAAAAAGTCAGACACGACTTAGTGACTGAATTACAAAAATAAGTTTTTCAAAAATATCAAAAGATTTCAGAACACTTGGTTAAACAGTAGCATAGGTCACTGTGAAATAACAGTTAACCATTTAACCAAAATGACAAAGCTCTCAAAGGCAAATATGGCAATTACATAGTAGTAAAAAGAAATTTAGCTCTTTCAACATAGAAGATTTGCTTTTCTTTTCCTTTTACTTGTGTTGAGGCATAGCTGATTTACAATGTTATGTAAATTTCATGTGTACAACATAGTAATTCACAAATTTTAAAGGTTATACTCCATTTACAATTATTTAAAATATTGGCCCTATTTCCTATGCTATACAATGTATCCTTGTAACATTTATTTTACATATAGTAGTTTGTACCTCTTAACCCTCTACCCCTATGTTCTGCCCCCCTTTCCCTAACCCCACTGGTCACCACTAGTTTGGTCTCTAATGTATGAGCCTGTTTCTTTTTTTGTTGTATTCAGTAGTTTATTTTTTAAATTCCACAAATAAGTGATAACACAGTAGCTGGAGAAGACTTATTTCCTTAAGTAATCAAAGATCTGATAAAAGAACATGAATTATAAGAAATTTCCTTAACAATGTTCACACATAATTACAGCAGTTTTAATTATATTGATTATGTTGTGCATTACATCTCTAGTATTTGTTTCTCTTATAATTGGAAGTTTATACCTTCTGATTCAAAGTGAAGTAGCTCAGCTGTGTCCGACTCTTTGCAATCCCGTGGACTGTAGCCTACTGGGCTCCTCGGCAAGAATACTGGAGTGGGTTGCCATTTCCGTCTCCAGGGGATCTTCCTGACCCAGGGATCAAACCTGGGTTTCCCGCATTGCAGGCAGATGCTTTAACCTCTGAGCCACCAGGGAAGCATACCTTCTGATTACTTTCCTCCAATTCCACCTCTCCCCTTTGTCCTTTATTCTTGTCTTTCTCATTCTGGAACAATTACTTATTCTATTTTATGACAAAATCACTCTCATTTTTTTCTTAACAAAAATAAGTCTCCATACCTCATACTTTTTCTTACTTAAAATCATACCCTACATACCTTGTATACTTGGCATAGTTTTTTTCCTACTGCTTTTAATTATATGAATTAATTAGAATTCTTAACTCTTAGAGACCTTAATTTCTAGTAAAAACTAAGAAAAGAAATTGGAACTTTCTGTCACACCAACACTCTAGAGGTGGCAAACTTATGATGTCATTTCATAATATCCAGAATCACAGGCTTCCACGTTGTACACTTTTTTAATGGAGCAAAAGGATGCTTACTACTAGAACTAATTTTTTTCTGTCTATAATTAGAGACCAAAAGTGAGCAAACAGACTTTCTTGTTTTCTATCTGTAAAAATCAAGCATTTTATTTATATAGCAAGAAAGCACTCATTTATTTTCTATTTAAATAGCATGCTTGAGACTTAAAATCACGTTTTGCAGTGTACTGCAGGATGCTAAAAAAGACTTCATCCATATTGCCTTGGATTTTTGGACATCTTGTTATATGTTTTCCATCATCCATTGCAACAGTTAATTCAGCTTCCTTAACCTGAACTGGACACTTCAAGGATGTAAAAGCTACACTTAGGTTTAGTAAAGTTTGAGAATATTATTTAGAAATTATCTAAATATTCAGTGGACATTTCAAGGGACCAAAAAGATTTTGGAAACTATTATAAACTATTTTATATTTTATAAAACATAATTGTTGAAAAGTTCATTTATAATTTATTTTTAAAAATTTATTTATTTAAAACATTTTTGGCTGTGCTGGGTCTTTGTTGCTGCATGATGGCTTTCTCTAGTTTTGAGGAGCAGCGTCTATTCTTCCTTGTGTTGCACCAGGATTCTCCTTGCGGTAACTTCTGTTGTTGTGGAGCACAGGCTCTAGGTGCCTGGGCTTCAGAAGTTGCAGCACATGGGCTTAGTAGTTGGGGCTTCTGGGCTCTAGAGCGTGGGCTCAGTGGTTGTGCTGCATGGTCTTAGTTGCTCCGAGGCATGTGGAATATTTCCAGACCAAGGATCAAATCTGTGTCCCCTGCATTGGCAAGCAGATTCTTATCCACTGTACCAAGAAAGTCTGAAAGGTTCATTTATAAACTTTATTTCATCTACATTTAGTTAATTCTTTTGTTCTTAACAATTATGTTTGGACATAAAATGTTTGGACATGAAATTGGTGACAATTTCATGAGATATTATACAAGTTAAATTATTTTAAATTATGTTTCTTCCTGACTAGTAAACCCAGATAGAACAAAAGTTGTATATATGTATAATATTTAATTCTAACAACCCTGAAGACATGCCTACTTTTGTTTCACTAAACCAGTGATATTCTTATTTGCCAAAGATTACCCATCATGTGAACTTGAAAAATATTGGGTTGTTTCCATATTTCTCTGAGAGAATATTTAATTTATATAAGTATTTATTTTCCTTTAAGCCAATTAAATAGAGTTCTTTTACAAATTGGGGCTGCTCTGGTGGCTCAGTGGTAAAGAATCTGCCTGCCAATGCAGGAGATGTGGGTTTGATCCCTGAGTCGGGAAGATCCCCTGCAGGAGGACATGGCAATTCACTCCAGTATTCTTGCCTGGGAAATCCCAGGGACAGAGAAGCCTTGTGGGCTATAGTCCATAGGGTTGCAAAGAGTGGGACGCAACTTACTGACTAAACAGTATAGGCATACATAAACACACAAGACAAACAAACTGAAATCTTGCAACTTTTATTTAAAAATTTTAGTCATATGTAAGGTATATTAATTCACAAAAGAACAGTTGGATCCAAATTGTGTTTCTGGCAGATTAATAGGTTGATGACCCACTACTTGGCTAAGGTTTTCACTTGTATTCAAGGAGAAGACTTTTAAGAGATTTCACTTTCTCAGATTCCAAAAGCTCCTAGTTCCTTTTCCGTAGTTGCTTTGAGGGGTGTTTGAACCCCTTGAAAGCCCCTAATGTGGGGTAAGGGACCTTAAGATCAAGTGTCTGTAGGGAGTTGAGGGGCCAAAGTGGGAAGGAAAAGGTCTGGTAGGGTGGACAGAAGGCTGGAGGAGGCAGGAGTTTGATGGGTCTTAGTATAGGATTCAAGGGAGCTGAACGGAAGATGTAAGGTGGCAAAAGGAGGAAGGAGGAGCAGAGAATATGGGAAGGAAGGGGTCTTAGAGGAGTCAGTTTGGCAAGATTCTAAGTTTTCCCAATGAAGTTTCAAATTATCCGCAGCAAAATCATGCTGACAAAAAGAAAGTAGAGGGATTTCCCTGGTGGCCCACTGGCTCAGAATCTGCTACCAGTGCAGGAGACATGGGTTTAATCCCTGGTTTGGGTACTAAGATCCCAAGTGCTGCAAGTCGACTAAGTCCACATGCCACAACTACTAAGCCCACGCACCGCAACTACTCAAGCCTGTGCACCTAGAGCCTGTGCTCTGCAACCAGAGGAGCCACCGAAATGAGAAGTCTGCGCATTGCAACTAGAGAGTAGCCCCTGCTCTTTGAAACTAGAGAAAGCGGCACACAGCAATGAAGAGCCAGTGGAGCCAAAAATAGAGAAATAAAAAAATTTTTAATTAAAAAAAAAAGGAAGTGGACAAAATTGGTGGAGAATGTAATCAGCACAGCTTTGAGAAGAGGGTTTCAGTTGACTGGAAAGTCCCAGGAGGAACACTGTCAAATAGAGAGGACAGAGAAGTCCTAAAACAAACAAACAAACAAACTTCTTTAAGGTCTGAATATCAGCTTCCAATTAGGAGGGGCATCTTCTGACCATTTTTTAGTCGCTAAGTCGTGTCTGACTCTTTGTGATCCCATGGACTGTAGCCCACCAGGCTCTTCTGTCCATGGGATTTCCCAGGCAAGAGTACTAGAGTGGGTTGCCTTTTCCTTCTCTAGGGGATCTTCCCTACCCAGGGACTGAACCCACATCTTGTGCATTGGCAGGTGGATTCCTTTACCACTGAGCCACATAGGAAGCACCTTCTGACCATAGAGTTCTTTTTTAAAAAAATTCTTTCAATATCTTATTTTATCATATTTCAGCAAGTACAAACAGTAAATATTTCTGGCAATATTGAGCTGATTTTTAAAAATTATCTCTTTGCCTTTTCTTTCAAACCAAGGTATAACTACCAAGTGACTCGAAACCAGACCTTTCATGACTTAACTATGGACACAAGAGCTGTCCTGAAAAAGAGTGCAAAAGGTGCAACTCTCCTAAGACCCAGAAATACAAAGATCACTGAAAGAAAAGAGGGCTTAACTCCCCTGCAAGCTGGCAACAGTCAGTAGGAGGAGAGCTGCAAATGAGTGCGGCCCACATTCCTGTTTGGCTACATTCTTGGGGCTCCCCCAACCTGATGGTTGAGCCACCTGTACACACAAGAACCAATAGCCTGCCTTCAAGCTGAGGTCTCAGGACACAACATGAGACAAATAAAAAAGTAATAGCTGTTTCTGGGAGGGAAAGGATAGATAACCAAAGTGTTGTGTTAGTTGTTCAGTCATGTCCAATTCTTTGCAACCCCATGGACTGTAGCCTGCCAGGCTCCTCTGTCATGGACTTCTCCAGGCAAGAAAATACTGGAGTAAGTTGCCATGCCCTCCTGCAGGGGATCTTTCTGATCAAAGTGTACCCCAAAAACAAAATTCATAAGAATCACAATTCAGAGAACGAATTCTCTTTTGGGGGGGCTAGGCTAGATCTTAACCCACTCCAGTGTTCTTTAATGGAGAATCCCAAGGATGGGGCAGCCTGGTGGGCTGCCATCTATGGGGTCGCACAGAGTTGGACACGACTGAAGTGACTTAGCATAGCATAGCATAGGCTGGATCTTAGTTGAGGAACACAGGATCTTTAGTTGTGGTGTGTGAGCTCTAGTTCCCTTTCTAGAGATCAAACCTGAGTCCTCTGTGTTGCAAAGAGGGGTCTTAACCACTGGGCAACCAGGGAAGACCCAAAGAACTTGATAGTGTTTTTCTCCTGCTAATGTGAAATTGGAAAGGAAGGGCCCACATAAAATTTTGCCTTTCTCTCTTGACTGAGCCATATAGAGACTTCCAGGAGCACCGACTTTGGGATGAAGTCTTACCCTTCTGCCAATGTTCCTAGGATTCCATCTGAGGAGGGTGGCTCAGTAGTCCCTTCTCATCCCCAGAAACTGTAGAAGAGGGAAAATAATTTTCTCTGTACCCTTCTGAATTCCTGTCTGAGACTCATAATAAAACACAAATTAACAAGAGCAAAGCAGACAGAAGTTTGTTAATCTGTCTCTCTCATACATACATGGGAGATACTGAGGGAAAAAATAAATAAAATTTCCTAAGGTGGCTTAGGAATTCAGGATTAAATGCCATCTTAATAGGGAAAGGTGAAGGGTTGCAGGGGTGGGGGGGATGTAGGCTTTAGAGGAGTGCAAGTGTGCTAAGTCACTTCATTCATGTCCGACTCTTTGTGACCCCAGGGACTATAGCCCAATAGGCACCTCTGTCCATGGGATTCTCCAGGCAAGAATACTGGAGTGGGCTGCCATGCCCTCCTCCAGAAGATCTTCCCGACCCACGGATCTAACCTGTGACCTGGGGATCAAATCGGAGTCTCTTACATCTTCTGTATCATCAGGCAGGTTCTTTACTACTAACGCACCTGGGAAGCCAGCTTCACAGCACCATTCAAAGATTCTAGATCAAAGATTCCAGCAGGACTACTGTCACAGTCTGGCATAGCCAGAGGTGCCCACCTCTTAAGCAGGCACCTGCCGTTACGATCAGCCTTTGCAGGAACTGGAGATTGATTGCCCCGGAAGTGGGGGGCCCTGCCACACCTGCCTCACCTCACCTTGACCTTGTGAGCACTTAAGCTGGGAGAGTCATTGACTCGTGACGAAAATCAGAAATTTAGACCTCTTGTAAAATATAGTTCCATCAAGGGGAGTGTATTTGTTTCTTCAGGTTGCCATAACAACGTCTCACAAACCAGGTGAGTTAGAACAGAAGAAATCTATTTTCTCACAGTTCTGGAAGCTAGAAGTGTGGAATCAAGGTGAGGGTGAGATTAGCTCCCTTTGAGGTTCTGAGGGAGAATTTATTCCCTTGTTTCCCCTGATGGCCTGCAATCCTGGCACTCCTCGGCTCATAGGTGGGTGCATCGCTACCCTCTCTGCCTGCGTCTTAAAGTGGGCTTCTCTCTGTGTCTTTCTGTCTTCACATGACTGCCTCCTTCTAAGGACACCAGCCAGATTAGTGGCCAATCTTACTCCAGTATGAACTCATCTTAAGTAATTACATGACCCTATTTCCAAATAAGGTCACATTCTTGGGGTTAGGAATTCCATTTACTTAAAAAAAATTTATTTACTTCTTTATTTGGCTACATCGGGTCTTAGTTTCAGCATACGGGCTTTTTCACTGTGGTGCACAGACTCTCGAGTTGTGGTGCATGGGCTTAATTGCTTTGAGGCATGTGGGATCTTAGTTCCCTGACCAGGGATCAAACTTGTGTCCTTTGCACTACAAGGCAGATTCTTAACTACTGGACCACCAGGAAAGTCCCGGGACTTCCACTTACTAGTAATTAATTTACTTATTGAGAGAAGATGACACAAATGAACCCATAATAGGGCAAAATAAATAAATAAGAATTTTATTTTACATCAGTTTTGAGAGCTGCTTTGTTCTCAGATCAGATCAGATCAGTCGCTCAGTCATGTCCGACTCTTTGCGACCCCATGAACCGCAGCACGCCAGGCCTCCCTGTCCATCACCAACTCCCGGAGGTCACTCAGACTCACATCCATCGAGTCAGTGATGCCATCCAGCCATCTCATCCTCTGTCGTCCCCTTCTCCTCCTGCCCCCAATCCCTCCCAGCATCAGAGTCTTCTCCAATGAGTCAACTCTTCACATGAGGTGGCCAAAATACTGGAGTTTCAGCTTTAGCATCATTCCTTCCAAAGAAATCCCAGGTTGATCTCCTTCAGAATGGACTGGTTGGATCTCCTTGCAGTCCAAGGGACTCTCAGGAGTCTTCTCCAACACCACAGTTCAAAAGCATCAATTCTTCGGCACTCAGCCTTCTTCACAGTCCAGCTCTCACATCCATACGTGACCACAGGAAAGACCATAGCCTTGACTAGGCGAAGCTTTGTTGGCAAAGTGATGTCTCTGCTTTTGAATATGCTATCTAGGTTGGTCATAACTTTCCTTCCAAGGAGTAAGCATCTTTTAATTTCATGGCTGCAGTCACCATCTGTAGTGATTTTGGAGCCCAGAAAAATAAAATCTGACACTGTTTCCACTGTTTCTCCATCTATTTCCCATGTAGTGATGGGCCCAGATGCCATGATCTTCGTTTTCTGAATGTTGAGCTTTAAGCCAACCTTTTCACTCTCCACTTTCACTTTCATCAAGAGGCTTTTGAGTTCCTCTTCACTTTCTGCCATATAGGGTGGTGTCATCTGCATATCTGAGGTTATTGACATTTCTCCCAGCAATCTTGATTCCAACTTGTGTTTCTTCCAGTCCAGCATTTCTCATGATGTACTCTGCATATAAGTTAAATAAACATGGTGACAATATATAGCCTTGACGAACTCCTTTTCCTATTTGGAACCAGTCTGTTGTTCCATGACCAGTTCTAACTGTTGCTTCCTGACCTGCATACAGATTTCTCAAGAGGCAGATCAGGTGGTCTGGTATTCCCATCTCTTTCAGAATTTTCCACAGTTTATTGTGATCCACAGAGTCAAAGGCTTTGGCATAGTCAAGAAAGCAGAAATAGATGTTTTTCTGGAACTCTCTTGCTTTTTCCATGATCCAGCGGATGTTGGCCATTTGATCTCTAGTTCCTCTGCCTTTTCTAAAACCAGCTTGAACATCAGGAAGTTCACGGTTCACATATTGCTGAAGCCTGGCTTGGAGAATTTTGAGCATTACTTTACTAGCGTGTGAGATGAGTGCAATTGTGCGGTAGTTTGAGCATTCTTTGGCATTGCCTTTCTTTGGGATTGGGATGAAAACTGACCTTTTCCAATCCTGTGGCCACTGCTAAGTTTTCCAAATTTGCTGGCATATTGAGTGCAGCACTTTCACAGCATCATCTTTCAGGATTTGGAATAGCTCCACTGGAATTCCATCACCTCCACTAGCTTTGTTTGTAGTGATGCTTTCTAAGGCCCACTTGACTTCACATTCCAGGATGTCTGGCTCTAGGTCAGTGATCACACCATCATGATTATCTGGGTCGTGAAGCTCTTTTTTGTACAGTTCTTCTGTGTAGTCTTGCCACCTCTTCTTAATATCTTCTGCTTCTGTTAGGTCCGTACCATTTCTGTCCTTTATTGAGCCCATCTTTGCATGAAATGTTCCTTTGGTATATCTGATTTTCTTGAAGAGATCCCTAGTCTTTCCCATTCTGTTGTTTTCCTCTATTTCTTTGCATTGATCGCTGAAGAAGGCTTTCTTATCTCTTCTTGCTATTCTTTGGAACTCTGCATTCAGATGTTTATATCTTTCCTTTTCTCCTTTGCTTTTCATCTCTCTTCTTTTCACAGCTATTTGTAAGGCCTCCCCAGATAGCCATTTTGCTTTTTTGCATTTCTTTTCCATGGGGATGGTCTTGATCCCTGTCTCCTGTACAGTGTCACGAACCTCATTCCATAGTTCATCAGGCACTCTATCTATCAGATCTAGGCCCTTAAATCTATTTCTCACTTCCACTGTATAAGCATAAGGGATTTGATTTAGGTCATACCTGAATGGTCTAGTGGTTTTCCCTACTTTCTTCAATTTAAGTCTGAATTTGGCAATAAGGAGTTCATGGTCTGAGCCACAGTCAGCTCCTGGTCTTGTTTTTGCTGATTGTATAGAGCTTCTCCATCTTTGGCTGCAAAGAATATAATCGATCTGATTTCGGTGTTGACCATCTGGTGATGTCCATTTATAGAGTCTTCTCTTGTGTTGTTGGAAGAGGGTATTTGCTATGACCAGTGCATTTTCTTGGCAAAACTCTGTTAGTCTTTGCCCTGCTTCATTCCGTATTCCAAGGCCAAATTTGCCCGTTACTCCAGGTGTTTCTTAACTTCCTACTTTTGCATTCCAGTCCCCTATAATGAAAAGGACATCTTTTTTGGGTGTTAGTTCTAAAAGGTCTTGTAGGTTTTCATAGAAGCGTTCAACTTCAGCTTCTTCAGCGTTACTGGTTGGGGCATAGACTTGGATTACTGTGACATTGAATGGTTTGCCTTGGAAACAAACAGGGATCATTCTGTCGTTTTTGAGATTGCATCCAAGTACTGCATTTCAGACTCTTTTGTTGACCATGATGGCCACTCCATTTCTTCTGAGGGATTCCTGCCCGCAGTAGTAGATATAATGGTCCTCTGAGTTAAATTCACCCATTCCAGTGCATTTTAGTTCGCTAATTCCTAGAATGTTGACATTCACTCTTGCCATCTCTTGTTTTACCCCCTTCTGATGCCTATGTCAGAAGCTTTCTCTATCTCCTTTATACTTTAATAAAACTTTATTACACAAAAGCTCTGAGCGATCAAGCCTCATCTCTGGCCCCGGATTGAATTCTTCTCCTCTGGGGGCCAAGAATCCCAGTCTTCGCGTGATTCAACAACAACCTTTCATCTTGGGGGCTCGTCCAGGATCCTTCAGGACAAGGCTTATGTACAGAAATATGTCGTGAAGAATTATTTCTACTATTACCTGTTCCAATTTTCAGCTGCTTTGGGACAAGAAGTGTTCTACATCACATTCCTTCCATTCACTCACTGGAATATAGACCCTTATTTGTCCAGAACTGACCATCATATGGGTTAGAGTGGGCAAGTAAAGTCTTCACCTGAGAGAGGAAAGAGCAACCTTTGAGTGTGCTCGCGCTCTACCGCCATGCATTCACGCTCTACCGAGGAAGGACAGCGGTGAGGACCGGCGCACTAAGCACGGCCGAGAGGAGCTACCCCACGACCGAGGTCAGGAAGGGCGGCGGTGAGGAGAGACCCCTCATCCAAGATAAGGTGTGATGGCTGTGCTTTGCTGGAGCAGCCGGGAAGAGATACCCCACACCCAAGGTAAGAGAAACCCAAGTAAGACGGTAGGTCTTGCAAGAGGGCACCAGAGGGCAAATACACTGAAACCATACTCACAGAAAACTAGTCAATCTAATCACACCAGGACCACAGCCTTGTCTAACTCAATGAAATTAAGCCATGCCCGTGGGGCAACCCAGGATGGGCGGGTCATGGTGAAGAGATCTGACAGGGTGTGGTCCACTGGAGAAGGGAATGGCAAACCACTTCAGTATTCTTGCCTTGAGAACCCCATGAACAGTATGAAAAGGCAAAATGATAGGATACTGAAAGAGAAACTCCCCAGGTCAGTAGGGGCCCAATACGCTACTGGAGATCAGTGGAGAAATAACTCCAGAAAGAAGGAAGGGATGGAGCCAAAGCAAAAAGAATATCCAGCTGTGGCTGTGTCTGGTGATAGAAGCAAAGTCCGATGCTGTAAAGAGCAATATTGCATAGGAACCTGGAATGTCAGGTCCATGAATCAAGGCAAATTGGAAGTGGTCAAACAAGAGATGGCAACAGTGAATGCTTTGTTCTAAGTGTCCTTATTTCTGTTTGGAGCAAGGATCACAACCTGGTGATTCAGGGCCAAATTTGGCTTCCAGGAGTGTTTGTTAGGTCAGTGTCTCCACCATTCCCTAGTATGTTAAGCTGGCCACTTCACAAATTTGCTTACCTGAGTGGTCCTTGAAGGCATCTGCACATGTGACCCTTGGTTTAGAGCTTGCTGTCTCAGTGTGCCTTCATGTTTTACCATCTTAGCATCAGAATTACCCTGGGAAGCAGAACAAATGTGTTCCCATTTCGATGAACAGGACACAGAGGCTCAGAAAGTAAAGGGTATCTGCCTGAATCACACAGTTGGAAGTAATGGAGCTGAGTCTCCCACCCAAGTCTCCAGCCACCCTGATGGGGCTTGTACCTGATCAGGACATCTCCACGTTTCCAAAGCTGTAAGGCTGCAGTGGGCTCTCAGGACCCGCCCTCTGCCCCACTTCTTCAGCTAGATTTTCAGAGTAGTAAATGCCACTGGCATTTTGAGTCACAGAGACTTTTTAAACTCAGGCACATTCCTGGAGGAAAGCCTTTGCAGATGTTCCTCTGAGAGAGAAGAAAGTATAATAATATGCTGTCTGAGTTAAGGGCAGACTGGTTTTGAGCTTGGTTAAAATTTTCCTTCTCCAAATATGCAAGAAAATGGAGTGAAAGGGACTACTCCTTCTTTTCTCTTATTCTGGAATTCCTATTAAATAGGATGGCAAACATTTTGGAACCACCCTCCAGGCTTCCTAACCTTTCTTTTTCTTTTTTTCCCCATATGCCAATGTGGTACTTTAAAATTAAAGATCCAGATGTGGAAAAACCTTTGAGGGAAGGTCTTGCTTAGGGGTCAAGCCCCTCCCTCCAGCCCCCTACCCCTTTGAAGGCATTGCCTTCTTGGAGAGAGTGGTTCTTCAACTTGCTTTTTGGTTGCTCTTTTGAGAACTGGATATTTGTTCTGGGTCCTCCTAGAAATATGCACTTACAGATGTAAGGAAATGGAATGAAATTGCTTGGCATTTCCTTTATGCTTGGTATTTTGAAATTTCATTATAATTAATCCAGGTGTTGCTGCTGTTGTGCGGTTGCTAAGTCATGTCTGACTCTTTGAAACCCAGTGGACTGCAGCATGCCAGGCTTCCCTGTCCTTCACTATCTCCTGGAGCTAGCTCAAACTCATATCCATCAAGTCAGTGATGCCATCCCGCCATCTCATTCTCTGTCACGCCCTTCTCCTCCTGCCCTCAATCTTTCTCAGCATCAGGGTCTTTTCCAATGAGTAGGCTCTTTGCAACAGTTAGTCAAAGTATTGGAGCTTCAGCTTCAGCATCATTAGTCTTTCCAACGAATATTCAGGTTTGATTTCCTTTAGGATTGATTGGTTTGATCTCTTTGCTGTCTAAGGGACTCTTGAGAGTCTTCTCCAGCACCACAGTTAGAAAGCATTTTTCAGCGCTCAGCCTTTCTTACGGTCCAACTCTAACATCTGTACATGACTGCTGGAAAACCATAGCTTTGACTATATGAAACTTTGTTTGTAAGGTAATGTCTCTGCTTTTTAATACATCGTCTAGGTTTGTCATAGCTTTCCTTCCAAGGAGTAAGCATCTTTTAATTTCATGGCTGCAGTCATCGTCCACAGTGACTTTGGAGTCCAAGAAAATCAAATCTGTCATTGTTTCAACTTTTCCCCCATCTATTTGTCATAAAGTGACGGGACCAGATACTATGATCTTAGTTTCCTGAATGTTGAGTTGACTGAATCCAGGTGTAGGTCTTTTTTTAAACAAGTTATTCTTGGTGCTCAGCGGGCTATTTCACTGTGAAAGCTTATTCCTTTCTTCACTTCTAGGAAACAATACGTCATTGCTTTCTTTTTTAATTATTCCCCTTCCATTCCCTCTGTTCTCCCTTTCCGAAATTCCTATAAAATAGGATGGTAGAATTTCTGGATCCATCCTCCGTGGATTCCCCACTTTTTTTCTATGCCAACATGAGGTGTTTTTTATTAAGTAATAAAAGTAACTAAATGAAATCCTCCAAGTCCCTTTAAGACTCAGCCTTGCTGTGTGCACAGTAGGTACTGAATAAACATGACCTCCTTCTTCATTCTCAGCACCTATATCAATAACCACATTATTATCAACAGTAACATTTATTGGCTCCTTATTGTGTGAAGGCAGTGAGCAAAGTACTTGACACAGAACCCTATTTAATTCCCAGGAACCTATGAAGTAGGTATAATTACTGTTTCCATCTTACAAATGAGCACACTGAAAGCCATAAAGCAGAGAGGTTTGGAACAAGACCTTACCTCTGGCCAAAGAGCCTGGTTTGAGGTGAATCTCCCCCATAGCTGGGTGATCAGTGTAGGTGTGAGGATAAGGAAGGGGGGAATTTCATTAGATACTTCAAATGCAGTTTCCAAATTAACAATCCCAAGGAATGGCCCAGGTTCCAGTAACGCTGAAATTTTGAAATTCAAGTTCTTTCTTAACATTTCTACTTTTGTGCCAGACTTCTTTGCATAATTTTTTTTAAACCAGTGTCAATTTGTTCTTTATTATCTGCCTTTGGTGTTGAAGTTAGAATGGTCTTCTCTACTCCCTTCCACTCCAAAATGATATTAATAAATATTCATCTATCTTCTTCTTTTACTATTTTGATGATTTTACATTTTACATTCAAAGGTTTCAGCCATCTGGAATTTATTCTAATGTCAGCCATGACTCAGAGCTCTAACTTAATTTTTTTCCCTAATGGTGAGCAAGTTGTACCCACTATGCCTTCGGCCTTTTAAAAGGCAGCTCAACTCCCAGAGCGCCATAAAAGCCTAAGAGTTAAGAATAGAAAAGCTAGAACTGTAACTCAGTCATATCCTAATCTCTGCTGCATCACCACTCACCCTGGGACTCTGGCAGCACTCTGTTCTCCTTAGGGAAAAAGCTCTGGCCAATGACATAAGGCCAAGAGGGCTGAGGCAGTGAGAGGAGGATTTGCAAAGAACCCTCTGGAGGAGGTTAACAGAGGCTGTGTCCCTGCCACCAGGCATGGCCTTATGAAAAAGAGTTGGTCAACCTTGCAACTGTTGCAAGTGGGCCCAAGCTCTACTCCTTAACTGTATTCTCTTTCTTTAACCCCTTTGTCCTTTCTTGACTCCAAGCCCAGTTCATGCTGCTCCTCTGTGAAGCTTAGATGCTCTTTGTCCTGGATCTCACTGCATTTGGCACTAATGCAACCTTTGCCATTGTTTGTTGGCACGTCAATGAGTTAATAAATAAACTAAGTTCCCAGGTTCAAAGGATGCTGCATGTACAGGAGACAAAACCCCAAACACCAGAAGATAGAAGATATGGCCACCCCTGTAATGCTCGCTGGGGCTCCAACCATTCGTGGCACCGTGGTTGGCACCATGGAGTGGCTGTGACTCAGATCAGACTGCCAGAAGCTAAGGAGGTCATTCTATTTGACAAGTGTCAGATCCTGGAGAGAGCAGGAAGAGTCAACTTTCTCTCTTTCCTCAGGGAGCTGATAACTTATGTGTAAGTGTGTACAGGGAATCTTGGAAGAAACTTCAGGAAAGAAAGAATCAAACCCAACAAAGCCTCCTAAGAGAATAAGGGATAAAGGTGAGTTGGAGAATGCTCCTTCATCTTAAAAAATGTGCATCAGTGGTTCTCGTGGCTGAATGTGTGTGAGGCTCCAAACTCTTAACACACTGTGTCTCATTTGATTCCCGTGAACCCAGGTGGCATTTTGTTGATGAGGAAGCTGTATTTTCTTGATGAGAGGTGAGATGACTTAACTATGATCACCTCGAGGTGATCAGAAAATCCAGGTGAGGAGGGGGTTAACTTCAGAGAGGAGAAGGACCGACCCTTGGCTGTTTGTACTTCTTCTTCTCCTTCTCCTTCTGCTTGGAAGTACCTGGTGGGGCTGAAGAGAATTCTCAGTCTTGTTCTCTGGGCCTTTGTACTGCAGTTACCTCCGCCTACATTGCCCTTCACAGCACTTTTCCTCTGGTGAAATTTCAGCCTTCATTGAGAGGCCAGCTCCCATATCCTGGCCCTAGTACGGCCTCCTGCTCCTCCTCCTCCCCTTCCTGGAGCCCCTTCCTGGAGCCCTTCAGGCACGGCCCAGCCTGACTGTAGTTCATGAAGTACATGTCTCCCCTAGGCCTCCCTCCCTGCAGGCTGCCCTCACTGAGGACAGACTAACTCTTTTTTGGTCTTTCCAGGGCCTAATATAAGGCCTGGCGCGTATGCTTATTGAATAAGTGCAGGCAGAAAACCAACATTTTTTTGAGCCATGTCAATGCATCAGTTTCAGAGCTTGTTCCTTTTTATCCCTCTAAATCCTCCCCTGAAGATTATGTGAAACTTAGCTGAGAACCACAAAAATGCTTATTCCTTTGAATTGTCTTTTGTACTATTTCCTTGGGAATTATCCTTTTTATTTTTTTCTCTAAAAGATATTTTACACTTTGAGAATTAACAAAGAGAAAGTTTCTTAAAATATACATGTATTACAAAATTTATCATCGCATCCCTTTTCAAATGCACAGTTCAGTAGTTTAGTATGTTCACAATGTTGTACAATATATAAGATGAACCTTTGCATTTTGCAAAATTGAAACTCTATACCCATTAAACAACTCCCCATTCCCTACTCCTCTCAGCCCCTGGAAACAACCATCACACATGTCTCTATTAATTTGACTACTCTGGATACCTCATGTAAGTGAAATCATTCCGTAGTTGTGTTTTTGTGACCGGCTTATTTCACTTAGCACAGTGTCTTCGAGGTTCATTCATGTCATATCATAGCATATGTCAGAATTTCCTTCATTTAAAAGACTGAATAATATTCCATTCAGATGTAGCTTTTAGTTTGTTTCTTTTTATTTAATTTTCAACTTTTCCATTGCTTTTCAGTCTCGGATTTTGCTATTACTTTCTAGTTTTACTGCATTATGATTGGAGAATGTTATCTATATTCATCCTACTTTGAAATGTACTGAGATTTTGTTCGTTTGTTTTTCTCAGCCTGTCCTGTGGTCATTTGTTAATGATCAACAGGCACTAACAAGAGTATATTCTAGGTTTTCAAGGTATGGAGCTTGATATCTTTTAATTTGATCCGTCTTACTAAGTTAACAAATCAAGTCCTCCATATCCTTCCTTATTGTGTGATTTATTGATCATAGACTAAGAGAGGTAAGTGAGAATTTTCTACTATTACTATATTTCTGTCCATGTCTCCAGGTACTTCTTTTTTTGCACTATAAATTCTGATACTTTATTTTTGGTGCCTAAATATTTATGACACATCTTCACTGTGGCTCTCAGCCTTTATCATTACAACATTTTCTCCTGTGGCTTGTTTTCTGATTTTCTGTGAATTCAGCTGTGTCTGATATTAAAATCATAACTCTTTTTTTTTGTTGTTGTTACCTGTATTTGTATGTGTGATATTTGTTCTGTTTTCTATTTTTTCCTTCTATTCTCCTTTCAATCTGAGGAGCACTATTTTAGGTATGTCTCTTACACATGGCACTAGCTAGGTTTTATTTTGTGATTTCATGAGCTGTTTCTAAAGAGTGGGTGATCAGGTCAAAGTTAAAGAAAGCTTTTAAAGCTCTTGACCCTCATGGCCAAATAATTTTTTCACTGGTTGTACCGCTTTGTCCTGTTACCAGCATTTAGAAGCAAGCCATCTCCCCACCATTATCAGCATGACTATTACACTGCTGCTTAAATATTTAATAGGTGAAAATGGGACCTCATTGTTCTTTCAAGCTTTTCTTGGCTTCATCTAATTCTACTTTAAGTAAATAAAGATGGAAGAAAAGAAGAAGTTAAAATGAAACATTCCTTTTCAGATATATTCAGTGAGATTTAAACGGGTGGTGGTATTTTTTATTCCAGATTTCCATGACATTGGACCAATCTTTCCACGGGCTTCTCAGCTCAGGCCTTGGATCTTTGCAGGAGAAACTGTCCAGGTTTCTTTCTCATAGCCCTACACCATGCTTTCTTCCCTCTGAAGTGAATAGGCAAAATAACAGAATAGGAAGATACTGGGTCTGAAGCTAGATTGAATAGCTTCATTGCTATTAGCCAGATTGCAATAGCTAGATTGAAACTAGATTGAATAAATCTCAGCTCCGTCTCTGCTGTTTACTAGCTGCATGTTCTATGGCAGTTACTCAACCTCTCTGTACCTTGGTTTCCTGAGGTAATAATTCTTAAGGGTAACAATGACTATAATAGTAAATATAGTAACACCTGTTGGGGTTGTTGTGCAGAATAGTTAATTTATGCAAAACACCCAGACAGGATTGCTGTTGGCTCTTCCTCTGGGAAACACATGGTTTCCACTTCAACTATGGTGGTTTTGGTGGAAGCATTTCCTTCTTCCAAGACCCTGCTCTCTTAGCCACTGCATTTAGTCTTAGGCCAGGGGCAGGCTCCTCACAAGAACAGAGCCAATCATAGTCCTTTCCTGGGAACTAAAACTGGGACATGAGAAAAGAAGCCTTTGGTGCCTTTCTGATAGGGAAACTCCCACGGTGTGAGAGCCAGGCTCCTGGCAGCCATGTTTCCAGCCTGTGAAGGGAGCCCGGCTTTGAGAGTGAGGCTAACTGACCAGTGGAGAAAAGTTGACATTAGAAATGAAAAGAGACGGACATTATTGGAACCCTTAGTTTTGGCTGTGTCCAAAGGCACCTTCAGATCAGATCAGTCGCTCAGTCGTGTCCGACTCTTTGCGACCCCATGAACCGCAGCACGCCAGGCCTCCCTGTCCATCACCAACTCCCGGAGGTCACTCAGACTTGCATCCATCGAGTCAGTGATGCCATCCAGCCATCTCATCCTCTGTCGTCCCCTTCTCCTCCTGCCCTCAATCCCTCCCAGCATCAGAGTCTTCTCCAATGAGTCAACTCTTCGCATGAGGTGGCCAAAATACTGGAGTTTCAGCTTTAGCATCATTCCTTCTAAAGAAATTCCAGGATTAATCTCCTTCAGAATGGACTGGTTGGATCTTCTTGCAGTCCAAGGGACTCTGGAGAGTCTTCTCCAACACCACAGTTCAAAAGCATCAATTCTTCGGCGCTCAGCCTTCTTCACAGTCCAGCTCTCACATCCATACATGACCACAGGAAAGACCATAACCTTGACTAGGCACCTTATGAGCCAATAAATACCCATTTTCTCTAAGATTGCCCTCAATGAGTTTCTGTCACTTGCAATCAAAAGAGTCTGAATACATTTCCTAAGGCACCTTGGGACAGTATAGATCATGGGGTCTCCCGTCTGTCCACCTCTCTGAAAAGCCCTCCCTAAGACACACACACATACACACACACACATATTCACGCACATACACTCACGGCAATTTCCAGCCTCTAGATATGAACTGGTGGAGAAGGCAATGGCACCCCACTCCAGTACTCTTGCCTGGAAAATCCCATGGATGGAGGAGCCTGGTAGGCTGCAGTCCATAGGGTCGCTAAGAGTTGGGCACGACTGAGCAACTTCACTTTCACTTTTCACTTTTGTGCATTGGAGAAGGAAATGGCAACCCACTCCAGTATTCTTGCCTGGAGATTCCCAGGGACAGGGGAGCCTGGTGGGTTGCCATCTGTGGGGTCGCACAGAGTCGGACACGACTGAAGCGACTTAGCAGCAGCAGCAGATATGAACTGGTGTTCTTTTCCCGCCTGCACTGCCCACACAGACCTTAGCTTCTCTACACACACCAGAGACCGCTGTGCTCATGCCTGGCCTAAGGAACTGCACTTGCTAAACAGGATGTTATCCCGGAAATCTGTGCCCTTCTCTGTAGGCCCCTTGTTCTTTTTTTTTCACTGCCCTATTCAGTAACTTCGCAAATATCTAATGAGCACCTGCCAAGAACCATGTCAGGCCTGGGGCCCCAGAAAGGCAGCAGACAGTTCCTGCTGTCAAGGAGCTGCAGGCCATGGGGGCCATCAGGCTGTCAGAAGACAGCTCCAAGAGAGACAGCAGGGCGAGTGTGGAGCAGATGTTTCTGCCAAGTGCTGCAGTCAGAGGGGGCTCTGTCACTGGCTGCTGAGGATTGTCTGCTGAGACTGTTCTATCTGCCTCCAGCTTCTCCCCCACCCCAGCCCACCCTGCCCACTGCCACCAAAATGTCTTCCCCAACAGCTCAGTTCAGACTGCCTCTGCCCTCTTTCCAGGCTTGGCCCACAAGCCTTAGCCTGGCAAGACCCTAATCCAGATATTACCTCAACCTACTTTCTCAGCCAGGCTGTTCCCTGGTCCTTTACCCATGCCAGGTCATTCACCTTCATCACATATGCCTGTGTTTCCCCACCTCAGTGTCTCCGCTTGCCCTGCTCCCTCTGTCTCCCATCCCTGCAAGTCCCAGCTGTATATACCTTCCAAGGTAAGGGATGGCAAATGTGTGCCACGTGCCTGCTCCAATCATCTGGCTGTGCTGCCGTGTTGAGAAGGACTCTGTGGACATACCTGTTTTCAGTGAGAGAGTAAGGGATCAGGGACTTCCCTAGTGGTCCAGTGGCTAAGACTCCAAACTCCCGATGCAGGGGGTCTGGATTTGATCCCTGGTCAGGGAACTAGATCCCACATGCCACAGCTAAGACCTGGTACAGTCAAATAATTTTTTTTTTAAAGAAAGTAAGGGATCAGTCAGCAAAATCAGCCATGGGCACCAAATCGGGTGTGTGCTGGGGCTGGGGATCCGGGAGAGGTGGAGGGTTTGAGGGAGTGGATGGTGATGAACATCACTCTTGGGGTGCAAGGGCACTTTGGTCCAGGTTGAGGTCTTATGGATTGCCCCATCCCCATGAAGACATCCTTGCTCCTTCAAGTGAAATTAACCTCTTTCTCTTCTGAATTTTTATAGCCTTCTCTCTGTGCCTCAGTGAGAGCATAGATTGCTGCTATCTTTTTATGGTACCTCTGCTTTTTTTTTTTTTTTTTTTTCTATTTGAGGAGACAGATGGTACCCTATGGAGTATAGTACAAGGGAGAGATTCAAAACACATTAATCAAATGGATGGAAACCTGGTTGGTTCCACGTGATGGAACTGTGTGGAACGCTAAGATAGATATAAAAAGAGCCACAAGGCGCCTGTCCTGAGCGGCCAGCCTTCCCCATAGCCTTGGGCAGAGCTGAGGATTGTTACAGCTCCGTTCTGACTCCTGAACCAATGTCCTGCCCTGCTGCTTCTGCCTGACCTGTCACCTGCTATCTTCCTGGGCACCTGTGACCACTGAGGTCTGAGCTCCCAGCTTCTCTAATTCATCCCTTGACTCAGTAAACCAGGGTTGATGCTTCCTCGGCATCCTTCTCCTCCTGTGCTTGCCATTAGGAGCCCAGGGACGATGTCCTGCCTTCAGTCTGATCACAGGCTGGGAGAGGGTGGGGCAGAGGTGGTGGAAGGATGGAGACCTGCGTCACAGGATTCAGAAAGTGATGTGGGCCCTAAGATAGGAGCGGAGAGGGTGCTGAGGAGGGATAATAGCGGTTTCTGGGGTGGGGTGGAGTGGGGGTGGAAGTTCTTGACACACCCACACCCACCAAATTGCCTCTTCCTCCACGCTCTGCAGCACATCATGGCTGGGTTGCCTAACTGTCACTGCAAGCTCTGTGCCCGCCAGTTCCCAGGGGGCCTGTAAAGATGGAGTGAGGAAACATTTAAACAGCCTCAGAGCCTTCTACCTCTCCCTGTCCCACACAAACACTCAGACCTCAACAGCCCAGCCCTAATGACCACTCCAGGCCTGAGAGCTTCCAGCCACTCTTGGACTCTCTTGAATCTCCTTAACTGCTGTTCACACCTGGGATTCTGGCCCAGGTAACCATCTGGGCTCCTGAGCCACATGGGGGCCTGTCCCCAAATTATTCTCGGGGCTCCAGGATGACTAGCAGATTCACTCAGGCTGCCCTATCTCTCTGTTGCTCGGGGACTCTGGTGCCACTCCAGGCACCTCCCTCACCCTTTTACCCACTCCCCTCCCTGCTTCCCACTCCACACACATGTTTCGGCTGGAGACCCAGCTGCAGAGCCGTGCAGCCCTGTTGGCAGGAGATGTGCTGGCTTGAGAGCTGCCTGGAGGGGAACGTGGCAGATCACATTTCTTCAGCTCGTGCCAAATATTATTCAGACGCAGCTTTTCAGACAGACACAAATTGCTCATCCAATAAACACAGAAGGGCTAATCCCAAGACATTTATCAGAGTGGGGAAAGATGAGAGAAAAGGAGACACACAAGAGGCCTTTGAGAGCTGGCCTGGTGTGGCTGGCCTGAAGGGAGGTGGGGAGACCTGCAGGCACTCCCAGGGTTTTCTCCTTAGAGGACCTGAAATCCAGCACCAGGGCATTGGGGTTTGCTTTCACTGTGACACACAAAGCCAGGGTTGGTGTGTACACTTCCCAGAACAGAGTGGAGGAAATGAACGCAGGCCAGGGTGACTCTGTGGGCAGTCTCTCCAACCTCCAGTTGTCAGTGGTCGTGGGGATTAGCCGTCTGCAGCGGCTCTGTCACTTCTCAACCGTGCACACAGAGTAAGCCCTCAAGGCGTGCTGTGATTGTTGGCAAAGTTGTCAGGAGACAACACTCCTGGACTGGAATTTTTTATTTCTGGCTGACAGGTGTGAGAACACAGCTGCTGAGAAACAGGTTGATGGACTCAGCCGATGACGATGGCAGTGGACTGGAGACACAGGGGACCTCTGTCGGTACCAGAGGCCTGGCCAAGCCTTTGAGGTCCTTTGCTCATCCCCTTCTGCTGTGCCTTCCAAAGGGCACCTTGAGTGTTCCTCTTTAGGGATTCTGCCCAGAAATGCAATGGCACCCCACTCCAGTACTCTTGCTTGGAAAATCCCATGGACGGAGGAGCCTGGTGGGCTGCGGTCCATGGGGTCGCTGAGGGTTGGACACGACTGGGTGACTTCACTTTCACCTTTCACTTTCATGCATTGGAGAAGGAAATGGCAACCCACTCCAGTGTTCCTGCCTGGAGAATCCCAGAGATGGGGGAGCCTGGTGGGCTGCCGTCTCTGGGGTCGCACAGAGTTGGATACGACTGAAGCGACTTAGCAGCAGCAGCCCAGAAATGAAAGAAAGCAGGCCCTCCTCTGACACCCCATCTTGGAACTCAGGGAGAGGAGGCCCAGGTGAAGTCTCTAGAGACAGCCTGGGTCCTCCCATGGTCTGTGCCATGCCACTGGGACTCTGGTGTGTGCCCAGGGAGAGGTGGGATGTGCCCATTGGAAGGAGGAGGCACTAACTAGATCAGAGTGAAGGCACGGAAGTAATTGCCAGCATTTATATAGCCGGGCACTGTTCTTACTTTTCTCACAACACCATGGCACAGTAGATGTACTATTATTGATACTATTTTTCTGGTGAGGCACTGAGGTTAGCTAGCTTGTCTAAGCTCACCCAGTTCATGAATGAGAGGTTTTAGCATCTGTGCTCTTAAATCGCCATACTGCCTACAGTGATTTTCAGAAATCAGCTTCAGAAATGCCAGTTGTGTGGGAGTACTTAGGAGAGGAGGAGGCTGGAGTCTCCAGACCTGGGATGGTGCCTCTGAGGCCCAGTGTTAATGCAGGTTTCCACTGAGAACCTGGGGGGTCTGTAATTAGGCTGATTAACCCTCCTAGTTTTCCAAGAACTGAGAGGGGTCTTGGGATGCTGATTTTCACTTTTAAAACTGGAATGGTGGTTCAGTGCTAAAGAATCCATCCGCCAAAGCAGGAGACCTGGGTTCGATCCCTGGGTCGGGAAGATCCCCTGGAGGATAAAATGGCAACCCACTTCAGTATTCTTGCTGGGAGAATCCCATAGACAGAGGAGCCTGGCGGGCTATAATCCATGGGGTCACAAAGAGTCAGACATGACTTAGCAACAGACTTTCATGTTCATGGGCAAGTAGGGGTAAGTTGACCGTCCCGCCTGTAACATAAGGGCTGATCTTGGATTGCTGTCAACAACTTCAGGGCCAACCTGCAGGCCACCTTCTCCCTCACATTCCCAGGCTAAGGAATAACAGAGTGGCGTGCTGACTGGGAAGAGGGGCAGAATAACAACCAGCTGGCAGCAGCTCTTCCCAGACACGTAGGAGGTGCTGTGCTGTGCTTAGTTGCTCAGTAGTGTCCTACTCTTTGAGACCTCACGGACTATAACCCACCAGGCTCCTCTGTCCACGTGGATTCTCCAAGTAAGAATTCTGGAGTGGGTTGCCATGCCCCCCTCCAGGGGATCTTCCCAACCCAGGAATCAAACCTAGGTCTCTTGAATTGCAGGCAGCTTCTTTACCATCTGAGCCACCAGGTAAGCCCAAACTTAGGAAGTTCGGACTGTAATGACAGGCAGCAATAAAGCAGGGACACCTCAGCCCTCAGAGCTTAGTGGGAACAGGTGTCTTCTGGCAAGGCCAGTCTTACACAATCAGGAAGACTGGGAAATTCCCAGGGGAGGACTGGCAGGCAGCCCAGGTGGCTCCCAAGGAAGCCGGGGGAAGCCCCCGCCCACCTGGCCTATCAGGAGCAAGTTTCTATTCTGGTTCCTGAAACTTCATTCCTGCCAGGAATGGCCTCTCCTCTACCCACTTGCCCAGTGACCCGCATTGACCTGTGTGCCTAGGCTAAGCATCCCTTACCCTTCTCCTTCTCTAATTTTGTCCCTGCTTGGTACATGACCTATTTGTCAGTCTCTTTGACTGCAAAGTCTGAACTTCACTCATGCAATACCTGGAAGATTCCAAGAGAAGGAGAATGGCACAGAATCAATGGGTAGAAATGCTGTTGGGTCTCGGGAGGGACAATGGGGCAAGAAGCCTCAGGGATGTAGGCAGGGCTCGCTCTTCACTTCTGGACTCACTTCTCTTTGTGGTCTGTAAAATAGAAGACATTGCAAGAGTTCATCCAGCTGCTCAAAATAAATTTGTTTCCTGTCCAAATGAAGTCAATCCAAGACGCTGAGAAAACTTTCAAGTGAGATTGCGCAATCCCTGTCAGAGGTTTTAGGAGGACGAGTGCAATAGGAAGAAGTTTGGAACATGGGTCATGTGCAAATGATTTTCCAGTTTTGAAAAAGGAGGGATGGTGGTCGGTTTCTGTTACTTCAAACAGATCTAAGGGGGAAAAGGGAGGGGGGATTTGCCAGTTCACATTACTGATGAGTCCAGAGCAGTCTGATATGGCCATGGCAGGGCACACTCCCACGTCCTTTTCAGATTCTCGGGCAGGCTCTTTCCACATGGTAGTTTTAGGGGGTTGAATAGTGTACCCCCCAAATTCATGTCTACCCAAAACCTCACAAAAGATCTTTTTTTAATAAATAATTTATTCATTTATTCTTGGCTGTGCTGGGTCTTTAACAAAGAGTGGCTGTGTGGGCTTTTCTCTAGTTGTGAGTCAGGGCTACACTCTAGTTGCAGTGTGCAGACTTCTCATGGCAATGCATTCTCCTATGGAGAATAAGCTTATGCACGTGGGCTTCAGTAATTGTGGCACATGGACTTGGTTGCTCTAAGGCATGTGGAACCTTCCCAGATCAGGGATCAAACCTGTGTCTTCTGCACTGGCAGGTGAATTCTTTATCACTGAGCCATCTGGGAAGCCCTCAGAAAAGATCTATTTTGGAAATAGGGTCTTTACATATGCAATTGGTTAAGGCAAGATGAGGTCATACTGGATTAAGGTTGGGCCCCTTTTTCTAGTGACTGGTGCCCTAGTCAGAAGAGAATACATCGGCAGAAGAGAGAGATACACACAGAGAAGGCCGTATGGTAACAGAGGCAGAGTGGAGGGATGCAACTAGAAGCAAAGGAAGGTCAAGGTTGCTGGAAGCCACTGAAGGTAAATGAGCCAAGGAAGGATATTCCCTAGAGCTTCTGAAAATGCTAGGGAAACATCCTGTCTTTGGACTGCTAGCTTTCAGAACTGTGGGAGAGGATATTTGTATTGTTTTCAGATGCTAAGCATGTGGCAATTTGTCACAGGAGTCCTAGAAAACTAATACGATACCCTTGTCAACTCCGGGTTGGCCACCCTAGAGGAAAGGAAGAGGCTTTTTCTCAACACTTAACAAAATTTTGGAGAGGAGGGGACCTTTGCTTCCTGAATGAATCACTGTGACTGGAGGGAAACAGCACTCTGTTTGGACTGATATGAATTCCACATTCACTGAGGGGACTGTGGTGATGTTAGACTATCCCAACCACGTGGGTAAGAGTGGACATCTTTTACCAGAATGAGGAATGGATACAGGGGAGACAAAATTAACACCTGTCCATTACAGGGAGGAAAACTGATTCTGTAAATTATGCTCTCATCTAAGAATAGATTTTTAAAAAATAATTTTATTTGATTATGCTGGGCCTTTGCTGCTGCATGGGCTTTTTCTCTAACTGTGGTGAGTGGGGGCTACTCTCCAGTTGTGGAGCTTGGGCTTCTCATTTTGGTGGTTTCCCTTGTTGCAGAGAACTGGCTCCAGGGCACAAGGGCTTCACTAGTTGAGTTGTGTCATGTGAGGTCAGTAGTTGCGGCTCCCAGGCTTTAGGGAAGCAGGCTCAGTAGTTGTAGTGCATGGGCTTAGTTGCTCCACACATGTGGGAATCTTCCTGGACCAGGGATTGAACTTGTGTATCCTGCATTGGCAGGCAGATTCTTTACCACTGAGCCACCAGATAAGCCTAGATGATAGTACAATTGAGAGGAAAAGTAATCTGCTAAATCACTGGGGTGAACCTAGGTCACTACATTTGTTCATTCAGCATGCAAACCCCTTTCTTATTTTGGAGAAATTTTCCAACAATACCATTATTGTATTGTGCTTAGTCGCTCAGTCATGTCTGACTCTTTGCAACCCCACAGACTGTAGCCCGACAGGCTTCTCCATCCATGGGATTCTCCAGGCAACAATACTGGAGTGGATTGCCATGCCCTCCTCCAGGGAATCTTCCCAACCCAGGGATCGAACCCAGGTCTCCCACATTGCACGCAGATTCTTTACTGTCTGAGCCACCAGGGAAGCTGCTCTGGCTTCCATAGAGGCAGAAAGGGAAAGACTTTGCTTTTTACTTCCTTGCAGCCAGGGGTCAATCATGTGAATTAGGCTCAGCCATTCCCACCAGGGACTTTTAATTTTTAGGAGGTGAATTTAAGAGGTGGATGTAGTGTAGGAAGTAGTCATGACAACAGCAGCAGCAGCTTGACCCATCCTGAAGTGGTGATGCTCAGTACTGGCAATAATGGCTATGGCAGAGCAGTGGTGTAATTGATTGTCTATGTATTCAAAAAACACTGATTGGTACAAAGACTGTATTTAAAAAGTTCCAAGTCAACTTGTAGGGGGTGTTTCCACTGTTCCAGGGTTCTGTCTTCAGCTCTGTCTCTAACTTGGACATCAAAAAGTGAAAGTTGTATTAGAAAGCATTGGTGAAAGTACGGTATATGGGACTATGGGGGTGAGTGATAGTCCTGCTCTCTTTTGTTCCTGAGACCCCAGCTGGGATGTTGAATTCAGACCCAGGTGATGCTCTTTTATGGAGGAAAGTGACAAGCTAGAGTCTGGCTAAAGAAGAATGATCAGGACGGGGAAGGAACTCAACCATGAAGCATGAAGAAAAGTAGAAATGACAGATATGAGTCAGCCTAGAGAGGAACTGCCTTTATGTTGGGAGAAGGCATATGTCTGACCTTTTAAATCTTTTTTCACTTTCTATTAAGTGAAAGAAGATTCAGTTTATTCTCTGTGGCTCCATGGAACATCACTGCTACTAGTGAGTTTCCGCTTAACATGAGAAGGGTTAGTAGCTGGGTCTGTGATATCCACAGTGGAACAGGCTGGCTCATAATATAATGGGCTCCCTGACACTGGAGGTGTGCACACAAAACTGGATGAACTCTCAAGAGTGTATTATGTGAGAAAATCCTATTGTGTGTGGATGAAAGAAGAGCTGCTGTCCTTCCAGTTTCTCTCCAGTTCTGAAATCTGACCAAATCTATAGGCCAGATTGGGAAGGGCAGGAAGCTGGAGGTAGAAAGATCAGGGGAAATGCAAATTATGAGTTATTATTAAAAAAAAAAAAAAGGAATGGAGGATTGCATTATTCTCCGTTCCTCACCACTCCCTGTATTTCTCTAGCGATAGAACACATTTTCCTGTCCTGCTAATGTTGGGTTGGCCAAGTGATTTGCTTTGGCTCACAGTGTGAGTAGAAGTGACCATCCCAAGCATGGTCTCAAAGTCGCATTGGATTTTTTTACTCACTCATCTTGTGCTTCTGCCATTACCATGTGAAAATACATGCCCCTGGTAGGTAACACAGAATAGAGACTCATGGAGTAGATTCACCCAGCCAACCAACAGATCTCCAGCCTTAAGCAGAGCTGCCCTAACCAGCCTATGGATACCTGAGAGAGAAATACATGCTTCATTGTGAAAAATGAAAGTGAAAGCTGTTCAGTCATGTCCGACTCTTTGCAACTCCACGGACTATACAGTCCATGGAATGCTCCAGGCCAGAATGCTGGAGTGGGTAGCCATTCCCTTCTCCAGGTAATCTTCCCAACCCAGGGATCGAACCCAGGTCTCTCACATTGCAGATGGATTCTTAACCAGCTGAGCCACTTACAGCACTTACGTATGTTGGTTATTTGCTATGTAGCATTATTATGGCATTTAGACAGATAGGATATTCCAACAGACCTTCAGATACAGCATTGAGAGCAGTTCCCAGGCTTCTGCTGGCCTTTCCAGGGTATGAGAAAGTAGCACTTGAGGAAAGAACTCATTCCAACAGACTGTGGGCACGTTCTTTTCTGGGTATAGATACTTCTGGGAATGGATGGCCAAGGTCACTTCATGGGGCACAAATCCAGCATTAGGGGCACTTTGTGGGTTTGGGGGAAAGAATGTGAGGAGGAAGCCAACCTCACTTCAGGTCATGGGAAGAGGCCCACCTGGGCACTCAAAACAAGTGTGGATGGGAGTACCATCCTGAGAAACAGTTTATTTATGTTATAATGACACAAATTCTTTACTACATCTCTCATCAAGAGATGAAGTCTACTTCCCCTCTTCTTGAATCTGGGCTGGCTCTGTGACCTGTTCTGACCAACAGAATGTAGTGCATGTGTCACTGAATAACTTGCAATACTTGGCCTTAAGAGATCTTCCACTCCCTCCTATGTACGTGTGATACTCCTTCTTAGAGTCTAGCTGCCATGCTGTAAGGAAGCCCAAGCAGGCATGTGGAAAAGTCCCATGAAGGAAAACTGAAACTTTTGGCTAACAGTTCCAACTAAACTCCCAGACAGCAACCAGCACCAACTTTTAGCCATGTGAATGAGGCCATACGCCAGCCAACACTGTATGAAGCAGAAAACCACCTAGTTGTTATAAGAAATCTCAATCCCAAACTGCAAAAACAGTTTACTCAAAGTGAACTAAAACCTAGAGGCAGGATTAATTCTAGGACACTCCCAGTAATGTTTGGTTTCAAGGTCAAGGACATGACTGTATCTCTTGACAGTAAAAATCTCGTAAAGATTTCAAGCAGTGCCTTATGGACTTCTTATCTAGATGCAAGTGCTTCCAGGAATCTTAAGGATTTGTCTGATGGTACCCTGATTCACAAAAGAAGGGAGGAACTTGTGTTGAGACTTAGGGATGTAGTTTTTGTCGAATGGAGTGAAACTCAACAAGGTTCATGGGAAATACACAAAATTTTTGATTATTTTCTCCTCACTTAACAGAATTGTACCAGCATAAGTACCACTAGCTTGGACTAAATAGACAAAGACAGCTCAAAATGAAATGAAGGCACTGGGCACCCACTGAAGCAGCCTGAACAAATTACTCTGCTGCAAACCAAGGGAAAGGAGGAAGGACCCAGAGGATGGAGCCAAGAACCCAGAGGGTGAAGAACCACAGAGAATCACATTTCTGGACTCTGGAGCAGGGGGTAATTGTGACATTTGGACCATGGAATCCTAGATTTCCCAAAGACTTAAGGACTGCTATGTTTATTACCCCCTTTTAAGTGGGAGTTTCTATTATGATTTTCCTGTCCCTGTCTTACTGTTATATGTTGGATAGGAGGGGAAAAGGCAACTTACAGAAAAGTTGCAAGTTTAGTACAAATGCTGTTTTGAACAATTTGAGAGTAAATTTTTGACACAATGCCACATTACCCTGAAATCTTAGGTGAGTATCTCCAACATAAGTTACTGTTGTTGTTCAGTTGCTCTTTGCGACCCCATGGACTGCAGCACACCAGGCTTCCCTGTCCTTCATTATCTCTAACATAACTGCTGCTGCTGCTGCTACCAAGTTGCTTTAGTCGTGTCCGACTCTGCGTGACCCCATAGATGGCAGCCTACCAGGCTCCTCTGTCCCTGGGATTCTCTAGGCAAGAATACTGGAGTGGGTTGCCATTTCCTTCTCCAATACATGCATGCATGTTAAGTCGCTTCAGTCGTGTCCAACTCTGTGCGACCCTATGGACAGCAGCCCGCCAGGCTCCTCTGTCCACGGGATTCTCTAGGCAAGAATAGTGGAGTGGGTTGCCATTTCCTTCTCCACTGGTAAGGTCAGGTGTCTGGAACCCCTCATCTCTCTCCAAAACCCCGTCCCAAACCGCATTTTTTTTAGATTAGCTTGGGACTAGATGAAGCAGTAAAGACATAATTACAATCATCAAGAAATTAATATTATATATTACCATTATCTTACCTTTAGTCCTAAGTCAAGTTTCGCTGGTTGTCCCCAAAATATTCTTTATGGCAGAAGGAGCCACTTCAGAATTATGGTAATGCATTTGGTTTCCATTTCTCTTTAGTTTCCTTCAATGGGGAACAGTTCTGCATCTTTCCTTGATGATCATGACCTTGACAATTTTTTTAGGATTTCAGCATGGTTATTTTGTAGAATGTTTCATAATTTGGATTTCTCTAATGTTTCCCATTGAAATTACAAGTGTTTTGTAGGAGATGTACTTTGAAGTTATATAAATATATCATTAAAGTTTCTTTATCCTAATTAAGCTTAAAAGCTTCTGCACAGCAAAGGAAACTATAAACAAGATGAACAGACAACTCACAGAATGGGAGAAAATATTTGCAAGTGAAGCAACTGACAAGGGATTAATCTCAAAAAATATGTGAGCAGCTCATGTAACTCTGTCAGAAAAATAAACAACCCAATTAAAAAATGAGCAGAAGATCTAAATAGACTTTTCTCCAAAGAAGACATATATACAGCCAAAAAGCATATGAAAAGATGGTCAATATCTCTAATTGTCAGAGAAATGCAAATCAAAACTAAAATAAGGTGTCACCCCATACCAGTCAGAATGGCCATCATTAAAAAGTCTACAAACAGGAAATGCTGGAGAAGATATGGAGAGAGGGGCATCCTCCTATACTGCTGGTGGGGATGTAAACTTGTAAAACCACTATGGAGAACAGTATGGAGGTTCCTTAAAAAACCAAAAGTAGAACCGCCATATGATCCAACAACCCCACTCCTGGGCATATGCTCTGAGGAAAACATAAGCTGAAAAGATTCATGCACCCCAATGTTCACTGCAGCACTATTTACAACAGCCAGGACCTGGAAGCAATGTAAATGTCCATCAACAGAGAAATGGATAAAGAAGATGTGGTTCATATATACATTGTAATACTACTCAGCAATAAAAAAGAACAAAATAATGCCATTTGCAACAACATGGATGGACCTAGAGATTATCATATTAAGTGAAGTAAATCAGACAGAAAAAGACAAATATATCACTCATATATGAAATCTAATTAAAAATGATATAAATTAATTTATTTACAAAATAGAAACAGTTTCAGATATTGAAAACCAACTTATGGTTAACCAAAAGGAAACATTGCAGGGAGGTGGGGGTTTTAAATCAGGAGCTTGGATTCTTTTTTACCTTCTGGCATAAGATTTTCCAGGCTCACCTTGTAATATTCCTGAAACCATCCTTTCCTCCTAGAATACCTAGTTCCTTTTATTGGAAAATGGTATTTAGAAACTAAGATTTGGGTGCTAGGTTGCTTCGCTTGTGGCTCAGACAGTAAAGAATCTGCCTGCAATGTGGGAGACCCAGGTTCCATCCCTGGGTCAGGAAGATCCCTTGGAGAAGGAAAAAGCAGCCAACTCCAGTATTCTTGCCTGGCAAATCCCATGGACAGAGGAGCCTGGCGGGCTACAGTTCATGGGGTCACAAAGAGTTGGACATGACTGAGCGACTAACACTTTTGGGACGCTTCTGCCCTCAAGAATTCTCCCAGGTATTCACTCATATTTACATATAAACACACAGCTATATTTATTTTATTATCTATGTATTGAAACTATGAATTCACAGCAATTTCCCCAATTCCAGTAAAGTATCACAGTTCCTTTCAGTTTTCTACTTGTCTATACTTGTAACTCCCTTATCTGGCAGTCAGAAACTTGGGTGACTCTTATTACCCATATACAGTTACTTTTAATCAGTCTCCCTGTATTTGACGATCTCCTCACACCACTGGGACTCCAACTGCTTGCAGTGGGCTGACCTACTTCACAGAAATCCCCCAATACTCCATGGGTGCCCTCTTTATTCTGCTTAGGCTTTGATAACTTGTGCTGGGCTGCCACTCCCCTCCCCTTACTCCTTCTCCTTGTTCACTTGGGCTCTGACACACACTCAGAGAAGGCAATGGCACCCCATTGCAGTACTCTTGCTTGGGAAATCCCATGGACAGAGGAGCCTGGTAGGCTGCAGTCCATGGGGTCACTAAGAGTCGGACACGACTGAGCGACTCACTTTCACTTTTCACTGTCATGCATTGGAGAAGGAAATGGCAACCCACTCCAGTGTTCTTGCCTGGAGAATCCCAGGGATGGGGGAACCTGGTGGGCTGCCGTCTCTGGGGTCGCACAGAGTTGGATACGACTGAAGCGACTTAGCAGCAGCAGCTGACACATTATCCACACCTATGACAGGTGGACTCCTACCTCGTTCATCCCTGCCTAATGGCCTTTGGACTCAACTATTCAGCAACAGGAAGAGGAAGAAGACAATTTGTTTTATAGTTCATATGTTCCTGAACCTGATGAATCATACTTAATATAGATGATACAATTCTGGACTTGAACCTGAAGTTATAATGGGATGAACCTTTGGAAAATTTGGGGTGGGGTAGATTAATGTATTTTACATGGGGGAGGAACTGAAATAATTTGTGGTCTCTGGGCAAACTGCAGTCGATTAAAAAGGATAATTACCAATTCTTCACCCCTCCTCTCATCAAGTGGTAGAGTCTATTTTTATTCTTCTTGAATCTGAATTGTGCTGTAATTTATCTAAAATGCTCACACGGACTTCCCTGGTGGCACAGTGGGTAAAAATCCACCTGCCAGTGCAGGGGACACAGGTTTGACCCCTGGCCGGAGAAGAGCCCACGTGCTGCAGAGCAACAAAGCCCTTGAGCCACAACTACTGAGACTGCACTCTTGGGCCCGAGAGCCACAAATACTGAGCCTGTGTGTCACAACTAAGGAAACTCGTGTGTCCTAGAGCTGCAGCTACTGAAGCCTGCATGCCTAGAGCCTGTGCTTCATAAGAGAAGCCACCATAGTGAGAAGCCTGCGCAGCTCAATAAAGAGTAGCCCCTGCTCACTGCAACAAGAGAAAGCATGTGTGAAGCAACGAAGACCCAGCTAGCCAAAAATAAATACATACCATGAGAATAAAGAAAGAAAATGCCCACAGACCTGACGCTTAAGGCTAGGCCCTCTGGGATGTGCATCTTCTCCCCTTGTTCGTGAAATGCTCATTCCAGGAACACACAGTCAAGTTTGTGAGAAAAGCCAAGTAGCCACGTGAGAGGCCCTTGTGGAGAGGCCCAAGTGAAGAACCGAGACTCCTGATCCATGACCCATTCTGACCCAATCCCAAGCCAGTGCCAGCTGCCAGCCATTGTGAATGACACCATTTGGGAACTTCCAACTGTGCCACTGCCTCAGCTGACACCACGTGAAGCAGAACTGCTAGTTTACCCACAAAACTGTGAAAAAGAAATGGTTAATTTTAAGATACTAACCTTTGAGGTGGTGTGTTATACAGAAATGAATAACTGAAATAACTACCATGAGCCAGGCACTACTCTATGCTCTTCTCACCTACTAGGGTGAAAAAAAATGTAAAATGACAGGTGCAATGAGGGTACTATAAGAGGGCAGAGGAAATCACTAACCAGTTGAAGGCAACCTGCGGGGAGAAGCAATCAGCTGGGTGGTTCTGGGAAGATCAGCACTGGATGGGCAAACATCAAACCCAGATTCCAGCTGTTGTCCTGGAAATCTGGAATTTTTGGAAATCAGCACTGCAGCTTTCTCCTTCTGGTATCTCTTCATGGTATTCATTTTTCATCTGACAAAGTCAAGAGTGAAAAGAACTGAAGAAGGTTATCTTGGGTCTGTTTCTGTCTCTAACTCCATTTCAGGTTTAGACAGCTGGGCGATGTTGTCCTGGGCGGCTTTTGACTTTCTGGACCTTTCTGAAGCAAGAAACTGACCAATTCTAGGTACCTTGGGATGGGGGAGCTGTTGAGGCCGTGTCAAGCCTCAGTGGACTCTGCGTGTTCCCAAGAGATGGACAGGAAGCAAGTGTTGTTCCTTTTTCTGCTTTCTGGCCACAGAGAGGGTCTTTGGGTAGGTCTGTGACCCCTAACCTCCCCTCAGTTCTGTCTCTTGGTCGTTTTCTGGACATATAAAAGAGACATTTCCATTTTCCCCTCTTTACCTTTTTCAGAAAGGGGACTATTCTGACCCATCCTCACTCAGTAGCCAGGCATTTTTCTCTAGGCATGGACAGTTGGGGCCAGCTTTACCCTTACCAGTTCCCTGGTGAACAACTCTTGACTTCTGTGTTTGAAATACAATAGTTCCTCCCCTTTCCTGTTCCCACATTATCAAGATGATCATAAGCATTCATTAGCAATATTTGTAAAATGTGCAAAATACTTAATATACTTAGTAGTAGTTTTAGTCACCCAGTTGTGTCTGACTCTTTGCGACCGAACGCACTATAGACTGCTAGGGTCCTCTGTCCATGGGATTCTACTGGCAAGAATACTGGAGTTGGTTGTTGTTATTCTCCAGGGGATCTTCCCAACCCAGGGGTTGAGCTTGGGTCTCCTGTGCTGCAGACAGATTCTTTATCGTCTGAGCTACAGGGAAGTATACTTACATATATGTAAAATAATATATTTAACAAATATTCTAGGTATTTTAACAAATGTCTATTCAGTGCCAACTATGTCTGTGATCCAGTTCTAGAAGCTGAGGATATAGTAGTAAACAAGAGAGAAAGTTCCTGCACTCTTGCATCTGATCTTCTAGTGAGAGAGAGACAACAATAAATTAAATGTTTGACTTTGGGTAGTGATAACTACTCTGAAAAAAAATCAAGCAGGTTAAGCAGATTTGGGTGGGAGGAACTATTCTACATAGGTTAGTCTGAGAAGCCCTCTCTCATAAGGTAACATTTGAGAGGTCTGAATGTAAAATAGGGCTAAGTGAAGGCAATGGCACCCCACTCCAGTACTCTTGCCTGGAAAATCCCATAGACGGAGGAGCCTGGTAGGCTGCAGTCCATGGGGTCGCTGAGAGTTGGACACGACTCAGTGACTTCACTTTCACTTTTCACTTTCCTGCATTGGAGAAGGAAATGGCAACCCACTCCAGTGTTCTTGCCTGGAGAATCCCAGGGACAGCAGAGCCTGGTGGGCTGCCGTCTATGGGGTCGCACAGAGTCGGACATGAGTGAAGCGACTTAGCAGCAGCAGCAGCAGTAGGCTTCCCAGGTGGCTCAGTGGTAAAGAATCCACCTGCCAACGCAGATGTAGGAGATGCAGGTTTGATCCCTCAGTTGGGAAGATCCCCTGGAGAAGGAAATGGCAACCCACTCTAGTATCCTTGCTTGGAAAATCCTATGGACAAAGGAGCCTGGCAGGCAGCAGTCCATGGAGTCGAAAAGGGGCGGACATGACTGATTGAGCACAGGAGGCATTTCATAGGTGTTTCAGGCTAACTGAACAACAAATACAAACATCCCGAGGCAGGAAGAAACGGGTAAGTTCAAGAAATAGTAGCAATTAGGTTAGTGTGGCTAAAGCAAGTAGAGCATGGTACAGAATGATAGAAGAAAGTGATAGGGGAATAGAGATAGAAATCAGATAAGACAGGACTTCTACAGATGTGGAGTTTTTTCTAAATACATATTTTTTTCTAAATACGTGTCTGACTCTTTGCGACCCTATGGACTGCAGCCCACCAGGCTCCTCTGTCCATGGGATTCTCCAGGCAAGCATACTGGAGTGGGTTGCCATTTCCTCTTACAGGGAATCTTCCTGACCCAAGGATAGCACCCACGTCTCTTGCCTCTTCTGGATTAACAGGCAGACTTTTTACCACTGAGCCACCTGGGAAGCCCTCTTTCTAAATAAAGTGGCATGAATTGATTTATGATTACAACGATCTCCCTACATGCTTAGAGAATAAATTGGGGAGGGGGCATGGTGAAGGTGGAAGCAGGGTGACCAATTAGGAGTCTACTTTATAATCCAGGCCACCATGATGGTGGCTCTGTCTAGGATGGTTATAGCAGAGTTATCAAGTGGTTGATTCTGAAAATTTGAAGGTAGCACTGACAAGACTTTCTGAGGGGCTGGAAATGGCCTTTAAGAATAAGAAAAGCACATCAAGGACACCTTTTAGGTTTGGGGCTTGGGGAAATGGATGAACAACATTGGGGAAATGAGATGAACAGTGGAGAACACTATTCTCTGAGGTGAGTAAGAATGGAGTGGAGAGTAGGGAGTAGGTTGTCAGGAGGCAGAATGTGTTGAGTTTGAGATGCCAGTAGGAGAGGCAGTTGAATATGAGTTGGTTGGTCAGGGCTGGAGATAGAAAATTTTGCAGTCATCAGCATGCAGATATTACAAATTGCCCCTAGGGAGTGTACACAGAAAAGAGTATCGTGGACTATGGGCTGGGGCCTTCAACAACCAGGAAAGAGGAGAAGCCCACGAAAGAGACAGAGTGGCGGCCAGTGAAGTACGGAAAGCGTGGTGTCCAGAAAGCCAAGTGAAGAAAGTAGGTTTTTTTTTTCCTGTAGCCACAGACTTTATTGTTTGAATATTAACAACTATTATTCTAGACACACATTTTAATTTCTTACAAAACTCTGCATTCCACATTGCTAGGTCTCTTCATTCTCCATTTTATGCCACATTTTCATGGAAAGGTATTTCCCTGAATCATAATCTGCCTGATTGTGTGTTTGTTGTTATGGTTGTTGTGGTCTAGTCGCTAAGTTGTGAACTCAAGGATCATAGACGCCCAAGTTTTTTTGTCCATGGGGTTATCTAGGCAAGAATACTGGAGTGGGTTGCCATTTCCTTCCCCAAGAAAGTAGGTTCTGTGTGATCACAACCACGTGTCAACTTCTGAGCCTCAATTTTCTCATCTGTGAAGTGGCGAGAGTAACAACTGCCTACTTCATGGTGTTAAGATTGAGCAACGTACCTAAAGCAGTTACACTTGGCATCTGACTGGCTGTAGGAAACTCTTTCAGTGTATGGTAGCACTTTAGAGTAGGCTGCTGCAGCCCCTCAGCTGCCCCATCCACCAAAGGGATAGCACCTCCATGAGTCCTTCTCAGGAATGAGGTGCCTACCCACTAAGGCAATCAGGTGGGCCCGGGTCAAATCTGAAGCAAGAGACTTCAGCGCCTAAATCTCTCACCTAGACAGCTTCCAGCCCTTATCTGCAAACCAACAAGTGGGAAATAATGGTTTTAGAGCCAGAATTCTGCCTCTGCCTCACACCAGCTGAGCAAGTCTTAAATTTCTTGAGCCTTGAACTCTATCTGTAAAATGGGAACAATCCCCTACTTCATGGCACTGAGTCCAGGTCCGTTCATACTAAATAAAGCCAGCTGCTCTTCCTTTGCATGGCAGCGTAGGAGTTACTTGGGCTCCTGGACGTCCTCCCACGCAATGCACGGTGTGGGATGCGCTAGAACAGGCAGCGACACACTCTCAATCCGAGCTAGGTGGGTCTCCGATATCCCCTAGCCTGGGCTGTCGGACAGTGAGTCCAGAGAAGCGGAGACTTCGTCCACTTTCTTTTCCGCAGGATGCCAGGTGAGCTACGCCTCCTTGCTGGGCCCCCCACCTTCCCAGCTTGGTAGAGGGACCTAGCTCCGCCTAGGGAAGGGGTTTGAACCTCCCCAAGAATCCGTCCGCTGTCCTACCTCCCGCTGGGCATCGAATCCGTTTCCAGGGCAACCTTTCTCCGCCCCTCTTCGTGACCCCCCCCCCCCCCCCGCCCAGATCTACGGAGGTCCACCGTTCGGGAAAGCTGCCGCGGCCCCAACCCCTCCAGACAACCACCAGCCTGCCCTCTTCTCCTCCCTCTTCTCTGACGCCGCGCCGCAGGCCCAGGCGCGTACCCCTGCTCTTTAGCCCCGCAGGAAGTGGCGGCGCCTCTCGGGGGCAGCTCGGAGGAAGAGGAGGAGGAAGCGAGGCTTAGTAGGGACCGAATCCTCACGGTGCGGGCTTGAGAGGAGGGCAGCGTGGGAACCTGAGAGCTCAACGCGGAGCCTGCGGGCTGCCAACAGCCTTCCCAGAACCGCTCCGCCCGGTAGCCCACCCTCCACAGGCCCCGCCCCTCAGTTCGGCCACGCCCATCCGCTCGGGCCCGCCCCAGGCGGCCCCGCCCCCAGGAGGCCCCGCCCTCCAGCTACAGTCCTGAAAACTCAGCTTCTACCGGGGCCCTGCCCCCGCCCCGCTGGCGGCCCCGCCCCAGCCCGCGCCCGCGCCTTGGGCGCACTTCTGCGAGCTGGGCTGCTGAGCCGGCCGGAGTCGCCGAGATCCGCCGCCTGCCCGCCGGTGCCGCTCCTTCGCCTCCCCCCGCCTCCCGGTCCCTCCCCCAATTGCTGTGGTCTGGCAGTGCCTGGCTGGCGGCCCGCGGGCGGGCCGCCTTCCCCGCGGTAGCCCACCCCCCTCTTAAAGCGGCGGCGGGAAGATGAAGTTTCGGGAGCCGCTCCTGGGCGGCAGCGCCGCGATGCCGGGCGCGTCCCTGCAGCGGGCCTGCCGCCTCCTCGTGGCTGTCTGCGCCCTGCATCTTGGCGTCACCCTCGTCTATTACCTGGCCGGCCGAGACCTAAGACGCCTGCCTCAGCTGGTTGGAGTCCACACACCGCTTCAGGGCAGCTCTCACGGCGCCGCCGCTATCGGACAGTCCTCCGGGGAGCTCCGGCTGCGAGGGGCCGCGCCGCCGCCGCCTTTGCAGAACTCTTCCAAGCCGCGCTCGCGGGCCCCCTCCAACCTAGACGCGGACTCTCGCCCCGGCCCTGGCCCTGGCCCAGGGAGCAACTTGACTTCGGCCCCAGTGCCCTCCACCACAACACGCTCGCTGACCGCATGCCCTGAGGAGTCCCCGCTGCTCGGTAAGATCCCCATGGAGCTTCGCCTATGCCGTCTTCCACGACAGACAGCCCCCCGCCCCTGTTCCGGATCAGAGCCCCTAATCCGCAGACAGAGGTTCCGGGCTGGACTGGGGTGAGAGGTTGGGAGGTGAGTCCCTTCGGATTCATGGAGGCTGAGTCGGGCACGGTTTTGGAAAGCCTTTAGGCCCCTCCGACCCCAGAACCGGAGAAGGCCTTGGAGAATTCCCAGCTCTGGCCCAAACCTCAAAAAGTTTCGGAGTTTGAGTCCTACTAACTCGGAGCAGCCTTCGCCCTGCTAACTCTGCTTAGGGACTACCGGGCAGCTCAGAGTAACCCTCTCTAGCTTAGAAAAGTGATGATGAGGCCTCCAGCAGGGAAGGGAGCAGACCTCCCAGGTCACATCTCTGTCTTCGGTAGACACCCCCCCCACCCCCCCCCCCCCCCCCCCCCCCCCCCCCCCGTCTCCAAGCTTTTGGGAACTTGACTTGTCCCTAAACCTCTGGTTTTTCATCTGTTAAATGGGAATAAGAAGAGTTACCTGTTTAAGGGGACTCTTGGAAGATTAGACGAAGCAGTGAAAACAAGAGTTTGGTTAACTGTGGGTAAGCCCTCGGTAAATTGTCACTATTGTGTTCAGTTCCTCCTCTCTGTAGATGCCTGCCCTGGGGCCCTCCTCCCCAGCTTCCTGCCCTTGTAGGTTCCCAAAATGTCTGTGAGCTGGGCCCTCCCAGGGGCGGAGTGGATTAGTACCAGTGTAGTGTGTGTATCCTGGGAGCTGGAGGGCTACAATGTAACCAGTTAGTACCATGTTGTCCCTTCCTTGGTAGCAGCCTGGAGTCTCAGCTATCTTGCCCAGATGATCTGAACTGGTGCCTCCAGCCTGTGTTTCAGTAAGAGCAGAGAGCTTGGGTCGGTGGGTTTGCGTTCCTTATGTCAGGAAGAGGCTGAGCCCATGCCCATCGGAACCTCCCCTAGACCTGTAATCCACTGGCAGTCAAGCTTAAGGCAGCCACAGGTAGCTCTCAAGATTACCAGACAGGTGGCTGCTCAGTTTCAATGCCAGGATGTCGAGAATGTCATTCTGAATGAGGGACCCAGCAGAAGGGCAGGCATCTTGCCAGATGGAACTGTCACTTTTTCGAAGAGCCCTGGCAGAGCAAGCCTCCTACACGCTCTTGCTCAATTTTTCCAATAATTGCTTCAGTATTTTCATATCAAGTTTGGGAGGATGTTCTTGGAATTGGTCAGACATAAATTGAGTTTTTTTTTTTTTTTTTAACCAGAAGCTTGAATTCCTTTGGACTTGATGGTTAGTCTGGGTAACTAAAACTGGTCCTGGAAATGAAATGAAATCTTGGCCGTGCTGCTGTGTCTGACCTCAGACATGTTACAGGGGTCCTCAGAATCCCTTTCTCATGTGTAAAATGGGCTTGTCCATGCTTAACTCACAGGGTTATTTTTAGGACTATATGAGATTGTGTTTGTTAAGTACATGCAAATAGGACCCAGGATTTGAAGTTCCATTTTGTCAGCCTCTGGAGATGGCCCTGAACAGCATAGAAAGGGGAAGAGAGCTGGTGAGTCTTCACACCCCAGAGGGACTTCCCTAGTGGCTCAGACGGTAAAGAGCCTCCCTGCAATGTGGTAAAAAAATCTGCCTGCAATGCAGGAGACCCAGGTTCAATCCCTGGGTTGGGAAAATCCCCAGAAAAGGGAATGGCTACCCATTGCAGTATTCTTACCTGGAGAATTCCATGGACAGAGGAGCCTGGCAGGTTATAGTCCATGGGGTCGCAAAGAGTCGGATATAACTGAGCGACTAACACAACAACAACAGAGGCCAGATTTTGACCTTTTGTTTTTAATTGTTGCCCAGATATTATGTAGAAAGAAAGAAAAATCCTCTAGCAAATTAAAGGAACGTAACCCAGAGCTCATTAGAATGGTGTTTGAAGTATGGGACCTTCTCAGTGAAGCGTGAGAGGCTGCGGTGGCCTGTGTTCTCTTTGTTTTGTTTCGTAATGATGTTGCTGGTGATGGGTGGCCAGTCACTTGTTTCTGAGTTGACTCTGACGCACAAACAGACTTCCTGAGAGATAAAGTTTTGGAGAGCACAGGTTGGTGGTGGGGAGAGGCCATGGGCCTTCTCTAGCTCATTCACCTTAATGTGATATGCATGGGACCCTGACGTTTTGGCTCCTGCTGAGGCAGCTCTGGAAGTTGAGGGAGTGGAGGGTTTTCTTCACTGTTATTGAGCCCTTAGGTTTGAGGACTGGATGGTCGCAATGTGGAGGTTCCTGGTTAGGAGAGGGCCTTGAGAAAGCTGAAAGTCTCCAGGGACGTGTTTGTGTGGGTTGGGGGAGTCAAGCCCATCTGTTCAGCTGGGCAGGTGTCAGCTAAAGGCCTAGCATGGTGGTTTTGAGGTCGTTGGGAGAAACCACCCTCAGGGTTTGAAGCTGTGGCCTTTTCACTACTTGCAGTTCCTTTGCACAACTAGGCTCTGCTCTCTGGCATCCAAGGGTCTGTGCCTGATGCTTGGCTCTCTCCTGGCTGGTGGGTGATGGGTGACGGGCATGCCCTTCCTGCTGGAGCCAGGCACCAGGCTGGGCTGCTCACAGGTCCCTGTTCAGTCTGTCCTGGGTTGTCAGAGCCTCAGCCAGACTTTGCACCCCACTCCAGTACTCTTGCCTGGAAAATCCCATGGACAGAGGAGCCTGGTAGGTTACAGTCCATGGGATCTTGAAGAGTCGGACACGACTGAGCAACTTCACTTCCACTTTTCACTTTCATGCATTGGAGAAGGAAATGGCAACCCACTCCATTGTTCTTGCCTGGAGAATCTCAGGGACAGAGGAGCCTGGTGGGCTGCCATCTCTGGGGTCGCACAGAGTCGGACAGGACTGATGCGACTTAGCAGCAGCAGCCGCCAGACTTAAGTACACTTCAGAGTTGGAGTCCTGCTTCTGTCTACCCTGTACATCAGGGCAAGTTGCAGTGTTTGGAGCCAGAGTAGGCCCTGTGCCCAGATCCCTGCTGGGTTGAGGTGAGGGTTGAGGTGAAGCTTTTGCTTTTGGGAATGAGAGCTATAGGGGAGAGGTGGGTCTTTGCTAAGGATTCCTGCAAGTTCCCAGGGAGTCCTTCCGGGAAGTCCAGGCCTGTAGGTGCTGTCATCCCTTGGCCTGGCTGTGCAGCATCTCACTGAGCATGGCATTAAGGCTCTCTTTTCTGGCTGCCTGGGTGTTTGCCTGAGATGTAGTCAGCCTGGGAGGAGTAGCGGCCTTGCGCTGAGTTACGTTTCCCGGAATGTTTATCTCTGCTTGGATTTGGCGGCAGCACAACATAGTTGACTGGCACTGCCCTCCCAGAGAGGGGCTGGCTGAGGGGTGGGCAGTGGCTCACGTAGGACTGGTTAGGGGAGGCCAGCCTGACATGGACAGTTGGTTTCAGCCCTTGGGGTAGTGGCGGGAGGATATGAGTATAGGACTGCCCAAACCTGAGGCCCTGCTTGCCCAGCTCCCCCTTGATGAGATCCTCTTCATATGTTTAGATGAAGACTCTGATCTAGAGGTGGGCACCAAAGAGGTGTGGGCGTCTGGGCCAGCCAACGGCTGCAGGTTGCCAGGGCCGTGAGAGAACACTTGTCCAGGAGCCCTCTTCCCCAGGTTTCATGGGGGCTGTCAGCCAAGCCTTTGCCGTGGTCTGTGCCCTTGGCAGAACAGAGCGCTTGCTGGGCTTCTCCCTGGCTTTTAGCTCCCAGGTGTTTCTTCAGCAGCACACAATGCCCACTCCCCCCACTCTCCCATCATCACACATGGGACATAGTATCTAGAGGACTTGTGGCCTCAGCTTGGGAAAGGGCTGTCTGTCTCCTTTGGGGATGAGTCCTGGAACCTCGTAACCTTCTGGCTTGGGGTGGAGCCTCATCCTGGGGCTTGGGGAGGCACCAGTAACTTCCCATGTGTCTAGACCTTTAAGCTTTGGGAGGTTTGGTACCAGTCTTTTAAACCAGTTTTGTCCTATTGTTTTTCCTGGGGAAAATAATTTACTAACATACACATAGACTTGCTTTCTTGTCTGACAGTCTGAGAAGGAGAAATGCCCTCCATGACTTTTTGGCTCACTATTTTCCATGTAGCCTGATGGTCGCAGAAGTGTATCTTGCCTGCTATAATTTGACCCAGATTCTGAGAAAGCACATGGGTGCCTCCACCTGATGAACCGGGTGAAAGTTCCATGGATTACAGGGTGCCCGAGCCATACATAAGATGGGACTCAAACTGTGGAATCCTGGAACCACAACATCCCAGGATGGGTCTCCAGTTTCCTGGCCCCTGTCATGCACTGTGCTAAAGGGGAAGGATCTTGCCTCAGGCCACTCAATCAGGCGGTAGCCAGCTGGGGCTAGAAAAACTGATATCCTGCTTCCCAGTCTAATGCTTTTCCTTACAAGTTATTGCCCAGTAGACCCTTAGTGCAGAGGCTCAGGGCAGTTTAATGTGGCCTTGGGTTTGGGAAGATCCCTGCTACGTTTACAGGTGGGTCCATCTGAGAGGTCTGATATGGTAACAGTTTGTCTGGATTTGACAGTGTGCCTGTTCTTAGGCCAAGTGCTAGAGGTATGGAGAGGGAGACAACAAAATGCCTCCTCTTTTGGAACTCACAGTTTAGGTAGAGGTACATGTGCTAAATCACTTCAGTTGTGTCCAACACTTTGCGACCCTTTGGGTCGTAGCCCTCCAGGCTCTTCTGTCCTTGGGATTCTCTAGGCAACAATACTGCAGTGGGTTGCCTTGCCCTTCTCCAGGGGATCTTACCAACCTAGGGATTGTACCCGTGTCTCTTACATCTCATGCATTACAGGCAGATTCTTTATCATGGAGCCACCTGAAAAGCCCCTTTAGGAAGCGGAGGCATAATTAAACCATACTGATGTCACTTAGGGAAGCCACGGTGTGTCCAAGCACTTTTAGTCTTTCTGCCTCCCTGTCCATCCCCTTTCCTTCCTTCCTTCCTTCTTTCTCTCTCTTATTCAGAAACCCAGAGCTGGGACCAAAGTTTTCCAGTCCTGGTTTTATCTGATTGTGTGAAAATGTTCCTCTAATTTCTGAAGCCTTGCATTAGCTCTGCTGGGTAATCTTTAACTTGCTGCTTTATAATGACTATAATGATACATCAGTGGCCGTATGGTTGGATATTATGGTCTTTGGTTAGCAGCAGAGTAAGGGTTTCCAGGCTGGGACTAGACAAATTTATGGTTTGGGGAAGACAAAACAGTTAATCCCGGATCTTCCGTGGATTCCAGCCTGGGGATCCTCTAGATCCTGGGGGCAGGGCCAGGAGTCTCATCCCCTTCAGGCTCAGCTGAGCTCTGGCCAGTGTGTGAAGGGGACCCAGGCATCCTGTGGTCAAGTCAGACCTGGGGATTTCTTCACTGACCCCTTCACCTTGCCTCCCATGCCTGACTTCCTGATCCGTGTTCATGAAGTGGAGATGGAAATTCTGCTTGAAGCCACGTCCACCTGGAAATTCCAGTTCTTATCTGGTTAAGCAGTATTCCAGTTGTTTTAGGATGGTGGTCCTCCCTAGAGCTAACTCCCTCGAGGATCTTTTTACCTTTGCCTCTAGCACTGCCCATGTGGGCTAGGTGATGAGATCACTGTAAGCCAGACCCTGACATCTGAGGAGCTAACAGGGCATGCATTTGGATTCGGTGACATCCACAGGGTTCCACCTGTCCCTTAACTTGGTGAGGCACCATGGCTGTGATTGCAAAAGCCTCCGTTGTGGGGCCTCTCTGTTTACCTGGGCCTGCGCAGTCGCTGGCCTAGGAGAGAGATCTTCGATCGTGTTCTGAAGGCCAGACCTCCAAGTTAGAAGGTCATGGTGGCCTGAAGGATAGGAGACAGGGCCTGGCAAGAAGCTGGTTCTGGGTGAACGTGGCCTAAAGGGATTCGTCCTTAGGAGGCAGAAGGGCTGAGTCACACGCTCAGTGTTTCAGGTTCCACTTTTCAGCCTGGCCCTGCCTGCCCTTTCCCTGTACAAATGCAGGCCAGGGGCTGTATTATTGGCTGTTGCTGAATTCTTTGGCAGGGATTTTAATGTCTGGTCTGGGTGTGTAATGTAGCTGCTTCTCTTTCCCCCTGCCGCCTCTCCAAGCCCCTCACAAAGCTCAGAGAAAGAGAGGAGAATTTGTCTCACTAGGATACCAGAGGCCAGGGCCTTGGGTCTTTGCCTGTTTTTTTTTCTTTGAAGAGCGAGTAATCTTTTTTCCTCCTTTTTGTGAAAGGTAATGTGGGCTCATTGAAAAATATTTGAGAAGTTAAAAGAGGTTGAAAAGCACATGTATATTCCTATACCTAGAACAGGCATGTTGGCAAAGTTTGTCTTGTACATGTTTAAGAATTTAGCTGATACATTTTTACTAATGGACAGAGAGATTGGTACAGATAGATCTAGATAGCCTGATGGCCAGGATTTTTTCACTTAACATTCTATCAAGGGCTTGGTCCTATACCTTTAAAAACAACAAAGGGTATAACTTTTATTTTTCAACTGTTGCTGAACACACATACAGTTTTTGGTTTTTCTTAGTGGTTTGGTGAGGCTCATGCATAAAACTTTACATACTTTTTGGATTGTTTCCAAAGTAGAGTTTTTTGAAAAGGAAGAAAAGGGGATGAACACTTTTTGAAAAGGGCTTGGTTTTTAAACTATTCTTACTAAAGGACAGACTCATTGAGAATTTCAGGTTTGCTTAGTGGTGGCAGATGAGTACCACTTACTGCTGAATAAACGCTGTGTCTAGAACTCTTGATTAAAAACTAGGTGCAGGAAGTAAGTGCCTGGGGTGGGGGCAAGGGGCCAGGCTGCAGGATGACTCTGTGGTGGGCGTGATGTCCTAGGAGTCCACTTCCTCAGTAATATGTCCATCTGTCTCCTTGGCAGCCAAGTCCCTGGACTGGGCTTATGGGCCTCGTGGCTCTGGGGCGATGGTGCTGGGTGAACACCAGTTAGTTAATCCAGTTCCGGTGACATGACTGAGATAGGACTGTGTCTGCAAGAGGTGTGGGAACAAACTAGTGAACCAGCACAGCTCTCCTACCTCCCCTCTCCAGAGGGTCTGAGATCTGAGAGGGGCCAGGAAGCGAGAATCTGTAGGTTCCCGCAAAGTCCTGTTAGGAAAAGCCTCGGAGACCAGCAGAGCTTGGCACTCGGGCTCTTTGCAAGGTGTCTGCTTTGAAGTCAGTTGACTTTGAATGTCCTCTCTGGAGCTAAATTCTCCTCTTCTGAGGCACACTTTGGATTTGGGACTTTGCCCACGGTCATTTGGCACAGAGCCCGGGTATCGAAGGGGAGGCTGCACTGAGGGAAGGGCAGGGTTATGTCAGACCAGTGTGACCACCAGGGTGTGAGGTCAGGCTCCTTCCTGCCCCACCACATGGGTCTCCAGGTCACGAGGAGGCACCCTGGCAGAAGTTTCAGTGACTGCCTGACCTCATGACAGGTTGCATTCTGAAAATGCCTGTAAACATTTCTTTAAAAGTTTCCTCCTGTTTTACATACCATCCTTTTGCCTTTGACATCCTGAAATGGCAGCTCTGCCCTTGTGTTTCAGGATACTGTCAGCTTGAAAAAACAGGAAAGGACTCCCAGTTAGGGCGGACCCAGGGTAACTGGTATTTGCATTATAGAAGGCTCAGACACTGGCGAGGAGGTGTTGGGTAGCTCTTGGCATTCAAATGAGCAGCTTAGGTGGCGTGGCAGGCTCCCTGTCTGTCTCAGAATGGGCAGCCTTGAGTACTTACCCCAAAGGCAGGAGGCCCCCTGCCCAGGAAGAGGATGAGTGGGGACTCCTTTGCTCATTCTCCAAACTCGTACTGGTAACTACGCTCTGTGAAGCACAGGACACGGACATGAACAAAGGCTGGGCCCCACCCTGGGAGCATCCCTCAGCGGTGGACAGACCCTGACAAAGATAAGAGGAGGCAGGGGAGCTCCCAGGGCACTGAGAAGGTGCAAGGACCTGGATGGGTGGTCTGGGCCAGGGCTAGAGTCAAAACGAAGGTCTCTCAGCATGTTGAACGGTCTCCCTGGTTGGGAAGGGCAGGAGTCTGCTGCCTGTTGTCATCACTAGTTGCTCTCACATGGGAGAGTGCCATAACCAAAGTCCCAGCTGTGGCAGGCCGTCCCCAGCAGGGCAGGGGAAGACAGGAAGTTGAGGCATGGTGCAGGGAAAATGATAAAAGAGAGACAAGACCGTGCAGCTGGAGTGTGTGGATAAGGGCAGGCCCAGGAAGCTAGACTGAGGGCCCAGAGGGAGGAAGGAGAAGGGGAGAGGTGCAGAAAAAGGTGCTTGTGGTCTGAAGAGTGGCAGGAGTGTGGGGAATTCAAGGGCCTCTGGAGCGAGGATTCTGAATTGGTTCTTCTAGCTCATATCATTGTGAACAAATCCTGACTGCCTTGGTCCCCTCTCCCCTCTCTGAAGTGTGTATGCTAAGTTGCTTCACTCATGTCCAACTCCGCGACCCTATGGATTCTAACCTGCCAGGCTTTTCTGTCCATGGGGATTCTGCAGGAAAGAATACTGGAATGGGTTGCCATGCCCTCCTCCAGGGGATCTTCCCGACCAGGGATCGAACCCTAGTCTCTCACATCTCCTGCATTGGCAGGTGGATTCTTTACCACTAGCGCCACCTGGGAAGCCCACCTGTTGGTCCTTAGTGCGCTTCTTCCTCTTCCTCCTGGAGTCTGGATTTTCAGGGGGAAACCCTGGTTCTAAGTGCCACGTGACCCCCCTGTAGGAGCTCCTGAGGGGCTCCCTTCCCACCCCTGAGGGTTCTTGTGATGAGGCCTCTGTTGAGGACTCTTGTCATCTCTGTCTAAGTAGGCATAAAGCTTTTAGGTGGGTGACCTTTGAAATGGCACGGGAAGTGTTTCTTTCCATCATGCTGCTTAGCTGTGTGCTTTGGGAAAGTTGTCATCCTCTCTGTACCTCACTGCTCTCACCTGTAAAATGGGGATAATAAAAGAATCTACCTCATGGATGCTGTGAAGTTAGTAGGCACAAAAGGGCTTAAAGCAGTGGCTAACACAGAATAAGCACCAAATATATGTTCTCTCTTACTGGTAGTACTGTTAGTGGCTCAGTTGTGTCCGACTCTCTGTGACCCCATGGACTGTAGCCCCTCCAGGCTCCTCCTCCCATGGAATTTTCCAGGCAGAAATACTGGACTGGGTAGCCATCTCCTTCTCCAGGAGATCTTCCCAACCGAGGGATCGAACCTGGGTCTCCTGCATTGCAGGTGGATTCTTTACTGTCTGAGCCACCAGATAGATATAGATATGTTATCTCTTATTGGTAGTACTAATAGTTCTTATTTGTGAAGATTTTGGCTTTTACTTAGTAAAATTTTTCCTTCTCTTCTTCCTTTTCCGAGTCATCTACTTCCTCTTCCTCTCTTTCCCCTCCTCTTCCTTCTCCTGCTTCTTTTCTTTCTTTTTCAATTGAAAGTGCAGTGTCACCACATTCAGCGTTTAAATATGCATAATTCTACTCCTTCCCATTGTAGTAAAACCATACATCTACTGGCATACTTTCCAGGTGCATACATACGTTTTACTCTGTTGAAACCATAGTGGGAACCGTTTTGTTCAGCATTATCTTATAAACTATTGCTTATGTTACCTGAATTATCTTTTATGGCTCCTTTCTGAAATCCTTAGGGCTTATTCCCTTAAGGTCCAATATCCTGTGTTTCCCCATCATAGATCATCTTTGCTGCATGTTGCTTCTTGTTTCAGTTGAATTATTTCCTGGGGAAAAATTCCTAGAGGGGACTTTCTAGTCCAGAGGATATGGCCATCTTTACGACACTGGTTCCACTGCCACTGTGCTTTCCAGTAGGGTTGGAATAATCCGCAGGCCCGAAATTCTATTGGGTTGGCCAAAAAGTTGGGGTAAGATGGTATGGAAAAACCCAAATGAACTTTTTGGCTGGCTCAATAAATTCCTGGGCTGGGGCTTCCCTGGTGGCTCAGATGGTAAAGATTCTGCCTGCAATGTGGGAGACCCAGGTTTGATCCCTGGGGTCAGGAAGACCCCCTGGAGAAAGGAATGGCAACCCACTCTGGTATTCTTGCCTGGAGAATCCCATGGACAGAGGAGCCTGGTGAGCTACAGTCCAGGGAGCCACAAAGAGTCGGACATGACTGGGCCACTAACACTAGGGATTTTGACTTCTAAGGAGTGTGGGTTCCCAGGGAAAGTCAGATTTATCTGGAGTCTCACACATAGTGCTCTCAGCTGTGTGTGTGTGTGTGTGTGTGTGTGTGTGTGTGTGTGTGTGTGTGTGCACGCAGTTTCCTGTATAGGACCCTGCAGGTGCTCTGGATGTGAGGCTTTTCCTAGAAGCCATTTCCTGTGGGCAGTTCCTGCTGAGGTTACTGGGTATCCACAGAGGAACCTTACACGTGGGTCTTTCTACACTTCACACACCTTTGCTAAAGAGTTGATTTACACAACATAAGGACCTTTTCTTCTTTATTTGTGGAGCCATACCTGTAGATTGGAGGCAGATCCCAGCTTTAAAAGCCTGGCTTTACAGTGCTGTTGATCTCACACATTTCAGGTCGGTTGATGGAAATACCACACGCAGAACCCACGTTAGGCTCTAATGGACTGGCCTGGGCACCTGACCATTAACCCATCTGCACGAACTCTGCTCTGACAGCCCTGGTTTATGGGATCCAGACACGGGGCCCAGATGAAGAAAGACTTCAAATTAGATTGGATATAAATAAGTTGATCAGTAGCCTGCAAATTGGAATTGCTGTTTCTGACCCTGTAGCCACACCCCTACCCCATACACATGCCTTTTCTGTAGACAAACAGGAGCCTGCCAGCCTACCACTTGCACAAATGTTCAAATGACTTTAGTGATGTCAGTGACCAGAGATTTACACCAAGTAGACGAGGTGCCTTTAGCCTGTGACAGCTGCTTCCTTAGCCTTGCAGCCCCTCCGCATGTCCTCTCTTCTGCTACATTCCTCAGCAATCAGCTGTGACTCAGTGGGGTGCTCCCAGGATCCATTTGGAACTGGGCCGGAGCTGCTGTGAACATCTTGTTCCTGTGGGACCCAGGGCAAGACCGCCTTCCTGTATAAAGAGGAAAGATTGTCCTTACCTCAGAGGGTTGATAAGAGGATGGGATGATCTGAGGTACTTGGTAATGGAATTCTGATCAATGCACAACACAGCCCCTAGGCAGCAAAGGTATCCATTCCACACAGTAGGCTGCCAAGTAGAATGTTTTTCAAATGCAGTTTTTTCTCTCTGCTCTGGGGCAGTCAGGAGGAGATTGAGGCTGTATCCACAGTTTAGGGACAGAGTTTAGCCAGTTTGGTAGAGACGGTGGCCTGCTTATCTGAACAGACCTACCCCAAGCCCCAAGGAGAAACCTCCACCTAGTTGGATCCGCAACACTGGGAACCTGGAACATGGGCTGCTGTGTGTCAGGTGTGCCAGGCTTCTGTGGTCGTTCACAGTGTTCCCTTCTCCAGGTGATCATTGTTTGTCAGTGTCCTGGGTTGAGGCCATCACAGACTACACCGTAGCTGGGTGGTCAGCGTAGAAGCTGGAGGGAGCATTGGATATTTGATGGAGTCTCAGGAGTTAAGACTTTTGAGCTGTGGTGTTGGAGAAGACTCTTGAGAGTCCCTTGGACTACAAGGAGATCCAACCAGTCCATCCTAAAGGAGATCAGTCCTGGGTGTTCATTGGAAGGACTGATGTTGAAACTGCAACTCCAATACTTTGGCTACCTGATGCGAAGAGCTGACTCATTTGAAAAGACCCTGATGCTGGGAAAGATTGAGGGCAGGAGGAGAAGGGGACGACAGAGGATGAGATGGTTGGATGGCATCACCGACTTGATGGACATGGGTTTGGGTGGACTCCAGGAGTTGGTGATGGACAGGGAGGCCTGGCGTGCTGTGGTTCTTGGGGTTGCAAAGAGTAGGACACAACTGAACTGAACTGAACAGGAGTTAAGGATGGCTGTGTTAAAAACAACAAAAAAAAAGCAGGTGCTGGGCTGGACATAGGTGGACTCAGGCTGGGCCACCCAGTGGCCTGTACCACTGTCCTGTTAGAAAACTAGGACACAGGCCTAGACAGCCTGTGTCTCCCCAGGGGCTGGAAGCCAGGATACCACACCCTGAAGTTCCATTTTGCCGCCAGCCTACTGAGTGATCCGAGAGAAGTCACATTCTCTTCCCCAGGCCTCACTTTACCCATCTGTTAAATGAGATAAGGGGTTGGCCTGGATATTCTCTGGTGTCTCCGCCTGCCTGGGAATTCTGATGTAGCCTTGAACTCCTGCGTAATACAGTTGAATGTCTGGGCTGCAGGACAGCTGGCCCATGAGGACCAGCCATGTAGACCTGGGTGACTGTCAGTGAACCCTGAGCCAGGATGGAGTCAGTTACTGGCCAGATCCACACCCAGCTGACCCTCCCAGCAATTCCCATAGCTAGGCCCCAAATCACAAGTAAATTGGTTAGCTTGAAAACCCAATCAGTGGGAGCCGCTGTGAATCTAGGGTTCTAGGTTCCAGCAAAAACCACATCAACCACACCCACAACAGATAATGCTTACTTAGCATCTTACTTACATGCCAAGCGTGGGAAAAATACTACATCTGCATTATTTTCAGTGATTCTCACAGCAACTTTTTTTTTTTTTTTTTTTTTTTGCCTAATTGTCCTGGTTTGAACTTCCAGCACATTGTCGAATAGATGAGTAAGAGAGGACATCCTTGTCTTGTTTCTGATCTTAGGGGAAAAACATTCAGTCTTTTACTTTCAGTCTTTAAGTATGATCTTAGCAGTGGGATTTTTGCAGATGCTTTTTATCAGATGAGGAAGTTCCCTCCTGTTCCTAGTTTATTGAATGTTTTTATCATGAATAGGTGATGTGTTTTGTCAAGTGCTTTTCTGTGTCTGCTGAGATGATCGTGTGGTTTTTGTCATTGGTCATTCTATTGATGTGGTATATGATATACTGATTGCTTTTCCAGGTATAAATCAAACTTGAATCCCTGGGATAAATCCCACTTGGTTGTGGTATGTCATCCTTTTCACATACCTCTTGCTAATATTTTTGTTGAGAATTCTTGTTCATAAGAGTCATTGATCTATAGAGTTTTTCCCTCAACTTTATTGAAGTATAATTGGCAAATAATCTATAGTTTGCCTTTTCATCCTTCTCCTGATGTCTTTGTCTGAATTTGGTATCAAAGTAACACAACCTCACAGAGTAAATAGGGATGAGTTCCCTCCTCTTCAATTTTCAGAAGTTTGTGAAGGGTTTGTATTAATTTTTCTTTAAATATCTGGTGAAATTGACTAACGAGACTGCCTGGGCCTGGACTTTTACTTGTAGGAAGCTTTTTGATTACTGGGTCAATTCCTTTACTTGTTGCAGGTCTATTTGGATTTTCTTTTTATTCTCCAGTCAGTTTTGATAGTCTGTGTCTTCCTAGGAATTTGTCTGCTTCATCTAATTCATCTAATTTGTTGGCATGGTTGTTCATAATATTCTCTTATAATCCTTTTTTTTTTTTCCACTCCAAAGTTGTTAAGAGTATTTCTGCTTTCATTCCCAAGTTTGGTAATTTTGTCTCTCTCTCTCTCTCTCTCTTTTTTTCCCACCTTGATCAGTCTAGCCAAAAGTATGGCATTTTGTTGATCTTTTCGAAGAACCAACTTTGGGTTCATCGATTTTCTCTGTTATTTTTCTGTTCTCTATTTCATTAATTTCTGCTCTAATCTTTATTATTTTCTTCCTTCTGTTTTGCTTTAGCTTTATGTTTGTTTGTGTTTCAATTTCTTAAAAATCTTTTTAAGGTGGAAGGTTAGGTTATTGATTTGGGTCTAAAGATCATGTACTTTCAACATTTTAATAAATACTGTTAAATTGTCCTCTAGTTTACATTCATCAGCAGTGTATGGAAATTGCCTGTTTTCCACACTGGATATTTATCATCACTCTTTCTACATTTATCAATATGATGGTCAAATATGGTATCTTGTTTTAGTTTGTTTCTCTGATTACTGATGGTGTTGAGCAAATGGTAATGTATTAGTTGGCCATTTGTATTTCTTTTGTAAAGTACTTGTTAATATTTTTACCCATTTTTCTAACAGTTTTAAAATATGTTTACAGGAGTTTTTAAGACTATGGATATTACTCCTTTATAATATATCATTTGCAAATATGATCTCTCCATTTGTCATGTGTCTTTTAACTTTATCTCTGGTATCTTTGATCATATAAAAGTTTCATATATTTAAGTCTATCTTTTCCTTTATGACTTCAGGTTGTTTTGGCACTTAGGAAGTTCTTCATGTTTCCAAGATTGTAAAAATTTCTTTTGGTATTCTTTTCTAAGCTGATTCTTTAGCATTTTAGTACTTGTCCTTGACAGTAAAAACCACATATAATCATATGTTGTAAGAACCCTTATATCATACCCACAGAACCCTTTGAGCTCTTAATCTATCATCGATGCTGATGGATTAGAGTAGAAATGTGAAATTTCAGCCACTTGTGATTACAGAGTTGTAATAATCTGTATACTTTGAAGTTCTAGGGAGTCAGGGGAGAAGACAAAGTAATATTTATTGAACATCTGTTAGTACGAAGTAATATTTATTGAACATGTATTAGTGCTAAGCACTGTGGTAAGACTGTATATGTGTTATCTCATTTACCACGTGGAGAGAACACATTATTATCTCCACTCCTTAGAGGAAGAAATTGGAACAGGCTGCATTCAAAGAGGTCCTGATGCCAAAGAGGTATTGTCAGGAGTGCATGGCTGGCTGACTGCCCAGGTGGCCTGTAGGGCAGCAAGCTTTCCACAGTCCAAGGTCTGGTTCTAGTTGGAGAGGGAAGGATATACTGATAACTAGCACTGCAGATTCAGAAATGCAGTCAGGGCTCCAAAACTGATCAGAGGGTCAGCTGACTCAGAAATAAAACCCCCATGAGACTTATTTACATGCTGGAATGCTAAGCTGTGCTGTGCTACTGGAAGATTGAAACTGTTGTCAACTGGCTTAGCATTCTCTGGCTGCTGGCAGCACTATAAGGGAAGCCATAGTATAATCAGGCAGCTGTGAAGTCAGAAGTCAGAGCAGAGAAGTGAGTTGTACTCAAGTGGTGGTTGGAGTCATGTGGTCAGTCTGAGGAACCCGTCCCCGCAGAATTGGGGAAGCCCTTCAGGGACCTTGGTCTGGTCCAGAGGTCAGAACTCCAGTCTCCCCTGTGCAGCCCTGGAAGGACTCATCCTGCGCCATCCTCCACCACTCGCCTGTGTATTCCCTTGTGTACTTTTTTCTTTCTTTTCTTCTCTTCCATCCAGCCATCCAACTTTTTATTTCATAGCCTGTTATTATCAAGGACTCTCTTGCCTTATTTATTTGTTCTTTTTGATCCTCATTCCCACTTCTATTTTCCAACCCCACCATGGGCATTAAAGTGTTAAATGTGTATCTGTTTTTTGCTCTTGCCAGATGGGAGCCACTGCTTCATATATGTGCAATTTTTAATTTAAATTTAATTTTTTAAATTAACATACATAAAATTGGCCTTTTTGGTTTATAGGTCTATGAATTTTCATATATATATATACACATATATATAAAACTACCACAATCCAGATGTAAAATATTTTTTCACCCCTCCTCCCAAAATCCCCCTGTGGTCATATTTTCATCTCACCCTTCACCCCTGTTAATCACTGATCATTACTGTTGTTTTATTTTTTTGAGAATGCCGTGTAAGTGGATCACATAGTATATGTGTGTATATATATATATAGTTTTTAACTTATAAACCATTTTATTTTATTTTTTGCCGTGCCATGTGGCATATGGGATCTTAGTTCCCCAACCAGGGATCAAACCTGTGTGCCCTCCTGCATTGGAAGCTTGTAGTCTTAACCACTGGACCACCAGGGAAGTGCCAATGGTATTTTTTATAGCTCATTTTGATTCTAATTTTTTTTTTTACCCACTTCTGCTTTTTCTTTCTTCAATTTTTAAAACGTTTGACATAACTTCAAACTCATAGAAAAGTTGTTAAAATTATGCAAAGAATTTCTGGATAGCCTTTGAAAGTGAAAGTGGCTCATTCGTGTCCGACTCTTTGTGACCCCATGGACTGTCCATGGAATTCTCTAGGCCAGAGTACTGGAGTTGGTAGCCTTTCCCTTCTCCAGGGGATCTTCCTGACCCAGGAATTGAACCGGGATCTCCTGCATTGCAGGCAGATTCTTTACCAACTGAGCTGTCAGGGATAGCCTTTGGAGCCCCCTACGACTGAGCGACTGAACTGAACTGAATTGAACTGAATTCCCCAAACGTTTACATTTGCTGTATTTGCTTTTTTCTTCTTTCTCTCCATGTATGTGCATGTATGATATTCCAAATCATGCCCTGTTATCCCTAAATATTCAGTGTGTATTTCCTAAAAATAAGAATTTAAAAAATATAACCAGTTAGTACAGTGACCAAATCAAGAAATCAACATTGTAAATTTTCTATTATCCCATCTATAGACCTTATGAAGATTTTATTGCTTGTCCCAAGATTGTCCTTGTACTAAAAGGAAATTGAAGAGCAGGCATTTTATTCCATGATCATGTCTCTTTAGTCTCTTAATCTGGAAAAATGCCTGACATTTCTTTGTGTCACATGACACTGACATTGTTGAAGAGCACAGACCAGTTGTTTTATAAAGGCCCTTCAATTTGAGTCTGATGTTTCCTTGTGGTGAGGTTCAGGTTATGCATTTACAGCAAGAATATTGGGTGAATGTTGCCGGGTTCTTCTCAATACGTATTATGTAGAAACACGTGCTGTTAATTTGTTCCTTATTGGCCAAGTGAACTTTGATCTTTTCATTATGGTGGCATCTGCTGTTTCTCCATTTTTCAAGTTTGTTATTTTACCCCTTTTAATAAAAATGTGTCTTATGGGCATTTACTTTGAGATTATGTGAATATCTTGTTATTCCTCAGACTTTCATTCATTGGCTTTTAGCACCTATCAGTGATTCAGTGATTCTTATCAAAATCGATTATTTTTATGGTGTTTGGCGATCTAATTCTATCATTGCTTCTGCATTTATTAGTGGGCATTTTCTTGTGAGGAACAGCTTTCCCTTCTTCCCATTCGTATATTAGTACAGAGTTACAGATCCTTTGTTCAGTAGTTCATAATTCTTCACTAACATTATTTATTTTAATGCCCAGACTGGCTCGGTCGCAAAGAATCGGACACGGCTGAGCGACAAAGCATGTACGTCCAAGATTTGGCCGACGAGATCCCCTTCAGGCTAGCTCCTGTGTCATTTTGGCACATCCCTCTGTTCTTTGAGCATTTCCTTCACTTTTAGGCAAATCAAGATATTCCAGCCTCCTCTTGTTCGTTCTGACTCGGCCCCGGAATCAGCCAGTTCTGCAATGAGCTCTCGTTCTTTTTAGTAGAGGATGGTGTTTAGAAACCAGGAGCTGGACTCCAGGCACTCACCCTTGATTTTAAGGTCCATCCCCCGTTGCCATGTGTAATCTAGTGTCTGTGGTGTTCATCCCAGTTTTCTCTCTCCATTAATGACAAACTCCCACACTACCTTCACACATCCTGACGTAAGGAACAGCCTCCTCCATATCCTCTGTGGACCTGTGTGTGGATTTATGCTGCTCCCTGAGTGCCAGATACGGCTGCAGACCGGCTGCCCCCATTTACATCTCCACCAGCGGAGAGCAGAGCATCTCTGTACCTCTCTACAAATACTTAGCCTTAACGAACTTCCTCATTTTTGCCAAACGATTAGATATGCTGGGTGAGCTCTTGTTTTAACTTGATTTTCTCTGATGACAAATGAGCTGGCGCATCTTTTCGTATGCTTGATGGCCTTTGGGAGTCTTCTTTGGTAAATTGCTTATTCATAATTCTTCTTTGGCTGGGGCTCTTGTGGTTTCGTGATGATATGTAAGATTTCCTTATACATCCTGGATACTAATCTCTTGCTGGTCTCAGACATTGCAGGTCTCTTCTCTCAATCTGTCCTTTATCTGTTCACTCTGCCCATGCTATCTTTTGTTTGAAGGGAAGACTTTTCCCCCCTTTGTTTTGTGCTTTCTCTCACCAGTAGCCTTTTTCTATAACTACGTGAATACCCTTAGTCCCTCCACATTTTAAATGTGCTGGTATGACTAAGCTCTGGTGATTCTCCATAGCAGTCTGTCTTATGACTTCTTAGCCTCTGTTGAATTCTGTTAAGAATGACTTTGCCTCTTAGAATGTAAGTGCTGCATGCAGGTATTATTCATATATTTATTCAGCAAATCCGTGTTGTAAACCCACTATCTGTTAGGCACTGTGCTGTATCAAGACAAGGTTCAAAGAGGGTGAAACATGCCTGTGGCTTTTCAGAGGTAGAGCAGGAATTTTTTGCTCTTTTACTAAATTTTATTGTTAGAGTATAATTGCTTTACAATGTTGTGTTGGTTTCTGCTGTACAACAAAGTGAATTGACTGATACCCCTCCCTCTCAGATCTCCCTCCCAGTCACCCCCCATCCCTCCCCTCTGGTCATCACAGAGCACCAGGCTGAGCTCCCTGTGTTATCCAGCAGCTTCCCATAGCTATCTGTTTTACACTTGGTAGTGTGTGTTTGTGAATGCCATTCTTCCAATCTGTGCCGTCCTTCCTGTTGCCCTCGTGTTCACATGTCCGTTCTCTACCTCTGGAGTAGGGATTTAAACCTGGTCTTTCCCACTGCTCTGCTTCACTCAGAAATTGCATTTGGTTCCTATAGAGCTTTGTGTCAAATATCCACACCTTTTGTAACAAACGGCCTAAGAAGGCACAGAGCAAAATGCTCTCCCCCGGCATCCAGGGAGGGGAAAGTCATCAGGAAAGGAGTGGAGGGAAGTGTGGCTCCCGCCTTCCTGGGCCTGGCAGGCCCTGGGCTACCGGCTGGTGACTGGCTCCAGGCTGATAGTGTCAGACCCAGAGGAGACCGGGAGGCCGCCTCTGCCTGCAGGGGAAGGTCTTAAAATAACACCCAGGCCTATATCATCTAATCCTTTCTGAGAAGCTCAAATCATCCCTTCCAGAAGTGCCCTGGTTTTAAGAGGAGAGAGATATAGCCGGATCATCCTGGGGCTAACAGAATTTCCAGGCCCCTCAAGCCTTTCCTGGTAGTAATAACGGTGAGCAGGCACAGTTTCCACAAATTCAAGCCCGGCAGGAGAAGGGCTGGGTGAGGAGGAAGTGTGCGTTTGGGCTGGAACCAAACAAAGCAGAAATTCCTCCTGGGACAGTTTTTCCCCAGAGGACAAATGCTGGGAAGCCTGTTTACTGGGCTGTAAAAGCCTTCATCCCTGGGCACTGCTTCCTGATCTCAGGCCTTGCATCTCTGTGCCCGTAGAAACCTCTTTGGGTTACCCCAGGACAGATGTGTACTGTTAGGCCCCCAGTCCTGGGGTCTCCCAGGGCTTACTAGTTCTCTATCCTTGTTTCTACTGCCCACTCTGAATTCTGAACCATGACCATGTATGTGTGGGAAATACACTTGAGAAGGGTTTAGATCAGTGATGTCACATCGGGTTCACTTTTAGGCTCCTTGAGTCAGAATCCCCATGGATTTTGAATCCTGGAGTTCTGAGGTGGACTATCCCCCTGGGCGCAGTGGAGGGAAAGCAAAGGACCACGTGAGCTGTGATCTGCTGCCCACTGTGTAGCCATGATCATCAGAACCTTAAAGGATTAATAAAGAGATTTGACTTTTTTGCAAATCTTAAGTGTCCTTGCAGAAATCCATCAGGCTCTCTGTCCTTTGTTTTAACACTGGGGTTAAATATAATTCTCAAAGTCCCTCCAGCCCTGGTCTGCTAGGATTATCCAAGGGGCCTGTTTCAAGGTGGATGCTGACCCTTCAAGGTGATGAAATCTGACCTTGACTTCACTCTCTTAGATTTAGGCCTTGGGGCCCTTGGTAATAGGATCCTGGACCAGGTGAACATCCAAGGCTTTTCTGATGATTTTACGACCCGTGTTAGACTTTGAGCTTTGGAGTTATTTTCTCAAGGAACAAGTGGTATTTGGGGAAGCACCTGTTTGATGTGGCAATGTGAGGTTTAGATGAGGAAATAGCAATATATTGTTTAGAAGATGAGGCTGTACACTACAACTGTGTCTAAAATTATAGGGCTAGAATCTGGAGGAAACTCATTTTAAAATGTAGGGTGGGGGATATGCCCATAGGTTATGAATTAAGTGCTATACCTGGGAACCAAAGGCATCTTTAGAGCTCAGAAGGGAGAGTTTTCTTGTCCTTGGTCACCTGGGGTGTACGTGTGTAATTAGGACAGCAGTCTAGATTCTCAAGCATCATATAGGCAAGATGGCTCCCAATTCTGCTAACTCAGCTTCTTAGTTCATAGCTGAATGTGTTGTGGGGATCACCAACATTTGTACAGCCTGCTCTTTCAGAAACTGTTCCAAGTTCAAAAGGAATGCTATACAGCCCCTACCCTCAAGGAGACAAGGGTCTACTAGAGGAAGCAGGTAGATAGACTAGCACCCTCCTCCCAGGAGACTTGGATGTGGGCTCGTAAAGGTTGAAACATTGGTAGGTGAAGAGTGTTCGTAGGCAGCTGGAGCACGGACCAGTTGGCCTGAAGGATCCTGGAAAAGCTTTGAAATTCAAAGTTTGATCTTTGAAGGATTGGTCCCTTGCCTACTTCACAAAGGTTTTTGAGATAGCATAAGAATGCTGCTGCTGCTGCTAAGTCGCTTCAGTCGTGTCTGACTCTGTGCCACCCCATAGACGGCAGCCCACCAGGCTCCCTCGTCCCCGGGATTCTCCAGGCAAGAACACTGGAGTGGGTTGCCATTTCCTTCTCCAATGCGTGAAAATGAAAAGTGAAAGCGAAGTCGCTCAGTCGTGTCTGACTCTTTGCGACCCCATGGACTGCAGCCTACCAGGCTTCTCCATCCATGGGATTCTCCAGGCAAGAGTACACACTGTAAAAAAGGATCAACATAAATAAAACAAGAGAAAGAGAAAATGTGGCTTAAAAGTTAAGATTCAGGCAGAGTTAAAATGTCGATATTCAGGTGCAGCAACCCAGCACAGCCATTTCATCTGTCGCTTTGCAAAAGCCACAAATGAAATGTCAGAGAGCAACGATATGCAGTAGTTCCTGAGCATAAGCTGTTTTTCTTGGTGCTTCACTCTTCAAGATCTTCATGGGGGTGGGAGGGAGGTGGTGGTTAGCAGGTAAGCCTGCAAACCAGCATTCCTCAAAATATACTCTAGGGACCTATGTTAATGCTACCTAGAGTACTTGTAAAAGGCAGAGTCCTGGGTCCCAACTCCAGACCTACCAGATCAGAAGCTCTGGGCAGGAAGATCCGGGAATCTGCAATTTTACATGCTTCCCCAGATGACTGTCTATGGTTACTCCACAACTTGAGAACCTCTGCAGTAGATGGAAACCTCAACAATATCTTGAAAACACATGCAATAAAGCAAATGTGAAGGCTTGGCCTTTGTGTGAAGGCTGGGTGGGAATTTAGTGGGAGAGAGAGCAGGGCACAAGAGTAGGCAGTTCCACTGAGGTTCATTCCTGGCTAGGTCACTTTCAGGTCATATTTTAGAAGAGGTATTCAATGTGGTAATTCAGGCGCGTGGCAAGGACGCTCCTCAGCGCAGAGATGGATGGGCAAGCAGCTGACCCCACTGTGTTGTCCGGCTTGTCCAGCTTCCCCTTGCCCTCCTGGGCTCTCTTCTGTAGACCTGCTCTGGCAGGCTCTTTTATTTTTTTGAGCAAATACTTTGTTTTTCTCTGTGCCCCCAAATGCAGGGTTCTGAGACCACAAATGTGCTCAGCTTCCTGTTGAAAAAGTTTTTTTCCCCTTAGGGTCTAATAGTGACTTGGATGATGAGTTGGCAGAAAACAAGTGGGTGTTGAAATAGTGTCCTGCATGCAGTGTCTGAGACTCAGCAGGCCAGCCTTTAGAGTAAATGATTCCTGTTTTCTGGTCATGGAGTTGTATGTTTTGAAGTCTTTATTTTGGAAGACACTTCTTTATTGGGAAAGGGACGAAGAAGGGGTGTGGTCACACTTCTTGTCCTCGGGTTATATTTTTAAATAGTTATTGTTCGATTTTAAAGATATACTTTATACTTTATACCCAAAAGTATAAAGAAAAGGAGCATGAACATCTGGTTTAAGAAATGATTTCCAGTACTTTGGGAGCCTTCGTGATTTGGATTTTAAAACCCAGTGAGACATGGTTACCATGAACCATGAGCAGTCGCATATGGTGGCTTTCTGTCCTGTCCTCTTCCATCATGTTTTCTTGTACATTAAACCTTTATCACGTTTTCTCAAGGTTTATTGAAATCCTCTTCGTTTCTTGCATCGGTGGCAGGGAGAAGAACTGTGCACCATCCATACGGCTCAGGTTTGTTGGCATACTCCATGTCCACGGCAGCCAAGTGGACACTCATGACTCTCCTCCTGGGATAGAGCTGAGGGAGCCAGTAGAGTCAGCTGCTTCTCTGCAGAGCTTTCCTTGACTCTGTCCCCTGGCCTCAGAGTTGACTCCCCTTCCTTTGTGCCATTTCCACTATTCTCACCACTATCACCCTCAGCATTGTGTTTGCATTGTCTCCCTCCTGGCCAAGGGCAAAGACTTCTTCTTAACCCATCCCCCACTGCTTGCCTGCCTGGCACCAACTGGCAAGTGGTGTGTGCTAACTAGGTGCATGCTTAAATGGACATGGTGCTACGAGTCCTTAACAAGGGAAGAGGAAGAGTAAGAACCAACCTTGAGTGGTCTGAGAAGGCTTCCAAGGAGAGGTGATGTTTGAGCTGTGGCCAGGCAGCTGTTGGATTGGTGATAATGAAGTTGTTGGAGAGGTGGTTTAGTGTAAGCCCCTTGGAGTAGACGTTGGTTCTCATTTCTAGTCTGCGGTCACAAGGGGCACCGTGGGTTGATAAGACCACTGCAGACAGCTGTCATTCCTGTGCCTGGGGATTTGATAGTGCCTAGTTTGGCTTCCAGCCTGCATCAAGTCTTTGGAAGGTTGGTACAGAGGAAAATGGCTCACCCACAACAAGAGTCTGAGAAGCAACACCTCTGGGGAGCTGAGGGGTGGGCTGTGGGAGGGATGGTTTGAAGAGGGGCTGTGCCATGTTGTTAGGTCTGAGGCTTGGCCAAAGAAGAGATTCCAGCATCTCAGCTGGTTGAGTCACAAAGTTCTGGGCATTGGCTAGTTCCCGAAAATGTGAATTTCATCACTCAAGAAAAATTTTTTTTAAACTGGGGAGTCCCGACCCCTGGTTGCCAAGTAAGGGTTTGTTTGTTTGTTTGTTTTAATTTAAATTAAAAAACAATCAATCCAACATTGAAATCCACTGTGATCATTTCCTAAAAGAAAGGAGATCTTAACATTTAATGAGTAAGAAGCACTTCCTCTTGGAAGAACGGGCATTCTGATATATTGATTGCTTTGAGCTTAATGAAGGATCACCTACATTATCTTTTGTTGTTGTTCAGTCGCTCAGTCATGTTGTGACATGGACTCTAGCCCCCCCAGGTTCCTCTGTCCATGGGATTTTCCAGGCAAGAATACTGGAGTAGGCTGCTGTTTCCTTCTCCAGGGTATCTTCCCTACCCAAGAACCTGTGTCTCCTGTGGCTCCTGCATTGCAGGCAGCGTCTTTACCACTGAGCTACCTGGGAAGCCCCACATAGTCCTTACGTTAACCATTTTGTCTCAGGCTGGTGAACCGTTGTCATCACCCCACTTCAGGCCGAGGACTGTCTTGACCGATCGGCTGGTCAGTTGGGAAGCCATGACTGGATGTTCCAGCCTCTTTGGCTGAGGCCAGAGGAATGAACAAGTGGCTTGGCTGGCGGGGTGGCAGGGCATCCATGCTGGGCTGGCTCTTGATCTGCAGGGCCTCTGACGAGGGGCGCGTGTGTGTTTGGGTTTGCTGTGCTGGGCTAGGGAGCAGTGGAATTTGTCTGAGTTGAGCTCACACATTGAAGTTATTGAGCGACTTACACGCTAGGCCGTGACCTGGACTCCCAGCTGAGAGGCCCACGTGGCAGAGCTTTAGCAGGAGGAGCTGAGGACAGGCTCACATCTGCTCATCTGCTTACGTAACCCTGCCTCCCGGCTCTCAGAGCCAAGAAAACACACAAGCCGACCCAGCGGGGCCAAGGGTTTGTGGTAGCACCGCCATGCGCCACCCAGCAAGGGGGCCTTGGCTCGGCCTTCTGCCTCCTCCTCACGCCTCTCCCCGAGGCCCCCACGGTGTCTCTGAGACTGGCTGGCAAGTCCCCGAGGTTCTGGGCAGAGCTGGTCACTGCCCTCCTGGAGTCTGAGCACTTAGACTTTGTCATTAGGACAGAGCCAGGTGTGCTGCCCAGGACAGCCCCTGCCGCATGGCAGGAGGTGTGCAGGGCACATGGGGAGGCTTCCCACCTGGCACCAGACCCAGGAAGGCATTTGAGCTGCCGAGCCCTGCCTGACCCATCTCAGGGTTGTGAGCTGGAGGGTTCTCAGAGCAGTGGCAGCTTCGAGGGGAGAGAGTGGGGGAAAGAATTGTCAGATTGGGCAGGAAGGGCCGGGATTCACTCTTCCCATCTGTGTGGGAGACACGGCAGGGCTGTAAGAGGGGCACAGGGAGGAACAGGGAGTGGGAAGAGGCTGTTTGGTGATCAAGCTCTGCATGGAGCCGCTGGGACAGCCAGTCCCTTAGACAGCCTTGAGCCAGGGTAGTTTTCACATGGGTCCTGCCCTTTTCAGCAGGGGGTGCCTCGAGGTCAGGAACTGTCGTGTCCATCCCATCATCACCTCCCACCTCCCCGACCTGGTTCACAGTGGATGTCCAGAAAATATTGATTGAAACGAATTGAAAGTGGCCTTGACACACCACAGGAAATGTTTACATTAAACAAACACTTCAGAAAAGACTCTGACTTGATGCTTGAGTAAGTTCCCATGGATGGGTGGTCACATGCAATTAATACCTCGTGTGTGTGTGTGTGTGTGTGTGCGCGCGCGCATGCAGTCTGGGATTAAAGGAAGGTGAGGGAGGTTATCAGCTCCCATAACTGGGTGGACAGTGTTATCAGTTGCTGAAGGAACTCTGGAGCAGAAGCTGGTTGGCCCTAGGTCGTGGTGGTGGTGGTTGGTGGAAGTAATAAGGCTAAGTGTTCATTTGAGTTCCAACTCCTGGAATTTACAACTGGAAACCAGTAACCTGAGAGTGGATGGTCGTCACCCAGAGATCATCCAGCAAGTCACCGACAGAGCTGAGCTAGGGCCCAGGCAGCCTTTTCCTGACCAGGAAACTCTGCTTCACCCCTGTTTTCCTAGAGCTGCCGAAGGGACGAGATTAAGATGCTTTAAGCCTGCAGGTGTCTGCTCCAGGGAGGCCAGGCAGCCCAAGTGTAAAATACCTCTTTCCTGGGTTGGTTTCAGAAGTTGTGAGAAAGTTAGTAGAGTGACAGTCCAGATGCCCTTTGGGTTCCCGAAAATGAAGATATGTTTAGCTGCATCTTCCGAACCAAAAGTGGGGCAGGCTGTGGATGGAGTGCAGATGTCATGGGGCCTTCTGAAGTGAGAAGAACCCGAGCACCGACCTTTTCTTCGTGTTTTTCACAAGTGCCCTGTGCAGCAGGGCCTCCCAGAAGGCTGTGCCCACGGCTAGGGAGTCGAGTAACCCAGGCCTATGGGACCTCGTGGGAAAGGGCTACTACCTCCCCGAAGGCCCCAAGCTTGTGAAGATGTGCAGGCTGGCCCTGTCCGCTCCCCACCACCCAATTTGTCCAAAAAGAGTTGCTTGGGCAGCTTGTTATTTACGTGGGCCCTTCCTGAGATCTGACGAGTCAGACTCCCTAGGGCAGAGGCCTGAGATTCCATATTTTTACTGATTGCCTCACTTAATTTTGATGATCAGTGTGGATAAAATGGTCACACCAACCCCTTACTTAGCTCTAGGGCATAGGACCTACTCACTGGAGGGCACCATGGGAGTTTGGGGCTGGGACAACAGGCAGTCATGGGAGGGACTGGTCTGTGAGGCCTCTGTTCCTCCAGAGACCACGTGCATGGCCAGGGAAAGACCAGGGCTTTTTGGTTTTGTTTTTGTTGCACAGGGTCTTTGATGCTGTGTGAGAGCTTTCTCTAGTTGTGGTGAGCAGGGGCTTCTCATTGCAATGGTTTCTCTTGTTCCAGAGCACAGGCTCAGTAGTTGTGTGTGTGGGCTTAGTTGCTTCACGGCATGTGGAATCTTCCTGGACCAGGGATTAAACCCATGTCTCCTGCATTGGCAGGTGGATCCACATCCATTGTGCCACAAGGGAAGTCAGACCAGGGCTTTTGATCCCTAAAGACCCCCTTCTGCCCAGGAGGTCTGCCATCTGAGCTCTGTGGGAAGGAGTAGAGATAAAGGACAAGGCCAGATTGGGGCTTCAGTTTGAAGATTCTGGTCTCTCAGTGCCATTAGAGGAAAGAGAGAAGGGCATTTCTGGCAGAGGCGAAAGTGTGGGCACGGACACAGTTTATAGGGGCGGGAAGGGAGGGGGAGCTAAGAGGCTTAACCCTACATGGTCCAAGATCATGGCCTTAGAGCCATTGGAGGGTTTTAGCAGGAAAATGACAGGATCAGAGCTGTGTCTTGGAAGAAAATGGACTACTGGGAGCAGGTCCTGTGAGGATGGAACTGGATCAGTGTCAGAGGGAGGGAAGGGGTGAGGAGTCCCAGGGATCCAGGAGAGGTGAGAAGAAGAAGAGACGGGCAGGTTCACACCTGCTGACAGGCCAGAGGAGCGAGAGTCATGGCTTCCTTTGCTTGGGCTGCCGCATCTCGGGGGAGTGAGTGATCCGTGAAGACGAGAGGCGCTCAGACAAAGTCACGTGCTACTGACAAGCCAGCAGAGGCCCGCACTGGCCCTTGGGTGGTCCTCACCAGCATGTTTCAGGTGAACTCTCTCTGAGCTTGAGATCAGGATCTGGCCTCTGTTGTGTTGTGTGTAGTTTCCTTCCTGTGGATGGTTTGCTCCACAGGTGAAGTTGGGTAGGCTAGAGTAATGGTTCCCAAAGCATATTCACTGATAAAATGGTTCTGCGGCTAAGTAAGTTTAGGAAGTGGTGGTTTAGATAAAGTGAATGGGGTTTCTTTTTAAAAATATTTATTTGTTTATTTGGCTGCTCTAGGTCTTCGTTGTAGCACTCAGGGTCTTTGATCTTCATTGCAGCACATGGGCTCTTTAGTCTCATCCTGGGAACCCTTAGTTGTGCCATGTGGGAGCTAGTTTCCAGACTAGGGATCAAACCGGGTCCCCCTACATTGGAAGCATGGAGTCTTAGCCACTGGACCACCAGGGAAGTCCCTGAATGGGGTTTCTTGACTGCACAGCTCCTCAGAGCTGTTGGTGTACATTATGACCTTCCAGAAGCAAGATTTAGTTTGTGGGGTTCCCAGACTTCTTTGACCAGGGGAACCTGTTTTTCCATTGAGCATCTTACTGGGACTAGTGCTTCCTGGAATCCACTTTGAGAAAGTCTGGCCTACCGGGAATACTGGGGACCTGGTTTGAAATGTTGACTCTGTCCACCATCCCCTGTCTGTCCCTGGGCCTCTTTCTTCTGCCCTCCCCTTGTGTACTGTGGCAGAGGCGGTCCTCACACTTAGAGTCTTCTCTCGGCTCCACCTGTTTCTATTTAGAAGGCGGGGACGTTCATTCCTGTATCTGGATCTTGACTTTGACCTTTTCCTCTCCTCCTAACCTGCCACTACCTCAGAATCCACCATCTGGGTCTCATCAGTTTTTCCTCTAAGCCCCAAGCTCTCTTACTTTTATGTGCTATACTTAGTCGCTCAGTCGAGTCTGACTCTGCGACCCCATGGATTGTAGCCTCAGGCTCCTCTGTCCATGGGGATTCTCTAGGCAAGAATACTGGAGTGAGTTGCCATGCCCTCCTCCAGGGGATCTTCCCAACCCAGGGATCAAACCCAGGTCTTGCTCATTGCACGAGGATTCTTTGCCATCTGAGGCACCAGGGAACTTAATTCTCTCATTAGGAACCGTGTTCTTCCAGGACAGAATCTTTGTGGAGTCTCCCCCGACTTTTTCTCTCTTCTTCATCCACTACTTATTCTAAGCATTCTTTGGTGTTCTTTCTGGCTGTTCCTTCTGTTTCCCCAGTTCCTCCAGCCCCTCCCCATCAAATTTGTTTCATTCGTGCATCACATCCCTTCCCCACACATGAGTAACCCATGCCAGTCGCTGCTGCCTTCTGACTTCAGGCCGGTTTCCTCAACACTGAGCTCCTCAACACACATGCACGCTTCTTTCCAACTAGGTTAGGTTCAGAGAGATGACGTAAGTTGTTTGTCCAAGGCCACACAGCTGGGAGGTAGCAGAGTTAAGTTTCAATGTCCGGATTTCTGAGAAAGTGCTTTCTGAACCGTGCTCTCTGATCCTTAAAACAGCTTGTCCGGAAATCTGAGCAAGAATTACTACTCTATTTCCATTTTTTCAGTTGAGCAACATAAGAGTCTGAGTGGGTCCTGGGGATAGGAGAGTGTTTCAGAGGGTGACCAGCTGTCTAAGTTTGCCGGGGGCTAAAAGGTTTTCTGAGGTGGTTGGTCACACTGGTGCTGGACATGGTACCTAGTGCTCGGCCTGAGAGCCTTTTCCATGGCCACACTGCTTCCCCAGGGATGGCTGCCTGAGGCAGTCCTGGAGCCTGATGTCTTCTCCTTTCCCCCACCTCTCTAGTCGGCCCCATGCTGATTGAGTTTAACATACCTGTGGACCTGAAGCTTGTGGAGCAGCAGAACCCGAACGTGAAGTTGGGTGGTCGCTACACCCCCACGGACTGCATCTCTCCTCACAAGGTGGCCATCATCATTCCATTCCGCAACCGGCAGGAACACCTCAAGTACTGGCTGTATTACTTGCACCCAATCCTACAGCGTCAGCAGTTAGACTATGGCATCTATGTTATCAACCAGGTGAGGTCTGGGGGGGTGGAGGGAGGGAGGGAAGGTGTGTATGTATGTATGTCATGTGTGTGCGTGTGTGCGCACGTGCACTTATGTACTCAAATATGTGAGTGATGAGGGGTGAAGGAATAGAAGTAATCTTTTAGACATCTGGCATTTTGAAATTCTACCATTACCACCCTCGGGTGCAAATGAGCTAAATGCTGTATAGTTCCCCCTACCCCCACCCAAGAATTTAACTTTGGTATTTCAAGTTTAGCCTGAATACTTAAATTCCCATCTTTAGACTATAACCTCCCAGGTGGAATAACACATCTAACTTATCTGTCTACTAAATTCCATTGAAATTCCTTTGAAGAGACAGAGTATATACATTTCCATTTCTAAAAGGCCCAGTGTCCGTTTCACTTCAAGATAATCTATGGATCTTTTTGTAGTAAATTAGTTTGAGTAGAAAGATTGTTAGCAGCTGACAGCTTCCATCAAAACTGAGGGACTTTGTGAGCGTTCCTTGGACCAGAAGAAAAGCTAGAAACAACAATGTGTCCATCAAACATTTCTGAGCACTGCCAGGACAAAGCAGAGAGATACTAAAGAAATGATGAAGTTTCCTGGTTCTACCTGTCCTGAAGCTTCCATCCTCATTTATGGCAAGTGGGACCCTTCCAAGGAACAATTTGCTAATAATCTCAAGAACTGAATCTCAAAGTGGGAGAACAGGTGGCAGGCAAAACCCCTCATGGCTGTTGGAGGGCCTTGGCCAAGTGAGGCACAGACCAAGGCCCCAAGAAAATCTGCTTGTACGATAGCCAGACAGTTGGGCTTTATCGTGGAAGAATATTTGTATTATGTAAGAGAGAATAGGTATATGCCCTGCAAAATCCAAGCTACTTCAGTCCAACGAGTATTTGTTTAAAAAAAGCCCTGCCGTCAAGGAACACTTGTTTGATGCCAGTGAGCACGTGTCGATCATGGTAGGATTCAGGAGCCCGTTATTAAAGCAGTGGCTTTGAGCGCCTGGAAGAGGAAGCCACGGTTACCAGGCCAGCAGGGATTACTAAGCACAAGCCACGCCAGCTGCCTCTCCGTTCTCTCATTGATAATTATTATACCGGTAGATGAGTGATACACTGTAGACACTGTGGCAGATTGTTTCATCAAGGTGTCTGATAGCCTCCCACAAATCTGCCTGAACAGAAGTTAGACAGCTGTGGTCTGGGTGGCATATAAACTGTATAGATTAAAATACATAACTTAGGTAAAGAGTGTTAAAGAGAGTGAGTGATGATGCCAAGTGTTTGAATTTAGGTGACTGATTAAGGAAGACTTGGGGGCGGGAGTGGAGAATGCTAATGTATAGAAAGTTTGTATTTTAGGTAAATGTGAGATTGCCTCGTTCAATTATAAAGTCAAACATATATTGGACTGGTAAAATTTAGCTGCTGCCCTAAGTTCCTATGGCAGGATTTATATAGATGTTACCCAAGTTTCAAACAACAGATTTCCACATGTCTTACACCAGCTATTTCCTCCTGCCTGCCCCAGTCCAGGCTGGCAGAACAGTAAACAGGCAAGCCAGCTTGGACCAGCGGTACCGCTGTGCCGGCTCACCCCAGTCACTGCCCAAGACGGGACTTCTCCCCAAGTGTGCTCTCCGAAATGGGGACCTGAGGTCACGTGCATTTGAGGAATGCTGGGGACAACGTGAAGCAGGTTTTGTTCCTGCAGAGCCTTCAGTGTCCTGGTGTACATGACAGCCTCCAGAGGGAACTCGGCACGTTTCCTGAGCTCGTCTGACGGGAGGAACCGCCTTCCAAGAACCATCTCAAGTGACAACTGTTCTGTGAATTGAACGCTGGGGGAAAGCAGGCCTCCTCTTCTTCCACCTCCTCACTTTCCCTAGGATGCTGAGAAACACCCCCAACTCCTGTCTTCTCCCACATGTATCTCAGCATCGGAAAGATTTTATTTTTCATTTTTCAAACCTTTACATCTCTCTTTTTTTTTTTCCCCTCTAGTCTGGTCAGTATAATCATCTCCCCCTCTACACCCCCCCACCCCGACACCTACCCTCTGCCCTAGTCCATGTCTTTTGGTTTCTTCATCTTTTTCTACTCTCCCAAGGGTTAACTTTCCGCCTTGAGAAAATCATTTCCTTTAATTCCCTCTCCCCCAGCTAATCTTATTTCTTCTGCTCCAGCTCCACCCTGATTATTTATTTGGGAAAATGTGATCTGACTTCCAGGTAACCAAGTCATAAAGAAACCTGAAGTTGCCCCTACTTTTCCAGCAAAGAACATCTTGTATGGTATCTATAAGAAACCCATAATAAAGTAATGATAGGAAAACCCAAGCCTTGAAAGAGGTGGGAGGGGAAACATTTGGAGCGTGCCCTCTCTACAACTTAGAACCTTCCCGTGTTCCCCAAATGCTCCGGTTCAGAGCATCTGGCTTGGGTTTTGTGTACCATTTGTTGAGCAGCTAGGCCTCTTAGCATCTTCCTGTCTTAGACACCCTGCTGTCATCTTGACATTCATTCACTGCCCCGCCCCAACACACACACCCGATTTAAGAAGAGAAAGTGCCTAAAATAGGAGGGGCCCCTGAGACATCTAGCCCTCAGGTTCTCAGGCAGGTTTTTAAGAACAAAACTTCCCCCTGCAATGTTGAAATGCTGCCTAGCCCTGCATCCACAGTGGGTCACAGCATGTTCTGCCTGACGTGGGGGCTGTGTCCCCACCTCTATCCCTGACTTCCCCTTCATTCTTTCCTGGGATTCACCTGTACCCCTGAGGTACAGAACAGAGAGTTCTGTTCTCATCTGTTTTGCCGATGAGGAAACTGAGGCTCAGGGATGGGGGGAAGGGACTGGTAGGAAGGCACATAAGCCGCAGTAGGGCTCAGCTCCGAGCCCAGCCCCGTGTCCTAGCGCCCTCTCAGCGCCTTAGCACCAGTTCCCTTCTCAAGGGCACTTAGTCCCTCCTCCTCAGAGCTGAGCGTCCAGGACTGGCAGTGAGCTCGAGGCTCAGACTGCCTGGGTGTCGGCTCTGCCCCTTCCCAGCTCAGTGACCTTGGACTCAAGTCCTTCACAGCTCAGTTTCCTCATTCATGGGAGGGGAAGGCTTCAGTCCTTCGCATGCACAGGACGGGGCTATGACACACACACCTGGCACACAGGGAGCCCTCTGCAAACATTAGCTGCTTTGAGTTCCTTCTCCCCCCACCCCCACTGTCCCCCATCTTCCTGCCTGTTTTTTCTGCCCAGGACTATGGTGATAAACTCTGTACTCTTTTCTCCCTGCCTCCTGTTTCACCCCCGCTCAGTACCAGTATCGAGACCCTCCCTCCCATTCTTGGGTTCTCCATGGGAGCAGAAGGTCATGGACTTAGGGACCATGGCCCACCTGCCAGCTTCTTCAGAGAAGGGTTGTGTCTCAGACTGCACCCACAGGGGTGAGCTTGCATGGGCTTCTATGGCTCCTGCTATGGATCCTTAGCTGTTGACCACTTTCTTTTGATTCAGTCCCCTCCAATCCCCATCATAACTTGCATTTCACAAGAAGAGGGGTGGAAGGTTGAGTGAGTCCCGAGAAGCAGCAGCATTGCTGTCTGTCCTCAGCGTCCGGCCCTCCTCCTGCCTTCACCCACCAGCGTCTGAACATCCTATTAGGGTTCTGGCAGGTCCGGCCTTTCAGAGCCAAGCGTGCTACTCTGAGGCTCAGATAGCCTATCTGAGGTCCAGCGCAGGTACAGAGGAGGACAGTAAGATATTTTAGCAGATGGGAGGTGGGGTGCACTCCTCACTTCCTTATACTTTCATTGAGAAAGGAAACTATAAAACCACCAAGGGCAGAGGGAAGGCAGATCACCACCTGGCAGCCCTAACTCTAATAAGAAATACAGGATGTTTGTGAGATAAGTCATCAGGGGAATTACCAAATGGATGACAAATGCAAGTGGGTTCGTAGTAGCCGTCGCAGCACCTTGCCCCAGAAACAGGGCCCAGGATCCGTCTCTGATTCAGTTTGTAGGTCTTCTGGTGCCTCTGTGCTCATTCAGTTTTTCTAGCTCCGACCATGGCATGCCCTCTCTAAACTCCATTATGTCCTCGCCCACAGGCGAGGGTCTGAAGGGCATAGAAGCCTGAGCTTGGCACCCAGACTGAGACCTGCCGCCACTTCCCCTCAGGTCTCCTTCACACGCCGCACTGGACTCACCACCATCCCTGAGACACGCTCCCTCCTGGACCTCTGTTCATGCTGCACCGAATACCTCCATCCTGCGTGCCTCCCTTCCCTCCCCTGGTTGCTTTCTTTCTGGCCACCGTGGAAGGCCCTCCCCTTAGCTCTGCAAAGGCTTGGAGTGGAGCGGTGCTGCCTTCTCCATCTGGGCTGCTTCAAGCCGCATAGTGCTTTCTAGTGAGGGGAGAGGAGTGTTTGTTTGCCTGTGTGCGGGCTCTCCCCGCCCCTGTAGCCCCGAGACCCACATCCCTCAGGCCTGACTCCCTTGTCTCCCTGACCACCAGGCTCCATGCTTCATCCACTGCATGGTTAGGGTGTGGAGCCAGAGCTGCTTCCTGTGGATCCATCAGCTCTCGGGACAGGACCCTTTGCTCCTGGCTTTCTGGCAAGTGAGAACCTGAGACGTGAAGCCTCCTTTCTCCTCCAGGCCAGGTCATGACCCCTGGGAACCTGCATGGCCTTCTCCCCTCTGCCCCCTCAAAGCTTCCTGCCCAGCAGAGACCCTACCTTTAGCCCTGTGGTGGTTGATGGTCATAATACATGATGGTCTTTTGGACTGAGCCTCTTTCACGGTCTCAAAATTTGAGTTTTGACCCTGACAGCTCCTACTGAAGCAATGGGTACCCCTCCTCCACACCGTTCCTGCTGAGGGAAGACTCCCAGAAGGGAGCAGCTTGCTGGGGGTCTCGCGATGGCCGGGCAGCAGAGCCAGGACAGAAATCACCTGCGGCCCCTGGAATGCCTCACCTTGCCATGTGTCTGTTCCTCACTGAGGAGCAGCTCCATTTCCACTTGGCAGTGTCCCCCGTGAGTCCCACTGGGTCACGAGAAGAGGACAGTGGCTTGGGAGTAGCAGCCTCAGAACCCCCAGGAGGCTGGCCCAGTTGTCATGGTTACGGGTAAAGCCTGGCCTGAATGGAGGTCCCAGCTCCCATCAGAAGAATCTCCGTCCAGCTTTGGAGTTTTTCCCCTCTTCCTTCTCATCTGTGCACAGTCGTGAGGTGGTTCTAAGCTGCTTGTCTGAGACCAAGAGTGGGCAGGTTTGGAGACAGCCCCTGGCACTCTCAGTGAGTGAGAGCCTCTGTTTCCCTCCTCGGCTGCTTACCTGTGTCCCTGGGCCAGGCAGCTGATTCCTAAATGAGGCCAAGACCGTCAGAGTGAGGCAGGCTCGTGTGTCTGCCCCGCTCCGGAGGACAGGTACCTGGGCCTGAGGCATCCCCCTGGGTTGGTTTCCATCTTGATTGTCTGTTTGCCACCCGCCTCCCTGCCTTGCATCTCCTGCCTGAGCTGTCAGCACCCACATTGAGGTATGCAGGAGTAGGGCTGTGGAGGGCTGGGACCAGCCCCACTCTGCAGCAGCCCCTTTCTCTGGGCACTGGGACCTTTTGTGGGATGGCTGTAGATATCCGCATCCCACCGCTGCTCACGTGCTGCCCCGGTGACTGGTCGTTTCCTTTGCTGTGTGTTTCCCCTTGCTCTGTCTGTGGCTCGCTCCAGCCTCCAGGGATCATGTTGAAGCAGCACTTACAAGTACTTGCCTGAGCTGGTGAATTGCCTCCCTGGGCATTGTCCTGGGAAATGTCATTCCCCCCGTGACTTTGTGATGGGGACTGACCACTTATTAGGAATGTGCCTTTGCCTTGGAACCAGGGTGGCCACAGCCCAGACCCTTGCCTCTCTTCCTCACGTCTCTCCCTTGCAGCCATCCTTGTCTCTCTTTTCTTTTTTTCCTTCTAGTGGGGGCCCTTTGCTTTTCCTTGTTAATCCTGTTTGTAGCAAAGCAAGCTGAAGGAGGACCTCCTCTCTGTGATCTGCTTCTTGCTCTCCACCTGCTCCTCTTCTGTGCCCTTCACCTCCTAGAGAGAGAGAGAGGAATGCCGACCTTACTACCGCTGCGACTGCTGCCGCCGCCGCTGCCACCACTGCCGCCACCCTGGTAATGTCCACATGCCCCCAAATCCAGTCCAGAGCCCAGGCGCTGCTGGACAGGGGGAAGCTGTGTAAATGATCCTGAGCATGTGCCATCCAGGGCCCTGGGGTTTCCCAGGCAGGGCCCTGGCCCCTGTGGGCTCTCTCAGAAATGCTGAGGTTGGTGGGAGCCCGCCTGTTGTGCAAAGGTCAAAGAGACTTGGCATTAAAATCAAGCCAGAGTTGAGCTCATACTGTATGTGTGTATACTTTTGTACCTTGCTTTTTTCCCTTAAATTGTATATCATCAACATCTTCCCATGTTATTTCATAGTCTTCATAATCATCACTTTCCATGCCTTCATAATAGTTGAGCATGTAGTTCTACCATAATTAGTGTAGACATTCCTCTGTTAGAAGGCGTTTAGGTAATTTTCACTTTCTCAGTAGTGTAAGTAAGACTGTAATGAACATCTTTCAGTTTGTGGCTTATTCTGTGCTTGTTTCTTCCATATTTAGATTTATTTCTCTAGGCTAGATTTTCAGATACAAGACTATGGGTTCAGAAATGGTGTAAACATTTCTATGGTTTGTAATATAAGTGGCCAAATTGCTTTCTTGAAAATGAAGCCTTTATTTTCTGAGTGTTTTCTGCAGAAAATCTCATCTCCGTGCCTTAGGCCCTGGGAGAGAGGCAGACATCCTGCTGTAGAACTGAAGTTTTAAAATTATTTTCTGTTTACCTTGCCCAGAGTCCTTGCTTGGCTGTTCTATTAGCTCTCTTCTCTCTGAAGGGACCTTATGGCTCTGACCTGTGTTCTGGTCTGTCAGGGGCCAAGGATATGCCCTCTCTTGTGAGTAATTACTGTGGCAAACAAGAGGACTACCACCCACCCCCAACAGACCCTGGAGGGCACATTTCCTTCACTCACTGGGAGAAGAGGTTAAGTCTCTGATCCAGGTTTTATTGAGGGCCTTGTCTGAACTCAGGGCTCCTGTATTATTAAGGTTCAAAGCCAGAGACCCAACTGCTGTGAAATAATGGGTCAGTGGATATTAGCCTGCCACAGACTCAGCGTTTGTGTAATCCCAGCAATTCTCTAGAGATCCCCTCACAGCCAGCCTGTCTACCCTCCCGAGGCTTGCCGGTCAGTCCTGCTGCATGGCTGCCTGGCCAGAGCTTCCTCTGCTTGTCTGCCACCCATTTGTCCTGCGTCTTTCCTCTTGGAGTCTGAGGGGGCACAGAAAAGCATGCAAAAGGATATTTCTGCAGAGATTTCCACTGCCTGCAGACCTGCCTCTGGAGCTGTGGGCTCGAGAGCCTATGGGTTACTGTAGCTATTGTGAAGGGGAGGAGTGGTATGATGGGCAGAAGGTGTGTATAGGAGCAAAATTGTTTCTCCCGTCCCATAGAAATTCTGATTCTTTGAGACTCTGGGCTTAGGGTTGGTGTTTCCAACCTCTTTGCTGCTGTGTTTTTGGTGTCGGAGGGGCCAGGTAGTCCGCCCCCGTGCCATCGTGGTCAGGGGATATGTGTGCTGTGTACACATGAGGGCCTGACATCCGGGGAAGCCAGGGTGGTTTGGTGGGTCTTCTAGAAACTGTGAGAACTTGGGCAGTTGGCACTGTGGCTTTCGGTAGTTGGTCATCTCTCTCCTCTTACCATCAGGGAAAGGCTGCACTTGCCTTAACCACAGGATTTGCCTGGTGATTAGACCAGATTCTGGTACCTCTCCTGGAAACCCCACGAAGGCTGCTCGCAGGTGCAGCGCACAGGCCTGGGAACAAGTGAGGTGTGAAATGGGGAAGTGGAGTCCCCACCTTAGCCCTTCCGGAGAGGCATTCTCTGCTTGCCCCTTGTTATTGCCTAGTCTCCAGTAATCATGCCATAGCTTGCACACTGGTCTTGCTGCCCTCAGTTGGCAAGTAGGGCACAAATTCCTCCTGGACTTGCAAAACATAATTCTCATTTAAAACCTCAAGAGCTTCCTATGGCCTGAATAAAAAAGAGAAAGTCTTGATTACTTTAGCAAAGTTCCTGGCCTCCCTTTCCTGGCTCATGTTTTGCTCCACATTCACCTTCTTGTCTTAGTCTGGCTTCCCCAGTCTGCATTTCTGTAGTTCCTTGAATGCTGTCTTTTCCTCACAGGCTTTACAAATGCTGCTTGCTCATCTCAGAATATTCTTCTCATGCCTCCCAACTAAACTTGGCTAGCTTCTTTGAGGCCTTCTCTTAATTTTCTATGATTGGGTTCGTGTTTCCACCTCTACTTCTCTGTATGTGCTGGGCTGAGAAGCTCCTTACTCCTCCTTCGCCTTTAGCTAGCTGTCCACCCTAAAGAGCTCATCACCTCATAAAAATACAATGGCCTGTTTAACTTGGAACTTCTCAAAAGCAGGGCTTGTGTCTTTTCTTTTTCTGTATTCCTACTGGTAAGCAAAAAGTAGATACCCAATAAATGAGCAGAATCAATATATGAAAAGAGGGAGAAACAGGGCCCTCTGGTCCTCTCCCATCTCCGGAGCAGGCTTTTTTTTTGTTGTTGTTGTTTTATAATTTAAATTTAGATATAATTACATATCATACATTTTGCCTATTTAAAGTATATAATTCAGTAGCTTTTAGAATATTCAGAATTGGGCATCCATCAACCATGATCAATTTTAGAACATCTTTATTAAGCCAGAAAAACTCCCCTACACTTCTTAGCTATCAATTAACTCCTCCATTCTCTCCCGCCCTAGTAGCTACAATTCTACATTCTGTCTCTATGGATTTGCCTGTTCTGGACATTTCATATAAGTGCAATCTTATCTGTGATCCTTGGTGACCGATTTCTTTCACTTAGCATGATGTTTTCAAGGTTTATCCAATTTACAGCATGTAGCAGTACTTCATTCTTTTTATTGCAGAATAATGTTGAATTGTATGCGTACACCACATTTGATTTGTCTGTTTATCAGTTAATGGCCATTTGGGTTGTTTCCACTTTTTAGCTATCTAAAAAGTGCTGGACAGTGCTGCTGTGAACTTTGTTTGAAAGTTTTTGTGTGGACATGTTTTCATTTCTCTTGAGTATATACGTGGGAGTAGAATTTCTGGATCACATGGTGACTCTTTGTTTATCCATGTGAGGAACTCCAGACTGTCTTCCAAGATGGCAGCACGATTTTGTATTCCCACCAGCAGTGTATGAGGATTCTGTTTTGAGTGGACATATTACTTGTTCTTATGTTTAGGGCTCTCGAAAAAAGGTTTTAATGCCTTGGAGAGCCATCTGACACTTCTTGAGACATTTGTCCCTGCCACCCAGATCTGCCCGAAGGGCATTGGGTTTGCTGCATGAAGTGTCTGGAGAGCGTAGACTCTGCCAGGCCTCCCACCTCACGTGTCCCCACTCTTCCCCAGGCCAGCACACTGACCAGGCCCAGACTCCTGTCCCCTCTGGACTGATGGATGTTGGCCTCTCTTGACTGATACACCCACTTGTCAGTCACCCCACACATGGGGAAAGGGGTGGAACAGGTCTGCTCTTTGGGTTTCTCCTCCAGACTGCCATTGGTCCTGGGGTTGGCACCAGCGGTGCCCATTCTTGGTTCCATATTTCTAGTTCCTGTGAGAGGAAAATGCTTAGGGTAGTCGTAGTCAGGTATCTGCTTAGATCAAACAATCATGGCCAACAGGTCAGGTCCTGTGCTTCAGACAAGGCCACCAACACCCTGCGCCTGTCACTGGGGAGCAGACCAGCAGAAGGGAACATTGGGCAGCGACTCTTGGGTAGAGGTCTGCTCCACAACTGGGAAAAGGCTTTGTTGGAACATTCCCTGTTCACTTGTTGGAAACATGTTCAATGGGGCTGAATTTTATCTCACAATATTCAGAGAAAGCTAACTCTTTGAGAATCTTAATGAGGCTGGAGGAGGAAGATGGAAACCACTAGATGCAGGCCTCTATTACCAGGAGGTCAAAGGGTGTGGGAGAAGGAAGCAAATCAGATTTTGGGGTGAAGGTTCTTAACAAGATTGTTGAGATGATTAAAGGACACACCATGCTTGTAAAATACTTCCCTGTGCTCAGTGTATCAGATCCCCCTGAGAATATTAGCAGTGTGTTATTATAATAATAATAATGACAACAACTTCATATGCAGTTCCTAAACTTTGGTCATTTTTTTTTTCTTGGTCTCATGACTTACACAGAATTAGCTGAAGGCAGAATTCTAAATGGTTTCTTAACTGGCATGTGTGCCTGCATGTGTGCTCAGTTGTGTCCAACTCTTTGCGATGCCATGGTGCCTCTTTTAACTGACAGAGCAGCCCAAGTACACCCCGAGTACCACAGGGCGCAGCCTTCTCCCTTTACCACACATGGTTAGAATGCTTTGTCACAGGCTGAAGAAAGGAGCTCTCATGTAAAATGTTTCATTTACTCTTTTGGGCTGCTCTTTCTGACTTCCTGATACTTGTCTTTCTCAAGTGGTCTGTTGCCCCGATTCACCCTCCTGACACTGGGGGCTGTGGCACCATCCGGGCACTCTGTCCTCACTTAGGCAGCCTGGTGGAGAGCCCGTGTCCGGGCCCTATCTAGAGTCCTGGAGAGAAGATGTTCAGCACCCCACCTTATTGACCGCATGGAGACTGTAGGCCCTCTTGAGGCACATTTTCCCCCAAAGTATTGGTCCTTGATCTTGTTGATCCTGAGAAAGACTAGAAAGTAAGAGTTCTGGAGGGTTGGGCTCCAGCACCGGCTGTGTCATTTATGTGGCTTCTTCATGACAATGGTGGGAGAATTCCAGCCAGGATAAGAGTATGGGTATTAAAGTGCTTGTGAATTAAGTGTAAGCATGATTGTGTCGATGGTGTTACTGTCCTTACTAACCTGAGGTCTTGGTAACTGGTAAGAGCAGAGACCCATGAGAGGCCCCTTAGGTTGGAGTCTCCCCAAAGGGTTTCCATCTGCCATTGTATGTTGAAGCCCATCCATTTGTCTACTCATCCATCCATCCATCAATCCATCCATCCAGTGGTTATTTACTGAGCTCTTATTGTATGCCAGGCTATGTTCCAGGCCTGTTTCCAATGGGTGAAGAAACAACAACAACAAAAAAATTCCAGCGTTCATTGAGCTCATGTTCTAATGGACGTGACGTGAAGTCGCTCAGTCGTGTCCGACTCTTTGCGACCCCATGGACTGTAGCCTACCAGGCTCCTCTGTCCATGGGATTTTCCAGGCAATAGTACTGGAGTGGATTGCCATTTCCTTCTCCAAGGGATCTTCCCAACCCAGGGATCGAACCCGGGTCTCTTGCATTGTAGACAGACGCTTTACTGTCTGAGCCACCAGGGAAGTCCTGTTCTAATGGAGGGAGACTGAAAATAAACAAGAGAAGTAAATAAAATATGAAGTACCTTTGCGGCAGCACACTTAATTCTTGTAGACCCTGTGGTTGGCATCCTGAAGTGGGTGTCCTCCTCTCTCATACACACTATCTCTACTGTGCCCTGTAGCTCACTGGTCCCACCCTACACTGTGAGCACTGGGAGGGCAGAGACTGACTTGAGTTTGCCATATTTCCTGGTGCCTGGTTTAGTGACAAATACCTGGACCCAATGTGATGATCAAACCCTAGCCAACCACACAAAAGCAGGTAGAAGTGAAAAAGTCCCATTGTCAGCAGTTTCCTGATATCCTTCCTGCAATTAGCCTATATGTACTATAAGAACAAATAACACATCTGTTTAAACACCTTTCACCTAACAATACTATCTCGATGATCATTTCCTTTTAGAGCTTCCTTATTATTTTTTTTTTTTTAAACAGCTCTGTTCCATTATATGGATGCATCATGGTTTATTGAAGCTTCGTCATTTCCTGGTCATGCTTACGTCATTGTTTGCAGCCTTTTGTGTTGGCGAACATGTGGTGAAAAGAGTGAACACGTTGTTCACCTGTCATTTGCACACTTGCAAGTCCTACAGAATAACTTCTAGAAGAGGGATTGCTGGTTCAGGGAATGCTGTTCAGGATTGAGTTGTAAAGTGAGGGTAGAAAATGAGGCCCAGGAATGGTCTAAGGGCCACGTGAAGCAGACAGGTCACCAGTCCCCATGAGTGTTTGGCTGAAAGGCCTCATGGCATCTGATGGCACTTTTTTTTGTTTCTGCACCAGGCTGGAGAGTCCATGTTCAACCGTGCAAAGCTCCTCAATGTTGGCTTTAAAGAGGCCTTGAAGGACTATGACTACAACTGCTTTGTGTTTAGCGATGTGGACCTCATCCCAATGAACGACCATAACACCTACAGGTGCTTTTCACAGCCACGGCACATTTCTGTAGCAATGGATAAGTTTGGATTTAGGTAAGAGATGTTTACTGGAATCTGCAGAAAACATTTTTGTGTCTTCCATGACAACCAGGGAATACAGTTCCTCTAGCCCAGGAGTAGTGCCTCTTAGGCTTTGGAGGAGAATGCCTTTTGGGAGAACTGGGTGCTTTTGAAGCGCATGTGTGTGAATGCTGTGTTAAGTCTCTTCAGAGTACACGTGTGCTGAGTGCTGTGCTAAGTCACTCAGTCGTGTCTGACTCCTTGCACCCCCATGGACCGTAGCCCACCAGGCCCCTCTGTCTGTGGGATTCTCTAGGCAAAAATCCTGGATTGGCTTGTTATGCCCCACCTCCAGGGGATCTTCCTGGCCCAGCGATCGAACCCATGTCTCTCCCGTCTCCTGCATTGGTAGGAGTTCTAGACCACTGGAGCCATCTGGGAAGTCCTTTGAAGCTCATCAGTTCAGTTCAGTCGCTCGGTTGTGTCCGACTCTTCGCGACCCCATGGACCACAGCACGCCAGGCCTCCCTGTCTACCACCAACTCCCGGAGTTTACTCAAACTCATCTCCATTGAGTTGGTGATGCCATCCAACCATCTCATCCTCTGTCATCCCCTTTTCCTCCTGCGCTCAATCTTTCCCAGCATCAGGATCTTTTCAAATGAATCAGCTCTTTGCATCAGGTGACCAAAGTATTCGAGTTTCAGCTTCAACATCAGTCCTTCCAATGAACACTCAGGACTGATCTCCTTTAGGATGGACTGGTTGGATCTCCTTGCAGTCCAAGGGACTCTCAAAAGTCTTCTCCAACACCACAGTTCAAAAGCATCAATGCTTTGGCATTCAGCTTTCTTTAGAGTCCAGCTTTCACATCCATACATAACTACTGGAAAAACCGTAGCCTTGACTAGACAGACCTTTGTTGGCAAAGTAATGTCTCTGCTTTAGTATGCTGTCTAGGTTGGTCATGACTTTCCTTCCAAGCAGTAAGTGTCTTTTAATTTCATGGCTGCAGTCACCATCTGCAGTGATTTGGGAGCCCAGAAAAATAAAGTCAGCCACTGTTTCCACTGTTTCCCCATCTGTTTGCCTGAAGTGATGGGACCAGATGCCATGATATTTGTTTTCTGGATGTTGAGCTTTAAGCCAACTTTTTCACTCTCCTCTTTCACTTTCATCAAGAGGCTCTTTAGTTCTTCTTCACTTTCTGCCATAAGGGTGGTGTCATCTATATATCTGATGTTATTGATATTTCTCCTGGCAGTCTCTATTCCAGCTTGTGTTTCATCCAGCCCAGCATTTCTCATGATGTACTCTGCATAGAAGTTAAATAAGCAGGGTGACAATATACAACCTTGACGTACTCCTTTTCCTATCTGGAACCAGTCTGTTGTTCCATGTCCAGTACAGATTTCTGAAGAGGCAGGTCGGGTGGTCTGGTATTCCCATCCCAATTCTTTCAGAATTTTTCACAGTTTATTGTGATCCACACAGTCAAAGGCTTTGGCATAGTCAATAAAGCAGAAATAGATGTTTTTCTGGAACTCTCTTGCTTTTTCAATGATCCAGTGGATGTTGGCAATTTGATCTCTGGTTCCTCTGCCTTTTCTAAAACCAGCTTGAACATCTGGAAGTTTGTGGTTCACATATTGCTGAAGCCTGGCTTGGAGAATTTTGAGCATTACTTTAGTAGTGTGTGAGATGAATGCAGTTGTGCGGGAGTTTGAGCATTCTTTGGCATTGCCTTTCTTTGGGATTGGAATGAAAAGTGACCTTTTCCAGTCCTGTGGCCACTGCTGAGTTTTCCAAATTTGCTGGCATATCAAGTGCAGCACTTCCACAGCATCATCTTTCAGGATTTGGAATAGCTCCACTGGAATTCCATCACCTCCACTAGCTTTGTTCATAGTGATGCTTTCTAAGGCCCACTTGACTTCCCATTCCAGGATGTCTGGCTCTAGGTGAGTAATCACACCTTCGTGATTATCTGGGTCATGAAGCTCTTTTTTGTACAGTTCTTCTGTGTATTCTTGTCACCTCTTAATATCTTCTGCTTCTGTTAGGGCCATACCATTTCTGTCCTTTATTGAGCCCTTGAATGAATGAAATGTTCCCTTGGTATCTCTAATTTTTCTTGAAGAGATCTTTAGTCTTTCCCATTCTATTGTTTTCCTCTGTTTCTTTGCACTGCTCACTGAGGAACGCTTTCTTATCGCTCCTTGCTATTCTTTGGAACTCTGCATTCAGATGGAGAATAGTCATAGTCAGTTATTATTTAAGGAGGGAAGTGGAGTCCAGAAGCACCTATACCTCTGCACCTCCAGGTGAGAAGTGTTTATATTTGGAATGGTACTTATCTTCAGGCTCCAGAGGGTGGTTGTGTTACTTGACTTTCTTCTCCCCTTCCCCTCACAATTTGGGAAGCAAATTGGAGTCATCTTCCCTCAGTAATTTCTTCAGATCAGATCAGATCAGTCGCTCAGTCGTGTCCGACTCTTTGCGACCCCATGAACTGCAGCACGCCAGGCCTCTCTATCCATCACCAGCTCTCGGAGGTCACCCAGACTCACATTCATCGAGTCAGTGATGCCATCCAGCCATCTCATCCTCTGTCGTCCCCTTCCCCTCCTGCCCCCAATCCCTCCCAGCATCAGAGTCTTCTCCAATGAGTCAACTCTTCTCATGAGGTGGCCAAAATATTGGAGTTTCAGCTTGAGCATCATTCCTTCCAAAGAAATCCCAGGGCTGATCTCCTTCAGAATGGACCGGTTGGATCTCCTTGCAGTCCAAGGGACTCTCAAGAGTCTTCTCCAACACCACAGTTCAAAAGCATCAATTCTTCGGTGCTCAGCCTTCTTCACAGTCCAGCTTTCACATCCATACATGACCACAGGAAAGACCATAGCCTTGACTAGGCGAACCTTTGTTGGCAAAGTAATGTCTCTGCTTTTGAATATGCTATCTAGGTTGGTCATAACCTTCCTTCCAAGGAGTAAGCGTCTTTTAATTTCATGGCTGCAGTCACCATCTGCAGTGATTTTGGAGCCCAGAAAAATAAAGTCTGACACTGTTTCCACTGTTTCCCCATCTATTTCCCATGTAGTGATGGGACCAGATGCCATGATCTTCGTTTTCTGAATGTTGAGCTTTAAGCCAACCTTTTCACTCTCCACTTTCACTTTCATCAAGAGGCTTTTGAGTTCCTCTTCACTTTCTGCCATAAGGGTGGTGTCATCTGCATATCTGAGGTTATTGATATTTCTCCCGGCAATTTTGATTCCAGCTTGTGTTTCCTCCAGTCCAGCATTTCTCATGATGTACTCTGCATATAAGTTAAATAAACATGGTGACAATATACAGCCTTGACGTACTCCTTTTCCTATTTGGAACCAGTCTCTTGTTCCATGACCAGTTCTAACTGTTGCTTCCTGACCTGCATACAGATTTCTCAAGAGGCAGATCAGGTGGTCTGGTATTCCCATCTCTCTCAGAATTTTCCACAGTTTATTGTGATCTACACAGTCAAAGGCTTGGCATAGTCAATAAAGCAGAAATAGATGTTTTTCTGGAACTCTCTTGCTTTTTCCATGATCCAGCGGACGTTGGCAATTTGATCTCTGGTTCCTCTGCCTTTTCTAAATCCAGCTTGAACATCAGGAAGTTCACGGTTCACATATTGCTGAAGCCTGGCTTGGAGAATTTTGAGCATTACTTTACTAGCGTGTGAGATGAGTGCAATTGTGCGGTAGTTTGAGCACTCTTTGGCATTGCCTTTTTTTGGGATTGGGATGAAAACTGACCTTTTCCAATCTTGTGGCCACTGCTGAGTTTTCCAAATTTGCTGGCATATTGAGTGTAGCACTTTCACAGCATCATCTTTCAGGATTTGGAACAGCTCCACTGGAATTCCGTCGCCTCCACTAGCTTTGTTCCTAGTGATGCTTTCTAAGGCCCACTTGACTTCACATTCCAGGATGTCTGGCTCTAGGTCAGTGATCACACCATCATGATTATCTGGGTCGTGAAGCTCTTTTTTGTACAGTTCTTCTGTGTATTCTTGCCACCTCTTCTTAATATCTTCTGCTTCCGTTAGGTCCACACCATTTCTGTCCTTTATTGAGCCCATCTTTGCATGAAATGTTCCTTTGGTATCTCTGATTTTCTTGAAGAGAGATCCCTAGTCTTTCCCATTCTGTTGTTTTCCTCTATTTCTTTGCATTGATCGCTGAAGAAGGCTTTCTTATCTCTTCTTGCTATTCTTTGGAACTCTGCATTTAGATGTTTATATCTTTCCTTTTCTCCTTTGCTTTTCGCTTCTCTTCTTTTCACAGCTATTTGCAAGGCCTCCCCAGACAGCCATTTTGCTTTTTTTGCATTTCTTTTCCATGGGGATGGTCTTGATCCCTGTCTCCTGTACAATGTCACGAACCTCATTCCATAGTTCATCAGGCACTCTATCTATCAGATCTAGGCCCTTAAATCTATTTCTCACTTCCACTGTATAATCATAAGGGATTTGATTTAGGTCATACCTGAATGGTCTAGTAGTTTTCCCTACTTTCTTCAATTTCAGTCTGAATTTGGCAATAAGGAGTTCATGGTCTGAGCCACAGTCAGCTCCTGGTCTTGTTTTTGCTGATTGTATAGAGCTTCTCCATCTTTGGCTGCAAAGAATATAATCGATCTGATTTCGGTGTTGACCATCTGGTGATGTCCATGTATAAAGTCTTCTCTTGTGTTGTTGGAAGAGGGTATTTGCTATGACCAGTGCATTTTCTTGGCAAAACTCTATTAGTCTTTGCCCTGCTTCATTCCGTGTTCCAAGGCCAAATTTGCCTGTTACTCCAGGTGTTTCTTGACTTCCTACTTTTGCATTCCAGTCCCCTATAATGAAAAGGACATCTTTTTTGGGTGTTAGTTCTATAAGGTCTTGTAGGTCCTCACAGAACCGTTCAACTTCAGTTTCTTCGGCGTTACTGGTTGGGGCATAGACTTGGATTACTGTGACATTGAATGGTTTGCCTTGGAAACGAACAGAGATCATTCTGTCGTTTTTGAGATTGCATCCAAGTACTGCATTTCAGACTCTTTTGTTGACCATGATGGCCACACCGTTTCTTCTGAGGGATTCCTGCCCACAGTAGTAGATATAATGGTCCTCTGAGTTAAATTCACCCATTCCAGTGCATTTTAGTTCGCTAATTCCTAAAATGTCAACATTTACTCTTGCCATCTCTTGTTTGACCACTTCCAATTTGCCTTGATTCATGGACCTGACATTCCAGGTTCCTATGCAATATTGTTCTTTACAGCATCGGACTTTACTTCTATCACCAGACACATCCACAGCTGGGTATTCTTTCTGATTTGGTTCCATCCCTTCATTCTTTCTGGAGTTATTTCTCCACTGATCTCCAGTAGCATATTGGGCCCTTACTGACCTGGGGAGTTTCTCTTTCAGTATCCTATCATTTTGCCTTTTCATACTGTTCATGGGGTTCTCAAGGCAAGAATACTGAAGTGGTTTGCCATTCCCTTCTCCAGCGGACCACACCCTGTCAGATCTCTCCACCATGACCCGCCCATCCTGGGTTGCCCCACTGGCATGGCTTAATTTCATTGAGTTAGACAAGGCTGTGGTCCTGGTGTGATTAGATTGACTAGTTTTCTGTGAGTATGGTTTCAGTGTATTTGCCCTCTGATGCCCTCTTGCAAGACCTACCGTCTTACTTGGGTTTCTCTTACCTTGGGCGTGTGGTATCTCTTCCCGGCTGCTCCAGCAAAGTAATTTCTTAGACTTGGGTAATTGAGCAGATCTTCTTGGCACTTTAAGAAGGAACACGGTTCTCTTTCCCTGCAAAGCACAGGCTTCTACTTAAACACTGAGGCTTAGACTTTCCCACCAAAATGCCCCTTTGCAAGGAAGCCAGCTGATGCCTGTCCCTAGGAGCAGCAGTGTAATTAAAGCCTATTGTCATAGGTGGAAAATAGTCTTGTGGTCCATTTTTTTAATCTTAAAAAGTAAATTTGCATTTCATTCCATAATTTGTCCACGTTTGTATCAACATAAACTTAAGGCACCTGTCAGTTGGGTAACCTGACCTCTTCCTCCATGTTCTAAGTCAACCTGGAAGCTCCAAGAAGGTGTGCTGTGGGTACCTTGTGTGCTGGGCATCCCTTGCTCAGGCTTCACTACTGCAGTACTGCAGGCGTGTGTGCCAACTGGCAGTCCCTTGGTAGAGATACAACAGCTTTCTTTCAGACTCATTTTATTTATTTTTTTAAAGTTTATTTAATTTTTTGGCCATGCTGGGTCTTTGTTACTGCACATGGACTTTCTGTAGTTGTAGGAAGCAGGGGCTACTTGTTGTGGTGCACAGGCTTGTCATTGCAGTGGCTTCTCTTGTTGTGAGCACAGGCTTTAGGCACGAGGGCTTCAGTAGTTGTGGTTCACGGACTTAGTTGCTCTGCAACACATGGGATCTTCCCGGACCAGGAATCAAACCAGTGTCCCTTGGATTGCAAGGCAGATCCTTAATCACTGGACCACCAGGGAAGCCCCACACTCATCTTGCTCTCATCATTTCTTTCTGTCCTCCCTTGCTGGGGGCATGAGGGCTGTGAGATGAGCAGAGGATGCTCTGAAGTCCTTCCCCAAGATTAAAGATTCAGACCATAAACCTCCTGTCTTAAAGGATGTAAACAGAACTTTGTACCCTCCTATCTTCCCCCCTCCCTCCCTGTTTGTGCATCTTCTCCTCTTTGAGACACACCTCTGAACTCTGCCCTTGAAGTGTGGTGGTGCTTCCCTAATTCTTTACCACAGCATCATGTATATTTCACCCAGAACTAGTTAGGCTTTGGAGACGAGGCAGGAAGGTAAGAGAAACCAGCAGAGACAGCAAAACCAAATCTGGTCAAAATAGCATATACTCCTCCTGTGCAGTGGCTGAGAGTCCACTTCTATAAAAACACTGATTATGAAAAAGCCTTAATGGCCTGGTCACCTCTGGTTTTCAAACCCTCACATTATAAGCGCAGACTATAGTGTGCAGATAACCAAAGGGGGGATGACTTGATGCTTAAATGATGATACCTAATTACAAGTGGATTATCTTTGATTCATTAAAGCAGGCCCCCAGGGATCTTTGCTTGTGGATGCTTGCAGTCAGAATTCTGGAACGTATTTGAAAATAATAACTGCATCTTTTTTTTCATACATTTTGTATGGTTTGGCTGACTACCCCCTCAAAGTCTGAGTTAGAGTTTTCCTTAATTTGTGTGATGGGTTTTGGTCTCTTTGGATTCCAGTAAAAGCCCAGTTGTGGTTTGGAGGTACACACAGGGCTGTCACAAAATCGCAGCCTTTATAAAGCCCACAGGAAAGCCTTTGCTTGCCCTCTGGGCACATCCAGATTCTTGACATTTCTCGTCAGTTCTTCCTCTGTGTCCCTCAGGAGTCCACGATTCATAACCACTGAAACATTGAAATGCAGAATGGTTTGGAAAGATCAAAGCCCAGATGCCCTGCTGCTTGAAAATGGGTCAAAATAGATTCATCATCATACATTTTGCCAAGTCAGGATGTGGTAGAATTTTCCAAGAAAATTTTTATTTTAGCAAATTTTGTCTTGACTGTTGGGATCAGTGTTCAAGTCAGTATACCTTTGGAAGAATGAAAGCAAGACTGTAGATGGGCCAGGGGTGGGAAGGGGGGCATGACAAGGTGGGCACAGGAGACTCTAAAGCAGTCTCAGTTTCTGGGACCTTCTGGAGAAGGATTTCTGACCCATGGAAAGCAGGTTCTCAAGCAGTGCAGAACTGGGCCTCTGTATTTGTCACTGACTGATTGTCTAGATAACCACAGTGTTCTTGCAAAGTGCAGGATTCTACTTTTTGGTATCTGTGTCTTCTCTGAGATAATCTGAGTCTGATATGAAAACAAAACAAAGGAAACCCTCATAAATCCCTAACTAAAAAGTTCCAGGGAATAAAAATAACTTTAGAAGTGTTTATATATCTTTAAAAAATAATTTAATGAGACCCTGATTCTGGGAAAGATTGAAGGCAGAAGCAGAAGGGGCAACAGAGGATAAGATAGTTGGCTGGCACCACCGACTTGATGGACATGAGTTTGAGAAAGCTCCAGGAGTTGGTGATGAACAGAGAAGCCTGGTGTGCTGCAGCCCATGGGGTCACAAAGAGTTGGAGATGGCTGAGTGACTGAACTGATTGATTTTTGGCAGTGCTGGGTCTTCGTTGCTGCACGTGGGCTTTTCTCTAGTGGTGGCGAATGGGGCTAACTCTTCGCTGTAGTGCATGGATCTCTCATTGTGGTGGCTTCTCTTGTTGCAGAGCATGGGCTCTAGGCACACGGGCTCCAGTAGTTGGTGGTTCTTGGGTTTGAGAGCGCAGGCTCAATAGTTGTGGTGCAGGGCTTAGTTGTTCCAAGGCATGTAAGGTCTTCTTGGACCAGAGATTGAACCCATGTTTCCTGCATTGGATTCTTTACCACTGAGCCACCAGGGAAGCCCAGAAGTATTTATATTTTGAGTGAGCTTTATTAAAGAATAAATACTAACTACTGGTCCTCTGTGTGTGCATGTGTATGGTTTTTTCCCCCAGCCTACCTTACGTGCAGTATTTTGGAGGTGTCTCTGCTCTAAGTAAACAACAGTTTCTCAGCATCAATGGATTTCCTAATAACTACTGGGGCTGGGGAGGTGAAGATGATGACATTTATAACAGGTAAGCGTCACAACTTAGATCTCTTGCTTCTCTGTCTCCCTTCACTTCTGGTTTTTCTATCCGTGCTTGGTTATTTTGCAGGGATTGACCCTGAGGAGAGATGCAGTCCCCACTGAGCCTGAATTCTTAGGTGAGCCCTGCTGTAGATGCTCCAGGTGATAGAGAGTGTCTTAAGAGACACACCATGAGCACCCTTAACAAAACTGGAAAGCATCTGAAAATAAGCATGTGTGTAACTCTGATGTGCACTTGAAGGTTTTAACCTACCTGCATTAGGAACAAAAACAATAAAAAACGCAACCTGTACTCACTGCTATATTGAAATGGATAACCAGTAAGGTCCTACTCTGCTCAATGTGGCAGCCTAGACAGGAGGGAAGTTTGGGGAAGAATGGATACATGTATATGATGTATAGCTGAGTCCCTTCCTGTTCACCTGAAACTATGGCAACATTTTTAATCGGCTATACACCAATATAAAAAAGTTTTAAAACATTAAAAAGTATCTTTAGGAAAACTAGCTTCTGTGATTTTTGCCTTAGCCTTCTGGAAAATGTAAAATGAGAAACATGTGAAGTGGTGACTCATACTATATGGCCATCACACCCTGGGGCTCTTCATGAGTTGGTAAAACTTTATTATGTGAGTTGTCATCGCAGATGGTAAAAAAACCCATCTGTCAGTGGCATTTGAAAGCACATTCTGCTTGGTTTTTCCTGGCAGTGGAATCTTCACCCCTGCTGGATGTAGGCAAAAAGCACTTTCTCCCTATGGGAGCCAACCTGAACTTGCCACTGAGTTTGAAACCAGAATACACCCTGGTGCCTTCCTGAACTGGAGTACATTAATTTCATCATTCACAGAAGATGTCTTTCAGAGCAGCATCCAAGTCGCTTAAGATTAGCTTTGCAGCATAGACCCAAGTCTTTAACACAGTCCTTGAAGAAAACTTGAATTTTAGAGATTGATTATCAATATGCAGAACACTGGGCCAGGCAGGACCAGTGGGGAGGAAGACACTGAAGCCCTGAACAGGGATTCCAGACAGAAACAGACTTCCTTTCACAGCACTGCACCCAGGAAGCTGGGCCCATGTGACCATGTACAGGACTGACGTGCTGCACAGACCTGAGTGACCAGAAAAGCCTCCAGGAGGGAGCCCCGAGGACAGACTCCTGAGGGTGGGAGAACAGAAGCATCAGTGTTTGTGGAGGAGCTTTCTGTCCTTTCTTTAAAAAAAAAGTTTTTAAAATATTTAAATTGAGGTATAGTTGATGTACAATGTGTTTTTCAGATGTACAACATAGTAATTTATAATTTTTAAAGGTTATATTCCATATATGGTCATTATCAAACTTTGGCTATAGTCCCAGTGCTGTGTAATATATCCTTGTGGCATATTTATCTGATGGGAAGTAGACATGTTAGTCACTCAGTCATGTCTGACTCTTTGCAACCCCATGGACTGTAGCCTGCCAGGCTCCTCTGTCCATGGAATTCTCTAGACAAGAATACTGGAGTGGGTAGCCATTCACTTTTCCAGGGGATCTTCCCAACCCAGGGATCAAACCTAGGTCTCCTGCATTGCAGGCGGATTCTTTACCATTTGAGCCACGAGGGAAGCCATATTTATCTTATACGTAGTGGTTTTTACCTCTTAAACCCTTATGCCTATCTTGCTCCTCCTCCTGGAGCAGCTTTCCTGAAAGGTAAAGAACCTAACTCTTATTCTGTACCAGCTTGCTTTTGCTAGGCCCTAGCTCAGCACCGTGGGAGGCCAGGCTGGGAACCTTTAAGTCACCTCAGACCAGCCATTTCTGCCTCTCAGCTTAGTGTTGTATTCCTTTTGTCAAGACTTTGGTTGGTATTCCTCATTCCTTTCTCCTTCAGAACCCACACAGAATCTTCCACTGTGATCTGGCTGCCTCTAGTCTTGTTCCCGGCTTTCCATTATTATACTGCCTAACAGAGAGACTTCCCATTGGCCAACTCTGTGTACAGTGTTGGGAAACACAGCATATAGTGAGCTCTCCATATCTGCAGATTACACATCCCCACAGATTCAATGCACCTTCAACCAAAAATATTCAGGGAGGGAAAAAATTCCAGAAAATTCCAGAAAGCAAAACTTGAATTCGGTGTGTGCCTGAGACTATTTCCATAACATTTACATTGTATTTATAACTCTCTATATATCATTCACACTATATTAAGTATTATAAGTTATCTAGAGGTGATGTAAAGTATATGGGAGGATGAGGACATGCACAGGTTATATGGAAATGCTATACATTTTACATAAAGGACTTGAGCAACCACGGGGAAGGAGGTTGTCCAGGAACTGATCCCCTGGGGGTACCAAGGGATGACTATGTTATATCCCTTTCAGACATTGGCTCTGTTCTGGGAGATGCTCTGAGAAGGCCTCCATAGTACAGTCTCTGCCCTTCTTTCCTGCTTCACCTCTGGCCACTTCCTACCCCAAACTTTGATGCTCCCAGAGGGCACTGCGCTTGCTCTCACCTCCCTGCCTTTGCCTGTGCTGTCCTAACTGCCCAAAATGTTCTGGCAAACACCCACTCATCTTAAGGGCTTGGCTCTGCCCAGTCTCAATCAGGTAGAGTTGGTTGCTTCTCCCTCTGTGCCGAGCATCCCCATGCCCACCTCCTCCCCTTCATCCTGGCACCTGTGGCCCTACGTTCTAAGCATCCACATCATAAATTCCACGAGGGCAGACACCCCCAGTGTCTGCACAGGATAGTCCCCCCATAAGATCTAGAACCAAGGGTAAAAGGTTATGAGGAAGGGGTGTGAGTTTTAACTGCTGCCTGTATACTGGGCTGGGATGTGGGTTGGTGAGACCATCTGGCAGGATAGGATGGTGGACGGGACAAAAGTCTTGTAGCTGGGGCTGTGGGACGGGACCTGGGTCTTGTGGCAGCTCTGTGATGACCACTTGTCCCTTTGCTCCTTACAGATTAGCTTTTAGAGGCATGTCTGTGTCTCGCCCAAATGCTGTGATCGGGAAGTGTCGGATGATCCGCCATTCAAGAGACAAGAAAAATGAACCTAATCCTCAGAGGTGTGTTCTCTTTTATTCTCTTCCTGTGTGTGTTTCCTTCTTCCGCCTTCAGGTGGGGCTGGCTGCAGGAATGGGGCTCTGGAATGGGCTCCATGCCTCAAGGGAAAACGGGTTCTATCCACAGGGCAGGGTTGGAATAGGGAGGTGGTGGTGGTGGTGATTTAGTCACTCAATTGTGTCCGACTCTGCAACCCCACGGACTGTAGCCCACCAGGCCCCTCTGTCCATGGGATTTCCCAGGCAAGAATACTGGAGTAGGTTGCCACTTCCTTCTCCAGAGGATCTTCTCGACCCTGGGATTGAACCTGCATCTCCTATATTGGCAGGTAGATTCCTTACTGATGAGCCACCGGAGAAGCCTAGTAGGAGGGAAAAGGGGCCATTAAAGTACACACGTTTAAAGTTTTGAGTTTTGTTTTTGCCTTTTTTTTTTAAAGATCTTTGTTTTGGCTTCAAACCCTTTGTCTGTTTGTTCCTTGTAGGTTTGACCGAATTGCACATACAAAGGAGACAATGCTCTCTGATGGTTTGAACTCACTCACCTACATGGTGTTAGAGGTCCAGAGGTACCCATTGTATACCAAAATCACAGTGGACATCGGGACACCGAGCTAGCATTTTGGTGCACTGATCAGAGACCTGAAAATGGGCAGGGACCTCTGCTGTGTCTCTGCCCATGTGCTGGGCTGGTCCCTCTCATTCTCACAATCAGTGGTAGGCCCTCTCTGCTCATCATTCAGACGCCTTTCCGGACGACCAGGACGAGTGGGATATATTGCCCCCAACTTGGCTCAGCATGTGACTTCTCAGCCCCATGAGGTGTATGTAAGCATAGAAACCATCAGCCTCTGGAGGCTTTTGGTATGTTCATGGTGTCACCCCAAAGAATCAAAGCTGTGCACAGCTCCAAATCTGGTGACTGTGGGACTCATCCCCAACCCCCCCCCCCCAAAAAAAAACAAAACTGCTAATTTGTTGTGATATAGGTAAGAGTTTTGCTTTAAATCGTGGTATTATTACTTTGTGAAAAATTGGAGAGTGCTGCTGAAATCGAATCGGTGTGGTGTTTTTCTGTTTTCATGTTTTAACAGAAAAACACCCAGTTTCAACCATTCTCATGTTATCATCCCCAACCCTCGACCCTCTCTCCATGATATGCAACTATTACAATCACTGTGTATGTGTGTCTTTTCTTAGCAAAAGAATTTTAAAACTTGAGGCTTGAATTCCAAGGCCACTTTAGCCACCAGAGCAAAAGCCTTGGGTTTTCTCACAGTCAGTGGCCTTTCTCCAAATGTCTGATTTCTGAATGTAAATCCTTTTTTAAAATAGCATTTGTAGTATTTTAAAGAAAGAACAAATCAGATCCTCTTTATGGTCTAGCTTGATTTTGTGTTGATCCAGAATGGCATAGTCTTTAGTCATGGCAATTTATTTTTCTGAGCATGCTATATAAACTTGAATTTCCTATGTATTTTTATTGTGTTTTACGTGTGGGGATGGGGATTGAGCATTTTTTAGGGGGAAAAATAACGTATGCTGTAGTGGCCCCACATGGGCCTCGGATGGAGCTGGCAGGCCAGGTTTTCTGAAGAACGTAGACATCTTTGGGTCCTTCGGTGAGCACTAAGGCGCCCATGAGCATCGTCAAGCTGGACTCTGCGGGGGAGGCAGACATCTTGGCCTGCCTGGCAGAGTTCCCCACCTCGCCACCTCCCTGCCCTCCCCAGGTGGGCACGGCCAGGGAACAGCCTCCACCTCCTCAGACTGATCCCAGCAACCCTCTTAGGCCCCAGGCTGTGGAGCTGGAAACGACAGCCATCAGATTGTTTACTGGCCTTCCATCTGCCCCCGGGGGCTGCCTTCCAGGCACCGTTGGCCGAGCTGCCCGGCCCGCCTTGCAGGACCGGTTTTCTGATTTTCTGTCCTCCTCTTCCTGCCTCCCTTGTGCTGCCTTTCTCTTCCCTCGCTCCCCCTTTTTGTTCCATTACCTCTTGCCTGTTTCCTAACACTGGCCTGTGGCACTCAGGGTCAAACAGACTGTCCATTCTCCAGCATGAATGTGCCTTTTAATTAGAGATCTAGAGAGCAGTTCAGCTGAACACACCCACATTCCTCCCACGGCCACTCTGGTGCCGGAAGTGTCCCATCCCCCCTCAGGTTTTAGCAGGTGCTCCTACCCCAGAGAGGCCGACTCACAGGGATGTCTTCCCCAAGCCCACCTCTGCTGCTGGAGGTTTTAGCCTGCCTGGGGTGAGATGCACAAGGCCGTTCCTGCTACTGGGCACGAGTGCTGGGTCCAGGCTGGGCTGAGGGCTTTAAATTCAGCTTTCTAATCCCAGGGTTAACCTTTCCGCTGGAGGCAGCCTAGGAACCAGCCTTCAGTGTGGACGCTGAACTGGTGCCTGGCCCCAATCATACCTGTGCCTTTATCGCTTTGAGCATCTCATGCTATTACCTGGTTCTTTTTCCAGAAACCTTTGTGTTGGTTACAAATTATTTTCCACTGTAGCTGGACTATGCAAAGAGTATTCCGTCTGTCAATTCCCCACTCCTTAATAACGATGTTGTTAAAGCCAGGAATAGCCCTGACAGGAAGCTTTGGGAAATGCAAAAGAATGAAGACCTCACTTTCTGTCCCCAGATCCTGACTTTTCCAAAGTGCCTTAAAAGAAAGGAGACAAGTATCCTGGGTGGTAACCTTTTTGTTACTTTACTTTTACAAATGAAATTCTGACTTTTTTTTTCTTTTTTGTTTTCCCATTACATTTTCTTTCATGTTCCATTGTAATAGTCAAGTCTGTGGTTCATTCTTAGGACCACCGGAGACGCTGCTTCATCACCCATTCCCTGTTTGCTCATCTCCTGGTGCGCTCATGGGGTCCACCTGGGCCCAGGGTTAAGCCTAGCCCTAGTCTGGTTCATCAGATGCTGCAGCGCTTACTTCCTCCCTGGGGAGTTGAGTACTGAGGGTTCAGGAGCATTTCCTTCACCTGGAAGTTGCCACCATGACATTGTCACGTGCCCTTCTCTGTTTCTGTCCATTCTGTTGCTGGTGACCCTCTAAGGTGGCCTTTGGGAAAGGTCAGAGGGTAGAGGTGGCGCAAGAGGGTAAAGGAAATGCTGGTGCTGCCCCCTCAGGGCCTCTGCTGACCAGTGGTGGTGGGGTGGGCTGGAGGGAGGGGAGCCTTCCTGTCCTAGAGACCTGTGTGCTGTGTATTTTGATTTTCCATGTACACAAATGTATGTATTTACCATTGTAAGTGGGTGAATGTCTGACCTTGGTGTTCAAAACAGAACTGTATTTTTGCCTTTAAAATCCAGTAATATAACGTGAATAAATGACCCTATCTTTGTAACAGCAGGTGGTCTCTCTTCTGATGTAAGGGGTTAGGATCCTCCAAAGCTGGAGGGCAGTGATGGCGGCTGCCTGCTGGGAGGGTCTGAGGAAAGTGGGGCTCTACCTCCTCTGCCTGCCTCACTGTGTGGGGAGTGGAGCTGGGGGCTTGGGTGAGGGGAGATGTTGTCTCACCTGCCTGGGATCACACGCACCTTACCAGAATCAGCCGTTTCCCCATCTGAATCTCATACAGATATCCGTAAAATGGAAATAGTAACACACACAGGCTTTCTGAGGCTTAAAAGAGATGTGTCTAAAATACAGCGATAGGCACCTCCCAGGTACTTAGCACATAGTAGCTGGGCACCCTTCAGAGAACAAGTTTTCCCAGCAGTTTCCTGGCTCTGTTCTGTTTTCCACACAAGCCAGCATGTTCTCAGAGCCATTTACACGAGGTGTTCGCAGCTTAGCTTAGGTCAATACGCTTTCTTCTCAGCCCTAGGAAATTTAACCTGGCACTACAAAAGGCCTTAGCTGTGCCCCAAGGACTTGAGACAGTAAGTACCTTGGACACCTCCAGCGCCCCAGATCAGGCACTGCGGCCTCTGACACGTGGCTTTGATTGAATTGGCTTCTGGAAGAAATGGGCCAGAGGAAACCAGTATGCAGGAGAGGTCACCCCCACGCTGTCCAGGCTGAGGGGCTACAGGCCCTGCTGGATGGAGCTGTGATTGTGGGACCGGCTGGGAAACAAAGCCGGAAGGACAGCCCTCTGAAGCCCCACCAGGGCCATCTGGCCGTCTCCACCCATCCCTGTGACTGCTGGAAGGAGCCCTAGTAGCCTCAGGCTTGAGCAGTGGCTGGCACTCAGATCTGGCTTTCTGACCAGACTCCTTTGGACAGAGTGCTGCCTTACAAGGCTTTGCAAGCTATAAGGTCTGGGTTAAGTGGGGCACCCTTCCCTCTCCCAAAATACATGGACACCACTGAGTACTTAGGAGAGGCCAGAATGCCTGTCTTTGAATCCTGTTGCTGCTGCTTCCCAGTTTCACGACCTCGAGTGAGTGACTTAGCCTCTCTATACCTCAGTTTGTTCATCTGTTTAATAAGATAATAGTACTTCTTTCATAGGATTGTCAGGAAGATCAAGTGAATGAATTTTATAAAGCACTCAGACCACATCTAGCTCATAATAAGCATTATGCACATTACAAATATTTGTTAAATTTTAAAAGCACAGGTACACATGCATACCAACATGTACATAGACTGCTGTGTACACAGTACCCACATATACACATGAACACACCAGGTGTGCTGGGGATCTTTTTCCTCTTCTAGGGCACATGTCTGGGACTTAACTGTGTGGCAGTTGGGTGAATGGTTCTCAGGGTAAGTGACCACTTCTCTTCTGGAGACACCCGAGACCTCAGCAATGCTATTTCCCCACCCTTTCCTGCTTGCCCTGACGGAAGGTGTTTGGAATGGTGGCCTTGGCAAGGGAGGGGCGCTCAAATCCTGTGTTGGTGTGCTCTAAGGTGCCAGGAAGATGGGAGGAAGAGGGCCAGGCTCCTGGGGTAGCCATTTCATTGAGAAATGCCCTTAGTCTGCCGCTTCACCTGGGGCCCAAACCAAGTCTGAGCCAGGGCAGAGCCCAATAGCCATGGGTGTGGATTTGGTGGGTACCAGTCTTGCCCCCATAGAGTACCTCTTTTCCATGAGAGAATGTGACCTGGATGCCTGATCACTGACCCACAGATGTCCTTTGGAAGCAGAGCTGTGGTGCCCAGATGGCTGGGGTGCCCGTGGAAGTATATGAGTGAAACCTCCCCGGCAGGAGTTTTTGCTGCTGGTAATACAGAGAGGCTGTGTGTGGGGAAGATTGGGGGGAGGTGGAGGAAATGAGAAGATGAGCGAGTGCTAGGTGTTGCCAAGTCTCCACCACTCTCCTGAGCTCACCTCCTCCTGTATATTCCAGGAGGTGGGAGTTTGGACATTCCTAGGGGCTGATTTCTTCTTAAGAACTGGAACTTCTTACCCCATCAGAAAGGAAATGAGCTTTGCTAGCTGAGCTGGTTGTGCCAGATGAACCTCATTTCCTCCCCTGGCACAGTCCCCAGGCAGAGAACGTGGCCGCTGCCTTCATTTGGGCTCCAGGACCTGTCCCCAGGCTGGACAACAGAGGAGCCAGCAGGGTCTGAATGGCATGTGAAGTGATAGGGTCAATGGACCAGAAAGCAGAGGACTGTGACATTCCCAAGATACTGGCACTTGAGCAAGTTATGTGCCAGGACACCAGGCAGGGGCCAGGAGAAGGACTGGAGGAAGCCATACAAAGAGTGGTCACTATGTCTGGCCCTCTGATTTCCGACTCACTGGCTCACTCAGTTAAAGTCCGTTCCCCTCCCCGAGCCTCAGTTTGCTCTCCTGTTTTATGAATCTACCCCTGGTCTCCCCATAGTTTTTCCCTCCCCGCAGAAGAAAGTGCTGTGGTCTCGTGTTTCCCCTTGCTCCTGAGACTCACCCTTCATGCTGCCTTGGAGGAAGTTATTTTATCTGAGTCTTCATTTGTAAAAATAGCAGGATCACCCCTGCCTTTCCCCTCTTCTCCCAGGACAGCATTGAGCATCATAGGATATAATTTTTTTTTTTTTTTTTTAAGATTTTTTGATGTGAAAGTCCTTATTGAATTTGTTACTTCTGTGTTGCTTCTGTTTCATGTTTCAGTTTTCTGGCCAAGAATAATGAAAGAGGAGAGTGAAAAAGTTGGCTTAAAGCTCAACATTTCAGAAAACGAAGATCATGGCATCTGGTCCCATCACTTCATAGGAAATAGATGGGGAAACAGTGGAAACAGTGTCAGACTTTATTTTTGGGGGCTCCAAAATCACTGCAGATGGTGACTGCAGCCATGAAATTAAAAGATGCTTCCCCCTTGGAAGGAAAGTTATGACCAACCTAGATAGCATATTGAAAAGCAGAGACATTACTTTGCCAACAAAGGTCCGTCTAGTCAAGGCTATGGTTTTTCCAGTGGTCATGTATGGATGTGAAAGTTGGACTGTGAAGAAAGCTGAGCACCGAAGAATTGATGCTTTTGAACTGTGATGTTGGAGAAGACTCCTGAGAGTCCCTTGGACTGCAGGGAGATCCAACCAGTCCATTCTGAAGGAGATCAGCCCTGGGATAAGGAAAGACTCTGATGTTGGGAGGGATTGGGGGCAGGAGGAGAAGGGGACGACAGAGAATGAGGTGGCTGGATGGCATCACTGACTCGATGGACGTAAGTCTGAGTGAACTCCAGGAGTTGGTGATGGACAGGGAGGCCTGGCATGCTGTGATTCACGGGGTTACAAAGAGTCGGATGTGACGGAGCGACTGAAAAAAAAAAAAAAGTAGGATCTTAACTCCTTGACCAGGGATTGAACCCTCACCCCCTGCACTGGAAGGTGAAGTCTTAACCACTGACCACTAGGGAAGTCCCACAAGATACATTTTTAAAACTCTACCTGGAAAAAGAAAAAAAAAATTCTACCTGGGGTTTCCCAGGCAGTCCAGTGGTTAAGAATCCACCATTCAATGCAGGAGACAAGAGTTCGATCCCTGGGGTTGGGGAACTAAGATTCTATACACTGCAGGGCAACTAAGCCCACACACCACAACTACTGAGCCCTGGTACTGCAACCAAGACTTGACTCAGCCAAATAAATATTTTTCTGAAACTTAAAAACAAAACAAAAATTTCTACCTGGAGCAGCGAGCTGGAATGCTATTATTGCTTTTCTGTCTCCCTCTTCTGCCTATGGCCCCTCCAACTTTGGACAGACTCCTGTCACCTGCTTCCCCTTGGGTTTTCCAGATTCAAGCTTCCTGATTATCCCATCGGCCCTGAGGGAAAAGCACAGGAGTCTCTGTAGTAGCCGTGTTTACCCTGCCATTACTCATAACACTGAAAACCTAAGAGCCACCATTGGTGGGGGCTGTGCTCAGTGAAATGAGGTGTGTCCAAACGCATGCTCATGCGACCACTGAGCATGAAGTAGATCTGTACTTACTGATTCGAAAGAGGTCTGAGGGGAGAACGCAAACTACAGAATGGGATCTCCATATAAGATGGGAAATGCCTGAATAATTTAGTGCAAAAATTATTCTGTGATTGTTGGTGGGAGCAAATACACAAGCAATAAAATGGAAAGATGATCTCCTCTCTCTGCACCACTTTTGTGGCCAGGCTCCCAGCCTAGGATAACAACCTTTAGTGTTTGGGGGCTGCCTGAGGGCGGAGGCCTTTAACAGGACCAGCCTCATTGAGAGAATGAGCTGGGTTGTCCACAGGGAAGTTGTTCAGTTGCTCAGTCTTGTTTAGGGACTTTGCAGCCCCTGGACTGCAGCATGCCAGGCTTCCCTGTCCTTCACCATCTCCCAGAGTTTGCTCCAACTCATGTCCATTGAGTGAGTCGGTGATGCCATCCAGCCATCTCATCCTTTGCCACCTGCTTCTCCTCCTGCACTCCCAGCATCAGCATCTTTTCCAGGGGAGTTGCATTCCCTCAAAGTGCCCAGATGTGGAAGGGAGACAGGTCCTCTTCCTCTGAGGAGGTGATGGAGGCCTGTGCCTTGTTCACCTTGGGTGGGGTAGGGGACGTGGCATGCTGTGGGGTTGTCCATGGAAGCTGGACAGGATCAACTCAGGCTCAGAAGTTTCTATCAGTTCTCTTGGGTTTAGAAACATAAAAATTAGAACACTTTGCTACTCTTTTCTGAGTGCCATTGAACATTCACACCTGTTACACTTGGGTAATTAAAATGTTAACCAACCAAAAAAAGTGGCGAGAGAGGGGAGCACTGTGCCCCTTGGCCCTGGAGGGGCAAGATTGGCCTGAGACACCTCATCAGGACCCTGGGAGGAGCAGGAAGTGAGGGGGATCTGGCTGCCTGTGGATCTCTGGCCCCAGAATCCCGGAGTCCTGTTGCTGACACGAGGAGGCCCTGCCATCTGGATTTTGATGCAGACCCAAGCCTAGAGCTCTCAGAGATTCATTTCCGGGCCAGATGTGAGTGCTGGACGATTGGCTTGTCCTCTGAGACCTCGTCCTGCCTGGGAGGCATGTGCCAGTGGAGGATGGGCACCAGGCTGTGACCAGTAATAGTGCACTCCACTGCCTTGGAATCTCTGTCTGGTGGGGTGCCAAGAGCTGCATGCCCAGTCTTGTCCCCACTGCTGCTCAGCTCCATGGGAGCTCAGCCAGCTTGAGCTTCCTGCACTGAGAGACTAGACAGGGTGGGCCAGCAGCCATCATCCAGCTGGGGACTAGGGCCATCGGGGGGCTTTCAGAGTGCTCCTTCTCTGCAAAATGTCGTGTTGCTGTGGCTTTAGGGCCTCTGCTTTCCCCTGACAACAGCAGCACAGGGACAGGCCAGCTCCCAGGCCCCAGCTCTGTGGTCTCCCACTTCACCGAGGGTCTCTAGTGATGGACGGAAGAGGAGGACCTGGCGAACTGCTGCTCCACTGTGACCCTTCACCCAGCTTCTCCCCTTTTGAGCACACCTGGCCCTTTGCCACCTTCTGTGCTGCACTGCTCATTACAATCATCCCGTCATGAGAAACGTAGGCTCGAGGCGGTCACGTAAGGACACAAGATCACACAGAGTTACTCTCTGATGCAGGAGTGCTGAGTCCCAGCCCAGGATCTGTCCACAGAACCATGATCCAGCCACTCATCAGCTTCAGGGGCTCATCCTCCACAAAACAGAATGGGAGCTGGAGGCTGGGGAAGAAGGTTGCCCTGCCTCAACCAGAAGACAGGAGCCTCACCTTGAGCCTCGCTGCTGCAGTGTCACTAAGAGAAGTGCAGTATAGACCGCGGGCTGGACCCAAGACCTGGTTTCCGTTTTGTGTGGTTTGGGTTCTGTTTCATTTTCCTTTTACAGTTCTAGAGGACTTGGGAAGCCAGTATACTCGGTGGCAACAGCTCCCTATGCCAGGGATATCATTGCAGCCTCCATCTGGGAGACACACTGGAGTGGTTAACACTGAAATCATCCATGATGATTTAGGGGGCCTGGGTCATAGGTACAGAGAGGGAGACCCTTGAGAGCTGATGATCCACACGGACCTGAAGAAGTTGGGACTGCTTTTTGCCTCTGGAAGCATCGCTCTGGGCGGCAAGAAACAGCCCCTTGTTCACAGACAGTACAGCGCCTTCTGAAATTAAAAGACACTTGCTTCTTGGAAGAAAAGCAATGACAAACCTAGATGATGTATTTAAAAGTAGAGACATTACTTTGCCTACAAAAGTCATATAGTCAAAGCTATTGGTTTTTCCAGTAGTCATGTATGGTTGTGAGAGTTGGACAGTAAAAAAGGCTGAGTGCCAAAAACTTGATGCCTTTGAACTGTGTTGGAGAAGACTCTTGCGAGTCCCTTGGACTGTAAAGAGATCAAACCAGTCAATCCTAAAGAAAATCAACCCTGAATATTCATTGGAAGGACTTATGCTGAAACAGAAGCTCCAATACTTTGGCCACCTGATATGAAGAGCCAACTCATTGGAAAAGACCCTGATGCTGGGAAAGACTGAAGGCAGGAGGAGAAGCAGACAACAGAGGATGAGATGGTTGGATGATCACTGACTCAATGGACGTGAGTTTGAGCAAACTCCAGGAAATAGTGAAGGACAGGGAGGCCTAGTGTACTGCAGTCCAAGAGGTCGCACATGGCTGAGTGACTGAACAGCAACAGCTTCTTCATCCCAGTGCTCAGTCCTGCCCTCCCCCTGGGCTAACACCCGGCATCCAGGGGGCTCAGCACAGTGTCGTCCCAAGGCTCCCAGGGACGTGCGGGAGGGCCAAGAGGCGGGTGGCTCTGCTGAGGACTGGACTCCTACTCATCTCTCCCTTTTCCTTCTTGTCACCCCTTCTCCTCACCATACACCCTCTGCCCAAAGGAGGGCAGCTGTCACCCCATTCCCAATCCTCCCAAACTTTCTTAGCCAATGGCATTTTCCTAAATGAAGCCAGGGGCTGTGTCTTGATGATTCACGATTTTTAGACTGTCTGAATCAAGAGTTCTAAAAAGCTCTGCTGGGTTGAACTTCATCAGACTCGGTGATTTATGTTTCAAGTGGTTTGCTCTGGATGGAAGCTGACCTGGCCACAATGAGACATGGAATGAGGAGAGCTAACCTGCTGCCGAGGACGGAGGAAACCTCTGCCACGACCGACCAATTTGTTGGGCAATGTCTCTCAGATGCCAGGCTGGGCCCTGCTGCCAGCTCGGAACACTCTGCCTCTGATTCAGGTGCTGGGGCTCAACTCCATCTCTCACAGGCCCTGGACTTGGTGACTGGTGGGCCTGGCTGATGAGCTTGGCTGTGCTGGCTCCATGGGGCCTGTGGGCACTCTCTCTACCTTGGATCTGCCCTGTCTTGCACGTTCACTGTCCACACTTTCCAGAAGATCTTTTCAGGGCTTTTCTTCATGGGAAACAGGGCCTGCCAGGCCTTTCCCTGGCTCGCTACCAATACTGAGTGAGCACATGTCTTACCACACTGCTGGAGTGACTGGCTTCAGGAGGATGAGACAGGAGAGGAAATTGAGGAAGGCCAGTGTTGATTGGAAGCCCAGTGTTGACTTGCTAGGTGACCAAGGCCATATCCTCTCTGGTACCCATCCAGAAACTGGCTGAGGAGGATGTGAGAGCCCACTGGGGCTGCTGGCTGTGGTTCTAGGAAAACTTTGGGGTGGTTTATTCCTCCAGCCCTCTCTGCCTGTTTGAGGTTGCTGCTGGGGCACTTAAGCCAGGATTCAAGGCCAGAAACAAAAGTCCTCTTTGTTAGTCCAGGAACCAGGAAGAGGGAAGGTAAAAGGACGGGTAGATCCAAGGCACCCTCAGGGTCAGGGTCCAGAGTCCAAAGGGAACTGGACTGCAAGCCTTCCTGGAGGGACATTATGCTTTTCCTTCTTCCTTGTCTTGTCACCTGGACTAAAGCTGCAATAAATCCGAGTTCAGCTCACAAGGTGAAGCACAAGACTTGTGCCCAGGGCATCTGGTGGCCAGGCTTCTGCTTTCTCACGAAAGTTCCACCAGAAAACCACCACTGCCATCACCACACTTGTTGAGATCCTGACTGAAATTATGATGAATCTATGAAACCACTCAGGCTTCCTGGGTGACTCAGGTGGTTAGGCATCTGCCCACAGTGCGGGAGACTTGGGTTCAATCCCTGCGTCAGGAAGATCTCCTGGAGAAGGGCATGGCAACCCACTCCAGTATTCTTGCCTGGAGAATCCCATGGACAGAGGAGCCTGGTCGGCTACAGTCCTTGGGGTCACAGAGAGTTGGACATGACTGAGCCACTAACACTTTCACTTTTCTTTCTATGGACCACTATAAGGAGACTTGATCTCTTTTACCTATAAAAGATAAATGTATTATAATCCTATTTTGGTTAGGTCTTCTTTTTATTATTTTTAGTTTTTGGCCACACCATGCAGTTTGCAGGATCTTAGTTCCCTGACCAAGGATTGAACCTGGGCCCAGGCAGTGAAAGTGCTAAGTCTTAACCACTGGACTGCCAGAGAACTCTGGTTTAGGTCTTCTTTATCCTTAGGGTTCTTACACTTTTTTCCCCTAGGTATTTGGTATATTTCGGAGAAGGCAATGGCAACCCACTCCAGTACTCTTGCCTGGAAAATCCCATGGATGGAGGAGCCTGGTAGGCTGCAGTCCATGGGGTCGCTAAGAGTCGGACACAACTAAGCGACTTCACTTTCACTTTTCACTTTCATGCATTGGAGGAGGAAATGGCAACCCACTCCAGTGTTCTTGCCTGGAGAATCCCAAGGACAGCGGGGCCTGGTGGGCTACCGTCTATGGGATCGCACAGAGTTGGACACAACTGAAGCAACTTAGCAGCAGCAGCAGCATTTGGTATATTTATATTGTAATAAATAATGTTGTTGTTCTTTAGTCGCTAAGTTGTGTCTGACTCTTTGCAACCCATAGACTACAGTGTGCCAGGCTTCCCTGTCCTTTACTATCTCCCAGAGTTTGCTCAGGTTCATGTCCATCAAGTTGCTGATGCTGTCTAAGCATCTTGTTCTCTGTGACCTCCTCCTTTTGCCTTCCAACTTTCCCAGCATCAGAGTCTTTTCCAATAAGTTGGCTCTTTTCATCAGATAGACAAAGTATTGGAGTTTCAGCTTTAGCATCAGTAAATATTCAGGGTTAATCTTCTTTAGGATTGACTGATTTGGGCTTCCCTGGTGGCTTAGACAGTAAAGAATCTGCCTGCAATGCAGGAGACCCAGGTTCAACCCCTGGGTCAGGAAGATACCTAGAGAAGGAAATGCCTACCCACTCCAATATTCTTGCCTGGAGAATACCACGGACAGAGGAGCATGATGGTCTACAGTCCATGGGGTTCCAAAAGAGTTGGACACAACTTGATGACTAAATCACAACTTAGTTAATTATCAGTACCGACTTAATTTGTTTTACTCCTATTCCTACGCTGTCTCAGATTATTTTGAATCAAATACCTGACAATATGATATTTAACTTGTTTATCACTAAAAGGTCAGTATTCTTTCTAAAACCCAAATATAATAATTAGTAATAACTCCTTAATATCAAACATTCAGTCAGTGTTCAAATTCCTCCAGTTGTTTCATGCATGCTCAGTCACTCAGTTGTGTCTGACTCTTTGTGACCCTAAGGACTGTAGCTTGCCAGGCTCCTCTCTCCATGGGATTCTCCAGAAAAGAATACTGGAGTGAGTTGCCATTTCCTCCAGCGGATCTTCCCAACCCAGGGATCGAACCCACATTTGTGGCTCCTGCATTGGCAGGCAGATTCTTTACCACTGAGCCACCTGGGAAGCCCCTCCAATTGTTTGGTATGTTTTTATTTATATATATATTTTTTCAGAATCCTACCTTTTCTATTGAAGGGTATTTTCACTGGATATAGAATTGAACCTAGAAATTATTATTTTCTTTCAGTCCTTTCAAATAAAATTCCATTGATTATTGCTTTCCATTGTTTCTTATAAAAAAGTTATTTGTTTAATTGTTGCTTCTTTCTTTTTAATGGATTTCCCTTGTAGCTCAGTGCTCAGCTGGTAAAGAATCTGCCTGCAATGCGGGAGACCTGGGTTCAATCCCTGGGTTGGGAAGATCCCCCGGAGAAGGGAAAGGCTACCCACTCCAGTATTCTGGGCTGGAGAATTCCATGGACTGTATGTATAGTCCATGGGGTCGCAAAGAGTCTGACACAACTGAGCGACTTTCACTTTCTCTCTTTTTAAGGTAACATGCCTTTATTCCTCTGGATGCTTTTAAGATTTTCTTTACTCACTGGTTTTGAATAGCCTTGCTGTGATTTGGCTAGATGTGGATTTCTTTTTACTTATCCTATTTGTATTTCCAGGACTTCTTGAGTCTCTGGCTTAGTGTCTTTTTTCCGCTTTGAAAAGTTTTCAGCCATTAACCCTTCAAGATTTGCTTTTATCCTGTTCTCTGTCTCTACTTCCTGGAATTTGAACTACTCAGGCATTAGATCTTTTCATCACACCCTTTATGAATTTTTCCCCTCCTGCATTTTTTGTACTTTTGTCTCTCAGCACTTATTTCTGGTTATTTTTAAGTGACATTTTCCAATTCATGAATTCTTTCTTTAGCTGTCAGGTGGTCTGGTAATCCTGTCTGTGATTTCTTATTATTGATTATTAAATTTTTAGTGCTAGAATTTCCGTATAGTTTTGCTGTTTTCTCCAGTCCTCTGTTGATACTCTCAGTCTTGACTTTCAACATAGTGAAAGTGTTAATCACTCAGTTGTATCCTACTCTTTGGGACCCCAGTGACTATAGTCCGCCAGGCTCCTCTATCCATGAAATTCTATAGGCAAGAATACTGGAGTGGGTAACCATTCCCTTCTCCAGGGGATCTTCCCAACCCAGGTATCAAACCCAGGCCTCCTGAATTGCAGGCAGATTCTTTACTGTCTGAGCCACCAGGGAAGCTCTTCAACACGTAAACATAGTTAATTTAAAGTCTGTGTCTAATAATTCTAATATTTGGAGCCCTTGTGGAGTTGTTTCTATTGTTTACTGTTTTTGTTGGTTTTCACTTAATCTTTATCCAGAGTACACAGGCTATTGTACTTGAAAAACACAAGCAAAAAATTGTTTATAGCAACACTTTGAGGCCTAAGATGTCTTTATTCAGAAAGGATTTAAGTTTGCTTCTGGCAAGCTCTTGGAACTCCAGAATTACTTTATTTCAATTTCAACGATTGAGATGATTTAAAGCTGATCCCTATGAGAGCCCATGCACTTAAAATTCGTCCTTACTTCTAAGGTTTAACCTTTTGGTATCTTAACCCAAGGAGATCCAACCAGTCCATTCTGAAGGAGATCAGCCCTGGGATTTCTTTGGAAGGAATGATGCTAAAGCTGAAACTCCAGTACTTTGGCCACCTCATGTGAAGAGTTGACTCATTGGAGAAGACTCTGATGCTGGGAGGGATTGGGGGCAGGAGGAGAAGGGGACGACAGAGAATGAGATGGCTGGATGGCATCACTGACTCGATGGACGTAAGTCTGAGTGAACTCCAGGAGTTGGTGATGGACAGGGAGGCCTGGCATGCTGCGATTCATGGGGTTGCAAAGAGTCGGACATGACTGAGCGACTGATCTGATCTGATCTGATCTGAGCCTTCTCTTCAAAAAAAGCCATCTGTCTCTTGGTTATGTATTCTGGAACTAAAACATATCCCCTACCCCTACGCAGGGAAAAAGTGGTCCCAAACCCCAATTTATTATCTCTTCTCTGCCTTGTAGCAGATTCATTTTATGTTTTCCATTGTAGGTGGACTGGGCCAAACTGCAAAAAGTTTGGAAACTCTATTTAACCTTCTGAACCCCAGTTTTCTCAAGATGAGTACCTATATGTGCTCACTGGATTTGGCAACATGAAGTCATTGACAGTCTTGATGTGAGCAGGTTTTGTGGAGTGAAAGTCAGATTGAAATAGGTTAGGAGTGAATGAGGTGAGGGGTAGAAATAATATTTGGGGAGCAACTTATTCTAGAAATCTGTCTATGAGGGAAAGCAGAGAAGTGATGTGGGAGATGAACAGGGATGATGTGAGTCAAAGAACTTTGAGAGTAAGAGATACCAGAGCATGTTTGTATGTTGATGGGTATGCTTGCACTGATATATGAGTACATATTTACCACCATCATGACAGGTATATTTCATACCCATATGACAGGTAAATTCGTAACTTGGCTTTCCATAGCTGCCTGATGTGTGTGTGTGTGTTTTTACTTTATTTTTTTGGCCACATTGTGCAGCTTGTGGGATCTTAGTTCCCTGATCAAGGATCAAATCTGGGCCCCAGCAGTGAAAGCACCGTGTCCTAACCACTGGACTGCCAGGGAATTCCCTACCTCATGTGTTTTAATCAGTATGAGTCAAAGTGCATGGGTCCTACCACTTTAGGAGTCCCAGCTCTGGCCTAGCCTTTCTTATCACATCCATAGTTGCTTTCATTTCTTCTTCTAGTCACTCCTACATTATCCTTGGCCCTGGACTAAGTCCCCAGCCTCTTTAACTAATCTGATGCTTCTAACTAGGATTCCTGCCATGAGTCAGCAGTTTTCAGCCCCTTCTAAAAACAGGAAGCCATCAGAGCCCTTCATATTTATTATGTGACATAATAAATTCTTCGTGTTTGGAGCTCAGCAGTGGAAATTTAAACATGTCACTTCTCACTTAGTAACACTCCTCGGCTCCCTATTTTCTTCTGGCTGAAGCCTACCTGTCTCTCCAGCTTCACCCCTCTCACTCTTGCTCCGGCTGACCTATCTGGAAAAAGGATGCTTGGTTTGGGGAAGGCAGGGGTTCTGGGTGTCAGAGCTTGTTTGGCCAGCCTGGGCTGCTATCCCAGGGCTACCCTGTTCCCCAAGGAGGCTCTGCTTCTCTTGGTGGGGAGCAATTGAGCCAGAACTCCAGTGCCAGGGAGACGAAGGTAGAAACAGACATCCTGGACCGGTGAGCCAGGGCTGGGCCATGCCAAGCCCTTTGTTTCTAACTTGGGAGAGGTTTCAAGTTTCTTTTTTTTTTCCCTAAGAACTGGGGATGTGCCACATGGGCACCACAGAGGCCAGAATCAACAAGGAAAACAATACCCTGGGGAAAAACCTATTCCCTTAAGTCACAGGATTGTGGGGTGTGTGTCAAAGGTTTCATGTCTGTCACATGACTTTATGTCTCTTATGTGTATTTCATACTTGAGTATTGATACCGTGAAGGGCCCTGTGGGGCTCCTGGGCACAAGGTCGTGTTCCCCATTTCTTTGATTATAGGAAACAGCCTCTATTCAGCCTCATGACCTTCCCTGAGTTACAATGGGCAGATTCAGGCAGCTGTTAATTTAAGGGAAGGGTGGGGATGTGAAGTGGCTTCCCAGGAAGCGTTGTGGTCAAGAATTCGCCTGTCGATGCACGGGGTGCAGGATGTGGGTTCTATACCTGGGTCGGGAAGATCCCCAAGAGGAGGAAATGGCAACCAAGAGGAGGAAATGGCAACCCACTCCAGTATTCTTACCTCAAAAATTTCATAGACAGAGGAGCTGTGGGCTACAGTCCATGGGGTCACAAACACCTGAACAGGACTGAGCAACTGAGCATGTACACATGCATGCCCAGGAGTGGGATTGCTGGATATGGTAGGTAACTAGGGATGTGAGACCAGAGAAAAACAGTCAAGAGGAGCCTTGGGGCAAGATCTCCAACAAAGGATACACACAACAATATCTTTGAGCTGTTTTGCAGATACTGAAACCCTCTCCAGGTGGGAGAAGTTAATGATTAATGATGATATGCTGCCCACAAGGCTTCAGAGCAGTTGGACCTGAAGGTTGATGATGTGGACTCCTGCTTACCTTACCACCAACCCCCTTAGAAGAATATCCATGAGCTGATCATGCCTTCTTTGAACAATTCCTGTAAAACTTCTCACCATCTTCCCCAAGTGGGAACACATGGTTTGAGGGCATTAGCCCGCTATGTCCCCGTTTGCCTGGCAAAACAGTGAGTCTACCTTCTTCTACTTCACCCGAAGCTCTGTCTCCGAGATTGGATTGAGCACTGGTGTCCAGAGAAGCTGAGCTTTCAGCATCAGTATGTGCCCATCCCTGTGTCCACGTGTCCCTGTGTGTGTTGTATGCTGGGGGGGAGAAGAGGTGAGGTCTGCATTGTGTCCTGTGTCCATGCGTCTGTGATGCCTGTGTATATCTGCACGTATGTCTGTATTCTGTGTCTGGGGTGTATCTGCCCTAAGTTTGCTTGTGTTTCTCAGCCTTCATATGTTCATATGTATTTAGCCCCCAAATTCTAGGCTCCGCGCCAGCACTTCTTCACTCTGCTTCAGCCACTCCCTCTTGTGGTCATGTCCCGAGTCTCCTCAGCAGTGGAAAGGGTGCCACCTCAGAAGTCTCAACAATCCAGTATTTCAGGCTCTGATGTGCCCTTCTCTGTCTCTAGTTCTCTCACACCACACTTGTCGTCTACTTCCGCAGGGCCTCCAGCAAAATGTTCTGGCTCCCCATCTCTTCCAGCCTTGACTTCCAGGTGTATTCTTCAATGGCTCCCTCCTTAGCACTGTCACCGTTCGTGCCGCGTGCTCAGTTATGTGTGACTCTTTGCAACCCTATGGATTGTAGCCCGCAGGCTCCTCTGTCTGTGGAATTTTCCCAGCAAAAGAATACTGGAGTGGGTAGCCATGCCCTCCTCCAGGGGATCTTCCTGACCCAGGGATCGAACCCACGGGTCCCATGTTTCCTGCATTGCAGGCAGACTTTTTACCCACTGAGCCATTGGGGAATGCCTCCCACTTCTACCCCACCCGGCTAATCCTCAACTCTGTAATGGAGCCTCACTGGAGAAACAGTCGGAAGGAGGGGGAGGAGGTGGGGAGGGGGTGGATGAATCCACACACACTGTGTCACCCGTAACTGCTGCTGGGGATTTCTCCACCTGATACAAACTGCCTCCCCTCTCCCACTTACAGATATGGCTTTTTCCCTACTGCACCCTTTTCCCCCACCCCAAAGACTTCAGTTGATCTCAGCACAAATGCCTTGCCTCGCAGCACCTCTCTGAACACCTTTCTGACTGAAGTCAGTGGGTGTAAATCTCTTCCATTTCCTGCCCCCTCCCACCTCCATACTTGCCAGCAACTGCCCCCATTCTCCCCTCCTTTTCCTGTATCACTGTGTCCTTCCTCTCATTCAAGGCTGTGCTGTGTGTGCTAAGTCATTTCAATTGTGTCTGACTCTGTGACCCTATGGACTATAACTCACCAAGCTCCTCTGACTGTGGGATTCTCCAGGCAAGAATACTGGAATGGTTTGCCATGCCCTCTTCCAGGGGATTGGTCCGACCCAGAGATTGAACCCTCGTCTCTTATGTCTCCTGCATCAGCAGGTGGGTTCTTTACCCCTAGTGCGAGCTGGGAAGCCCACATTCAAGGCTAGATCCAGCCAAAAGAATCCAGCTCAGTTCTGTTTTGTCAGTACTCTTTTAATCAAAAGTGACAGAATCCCAACCCAAAGCTGCTGAAGGAGACAAAAATGGACCCTTTATCAGCTCACACAACTAAGATGCCAAAGTTGTATCCTATTTAGGAACAGCTAGATCCAGGAGCTCACGTGATATCACCTGGACAATGTCACAATGCTGTGCCTCGGTTTCCTCATCTGTAAAATGGGATATTAGTGGTCCTGACCACTCACAGTTTTTGTGAGAAATAGAAGCCATCATAAACTCAGATAGTGGGGCTTCGCTGGTGGCCCGGTGGTTAAGAATTTACCTCCCAATGCAGGGGACATGGATTCAATCCCTTGTCAGGGAACTAAGATACTACATGCAACAAAGCCCACACGCTGCAACTAAAGAAGCCTGTGCATAGCAATGAAGACCCAGCACCCAGCCAAAATATAGAAGAGCTCAGACAGCTCCTTGGTAGCTCTCAACTCTTTTTTCTCTGTGCAGCTGGTTTCATTCTTTTCTCTGCAATCTGACTTTCTTTCTTTCTCAGTCAAGTAAAGAAAGTGCCCACCCACAATTCCTCAGCATATCAGATCAGTTAGAACTAGAATATTTGATCCCAATTCTTAATACTTGGAAGAGAGAATTCTATCAGCATAGTATGGGTCAGTGTCCACAACTGGGCCATTCAGGAAGGGAAACATCTGGTAAAACGTAGCTGTAGGCGGCTCACCCCTGAGTGAGGGTAGTTGGAAGGGGAAAGGAAAAAAACTGTGAATTGACCAGACAAGCCAAAAGGTGTGTGGGGAACAAAGAAAGTTAGATTGCAGAGAAAAGAAAGAAACCAGCTGCACGGAGAAAAAAGAGTTGAGAGCTACCAAGGATGTTATTTGGTCAACTCAAAATTCCCCACACACATCCAGGGAAAGAATTTGGATCCTTTCCCTCAAAGTAGATAAAAGCCAAGCATTCCAGGTGTCTAGATTTGATCCTTATTCAATGGCACCCCACTCCAGTACTCTTGCCTGGAAAATCCCATGGACAGAGGAGCCTGGAAGGCTGCAGTCCATGGGGTCGCTGAAGGTCAGACACAACTGAGCGACTTCACTTTCACTTTTCACCTTCATGCATTGGAGAAGGAAATGGCAACCCACTCCAGTGTTCTTGCCTGGAGAATCCCAGGGATGGAGGACCCTGGTGGGCTGCCGTCTCTGGGGTCTCACAGAGTCGGACACGACTGAAGTGACTTAGCAGCTATGCCTTAGAGTCCCTGGAGGTTGATGGAAATTAGTCTGATAAAGAGATCAGAGACACTTTATTTAAGAAAAGGACTACAGTGGAAACTCCCTGTGGGAAAGTACAGGAAGCTGCTGGGGCTTGTCCTGGCCTGGACCTGTGGATTCCATGTGCATAGATTCCAGATCAAAAACGTGTTAAGAGAAGCCTCTGGAAGCTACAAGTGCTGACAAGTCATGGTGTGGGGAGACAGGCACTCCAGCTCTGGCCTCCCATCTGAGCCTCAGGCTTGTGAGAAGATCACTTTCTTTGTAAACAAAGGTAGTGCTGGCCATACACCTCCATTGTGGCTTTGAGTCCCAGGAGCAGAATTAGCCAGCAGGGACCAGACAATGATTCCTGGGGTCAAGACAAAGTGGAGGATTACAGGGGATCATCTGTTCACCCCCTGATGGCACAGGAGAAGGATACAAACCCATCTGTGAGAGACATCAAAGAGGGGAGGAGTGCTTCCCTGCAAAACTAACCAGTATTTCAGCTTGACTTTTAGTATGAATTTTCTTATTGTGTCAAGAAACATAAAGGAGTACGGCTTTTACAATTCTTAATATGTATATCAACAACAACAATAATAATATTATAACAATAAACTCATATAGTGAAAGGCAAAAGATTCACACAATCTGAAGAGAAACCAGAGTATAACAAACTCTTAATCAGTGCTTACTACATGCCAGGCAGTGCTTTAAGTGGTTTATACAGATTAGCTCATTTAATCCTCATAACTTTTGAGGTAGTACTATTATTATCCTTATTTTACAGCTACCTCACACTCTACCTTGCTTACCTCATGGCTTCCTCCACCTGAAAAAACTTTCAGCTGCTTCTATTTCTAAGTACCTGATCACTCTACATTTTCAAGGTCATAAAACTGACTTATTTTTGAGCCAGTTCAGGCTGTAGGGTGCCGGTCAGCCTATGGTTTGTTTGCTCTTGGGTCTGGTATGGGAAGCGGATAGAAGTCACATGGTATAAAACATGAGTGCCTATGGTTGCCTTTTAGGTGGCACTGTTGGTGAGGCTGTTTTCTTAACAAGTGTCTCCAAGATAGGCTTGTGTAGCTGAGGTCTGGGCCAAGCCTTGTGTCCTCAAGCTAGAACTATTGTTTGTGCCCCATCAGCCCCACGTCATCGCTCTCCTTGGAAGGTGTCTTTCTTTCCTTTTCCCTTCAGTCCTATATGCCTAGTCTTGGCTAGTCCACTGAGGACAGCATCCTCAACCATTGGTCAAAGAAAGAAGGAAAGGGACGAGCACAGGTGAATTTTCACAAGCTTGGGACTCCCTCACTGTGAGTTCTTGGTGGGGCTCTTCGTGTGGTGGGATTTCTGTGCCTCCTACCAGCCTCATCAAGACAGGGTTGGCTGTCCACCCAAGGGTCATTCCACTAGCATCACCTACTCTTCCTCGCTGGATGATATGCGATTGTGTTTGGATGGTCAGGAAAGTGGTCCCTTCATGGCTCCAGGGGGCACATGTACATGCTTAGGCCATGCATGGTAATTCCAACCCTTGCCAGTGATGGCTTTCAACTTGACAATGGACATATGATGATGCCTTGGCCAAGAGACCAGCTGAAGAAGGTGTTTCTGGGAAAGGCTTTTGTCCCTGGTAATAAACTATCCATGTGGGGAGTTCCCTGGTGGCTCAGTGGTTAGGACTTGGTACTTTCACTGCCATGGCCTTGGTTCAATACCTGGTTGGGGAACTAAAAATCCTGCAAGCCATGCAGCATGGCCAAAAAGAAAAAGAAAACAAGCTATCCATGTGAAGATACTCTCCTTTTGACTCTAGAGTGAGAGCCCCATTGCAGTCTCTGAAAAGAACAGGCTTGCTCTTTGGGATTTATAGGAAAGCATGTTTTGTTCCAAGTTGGGACAGGTGGCCTTTATTCAAGTAGGTATACAGAAAAGGTCCTTCATCATGGATGATGCAGGAATTCCTGTAGGAGTTGGGAATTTAAAAAGAGGAGGTGGAGTTAGAAGATCTTTAAACCATGTCCTGCCACGAACAGGCAGAATTGTGTAATAATCTTTCTCTAGTCTTTGCCATGTTATCTTGATGAAATTGGTATAGTTTAATAGGAAGGGCCAAACTGTTGCCCCATTTTAGCGCTCGAATATTGACCCTACCTTCTACTTTCACTGGACAAAGGATCTCTCTCCCATAAACCTCTCTCTCCTGCTTGATAGCAAACAATGGCAGCTTTTCTGTGGTTGGCCTGCCCTCTGCTGGATTGAGAAGATGGGTTGCAGAGATGTGGACTTGTGGGATGGGCCAGCTCTCCAGAAATGAAGTGATCAGGAGACTGGATTTCCTCTGGGTTCACTCTAGGCTATTGGTTCACCAGAAGTTAGGTCTGGGAGGCTGTGACCCAATTCTTAGTGGGGGTTGGAATCTTCCTAATGAACACAACTGCCTGGTTTAGAGGTTAGAAAATGTGTGTGTTGTGTGCCTGAGTTTCTTTATTCATATACAGATGAAGAGATGTAAGAGACCTCATTTGTCTAGTGTTAAAAACAAAACTTCCTAGACAAATTGATGGTTGCTGCTGCTAAGTCGCTTCAGTCGTGTCCGACTCTGTGCGACCCCATAGACGGAAGCTCACCAGGCTCCCCTGTCCCTGGGATTCTCCAGGCAAGAACACTGGAGTGGGTTGCCATTTCCTTCTCCAATGCATGAAAGCGAAAAGTGAAAGTGAAGCCACTCAGTCGTGTCCGACTCTTAGCGACCCCATGGACTGGAGCCTACCAGGCTCCTCCGTCCATGGGATTTTCCAGGCAAAAGTACTGGGGTGGGGTGCCATTGCCTTCCCCGAATTGATGGTTAGCAATTGTCAAAGCTTATCAACTTGCTAATAAGGGATTGCTGCTGATTGCTACTGCTAAGTCACTTCAGTCGTGTCCGACTCTGTGCGATCCCGTAGACAGCAGCCCACCAGGCTCCCCCGTCCCTGGGATTCTCCAGGCCAGAACACTGGAGTGGGTTGCCATTTCCTTCTCCAGTGCATAAAAGTGAAAAATGAAAGTGAAGTCGCTCAGTCCTGTCCAACTCTTAGCGACCCCATGGACTGCAGCCCACCAGGCTCCTCCATCCATGGGGTTTTCCAGGCAAGAGTACTGGAGTAGGGTGCCATTGCCTTCTCCAATAAGGGATTAGCAAGATAATAAAGCTTATGCTTTGGGTATAGAAAGGCTGTGGAAATTGATGGATTATATAGCTTGGATACAGAAGACTTACATAAGCAGTTAGTTCAGAGGGGAAACTTCCTAACTACATAAAGCTTGCAGTTTGGATACAAATAGTAACAAATGTCATAGTTAAGTCCCTTATTACAGAGGAAATGTGGAGGAGGAGGATTTGTGTTGCCAGGGACACTGGCTGTCAATCAGAGATTAAAAATCCAATATATCAAAGAAGCAAAGAATGAGGATACGTCTGCAGCTACTACCTGTAATCATAAAGTTTCATTTCTCAAGAATGGCGTCTGAGGATCTGATTGTCATGGGTGCATAAACCACAGACTCCATAACAAATAATAAGTTCTGACTTGAAACAGGCTACTTTGCACCAGGAATTTTTCTCAAGCAGCAAAAGCAGTGCAGCTAGAGTATAGTTTGTGTGTGCATGCTCAGTCCCTCAGTCGTGTCCGACTGTGCGACCCTGTGGACTGTAGCCTGCCAGGTTCCTCTGTTCGTAGTTCACAACCTCCCGAACACCAAACACCTTCCCACACACCTTTTTTTCTTTAGTTTAGAAGAATTTTTTTTTCTGAAATTAAAATGATCAGAGATTGAATTTTTCCACACATTAATTTTTCAGATAAGTGACATTTGTGTCTTTACATATTGTAACTTTTCTTCTTGAAAACTAAAAAAAAAAAAAAAAAATCTAATTTTTACATGCTTATGAAAAAGGAATTTTAATGATGTAGAATAATGAAAAGAATATACTATTTGTCCAAATACGGAAAGAACCTTTATGTATACATATAATAGCAGACCGGGTAGATAGGTAGAATAGACTCATGAAACTCTTTTTGAAAATCTTGAGTCTAGATATGTTTTGGAGTTTGGAATTTTTATATTTTGGTAAGATAATATGGTATATATACTGTATATCTTATATCTCCCAGCAGGATCTAAGCGATACATAATTTAGTATATTGACACTTCTCCATAAGAATGTTCACACTAAAAGATTTTTAAAAGACTGCAAATAGCCTCATGTAAATTCAGGACAGATTTTGCTGCTAAATAACTTATAAAGTATATAAAACATATTCAATTTTCACAGTTTTTTAAATTTCAGAATTACAGATAAGGAATTGTGGACCTGTATTTTCATAAAATGGGATGATACAACATATGCTATTTTTTAGATAAAAAAGTAATCAATTTAATTGTACCTATAATTGACTGAACAAATAGAAACTGAAGTGAAACCAAAGGATTGCCGTACTTCACATAAATGTTTCTTTATTACAAAAGATATTATTTTCTAAAATATCTTTCCAAGGTTAAAAGATGAGAGTAAGGAAAATAGTAAGAGATTGGAGTCATTCTCTTGGTTGGAGTAATTTCTGCAGGGATCTTCTCAACATGTATGAGTACTATTAGGCTCAAGGCCATCCAAATATTCTGTAACTTTTTCTTTAGTATCCTGAAATTCAAATAACACAATCTACTCATATAGATATTGAAATATTAATATAAAGCCTAATATGTAGGAACATAAAAATAAATTAATTTGTTATAAAATATAGTGATATGGATTTCAATATTTAAATCCTTGGGCATTACTACTAAAGACATAATGAAGCAGTGAGATGCTTGCTGTATGTACAATTAACAAGTTTAGATTTAATATAAATTATAAGAAGAGAAGCCATTCCATTCAAAATGATAGCAGAGGTGTGATGCACCCTAGAATAAAACTTGGTATTAAGTAATTATATTTCTGTACACCTGAAACTAACAAAAGATTGTAAATCAATAAAAAATTTTTTTAATAATTATAGAGAAGACTTACTTGTATAAGCAAAATAGAGAAGTAAACTTAATGCAAGTAAGAATAACCTGTTAAGTACTAGGCAGAGAAAATGAAGGCATATGCTAATTGTTGAAAATGAGTAGTGTCTTCTTTTCAAGGAAGCTGTTATAATAATTTTCTATGTTGCATCATGAGATGGGATAGTGAAAAAATATGTCAGAAATCATACCCCTGTCTAGATATCTGACTACATGTTGGAGCAAATATTTAGACTCTTAAGACCTTGAGATCTTGGAGACCATGTCTTTCACAAGTTGATGGGAAACAGAAGATCTGAAAGAAGGAGAAGTATTTAAGAGTCTACAGAGAAGTTGTGTGGCAGACCTTTGGGGAAAATATCAGATAAGACTGAAAACCAGTAGAAAATCTCCAGATAAATCATTTCAATATGTAATTTTCACAACATATATTTCTTATCATTGTGCTGCAAATTTTAAAAAATTGTACAGGATGGCAATAAAATATTTTTAAAAGTAATTTATATATGAAATTCATTGATATATCTACATTTCATTTGACTCTACTAATTTAATGATGTATGGTTTCAAGTCTATTAATAGAAGTCTCAAATCTCCCTTTACACATTTGCATCTGGTTTCATTCTTTTTCCAGTAATTGCACCACTGCTGTGAAACCATTTTCAACTAAATACTTAGTTGGAAAAAAAAAGGCTACAAATAATTTAGGTCTTTCCAAGAAGTGAGTATGCAAATCCTGAGCCTCAAACTTTTCCTAATTAGAATAATTAAACTGTGTTTTGGCTTCAAAATCTTTCATTTATTTAAACTCAGTGAACTTTTCCTGCAAATATTGCCTGGTTTGCAGTGTACTACTCAGCCCTATCTTTTATTGATTTATTTAGTTTTAATTGGAGGATAATTACTTTACAACATTGTGTTGGTTTCTGTCATACATGAACATGAGTCAGCCATAGGTACACATATGAATTTCATAGGTATACATAGGAATTCCTGTTGAGCTATTTCAAATCCTAAAAGTTGCCAGCAAATTTGGAAAACTCAGCAGTGGCCATAGGACTGGAAAAGGTCAGTTTTCATTCCAATCCCAAAGAAGGGCAATGCTAAAGAATGTTCAAACTACTGTACGATATCACTCATCTCACACACTAGCAAAGTAATGCTCAAAATCCTCCAAGCTAGGCTTCAACAGTACATGAATCAAGCATTTCCAGATGTTCAAGCTGGTTTTAGAAAAGGCAGAGGAACTAGAGATCAAATTGCCAGCATCTGTTGGATCATCAAAAAGCAAGAGAGTTCCAGAAAAACATCTACTTCTGCTTTATTGACCATGTCAAAGCCTTTGACTGTGTGGATCACAACAAACTGTGGAAAATTCTGAAAGAGATGGGAATACCAGACCACCTGATCTGCCTCTTGAGAAATCTGTATGCAGGTAAGGAAGCAGCAGTTAGAACTGGACATGGAACAACAGACTGGTTCCAAATAGGAAAAGGAGTATGTCAAGGCTGTATATTGTCACCCTGCTTATTTAACTTCTATGCAGAGTACATCATGAGAAACGCTGGGCTGCAAGAAGCACAAGCTGGAATCAAGATTGCCGGGAGAAATATCAATAGCCTCAGATATGCAGATGACACTACCCTTATGGCAGAAAGTGAAGAAGAACTAAAAAGCCTCTTGATGAAAGTGAAAGAGGAGAGTGAAAAAGCTGGCTTAAAACTCAGCATTCAGAAAACTAAGATCATGGCATCTGGTCCCATCACTTCATGGGAAATATATGGGGAAACAATGGAAACAGTGACAGACTTTATTTTCTTGGGCTCCAAGATCACTGCAGATGGTGACTGCAGCCATGAAATTAAAGGACACTTCCTCCTTGGAAGAAAAGCTATCACAAATCTAGACAGCATATTAAAAATCAGAGACATTACTTTGCTGACAAAGGTCCGTCTAGTCAAGGCTATGGTTTTTCCAGTAGTCATGTACAGATATGAGAGTTGTACCATAAAGAAAGCTGAGTGCTGAAGAATTGATGCTTTTTTTTTTTTTATAGTTTAATGTATTTTAATAGCAAACTTACAGGAACAGCACAGAAGACAGACAACATTAAAAACATGTACTTGCACGTAGGACAACTCAGTTAAAAAAGTATAGTGAATGGATGGAATCTGCTGCTGCTGCTGCTGCTAAGTTGCTTCAGTTGTGTCCAACTCTGTGTGACCCCATAGACTGCAGCCCACCAGGCTCCCCCATCCTTGGGATTCTCCAGGCAAGAACACTGGAATGGGTTGCCATTTCCTTCTCCAATGCATGAAAGTGAAAAGTGAAAGTGAAGTCGCTCAGTTGTGTCTGACTCCTAGCGACCCCATGGACTGCAGCCCACCAGGCCCCGTCCATGGGATTTTCCAGGCAAGAGTACTGGAGTGGGTTGACATTGCTTTCTCCAGGATGGAATCTACTGTATGATCAAAATGCTACAAATACCATTTAGTTGCAGTCAATAAGAAATTTACTTGTTTTTTAAAAATTGAAATGCTGGCATTGTCCAGAAAAATTTAACAGGTTTATTTATAATTGTTATAAAGTTGAACTGCTGAAACTTGTTCACTGAAATATTTTGACTTTCATTAATGCTTTATATCCCTGCATTTATATTAAAAATTCACACACAAATGAAAATGGAAAAACTGCCAATACTTGATTTCTGTCCCTTATTTTCCACTTGCAATCATGTACTTAGGTACCTTTTGACCCCATGCGAAAAAAATATCTAACGTTCAGAACTACCAATAACAGGAAGAAGATATTTTTTTTTTTTTTAAAGAATGAAATGTTTCCCATCATAGTGGATTCTTAAGCACATTCTCCACGTATGCGGCGTGCTAGCTGGATGTCTTTTGGCATAATTGTTACACGTTTGGCATGGATAGCCCACAGGTTGGTGTCTTCAAAAAGGCCAACCAGATATGCCTCACTTGCCTCCTGCAAAGCACCAATAGCTGCACTCTGGTACCGCAGATCTGTTTTGAGGTCCTGGGCAATTTCCCGCACCAGACGCTGGAAGGGAAGTTTGCGAATCCTAAGTTCAGTGGACTTCTGATAACATTTAATTTCACGGAGTGTCACAGTACCAGAAGTGTAACGATGTGGTTTCTTCACCCCTCCAGTAGAGGGCGCCCTCCTGCGAGCGGCTTTTGTAGCGAGTTTCTTCCTCGGTGTTTTACCACGGGTCATTTGCGGGCAGTCTGCCTTGTACAAGCCATGGTATAGAGACCTCCTTACTTACCCACGTTCTCCTTCGGCTGGAGCTCGGCAAGCTAGAGGTGGCGCTGGTGTTGGAGAGCCACGGCGGCGCGGTGGCTGCTGCGAACACAATTCAGAATTGATGCTTCTGAACTGTGGTGTTGCAGAAGACTCTTCAGAGTCCCTTGACTGCAAGGAGATCATACCAGTCAATCCTAGAGGAAATCAGTCCTTAATATTAATTGGAAGGACTGATGCTGAGACTGAAGCTCCAATACTTTGGCCACCTGTTGTGAAGAACTGACTCACTGGAGAAGACCTTGAGGCTGGTCTTGAGATTGAAGACAGAGAAGGGAATGACAGAGGATGAGATGGTTGGATGGCATCACTGACTCGATGGACATGAGTTTGAGCAAGCTCTGGGAATTGGTGATGGACAAGGAAGCCTGGCGTGCAGCAGTCCATGGGGTTGCAAAGAGATACTGCTGAGCAACTGAACATACGTCCCCTCCCTCTTGAATCTCCCTCCGACTTCCCACCCCATCCCACCCATCTAGGTTGTTATAGAGCACTGGGTTGAGCTCCCTGAGGCATACAGCAAATTCCCACTAGCTACCTATTTTGTTTATGGTAATATATATGATCCTCCTGAACTCTCAATTCATCCCACCCTCTCCTTCCCCCACTCTGTCCACAAGTCTGTTCTCTATGTCTGCAAGCCCTATCTTTAAATCTAAACTAAAAATTTAAAAGGCAGTCCTTTAAGAACAGCTCTTTCTTTAGGGAGAATGGAGAATTCTCTGGACCAGGCGCTTAGATTCAGACTTCTGAAAGGCCCTCGAAGCTCCGCCCCGCACAGCCCTGCGTGCATGCCCCGCCCCGCACTGCCCCGCCCCACACGTAGTCTTCACTCCTCTTCCGTACACACCGCCTCCAGAACGGGCGTCGTCGTCGAGCGGAAGTGACGTACGTGAGTCGCCGGAGGTGGCGTTGGTGCATTGCGCGACTGGGCCTGAGAGTGGAGTGGGGCTTGTGCCCGGAAAGACAACGCTATGTCGATCGAAATCGAGTCCTCCGAGTGAGTCTCATGGTGTCGGTTGTTCGCGAAGTGGCCGGGCCGGGAGTCGATGAGTTGAGGGGTGGAAGCTGCTCGAGGGAGGCGTCCGAGAGGTTGGGGAGTGGAGGGGTATTTACTTCCCCACAAAGAAGCTTCTGGGATCTGACTGCTTCAGGGGCGGGCCCACAAGAAAGTAGCAAACGGAAAGCCCAAAGCCGGGTGGAAGGCGGCGCGGGGCTAGGGGTAGGACTTGCCTGCAGAATCTGAGCTCTAGCCCTCGCCGACTCCTGATGCGCCCTGAGACTGAGCAGATTAGCTATCCAGTCAGGAGTCCGGTCTCATCTGCACAAGGGGGCTGCACTCTTAGCCTTCCCTCTCTTCCTGCCACATTGAGCACGGTGGTTTGTTTCCTCCCCTGTGCTTTCACGGCCCTCTGGTTTCCTTCTGCCTAGCTCTTAATTTGGTATTGTCACCGTTTGCCCACCCTTCTAGCGTATGTCGGCGCCTAGGGGCTGCTTTTCATCACAATCTCAGTTCCTGGTACATCGTAGAGGCTCAATAATTGTCTTTGGAATGAAAGAACTACTTCTTTTATCAGGTTCCGTGTGGCGCTGAATTTTGGTTGGCCCGTGAGCTTTGTGTAGCCACAAGGGAGGGATAGAATGTGGAAACTGGGCCAGGAGAATGATAGATTTGGGAGAGAGGGGTACTAATGAGTGACTGAAGAAAGTCTCCAGTGAACTTCTCCAGGACTCCATCCTCTACTTGCTCCTGCCAACGCTTAATAATTAAATCGGCAGATTTAACATTTGCATCATGAGTGTAAGGGAGAGGACTTGTCCTCAAGATCCGCCATAGGAGGAAGGGAGGTTTATTCATTCAGGAAATATTGACGTCTGCTGTGTACCTGCTCTAGACCCTGGGAATATGGTAGTGATTGAAGCAGACCAAAGTCCTTGCCCTTGTAGAAAGAGGAAGGAAAACAGCAGACAAAAGCAGTAAGTAAAATAGGCTTACAGATGGTGGTAAGTGTTGTGGAGAAAAGTAAAACAAAGAAGGGTGATGGAGAGTGCTGGCGATGAAGACAACTAGGAGTTGGCAGGAGTTGGAAAGGATTCCATACTTCAGACCCTGAATCAAAAGTGAGAACAGATCATTCTCCCAGCCCTGAGCTGCTGCATGTTTTTTATTATCAATATTATCAATAATTGCTGTGTTTATTAAGTATTTTCTCTTTTAGTCACACTATAAGCAGTGTCATCTTCTCTTTCATCAGCCCTACAGACTGATCTGTATACCCTACAGAGTAGGTATTTTTCTTAACAGTTGAGGAAATAGGCAAAGAGATGTTAACTGACTTGTCCAAAGTCACAGTAAGTGCAGAGCTCTGATTCAAATCCCAATCTATCTACAAAACTTTTAACTCTTGTGTATTACACAAAGAAGAAAGTGAATTTGATTTTAGCTCTAGAAAATATGAGTTCTTTGCAAGCATGGTGTCTCATTTGGGGAGTGTAAATGGAAGTGTGCTGTGGGGAACAGTGTGGCGTGGGAACAGCAGGGATCCAAGCTGGGGTCTCTTAACAGGCCCATGAAAGAAAAGACTACTGTGAATAGCAGTATTCAGTTCCCTTCTGCAAGAACTATTTTTAAGAGGGGGTTTGCTCTCCTATCTGGGCTATTGGAAGGACTGATGCTGCAGCTCCAATACTTTGGCCACCTGTTGCGAAGAGCCGACTCATTAGAAAAGACTGTGGTGCTGATAAGGATTGAAGGCAGGAGGTGAAAGGGATGAGAGAGGGCAAGGTGGTTGGATGGCATCACTGACTCAATGGGCTTGAGTTTGAGCAAGCTCCAGGAGAAGGTGAAAGACAGGGAAGCCTGGCGTGCTGCAGTCCACAGGTTCGCAAAGAGTCAGACATGACCAAGTGACTGAACAACAACAAAATATGCTCACATGCCACACTGCCAGTTTGAATCTTCCTTTTTCCACTTAGCTCTGTTTCCTGGCCAAATCCTCATCTGTAAAATGGACATAAGAGTAAATGCCATCCTCATAGGGTTGTTTTGAGGAGTAACTGAGTCCAAAATGCTTAGAACAGTACCTGATATATTGTGAACACTGGTCAAGTAAGCATTGGTCATTGTTTTTTGATTATTATTTCTCTCCCAGGAAAGAATAGAGTAAATTCCAATTTGAAATCTCTTCCAATCTGGACAGTGTGACCCCTGATACTCGTGCTGTCCAGGACATGTATACATGAGCCATATGTGTGCTTCTAAGGCAAGAGAAGAACAGTGTAGTACAGCAATGTACATGAACTTTTACGGTCTATATGAAAAATTATTCACAGACTCCTTAATAATAAGCCAAAGATCGAGAAGTTTTAATTGTATATATATTTAACTTGTAAGTTTTCTGTCACATGCTGAAAATTGTTGCTTGTTCTCTCAATATTTGGAGATTGTCTGGGTCCTCTTTCCCTTGGGAAAGTGTATTCACATGTTTTTATTTCACTTGTCCTGAAATTTTGGTAATAATGGCAGTGGGTAGGTGTTATTTTTATGAGGACACATAACTTTGTTTTGAATTTACATCTAATATAGCTCTATTTACTTGTGTTCCATAAATCCCTGTTAAAAAGGTCTCAGCTCATATTTTTTTGCTGTCATTTAAAAATGGACCAAACCATCCAGTCATTTAGATTATTCTGTGTCAATGACTAGACTGCTGCTACTGCTGCTAAGTCGCTTCAGTCGTGTCCAACTCTGTGCGACCCCATAGACGGCAGCCCAACAGTCTCCGCCGTCCCTGAGATTCTCCAGGCAAGAATACTGGAGTGGGTTGCCATTTCCTTCTACAGTGCATGAAAGTGAAAAGTCAAAGTGAAGTCGCTCAGTCATGTCTGACTCTTAGCAACCTCATGGATTGCAGCCTACCAGGCTCCTCTGCCCATGGGATTTTCCAGGCAAGAGTACTGGAGTGGGGTGCCATTGCCTTCTCCGGTGACTAGACTAGGTTTAAAATATTTTTCTAAAGTGTGCAACAGTGGAATCATATGAATTAACAAGAAACTTGGCATAATAAAAAGATCTCTGACCTTGCAAGTATGAGAGTCTATCTTGTTCTCTAACTGACTGTGAGACATGGGACAAGTTATTTCCCCTCACTGAACCCCAATTCTACTTATGAGTTTGAAGTAGGAACTGGATGATCCCCAGGGTCTTCTGTAACTCAGATTCTATGATGTGGGGGGTGAGGGAGGGAAGGTTTTACTCACGTGATAAATGGAAAGCAGGTAGTGAAAGGAGGATGGCTGCAGAGAAAAATAAACTGGGCCTAGTTTTGTGGCATCTTTGGTGAATGAGGATCCCTGAGCTGAATGACGTGCTTGCTTCTTTCAGTGTGATCCGGCTCATTATGCAGTACCTCAAGGAGAACAGTCTACATCGGGCGCTAGCCACCTTGCAGGAAGAGACGACTGTGTCTCTGAATACAGTGGACAGCATTGAGAGTTTTGTGGCTGACATTAATAGTGGCCATTGGGATACTGTTTTACAGGCTATACAGTCTCTGAAATTGCCAGACAAAACCCTCATTGACCTCTATGAACAGGTAAGAGTGGGAATGATGCTGATTCCTGGACCTGGGTTTATTGTGGGCCTCCCTGACCAGAGAGCATCCATAAGCATTTCTGCAAGTGTTTTGGGCTGTCACAGCCCTTAAAATTTACTTTCAAAGCTTGAGTGTTACTCTCTATTTTTTTAAATGTTTATGTATTATTTATTTATTTGGCTGCACCGAGTCTTGGTTGTGGCATGCGGGATCTAGTTCCCTGACTAGGGATTGAATCAGGGCCCCCTGCATTGGGAGCGTGGAGTCTCAGCCACTGGACCAACAGGGAAGTCCCCACTACTCCGTATTTTTATCTCTCTTCTTGGAAAAGCCAAGATTTCCCCAAATTGATATTATTTCTCAAGTAATCATTAAATGATCTATTCTAACATCAACCATTCGTACACCAAATAGTGTACTGAAGTTTAGTTCTGACACTAACCACCACTAACCAACCACCAACTTGTTGGTGTAGACCCCACAAATTAAGGGCTCAGTCTTCTATAAGACTGTCTTTATTTCACACACCAGCAATACGTTGATGTCTTGGGCCACCCACGCTTCTGACCAACTGGCCGCAAATTTAAGGGTCCTCATGACCCACTGAGAATTGATATTTAAGTAGAATGACGCAGAACTCAGAAAAGTGACATAGTGATGATGGCAGTTTTATTATCAAGGGAAGAGATGAGTACCAGCCAAATAGACATACAGGGTGAGGTTTGGGAGGGTTCTGAACCAGAGTTGCCAGTGCCTTCTCCCCATGGAGTTAGGGTTAGTCTGTCACCTGGCATTGAAGTAGTCATCAACCAGGAAGCTCCATAGTTTTTCATTCAACCTCCAGTTCTTTGACTTTCTTTGGGGTTGGGCTGGTTCAAAGCATCAACAACCCTCAAATCATGTGGTTGGTCCTAGTGGTAACCAGCTCCTAATTCTGAGCCATCTTCGTAGCGCTTAACTAGGTGTGATGCAGAGGGCTCATGAATAGCAAGGGTATTTATCAGTGGGGAGATTCCAAGGTTTTTAAAAGCTCTTTGCCAGGAAACCAGCACATAGATCATAAAATTGCTTATCTGTACAACAGAACCAAGTAGACTTTCTGGAAATAAGAGTGTTGTGTGGTTTCAAGTAAAAATAGGGAAATGGGTTTGTTTCTTTACAATCCATGTGGGTTTAGTAATTCCCTAAAGAAAATTTTGTTACCTGAAGGACAGTTTCTCTGGAGCCCATGGCTATATTTCCATCTTTAGTTTTCTTTAGCATCTTACATTTGGAATAAGAGATCTGAGAGGAGGGGAGATTGGTAGATTAAAGGGAAAGATGGAAGTTATTAGTGTATAACTACTTTAGTTGTCTGCGTGAAATTGCCTATGGAAAGGGAAAGGGGCATTTCCTGGTTTGTGATTTGGAAATCACTTTGGCAGACCATTTCTCTTTCAAAAATTGTACTGAAAAAGAAAATGAGCTAAGAGAATGCATTGAAACTGCCACTTTCTTTCAATTTTACAGGTTGTTTTGGAATTGATAGAGCTCCGAGAATTGGGTGCTGCCAGATCTCTTCTGAGACAGACTGACCCCATGATCATGTTAAAACAAACACAGCCAGAGCGGTATATTCATCTGGAAAACCTTTTGGCCAGGTCTTATTTTGATCCCCGAGAGGTAAGACTGATAATGAAAAGAAATCGCTGTTAACTTTGAAAGGTGCAATAATGTGATCTTTTTTAAAACTATGTTATTGGATACTTTCTGTAATTTTGATTTAATTTTTACAATGATACTTTTTTGTTTATTTACATTGGTTGAAATTTGCATATGTTAAAGAGGGTAGTCTTGTTCAATTTTCTGAGTATTTGAGAGCCTTCTCTACTGCACACACCCTATCATATAGGATTATGTGTTCATTAGTAAAGAAGCAGAAAGTTTATTCTGGTGTTATTTCCATTATTAGCCTAAGTACCTGCCCAGAAGCACTGCTCTACTGTTGGTGTGTTCACTGTGCATTTGTGTCCTTAGCACTTAACAACTGCAGTTTCCTTGCAGTTCTTTTATTTCTTAAAAGCTTATGTTTCTGCTTCTCAGTTGCTTATGCTCTTGGTAGAGCATTATGATTAATACTCTTTTATTCTTCAAAACCCTTAGATATAGTTTCATCCTTTCTCAGCCAGCCTTTTACCAGGAGCTTGTCTAACTAGGAGGAAGAAGAATTTAATAGGCCCTGAGTAACGGGAAGTTAGAGTAAACTCAAGGAAATCATGAGGATAAAGGAAGGAGTTTAGATTGCCAGGACAGAATTTAAGTTAGAGTTTTTAAAGAACTTCTGGGAGGGGAGTCATTTGATTGAAAGAAATTACTAAAGTATATAAAAGAATCCTTGGCTTTGCAGATTTTTAAAAAAAACTGAAAAAACAACTCTGGCTTTTACGTAGTTTATTATTATTGACATATATTTATTATTATGAGACTCTGACATATATTTATTATTTATTATTATGAGGCTCTTTTCAGAAATAACAGTGTGGATTGGCTGACCTCAGTTCTGTCTCAGCTCATACTTTTGAAATGCAAGAGGGTAGAATTGAGATGTCATTTTAAAAAACTAATTGATTTGATTAATCCTCTGTTTAACTGGGTAGTTTCTTTTTATCTTTTGCTTTTTGAATGTTTCTGCTTCATTACTGTTGTTATTTTTTAAAAATAAGCACATTTATATCTTTTTCCATTTCTTGAAAATGATGCTGTACCCCTCTCTTTCAGGCATACCCCGATGGCAGTAGCAAAGAGAAGAGAAGAGCAGCCATCGCCCAGGCCTTAGCTGGGGAAGTCAGCGTGGTGCCTCCATCTCGTCTCATGGCCTTGCTGGGTCAGGTAGTTAAAGTCTTTGGAACTGAAATTCCTGTGAACTCCTGGTAATGTTTCTTGTGTATAAGTTCTGTATGAGCTAAAGAAGTTAACCTAAGAACTGGGAACTATCTGTAGAACTGCTTGTACAGACAGCTGTGCCATGCCACATTCATCTTTCCTGGGAGTGGTAGTGCGGATTAGTGGTGAAGAGCATACACTCTGGAGACAGATTTAGAGTAACAATAAAATTTATTGTCCTGTCATGACATTGTTGATCATCGTGTCAGAACACTGGAACAAATATTTGCCATAGTTAGAATCTGAGCTCTCTCACTTACCGGCTATGCAGTATTGGACACATTACCTAACTTTTTTGATCCCATTTACTCATCATGGTGTTGTACTAAGGATTAAATGAGATAAAATGTACTTAAAGCAATTGTATAATGACTGGCACCTTGTTAAATACGCATTAATTGGTAGCTGCCAGTGGTGTTTCTTTTTATTTTTTTAAGCAGCAGTAGTAGTAGTATTAGCATTGTCATTATTATTTATAAAGCTATCTAGAGTGATGGATGTTACATAAATAGCAGAGTTACAAGTCATTAATAGAGATGTAAATATCCTGTTTACATTCAATTTGCATTTTGAAAGGGGCCAAAAAGCTACTGTAAGAGGCTTACAGTGTGTCTGAAATTCAAAACTAAACTGCTTTATTTCTTAATTTACTTTTTATCGAGGTGATAGATGGGTATAATTGAAGTAGTACCTCAGGGTTTTTAGAGCTTCCTTGGTGGCTTAGATGGTAAAGAATATGGCGGGCCACAGTTCATGGGGTCGCAAACAGTCAGATATGACTGAGTGACTAACACTTTGACTTCTCAGGGTTTTTAGTGAGAAAATAGTTCCCTCTGCCCTTTTCCACCTTCTTACTTCCCACAACCATTTTTAACTCTTGGCATTTACCTTTGTAGCTGAATATCATGCTTATAATGTCATATTTTGATTTTTTTTTTTTAGAAAAAGTTTTAAACATTACCTTTTGACTTTAGTGGAAGATGATTTCTCTCTTACCTGTTCCCCACAACATGCACACATTCTTTTTTGGGTTTTCAGTATAGTTATATGACAACTTTTGGTTAAATCATTTCAGTGTTTACATTTTCTTTACATCAATATTGCTCCTAGACAAAAAAATAACTAAATTCTTATGTAATTTTGATGATTCTTTGCAGCAATTGCTTAATTTCTTTCTTTGGCCTCGTTTTCTATGTAACTTTTGCTTTTTCATCGGGTATCGTTCCAATAAGTGTAAAAATTCTCCCTTTCCCCCTGCTTGCTGATATTTTCCCTGAGGCCCCTCTCTCTCGTTCTCATGGTTTTCTGCACAGTGATTGTACTGGGAGTTCTTTCATCTTCATACTGAGAGTTCTGGGTCATATTTTTCAGAAACATGTTTTCCTTCTCATAGTTTAGAACCTTGTTTTAATGGAGTACTTCTGGTAACTTCCTAAGAAAGGGTACACAGGGGTAAATTTTGGAGAGTTTGCTTGTGTAAGCAATGTCTCTTCTTTTTTTTTTTTTTGAAGGTTTTAATTGTTTATTCTGAAATACAAGAAAAGTCATGAGTCCTACCACCCAGAGTTTACATATGCATGTTAACAAATTGTTTTGTTTCATAGAATTTGTACATCTTTTTTAATGTATATATGAAATATTTTTAATGTTAAGGTCTTAGGAAAAAAAACCTTTTTTTACTATAGTTAAGAGGTAGTCACAGTCAGAATTTCTACAGAAGATAATATCAGGAGAGGCCATGTGTACATTCATCTACAAGTATTAAGCACCTGATATGTGCCAGGCATTATTTAGATACTTGTGATATATCCATGAAATAAAGATGTTTTTCTTGGAGGAGTTTATATTCTTGTAGCAAAGATGGACACTAAATAGTAAACAGCATTTAGTAAATTATGGTATGATAGAAAGTAATGACTGTTGTGCTTAGTTGCTCAGTTGCGTCCAACTCTTTGTGGCCCCATAGACTAGCCTGCCAGGCTCCTCTGTCCATGAGATTATCCAGGCAAGAATACTGGAGTGGCTTTACGTGCCCTCCTCCAAGGTATCTTCCCAACCCAGGGATCGAACCCAGGTCTCCTGCATTATAGCCAGATTCTTCACTGTCTGAGTCACCAGGGAAGACCAACAATTATTAGGATAAATTAAGAAACTTAGAGGAGATTAGGAGAGGTGAGGCATGGTAAGTACATAGGCAGGTTGCAGATGTTTGCCAAGGGAGAGTGTTCAGTTCAGTTCAGTCGCTCAGTCATGTCCAACTCTTTGCAACCTGATGGTCTACAGCACGCCAGGCCTTCCTGTCCATCACCGACTCCTGGAGTTTACTCAAACTCATATCTATTAAGTCTGTGATGTCATCCAACCATCTCATCCTCTGTCATCCCCTTCTCCCGCCCTCAATCTTTCCCAGCATCAGGGTCTTTTCAAATGTCAGTTCTTCACATCAGGTGGCCAAAGTATTGGAGTTTCAGCTTCAGCATCAGTCCTTCAATGAATATTCAGGACTGATTTCCTTTAGGGTGGACTGGTTGGACTCCTTGCAGTCCAAGGGACTCGCAAGTGTCTTCTCCAGCACCATAGTTCAAAAGCATCAATTTTTCGGCACTCAGTTTCTTTATAGTCCAACCCTCACATCCATACATGACTACTAGAAAAACCATATCTTTGACTAGATGAACCTTTGTTGGCAGAGTAATGACTCTGCTTGTTAATATGCTGTCTAGGTTGGTCATAACTTTTTTCCCAAGGAGCAAGTGTCTTTTAATTTCATGGCTGCAGTCAACATCTGCAGTGATTTTGGAGCCCCCCAAAATAAAATCTGTTGCTGTTTCCATTGTTTCCCCATATATTTGCCATGAAGTAATGGGACCAGATGCCATGATCTTAGTTTTCTGAATGTTCAAGTTTTAAGCCACCTTTTTCACGCTTCTCTTTCACTTTTCATCAAGAGGTTCTTTAGTTCTTCTTCACTTTCTGCCATAAGGGTAGTGTCATCTACATATCTGAGGTTATCGATATTTCTCCCGGCAATCTTGATTCCAGCTTGTGCTTCTTGCAGCCCAGCGTTTCTCATGATGTACTCTGCATATAAGTTAAAATAAGCAGGGTGACAATATACAGCCTTGATATACTCCTTTTCCTATTTGGAATCAGTCTGTTGTTCCATGTCCAGGTCTAACTGTTGCTTCCTGACCTGCATACAGATTTCTTAAGAGGCAGGTCAGGTGGTCTGGTATTCCCATCTCTTTCAGAATTTTCCACAGTTTATTGTGATCCACACAGTCAAAGACTTTGGCATAGTCTATAAAGCAGAAATAGATGTTTTTCTGGAACTCTCTTGCTTTTTCCATGATCCAGCGGATGTTGGCAATTTGATCTCTGGTTCCTCTGCCTTTTCTAAAACCAGCCTGAACATCTGGAAGTTCATGGTTCACGAATTGCTAAAGCCTGGCTTGGTGAATTTTGATCATCGCTTTACTAGTGTGTGAGATGAGTGCAATTGTGCGGTAGTTTGATCATTCTTTGGCATTGCCTTTCTTAGGGATTGGAATGAAAAGTGACCTTTTCCAGTCCTGTGGCCACTGCTGAGTTTTCCAAATTTGCTGGCATGTTGAGTGCAGCACTTTCACAGCATCATCTTTTAGGATTTGAAATAGCTCAACTGGAATTCCATCACCTCCATTAGCTTTGTTAGTAGTGATGTTTCCTAAGGCCCACTTGACTTCCCATTCCAGGGTGTCTGGCTCTAGGTGAGTAATCATACCATCATGATTATCTGGGTCATGAAGATCTTTTTTGTATAGTTCTTCTGTGTATTCTTACCACCTCTTCTTAATATCTTCTGCTTCTGTTAAGTGTATACTATTTCTGTCCTTAATTGTGCCCATCTTTGCATGAAGTTTTCCCTTGCTATCTCTAATTTTCTTGAAGAGATCTCTAGTCTTTCCCATTCTATTGTTTTCCTCTATTTCTTTGCACTGATCACTGAAGAAGGATTTCTTATCTCTCCTTGCTATTCTTTGGAACTCTGCATTCAAGTGGGTGTATCTTTCCTTTTCTCTTTTGCCTTTCATTTCTCTTCTTTTCACAGCTATTTGTAAGGCCTCCTCAGACAACCATTTTGCCTTTTTGCATTTCTTTTTCTTGGGGGTGGTCTTGATCCTTGCATCCTGTATAATGTCACGAAGCTCTGTCCATAGTTCTTCAGGCACTCTATCAGATCTAATCCTTGAATCTATTTGGCACTTCCACTGTATAATCATAAGGGATTTGATTTAGGTCATACCTGAATGGTCTGGTGGTTTTCCTTATTTTCTTCAATTTAAGTCTGAATTTGGCAATAAGGAGTTCATGAACTGAGCCACAGTCAGCTCGCAGTCTTGTTTTTGCTAACTGCATAGAGCTTCTCTATCTTTGGCTGCAAAGGATATAATCAATCTGATTTTGATATTGACCAGCTGGTGATGTCCGTATGTAGAATCTTCTCTTGTGTTGTTGGAAGAGAGTGTTTGCTATGACCAGTGCCTTCTCTTGGCAAAACTGTATTAGCCTTTGCCCTGCTTCATTCTGTACTCCAAGGGCAAAGTTGCCTGTTACTCCAGATATTTCTTAACTTCCTACTTTTGCATTCCAGCCCCCTGTAATGAAAAGGACATGTTTTTTGGGTGTTAGTTCTACAAAGTCTTAATAGGTCTTCATAGAACCGTTCAACTTCAGCTTCTTCAGCGTTACTGGTCGGAGCATAGACTTGGATTACTGTAATATTGAATGGTTTGCCTTGGAAATTAACAGAGATCATTCTGTCATTTTTGAGATTGCATCCAAGTGCTGCATTTCAGACTCTTTTGTTGACTATGATGGCTGCTCCATTTCTTCTAATGGAGTCTTGCCCACAGTAGTAGATATGAGTCATCTGAGTTAAATTCACCCATTCCAGTCCATTTTAGTTTGCTGATTCCTAAAATGTCGATGTTCATTCTTCCCATCTCCTGTTTGACCACTTCCAATTTGCCTTGATTCATGGACCTAACATTCCAGGTTCCTATGCAATATTGCTCTTTACAGCATCGAACTTTACTTCCATTATCAGTCACATCCACAGTTGGGTGTTGTTTTTGCTTTAGTTCCATCTCTTCATTCTTTCTGGAGTTATTTCTCCACTCATCTCCAGTAGCATATTGGGCACCTGCCAACCTGGAAAGTTCATCTTTCAGTGTCCTATCTTTTTGCCTTTTCATACTGTTCATGGATTCTCAAGATGAGAATACTGAAGTGGTTTGCCGTTCAGTTCTTGTTAGAACTCTACACCATACCCGTCCATCTTGGGTGGCCCTACACGGCATGGCTCATAGTTTAATTGAGTTAGACAAGCCTGTGGTCCATGTGATCAGATTGGTTAGTTTTCTGTGATTGTGGTTTTCAGTCTGTCTGCCCTCTGATGGAGAAGGATAAGAGGTTCATGGAAGCTTCCTGATGGGAGAGACTGAGGGGGAAACTGGGTCTTGTTCTGATGGGCAGGCCCATGCTCAGTAAATCTTAAATCCAATTTTCTGCTGATGGGTGGGGATGTGTTAAGAACACAACAGGAACAGAGCCTTGCTGCTAAGTTACTTCAGTCTTATCCGACTCTGTGCAACTCCAGGGATGGCAGCCCACCAGGCTCCCCCGTCCCTGGGATTCTCCAGGCAAGAACACTGGAGTGGGTTGCCATTTCCTTCTCCAATGCATGAAAGTGAAAAGTGAAAGTGAAGTTGCTCAGTCGTGTCCAGCCCTCAGCGACCCCATGGACTGCAACCTTCCAGGCTCCTCCATCCATGGGATTTTCCAGGCGAGAGTACTGGAGTGGGGTGCCATTGCCTTCTCCGAACAGAGGCTTAGGGTGATGTTTTAAAGAAAGTTATCACTGGTGGGAATGGCATAGTTTGATCTGGTGCCCCATACTCTTCCACCATTAATATGGCTAAATTCCATGCCTACCTCCCAAACTGTATGCAGCAAGAGCATGCTCCATTTGTTGAGAAATTATGCAGAAACTAAAGGAGGGGGTGGGGATGGGATAATGGGTAAGGTAGTTGGTTCATTATTCAGTCAGTCTGTAGTTCTTACACATAGAAATTGAGTCCGCTAAAGTAGGGAAACTAGGATGATACTGCAAGTTACTTTTTTCCTGAATTGTTTTTATTGTTGTTGGTGTGTTAAATCGAAGCATAGTTGATTTTATATTGATGTGTTATTTTCAGGTTGTGGCAAAGTGATGCTGTTTTCTTTTTCTCTCCTTCGCTCCCGCCCTCCCTGTTTCCCCCTCTCTCTCTCTCGTTCTCTCTCTATATATTTATATATATGTGTGTATATACATATATAACTGAATATATACATATATAACAATATATATAATTTTTAGATTTTTTTTCTATTATAGGCCATTATAAGATGAAGATATTAAATAGAGTTCTCTGTGCTATACAGTGGGTCTCCATTCAAGTTTTAAAACTGTTTTCCTCCCTATTGTGTCCCTACTTTCTTTGAGTTCCTTTTTTTCTACCTGTTTGTTTTGGTGCTAGTGTTAAAAAAAAAAAAAACTTCCCTCAGATTTAAGAGTGAAGCACCCAAAAAGCTGGGAACTGTGTGGGCAGGGATGGAAGGTGGAGTTTGAGAATTGATAGGATTGATTGAGTGAAGCTCCTCATGTGTCCGTAGATAGAGAATTCGTAGATAGAGAATTCGTCTAGTTTCCTGCCTGGGGGTGGAGGTTAGAGAAATCTCCCTGTTTAGCATACAAGCCTGCACTTAATCCCCCTGTTTTCGTGTAGCTTCTTACTTACACTCTGCCCCTCAGCTCTGCCTTTTTCCATAGCCCAGGATCTCAGCTTTTCCAGAAAATCGACCATGCAGCTTCTCTTGAGGCTTGGGCAAGGCAGTTGCCTGTTGCATAGGGTTGAGATAGTTTCTGGATGCTAACTGCTCTTCATTCAGATTTTATCATTACCATATGCCCTGCCTGGAGAAGGCAATGGCACCCCACTCCAGTACTCCTGCCTGGAAAATCCGATGGATAGAGGAGCCTGGTGGGCTGCAGTCCATGGGGTCGCTAGGAGTCGAATACGACTGAGCGACTTCACTTTCACTCTTCACTTTCTTGCCTTGGAGAAGGAAATGGCAACCCACTCCAGTGTTCTTGTCTGGAGAATCCCAGGGACGGGGGAGCCTGGTGGGCTGCCATCTATGGGGTCACACAGAGTCGGACACGACTGAAGTGACTTAGCAGCAGCATTCCCTGCCTTGTCCTTGATGGGGTGTGTGGTGCCTTCAACTCCTAAGCTTTTTGGAATTTACAGGGTAGTTTGGCTTACTGCTTATGGCTTCTTCATCCCCACCTTGCCTAATTAGGTTTCATTTTTATCTGTTCTTCTTGGTTTCCAAGCTGGTCCATTCTCTTTGCGGCTTCTTAAATTTAACGTTTTTCTTCTGCTGTTACTTTTTTAATTCTCTGTGTCTTTTGGGGTTATGTACCTTTTTTATTCCTTTATTATTGTCACTTCAAGTGCGGTTTGTAGAAAGAGTGGAAATAAACTCATGTTGTCCTCCACATTTAATTGGTTAGATACGAGGAGTGAGTGAGGCTTTCATTCTGGGTTGCCCTTTTAGGATTCTGGCTTCGCTGACTTAGTAGAGAATATAAAAAGAAGGGCAGGTTTGTTAGGATGGAATAAGAGACTGGATGAAGCAGACCATCAGTTTGGGATGTACTAATTTTGAAGTTCCTATGGACATACAAGTGGAGATGTCCAGTGTATGTACTGGAATTTGTGACTCTGAACTTCAACTTTGAGGTTTTGGCTATGGCTATAGATTTGGAAATTGCAGTGGTAATTGAAGCCATATATGAAAATATGACTATCTAGGAAAAGCAGGTAGACTAAGAAGAGTAAAAATTTGAAAGAAAGTTAGGGAACACTTAAAGTCTATAGGATAAACAGAAGGGAACAACCAGAGAGATGAAAAGGGAAACCAAGAAGAATAGGGTTAGAAAAAGCAATAGGAGTTTCAAGCAGATGAGTGGTTATTGTAGTTGAGAGCAGCCAAGAGCATGGAGAAGATTAAGGTCACAAAGGAGTCTGGTTTTGGTAATAAGGATATCTGAGATGCAATTCCAGTGGAAAGATGGGGATAGAAGCTATGTTATAGCGAGTTAGAAGCAAATTAACTGAGGTGTGAAGACAGCAAGTATAGGTGACTTATGAAGCTTGGTAGTTAAAAGGAGATGAGGGTAATGTAGAAGGAAGAGGGCCATAGTAGTTGAAAAGCAGAGGGTAAGAGAGGGGTTTTTGTTTTTTCCTTTAAAAGATGGGAGTGATTTGAAACTGCTGTAGACTAAAGATAAAGAGTGCAGAGAGTACCCATTGACTGGAGATAAGTCAAGTCTTCTAGTCATTACAGTAAAATATGAAAAATAAAATAGGGATTTTGAAAAGAAAAAAAACTGTATTTAAAAACATTAAATATTTCAACTATAGTAAATTGAAAATTTAGTAAATTTGTGAGATACAAAATTACAGAAGCTGATTGCATTTCTGTATATCAGCACGGCTACTGCTAAGTCACTTCAGTCATGTCCGACTCTGTGTGACCCCATAGACGGTAGCCCACCAGGCTCCTCCTCTGTCCCTGGGACTCTCCAGGCAAGAACACTGGAGTGGGTTGCCATTTCCTTCTCCAGTGCATGAAAGTGAAAAGTGAAAATCAGGTCGCTTAGTTGTGTCTGACTCTCAGCAACCCCATGGACCGCAGCCTTCCAGGCTCCTCCGTCCATGGGATTTTCTAGGCAAGAGTACTGGAGTGGGGTGCCATTTCAGCACTAGCCAGTTCAAATATTCAGTGAAAACAGAGTTTTTGTTTATACAGTATAAAAATTCTAGCCCTAACTTTTATGGGAAAAAAATGATTTCCTTTTTTTAAAAAAGGAGAATCCTTTCAAAGCTTCCAGGAGAAATAAATTTGAGAAGATGATAAAGCATTGATTTTCTTGGGTAGGACTGACAATTGATACCAGTTCACAGTAGGTTTAGAAATGTATCACAAAGATTCTAGTATTCATCTGGAAATATAAACTTAGAGAAGTATATTCATTGAAGAAATTTTGGGAAGAAGAATGTTGAACATATTAACCCTAGAAATAGTGAAGCATTTAACAGAGGTTCGTAGTTTAAATCATTTTGGTAGTTAGCATCCAGTGCAACAGCAGTGCAAGAAATTGACCCTGTTATTTATCAGAATTCAGTAGATGGTAATGAGACTGTCACAGAACCTACGGACAGGAAGAATTATTTAGCGTATAGTATTGGGGCCCCTACTTTAGAATAGGGGAGAAATGTCAGATCAGAGTCTTCTCTCATATTTTATAATCATAATTTCAGATATATATTTTAAGAATATAGATCAAGTTAGGTAGTAATATATCAGACCTCCTATTACAGGACTTCCTGTGATTTAGGGAGTAGACACCAAGGTTAAGGTCAAAAAAATTTCATTACTTGAGAGTTTAACTTAGATGAAACCTTTAAAAGCTATAATAAATAAATAGGTAGATTGGGAAAAAAAATTCTTTTTGGGAAACACGAACAGATACAATATCTTGATCACATTAAAAAGCTTGCAAATTGATAAGAAAAATGTGAGCCAACAGTAGATAAGTGAACAAAGAGCATGAGTAAACAGTTAACAGAAGAAGTATATGTGATTAACAAACATGTATTAATAGAAAAGGTCATACTAATCAGAGAATTTACTAAAGTAGGGCATAATTTCCCACTTGTTAGAGTTTTTGAATGACATCCAAAATTATTGAGTTTTGTTGATATAACAAAGGGAAAAGAGAATTAAACACTGATCACATCCCTGTGTTATGTAACATATATTGTTTCATCCCTTCATCAACTCTAGGAATTAGGCTTTTTTCTGGACTTTTAGTTGGCAAATTAGGGATTCAGAATAGCTTAGTTGACAAACTAGGGCCATCTGTCTCCAAAGTCCATGGTTTTTCCATTCCCTATAATGCAGTTGTGATTACTATTGTAGTTGTGTTTTTTTGGGAAAACATTTTGGTAGTGTGTCTAAAGAGCCTTAGCCATTTGTGTTCTTTTTTCAATTCAGTAATTTCTGTTCTAGGAATCTATTCTGGGGGGGAGTATCCTGATAATAGAAAAAGCCTTACATCCAAAGCTATTCATTGCAACATTATTTAGATGAGTGCAAAAATTAGAAGCAATATAAATGTCCATTAATATATTAAATAAGCTATGAAACATCCACTAGTAGAGAGTATAATGTTAGAATAGAAAATGTTAGTTATGTTGGTTATGTCATAGCATGATATAATGATAGGTGAAAACGGTATAAAATTTTACATAAGGTATAATTACAGCTATATAAATTAAACATGTTGGGGGGAAATACTAAAAGGTAACATATGCAATGCTAATTGTGGCTGTGTTTGTTTTTTGATATTGGGAACTATGGGAAATTTTTGTTTTTCAAATTTTATTTATAATAGGAGTCACACCTATTAAAACCCATTGGCTCTGAGAATCCCCTTCCACCTTGAGATCAACCTCTGGTCCTAGAACACACAGAATAGCCCAGGCTGTGTTGTGTTTGGATGGCCAGAGATGGTGGGTCTGAATGACTCATACTTCCTGTGAACCTCACCCTTTCAGGCTTTGAGGAATCAGGACTAGGTTTTAAAAGCACCCAAGTGGATTTCTTTTCTCATAGGCATTGAAGTGGCAGCAGCACCAAGGATTGCTTCCTCCTGGCATGACCATAGATTTGTTCAGAGGCAAAGCAGCTGTCAAAGATGTAGAAGAAGAAAAGTTTCCTACACAGCTGAGCAGGCATATTAAGGTAGGATCCTTCGACCGCCCAGTTGGTAATCACTTGTTGGGAACTCAGTGTATGCTTGCTCAGCCTAGCCCTGTGCCAGTAGCTTGGGTTGGGGAGTGGAAGTCATTTTTCAGCTCTGACAACATTCATGGTTGCTGCTGGTGACCACTGAGGTCCCCCTGTGGCCTGGCAATGGCACACCTCAGCTGTATTACCAAGTGGACATTCATTGGACATTGACCCATCATCTGCCCTTGGACTTTCTCCCAGGGATCCTGCATTTGGAAAAATGCTTTAGCTCTTAGGTTAAGCCTGGGACTAAAAACCATAAACTCTGTTATGTAATTTTCCTGTTCAACATTTGTGTTTTTGCCTGCTATATGTTTGGCAAAGGACCAGGCCTGGATTGGAAAGTGGGCTTCAGTGGTGTTTGAGGAAAATAATTTTATCATCTTAATGGCTGGTTCTTGGTGTTTTTTTGCCTTTTTTTTTTTCTTTCTTTCTGAGACTTTTCTAGTAAAAAGCATAATGAAGTAATTGTAGTTCCCAGAATTATAACTGTATTTACTACTTCGCCATCTCCTTTTTATTACAATTTCTTTTTGGATTTGTGCTCTGATTGAGTTTATAGATTTAAAAATATTTCATAACATCTTTGGCTTAGTATTTTGAATTTGTCTCTTCTGGATTATATGTTCTGACTTGCACATAAAGATATTTTTGAGCAGCACTTTTATTTACCTTGGCAAAACCCTTGCGACAAATAGAAATTCATTAAATTATGCTGCTGGACTAAGATTTTCTGTTTTAAACACTTCCTTTTGGGGCATTTAAAATGAGACTCATAATAGAGCTTTTCTCTGTTCTCATCTGTCTAATGTACTGTAGTTTCCATCTGTTAATGGAAACATCAATGCTGATAAATGCTCCAGATACATATCCCAAGCATTTCTGTTGGCTCTAATTAGTTCTCTTAGAGTTAGTCAGTCACACGTTATCGCGTGTTTAGATGAAGGTCATGAAAAGAAACAGTGATAAAAAATTTGTTTAAAAAATAGTGTAGGAAAACAACCATTTATTTTGAAAGAATGAATTTTTCCCTCAGATTAAAAAAAAAATAGGAACATATGGCATACTAAGTTAGTGTGAAAATCATGTTAACAGTGACTGATTCTGGTAAAAACTTACTGTTTGAGTTAACAGGATTATTTGTTTTTAAGTCACTTGCTAAAATAGTTTTTTTTTGTTTTTCTTTGGAAATACCAATGTTATTAAAAAAAAATCAAATTAGTTTCAATGGTGAACCTCAATGTTAAACTGGTTGGAGAGAATATATCTAGCATTTCTTTGTGTCTGGGTACAGAAACACCCTTCCAAACTCCATAATATAGGCTGGCTATGACTCTGTGCTTGGGCCGAGCTCTCAAAAGATTAAAATGGGAATTGTTTTAAGGCCACTAGATAAAAATGCATCTGTTTTATTGTTTCATTTGAAACAGTTTGGTCAGAAATCACATGTGGAGTGTGCTCGATTTTCTCCAGATGGTCAATATCTGGTTACTGGGTCTGTTGACGGATTCATTGAAGTATGGAACTTTACAACTGGAAAAATCAGAAAGGTAAATATTTTAGATATATTAATTTTTCTAGTAGGAGAATTATCTGTTATTGTTTTTAGATTATCTGTTATAGTTGCAAATTAAATTTACTTTTTGAATGGGTAAGATGTACATCTGATAAAACATTTTATTAAACAGAACAGTTATTCAGTAAAGGCTCTTGTTCCCCACTTTTGTCCCTCAGCCAGTCAGTTCCCTTCTTTGGTGCACCCAGAGTTACCAGTTTCTTGTGTAATATTTATGGAATATTCTATGTGTATATGTAAGCAGTTGCTTATTGTTTGTAGTCTAACCTTGTAGTAGTACTAATTGCATTTCTCTCATCATGAATGAAGTGGAATATCTTTATATGTGAAAAGCCACCAGTATTTCCTAGTCTGTAAAGTCTGTTTATATCCTTTGCCCATTTCTCTTTTGGACTACTTCTTAATGATTTGTAACAGCTCAAAACTACAAAAAAACAGCTTTTTGTAGTTTGAGGAAATCAACCTTGGTAATATGCATTGCAAATATTTTTCAGCTTTGACTTTTGTCTTTTGACTTAATGTATGGTTTTGCTTTATACAGGTAACAGTTTTTTGTATCATCATATTTTATCCATCTTTTCTCCCCTGATTTATTCAAATACTTCTGTGTTTCTTTTTGTGTTTAATTTTTGATCCATCTGGCATTTGATTAGGGTGATAAAATTGGCATAGATCCAGCTTAACTTTCCCAAATAGCTACTTAGTGACTAACCACTGATTTAAAATGTAATCTTTATGATAGAGTCAGAGAAGGCAATGACACCCTACTCCAGTACTCTTGCCTGTAAAACCCCATGGATGAAGGAGCCTGGTAGGCTGCAGTCCATGGGATTGCTGAGGGTAGGACACGACTGAGCGACTTCACTTTCACTTTTCACTTTCATGCATTGAAGAAGGAAATGGCAACCCACTCCAGTGTTCTTGCCTGGAGAATCCCAGGGATAGCGGAGCCTGGTGGGCTGCCGTCTATGGGGTCGCACAGAGTCGGACATGACTGAAGTGACTTAGCAGCAGCAGTTATGATAGAGTACTAAGTTCCACTCCATGTGTAGTGGATTTATGAGTGGTCTTCACTTTCTACATTGTATAATTCTTTAGTTTGCCTTTTTTTTTAAACCATGAAACAGCCTCACTTTATAATTAGAAAAAATAAAGATATTTCATTATGAACAGTAAGAGATGATAAAAGAAAAATATCAAATACAATAATCAATACATGATTTTAGGAAAGATAGGTGATTATGGAAAAAACGTTTCTCATGTCATACCGTTAAATAAATTCAGATTTATTAAAGATGTACAATATGAAACTGTAGGGAAATTTTGCTGAGAAAGAATTAGTAAGCAAAAGATGTAAGCTGTTACATTTGTATTTTTTATAATACTTAATTGAATTGTGTAAAAAGGTACTCCCAGTGTTACCAGTTGTTTATCAGGATAATGTGCATGACACTGCTATTTGCTTTGGAGATTTAATTAGCAGTCTACCATCCTCCTTCCAGTAAGTTTGTAGAGACCTGGGGTAACTGGTGTTTTTGTGATATTTTGATAATTTCTTATCATTGTTTCCTTTAGGATCTTAAGTACCAGGCACAGGATAACTTTATGATGATGGATGATGCTGTTCTCTGTATGTGCTTCAGCAGAGATACAGAAATGTTAGCAACTGGTGCCCAAGATGGAAAAATCAAGGTATGAATTAGAGGCATGAACTCTTACATGTAGACATTTTGAGAGTTCTGTGACGAGCTAGTCCCTACATAGGGTTTTTTTTTTTTTCACCTACTGTTTATTGAGCATCAACTTTATGCCAGTCACTTTAGTTTTTCTTTTTTTAATCCTAATAATAACTCTGCTTACAGAGGTCCAATAATTTAAAGTCACACAGTTGGTGATGGATTTGGGACTTCAGATCTGCTCGTGCCCTTTCTGCTGCGCCACCATAGCTTACTTTATTTGGTGTGTTTTGCTTTGGGGTGGTGGTCTGCAAATGCTTAGCAGTGATCAGCTATGGCTTGTATTTAATTGCTGGTCAAATAAGCTGGGCTAGATAAAATACAGAAATGGTCTCTGCTAAGTGAACTTAGAGTCTAAATTTTTGTTTTAATAATTTAAAAGGAAAGAGGTTTGAGTTTCAGAGGATTCAAGTTGTCATTGTACTTTGAGAATCTGACATATCATATTCAGCCATTGGCATGCATTTTTAATGCTGCTTTTAGTACCTTAGTGAGCCCTGTATTTTGCCTGGCTCTGCAGGGTAGGAGTGGGACATGGGACACTGTATTTATAAGTTTTTACTATTTTTTTTTTTTTTAAATAAAGGTATGGAAGATTCAGAGTGGACAGTGTTTAAGGAGATTTGAAAGGGCACACAGTAAAGGTGTCACCTGTCTAAGCTTCTCTAAGGATAGCAGTCAGATCCTTAGTGCTTCTTTTGACCAGACAATTAGGTAAGTAAGAATCTCCAAACTGCCCTCACTTTTGTTTGATATGATGAAACTTCAGAGGGAGGTAGTAGTTAGTGATTTCTATGTTTTCACCAGGATTCCTTTATATGGACAGTGAGGGAATAAATGAGTAATAAATACATGTGAGACCTTATTTCCCCAAAGTACAGCTGACACAGTGCTATTGTGTTGTCCACTTGGGTCTCTACCCAGAAGAGAGATCAGAAGGGGCTTTTAGCACCACTTCATGTTTCTCAAAGTGTGGTCTATGGACCCACCTGCATCAGAGTCACCTTAGAGAGCATGTGACAAATAGATTCCTGGGACCCAGCAGAGACCTAGAAGTCTGTCCCTGAACAGAAGCTTGTGGTATCAATAGCATATTTTTTTCCAGGCTCTCTACAAAGCTTTGTTTTTGTTTGATTGTTAGACATAATGAAAGTACTACTCCATACATAATTGTGTAGTCCCTGTTCTTAATATTTTAACATGAGCTTCTGTAATTCATCTAAAATGCTTTCAACACTTGGTTCCAACCACAGTATATAGGATATTAATTGCTGTTTTTATTTGCTTTTATTTGTGATAGAATTCATGGTTTAAAATCTGGGAAAACCCTGAAGGAATTCCGTGGCCATTCCTCCTTTGTTAATGAAGCCACCTTTACACAGGATGGACATTATATTATCAGTGCATCCTCTGATGGCACTGTAAAGGTTAAGTATTTGCTACTGATTTATTTTGGGGTGTCTATTCCATTTTTTCTATTTTGCCCTTTGAGGAGTTTTCAGTGGTGATAAGGTGATAGTTATGGTGGCTAAACCTCTTTACACTGTATTTTAGCCATAATTGAGATCTGTGACAATAATCATAATCTGTGGGTAATTCTTGTTGGCCTAGGACCTTTAGGAAAAGGTGTAGAGTTCTAAAGATGTAGAGTCAACTCCTGTTTACAGTGGTTATATTTGACTTTGCCACAAAGTCAAATGGTCTGCCTGCAACAAATTCACGAAGGGCTCAGTGGCAGAATAAATAGGTCTCTTTTATTGCACAGCTTCCCCCCACACCCAGCACCCCACATTAGGACCTTTCTGATAGCATTAATGAGGAATAAGATGGGTGTAGAGTAGAACTAAGTCCTCTTAGTTACTTGCTACCTTCAGCTCTCAGCTGAAAGTAATAGATCTTCAGTCTTAAGAGATTTAGTTATTTCAAGAGAGAGCATCATTTCCTAGAAAAGATGGGCAATCCAAATTGAAAATTGCTAGAGATCTTTGAGACACTCCATTTACATTGTACATCTGCTTTTAAATTGCCTTTTGTAAGTGAATGTTCTCTGGCAGAAGACCTAAACATCCTAACACAGATCCCTAACGGTCAGACCCCTTTCTGTGATAGCTTGGGAATTGAACCAGAAATTTGAAGGTAGGAGATGTACCCTTCCTCAGGATGGAACAGAAATACAGAGTTCTTGGTGCTTTAGTCATGGGGTTTGCCCTCTCTGTGCTGTGAATATGGGCCTTACAGCCTATAGGACTGTGAGGTAGCTTGTACAGGTCTCTTTGTTTTGTAGTCTTTTCCTTTAGTTTTTTGCAGTAGGTGGGGTAAAATATCTCACTGACTTTCTGGACAGAAAACTCTAGAAGTCCCTTGATCACCGAAATGTTCATTTCTCTCTTAGGTCGCTGGGCTTTAGAGAGGCAATTGGGGGAGATGATACAGTATTTATTAAGGAAATAAATATTGAGACAACTAGTGGGGCAGCTGTTTCCTCCTTTTTCTAGGTATTTATTCAACATCCATTTTGTGCTAGGCTCCGTTGAAGGCACAGGAGAAACACAGCATAGACATGCCTTTGAGGTTTTTATATCATGACTACTCATGATGTGAGTAGTGTCCAGACACAGGCAACAGTTGGTTCATCCCTTCTCTAATAAGCATGTCTCAGATTTCAGTAACTATGATGTTTGATTATCTCCGGCAGTTCATAATAGTTGAGAATTGAGAAGGACAAGGTAAAAAACATTAGGGTAGAGAACTATTAGAAGAGGTATTGGACTGGGAGAGGTCATACAGGTGGCCAAGAGTAGCCTCCACTTCATGGATCCTCGCTTGTGGCTGTTGACATTGTGACTTCTGTGGAGTGGTTCTCAGTACAAACTGAATCATTTATGGAGCTTTAAAAAAAATAAAGCTACATACATCCCACCCTAGACCCACCAAATTTGAATCTCGGCATCCTGAGTATATAAATCTAAAAAACCCTCATTTCATTTTGATGTCCAGAGACCCAGTAGCTTTCTGGTTGTTTATGACAGTAGCATTGTTGACACATAGCTAATTTCAAAGTTAGGAAGCTTGTTAGCCAAGGGAAATTTTGCAGGAAAAGAGCATAAATTTTAAAAGAGTTTTATTATTTAGCTTTCTAATTTTTTGTTATTTTTATCAGTTAATCAGCAAATAGGGGAGTTCTTTTGTATATGGCAATGCTAGGTATTTGGACTGTAAGTAAGCAGCTTTTTTTTTTTTTTAGTCCTTTTTTTTCTTTTAAAGTAACTCAATTTTCAACCCCCAGACTTTAGAAATTGCTGCACTTCCACCCCTAAATGTTTATGCCTTATGTTTTGGTGTTGTAGATCTGGAACATGAAGACCACAGAATGTTCAAATACCTTTAAATCCTTGGGCAGCACCGCTGGGACAGACATCACTGTCAACAGTGTGATCCTGCTTCCTAAAAACCCAGAGCACTTTGTGGTTTGCAACAGATCCAACACAGTGGTCATCATGAACATGCAGGGACAGGTGAGTGCTCAGACTGTGCCTTTCCTCAGGCCCTGTGGGCAGTTCCCTAATCAGAGACACTTGGTCCTACACTTTCAGTGAAGTATCAGCTATCAGTTCGCCACTCAGAAAACCAGATACACTGGTTTTTAGACACTTATTTAAATTTTAAATTCTACTGTCTACAAAGCATCTTTCTGGCATCTCAAAAGTTAACTCCTTTCCCTGGGATGTTTGTATACTATGGTCTTTCTTTTGCATCCTTTAGATAAATTAAATTCTTTTTTTTTTTTTTTAGTTTGATTTTTTGGCTGTGCTGGGTCTTCATTGCTGCATGTAGGCTTTTTCTAGCTGTGGCGAGCAGGGGCTACTCTCCAATTGAAGTGCATAGGATTCTCATTGTGGTGGCTTCTTGTTGTGGAGCGCAGGCTCGAGCAGCCGAGCTTTAGTTGCCGCTCACGGGCTATGGAGCAAGGTCTCAGTAGTTGTGGCACACAGGCTTAGTTGCCCCTCGGCATGTGGGATGGAACCTGTGTCCCCTGCAGGTGGCAGGGGATTCTTAACCACTGGATCACCAGAAAAGTACCCTGGTTTGTCTTTAAACCTTCCTCAGAACCTCACTGAAGATTTTAAGGTATAACAATCCCTCGTGAGGGAAGGAGACATAGTGTGTGGATTAAGAGTTTGGGATATGTTAGCTACCATATGATCTAAGGTGGAACTCTAGTAGAAGAGCAACAGTGTCTTCAAGATGTGTGTTCATAATCAGAACACCTGCTGGTTCCCAAATAACCTCACTTTTGTAGTACCAGGGACATGAGGAGTATCAAAGTTGAGGTCTCAAGCCCTTGGATGTGTTGTGATGCTACTGAAATGTTGACCTGGGCACTTGGGGATCTTGCTGAGCATGGAGAAGACCCAGGGGCTAGTGTATGGAACTGTCTTTCCATTGCTTCAGATCAGATCAGATCAGATCAGTCGCTCAGTCGTGTCCGACTCTTTGCGACCCCATGAACCGCAGCACGCCAGGGCTACCTGTCCATCACCAACTCCCAGAGGTCACTCAGACTCACATTCATCGAGTCAGTGATGCCATCCAGCCATCTCATCCTCTGTCGTCCCCTTCTCCTCCTGCCCTCAATCCATCCCAGCATCAGAGTCTTCTCCAATGAGTCAACTCTTCGCATGAGGTGGCCAAAATACTGGAGTTTCAGCTGTAGCATCATTCCTTCCAAAGAAATCCCAGGGTTGATCTCCTTCAGAATGGACTGGTTGGATCTCCTTGCAGTCCAAGGGACTCTCAAGAGTCTTCTCCAACACCACAGTTCAAAAGCATCAATTCTTCGCGTTCAGCCTTCTTCACAGTCCAGCTCTCACATCCATACATGACCACAGGAAAGACCATAGCCTTGACTAGGCGAACCTTTGTTGGCAAAGTAATGTCTCTGCTTTTGAATATGCTATCTAGGTTGGTCATAACTTTCCTTCCAAGGAGTAAGCGTCTTTTAATTTCATGGCTGCAGTCACCATCTGCAGTGATTTTGGAGCCCAGAAAAAGAAAGTCTGACTGTTTCCACTGTTTCCCCATCTATTTCCATGTAGTGATGGGACCAGATGCCATGATCTTCGTTTTCTGAATGTTGAGCTTAAGCCAACCTTTTCACTCTCCACTTTCACTTTCATCAAGAGGCTTTTAGTTCCTCTTCATTTTCTGCCATAAGGGTGGTGTCATCCGATATCTGAGGTTATTGATATTTCTCCCAGCAATCTTGATTCCAACTTGTGTTTCTTCCAGTCCAGCATTTCTCATGATGTACTCTGCATATAAGTTAAATAAACATGGTGACAATATACAGCCTTGACATACTCCTTTCCTATTTGGAAGCAGTCTGTTGTTCCATGTCCAGTTCTAACTGTTGCTTCCTCACCTGCATAGAGATTTCTCAAGAGGCAGACCAGGTGGTCTGTATTCCCATCTGTTTCAGAATTTTCCACAGCTGATCGTGATCACAGAGTCAAAGGTTTGGCATAGTCAATAAAGCAGAAATAGATGTTTTTCTGGAACTCTCTTGCTTTTTCCATGATCCAGCGGATGTTGGCAATTTGATCTCTGGTTCCTCTGCCTTTTCTAAAACCAGCTTGAACATCAGGAAGTTCACGGTTCACATTTGCTGAAGCCTGGCTTGGAGAATTTTGAGCATATTTTACTAGCGTGTGAGATGAGTGCAATTGTGCGGTAGTTTGAGCACTCTTGGCATTGCCTTTCTTTGGGATTGGGATGAAAACTGACCTTTTCCAATCTTGTGGCCGGTGAGTTTTCCAAATTTGCTGATATTGAGTGTGCACTTTCACAGCATCATCTTCAGGATTTGGAATAGCTCCACTGGAATTCCATCACCTCCACTAGCTTTGTTCGTAGTAATGCTTTCTAAGGACAGCTATTTTGCTTTTTGCATTTCTTTTCCATGGGGATGGTCTTGATCCCTGTCTCCTGTACAATGTCACGAACCTCATTCCATAGTTCATCAGGCACTCTATCAGATCTAGGCCCTAAATCTATTTCTCACTTCCATTGTATAATCAGAAGGGATTGATTTAGTTATACCTGAATGTGTAGTGGTTCCCTACTCTTCAGTTTCAGTCTAATTTGAATAGGAGTATGATCTGAGCCACAGTCAGCTCCTGGTCTTTTTTGCTATGTATAGAGCCTCTCACTTTGGCTGCAAAGAATATAATAGATCTAGGTGTTGACATTGTGATGTCATGATAAGTCTTCTCTGTGTTGTTGGAAGAGGGTATGCTATGACCAGTGATTGCAAAACTCGTTAGTCTGCCCGCCATCCGTATTCCAAGGCCAAATCCTGTACCCAGTTTGACTTCTACTTGCATTCAGTCCCCTAAATGTAAAGGACATTTTGGGGTGTTAGTTCTAAAGGTGAGTCAAAAAGATAAATGTGAGAACCAGTGAGATGGGGTCAGTACTGTTGGACACTGCATTAGCCACAGGCCCAACCTGCTTGACTTGTGTGTGTGTGTGAGAGAGGATTAAGTGTAAAGACAGAGAAAGCAAAGAAAGAAGGGGAAGGAGAGGGGGACCAATCAGACCCCCCCACAACAAAAAAGAAAAGAATAAAGGAAGAATGTCATATCAAGTAAAAACAAACCTTGAGCTGGGCAAAAAAAAACATTTTATGGGACAAGATAAAGGAATGTAGGGGGAAAAAAAAGTTTGTCCTTTTCTCCTCCTTGAGAGCCCTGGACCCCTTCCTTCCTTGAGGGCCCCAGACTCCTTATCAATCTCCTCAAAATTAGTTTTGTCATTCCCCCTTTTCTTTTAGGAGAATTATGTTGCCAGGAAAAAGGTGGCTCCCGCTACTTCCTGCTGAGATGGGGGCACGTCCTATTGTTGAGGCTTCCCTATGAGGTTCCAGGGACCCCAAGTGAGGAGTGAGAAGTTGTATCAGCATGAACATCATGTCTAAAGTTTAGATGGCTAGAAACAAACCCCATATACAGTTACAGATGTAAGGCAAAATAGTCATTCAGATCAGATCAGTCGCTCAGTCGTGTCCCACTCTCTGCGACCCCATGAATCCCAGCACGCCAGGCCTCCCTGTCCATCACCAACTCTCGGAGGTCACTCAGACTCACATACATCGAGTCAGTGATGCCATCCAGCCATCTCATCCTCTGTTGTCCCCTTCTCCTCCTGCCCCCAATCCCTCCCAGCATCAGAGTCTTCTCCAATGAGTCAACTCTTCGCATGAGGTGGCCAAAATACTGGAGTTTCAGCTTTAGCATCATTCCTTCCAAAGAAATCCCAGGGCTGATCTCCTTCAGAATGAACTGCTTGGATCTCCTTGCAGTCCAAGAGACTCTCAAGAGTCTTCTCCAACACCACAGTTCAAAAGCATCAATTCTTCGGCACTCAGCCTTCTTCACAGTCCAGCTCTCACATCCATACATGACCATAGGAAAGACCATAGCCTTGACTAGACGGACCTTTGTTGGCAAAGTAATGTCTCTGCTTTTGAATATGCTGTCTGGGTTGGTCATAACTTTCCTTTCAAGGAGTAAGCGTCTTTTAATTTCATGGCTGCAGTCACCATCTGCAGTGATTTTGGAGGCCAGAAAAAGAAAGTCTGACACTGTTTCCACTGTTTCTCCATCTATTTCCCATGTAGTGATGGGACCAGATGCCATGATCTTCGTTTTCTGAATGTTGAGCTTTAAGCCAACCTTTTCACTCTCCACTTTCACCTTCATCAAGAGGCTTTTTAGTTCCTCTACATTTTCTGCCATAAGGGTGGTGTCATCTGCATATCTGAGATTATTGATATTTCTCCCAGCAATCTTGATTCCAGCTTGTGTTTCTTCCAGTCCAGCATTTCTCATGATGTACTCTGCATATAAGTTAAATAAACATGGTGACAATATACAGCCTTGACATACTCCTTTTCCTATTTGGAACCAGTCTGTTGTTTCATGACCAGTTCCAACTGTTGCTTCCTGACCTGCATACAGATTTCTCAAGAGGCAGATCAGGTACTCTGGTATTCCCATCTCTCTCAGAATTTTCCACAGTTTATTTCGATCTACACAGTCAAAGGCTATGGCATAGTCAAGAAAGCAGAAATAGATGTTTTTCTGGAACTCTCTTGCTTTTTCCATGATCCAGCGGATGTTGGCAATTTGATCTCTGGTTCCTCTGCCTTTTCTAAAACCAGCTTGAGCATCAGGAAGTTCACGGTTCACATATTGCTGAAGCCTGGCTTGAGAATTTTGAACATTACTTTACTAGCGTGTGAGATGAGTGCAATTGTGCAGTAGTTTGAGCATTCTTTGGCATTGCCTTTCTTTGGGATTGGGATGAAAACTGACCTTTTCCAATCTTGTGGCCACTGCTGAGTTTTCCAAATTTGCTGGCATATTGAGTGCAGCACTTTCACAGCATCATCTTTCAGGATTTGGAATAGCTCCACTGGAATTCCATCATCTCCACTAGCTTTGTTCGTAGTGATGCTTTCTAAGGCCCACTTGACTTCACATTCCAGGATGTCTGGCTCTAGGTCAGTGATCACACCATCATGACTATCTGGGTCGTGAAGCTCTTTTTTGTACAGTTCTTCTGTGTATTCTTGCCACCTCTTCTTAGTATCTTCTGCTTCTGTTAGGTCCATACCATTTCTGTCCTTTATCGAGCCCATCTTTGCATGAAATGTTCCTTTGGTATCTCTGATTTTCTTGAATAGATCCCTAGTCTTTCCCATTTTGTTGTTTTCCTCTATTTCTTTGCATTGATCGTTGAAGAAGGCTTTCTTATCTCTTCTTGCTATTCTTTGGAACATTCAGATGTTTATATCTTTCCTTTTCTCCTTTGCTTTTCGCTTCTCTTCTTTTCACAGCTATTTGCAAGGCCTCCCCAGACAGCCATTTTGCTTTTTTGCAGTTCTTTTCCATGGGGATGGTCTTGATCCCTGTCTCCTGTACAATGTCGCGGTAGGCGAGGTGCTCTTAGTGGGTCGGTTGCGGTAGGCGAGGCGCTCTTAGTGGGTTGGTTGCGGTAGGTGAGGTGCTCTTAGTCAAAATAGTCATTAAACCAAGTTAAAATGTAATCATAATTAAAAGTCACATTATTTCCATAGTTAACGTACAGTGAGTTATACCAGTCCATTTTAGATTAAGAAGAGGTGCCACATATGATTGTTGTTGGTGAAGAGGTGAAGAAAGTCCTTTTCTTGAATCGGAAAAACCCACCATGTGAAGTCTTCCAGTGATGAAGAAGGGAGCATTTTGCAGACCTAGCAATTAGACCAATTTTGGAGATGATCAGGGGTCACCTGCCAGAGTTCTTGTAATATCTGTTGAGAGATTGACAGCTGAGTCACATAGTAAATTCTAAGGCTTCAGGATCTTTGACAATATTGGTGCACAAAAATGGTCTGCCATAGACACAGTCCTTTCTAGGGGCAGTTCGAGCCCTCGTTAAAGCTATGGGTAAAACTTTAAACCAGTTGTCTTGTGTTTCCTGAGTTAGCTTATGCAGACTCTTAATAATGTCATTAGCCTTTTCTTCCTTTTCAAAGGAAGTAGCCCACTGTACTTTCAATCTGGGATTCCTTAGGTTCTTAGAAACCTCATGCTCACCAGCAGCGCTTCAATCCATAGAGTTTGGAGGCACAGCTATGACAAGAACTCGCTTTTAGGACTCTGGCCCCAGATGGAAGCAGCCAAGAGAGATGCTGCTGAAGCTAGAGTTCCACCTCATTCCCGACTGCATTCCTAGCAAGTCTGGGTTCTCATGACTATTCCAAGCTTGGGGTCTGAGTAAAAGTACACAGTAACAAGATGGATCACAAGTCCCTTGAAAATCTATGATCCAACAGATTAGGTTAGTGGTTCTAATTCCCCAGGCAGTTACGAAATGGTCAAAGACCAGGAAAAGGTGACTGAGAAAGGGAAGTTTGGTCCACATGCTTCCGCCCATTTCTGGCCACTCCTCTGGCAGGGACATTGGGTGCCTTTTGGCATTGGCAAGTGGGTATAAACCCGACAAAGCTCCCAGTTTTGGGGCAGCCTTCAGTCATTTCAAGGCACCTTGAAACTGCAGAGTAAGGCTCTGCTTCGTACATTTGCCTCTTACTTAATGCTGTACATCTCAGGCTCTCAATCAGTCACACACACAGGCACATTGTAGAGTTAGTAAAAGTATACTAAAAGAACAGGCAAGATAGAGCTCTGAATGTCCTTACCTTGAAGATCCCAGACAAGCCCCCAAGATGATAGCTTGCGGTGAATGATTCGAATTTGTGATCTCTGAAGATTTAGCTTCGGGACTGGGGACCAGGCTTGATCACTCAAAAACTTTTGTGTAGCAGAGTTTTATTAAAGTATAAAAAGGAGAGAGAAAGCTTCTGACATAGACATCAGAAGAGGGATAGAGAGTGCCCTCTGCTTGACTTTTTAATTAAAAATTAAAAAAAAAATTTTTGGGGGGATTCATAAAGTTACAAAAACAGGGCAGAGAGTTCCTATATACCCTTCCCCTGCATCTGTCAATGATAACATTGACAGATGTTATCCCCCTTATAATTATCCATTGGCTATGATTACATAGCCATTGTGTAATTATCAAAACCAGGACATTGACATCAAAACCAGGTATTAGACTATTAACTCAAATATGAGCCTTATTTAGATTGTCTTTACATGCATTCATCTTGAGGTGGGACATGAACAGCTCTGTGAAATTTCATCTTGTTTTGATTTATGTAACCACCACAGTTAAGGTATAGAACTGTTTCACCACCCTCAAAGAAACTCCCTTGTGCTGTACTTTTTATAGTTAAATCCTTCTCCTCACAACCCTAGCCCCTGATCTGTTTGACACTATTCTAATTTTTCATTTTGAGTATAGTAAATAAGAGTCACACAGTATGTAACCTTTAAACCTTTTGAGATTGGTTTCTCTCCACTTGATTATTATGATTTAAGTCGTTATGTAAAATAGATCAAGCAAGGTCTAAAAGAGATAAGAGTTCCATTATGAATGGGGAGGGCATCTCATTCTGTTAGAAAGAGGAAACTAGGGGGCATGGGTCACAGAGCATTGAGAACCAGTAGCATGATTTAGGAAATTGTGTATGGTAATGAATTTGCTTCAGGATAAAATGGCTCAATAGATTAAAGAGTAGGATTGGTGACCTGGGACATGGATATTGTAAATTTCTATCTGCCACTGACTTATAATAGCTTATCTTTTGTATATTTCCCAGTCAAGAGGATTTAGCACAAGGTGAATGGAATTGGTAATCTAATTATAAATGACAGTAAACCAGAGTACAAAATAACAAAGATGTCAGTTTCCCCTGCTGCAGTGGAACTACTGCTGATCCAGATGTTTTATCTTTACCTTGGACTGTGTTGTACTCTTAGATTGTCAGAAGCTTCAGCTCTGGTAAGAGAGAAGGTGGTGACTTTGTTTGCTGTGCCCTCTCTCCCCGTGGCGAATGGATCTACTGTGTAGGGGAGGACTTTGTGCTTTACTGCTTCAGCACAGTCACTGGCAAACTGGAGAGAACTTTGACAGTAAGTATTACTGACTTAAGGCCATCTACAGAAATTGTTAATGCTTACATCTTTCTGAACTTGGAAGTAAACCTTTTTCAGACTGCTGTCCCTGTGAATCTTGATGTAAAAATATGTAAAAGTGTCAAGTAAAATAAAGGGCCCATAAGTAATTGTATGGAATTACCTCCTGTATCTGGAAGTCATCTTTCAGTGAGCCCTCAGCCTCTAGTGGATAGGATGAGTGTACATAAAGCAGAGGAGGAGAAGGAATGTGCCTGTCTAGCCAGTTAGAGTAGTTAAACCTCCTCAGGGTGGTTGGAGAGTGAGATACAGCTAGTTGTCTGCATGTGCTTTCAAAGGCTAGTTACTTGTAACTACTAGTTACTTGTATCAAATTGGTTTTTTAAGCAGCGTTTGGTAACGAGGAATAATTAATGCAGCTCCTGTAACAATCTTCAAATTTCAGTGGCCTAACACAATGAATATTATGTCACAATGTGATAAAATTACATCCTCCTCCTCCATCTTTTAGCTGTGCCATTTGGGAAATGTGGCCTCTAAAGTCTTAGGAGAAAAGATAATTGAAGGGATTATACTGGATGTTTTAAAGACTCACATCTGGAAGTGGTTTATATTATTTTGTCCATCATTCTTTTTTGATTAGAATTAGTGCTGCCAACAGCCCAAATGCAAAGGAGGAATGGACAGGGAAAATGCAGTCGTCTACAGTTGGGAAGAAGAGATGGTGTGAATGTATAAAAAAATCATAAATGTACCTGTTAGAGAATAATCTCATCTCAAACTATTCTTGAGTGAACTTTTGGTACACCAGCCTTGTGAAGCCTTCTCCAGTAGAGAGCAAAGATGTGAACAAAACAGAATGAGGTGGCAAGTGTCCTCTAGCTGAGGAAAATACTGAGTTCACTGAGTTGAAAGAATTGTTCCGACTCGGCCACTCTTGGCCTAATATTTGCAAAATGGATGATGACTGGGACCAGCTGTAGCACCAAAAGTGGTTTGGCATAAAGTGTAGTTCACACGTTATGAACAGTATAGAAAATGTGATCAGCCATCTGATAGCCTCGTTTTGAGTTTTTGGTTTGTATGTTAATAACCCTCTTTGAGGTTCCCTTAGGTTTGATTCCTTTGGTGAGAAGTAGAAGCTTCTCTTCTTATCCGCCACTCAGCTCTGGAAACTTCTTCAGTGATTTGTTAGCAACCTCTGTACCCTGATTCTGTGCTTCCCTATTCCAGGTTCACGAGAAGGATGTGATTGGTATTGCACATCACCCTCATCAGAACCTGATTGCTACTTACAGTGAAGATGGACTGCTAAAGCTCTGGAAACCCTAATTCAGCTTCTCTTTTTAAACTAGTTTGAGAGCACGTACTTAAAATGAAGACATACTCATGTGTTGCTTTTTTTTTTTTAAGGCCAGCTTTTCTAAGCAAATCATCTGAATTACGCACAAGAATAATTTTGTGAAAATTCATGTTTAAGTAGCGGTTACCACTTTTTATATATTTTCAAGATATTCACTGGGGCAGTCACTTAATGCTGTCAATAATCTTTTACCTGAAGAGCAAAATACTGGTATTCCTAGGGAAAAACTATACTCCTTTGATTATTTGAAATGCTTTGATTGAAATGGACTTCCTGCAGTAAAACTTGTAAATTAGGAACTATCCTAAATTCATTAGCTGTTTACTATCCCACCTTTTTTTTTTTTTTTTTAAAGATGTTAATAAACTTTACACCTTTCTGGAGGCTTTGTTTTTAAATGTAAATAAATGCCTATCTAGTTAAGGCATTTACTTAGAATCAGATTAAGAGTGCGGGACACTGCATTGTATCATCCCTGAAGTCAGTTTCCCATAGGATCTCATTTCACTGCCCTCCCCCAGGGCATTCATTTTTTCTTAATTGCAGGATCCATTATGAGAATTTAGTTTTGGCGTATCTCCTTTGTATGCAGAGGAAGGTTTTTGCATTGAAAATGTGCTGCTGTTCAAGAAAAAAAAAATTACAAGAGATTTAGGAAACAAACTCTGAGCAGTATTTTGCATATGGGTCTTTTCTGTTTCAACCGATATATATGGAATGCCTATGTTGATGTGTTAAGATACTGTGGGTACCATTTCAAGAAAGTGAGCTTATTTATGGAGGCCTTTTATGCCCCATTTCCCCAGTTAGTAGGTATAGGTGAATGAGAATTTTGCAGTCTTAAAAACCTCTGTCACTTGAAATGCAGCCTGATCTGTATTAAAGATGAGCAGTGCCTAGCATGTAAAAATGCTTAATGCTGGCCGAATAATTCTTTAACAGCACTATGAAATCCATCTTTCCCAGTTACACTCCCCAAATTTGGTCTTTTTGCCACAAAACCGTAACTTTTCCACAGAATGTCATTTGGTGTCATTTTGAGAGTTGAACGATAGCTACATGACTGTAGCCTGCCATTCCTGTCAGTGAAGAGCAGCTTTAAGTAAAAGAAGTTAAAGGTGGAAAGAAAAGAGCTCATGCGAAAATTCCTTACAAAAATCAAGAAACCAGTTTGATTTAGCCCATAACCTCATGACTGGCAGTTCAGAGGCCTTCTTTGTGCCAAGGCTCATGGAGAGCAAGAATCTATCAGCATGGGTATACTTATTTCTTCTAGGAATTTTCAGCAAACATCTCTTCTGCTCTTGCATCTAATGCTCAGGATGGTTAGACCAATTTCTGTCACAGGATAGGGGAAAAGCAGCAAGTTAACAGGATTAGTGGTTAAGAGGAAATGTGGAGTTGTTTTGATGATTGGGAAGCATTATCCAGATCTAATCGGTTAGGAAAAGGTTTTCTGGAGTTGACTGTGAAAGGACCATCAAGAGTTCAAGGTAAAGGGCTTTGGTGATCTTAGGGGGAGCCTTTCCAGGCCCTGCAGTGTGCCACAGGTGCAAGGCACGTGCTGCACAAATGGTAAGGTCTGGGGAGACAGGCAGAGAGAGGACTAGTCTACAGGCCTTTAAAGTATCTTTTCTTAAGGAAGTTAATGCACATAACTGGGGAGGAAAAATCTGCCTTTCCCCAGTTTTTTCTTCCAGTCCCTTCTTGGTCATCTCCTCCAGTACAGAAGGCAGGGGGAGCCCTGGGGAGAGACAGAAGTGGTGGAGAGCTTGGGTCAGGCATGACTGAGCAGTGTGGGAACCAGGAAGGGCTCCTGGGCCCTTGCTTGCACCTCCCTCAACCTGGGTTCCTAGAGAGCCACTGCAGCCCATGTATTTGACACTCTCTTGCTCAGTCGTGCCCAACTCTTACGGACCCCATGAACTGGGGCCCTGAAGGCTCCATGGGATTTTCCAGGCAAGAATATTGGAGCATGTTGCCATTTCCTGTTCCTGAGGATCTTCCTGTCCCAGGGACTGAACCTGCATCGCTTGGGTCTCCTGCATTGGTTGGCAGATTCCTCATCACTGCACTACCTGGGAAGCCAAAAACTCAAAATATATGGCATTCAAGTTAACCCCTGCCCCTCAAAACTCCATGAGTTGTTCCATCTCCCACTCAATTGTTGCATTAATGACTCTGGAAAACATTTAATGACTTAGTACTTCACAGCAGTTATTTTTTTCTGAGTCTTAAGTATAGTTAGGTATGATTCAGTGTTGTGTTAACCAGTTATTTTTCAGCTTATATTTCTACCACTAACAGTATTTACTGAGTCCTTCCTATGTGAACTGTTGTTTCTCAGAACTGCTTTATGAGCTCCAGCCTATTGAGTCCCATGATACAAGTGAAGAAACAGGTTGCCAGTGGTTTTATACTTACTCCTAGGGCTCACACATTTTAAAAAGGGTCATTTTCTATCCAAAGAGTCCATGGATGTTTCTCCACATTTGGTTAAGACTTACCTAAACTGAACACAGGTGTAGAGAGGAGTAGAAAGAGATCCATCTAAGTACAGCAGTGGGGTTTAGCAAGCACATACAAACTTGAGAACCAGTAAGTAGACCAGGGGTCCTTTTCATCATCTTTAAGGTATTTCAATGCTTGTTCTGTTGGTCTTTGAAGGTGGCTGAGATAATCAAGTGAAGTGATACTGTTGGGAAAGCATTATTGCTTTGCTCAAGCATTTTTTACTCACTGTGCCTTTATAACCTATGCTTCCTTTTCCCACATTATTTCAAAACAGGAAACTACCAGTATGTTGAAGACAGGAAGCTCCCTTAGTCTGAAACAGACTTGGTATAGCAAGGGCTGCCATTCTTTGACCCTCTACACAGCAATTATAACAATGGTATTACTGTTCTGGTGATTTAATATAACTATATCCCCATGGTGGTGGTGTACGGCCTTGGCTGTATATATGACCATCCTGGTTGCTGAGGCTACACACAGCTCAACTATACCAAAATACCTGAGACACATCATGTTTTGGCCAAGGTTGGGAGCCAGTATTATACACACACAAAAAATCTGATGCTAATTTCACAAGATTTATCACCATGTTCCATCTAAGACCCCCATGGGACATAAAATTAGCTTTTTATTCCCTGCAAGTATAAATGGACAGGGAGCGTCATTAAGGAGGCATCAGGACTAGGGCCAGGGAGCTACACTTCTGTGAATGCACTATTTCTTTGATGACCTTGGCTAGAGTTAAAAAAGAACTTTTGGTGTGCTTTGTTTTTATAGACTACAAACCTGTCAATTTCCGCCTCTCTAGGTTACTACTCTTTCTTCTAGTGATGTCTAAAGATTTCTTACTGTGGTCAAACAAAAGTAAAAGCTTACTCAACCGTTTTTGAGTATATATATATATATATATCTCAGTAGCACTAACCTTATTAACTGTTGTGCAACCATTATTGTTTTCAAACTTAAGTTTCCATTCCTCCCAGCCCTTGGTAATCTGTGTGCAATGAATTTGCCTAGGTAGTTCATATAAATGTAATAAGGCTTTTCTGTTACAAATACATGTATGACACATTTTGTTCATTCACCTGTTAAAACACCAGCATAAGGGTCTTTTCCAGTGAGTCGGTTCTTTGCATCAGGTGGCCCAAGTACTGGAGCTTCAGCATCAATCCCTCTAACAATGTTCAGGACTGATGCTGAAGCACCAACAAGGTACAGGGTTCTAACTTCTTCATATTCTCACTTGTTTCCATTTTGGATTACTAGCTACAAAATGGTGTATGTACCTCACCAGATTTTCATCTTACTTCCCTCATGACTAATAAGTATTAAAGCCTCATGTAAGGATTTTTGTAATTTTTAAAATGTATTTATAAGACAGGTTTATCATAAGAGTTTTTTTTAGACCAATATTTTCCTATCTGAACACTTGCCTGGCCAGATTAAAAAGAGATAATGTAAGAATGATAGGATGGGGAGAAGCTATCAATTAAGACTGTCAGTATGAGAAGAAAGCTGAATGTTTGGGAAATATGCACTTCACACCAAGTTTTAGTCTCCTGTTTTTAACTCGTGTTGTAAGGGGAAGTTAGGTTGTGTAGTACATGTCCATGTTAGAACTGTTTGAAGGCTCCTGATTAAAGAGATACAGAATCAGTAGAACAAGCAAAAACCCACATTCCACTTCAGTGTTTGCAAAAATTCTTTCAAGCCCATCCCATTTGTTGCTCATTACTCATCCCTCCACTTTCACTCTGCACCCTTGTTTAGTATTAAACATCGGAACTATGGTTAAGTAGTACTTTTTTGGTGTTACTCATTTTAGTTAAATGAAACTAGTAATCTTAACTAGTGAAAAGCCAATGCTTTAACCTGGGAAAAAAAAAGCCTGTGGTGACACACTGGACATGCTTTGTAATCAGTATATTAAAGAGACATTCATACATTTCAAGAATTGCTTAAATTCTGATACCAGATTTAAGCTTGTGAACATATGACTTTAAACATACAATTAAAGCTATTCATCATAATTTGCTATACTACCAACATTAAATTACAGTTACTCTGGAGCATAAGTTAAAATGGTTTAAAGTAAGCCTGTAACATACCTACAAAAACACCTTCCTATCTCATACATGCAAATTACTTCTCCATGTAAAGGTCTCATCACTCTAACCTCTAAGTTTCCCTGCTCCAGAAATCTCTACTCTAAGGCTTACTGTGGTCCAAAGGTGGGAGGGCAGGGGGCAAAAAAAGTAACCAAGACCAATAGCTATATATATTAATAAAAGATGGCACAGCAAAAGAAGGGAATGCAATTCTACAAGTGCAAGCCCTCAAGAAGCAGCATATTATGATAAACCCCTTCTTTACAAAGGTATCATTTCTACCACTGATACCACAGGCTAAATTAAATTATACAGCATGCCATCTTCAAGTAACAGTTGAGGCAATAGAATAAATGCAGAAGCATCACAATGAATCCCACTTACTACATACAGACCAACAGTTCTCTACATTAATTTCTTTGTCTGACTGCCAGTTAAACAGTTTTAATTTCATAGCTTAACAATTAAGGGTCATACACTGAAGTCAATACATATACCTGGCATTTCAATCTAAGCTATTCCATGTACATAGCTGAAATCAATTACAAAGTATGGCCTAACAAATGCTAGGGGAAATTTAATTTTAAAGTCGTTTTTACAAGTACTAAACTTATCTTGCACACTGAAGTCATCATACATACAGGGCAAAGTCAGAGCTTTTATATTTGAGTTTATTCTTCATTTAACTTTTAAACACTACTATAGTTGAATATTAAAACAAAAGTAGTGAGCATATTATGATTATAGTCCTTCACTCAATCACTACTGCAAATAAAACACCAGCAGCGAGTGTTATTCACAGGCCCTACTACGAGGTCTGACACTGAACACCACCCCGAGGATGATGCTCATCATCCTCATACGCTTCTCCATTGTAATGGCGCCGTCTTTCCTGATTTGGATCAAAGTCCACTAATTCTACCTGGTCCATTTCATCAGTCTCTTCTACTTCCTTCCTCTCAGGCAGAAGTTTTTCCAGCAAAGAGAGTTTATCAGGAGAGAGAAAGCCATTCTCAGGAAAGTTTACCTATAAAATGAAATTTTTACCGTTTAAATGATTTATTTATCCCTCCTTAGGCAAATTACCATTCACCCATTTTCCCCAGAAAACACACTTGTAACCTGTAACCACACAATTATTTGGTAAATCAGCCAGTCCCAGGTTAGTTAGAACAAATGGTCTAAGACAACATATATCATCTATATTCTGAACCAGAATTCAAGGTAAAGTCTTTAAAAAAAATCCTACTAAATAGTAACTGCACTGTAGCAATCACTTCTATTCAGCAAATACACTTCTACAGAACCCAGCCTAAAACACATTCTAACCCTTTTTAATGGATATTTAAAGAAAGCTATTGATCAAAAAGCAATTTTTAAAATGTTAAATTTTTGGGTCTGAGGTGACTCAATTTAAGGTTAAGGGAAATGGTTGGATTGCTTTAAGAACCAGAGCATTACAGTATTTTGTCAGAAATTCACACTGGCTAACATGCTTCTGTTGTACTTAAAAGATACTAGTAATAGCCTTTCATTAGTAAAATACCCACTTGCCATGCATCCCCTTCCCTACCAGTGATGCAAACAAACCAACTTGATACAAAGAATGTTCAACATGACAGGAGTAATATTAGATCCAGACAAGGGAGAATATAAAATTGGCATTTCTGGCAATTCAGAAACTTATAAAATTTTAATAAGCTCATCATTCTCAAATATTTCTGAAGTACTTTCTAAACTTACCTTAAATTCAATGATTAGGCGACCCTTTTCATATGGCCTACGATAAATTGGCATGCCTTCATTTAGCACACACTTGATATCTCCATGCTTGACAATCTGACCTAAAAACATTAAAGCCAAACTCCTTAAATACAATCACATTTTTATGAGGCAGGGAAAATAAAGAGAGGAACATCCTAGCTCACTGATAGGAATACATTAATGTGAAAACAATCCTGGTTTCTATAAATTTGATTTATAGATTTTCTTGACTCACAAAAGAGTCAAGAATGCACAATCTCAGCTCAGCTCAAGGATGGTTATGTTCTGATCAATACTGAATTGCCACTTTCCTCTATGCCCGTACTAGCTACTAGCAATGAACACCAGAATAGAAAGAAACATTTATCTAGTTACCATACCTGGATGAGAAGTGATGACTATGGTTCGGTTGTCAAGAGTAGATATTGGCTTCTGGAAGCCACACAACGCCTCAACCAGCTGTATGTCCATACACATGAAAAGGTCTTCTCCTCGTCTGTACAATGGAAATGACATATGCTTAGGGCTTTCAAACCACCAATGATTCCAAGTACCAAAATAGACAATTCTGTTCTTAGAAACAAATGGTATATTTCAAAAGATGCCCTTTCTTCCTCATTTTTAAAATGAGCTGAGAACAGGGAACAGCAAATACATGTAACCTGCCAGCAGAGTTTCCTGGACAAGCTTCAGAATCCCTCCACACATTCTAGGCAGTAGAACACATCTCAGACTGGGTCCTGGATAAGTCAGGGTCTATGAAAAGGGGACATGGCCAATTTCAAGGGAACAGTAAGATCTTTATTGATGTACATGAATTAATATAGTGCCTGGCACATTGTGAACTCAACCTTTTATACCAGTACACTTCCTCCTCCTTGTGCTTGCTTTCTTTTCCAATTCATATTAGTAATATCTTTTCATCACACACATCACTCTCCAGAAATACTGAGGATTCACCTCAAATGACAGCATCAAAATTCTGAGCTTGACAGCATTTCCCATTATTATTGAGACACTATTAATTCAAAACTTGTTAAGATGTCACTCCCAATAGCCGCTGTAGTCCTATTCTAGTCAAATGTTGCAACCAAGCTTATCACGAACTCAGGAAATGAAGAAACTGTTAAGAGCTTTAAGGCACATATTTCAAAATTAGTTTTGAAAAAAATTTATTAAAAAAACCTGGGAGCTAAATTTTGTCATGGGATGCATTCCCTAATCCACCTGCTTATACAACACATCTTCTAATTGAAGCATATCCTTCAAAACCCGATCAGGCAACAATTTATGTAAATTTAGACACAAAAACAATCTGATTCTTTGAAACACTAATGATTTAAAATCATTTATAAAAGACATACATAGTCTCATTCTTCTGCTATACTTTTCTAGGTTATTTCCAAAAACTGTTCTAAACCTAATGAAAAGCTCATTCAAATTAGAGGAAAAAAAAATAATCCCAAATAGGCAAGATGTCAGTTTGAGTATTTTATAAATTTTTACCGAGTAAAAACAGCATGGTCCTTCTGATCTAAAACAATGATAATATCTCCTGGCTCCAGTCCTGGTTCTTGGTCTCCTTCACCATGGAATGTTATCTTCTGGCCATCTTTCATGCCTAAAAACAAAAGGCTAATTTTACACTCTTAACATCTAACTAAGATCAGGGTCCCTACTAAGAAACATAAATGCGGGACTTCCCTGGTGGTCCAGTGGCTAAGACTCCAGACTCCCAACTCAGGGGCCCCAAGTTCAATTCCTGGTCAGGGAACTAGATCACACATGCTGCAACTAAGACTTGGTGCAGTCAAATGAAGAAATAAATAAATATTAAAAAAAAAAAAAGAAACACAAACGCATGTTTGTGTGTAAGTCTGTGGATGCTCAAGTTGCAGAGAATTTACCAGAAATGCTCACATGCTTAGATCAATCCAACTTCTTACTGAAGAAAGTGATCATAATGGAGAACACAAATTCTAGAGGCAAACAAATCAAACCTCAAATCTCAGAGCTGCTATTTATTACTAGGCAGGATTACCCTGGGGAAGCAAGTTGCATAACCTTCCTAAGCATCAGCTTTCCCACAGAGACCTACCTCTCCATCACAGCTCTTGTGAGGACTGAAGAAAAAGGTCTATGCTGGCGCCAATCAGTGACTGGCAAACATAACCATAAATGCTTTACTATTTCAATTTCATTAATTTTAAAAAACAGTCTATTAAATGTAACAAGCATAAGTCAGACTTTCTTCCCTTTATTGTATTAGAAGTAATATGAAACTGAAAAAAAATTTTAAATCCATACTATTTTCATTGAATGATTTTTAATCTTTTAAAAAAGGATAATTTTTAAAATCCTTTTTAGATACTTTCAGACCATTTTCCAATAAGCTAACATTTCTTAAAGGTCAACAAATTTACTGAGATTTCTTCCCTCTGGCTCAGTAAGTTCAGTAAGAGCTTACTTAGCTAACCTTTACAAACAACTCGTGTGTTTGCAGATCATTTACACTGCAGTAATGGCTCTGGATTTCCTGAATGAAAGATCACTGACATCACCAACAAGAGCAACTTTGTTTTAGTTTCTATCATGGAAAGTATAAGATGTATACAAATAGCCAACAGTAGAACAAATCCCTATTTAACATCAATCTAGATCCGTAATTATCAGTTCATGACTATTTCATTTATTACACACTTTTCCACCCACATTTCCTACATATACTTCAAGCAAAATCCAGACATACCAATTAACCTAAATACTTTCAGTATGTACCTCTATGAAGAGATGGACTTTATAATATCAGTATTATACACTGACAAAAATAAACATGTCACTCATGAAGCAAATGGAGAAGGAAATGGCAACCCACTCCTGTGTTCCTGCCTGGAGAATCCCATGGACAGAGGAGACTGGTGGGCTGCCGTCTGTGGGGTCACACAGAGCAGACATGACTGAAGCGACTTAGCAGCAGCAGCATGAGGCAAAGTAACTGTCTTGCTACACTAGTGACGCAATTAAACTCAGATCTAAGTTTTACTGGTTTTTTCAACAAGGTTAAGATTACGCGCAGGGGCTTACCTGGCAGTTCAGTGATTAAGACTCTGCTCTTTCACTGCAGGGGGTGCAAAGGAGGAACTCAGATCCCACATATAGTGTGGCATGAGGTTGGGGCTGGGGGGGTATAGGCAAATGTAACATTCATATATGGTTTCACTTAGTACTAAATGCCCTCCTGAGTACATATCGTTGGTATCAAGAAGAGGATTTTACCAGATAGGGAGACATTCAAACCCTACCAAACATGGACCAGTTAAGGAGAAAAAAAATTGAAAAAGAGGAGTACTGAGTCACATGGGAGACTACCATTGCAGGGGCCTAAATTAATGTATATATTACATGTAATAATAGTTTCATTTAAAAATAGCTAAGTCTGAAGGATCCATCCATGTTGATTATTTCAAACTAAGTATAGCACAATTTACTCTGGGGCTGTATACACGTTTCCAAATTTCTACAATGAATATGTACTGCTATAATACATTTTAAAGGATTTTAAAATAAACTGACAAAATTAAGGAATAGCCAAAATAAAAAAAATCCTAAAAGTATTTAAAGTTTTAGGTTATAATCCAAGAGGCAGAAACAGGTATGTTTACCTAATCTGTAGAAATCATTATAAATATTCATAGTCTGCTGCTGGTGCTGCTAAGTCGCTTCAGTCGTGTCCGACTCTGTGCGACCCCATAGACGGCAGCCCATGAGGCTCCCCCGTCCCTGGGATTCTCCAGGCAAGAACACTGGAGTGGGTTGCCATTTCCTTCTCCAGTGCATGAAAATGCAAAGTGAAAGTCTAAGTTCTTACAAATTAGTAAATCAAAAACACACATCCATTATTACCCCAACAGTTCGTACGAAACTATCCCCAATTATGATAGTTTTACATCATAATTACAGAATGTAGAATATAATTAATCAAAATAGAAAAGTGGCTCAGAACTCACCTTTGTCGATATGAACTTCTAGAATTTTCTTTTCTCGAACTATCTTCCTTCCATTGCAGCTTTTACATCTATCTTTAGGACTGATCCGCTCCCCATGGCCCTGGCACTCCATGCAGACAGACTGAATTTGCTGAACCATTCCAGGTCCTATCTGATGAATTCTTATTTGCATTCCAGTACCTCGGCAATTGGGACAGCATTCTACCGCTCCTTTTTTACCACCTCGGCCTAAACAGTTTAAAAAAAGAATGTTTGAATTTAGTGTTGGACATAGTGATTAATGTTCTAGTGAGACAGTCCCTGAACACGCCACTTCATAAATATTTTCAAGGTATGATGGAATGCTGCTTTTAAAAACTACAATTCAGGCTTTTTGATAAAATATTGCCACATCAGCTTCAGTTATCATTATAAACATCTTGACTGCTATTTTTCTCAATAAACTATTTCAGTATTTTGGATTTTAAACATATGTTCCCAAAGCACAGTTCTTAAGAGTACTTCAACTGATGAACGAGAACATTTCAGTTCCCTCTCATTAGAAAACACTGCATTTTCAACAAATAACTTTTATTTATTAAAAAAAAAAAAAAGATTCACATCACAGCCAGTAATTTCACCGTTGACTACCCCAAAAGAGAACATTGCTAAGTATTAAGATTATGAAGCCACTGGACTGCCTCAAGTTCTAGAGGGGTTAAGAAGTACTCATCTCTGAACAATGTTGAGTAGAAAGACACCAAATTACATCAATTCCACCCTGCATTCAAAACACACACATAAAAGTGCTAATAATTTGCTGTTATTTCTGAAAGAGGTTCAGGTGGTTTTCATATTTGCACGCACAGTATCTGCCAGTTTTATATACCCAGAAAGGTTTCAGTTCCATTTTGAACCATGAATGTTAAGACATACCTTCACATTTGTCACAAATCACATTCTTTTGCAGAGCTAGTTTTCTTGTTGCACCATTATATAAATCTTCTAAAGTTACTGTAAGTTGATGGACAACGTTTTTACCTATAACAAAACATTCCTCATTTAAAATACTGCTTGCAAACAGCCCTTGCAGCAAGACCCAGCACAGCCAAAAATAAGTAAAATTTTAGAAAGCTACATCCTGTGTTCAATGCACTGTAAAAACGGTAAAGGAAAATCAAAGATGAGCCTTATGGGTTCACATATAATCTAACTGTGGTGTAACTTCAAATAAGGAAAATCAGGTGAGATTAAGTAACACATATGGATGTAGTTGTGGCCCTCCTATGTCAACCAAAAACATTAACTGCAAAAATCATTTGAAAAAACTCATGTTACTTGAATAGACACATCTCACAATAGTTTAACCCAAACTGTTTTTCTGTTCTAGTATATTCCTTGACTCATGTATTATATTGAGCGACATGACCAATTACAACATCCAAAACTCTTCAGCACACTAAAGTTCCAAAAACTTATCAAGTTTGGCCAGGGAAGCTGATGTATTTATTCAGTCTCCAAAGAATATCAATTCCTACTTCTTCTTGAAGTAGGAACAGCACATTTACTGCTGAGCTGACTGTTTAAAGGCTAGATTTCTCATTCTTTATCACAGTGCTTTCCAACAGAACTTTCTGCAGTAAGGGAGCAGTTTTATACCCTCTGCTAGCCAATACAATAGCCAGTAGTCACACGTGGTTACTGAGCATGTAAATATGGCTATTACAAACTAAGTAACTGACTTTTTATTTTTCTTTGAAGAAATCTAAATTTTATATTGCCAGGAGCTACGAAGGAATGGCATATCTCATCTAGAAATGGGAAGTGGAAGGTGGAGATTATATAAGAACAGAGGCTACAGAAATGTAGTGACCTGTCAATAGTTAATAAGTTCCTAGCTAGTGATTCTTTCACAATGACTTTATCTACCAGGAAATACTTTCGCTTAAGATCTTGAACTATCTCCACAATATGTATAATGAACATTTTTAGTTTCCAATCAAAAGTAAAGTACCATTAACTATAACCTTCTGCTCCTGGACCCACCTTTTGTTTCTGTATCAAATTCCACATAATTGGTTCTGCCATGCTAAAAGCTGCCCTTCTTACTTCAGTGCTTTATAGAGTACAGGGAAGGAATAAAACTTCTAAAATTTAAGCAAATTTTTTTCAATATCATACTACAGAAAATGACCTTTCATCAATTTAAGACATGTAGTAGTTCGCCAATCGATTTTGAATGGAAATTGTTTAAATTTCTAAAAAAAAAAAAAAAAAAAAGTAACACATACCCCTTTCAAGAAAATCTGAATAAAAATGTCCAGTCACGAGACTTCTCTGGTAGTCCAGAGGCCAAGATTCCATGCTCCCAATGCAGGGGGCCTGGGTTTGATCACTCATCAGCAAAACTAGATCCTACGAGCCACAACTAAAAAGATCCTGGATACTGCAACCAACACCCTGTGCAGCATTAAACACACACAATTCCCAGTCTTTTGGAATCCAAAAACACTCAAAGAAGAAATTTAATAGCCTGCCCATTCCTTCTAGAATGGGCTCTACCCATTAGTTTGTATAAACCACAGTGGGAACAGAGTAAGATGAACTCTAACCAAAACACTGTACTCCTATGAGCAGTATTTCTACAGTCCAGAAATCACATGTTAAAGGCACATATTTTGATGTAATAAAACTTAAGAAAGATTAAACAGACAGCAGGCCATTTGGAGGCAATGAACCTGTGTTCCAGTGAAGACTGAGGGCACGGCTATATATGACCTTGATAAAAATTTAGAATTCTGATACGTAATTTTCTTTCGACAGGATAAAACCATTGCACTTCCCACTGGGGTTGAGGATCAAATAAAATCTGTGAAAAAGGTTTTGAAAATTATGTTCTTACACTTCAAGAAGCCGTGTATACTCCCAACACCTTTAGACACACTTTTTAGTACTTGACTGGCTTAGCTATTTTTAGTTTCATCAAAACTCATTTAAAAAACTATTACCATAGGTTAGTGTACATTATACTAACAAGTAAACAAGCATTTAATAGTTGAATTCTCAAGAATCTGCTTTGACTAAAAGGGCTAACTTTAGTTTGCTACATGTAGACTAGGTTATTCTTACCTCTCCTCTCTCTCTGCATCCTGCCTCCTCCTCCGAAAAACATATCAAAGATGTCCATGGGGGAGCCAAAACCACCACCTGCTCCACCTTCTTTAATTGCCTGTTCTCCTCCTTTGTCATATAATTCCCTTTTCTTTGCATCAGAGAGCACTTCGTAAGCTTGAGAAATCTGTTTAAACTGTTTGAGAAAAAGGGGATAAATCTCACTCAAAAAGGACAGCTACTATATTAAACATAGTTTCACGTTGTAATTGAAATACTATACACCTGACAAGAAGGATTCAACTATATTATGGGTGTACTACTTGCCTTCTCGCCCTCATTTGGATTCTTATCAGGGTGGTACTTCAAGGCCAGTTTCCTGTAAGCCTTTTTCAATTCTTCTTGGGTGGCATTGGGTTTGACCCCCAAAACATCATAATAAGTGGTTTCTTTCACCATTTTCTACAGCCTAAAACAAGAAAGCTCAATTTTAACCGACTTTCAACTGATAATTTTAATTAATAAAATCAAGAGTTCAGGCAGAGAAATTTATTCTTTGACAAATCTGGTAAGACCACCACTTTCCTTAAGTTTCACAGAGAAAGTAACAATTCCTCTGGTAACTCACCCGTAAATCCTAACAAACTAACTATAACCTAACAATCACCAGGGAATTCAAAAACCTCCTGTAGCGCTGGTTTCCACCTGGAAGGGTCCATACTAACTCGACTACTATCTGGATTCTTTCTGTTCCCCTTCCCAAGTAGCGACAGAGGGCAGCACAGAAAAGGGGTATTAACAGGTTCAGTCCACTATCCTTCTCTTTGGTAAACCTGATAAACCATACATTTCCAAGAAAAAACACTTTGGCACAAGGTGGGGGGTAGTGTTTTATGAAACTGATAAAGAACACTAGCTCCCCTTCCCGGTCAGTCTCTTTCTCAATCACAGAAGAGAGTAGCTCCTCTGTTTTGACCGAACCCCTCTCGCCCTCACAAGCCAGCATAGTTTACACGCTGTTAGGTTTTTCCCTTGCATTCAGGGCCGACCGTTACGGTTTCCTTCCTTTCCCCTTCCCGGATGGAAGGGGTGGGAGAAACCCAGCACTCAACAAAGAGGAGGAGGAGAGACCAGAGAAACGAAAGCCGCAGCCTCCGCCCGGCTCCTCCCGCAGCCCCTCGCCCCACGGGTCCTTTCGCGCGTGCGCGCAGGGTCGCCCCCTCCCCCCACCCCTCACTCCCCCCACCCACCCAGCGAGCGCCGGCAGAGGAAAAGCCGGAGGCGGCAGATCCTTGGAGACCTCAGGAGGGGTGGAAAAAGCTTCAGGAAAGGTCTTGGGCCCACTCGCTGCGCGCCGGCAAGGGTTGCCGGGGTACCCCCGCGGCCCTCCATAAGGGGACTCGAGGATACAGGAACCGACAACCCTCCTGCCCACGCGGAGCCAACCGCCTCCCGACCGCAGCTCTATCCAGCTTCCCAGCGCCGCCTGTGGCGCCAGACTTGGGACGAGGGGACGCGCGAGGGCTGAAACTCACCGGTGAGCGGGCCGATGCCGGTGTGGGGGAGCGGGAAGGAGCGCGTTGCTGTGCGCAGCTCGGGCAGCCGCCGCTCCTCCGCCTTTCACCGAGCGTTCTGGAAAGTTCCGGCCGGCGCGCCGCAGCAGTCTCCTTTTGTAGCCGAGCCTAGCCGCGTCACCCGCCGGAAGTCCCGCCCCTCCCGCCGCTGCCACCGCCCCGCGGTTACCTGGGCAACGGCGCGGGGGGGGTGCTCTGGCGGGGAGGAGTTGTGCGGAAGGGCCTTGTGGGGATGGGCGTAAGCTTGGGTTCGCAACGGTCGTGGAACTTTCTGGATCCCCTTCTTCCAGCTAGTGGGCCCGCAAGAGCCGGGATTGCCCTGGAGCGCTGCAGTTCTGGGTCACCTCCGGATTCCCAGATCAGTGGGGCCCTTGCCGCTGGCTAGAGCGCGCGACATTTGGGAACTGGGCCCCGGGCAGGGGCCGTGTGCTGCAATGGAACCTCTCAGAACAAAGCCCCGCTGCTCCGCCTCCCCGCCGGCGCCTCTTTCCTCGCCTCAAACCGGCTTAGTTTCTTATTTCTTAGCCTTGAGGTTCTGGGAAACTGCCGGTACGAAATGCTAAGCAGTACGATCTTGTGGCCCCGATCAATCAGACGCGCAGTCCATGGCCTGGTAATTCGCGAAACTGCGAAGTTGGAAGAGCTCTTAGTGCGAGTCTAGACCCCTATATACACTTTATTTTCATGCAGCACACGTTTGCAATACTCTGGTACAAACCTTGGGCCTTGGAGTTTCTGGCCTGTCGTTCCTCCGGTTTGGTTAGCTCAGGACACAGTAACACAAAAGAATGACTAGCAAATAGCATTAATTATTTGACTTAACGTGTTCAGTGCTACCAGTCTGTGAATTTGGAACTCTAATAGCCTGAAATGAGTCCTTGGGGCTTTCTAGTCTTGAGCGCGGGACACAGTGGAAATTGGGCTCTGTGTGCTTCAACAGTAAACACGGGATGACCTGGCACCGAGGAAGACTGAGATGCAAAGTTGAAAAAGCCCGCTTCACGTCGTTTTAGATGTTAGGAGGGAGACACGCAAGTCAACGAACTGTAGGGGAACCCCAAGGTAGAGGTCAGCATGGGAGAGGTCTGATGGAACAGAGGAAGCTGTGGGGAAGTCGCAGTTGTGAAGAAAGGAGTGTTCCCAGCAAGGACGCAGTACAAGGGAAGGCTGAGGTTAAGGTGTGAAAGAATATTATGATATTTTTAGGAAATTGCAGACACTTGAATATAGACAAAAGTTGAGAGCTGGAGTGACCGGAGGTAAGGCTTCAGAAAGTGAAAGGGAAGTCACTCAGTCGTGTCTGACTCTTTGCGACCCCATGGACTGTAGCCTACCAGGCTCCTCCATCCATGGAATTTTCCAGGCAAGTGTACTGGAGTGGGTTGCCATTTCTTTCTCCAGGGTATCTTCCCGACCCAAGGATGGAACCCAGGTCTCCCGCATTGCAGGCAGACGCTTTGCTGCTAAGTCACTTCAGTCGTGTCCAACTCTGTGTGATCCCACAGACGGCAGCCACCAGGCTCCCCCGTCCCTGGGATTCTCCAGGCAAGAACACTGGAGTGGGTTGCCATTTCCTTCTCCAATGCATAAAGTGAAAGGGAAGTCGCTCAGTCGTGTCGGACTCTTAGCGGCCCCATGGACTGCAGCCTACCAAGCTCCTTCATCCATGGGATTTTCCACAACCACCGGCTGGTGTATGTTTCTGAACTAAAGATGACGAGGCGGACCGCGGTGGGTGTGCCCCTAACAAACAGCCGAGAACTCTGGTGCAGGAGCACCATCCCACGTCTTTAGCAAGAGGATTTGCTGCTGGTGTTAATTTTATTCTGTTGAGGCTGTTTAGTTTGGCTTCTCTGTATCTATTGATTGCCTATTTTGAGAAAAATGAAGGTGTTTTTATAAAGAAAAATAAAAAATAAACTATACTGGAGGCATTCCTCCACACTTAACACTTTAAATTGTAGCTTTCTGCATTTTCCAAATGCACTTTTCCACGTGTCTGTGCTTGTGCTAAGGCTGACAAACACCTGACATTTCTGTTCTTAGATGTTACCTTCTTCTCTATCACCTTATGTATAAAGGGTTTTGTTTCTTTAAGCATCCATTACTAAAAGTCTAGTATTGCCAGGAAGTGAGCTGCTGCTGCTCCTGCTAAGTCATGTCAGTCGTGTCCGACTCTGCGACCACATAGACAGCAGCCCACCAGGCTCCCCCGTCCCTGGGATTCTCCTGGAAAGAACACTGGAGTGGGTTGCCATTTCCTTCTCCAGTGCATGAAAGTGAAAAGTGAAAGTGTAGTCGCTCAGTCGTGTCCGACTCTTCGCGACCCCATAGACTGCAGCCTACCAGGCTCTTCTGTCCATGGGGTTTTCTAGGCAAGAGTACTGGAGTGGGGTGCTATCGCCTTCTCCGAGGAAGTGAGCTACAACTTGATAATATAAAAATCACTTAAGTCATTTACCCACCCCTCAAAGATAAATGTCAATAAAAGAAGAGTATTGAGGTGCTAAGTAGGGGGAATCTTGCCTTGTCCAGATAAGTATCCCCTGCAGAGACGCCAACAATTGTGAAAACATGGACAATATTAATAGAAAGCAGTAAACAATAAATCTCGTTCATGTGTTATGTGGGCCTTGAAGTCCTCCTAAATTTAGTGTAATCTGTGTGAATCCAACACTGGTTAACCACATGAAATACCATCAGATGGTATATAGCAAATCACTTCAACCAAGTTTCCATGATCAGTGTTGCCATGGCTAGTGTTTCTTAAATGTTACCATGTTTAGTGTTTCTTTTTGCCTGAGAAAACCAATAGAATTCCCACAAGTTTTAGAAAGATGCCTGTGTACTCATTCGGTTCATCTCTACCTCCTTGTGACCCTATGAACTGTAGCTGACCAGGCTCCTCTGTCCAAGGGATTCTCCAGGCAAGAATACTGGGGTGGGTCGCCATGCCTTACTTCAGGGAATCTTCCTGACCCAGAGATGGAACCTGAGTCTCTTATGTCTCCTGCATTGGCAGGCGGATTCTTTACCACTAGCACCACCTGGGAAGCCCCTTTAGAAAGATGAAAATTTGATAACTACAAATTTGAAGGTACCTTCTTGGGACTGAAACAGTAAGACTGAAATATGACACTGAAAATATTTTTAAAATCTGGTATGCTTAACTCCTTTTCTTTCTGGCTGCTATGCTGTGCTTAGTCAGTCATGTCCAACTCTTTGGGATCCCATGGACTATAAGCCACTAGATTCCTCTGTCCATGGGGATTTCCCCAGGCAAGAATACTGGCATGGGTTGCCATGACCTCCTCTAGGGGATCTTTCCAATCCAGGGATGGAACCCAGGTCTCCTGCATTGCAGGCAGATTCTTTACTGTCTGAGCCACCAGGGAAGTCCAAAAGTACTGGAGTGAGTAACTTATGCCTTCTCTAGGGGATCTTCCCCACCCAGGAATCGAACCAGGGTCTCCTGCATTGCAGGTGGATTCTTTGCAGCCGAGCTACCAGAGAAGGCCCATAGAATATTATAAGTTAATTCTTTATTAAGAATAAAATGGAACTTTTTGGTTAAATAAGAAAACTATTTGCTTGTATGTGTATAGATTATTTCAGAAAGATACCCCAAACTAATAATATGGTTTCCTGTGGAGAGAGCTAGGTGCTGGAGAGAGGCGAATGAGAGAGGAAGACATTTCACAGTATACCTGTTTATACTTTTGAAGTGTTTAACCCATTTGACTATAGTACTTAATTAAAAAATTAAGCTTAAAAAAGTATAAAATTTCTTCCTCCCAATTCAAGTTTTGAACTAGTATCTTGTCATTCCAGAAGCAGTTAGGTGATTCTTATTTGCCTTAAAAAACATCATTACAAGGAATTTCCTAGAAATAGGATCATACATGCTGCTTGCAATTTGCCCCTTTCATTTAATTTATTGTGGCAGGACAAATAAGTCTAGCTTGTTATTTTTTACGAGTGTATAATGTTTAGTATGCAAGCACTTTAACCATTCTGCTATTAATAAGCATGTTGACAGTTTACACTGTTCTGTGAACAGTGTTGCATAGAAATTCTCAAATACAGCTTTAGGCACTTCTGCAAGTATTTCTGTAAGACATCTGAAATTGCTGTGTGAACGTGAATGCAGATTTAAATCAAATAAATAATTTTCCACATCAGTTTGTGCCTGTCAGTAATGGCCAGTGTGGGGGAGTTCTATCTTTTTTTGTCTCACCTAAGTTTAAAGATTAAAAAGTGATATCTATTGTTTTAATCTGAGTTTCTTGAATAGAGTAATTAGCATTGTTGAAATGTTTACTGACTCTTCTTCTGCCATGTGTCTATTCTTGTCATTTGACTGTTTTTCTGTGGTGTCCCTCCACTGTTTTAATGATATATGATAGCTCTTTTATATTAAGGATAGTAGTGTTAATGTGTCATATGTGGCAGTTATTTTCTCTAGTGTTTTGTAGCTTTCAACTTAGTACCTATATATACTTTGTAAAGTTTTTAATTTTTTTTGCCATGCCATGCAGCTTGCAGGATCATAGTTCCCCAACCAGGGATTGAACCTAGGCCCTGTGCAGTGAAAGAGTGAAGTCCTAACCACTAGACTGCCAGGAAATTTCTTGAAGCTTTTAATTTTTATGTAGGTAAGTTTCAATTCTTTCTTTTTGCCTTCTCATTTCTTTTCTTCTCTCTGCTTTCCCCCCTCATACTTCTCCTCATTTGCTATGTTTAAAAGCCTTCACCAATCCAATCTTGTAAATTTGTTCTCCCAGGTTTTCTTCTAGTACTTTCATGGTTTCATTTTTCATAGTTAAATCTTTATTCCATCTGAAAGTTCTTTTGTTATAAGGACTGAGGATTATTTGTAATTAGCTGAACTTTGTTTTTCTCCAAATAGTGAACTGGTTTGTCTATTTTAATGTTCAGTTTCTCTTAATTCATGTCAAATGCCATTTTTATCATGTACTAAATTTCCTTAAAATACATTTTAGTGTCTGGTAGGCCCCTTTCCCCTCATTGCTCCTTCTTTTTACAATTTTCCTGGCATTTTTTAGTATTTTTCTTCTTCTGCATGAGCTTAGGAATATTTCTGGCAGATTCCCCTAACATCCCAGTGTGATTTTTATTGTGATTACAGTACTTTTATATATCAGTCAGTTTGGGAAGAATTAACTTGTTCATAATGTTGAATCTTCCTCTGTGTAAACAAGTTATCTTGCTGTGTCTTCTGCATTGGTAGGTGGATTCTTTACCACTGAGCCACCAGGGAAGCCCATGTTATAGTTTGATTTGCATTTATTAATAATTAGTGATGTTGAACATCTTTTCATGTGCCTACTGGGCATTTATATGTCTTCTTTGGAGAAATGTCTAGTAATGTCTTCTGCCCATTTTTCAATTGGGTTGTTTGTTTTGTTGTTGTTGTTGTTGAGTTGTTTGAGCTGTTAATTTATTTTAAGATTAAGCCCTTGTCAGTCACATCATTCACAAATATTTTTTCCCATTCTGTAGGTCTTTTTTTTTTTTTTTTATGATTTTCTTTTCTGTGTAAAAGTTTGGAAGTTTGATTAGGTCCCATTTGTTTGTTTTTATTTCCATAGCTTCGGAGACTACCCTAAGAAAATATTTGTGTGATTTATGTCAGAGAATGTTATGCTCTTTTCTAGGAATTTTATGGTACCATGTCTTATGTTTAAGTCTTTAAATCATTTTTGAGTTTATTTTTGTGCATGGCGTGAAAGTGTTGTAACTTCATTGATTTGCACGCAGCTGTCTAACTTTCCCAGCACCACTTTGCTTAAGAGACTCTCTTTTTCCCCTTTTATATTTTTGCCTCCTTTGTCAAAGATTAATTGACCGTAGGTGTGTGGACTTATTTCTGGGCTCTTTATTCTGTTCCAGTGATCCGTATGTCTGTTTTTATATCAATACCACACTGTTTTGATTGCTGTATACTTAAAACAACAACAACAACAACAACAACCAGGTCCTGATCATTTCTTCTTAAAGGTGCTTTCTGTTGCTGTCACAAATGAGTTGTATGAGCTTTTGGTCTCCTTTCTTACCATTATAATTTATTTCAGTAGTGTGCTCTGTAACTCTCACCAGATCACAGGTATCCATGGAGATAGCTGGAAATAACTGGAGGCATGGTAGGAGCCAGTTTCATAAGGGCTTGAGAATTACGCTAGAATTTTTTCTTGAAAGCTCTTAAGAGATACTGGAAGAGTTTAGGGATAGGGTGATATAACATCTAACAGCTGATTTTTCAGGGGGAGTACCTGTGAGGCACTGTGCTAAACTCTATAAATGTTGTCATATTTTAGTCACAGCAACTTTGTTTTACAGATGATTTGATCATATTTACAGTTTAGAACAACCATTTAGATGTTAATTTGGAGGATGGATTTATAGGAAGCTTTTATGATGAGAGATTAGATTAAAATTGGTAAGGCTGGAACTTCCCTGGTGGTCTAGTGGTTAGGACTCCGTGCTTCTAATGCTGGGGGCACAGGTTCGATCCCTGGTTGGGAAACTAGGATCCTACAAGCTGTGCAGTGTGGGCAAAAAAAAAAAAAAAAAAAAAAAGTAAGGCCTAAGGCCTGTATAGTAGAAATGGAGAGCGAGGGAAAAATAAATATGAAGGTAGAATCTGCAGGTCATGGTGACAGGATGCCAAGCTGATGGAGAAAGAGTCATGGCTGACTTCCAGCTTTCTGTCCTGAGCAAGAGGATGGTTGGGGACACCCTTTCTGAGATGGGGAGACCTAAAAGACGAGAAATAGGAGACAGTGATGGGGTCAGAGTTGGAGGGGAGGAAAGATGAGGGGAGTTTTGGGTGTGTTGAATTACTGCTATACTTTTTTTCTTTAAAAAAGAAAGAAAAATTTTATTAGAAAGCACAAAATGGAAAGTAAATTCTAGCTAAAATGCAATTTTAAATGCTTTTATGAATTAAATTTCTTACAATGCTTAGGTTTCAACTGACTGTGAGGCCTAGTGGGGTTGGAAAAATTTTTTTTTTCTTTCGAGTGTCACGGATTTGTTCTGGTTTTCAGCTTTATCTCTCGGACTACACATGGTCTCAGTCTTCTTTATGAACTGTTCTCCCTTCCAACCCTCAGGTACCTAGTTGTTAGTTTGTAAATAAACTTTTAATTTTGAAACAGTTTTACATTTATAGAAATGTTGCAAGGATAGTACAGAGAGTTCCTGTATACCTAACACCCAGTGTTCCCTGCTGCTGCTAAGTCACTTCAGTCATGTCTGACTCTGTGCGACCCCATAGACAGCAGCCCACCAGGCTCCCCCATCCCTGGGATTCTCCTAGCAAGAACACTGGAGTGGGTTGCCATTTCCTTCTCCAATGCATGAAAATGAAAAGTGAAAGAGAAGTCGCTCAGTTGTGTCCAACTCTTAGCGACCCCATGGACTGCAGCCTACCAGTCTCCTCCGTCCATGGGAGTTTCCAGGCAAGAGTACTGTAGTGGGGTGCCAGTGCCTTCTCCTGGTACAGTTGTCACAACTAATGATCTAAAATTGTTACTGATACATTATTATTAACCAGAGCCCATTCTTTTTTTAAACTGAGACATAGTTGACATATAATATTACATAGTTTCAGGGGTATAACAGAATGTTTTGATAATTGTATACACTGAAAAGTGATCACCATAGCATCACTATACAAAGTTACAATTTTTCTTTTAAAAAAAAAATTTACTTATTTGTCTGCATCTAGTTATGGCACTCAAGACCTTTAATTTTGGCATGTGGGATGTAGTTCCCTGTGTGTATGCAGTGCTAAGTCACCTCAGTTCAGTTCAGTCGCTCAGTTGTGTCTGAATCTTTGCAACCCCATGAATCGCAGCACGCCAGGCCTCCCTGTCCATCACCAACTCCCGGAGTTCACCCAAACTCTTGTCCATCGAGTCGGTGATGCCATCCAGCCATCTCATCCTCTGTCATCCCCTTCTCCTCCTGCCCCCAATCCCTCCCAGCATCAGAGTCTTTTCCAATGAGTCAACTCTTTGCATGAGGGGCCAAAGTATTGGAGTTTCAGCCTCAGCATCAGTCCTTCCAATGAACACCCAGGACTGGTCTTTAGGATGAACTGGTTGGATCTCCTTGCAGTCCAAGGGACTCTCAAGAGTCTTCTCCAACACCACAGTTCAAAAGCATCAATTCTTTGGCACTCAGCTTTCTTCACAGTCCAACTCTCACATCCATACATGACCACTGGAAAAACCATAGCCTTGACTAGATGTACTTTTGGTGGCAAAATAATGTCTCTGCTTTTGAATATGCTATCTAGGTTGGTCATAACTTTCCTTCCAAGGAGTAAGCGTCTTTTAATTTCATGGCTGCAGTCACCATCTGCAGTGATTTTGGAGCCCAGAAAAATAAAGTCTGACACTGTTTCCCAATCTATTTCCCATGAAGTGATGGGACCAGATGCCATCATCTTAGTTTTCTGAATGTTGAGCCTTAAACCAACTTTTCACTCTCGTCTTTCACTTTTATCAAGAGGCTCTTTAGTTCTTCACTTTCTGCCATAAGGGTGGTGTCATCTGCATATCTGAGGTTATTGATATTTCTCCCGGCAATCTTGATTCCAGCTTGTGCTTCTTCCAGCCCAGTGTTTCTCATGATGTGCTCTGCATAGAAGTTAAATAAGCAGGGTGACAATATACAGCCTTGACGTACTCCTTTTCCTATTTGGAACCAGTCTGTTGTTCCATGTCCAGTTCTGACTGTTGCTTCCTGACCTGCATATAGGTTTCGAAGATGCAGGTCAGGTGGTCTGGTATTCCCATCTCTTTCAGAATTTTCCACAGTCTATTGTGATCCACAGAGTCAAAGGCTTTGGCATAGTCAATAAAGCAGAAATAGATGTTTTTCTGGAACTCTCTTGCTTTTTCGATGATCCAGAGGATGTTGGCAATTTGATCTCTGGTTCCTCTGCCTTTTTTAAAACCAGCTTGAACATCTGGAAGTGAGTCACCTCAGTCATGGCCAGTTCTGTGAGCCTATGTACTGTAACCAGCTAGGCTCTTCTGTCCATGAGATTGTCCAGGCAAGAATACTAGAGTGGGTTGGCATGCCCTCCTATAGAGGATCTTCCCGACCCAGGGATGGAACTCGAATCTCTATGCCTCCTGTGTTGGCAGTCGGGTTCTTTACCACTAAAGTCAACTGAGAAGCCCCCTAGTTCCTTGACCAGGAATAAAACCTGGGCCCCCATGTTCACTCCCTGATTCGGGAACTAAAATACTGCAAGCCGCAATGCATGGTTGGTAAAAAATAATTGAGAATTTCAGGATAGTGACAGCAGAGCATTAAATCAAGCATGAGGCCCTTCTGAGCATGAGACCCTGTTTGACAGCATATGACACAGCAGGTAACTGGCCCTGAGTAGACGTAGTAAGTAAAGAGGGCCAATATTAAAGCAGAGGAAGTGGGATTGGAGATTACAGAGCTGTAATGCAAGATACTAAAGAGGTAAGCCTAAGGAATTGATTGATGATTAGATGTGGCAGGTGAGTGGGTGGATAAAATACGGAGTGTTAAGTTTCAGATGGGATAATGCTATTCACTGACAAGGAAATCAGAGAACCAGGTTAGCTTTGAGGGGAAAATAATGAGTTCGGTTTTAAACATAGTAACATTTATATTAAATGTTACAAGTATCTATAGAAAAAGAACAGGAGAATACAATTGGAACTGATAGTACTTACCTCTGATGTTGAGGACCAGGTAGGAGGTGGCCGTTGGCTGGGAATGTTAGCCTTTTAATGAAAGAATCCATGCGTTTCTTGTATAATTAAGAAATAATATTTTTATTCATGAAAATCAAGTCACAAAGTATTATTGTGTTTGTAAGAGAAATGGGTTGAATCTGAAAGCAAAAATTTATAAAAGTTTGTAGTAAAAGAAAGGCATTTATGATAGAAATAGATTTGTAACCACATGTTTTCTGTTTCCAGTAATACACAAAATTCAAAATAGGCTCTTAGTGTCCTGTTCTGTAATTTATTTACTAAGCATCTACAGTTTATGGGTTGCTCTACCGGGTGTATAATTTAAAAAATGTACATTATATTTTATTCTTACGTTGTATCTCTGTGTGATGTTGGGAAAATTACCAAGTTTCTCTGAGTATAGTTTCCTTATTGGTAAAATGGCTGCTACTGCTAAGTCACTTCAGTCGTGTCTGACTCTGTGCAAACCCATAGACGGCAGCCCACCAGGCTCCCCTGTCCCTGGGATTCTCCAGGCAAGAACACTGGAGTGGGTTGCCATTTCCTTCTCCAATGCATGAAAGTGAAAAGTGAAAGTGAAGTTGCTCAGTCGTGTCCAACTCTTAGCGACCCCATGGACTGCAGCCCACCAGGCTCCTCCGTCCATGGGATTCTCCAGGCAAGAGTACTGGAGTGGGGTGCCATTGCTTTGATAAAATGGAGATGAAACTAACTTTACTGGGAATGTGAGAATTAAATAGGACTACAGGAAAAAATTATTTGTAAACTCTAAATTTTGTAAATTCATACTATGTAGCACTGCACCCTTCTTAGTGAGCCTCCTGTCTTCTTCCCAGTTTCATCTCCCACAGCCTTCCCTCTCAAACTAGTTTTCTTACCACTTCCTGAACATGCCTTGGCACCTCACCCCCCTCAGGCTTTGTTTAAATATCACCTTCTCAATGAGGTCTACAGTGTGTGCCCTATTCAAAACCGCAGTCTGCTCTTCCTCTTTAGCTCTTCATCCCCACTCCCACTTAACTTTTACTCACCTTCACACTCAGAACAGGTTCCTTACCTATTGTCTCTTCCTCTTCTACCCCCTTCCCAATAGAAATGAGATTTGATTTGGGTAGAGATCTTTGTCTGTTTGTTTTGTGATGTATCCCAGGCTTCCCTGGTGGCTCAGATGGTAAAGAATCTGCCTCCAGTGTGGGAGACCCAGGTTCAATTCCTGGGTTGGGAAGATCCCTTGGAGAAGAGAATGGCTACCCACTCCAGTATTCTTGCCAGAGAATTCCATGGACGGAGGGGGCTGGCAGTCTATAGCCCATAGCAAAGTAAGCTATTTGGGGTTGCAAAGAGTCATGATGTGACTGAATGACTAAGCCCAGCCCAGCAGCAATTGACTATCACTTTGCTTTTTTTCAGGCATATAGAACACTGCCTGGTACAGATTAGGTAAATCGACTATCACTTTACTTTTTTTCAGGCATGTAGAACACTGCCTGGTACAGATTAGGTACTTAATACATATTTATTGAATGAATGAATGCATGAATATGCATTGTGTCAGACTTTAAGCCAGGCATCAGGTAGATGTGAAAAATCAGAGATGGTTCCTGCCCTCATGGAATATCTAGCCTAGCACTATAGTGGTTTTTCCACCTGTCTGGGCTGCCCTCCTTCAGGAAATGTCAGAGTGACTAATTGCTTCTTTGCTATCAGCAGTAAGCATTTTTCAGATAATTTTGCTTTTAAGTTGTTTTTTTTTTCTTTTTTAAAAATTCTAATAGGAAGAGGAGGGAAAAATAGAAATGTCTTCTCTTTGTGTTAGTTGCTCAGTCATGTCCGACTCTTTGTGATCCCATGGACTATACCCACCAGGCTTCTCTGTTCATGGGATTTCCCAGGCAAGAATGCTGGAGTGAGTGGCCATTTCCTTCTCCAGGGTATAGTCCCAACCCCGGGATTGAACCCGAGTCTCCTGCATTGCAGGCAGATTATTTACCATTAGTCATTCTAAATTAAAAGTCAATAACTTCCCCCAATGCAAGGCAGAATAGTGTCCCCTTTAAAGCACCAGGCCTTATAGATAGTTGAAAGAGGTCATGGAGTAGAGCTGAGTTACTTTTTTGTTCTTTTTTTTTTTCAAGCCGAATAAAAAAGGTGGTTGTAATTTTTCATGCTATTGAAGAATGAAAAGATATGCAGTAAACATGTTTATTGGGGCTCCCCAAATTGCTAAGTGGTAAAGAATCTGCCTGCTAATGCAGGAGCTGCAGGAGACCCAGGTTTGATTCCTGAGTCAGGAAGATTCCTTGGAGGAGGAAATGGCAACCCACTGCTGTATTCTTGCCTGGGAAATCTCATGAACAGAGGAGGCTGGTGGGCTACAGTCTATGGGGTTGCAAAGAGTCAAACAAGACTGAGCATGCATGCACAAACATGTTTATTGCTGTCTTTTTTAAAATTATGAAATGCTTCATCTATGAGATCCTGACCTATTTCCTAAGCTCCCCTATATGCAGTTGGTCAATATGAGTTTTTATATTGCTAAAAATCTTTTTTTAAGAAAAGAAGGAAAAAAAGAGCTCAAATTGAGTGTATTTAAAAATAATCTGCTGATCCAGCACACTTAAAACAATATGCCAGCAACTATTCTTTCTCTCACCCTTTTCTCATTCAGGTAACCACAATCCAGGGAAAGTCTAATTCTGGGTGTCTGCCTACAAGATGGAATAAAGAATTAAGGAAGAACAGTGCTGCACAGGTATGCAACTGAAATAAATGATTTTTAATATCCCTTCCAAATGGAGACTATTGACTTTGATAATTTAAATTCTTAAATCCTGTTTGTCCTCATTTATTTGAATAATCCCGTGGATAACATTTTGTGTATATATGTCTTTTAGATAACTATTTTAATTCTTCACTTACTTTGCTATAAAATATCTTCTAACTTGAGTTTGTTATTCCATCTTATTTTCTTTATCTGCAAGTAAATTTTGATATAAGCATTATAAGCATGAATTATTTTTCCCATGATCTTTTTATCAGAAAAAAATTGATTAGAGGAAACTCTTATGAAAGTAGCCTTGATCTCTTGTGAACAATTTCTATGGTGCCCCATAAATCGATGATATGATATGACGTAGAAATTTACTGTGCAAGATTTTTAGTGTTATCTTGTACTAGGTAACAACTTAATTTTGTTTAACAAGTGTCGCATTGTGAATAAATTCTACAATATCCTCAACAAACCAAAGAGCAATACAAAAGAAAAACTCCAGAAATGACCCCTCTGCAAAGTCTTCTTTAATGCTCTTGAGGATTTATAAGTCCTCCTGTTTGTCAGCATCACCCTGTAGACACAATTCTATCATAGTATTTACATAAATGTGTATGCTGCTGCTAAGTTGCTTCAGTCGTGTCCGACTCTGTGCGATCCCATAGACGGCAGCCCACCAGGCTCCTCCGTCCCTGGGATTCTCCAGGCAAGAACACTGGAGTGGGTTGCCATTTCCTCCTCCAGTGCATGAAAGTGAAAAGTGAAAGTGAAGTCGCTCAGTCGTGTCCGACTCCTAGCGACCCCATGGACTGGAGCCTACCAGGCTCTTCCATCCATGGGATTTTCCAGGCAAGAGTACTGGGGTGGGGTGCCATTGCCTTCCCCAATAAATGTGTATAATGTATTATAAATATTGATGCCAATATCTTCTTTTAGAAAGGGTTCATAGCCAATTCCAAGGATACTAGAAAAGCCCGTACTAGAAAAGCCTCCAGAACAAAAAATTGCGCACATACACACACATACACACAATACATGATGTCATAAATTAAAAGTACAAAAAAAAAGTGCAGAGAATGAATAAATAAAAACATGGTTTTCAGGAAGAGTTAAGAAATAAAAATAAGACAAAATAGAGCCAGGGACAAAGCTAAAAATACAGATAGAAATGACCTTCGCATTTGCTACAACTGGGCCATGAATTTGTCTCTAAGCTGACAGCCTCCTTGGTCCCATAATTCATGGTGTCCATACATAAAAAAAACAAACCTGTTACTCTGGAGAAGTAAAACTTCCCAGAATTGAGGTCAGATTGGGCTGTCTCCCAGGGATGCTCAAGAAGAGAACATTGTGTTGGATGAGGAGCAGTGTCCTTGACAACATCCCTGAGAGGGTGTCTAGTTCACAAGGGTGTCTCTTACAGCCTGATGGCAGCACACCAAAAAGTGATTCAGTGAGTTAAAGCGCTGTCTCTGAGGTGGAGCATTCTCAGTGATCATCTACCTAGTACAGTTACTGGCATATAGCAGGTGTCAAAAAGTATTTGTTGGGTGAATGTCAAGTACAGAAGATGAAGCTCAAAGACTCCCTCTAAAAGGCCCCACTAATTACCAAGACTTAAAATCTTGCTCCCCAACTCTGCACTCTTTTTGTAGCTATCAAGCAACATAGTCATGAAATATTTCTTCTACTGTTGGGGTAAATTGCCATTTCAGTTTGGCTGGAGCATTTATGTGTGGGTGTACACACTTACTGGTAGTGATAGTGTTAGTTTTGGGTTAAGAAAGTACTATACTCATCAAACTGGGAGGTCAGATTGCTGGTGACCGTCACGTCGCTCCTGGCTTAGATCCAGATTCCCACATCTAGGCTGTTCTTCAGAGAAGAGGCAGGGCTGGCGATGGTACTGCAGCGGGCCTTTGTCATTGGTCTCTGTGCTGAGCACGGGGAGGACCCAGTAACAAGTCACAGACACACTAGAATTAAAAGGGACTCAGTGGTGAGCTAGCAGCTCCTGAATCAGGGTTTCCTATAGTCCTATAGGGTGGCTGGGATTGAATTGAGCTCCCAGGTTGGGGTTCAGTCTTTTAGCTGGTAGAGTTAGAGGCTTGTATAGGGTTAGGGTGGGGCCTTGTATAAGGGTCTTTCTTCCTGGTATATGTCACCATCTCTCGTTCCTGAATGTCATCTTCTTGTCACTGATGTTGTAAAGGTGTTTTAGGGCAGAAATGTGGTCCCTGTGTACAACTTTCCACCTGTATAATCACAATGGTGTCTTCATCATGGTGAAGATGTTCTTTATCTTCTGGTGTGTAACCTTACCTTATTCTTGCTTCAATAGCAATGGCACTGCTAAACCTAGAACAGGAAACTGGGAGAGAGAGTGAGGTGGTAAAGAATATGGATTCTGGAAACTGACTCCCTGGGTTTGAATCCTGGCCCTGCAACAAGCAAGTTACTTCTTCTTATTCTTCCTCAGTTTCCTAATCTGTAAAAAGGGATAGTAATAGTACCTAGCTCATAGGGTTATTGTGAGGACTAAATTAGTTAATACCTATAAACTGCTTAGAACAGTGACTGTATATAAATATTATGTAATAATGTTTGCTAATAATAAAATAAGTAATATTATTGTATTTGAACAGAAGAACTAACATAGCTAGTACATCAGCATAATATTATTAAAATATTGATTGAGTGCCTACTATGTCTTTTCTAGGTCCTTGAAACAATGTTGACCATGATAGACATAATCCCTTTCCTCACAGAACTTATAGATGAATGGGAGTACAGACATTAAACTAACAATTACAGCAGTGTAATTGTGCACTGGCATCTCTCTTATTAGGGAAGCGACCTTTGTCCCAAGGTTCAGGAATTTTAGTCTTAAGAATTCCAATATACATTAGGAACAATGCCTCTTTTGTTTTTATTTTTATAAAGTAGATGTTCTAGTTTTCTACTGCTATATGACAAAATGCCCTCCACCACCCACCAAACTGGTGGCTTAAAATAGAAACAGTAAAAAAAAAAAAAAAAAAGAAACAGCCACTTATTTGCTCAAAACTCTGCATTTAAAGCAAGGTTTATCAGAGATAGCTCATGTTTGTTCTGTGTGGTGACTACTGAGATTGCTCAACTAGGGCTGGAGGGTTCATCCAAGCTAGATCACTCATATGCTGTTTGCTGGCTGGGAGCTTAGCTGGGGCTCTTCATCAGGAACCCCATGCTCCTTCATGTCATCTCTCCACATGGCTAAGTTTGGCTTCTCACAGCGTGGCAGCTGGGTTCTGAAGAGGAGCACCCTGAAACGATAAGCCACAATGTGCAAACACTTATTAAGGCTCTGCTCACATTCTACTTCTTATCTACTACTTATCTACTCTACTTCCCATCAGCTAAAGCTAGTCCCACGTCCAAGTCCAAAGTCAGTGTGGGAGGGAACTATACAAGGGCAAGGATTCTGAGACATAAAAATCAATAGGGCCTAGAAGAGTAATAGACTGCTATAGAGTTCAGTTCAGTTCAGTCGCTCAGTTGTGTCCGACTCTTTGTGACCCCATGAACCTCAGCATGCCAGGCCTCCCTGTCCATCACCAACTCCCAGATTCCACCCAAACGCATGTCCATCAAGTCTATGAACTGCCATAGAGACAAAGGCTAAATCACTATTTTCTAAAAAAATTATTTGTCCCTTTTTCCCTCCTCAATCACATATGCTATACCCTCTATCTGTGAGATCTCCCCTATTTGGAAAGTGGTTAAAAACTTCTATTACAGGCCATATAATTTAGGCCAATGTTATCCTATGATAAATAGATGTTTTACTCTCATTGAAAATATGGTGAAGGAATAAAGAGTAAATTTAACTAAACTGTGTTATTTTGATATGCAGAGCTGGATCTTTATTAGTGAAGAGTGATAAGGGAGGAGGGTCCCAGGGTTGTCTGAATAGTATAAAAGTGTAGACATACAAATTTGTTGTGTATGCATGCATGCTAAGTTGCTTCAGTGGTGTCTGACTCTTTGTGACTCCATGGACTGTAGCCTGCCAGGCTCCTCTGTCTATGGGATTCTCCAGGGAAGAATACTGGAGTGGGTTGCTATGCTCTCATCCATGGGATCTTTCTGACCCAGGGATCACACCCACATCTCTTATGTCTCCTGCATTGGCAGATGGGTTCTTTACCACTAGCACCATCTGGGAATCCCAAATTTGTTGTCAAGAGGAGCGAAAAAAACATGGTCAGGAAAATGCCACTGGGCATCCAGTCTGAATTATAGTGAGAAAGACAAAATGGGAAGAATTGCAGCTAGGTCAGCCTCACTGATTTGCCTTTGAGAGTAGAAGAGCTCAAAGGTAAGTCAGTGAAAGGTGAATGTGGGCTGGAGCTGAACTCTCCACACTGACAGTCCCTTAAAGGGAGGGGCTGGGTCTGGTTTGTTGCCTTGTCTGTCTAAAAATTTAACACCTAACTCACTGCCTAATACAGAGGAAGCACTCCAAGTGGTTGTTGAATGGATGTAGACATTGAGGTCTGAAGAAATTTCAGGTTGTAAACCATTCCCTCTCTTTAATATCCTGGTGTCACAAAATAATTAGAATGACCTTTTAAAAATACATACCATTAAAAAAAAATTGTCATTCTGGAAGTCATTGATGGTACCGGGGCTCAAAAAGCACTCCTCTGATTAAAATCCCTTGATGGCTTCCCATCCCACCTAGATATCCACATGGCTTCCTTCTTTTAAGTCTGTGCTAAAAAAAAAAAGGGGGCCTTCCACAATATACAAAATATCCTCACCACTTTCTATCCTGTTTTTTCTTAAAAAAAAAAAAATTATTTTGGCTTGCCTGGTGTCTCAGCCATAAAGAATTCCCCTGCAATGCAGGAGACACAGGAGATGTGGGTTCAATCCCTGGGTTGGGAAGATCCCCTGGATGAGGGCATGGCAACCCACTCTAGCATTCTTGCCTTGAGAATCCCATGGACAGGAGCCTGGCGGGCTACAGTTCATAGTGTCGCTAAGAGTCAGACATAACTGAAGCAACTGAGCAGGAGCATGAGGGGGCTAGTTGTGGCATGCAGGATCTTTCATTGTGGCACGCAAGAACTCTCTAATTTCATCACACAGGCTTAGTTTCTCTGTAGCATCAAGTATCTTTGTTCCCTGAACAGGGATTGAACCCATGTTCCCTGCAGTGGAAGGTAGATCTTAACCACTGAACCACCAGGGAAGTCCCTATCCTGCTTTTTCTTTATAATGTTTATTCCTACATGACCTGTATTTCTTTTTTATGGTCTGCCTCTCCCCACTAGATTGTAAGCTCCTTGAAAGCAGAAGCTTTGTTTTGTTCACTATGGTATAGGCCCCAACACCTAAAACAATGCCTGACATGTCAAAAGTGCTAAAAAATACTTGTTGAATGAATGAATAATGTACCAAGCCATGGAAGGCTAGACCTCACTGATTTCCTCTGGCTAGAGGCCAAGACCCTGGAGACTGTGGAATGCAGGTATCTATGTGGGCTTCTACAGCCACGTCTCTCCTACTTGACCAGTGGGAAGAACTCGTCTTGACTGTGTCAGGAGCCCAGGCCCTCCTGTTTGGAGTTACTGTTAACTGTCTGTAATTGTGAGGTTGAGGGCCTAGGTAGTGCAGGATTCATATGGTTTGGGAATGGTACCAAGGGCAGGCCTATCAGTCTTTAAGTTAGTTTTTCAGCTTCCAATCAGAGAACCTTGACTGAGTGCGTTCAAAAAATGGAAAGAAAGCCCTTATGTTGGGTATATGGCTAGGTAAGGAAAAAGTGGTAGATAGGATTATGAGAGAGAGATAATATCTCATTTAAAAGTAGACATACTGAGTTTAGTCAGGTCTGTGTTTTGAAATATTTTCTATAGTTACATGCAAATGGATTGGAGGAGGCTGAAGTGAATTAGGGAGAAAATAAAGAACATTCCAGAGAAAATAGCATGAGCATCTGGGAACACAGTAGAGTATTGCAGTTAGGCCAGGGCTTCATAGGGAATCGCATCCATCTCTCTAGAGTGCTAGGGAGGAGCGGTGGAAGGGTAGGAAGTTCAGGATTGTTGGTACAAGGCTGGCAATGAAGAGATAGTAGAAGGTAAGCAGGATAAGTTAGAAAGGCTTCCTGTGACTTTCTTCTTAGGTGTGAGACATTCAGAAGAGACCACCAGGACATCTGCAATTTACGCAAAAGAATTTCTGAATTGATATAAAAGTTCTAACAGGAACCATATGAATGCTAGTACTTGGGATTGTAATGATGATGCCATAAAGTCTTGGAAAGTTAGATTCTTGAGAGAGTTAAGCTATGAAATCAACACAGAGTGGGAGAGGTTAACCAGTACAGAAAGTAGGAGTTGAAAACAATAAAGAATAAATTATAGGTGGAAGGTTTTAAAGTAAATTGCAGGGTATAGTTTACAGATACATTAGCATGTCTATACTGTGATGACTAGAACAGAACTTCTCTACTGGTGTGCCACTTATAGGTGTGACTCTACGAATTTAAAAATATTATCATTATAAACTTAATCAGAAATTACATCACTATTTCACCATGAAACTTAATGTCAGGTAATATTCACAGAAACACGGTCAAGTTTCTCATAAAAGTAAAAACAAATTTTATCTGGATATTTAGCCAAAATCAATATTACTTTCTCAAGTAGTCTATTTAAAATTATTATTGCATGTAATTACAAAGAAAATTTTTTTTTTCCACCAAGTTCCTTGTAGAACTTAAGATGACCCCAATATGTTTTGCATACACAATTTTATCTTTATGCCACGACATCAATAAATTGGAAAGCAGTGGGAGTTATTAACTTACCTAAAAAGAGAATACAAAATATCATTAGAAGTATTCATTAGTTATTTCTAATAAAATATCATTAGAAAATATTCAGGAAGTGTTTAGGTTGGATTCCCTCAGAGGCAGACACTGAGACAAGGATTTGAGTGCAGTTTGTTTTGGAGATGATCCCAGGAAGCACCAGTAGGGGAGTGGAGACCTGAGACAGGGCTGGGAGGGCAGCAGGACAGGTTATGCTATGCTATGCTAAGTCACTCTCAGGCCAGAGGAAACCAGCAGGCAGTCGCAGGTATGCACAGTGACAAAATTTTAGATATGTGAAAGATGCAACTACATTTATGGCTCACTAGGTTTTGATGCTTAGAGAAGAATATGTCTTGTCTTGTCCAGTTGATGCTGCTTCCAAAATAACTCCTAAATCATCCCACTTCTATATTCTTGTTCAGGCTGCCATCCTCCTTTGTGCTACATCAGTAAACTAACTGCTCTCAGCTATTCTCTTCTCATCCTCCCCTCAAATCCATTCTTCCTCACAGCAGCCACAGTGATCTTCATAAAACGAAAATCAAATAATGTCACTCCTAGGGTTTTTTCATTGACTATAGGATGAGCCCACATACAGTTCCTAAATGGTTTACTATCTGACCCCTGCTCAGATCTCACCATTTTCCGTTTACTGTCTAGGCTTCAGCTCCACTGGACTTCTGTCATGCCTTAAAGAATGCTAAAGGCCCTTTGGTAGGGCTTTTGTACATGCTCTTTCCTCAGGCTAGCTTATGGTATTCTTCTACCAAGTCTTCACTTGTCTGTTTCATTTTCATCTTTCTGGACTTGATTTAATTGTCCTTTCCTTAGATAGGTCTTTCCTGTGTGTGAATTCAGTTGCTCAGTTGTGTCCAACTTTTTGTGATCCTTTGGATTGTAATAGTCCGCCAGGCTCCTCTGTCCATGGAATTTTTCAGGCAAGAATACATTCCTGACACTCCTCTATAGTCCCTCCTACCATACCCTCTCTCCTGCATCGAACAAACAAACTTTCCTAGCTATATTTCCTCTTAGAACTCTGTATTTTTCCTTTTGAGAAAATCTCTGAATTAGATCACTTCAGCCTCTGCAGGTAAGTCCTCTGGCTCCAACTACCTTTCCCTTAGGCCAGGAGTCTCAAAGTCTCAAAGAAAGAGGGGCCTTCAGGGGGCCAGACAGGTTACAGAAATGAGTGGGTGGAGACAATGGTAACTTGAGAGCATTTTGCAGCTACTCAAAATTCCAGCTATTTGTTGCCCAAATTTGCTGCATTTCTTGATTCTTTTTCCTAAGAGACCAAGAATCCTGATTTTCATGCAAGATCTTCTAATGTCTAACTGTTGGAATTTTAAAAAGTTACCCTCTGCCAAGTGAAATAGCTAAAACAATCTTGGGATGGGGGGAAAGAAAGTTGAAAGTATTACACCCCCTGATGTAAAAAGTTATTACAAAGGTACAGTAATCAAGACAGGGTGGTACTGGATCAATGGAATACAATAGAAAACCCAGAAATAAACCATTACATGCATGGTCAAATGAATTTTAACAAGTATTCCAAGACCATTTAGTGAAGAAAAGACAGTGTTTTCAACAAATGGTGCTGGGAAAACTGGATATCCAAATGCAAAAGGGTGACATTGGATGCTTACTTTACACCATATAAAAAATGAATGCAACCCCACTGCTGGGTGTATACCCTGAGAAAATCATTCTAAAAGACACATGTACTCCAGTGTTCATTGTAGCACTATTTACAATAGCCAGGACATGGAAACAACTTAGATGCCCAACCACAGATGAATGGATAAAGAAGTTGTGGCACACATATGCAATGGAATATTACTCAGTCATAAAAGGAACAAAGTTGAGTCAGTTCTAGTGAGGTGGATGAGCCTAGAGCCTGTTATACAATGAAGTAAGTCAGAAAAACAAATATTATATATTACTGAATATATATGGAATCTATAAAAATGGTACTGATGAACCTGTTTGCAGGGTAGGAATAGAGATGCAGACATAGAGAACAGACTTGTGGACACAACGTCCACAAGATTTGTGGACGGAGAAGGTGGGGCGAATTGAGAGAGTAGCATTGAAACATACATCCAGAACCATGTGTAAAATGGATCAGATCAGATCAGTTGCTCAGTCATGTCCGACTCTTTGCGACCCCGTGAATCGCAGCACACCAGGCCTCCCTGTCCATCACCAACTCCCGGAGGTCACTCAGACTCACGTCCATCGAGTCAGTGATGCCATCCAGCCATTTCATCCTCTGTCGTCCCCTTCTCCTCTTGCCCCCAATCCCTCCCAGCATCAGAGTCTTCTCCAGTGAGTCAACTCTTCGCATGAGGTGGCCAAAGTACTGGAGTTTCAGCTTTAGCATCATTCCTTCCAAAGAAATCCCAAGGCTGATCTCCTTCAGAATGGACTGGTTGGATCTCCTTGCAGTCAAAGGGACTCTCAAGAGTCTTCTCCAATACCACAGTTCAAAAGCATCAGTTCTTCAGTGCTTAGCCTTCTTCACAGTCCAACTCTCACATCCATACAGGACCACAGGAAAAACCATAGCCTTGACTAGACGAACCTTTGTTGGCAAAGTAATGTCTCTGCTTTTGAATATGCTATCTAGGTTGGTCATAACTTTCCTTCCAAGGAGTAAGCGTCTTTTAATTTCATGGCTGCAGTCACCATCTGTAGTGATTTTGGAGCCCAGAAAAATAAAGTCTGACACTGTTTCCACTGTTTCCCCATCTATTTCCCATGAAGTGATGGGACCAGATGCCATGATCTTCGTTTTCTGAATGTTGAGCTTTAAGCCAACTTTTTCACTCTCCACTTTCACTTTCATCAAGAGGCTTTTGAGTTCCTCTTCACTTTCTGCCATAAGGGTGGTGTCATCTGCATATCTGAGGTTATTGATATTCCTCCCAGCAATCTTGATTCCAATTTGTGTTTCTTCCAGTCCAGCGTAAAATGGATAGCCAGTGAGAATTTGCTGTATGACACAGGGAGCTCAACCTTGTGCCCTGTGACAACCTAGAAGGGTGGGATGGGATGGGAGGTGGGAGAGAGGTTCAAAAGGGAGGGGACATATGTATACCTACAGTTGATGCATTTTGATGTATGGCAGAAACCAACTCAACATTGTAAAGCAATTATCCCCCAGTTTAAATAAATTTAAAAAATGAACTGAAAATGGATCAAAGACCTAAATGTAAGACCTAAAACTGTAATACACAGGGGAAAAGTTTCCAATAATTTCTTTGCTATAATTCCAAAAGCACAGATGGCAAGAGTAAAAATAGATACATTGGACTACATCAAAATTAAAAACTTCTGTGCAGGGCACAGTTGATAAGAGTGAAAAGGCAACCTATGAAATGGGAAAATATATCTCTAAGTCATGTATCTGATAAGGGGTTAACATCCAGAAGATTAAAAGAACTTCTACAGTGCAACAACAACAAAATAACATGATTAAAAATTGGGCAAAAGACTTCAACAGACATTTCTCCAAGAAGATATACAAATGGCCAACAAACATGTGGAAAGTTGCTCAACATCACTGATCACTAGAGAAATGCAAATCAAAGCCACAGTGAGTTATTACCTCCCCTCACTTCCAAAAAACCCAAATCAGAAAATACAAGTACTGGCAAGAATGTGGAGAAATTGGAAACCTTGTGCTCTGTTGGTGGGAATGTAAAATGGTGCAGCCACTGTGGAAAACAGGTGGTTCCTTAAAATATTAAAAACAGAATTATGAGTCCACAATCCCACTTTTGGGTATATAGCCAAAAGATCTAAAGGCAAGATTTCAAAGAGATATTTGTATAATGATGTTCATAGCAGCGTTATTCCCAATAGCCAAAAGGTGGAAGCAGAGGAATAGTGTAGTGTATGCATGCAATGGAATGATTTTTAGCCTTGAAATGAAGTTTTGACACAAGTGAATTAATTTTGAGAACATTGTGCTAAGAAGTAAGCCAGTCACAAAAAGACAAATACTGTCTGATTTCACTTGTATGAGTTATGTGGAGTAGTCAAACTCATGGAAACTGAAAGCAGAATGGTGGCTTCCAGGGGTGGGAGTAGGAGGAACTAGGGAGTTGTTTGAATTCCGGTTTTGCAAGATTAAAAAGTTCTAGAAATAGATTTCATTACAATGTGAATGTTCTTTAAAAAAAATTTTTTTGGCTGCACCATGCAACTCGTGGAATCTTAGTTTCCCAACTCGAGTTCCCCGCATTGCAAGGTCAGAGTCTTATTCACTGGACCACGAGGGTCAGATTAAGAATATTCTTAACACTACTGAATTGTACACTACTTAAAAGTGGTTAAGGGTGAGTTTTATGTTATTTGTATTTTGCCACAAGTAAAAATAAAAAAAAAAAATTTTATAAAAAAAAGAAGGAAAAAACCCCAAAGCCCTGAGCATACTAACAAAACACATTTATCGTGGGTTATGGCATGCTGCAGTCCATGGGGTCGCAAAGAGTTTGACACAACTGAGCAACTGAACTGATGGTTTGATGCTTTTGCCGTCCATCAGTGAATTTCAAATTTAAGCACCTATTAGGAAAACCTGCTGTATTTGTTTAACATATTGCTGGGCCCTGCCAGCAGTTTTTAAGTCAGTAACCCTAGTGTGAGAGCTGAATTTGCATTTCGAGTAAGTTCCTAAGTGTTTTGAGGCTACTGCTGTTGATCCAATGATAACACTTTTAGGGCTACTGCATTAGATAATCCGGAGTGGGTTGCCATGCCCTTCTCCAGGGGATCTCCCCTACTCAGGGATCCAACCGTCTCTGGCTTTGGCAGGCTGGTTCTTTATCACTAGCGCTACCTGGAAAGCCCAGCACACACGCAGCACATGCATTAGATAATACCACAGGCTTATTCGCTATTAATTTTCTGTATATGTGTTTGTGATAAATCTTTGGTTGGTTCTGGAGTCCTTGAAAATACCCTTAAGCCGTGCATTTCCTGGGCCAGTAATATGCTATAGAGAAAGGGCTAGACCTAATAGGCTGGACTTTTTTGCACAATATATGTTGAATGACCAATTAGAATAATTCAATCCAATTTTGAATGCAAGACACACATAGGCAGGTCAGGTATTTATAGAAGTAGAGGCTAGCTGCTGCTGCTGCTAAGTCGCATCAGTCATGTCCGACTCTGTGCGACCCATAGACGGCAGCGCACCAGGCTCCCCCGTCCCTGGGATTCTCCAGGCAAGAATACTGGAGTGGGTTGCCATTTTCCTTCTCCAATGCATGAAAGTGAAAAGTGAAAGTGAAGTCGCTCAGTCGCATCTGACTCTTCGTGACCCCATGGACTGCAGCCCACCAGGTTCCTCCATCCATGGGATTTTCCAGGCAAGAGTACTGGAGTGGGGTGCCATTGCCTTCTCCGAAGTAGAGGCTAAGAGAAGCTTAATTCTGTGCGTGAGTGTGGTGCTCAGTCATGCCCAACTCTTTTCTACCCCAAAGACTATAGCCCGCCAGGCTCCTCTGTCCATGGGATTTTCCAAGCAAGAATACTGGAGTGGGTTGCAATTTCCTTCTCCCGGGGATCTTCCCAACTAGGGATCAAACTTGCGTCTTCTGCATTGGCCAGCGGATTCTTTACCACTGTGATGCTTGGAAAGTGCTTAATTCTGAGGGAACAACAAAACTGGTCAGGTCACCAGAACAGCCTCTCTTTACCTGGGACAATGTGAACCACATTCCACTGCCATGAGGCCTGTGCAGTCCCTGAGCTGCTGCCTGTGCTCCCGCATTTCCTGGTGTGACTTTAATATAAACCTGCATCTTTTCTGCTAACAAGGGCAGCTCTCCCTTGTTTCCTGGAAGATCCTCCTATTCTGTTTTGATAGCTGATATCTTCATCCTACCACTAAATCTCTATGTAAGGAAACGATATTTGAAAAGAGATACAGTTTTTCCATTTGCCAGAATGCCTTCGGATTCTTGCAGTTCATGACTCTTAGGAAACATCCTGGAACTGTCATAAAAATCAGTAAACATCTAATTCCAACATCCTGCTTTTCTCCTCCCTGGCAGCCCCTAAGCCAGTTCATTCAGTGAAGACAGCATTAAAAAAATCTTTGCAGGTTTCTCCACTTCTGGCCCCTTCAGAACTTTCTCACTCAGAAAAGGAGAAAGCCGATTGTAGCTTCGAAAGGGTGCGGGAAAACAATGCCACAAGCAGGTACTGTCTACAGCGGAAACGGTGGCTTTAAAAGTAGTGAGCTTTTCCTTATGAAGGGAAAATCAAGATGCTGCATGGCTGCCTTAGAAGCGGCCACCGAGAGGATAGCTGCCTGAAGTGTCTCCCAATTCAGAGATTAAGAGGTGGTGACTGGGGAGCGGCTCTCGGATAGAGGGGAACTGGGAGAACTCGTCGTTTTTTGGTTAACTGCCAGGAACCAAACTTGGACTGTGGCCCAGTTCGGGACCAAATGGGGCAGGCACTTCCCTATCCGGGCATCTGGCGAGATCCTCAGTCAGTCTTCCGACAGGCACTGGAAACGTCACAGGTTGCGCTCCAGCGTGCCTTGCAACGTCATCCTTCAGCGCCGGAAGTGGAGGATTAACGCGAGCTTGTCGGCCTCAGCCGTCTCGAGGTAAGGCAGTTGTCGGCCTACCTCGTCTGCCTTCCGTGTGGAGAGCCGGGAGTGTGGGCCTCAATCGAGCCCGCTTCTACCCCAGAGTAATATTCCCTGAATAACGCTCTCACGGTTCTTTCCCGGCAGGCCAGCAGGCGTTGCTCCATCCTCGGGCTCTAAGGCCCTGGGCTGGCCATTTCCCTCCTGCCGTGTTTCGGCGGCTGGCGGCGCTCGTGTTGGTCTCCACTGCACTTTGTGTTGGTTCATCTGTGCGCCTGACACCTGAACCTAGCTTAGAACACAAGCAGAAGAACGATTAGAGAGTGGGCACTGTCTGACCCAAGGAGGCTACGCAGCCTGGGGACTTTGTTTTCTCCAGAAACGCTCCTTGAGAGGAACTTGAGGGCCCTTCACAGCATCCACAGCTGGCCTTGTAGGAAGACTAGAAGAGTCAAGCCTTTTCTCATGCAGACCAGTGATAGCGGTTCAACAAATCAAGGCGATAATTTCCTTGTGGAATTAATGTGGTCCAGGTTTGGAGCCTTTTGAGAATTTGATATATATCGGGAGCCATTAGAACACTGAGGACAGGACTACTCTCTTCAGGGAGACAGAACATTTGTGCCCTGTCACCTTCGTTGCAAGCAGTGTTGTCGGATGATCTTTTAACATTTCCTTATAGCGCCTGTTTTCATCCTACCTTCACTATTAACGAGAGTGGTAATGGTGTTAAATGCTGGGTTTTTGCCAGATGCTGAACTTTTTACATCTTAATTTAGCCCTTGTGACAACAATGTGGTGTAGAGCCATAATTAATATCGTTTTCCAGCTGAAGAAATGAAGACTTAGCTTAAATAACTGGCCTCAAATTATGCAGTGAGTAGTGGTGGAGGGAAGATTTGAACGCGAGCAGTTGGATTTCAGAAGTCTGGATGTTGTCCACTAATTTATATTGATTGTCTTCAGCTGTTTCTCAAGTGCCCAGACACCTTACTCTGTTGTTATCTGCTATTTTAGGGAGAAAATTGAGTTCATCCGATGTGCTTTCCCTCAAGTTTCTACCCTTGCTTTCTCTTGATACACTCATCAAGGTTGATACCACCTATCTATACCTTTCCTTCAGTATCAGAGCATGAGCTGTCTCTTGATCAAAACAAATTTCTTTACCTTTGCTTCTGACCTTTCTTTTATATTTTCACCTATGAAACCTGGCTTTAATTTGTCTTTTCTTCCCTTGTCTATGTCCCAGTCATGTTATAAACAAGGTCAGGTTACTCAGATCCCTGCTGCTTATCCCCCAAACCAGAAAGAAAAAGTTCCTGGTGATCCATCTTCCTTTAGCTTGCTTACAGTAACTCTTCTCCTTATCCAGACTTTTTAAAGAGTTTTCTAAATTCTGTATCCAATTCCTCACCTCTCATTCCCTTCTGCGGTCTAGCTTTCAGATCTATTATTCCCCTAAAATTTTATACAGTAGTCACTAGTGATTTATTATCAAACCAAATATACATTCTTTAATCATTACACTTCCCTGGTGGCTCAGACACGAAAGAATCTGCCTGCAATGCAGGAGACCAGGGTTCGATCATGGGGTTGGGAAGATCCCCTGGAGAAGGGAATGGCAACCCATTTCAGTATTCTTGCTTGGAGAATTCCATAAACAGAGGAGGCTGCTGGGTCACAATAGGGTCACAAAGAATCAGACACGCTGAGCGACTAACACTTTCGATCATTACTGGTTCCTTTTGCTACAAACGTGGTGATACTTTTTACTCCTTTGCTTTTCAAGACAGTACACTAAGCTGATTTATTCAACAAACATTTATTGTGATATACATATGAACACATCAAAGTGCCTCCTTCCCTTGAAGAGCTTACATTTTAGCTTTTTTCCCTCCGAGTGCTTCCCTCACCAGTAATTTCTCCTGTGGATAGTCTTCCCTCCTTGTCTAAAATGTTGGGTGCTTACAAGGCTTGTGACTGGCCCACTGTTCTTTTTATGCTGTACACACTGCTTGAATGAGCACATCAACTAGCATGGCTTTAACTCCTTACTGTATGCTCGCAAATTAAAGTGTCAGCTTAGACCTCTGCTGAGTTTCATTCTCACTTCTGCCTACCCTGCTGGATACCTCTGCCTGCTAGTCCCACAGACGGTTCAAATATTGTCTTCTTTGTACTTACTCTTAGCACATCCATCACTGTCTTGTTGATTTTACCCTCTAAGTATTTCTCAAATCTGTGTTCTTTTTTTCATCTGTATTAATGTCTTACTTTGAACCTTCTTTCACCTGAAATATGATGGCCTTCTTACTGGTTTCCCTGCCTCTAGATCAGTTCCCTGCATAACTATTCTTTACACTACCTACCATCCTCCCCCAAATGATCCTTGAAAACAAATCTGAGTCAAAGTCCTGCTTAGTGATATTTAAGTAATATTTAAGATCATTTAAGATCTTAGTAATATTTAAAGATCTGTCCTTTCATTCATCCTATCTTTTCTTTCATTAAGCAAATATTTGTTTACTAAATTGCAAAATCCATGAGAGCTCCTAAAGTTTGAGCTTCTCAACCCAGCACCCAGGGCTCTGCTTCATCTGGACCTGCCTGAATCTCCAGCCTCGTATTGACCTCATACTTTAGGTTGCAGCAGCCCTGAACTGCTTCTTCATGTGTGTGCACTGTCCTGTTCCTTTCTAGTGGAATCTTCTCTTTGATTCCTTCCTCCACTTCCTGCTCCTCAGCTAATTAGGCTGCCCACTTTCACCTAATTAACCAGTTCATATATAAGCCTCATTTTAGGCCCATCTTTTATAGGAAACCTTCCTTGACACATTTCTCCAAGGCTAGGTTGGGTATTCCAGCTTTGTGCTCCCACAACACCCTTTGCTGCTAAGTCACTTCAGTCGTGTCCGACTCTGTGTGACCCCATAGATGGCAGCCCACCAGGCTCCCCCATCCCTGGGATTCTCCAGGCAAGAACACTGGAGTGGTTTGCCATTTTCCTTCTCCAATGCATGAAAGTGAAAAGTGAAAGTGAAGACGCTCAGTCATATCCGACTCTCAGCGACCCCATGGACTGCAGCTACCAGGCTCCATCCATGGGATTTTCCAGGCAAGAGTACTGGAGTGGGGTGCCATTGCCTTCTCTGACCCTTTGCATAGACCAGTCATTATACTTTTCACATTTGTTGCACTTGTTTTTGAATCTGTCCTCCACAAGACTCTGAGCATCTCGAAGGTAGGTATGATGTATTATACCTGCATTGTACAGTACAGTGAGGCTTTTGCTGTCATAGAGCTGGGAGTTTATGGAGTTTTACTGGATGGGTTATATTGACAGTTCAGGAAGAGCCGTCTTTCTGTGCTCCCCATATTCTAAAATACTTCGTTCCTAGAAGTTGGAACTGTAGGCTGAAATGGACTAAACTACTGCTTAAGGTTAGTTATATAAGCATTGTGTCATCACTGCTTCAGCCTCTCAAGGAATAGTAAATGGGAGCATTATAACGTCAGAACTTTAGGTAGACTGAACCATCTGAATGTGTGTGTGTAGGGCAGCAAGAGGAGATCCTCTTATCCTGCACAAGTCAGCCGTGCTCTCAGCTGCCCATTGGATTCCCTCCTGTCCTTGCTCTTCAGTTGTTCTCTCTCCAGGCACCTTTTATTATTCCCGTGAGTCGTCAGTCACCACATGACTTATTTCCCAATGCTTAATGAAAACATGCTTCACTGCTCATTCATCAGTTTCCATCAAGTGCAAACAAAGATCCCTCTGAGCACATAGCATTTAAAAGTGGGGTTTGCCTGTAGCACCATCATCACTTGACACTCTGGGTCAAGGATTTTAGATTTACAGCTGACTCTTCATGCTCTGGGATCAGCTTCTTCACAGAGGAGCTGCCTCTCAGACCTAACACTGGCCCACGTTATGTTAACAGCCTCCTGATGATCGCTGACTAGATTTCTCCACTCCAGCCTGCCTACCACAGCGTCATTTCACCTTGCTGTGCAGCTCAGACCCTGGCAGTGGTCTCCTATGGATTGTTAAATCTCATGGCCTAGTTACTGTTCTTTCAACACCTTTGCCTTTTTTTGGGTGACTCCCTGGGGCACTTCCTCTGGGCCAGCCAACTAAGGTCTGCTGCTCACCCCTCACCCATGGCTTGTCACTATTGAAATCTGTCCTGTCACTTGTGCTTTTTGAACTGGAATGTCCACTCCCACTCTTTCTTCCTTATCGGTCCCATTGGCTCTTGACCTTTTCAACTGCACAGTTTCTGAAGCCTTCCCTGACTGATCCAGTTTCTGTGACTGCAAGTCCTCAGCACTCATTTGCTCACTCTGACTCGCATTATCCTATCTTTGTAAATGGTAATGAAACTCCGATGTTTAAAAATGTGGTTTCTTTTCCCTTCCCTTTGGATACAAAGCTTGTGCAGAGGGGCTGATTAAGTGCTGCCTTGCCTGGAAGAGGCATTTCTCAGAGAGAGGACATTAGAGGCTTGAGCATTGGTAAGCTTCTGGAACTGAGGGAAGTGTCCCAAAAATCTAGTCCTGTCCCTCTCGGTTCCATGCTCTGCCTCCCTGGGTGATCTCATCCTCCTCTTTTACCCTAAATTCTATGACATATTGAGGCCTCATAAATATATACATTCAATTAAAGGCAAATATTTCCTTTTTGTGTCAGAGCTGGTCATAATTACAGCTTTAACCACCTTTGCTTTTATAAGTCTGTGATTCTTTCTCTTCCTTGAAACACTTTCAGGTTTACTTGAAACTATGTCTCCCGAATTGCCATTCCTAAGACTCCAAATAAAACACTTTGTAGTTTCAAAAAAAAAGTTACCCCCTCAGCCCCATCCCTTCTTTGAGCTTTGTACTGTATATCCCGGCGTGACTCTAGCATCTTCCACAGACAACTTAATCTAATTGTGTTTCAATCTGAAATCATCCTTTCTTGTCTTTTATCCCCATATTATGTCTTCTGTGTATTCCTCATTTTGGTTAATGAGTATTTCCAAATTAAACACCTTGGTTGGTGTCTCCCTTGTTATTCCCCAAGTGCAGTCAGGAGTAAGTCACCTTCACAGTTTTTCCTGGCTTTTTCCTCTTCATCCTCTTTGTTCAGGCCTCTTCCTGCTCCCAAATTTCTTCTCTTTCTCTTCTACTGATAACTCTATGTGACCATGAAAGTTGTTTTACAAAAGTATCAGCACCTATAGTAGTGTCAGTGCAAGTTGTGTATTGAAAAAAGGTGCTATAATCACACTTTAGAAAGAGTAGGTTTGTATATTTATTATGACAACCTTCTGGCAGATGGCAGTACAATGTATTGTCCCAACATCTGTATGTTATGACAATTAAGGACTAGAAACCTTGATTCCTGTGGAGAACATCCTCTGTTCTTGTGTCCTCAGTTCTCTGTCAGGCAAACTTCTTGTCCTTTAAAACCAAGTGTAAATATACCTTCCCCATGAAGCCTTTTTTTGATACTCCCTACAGGAGTCAGTCGTTCCTTTCCAAGGGTTAAGGCCATATGGCTACTCCCTTCTTATAGTAGACATTGCATTATGTTGTAATAATTGGTATATGAGTCTGCCCCATTGTACTCTAGGCCCCTGAAGGATAGGGACAGTGTTCCATCATTCTTTAATCCTCAGCAGGTAGCTTAATGTCCAGCATGTAGAGTATATCAATAAACATAACAAATATTTGATTACATAACATGATTCAGGCACAGAAGTAAATATTTTACCCACTTTGCCTTCTTTAATCCTCATGACACCTTCATGAGTCCTGTTATTATCACATTTTATAAGTGAGGAAATTCAGACTAGTGAGGTGAAGCCACTTGCCTCGAGAATGAGCAGATGGTAAATGGCATATGTGGTGGTGCTGGGGTGTGGCCCTGGAGGACATGTACTAGTTTTTCCAGTGCTTCTCTTGTGTTTTGTCACTCAGAGTAATGATGCGGGTGTGCTGGTTGGTGAGACAGGACAACCAGCACCAGCGAATCAAACTTCCACATTTGGAAACAGTCATGGTTGGGCGCAGCCCAGAGACCAAGATTGCCGACAAGAAGTGTTCTCGACAGCAAGGTAATTGGTCACAGGATTGTGGAGATTACCATGTTTGGTTCCTTCAGATAATGATAATCAAAGATGCACTTTTCCTGAATGCTACTGACGAAAACCTTTTCTGTGCCAAATCAAAACTCAGCAACTGAGCTCTTTTGGCCGATGACAGGGCTCTGTGCACTCCTGATTCCACCCTCTGAAAGTGGGTTCATATTCAGTGTAGGGAGCAGGCAGGTTCCATCCTGTACTATGGGGTGGTGGAGCTGAGTCCTTGCTCTGCTTTGCCCAAGGAGGTTCCTTGTTGGGCAGGGAGATAGCTGAATTCTGGGATTTCCAGGTTGAAACTATGTCTGAGAAGTGATGGTTTCATCCTTTACACTTTGCCATACACAGAGGGAGCTATTGTTGAAAGACGATGGCACCTGGCTCTTGGAATGTCTTTTCTGGAATTTAATGAAATGAAAGTGCTTAGGAAGAATCTTTACTGTGTGCCTCATTTTTTTTTTTTTAACCTGTAAACTCGAGACGTGCTCACTGCTACCAGGTCTCCCCTGCAGTGTGTTCCCCATGGCAGGGATTCTTGAGACTTGGAGTCTGCAGCAGTGATTCTAGTTTTCCTCACATGTTAATATAAATGGGCAAAAGATACCGCTTCTTGCTCTGTGTCCCCCTTGTCATGAGAGCACCTGTAGGGGTGTGTATGTCAGCCCATCCGCTGCCTGTCCTCCTTGGAGAGAAGCTAGGATATCTCTCCTTTGGTCCCTCTCTCTTGCCAGAATTTTTTTTGTTCACATATCTGAACCCAAATATTTAGTGTTAACTTCTTCCCACACATGCTCAGACTGTTCTGTCCCAGAAGTCCTCTTTCTAGAATAGTCTCTGCACTACTCCTACCCAAGGCCAGCTGGACTTCAGTTTCCCAGGAATGTATCTTTTACCTCTTTCTCTGTTGATTTCTGATCGTGTCATGTAGTAGGATAAGTCTGATTTGAGCCTGAGCTATAAGAGCTTGTGAGGGAATTGGGTTCCATTCCCTGATTTCAGAGCCTATGATCTTGAGTGGGTCAAGGGCTCTGAATTAGGAGACTTGTGAAGATTCAGTGACTCTGCCTTATAGAGATACTAGCAGTGCTTGAGGGAGCATGTACACTGTTGGTACTGTATGGAAGGACCTGGAGCCCTAGTCCCCTGAATAATGAATGATTTTGCTCATGGGTCTTTGAGGAAACCCTTGTCACACTGCTTCCTAGAGGGAGGCTTCATTGTCTTGTAGGGATAATAGGAGCCAAGTTGCTGGTTCTTCATGGCATTTGGGGTTTACCTTTTTTCAATCTCTTTCAGTACAGTTGAAAGCAGAGTGTAACAAAGGATATGTCAAGGTAAAGCAGGTATGTCTATTTGTATCTTGGATTTCCATGTTCTACTTGATGATTGTCTTACACTGTTGACTTTAGAGTGTCTGTGCCAGCCAGTAAAGGCTCCTTGGTCACGTGTGGAAGTGACAGAATAACAGAAGTGAATATTAAGCATAGTACTGGGCATGTAGTAAGTGGTGAACATAGGAGTAGCTGTATTACTAATGATTTTACTGCTATTATAATTATTTTCTGGTTATTCCATAGGTAGGGGTCAATCCCACCAGCATTGACTCAGTCATAATTGGGAAGGACCAGGAGGTGAAGCTGCAGCCTGGCCAGGTCCTCTACCTGGTGAATGAACTTTATCCGTATATTATAGAGTTTGAGGAAGAGACAAAGAGCCCTGGCCTGGAGACACACAGGAAGAGAAAGAGGTCAGGCAGTAGCGATCCTACAGAAAGGGGTGCTGCCCCAGAAGCTGAGCCCAGCACAGGACTGGAACCTGGGAGCAACCCTTGCCAGCGCTCTGTGCCTCCAAAGAAGGAGAAAGATGCATCCACCAAAAAGGTGAGGGAAGAGTGCTGGATAGGTGGCATGGAGAATACCTAAAATGTAATGTTGCTTAATTGTTTTGTATGCAGTCAAGCCCAGACATGGGTGAGGGATTATTATGATGAGAGAGTCACTTGTTTATGTCACCAGTCACTGGGATGAATATCCCTTTATGTACTTTTCTCTTGAATTCCTGAGGTAAGCCACTTGAAGGTAGGGCAAAATGGCAGTGTGCTTCACAATGAGCTACTAAAATAGGTCAGTCATCTGTCTCTCTATACAAGGTTAACATTGCAACACACTTCATAGATCCTGTGATTCACATCCTGATGTCAAAGTCGAAACTTAGGCTGTAGATGAAGTGGGAGAGGGGAAAGAAGATGCAATTCACATTCTGGTGTGTCCAGCTTCTGTCTAGACATGCAGCTCTGAATATGGGAAGAGAGTGGGAATAGCTAATGGTTTATAAAGGAAAAGATTTAGGTAAAGGGATTAATTTAATTCTTAAAGACTGACCTTATTTCCAAGTTCAGTTGGACTTTGCTGACATCCAGTGTTAACTAATGCCAAATTTAGCCATCTTGTTTGCAGTTTACACTTTTTTTGTTTGTTTTAGGAATCCTTGGGCCACTGGAGTCAAGGCTTGAAGATTTCTATGGAGGACCCCAAAATGCAGGTCAGAATAAATTTTGGCATCAAAATACTTTTCACATTGTAAATGATCACTCCACAGAGGTCAAAGCTACAAATGAAATCAAAGGAGATCAGTCCTTCTGAATGAGATTTGTTTTATTAGGCTATTTTGTAAGATCAAGTGGCTTGTCTCATTGTCAGTAAGTTACAACTGGAATTCTTTAGAGAGAAAGCTACGTTTTTCAAATGAGTATCTTCTCTGCATTGTTCCTCCTAAACTTCTGGGTACTATTTGGGATGTTGTATTAAACTTAGTGTGGTCCTTTTTGATAAAGTGTCAGTTACTGTATGGTGACTATAGTTATGGCTGCCCTGGGATTAATAGACATAATCCTGGAAGGGGTATGAGTTCTTAAATTACATCCTGGGATGACAAGGGGCAAGATCTGATAGAGCTTCTTGGAACACATAGGTGTGAGTTGTGTGGTCTGCTGGGCTAGAGTGGAGAAGAATGCATTTGAATTCAGACCTGGGGGCTTTGCATCAGTTCCTCAGCAACTGTTTTGCAGTGTGCCTCTTTTCTGTGCTCTGTGTGTTGTGGTGACTGAAAACACAGGCAGGAGTCAGCTAGGTCTGTGTTGGCATTCTAGACTTCCCACTTGGTAACTATGTGACCTGGGACATGACATAGCTTATCTGAGTCTCTGTGCGCTCATCTGTCACCATTGGGATCCTAAGACCCTCTTCACAGGATCGTGGCAGAAGTTGAGTACGTTAGTGAACTTGTCTGTACCTGGCACACACAAGATGTCCAGTTGACGTCTGTTTCCTTCTCTTGTGCCCCTCTGCTAGGTTTACAAAGATGAGCAGGTGGTGGTGATAAAGGATAAATACCCCAAGGCTCGTTTCCACTGGCTGGTCTTACCTTGGGCCTCCATTTCCAGTCTGAAGGCTGTGACCAGGGAACATCTTGAGCTTCTCAGACACATGCACGCTGTTGGGGAAAAAGTGATTGCTGACTTCGCTGGGTCCAGCAAACTCCGCTTCCGATTGGGCTACCATGCCATTCCCAGCATGAGGTAAACCTTGTGGGGAGTGCTGGTGTGTTCTGGTTCTATCTCGGTGGACAGATGAATTCAGCCTGGGTCTGCTGAGTGTGCTGGTCACCCCGAGGTTCAGGGGATTGGGTGGGGTGTTTCCTAGGCAGGTGGGCTGAAACTTGCATGCTTTTGCCTGACTTGCTTGCAAGCCTTGAGTTCCTACTTCTGCTTATAATTTGATAACATACAGTTCTTTGTTCTTCTCAAATGTAAACTCTGAGAGCCTAACTTACAAACCAGATGAAGCAGCTTTATTACCTTCAGTGAAGAACTGTCACCTGACGGTAATAAAGTGACTTTTATCAGATTTTTCAGTAGTATAAATAACCTCTAAATGATTAGGGACCATTGCTTTGAAGGAGACAAGCATCACTGACTTCTTTCATGACAGCTTAGATCTCAGATTTAAGATAAAATGAGAAAAAAAGTGTAGAGACTGTTATCCTTTGGCTCATACCTGGAAGGATTCAGAAAGGAGTAATTGATAATTTTCAAAGAATGCAAGCAAGGCAGATCTTTAATTCTTTTGAGTTAAGCAACAAGATAAGAGGACTAATGGAATTTCTGAGTTTTTAATTTGGGGTGATTTTCTTGAGGGGGATGTAAAATATATATATAATATAAAATTTACTATTTTAACATTTCAGTTGCATTAAGTACATTCACATTGTTGTGCAACCATCACCACCATCTATTTCTAGAACTTTTTTTCATCTTCCTCATCTACCCCTCAGATCCCTTTCCCCCAGCCCTTGGCAACCACCATCCTACTTTGTGTTTTCATGAACTTGACTACCCTTCACTTTCACTTCAGGTACATCATGTGAATGGAATTATATAGTATCCGTTGTTTTGTGGCTGGCTTGTTTCACTTAGGAGAGTGTCATCAAGATTCATCCATACTGTAACAGGTGTCAATTTCTTTTGTTTTATTTAACCACCCAACATTCTTTATAGTTTATTAGGTGGATAATTGTGACTTAGGTTACTGGCCACTTTAACACATAAAATTTTTGTGCTACATTTTTTTCCCCCATCCATACTCTTTGTTTTATTTATTTTTTTTTGAATTGTCTGTCTATGCATATATTTTTCTTAAAAAAATTTTTTTATTATTTTTTTTGGTTTTAAATCGAGGCATAATTTACATCCAATAAAATACACAGTAAGATCTGTCATTTAATCAGTCTTGACAAATGGATATGCCATGTAACTATGACTGTGATCAAGATAAAGAACACAGAACTTTTCTGTCATCTCCCAGGAAGTTCTTTAGTGCTCCTTTTTCTTTAATACTCCCCTTAACCTCCAAGTGCTGTTCTCTTTTTTGTCAGCCCAGATTAGTTTTGTCTGTTCCAGAACATCGTATAAATGAAATCATGCAATGTCTACTCTTTTTCTGTCTGGCTTTTTTTGGTCAGTGTAATAGATTTTGAGATTCATGCATATTGTTGTGTGTATCATGGATATACTTCATTTTCTTGTTCTTGTGTAAATACCTAGAAATGGAATTGCTAGGTCTCAGGATGGAAGTATGTTGTATCTCATTTAAAAAATATTTTTAAATTCTTAAAACCTTATTCACAACTATAGGGCAGAAAGTCACGCATGATCCTATTCCCCTAATGCTGCATACCTCATGATGACAGCCCTTGACCACAGAACCTTTTTCACATAGCAGTCGTGGTGTCCACACCTTTTTCATATAATGGATGCTGTTGTGCTAAGGAGAATGCTAAAGGCAAGAGCTGCAACTGTTGTGAGTGGGAAGCAAAATGAGCAGTAAGTTGACAGGCACATATTCTTTTATGATCACTCTTTAGAAGTTTGAATAAGTTAAACCTAGGAAGGAAAAAGTAACAAATATTTTTTCTATTGTAAAAGTAATATATTTTCAATTTAGAAAATATAAAGTATGAAGCAGAACAAAGATCTTCCATTATATCACCACTAATTAAACTCTAGACCTTATTTGAATTTCAGCCATTATTCTTTCCTTTTTTTTTTTTCCGCTCCAGGATCCGACATTGCGTTTATTTGTTGTCTCGCCTTAGTCTCCCTGATCTGTGACAATTCCTCCTCCTGTTCTGGTTTTCATGACCTTGACACTTTTGATGAGGACTGGCTAGTTGTTTTATGGGATGGCTCTCAATTACAGTTTGTTTGATGTTTTTTCATGATTAGATTGAGGTGGGTTTTTTTTTTTTTTTTTGCCAAAATACCCCAGAAATGATACTCTGTCTTCTCAGTGCATCGTATCAAGGAGTGCATGATGTCGATTGAGACAGTTTGTTGCTCCTGATGTTCACCTTGATCACTTTATTAAGGTGGTGTCTGCCAGGTTTTTCTACTCAAAGTTGCTATTTTTGCCTTGTAATTGATCAGTATCTTGGGAGGAGATGTTCTAAGATTATGCTACTAAATTTTTTTCGCCTCAGACTTTTACCCAGTGACTTTAGCATCTACTGGTGGATCTTGCCTGCAACAGTTATTATTGTAGTGTTTATTTCATGGTAACTTTATGTTCCCTCATTCCTTCTAATTTATTAATCGGAATTTTTCTGTGTGAAAGAGTTGTCCTTTCTCCCCCATTATGTATTCAATACATGTATGGACTCATGTATATTTATTTTATTATATAAGTTTTAATTTAATCTGTCTCTGTTTAGTTTCTTGCTCATATTGTTCCAGCCTTGATCATTGGAAATTCCTTTAGGTTGGTTCCTGTATCACTTTGACATACCCCAAACATTTTTTGAGCACATCCTTTTTTTCTGGCCCCTTACTTTTTGTAACAAGGTATTCTATGCTTATATTTTTCCTGTTCTAGCTCTGGAATGAACCACTTCTCCAAAGAGCCATAGTTCCTTTTATTGGAGAATAACATAAACCAAGACTAGATCACGAGGTTTCTATAGAGATAAATGGTTGGTTCCAGAGTGTCTTTGCTTCTAGGTTCTCTCAGCAGATGGAACTAGGAAATAGAAGCATGAATCCAACCCACACAGATACATACACCTCTCTATTTATTTCTCTGTTTACCTACCTGTGCCTGTGTATGAAAAACATGAGTTCATGCTGATATTTCTTATCCAGTCCTGTTCCACAGGTTCATTCTTGTCTTCCCCTTTCCTTTTTTGTGATTTCTTTCTCCAATAGTGAGAAATTTGGCTCTCATTAGCTACAGTTAATTCACCTATGTATTCATTCCCAGTATAAACATAAAATAGTTGCAGAATTGCTTATCCACACTCAGGTGAGAAAGACATTTACTCACTAGAGTACAGTATTTGTATAGTGTTCTTTTTATCTTTACAGAATCAAATCAAAATACTGTTTTCCAAACTTAATTAGGTTAGTTATTTTCTTCCTGACCTCCTTCAGTGTGGTTCCCTTTTTATTTGTAATACAGTTAGATTTATTTGTTACTGTTTGTATTCCATTTTAATTTCCCACAAGGTACTGGTTGGTTTTAATGATTTATTGGGGGAATGTGAAATATTACTGATTCTGAGTCAAAGCTTTACAGAAAGTCATCCTTCTTGGTTTAACAAGTCCTAAAGAGAACTGTTGGTTTTCTACCTCAAACCTGTTTTTCCCTTAAGCTTCTTCATCCCAGCAAGTGGCACCTCCCGAAACCCATATCTAATCCATTAATTGTTCTTGTTGGTTCTGTTCCAAAATATATTTAAAATGGGACTGCTTCTTGTCATCTCCACCTGTATAGCTCCTGTCTGAAACATGATTATTTTTGGTTTGGACTGCTGTGGCAGCCTCCTGACTTATCTCTATATCCATCCTTCCCCTTCCTACAGTCCTTTTTCCTTTTCCACACAGTAGCCAGGGTAATCTTTTAAAGTAACAAGCAAATAATAGCACATATATGTGTGCCAAGTCACTTCAGTTGTGTCCAACTCTATGCAACCTCATGGACTGTAGCCCACCAGGCTCCTCTGTCCATGGGATTCTCCAGGCAAGAATACTGGAGTGGGTTGCCATGCCCTCCTCCAGGGGATCTTTCTGACCCAGGGGTCGAACCCACATCTCTTATGTATCCTGCCATTGGCAGGCAGGTTCTTTACTACTAGCACCACCTAGGAAGCCCAGATAATAGCACTCCCCTGGTTAAAATCCTTCAGTGGTTCCTCAGTATGATCAGAATAAAATTCAAACCCTCTATCAACCTATAAGACCCGTTATGATCCAGCTCCTCCCTATGCCTGCTCCTTGTTTCCAGCCACTCCAGCCGTTATTTTCTTTCTGCCACTCATTTGCACCAAGCTCTTGTTCATACCAGGGCCTTCACATGTGGTCTCTCCACTCCCTGAAACTCTCTTTAAGATCTTTGCTTTCTCAGTTCAAATCTCTGCCTGGGAGAGGTTTTCTGTGAACATCCTAGCTACTTGAGACAGCTTCTACCCCCTAGGCACTCTATCCCATCTCCCTGTTTTGTTTTTTTCTTAGCATTGTTGCAGTAACCTTTTGAATCTTCCTTGTTTATTTGTTTACTTATTAATTATTTATCTCCCTTCATTACAGTATAATTTCTATAAGGACATAGGCCTTTCCCATTTTGTTCACTGCTAAATTACCAGTGCCAGAACAGTACTTGGCCCTAGTAGGTACTTCATGAGCAGTAAAGATTCTTCAGTGAATAGATGAATGAATGGAGTTAAGTGGAAAAACTGTCAATATTTTGCATATTCATACTTTTACTTTTTGGCATTTTGATTAAGCTAGCTTTAATGGTAAATCTTTGTTTCCTCTCAACTAGCCATGTACACCTCCATGTGATCAGCCAGGATTTTGATTCTCCTTGCCTTAAAAACAAAAAACACTGGAATTCTTTCAATACTGAATACTTCCTTGAATCACAAGGTAAACAGTATTGTTTAATTTTTACATTTGTTTTAGTTTCTCAGCTGTTCTTATACTTGATTCAGTTGTTTCCCTAAATAATAACTTGGCTTCAAAAACTTACTTACAAGTTTGTGTTGCCTATACAGAGAACCCCATTAACAGAAACTGGATTATTTGGATTTTAGTAGGATTGCCACTTTTCTGTGAGCAGCCTTCTTGAGGGATGTAGAATGCTGTTATGTCAGAGTCAGAAAAAATTCAGTGGGGGGCTTAAAAGGTTGTCCAGAGAATTATTGGAGTTCATGGATCTGAAAGCTCTAAACAGTTTTTCTTTCTTTTGCTAGCAACTGGGAGGAGCTTGGTGGCTGCCTTTTGTCAAGAGTGGCTACTTAATAGGGGAAGCCTGTCTATATGTAGAAAGGAAGAATTTTCCATTGTGTATACTGTGGAACTTAAGTATGCTGGAATGTTAATGATGACCATGAGCTAACTAGTGGTAAAGCCCTGTGATAATCAGCCTTTGACATAGTAACATGGGTTGCTTAGAATGTATCCTGCTGCTGCTGCTAAGTCGCTTCAGTCGTGTCCGACTCTGTGCGACCCCATAGACGGCAGCCCATCAGGCTCCCCCGTCCCTGTGATTCTCCAGGCAAGAACACTGGAGTGGGTCGCCATTTCCTTCTCCAGTGCATGAAAGTGAAAAGTGAAAGTGAAGTCGCTCAGTCGTGTCCGACTCTTAGCGACCCCAAGGACTGGAGCCTACCAGGCTCCTCTGTCCATGGAATTTTCCAGGCAAAAGTACTGGGGTGGGGTGCCATTGCCTTCCCCGAAAATGTATCCTAAAGGAATGTAATTATCTCAGAAATGGGTTGCTCAGGGAACTCCCTGATGGTATAGTGGTTAGAACTCCATGCTTTCACTGCTGAGGGCCCAGGTTCAGTCCCTGGTTGGGGATCTAAGATCTCACAAGCTGTGTGATGCTGCCAAAAAATCAAACAAAAGAAACCCATTGCTCAGATTTAGAATCTGACCAAGCATATTTTCCCAACAGTTAATGTAACCTCAAGTTTACTCGATTTAAGGATACTTGGCATATTTGGAATCAGGTTTTCCTTTTTTAAAAAAATTTTTGTATGTTGGCTTTCCAGAGTAGCTGGACTCTGAACGTTTTTCCGTTGCAGCTGTGATTGAGATGGTGCAAGAGGCTGGCAGAGTGACTGTCCGAGACGGGATGCCGGAGCTCCTGAAGCTGCCCCTCCGTTGTCACGAGTGCCAGCAGCTGCTGCCTTCCATCCCTCAGCTGAAGGAGCACCTCAGGAAGCACTGGTCCAAGTGATTCTGCGGAGCCTGACCTTCTGCAGCACGTGTACCTGATTGTTTAGAGCAAATTCCTGGCACCTGTTCTGGATTGCATGTGAACTTTCATTTCTTGAATTAAAACATGCGTTTTTTCTTTTTTTACAAAGCTTGTTGTATTTCTGAGTGGCCAAAATATAGCATGACCTGAAATAGTTCAGGAATTAGGAATATGAGTTTGTCATGGGTGTGTTTTCTGCTGAGGGTGGCAGAGATAGGCCTGGCCCACCATCTCCAGGAGTAACGTCAGGTCTGACTAATGAGGGGCAAAGCCTTGTTCAAAGTGACCAAGCACAGGATATGGAAGCAGAGAGCTGCTTATAAAGTCCTGTTCTTTACATTTATTCTCTCTCCTCAGAGGTAGGCGGTGCCATTTTATCAGAGCAGACCTAATGATTTCTTGTTTACCCCAAAGGCACTGATTGTTCTCTGATCCTAATCTGGTCTGTAATATTCTCCCTCTTTTCCTCTTTCATAGGGGAGACTTCGTTTCTTTTGTCCCCTTCATTCCTTTCCATCATCCAAATGCTTCTTTCTCAGGAAGCCTGTCTTATCAGTTCTCCTTCACTCTGAGCAAACAGGCTGGTGACAAGGTACAGGGATGGAATTTTTTTCTAATGTCAGGAGTACTTGGATGGTAAGGAAATACTCAGCAATATGTTTGTTCCATTTCAGGGGTCAAGTCTTCTTGGTTGGCCTGCCTGGATCTGTTGTCTGATTAGGTAATTGAAAACTATCAGGAATTCAGCTAATAGTCACAGAGTCGGTTCTGATGCACAAAAAGGTAGTTATTGAATGAAAAAGTTGCATAGAATCTCATGGTTTCACTTTTCCCTCAGAACAAATTTGGGTAGAACAGTTGGGTTAAGTTGATTTTTGGCTAACAACAGAACTAAAGGTGGAGGGAAATCTAAAACATTATTTTTGATCAATTGTTGATCTATTTGGTGATGTGACATTTTTGCTCTTGTTTGTAAACCACCCGTCCCCCCCCCCAAAAAATCTTCTTAACAATAACTTCTCTCTGAAGAGAGGAAAACCTCAATCCATGGAGACCACATTTGACCTTGTTTTCTTTCACAAATAAACAAGATGCCATAGTGGTTTTTTGGTGAGTATGAGTACAATTATACTTAATAGTAATTAATGATTACAGCAGCTAACACTTGTCCAATTTCTTTGTTTCTGGCATTATGCTCAGTACCTTTATCCAAATCTTCTCACGGAGTGTAACTCTCAGGTAGGACCTATTGTTATGCCCCTCTAAAGGATGAAGATCTAAGTATCTATTAGAGATCCTGGGCTCCATGGTTGGTCTTGATTCTAGTGCACAGAACTCATTACATTCCCCCTCAACTGAACAGTAAAATGTAATACTAACCAGCAGGTGTCATAGGCCTGCAGGGGCCTTGGGCCTGTGCTGATCAAAACTTTCCATGACTTTTGTTGATTTCTCTGAGGGCCGGTCAGTTCCTTTGAAGCCCTGTTTGTCCAACATTCTTCATCTATGTCCTCTGTTGCTCTTGTGCTCCAGGAGTGTAGTCCTTACCTTGTCTGCCCAACTTATCCTTAGTTCCTTCTGTCTGGCTCAGCTCTGGACCTTTGAGCCTGTGCAGTTGTCCTCTCCTGCACTGATGCTTCCTTACTTTGTGGCCCATGGCCTTCTCCCCTGACTCAGCTGTGGAAGGGATGTAGCTTCATAGCTTTTCCCTCAGCGTCATCAGGTTATTAGGCACTATAATGCTTGTTGGATAAGAACAGACTCTGGATTCAGATCTGGGTCCCAAACCTGGCTCAGGTACTCAGAGCTGAGGGATCTTAGGCAAGTGACTGACTTTCCCTGAACTTCAGTGTGATAAGGATTAAATACAATAATCCATGTAGAAGACTTAGCATAATATCTGGCACAGAGAAGGTAACTGGAAGCCTCTGCTTTTGTTTTGTTGAGGGGAGTGGTGGGGATGGGGAAGGGGTTTGCTTGATCTAGCCCCGTCTCTACATCTGAAGCCTTTGAGCCCAGAGAAACTGTTTGTAAAGATATAGAGTATACCTTCTATGGACTCCTGAGATCACAATTACTAGTTTCTTTTTTTTTTTTTAATGTAAATATTTGGGTTTTACACCAGAAGTATTGGATCCCAGTCCCCTGAGCCTAGGGATCTGCACTACATAACATTTAAACTCATAATAAAGTTTGAGAACCAGAGTATAAAGAGCCCTTGGCTTTAAAGTATATTCCATGTCTGAAGCTTCCAGATTAGGCTGTGCCCTGCCAGGACACAAACTGCATTTTTCAGTGGGCTTTCTGGGCCAGTTGTAGGCCTTGCTTCCTTCTGCAGGGTCAGTATTATTTCAGGATCCGGGAAGTCCTTGGGCGTTAGATGAGGGAGAGAGACTGGCTGTAGCGACCAGCCCTCCCTTTCTGCAGAGGTTGGAGGGAGCCCCTCTGGCCCGGGGTCTTAGGGGCCAGGTTGAGATGATGACTGCTCCTCTTCAGTGGCTGGCTCTCCCCTCTTTCTGCCCAGAGGTCAGTCCTGGAGGCTTGGCTTGGAACCTTGATGAATGTAGCTAGCTGGAGACTCAGAGGATTTATATTTTTCCTCTTCTGAGTTTGTCTCTTTGATATCCAGGGGCAAATAGTCCCTTCAAGGACCAGACCATACTTGGGATGATCATTAAGAGTCTATACAAGTTCAGGGACATCTCTTGGAACTTGGCATCTGGATGCCCATCACATACATTGAGTATGGCTAGGTTTCAGATATTCAGGGCTCATCTGTGACAGAACTGGCCTAATTGTGTCTCTCTGTTCCAGTAATACCTACTTGGAGACTTCCACAGAGCTCTTCCATAGATGAGATTTTAAAGAATATATATATGACAAGGAGTTCCCTGGTGGTCCAGTGGTTAGGACTCTGTGCTTTCACTGTGGCAGCCCTCCCCAGGATAATGTTTATATACACATTTTATATAAATTAATAGTTTGTAAAATTTCTGAAACACTTCCATAGACTCCCTACTGCTGCTGCTAAGTCGCTTCAGTTGTGTCAGACTCTGGGCGACCCCATAGACAGCAGCCCACCAGGCTCCCCCATCCCTGGGATTCTCCAGGCAAGAACACTGGAGTGGGTTGCCATTTCCTTCTCCAATGCATGAAAGTGAAGAGTGAAAGTGAAGTCGCTCAGTCGTGTCTGATTCTTAGCGACCCCATGGACTGCAGCCTACCAGGCTCCTCCGTCCATGGGATTTTCCAGGCAAGAATACTGGAGTGGGATGCCATTGCCTTCTCCCATAGACTCCCTAGGGGTGGTGAAAAGGGTCATCACCGTGTGTTTGTGATTTCAGGAGGTATCTGGGATCTCTGTGGAGGACCACGGGCCAGACTCCATCTCTAGGAGGTTTCTGGGATACTCCCTTGGGTGTCAGTGCTCCTCCCTCAGCCCTTTGCACATGCACATCCTGGGGGCCTCTGGCCAGAGATGGAATTGGGGCCCAGGAGCTGCTGGCTCAGTTTAGCCACCACACTCCTGCAGGAGTCCTGGGAAACAGGGAAATTCTCAGTGGGTCTGAGGGGTTTAGAAACCTTGGCTGCCAGGCTCATTATAAACTGTCCAAAAGGCATTGAATGTACTTTACCACAATCACTGTCCAAGGGAAAACTGTACTGATCATCTGCACAAATAGATCCGCTGCATCGTGATTGTATCTGAAGACAGTGGGAGTGGCAGTATTTATGTACAGCCTGTTAACAGTACAAACTGTACTGAAACCCAGTACAGCTTGTAGCAGCTTGTGCTGTTGAAACCAAGGCAGAGGTTCCCACTGGGTTCCCAGCTAGTGCACTTAGAATTAAGGGAACATTTAACTAAACTTCAGACAAAGTTTGAAGTTTTTAAAGTGAACTTTAAAAAATAAAGATACTGCTGCTGCTGCTAGTGCTAAGTCACTTTAGTCGTGTCCGACTCTGTGTGACCCCATAGACGGCAGCCCACCAGGCTCCTCTGTCCCTGGGATTCTCCAGGCAAGAACACTGGAGTGGGTTGCCATAAGATACTGCAGAAGCATACAATTTAATTTTCTACCTAATCAATAATGTTAGCATATCAGTATTAAAATCAAGATGAGAACATCTGGTAAACTGCAACCAAGGAGAGACACTGTCTCAGACAGTATAATGTGAGGTATGATGAAGGAAAATTGGAAGTGAGGTGACCACCTCTAAATTCTCTTTTCAGCCAGGCTACTTGGTGAGCTTGAATAATAGCTCTTTTAGAAGAACAAATATAAATAATGACTTGCAAGGGCCAGAAAAAGGATGCAAAATATTGAGGTGTATAAGTACCATGTCACTCCCTCCCCCAGGTGGGCTATTGTTATTAATATCACTAGAAAAAAATTACCTTTCTTTGCCTATTTAACCCAGATTTATCACTGTGTTGCAATTGGGTGGAGTCTTCTCAAGGTACAGAGCATACTGGCATGAAAAAAATAGACCAAAAGCATGTAAGTCACATTTGTGATGCCAGATCTTAGTAATTTCTCCCTTAGGAATGTTCTCTTTTATCTTGATCCTATTATAGCCAGACAAGGCAGAAGTTTTTGTTAAAGCAATTGAATATGGATGGAGCCTTACTAGTCAAGAAGTCACGTTTATAATGAGTTCTATTGCTGTACGGGGGCTTCCCTGGTGGCTCAGAGGTTAAAGCGTCTGCCTGCAATGCAGAAGACCTGGGTTTGATCCCTGGGTCGGGAAGATCCCCTGGAGAAGGAAAGGGCAACCCACTCCAGTATATCTTGCCTGGAGAATCCTGTGGGCAGAGGAGCCTGGTGGGCTACGGTCCACAGGGTCGCAAAGAGTCGGACACGACTGAACGACTTCACTTCACTTCACTTCATTGCTGTCCGAGAAGGTAGGTAAGAGATGATAGAGCCGAACTGGAACCTGAAACTGAGCAAGTGAATGTCTTACATGAGAGTGTGAAGAATAGGCCTTAAACCAATTTAAGTCTCAGCCTGAGGAAAGGGCTCTCAAAGTCCTTTAGCCTCTATGAAATGGAGTAATCTACTATTCATATCTTAATCTGTTTTTTTTTTTTTTTTTAAAGCAAACAAGCTATCACCAAGGAATGAGCTTTGGGTCGTAGAGTCTCCTAATGATTAGGGTTCTGATGCTTTCAATTCAAGAGGAGCTGGTAAGTGAGCATTATGTAAGCAATTATCAAATTACTCATCAAATCAGTGACATCTTCAAATGCCTGCCAATTCCTCTGTTGGCAGCTGCTTTCCATCCAGACCTCAGGGAAAGAAACAGCCTGGGCCCCAGGCAGTGGCAAAGGAGTTCTAGGATTCTGGGCCACTCACTACTCAATTCCTTTTCCCTGTTCCATTTTGCAAATTTATTTTGAGACCATCTATTTCAACTTTGTCATTTTTTAGAAGGCTGTTGGGACCTGGAGGTTTAAAGGGCTCATTTAGCAGTTTAAACCAGATCTTGGCCTGTATTGGAAGTCTTCCTGACTTTTCCCAGATGCTCTCAAGTTACTGACATCTCATTTAAGAATAAGGAATGGCATCAGTGCTAAATCCCACTTGCTTCTTGTCTTACCTTATAATATTTTCTTTATCTAAAGATAGAATAGGAATAAAGGGATTTAGGCTTCTATTGGAAGCTCAGCTCTGTTCCACATTAGCTGTGTGACGCTGGGGTAGTTATTTAACTTCTCTGGTCAGAATTTTATCATCTGTGAAACTGAGCTAGAAAGTGTAATCCCAGGTTGACTGTGAGGATTAAACAAGTATCAGTATGAAAGGCTCAGGTACTCTGATGGTCTAGCACTTGTCAATCCTAGTTTTCTCTACTAAACTCTGACCCCCATCTGACCTGTGAGGCTTTAACGAATATTCTCTTGAGTAACTTCTTTTTCCCTTCTGGTTTGGTTTCTCATATTTAAAACGAGAGCCTTGGGCTGGATAATACCTAAAGTCCCTCTTAGTTGTAAGACGGACTTAATTTTTTAATTTAATTTTCATCTTTTTAAGGTTTTAAAAATAACATTTATTTCTGAAAGCTGACATGTACATAATAAGAAAACAAGCAAAAAAAAAAAACAGGAAGCAAAAAAAGTCATCCACAATCACAAGCAATTTAACATTTGCTGTGTGAGGGCCTTACAGCTTGCTTTAGGCCCTGGCTACTTAGCTCCTGTTGCGGAGAAGGCAATGGCACCCCACTCCAGTACTCTTGCCTGGAAAATCCCATAGACGGAGGAGCCTGGAAGGCTGCAGTCCATGGGGTCGCTGAGGGTCGGACATGATTGAGCCACTTCACTTTCACTTTTCACTTTCCTGCGTTGGAGAAGGAAATGGCAACCCACTCCAGTGTTCTTGCCTGGAGAAACCCAGGGACGGCGGAGCCTGGTGGGCTGCCGTCTATGGGGTCGCCCAGAGTCGGACACGACTGAAGCGCCTCAGCAGCAGCAGCAGCAGCAGCTGTGTCTCCAAGGTCTCCCTTTATTCCAAGACCAAAATTGGCAGATGAATTTTCTACAGCACAAAGATTGTTTACATCCCTGCCTTGACCCTAAAGGAAGTTTTAAAAGAAGTCTACATCTGCCTAACTTTATGCTGATTCTGGACCCATTTATGCTGATTCTGGGGAGCACAGGGAATAGCCGAATCTAGGGGTTTAAATGACATCATTAGAACTTTGCTCTGCTTGGTTCTGCTTTCCTGTGATGACTCTCTCCAGAGGGCAACAGAAGTAGCCACAGGCCTCAGAGAGAGAGCGCAGTCCTTCTCCCTGACATTTCTGCCAAAGTAGAGAAAGGACCCTGACTCTTCTTCTTAGGTCACATACTTGTCTCTGGACTAACCACTGTATCTCTTAGGAGGATGATGCACTCTGGCCATCTTGAGGAACAGGGCCATCTTGAGGCGTGAGAGGTGGAGGGCTGTAGGACTAATGGCCCCACTAGACTTACATGGAACAGGAAAGAGCAGTTTACAAAACAGTATATATTTACCACTCACATGGGCTGTACGCATCATCCCAACACACTCATAGCTCCCTTCACCACATGCCATCATCCTGGGATCTGAGATTAAAGGAGGCGCAGTCCTGGGCTTCTGGCAGCCACACATTGAAAGTTGACACAACCCCCTGCTCCCACCCCTGGCCTGTGCTGTTTGCCTTGATTGGAGGAAAAACTATCATATTCAAGTTGAATAGTTACTAGCCAAGGACCTTTTGCAGAAACTTTTCTAGAAGCCGTAGTATGTACTGTTAACACTGGCTAGAGTTGCCAGGGTCCTGAGTCACTTCCATGTCCTGGCTCCCCAGTAGACCACTGGCTTCTGCTGCTCTTTCATTGGTTGTATTCTGGGGTAGGAGGCCAGGGTCAGGGCAGAGGAAGGTGCTTTGGGAGTTGCCTAAAAAGTCAGTAGAGCAGCTGGATTTTTATCTGCTACTTTTTATCTGCATTTCCATTCTTGTTAACAACTTCTCTAAGTTAGCAAATACCCAGAGGATTGCTTAGTGACTAGGGACTGGAAAAACCTTAACCTTTGGTTTTAAGAAACCATGAAGGGGAAAATATTCGTGACAGAACAAGGGGAGGAAATAGGTCACATACTAAAGAGTGATCCCTCCAGCTTGTCAGGCATAAGGCATACCCGAGATTTTGAAGAGAGGTCCCTCCCAATAGGCACCACTATCTGAATACCCCACCTGAGAAGCTATTAGTGTATGTCTCACATGAATGAAAAAAGGTGCCCTCTGCAAATGAAAGTTTTTAGCTCACAGCCACCCCTGACTCTGGGGCTCGTGTAGGTCACAGATGTGCAGCCTGACAGGGTGGGGACCTTGTTTCTCACCAGAACATGAGGTTCTCTAGAACAGATACTGTGTCTTTAGTTCTCTGTTATGTACCCAATAAAATTCAGCATGCTATGCTAATGCTATGCTAAGTCACTTCAGTCATGTCCGACTCTGTGTGACCCCATAGACAGTAGCCTACCAGGCTCCCCCGTCCCTGGGATTCTCCAGGCAAGAACACTGGAGTGGGGTGCCATTGCCTTCTCCAAAAATTCAGCATACATGCAACTTAATAGGATCCCAATAAAATTGGGATGAAGGAATGAAACCATGTGATACTCTGAAAAACACAGATGAAACGACTGCTGCTGCAGCTGGGTTTAATTGTCAAGTGTGTGGTCTGTTGAGACTGCATCTGGCTTTTGGAAATGTTCTGATCGATATCCTTCTGCCAGTCTGTGAGCATAGTATATCATATAGATAATAATCAGCAGAACATAAACATATTAATGTTTTCTCATATAATGTTACAGATTATCATTCTTTGCTAACCAAAAAGGAATTGAGGCTCTTGAGGTCTTCCATGTTTTTTCTATGAAGGGTTGTTTTTTTAGAGGGTTTATTATCTTTGGCCACCAGAGAGCAGTCTTTGAACAGTAAATTTTTAATTTGTCCTTTATTCCATATCTTTTTGGGAAAGAAGTTTTATGTAATTCTTTAATACTTTATGTTTGCTTTTCTCTCTGTTTTTATTTTATTTAAAGAAATTTTATTTTTATTCTGTTTTTTTCTATAAATTAGCATCAGTGTTTTAAAATAAAATATAGAGGGGTTTTTAAAATAGGCTTATGTGTGTTTAACTGATCTCCTATTTAAGATAGAAGTTTGACAGAAAACCATGGTACAGGTAAGAATATAAAACACACATGATTGATAGGGGAGGCCATTTGGTTTGGGGTTAACTAGGCTGGATGGCATCACTGACTCTATGGACGTGAGTCTGGGTGAACTCTGGGAGTTGGTGATGGACAGGGAGGCCTGGTGTGCTGCGATTCATGGGGTCACAAAGAGTCGGACACAGCTGAGCGACTGAACTGAGTTGAACTGAGACTAAATTTGCCTGGAAAATCCCATGGATGGAGGAGCCTGGTAGGCTGCAGTCCATGGGGTCGCTAAGAGTCGGGACACGACTGAGCAACTTCACTTTCACTTTTCACTTTCATGCACTGGAGAAGGAAATGGCAACCCACTCCAGTGTTCTTGCCTGGAGAATCCCAGGGACAGGGAAGCCTGGTGGGCTGCCGTCTATGGGGTCACACAGAGTCGGACACGACTGAAGTGACTTAGCATAGCATAGCATAGCATAGGGTATATTGCCAGTAGTGGGATTGTTGGGTTATATGGTAGTTTTCATACTGTTCATGGGGTTCTCAAGGCAAGAATACTGAAGTGGTTTGCCATTCCCTTCTCCAGCGGACCACACCCTGTCATCTCTCTCCACCATGACCCACCCATCCCAGGTTACCCCTCGGGCATGGCTTAATTTCATTGTGTTAGACAAGGGTGTGGTCCTTGTGTGATTAGATTGACTAGTTTTCTGTGAGAACGGTTTTAGTGTATTTGCCCTCTGATGCCCTCTTTCAAGACCTACTGTCTTACTTGGGTTTCTCTTACCTTGGACGTGGGGTATCTCGTCCCGGCTGCTCCCGGCTGCTCCCGGCTGCTCCCGGCCAGCGAAGCACAGCCATCGCACCTTACCTTGGACGAGGGGTCTCTCCTCACCGCCGCCCTTCCTGACCTCGGTCGTGGGGTAGCTCTTCTCCGCCGCGCTTAGTGCGCTGGCCCTCACCGCCGTCCTTCCTCGGTCGTGGGGTAGCTCATGAACAGTATGAAAAGACAAAATGATAGGATACTGAAAGAGAAACTCCCCAGGTCAGTAGAGGCCCAATAGGCTACTGGAGATCAGTGGAGAAATAACTCCAGAAAGAATGAAGGGATGGAGCCAAAACAAAAAGAATACCCAGCTGTGGATGTGTCTGGTGATAGAAGCAAAGTCCGATGCTGTAAAGAGCAATATTGCATAGGAACCTGGAATGTCAGGTCCATGAATCAAGGCAAATTGGAAGTGGTCAAACAAGAGATGGCAAGAGTGAATGTTGACATTCTAGGAATTAGCGAACTAAAATGGACTGGAATGGGTGAATTTAACTCAGAGGACCATTATATCTACTACTGTGGGCAGGAATCCCTCAGAAGAAATGGAGTGGCCATCATGGTCAACAAAAGAGTCCGAAATGCAGTACTTGGATGCAATCTCAAAAACGACAGAATGATCTCTGTTCGTTTCCAAGGCAAACCATTCAATGTCACAGTAATCCAAATCTATGCCCCAACCAGTAACGCCAAAGAAGCTGAAGTTGAACGATTCTATGAAGACCTACAAGACCTTTTAGAACTAACACCCAAAAAAGATGTCCTTTTCATTATAGGGGACTGGAATGCAAAAGTAGGAAGTCAAGAAACACCTGGAGTAACAGGCAAATTTGGCCTTGGAACACGGAATGAAGCAGGGCAAAGACTAACAGAGTTTTGCCAAGAAAATGCACTGGTCATAGCAAATACCCTCTTCCAACAACGCAAGAGAAGACTCTATACATGGACATCACCAGATGGTCAACACCAAAATCAGATCGATTATATTCTTTGCAGCCAAAGATGGAGAAGCTCTATACAATCAGCAAAAACAAGACCAGGAGCTGACTGTGGCTCGGACCATGAACTCCTTATTGCCAAATTCAGACTGAAATTGAAGAAAGTAGGGAAAACCACTAGACCATTCAGGTATGACCTAAATCAAATCCCTTATGATTATACAGTGGAAGTGAGAAATAGATTGAAGGGCCTAGATCTGATAGATAGAGTGCCTGATGAACTATGGAATGAGGTTCGTGACATTGTACAGGAGACAGGGATCAAGACCATCCCCATGGAAAAGAAATGCAAAAAAGCAAAATGGCTGTCTGGGGAGGCCTTACAAATAGCTGTGAAAAGAAGAGAAGCAAAAAGCAAAGGAGAAAAGGAAAGATATAAACATCTAAATGCAGAGTTCCAAAGAATAGCAAGAAGAGATAAGAAAACCTTCTTCAGTGATCAATGCAAGGAAATAGAGGAAAACAATAGAATGGGAAAGACTAGGGATCTCTTCAAGAAAATCAGAGATACCAAAGGAACATTTCATGCTAAGATGGGCACAATAAAGGACAGAGATGGTGTGGACCTAACAGAAGCAGAAGATATTAAGAAGAGGTGGCAAGAATACACAGAAGAACTGTACAAAAAAGAGCTTCAAGACCCAGATAATCATGATGATGTGATCACTGACCTAGAGCCAGACATCTTGGAATGTGAAGTCAAATGGGCCTTAGAAAGCATCACTACCAACAAAGCTAGTGGAGGTGATGGAATTCCAGTGGAGCTATTCCAGGTCCTGAAAGATGATGCTGTGAAAGTGCTGCACTCAATATGCCAGCAAATTTTGAAAACTCAGCAGTGGCCACAAGATTGGAAAAGGTCAGTTTTCATCCCAATCCCAAAGAAAGGCAATGCCAAAGAATGCTCAAACTACCGCACAATTGCACTCATCTCACACGCTAGTAAAGTAATGCTCAAAATTCTCCAAGCCAGGCTTCAGCAATATGTGAACCGTGAACTTCCTGATGTTCAAGCTGGATTTAGAAAAGGCAGAGGAACCAGAGATCAAATTGCCAACATCTGCTGGATCATGGAAAAAGCAAGAGAGTTCCAGAAAAACATCTATTTCTGCTTTATTGACTATGCCAAAGCCTTTGACTGCGTAGATCACAATAAACTGTGGAAAATTCTGAAAGAGATGGGAATACTAGACCACCTGATCTGCCTCTTGAGAAATCTGTATGCAGGTCAGGAAGCAACAGTTAGAACTGGTCATGGAACAACAGACTGGTTCCAAATAGGAAAAGGAGTACGTCAAGGCTGCATATTGTCACCATGTTTATTTAACTTATATGCAGAGTACATCATGAGAAATGCTGGACTGGAAGAAACACAAGTTGGAATCAAGATTGCTGGGAGAAATATCAATAACCTCAGATATGCAGATGACACGACTCTTATGGCAGAAAGTGAAGAGGGGCTAAAAAGCCTCTTGGTGAAAGTGAAAGTGGAGAGTGAAAAGGTTGGCTTAAAGCTCAACATTCAGAAAACGAAGATCATGGCATCTGGTCCCATCACTACATGGGAAATAGATGGGGAAACAGTGGAAACAGTGTCAGACTTTTTCTGGGCTCCAAAATCACTGCAGATGGTGACTGCAGTCATGAAATTAAAAGACGCGTACTCCTTGGAAGGAAAGTTATGACCAACCTAGATAGCATATTCAAAAGCAGAGACATTACTTTACCAACAAAGGTTCGCCTAGTCAAGGCTATGGTCTTTCCTGTGGTCATGTATGGATGTGAGAGCTGGACTGTGAAGAAGGCTGAGCACCGAAGAATTGATGCTTTTGAACTGTGGTGTTGGAGAAGACTCTTGAGAGTCCCTTGGACTGCAAGAAGATCCAACCAGTCCATTCTGAAGGATATCAATCCTGGAATTTCTTTGGAAGGAATGATGGTAAAGCTGAAACTCCAGTATTTTGGCCACCTCATGCGAAGAGTTGACTCATTGGAGAAGACTCTGATGCTGGGAGGGATTGAGGGCAGGAGGAGAAGGGGACGACAGAGGATGAGATGGCTGGATGGCATCACTGACTCGAAGGGTATGAGTCTGGGTGATCTCCGGGAGCTGGTGATGGACAGGGAGGCCTGGCGTGCTGCGGTTCATGGGGTCGCAGAGAGTCGGACACGACTGAGCGACTGATCTGATCTGATCTGATCTGATGATAGTTTTGGGCTTCCCTGGTGGCTCAGACAATAAAGAATCCACATACAATGAAGGAGACCTCGGTTCAATCCTTGAGTTGGAAAGATCCCCTGGAGGAGGGCATGGCAACACACTCTAGTGTTCTAGCCTGGAGAATCTCCATGGACAAAGGAGTCTGGCAGGCTACAGTCCATGGTGTTGCAAAGAATCAGGCACAACTGAGCAACTAAGCACACACACACAGTAGTTTTTTCCCTAGTTTTTTAAGGAATCTCCATAAAGTGGCATTATGTTTACAGTGATGTTAATTCTCTGATGGTTCAGTGTTAGAGGAAGCATTGTCAAAGTGAGATGAATGATCCAGAGAAGATGAAGGGCTATGTGTGCATTTTTTACAGGCTGCTGCTGCTGCTGCTGCTAAGTTGCTTCAGTCCTGGGATTCTCCAGGCAAGAACACTGGAGTGGGTTGCCATTTCCTTCTCCAATGCATGAAGGTGAAAAATGAAAGTGAAGTCACTAAGTCATGTCCGACTCTTTGTGACCCCATGGACTGCAGCTAATTTCCCTCAAACTCTCTTTCTGATAAATTAACCTAGCTTCTTCTCTGTCCTCCAGCTCTTCCATTACTTCTGTCTTTTAAGCAGGGAAAATAAGTGCCCCAACCTCAAATAATATCAAAATATTAGAGCTGGAAAGAACTTGACAAACCAGGGCTCCTGAAACTTTGATGGAATCACAAATTCTGAGAATTTGGTGAAAGCTATGGATCCTCTCCACATACATACTTTTTATACAAATCAATAATATTTGGATTTCCTAGGGTAGAGGTTCTCAGCTGGGGTGTGTGTGTGTGTGTGTGTGTGTGTGTGTGTGTGTGTGTGTATCCCTTAGATTGTTTTGAACCATCTAGTAGGGCCTTTTTCCAAAGCACATACAGAAATTCATTCTGTTACTAATGGGAAAACATCTAATACTCCTGTATTTTGGAGGCAGACAAATGTTTAATCTCTTTCCTTAAGAAGTTATTAAAATTCTTTAGTCTAGTAGCCTCTGATATCCCATTGAGTTGTTTGGGACACAGAAGTAATTGTTTTAACACCAGTGACAAACTTAAGTCTTTATAAATACCAAGAATGCTGTTTTTGTTTTTTTGAGGCAACTCAGCTTGTGGGATTTTAGTTCCCCAACAAGGGATTGAACCTGAACCCTCAGCAGTTGAGAGCACAGAGTCCCAACCACTGGACCTCCAGGGAATTCTCTAAACACCAAGAATGCTTATATTCCTAAACTCACATTGAGACAATATATACTAAAATATTAATTGGTAATCTTCTCTGGATGTTGAGGATGTGAGTAACTTAAATTTCATTATGTTGTGCATATTTCTAATTAGCTGTTATGAATATGTATTTGAGGATATGAGAAAAACTAACTTTTGTTAAGAGTCATAGGTCACAAGGGAATGCAATCAACATTTAGTTATTTATATTAATAGCTGGTAAAGCCAAACATGGCCAATAATTTTAACAAGTCATATCAGTTCTTCAGGCCTCTACAGACTGAAAAACATCCTGCAAGGCCACATTCCAAGCCTTTAACAAGTTCACTTGGGCCTTAGAATGACACAAATGAAGGTAATTCATGTTCTGGGTCTGATTTCTCTATCACTAGGTGTAGAAAAGTAGATCGTCTCTGTTTGCCCACAGCCACAATCCCTTTTTGCAGAGATATCAACTACATTTTGTTCAGAATTGTTGCACACAGCAACTTCCTTTCTGTATTTACAAATGTTTTTTGGCAGCCATTGAAGTCCCACGATCTCTCTTGGTGTTGATGTGGCACATTATTAATATATTAAGTTTCCAAGTATTGAACTATCCTTGAGTTTTGAGAATGAATCCTCTTGGATCCTAAGGGCTACTTTTAGTGTTGACTTGGACTCAAGGAGACATTTTTGATGGTGTGGGAATGGGTGATAAAGTTTATAGATGAGTTCATGTGTGAGCGCTTTGTGGCCTGGAAACCAGACTTCAGACATAAAGTATCATGAGAAGTGGAGGAGCAAATTAGATCTGAATATTAGGAGGAGAATGGTCAAGATTTTGGTTTTAGAGATCCTTTGTGGCAAAGAGTTCAAGTAATGAGAGAAGTGGAGAGGTCACAAAAAGAAGTCAGAGAAGCTAAACCAATCTACTTAATGAGAAGGTGAACATTTGGGGAAGACCAACTCAGATGATAAATAATCTACCTGCAATGCCGCAGCCAGCCTGTATATACGTTATTGGCTCTTATACAGTGACTCTTCCAGATGAACCTTTCCTCCAATTTGTCAGATTTTATTTAAAATATATCATTAGGCTTTTGACTTTGATGGTTTTTAATTTATCATTTAAAGGGAAGCATATTAACCATATTGGATTGTCAGAATGAATTCTGATGACAGGAGCTAGGTCTCTAGTGGATATTATGGGTGTGTGTGTGTAGGTATGTATAGAATGATGGTGGTGGTGGGAGATAAAACATGGAAGGCTTTCCTTTATAGTGTCATTTAAATAGGCATTTTAGAGGAAAAAGCAAATTTAATTGGTGAGTCAGCTCTGATTAATTTTACGAGACAAAACAATCTATATTTAAAAAGGAGTCAAAGTCAAATGAGCCAATATAGTTTGATTTATGTTAAAGTGTTAATATATTATAAAATCACTGAATGCACATTGAAGAGTTGCCATAGTAACAGTGATGTTCATGAAATGATTTTAGACACTAGATTCTTGAATAATGGCATACCTTTTTATTTACTTCAAGGCATCTTTAGTGCTCTCTCCTTCTCTCCCTTGTCTCCTCAGAGGATAGAACACAGGACAGGGACCTGTACCTGGTACAATTCTTTGATTTCAATTATTTGATTAAAAATTTGAAAACAATTTAAATTCATTTAAGCAAAAAAAGCATATTTATTGATTGGATCAAAGGATGGTTCACAGAGTTGAAGGACTGTGAAAGAGGGGGTCTTCAGTGGAGTCAGGATTATGGAGCAACTTTAAGAACCTGGGAAGCAATAATCATGACATAGCCTCCTCAGGGCAACCAGGACCAGGAGTGAACTTGTATCATTTTTGGTATTGTATCCCTTTGTTCAAGGCTCCAATTCTAGGAAGTTTCTGATCTGCCTGGTTTACAAAAATGTGTACATCACCCTCTCCCTCCACACACATTTGTTTTCCTTGTAGAAAGGATTCTTATGGAGAGATTCTCATAGTGGTTTACAACCTCTTTCAGATTATGAATCATGAACCACAGGTAATAGACCAAAGATGGTCATATAAGAAATGCCAGTTTCAAATGGAGAAGCACCTTGTGCTTGAACAGGTTTACTTCTATGTGCAGGTTTCTCAAAACTTGTCTTTCTCTGGGATTTTCTTTCACACTCATGTATCTACATTTTCTTGCTGTCTTGTCTTGTTTTTCTTCACTCCTGAATTTTCACTAGTGAATTTCATTCATGAGGGTGTTCTGTTTTCTTCCAGAGACCTCCACTGTGGCACCTCCCCCAGCCCTTCCTCCCTCATGGACAGTGTCCAGAATATTATATATTTTTGGACCCCACTTTCCCCCTTTCTTTCTGTCATATTTCCTTAGTGTATTCTTTTTAAGTCTCGCTGAATATGAAAACTCTTCCCAGAAGAGTGATGGCATGTGGAGGATAGTTGCTCCCCCATAGCACACACCCACAGCATGAGGCTGAGCTGTCCCATCTTACCTGCAGACTTATGAATGTGAGAATAAATGCTTCTTGTTGCATGCCTCTCTGTTTTGGGTCAATCTGTTAAGCAGCATTTAGGGGCAATAGTTAACTGTTACATTACTTTTCTAGCAAATGTATTTTCATTTAAACTGGAGTATTCTGGAGTTCATGCCTTAATCTTTGTGCATATTTCATAGAGTCTCTTGCAGGGTAGGGGCTTCCGTGGTGGCTCAGACGGTAAAGAATCTGCCTGCAGATTCTGCGGGAGACCTGGGTTCTATCCCTGGGTTGGGAACATCCCTTGGAAAAAGGAACGGCTGCCCACTCCGGTATTCTGGCCTGGAGAATTCCATGGACAGAGGGCCTGGCAGGCTATAGTCCATGGGATGGTAAAGAGTTGGACACGACTGAGTGACTTTCACTTTTGGGCTTCTCTGGTGACTCAGCAGGTAAAGAATCCGCCCCCAGTGCGGGAGACCTGGGTTCGATTCCTGGATTGGGAAGATCCCCTGGAGAAGGGAACAGCTGCCCACTCCAGTATTCTGGCCTGGAGAATTCAATGGACTGTATAGTCCATGGGGTTACAAAGAGTCAGACATGACTGAACAACTTTCACTTTCACTTTGCAGGGTAGGCAAAGAAATGCTGAGCAGAAGGTATTCTCCGGGGTCCTCTCAGTATATATCAAGGGGCAAAAACCTACTATGTGCATCCTGGTTTCACACAGTAAATAATCAGTATTTTTGTTAGAGAAGTGAAGCAGATTCTGGAAAGCCTTTATACACCATGTAATTATCCAGAGTTTTTCCCTGCTGAGTACATTGTCATCATGATTCTAGTATAGATTGAACTGTGGTTCTGGTTAGTATAAGCTCGTTTGATGGACTCTGGAAACTCTGCTTAATATACTTCCCACCAGATTTCCAGGCAGAAGTATTCCAAGGGGAAAGTATCAGCACTTTCCTGGAATTGTCCTGTCTATGAGGTCAACTCTGAGTTCAAAACTCTAGTTTGTTTGTGTTTTATGTCTATAAAAAAGTTAGTGTTTATTAAGAATCCCCTTATTTGTGGCAGAAGATAGTATATAGAGGAGTGCTTATCTATCATCCATGTCTTCCAGGAGCTCATTCTTTGAGAAGACAACATGAATTTTATTTTAACGTCGTTATTGTTTTTTATGCTTATGAAAAATCTGCTTCTTATAAAATAGTCAAATACATAAGTAAATGACATTGAAAGTAAAAGTCACAGCAGTCCTATACCTTAGGAAAATGATTCCTGATTCCTTAAGATATTTTTTTCTAGGCATATGCAAAAATATGCTTATTTCTTTTCTTTTTACAAAAATGGGGTTATACTATAAATGCCATTATGCAGCTGGTTTTTCCTACCTAACAATATATTTCAGATGTCTTTCTTGTTAGCTATTATTCTAGTTTTGTTATTTTTAAATTTTATTTAAATTTTTAAAATGTTTATTTAATTTTCTTCACAGAACTATTTGTAAAGTGATTCTCTTTGAGGCATAATTTTGTTTTATTTTCAAGGATTGTATCCTAAAGCAACATAATTGGTTTTTTGCAACTGCTGAACGCAGTAAAAACTTGGAAGAAAAAAAAAAAATGTTGGATAACCAAAGTCAGTGCTACCAGGTCCAGGCAATGAAAATTCACAATCTTTACTCAGGAATGGACCTTAGTCTGAGCCAATTTTTTGCTTTTACTTCACACTCAATTTTTTTTACCTTAGTATAAGCCCTTAGTTGAAGTTAGAGGGGAGATGAATTGCTAGAAGCCTGTGTGATGAGGGCAGCAAGAAGTGACAGGTGCCGTTCTGTTTGGAGGAAGAACTCAGAAAGAGACATTTCAAAAGATCCAACAGTTTGAAAAAAAAAAGAGTCATCTAGAGCATTTTATTGATAGTATAGAGAGAAAGTATCAGTTGTTTTTTAGAGTTCCTGTCGGCAGTCCTAGGAAGAGAGATTATATTCATCAAACTCCTGAGCCATAAGAAATGTTTCATTATTGATCTTTCTGGTGAAACAGGAAAATTATTATGCATAAATATGTGTAAAATTAAAAACTTAAGTGTTTAAAGGGCAAGCTCCTGTTATAAGAAGAAGTTAATAAGGAAATTCTTTCTTTGCCTATTGAATAAACCCAATTGTCTGTTCTTTTTATAAATCCAATTGTCTGTTCTTTTTGTTGGGGTGGGGAAGCGACATGAGCCCCCTTCCCAGGCTTCCTTGCAATTAGGTTGGCCTTGAGACTGAGTTGAATCAAGGGAATGTGAGCAGAAGTAAAGGGCACCTTGATCAGATCTGGCTCATAAACAACATCCTTCTTCATTTTCTCTCGTCTGCTGGTGGGACTCTGATGTTCAGGGCAACCTGAAAAGCCAGTGGTGTAGATGGCAAGGGCCTCCATCAACCTGGCTTCTCTTCTTTCTCCTTATCGAAGGCTGATTGGACTTCTAAATAAGCAAGAAAGTAGTTTTCATTTTGTTCAGCTATTGAGAAAATAGGTTTCTCTTCCTTTACAAATGTATTACTTCCACTAATATAGAGGAACATAGTCCTACCCCAGGGAATCTGGAAATCTGTGAAGATAGTCCAGCTCCACTTGATTATGTTTGTGTGAAATCTGATTACTACTAAAAAGTGTTGACAGATGGACCTGATGATACCTTTGACACAGTGTCTTCCCCATTGTTCAGTCCAGTGACTGATGACTAGAATCCTGCAGGAAGCCCAGTTTTCTAGGTTTGGGCACCACTAAGTCACTGGTTTTGGTCTTTAATGGGGTCTCAGATGTCCTGGCAAACTTCAGTCTTACAACTCTTGCAATTCCTGGAAATAGCCTGATTCACATCTTCCTTGATGACTTCCAGTATAGTAACTTTCAGTCTATATTCTCCACATTTCTTCTTATCTTTATTCCTAGTGGTTATTCTTTATATGTAAAGATATTCTGTTGGCAATAGGAGTGTGATTTATATTTTTCATCTGTTGCTAATATAAAGTTAGTAACTTGTTTCATAACTAGCTCCTTATGAACAGTCTGATTAATTCTAATTAGTTCTGATTGATTTTCCAAAGTTTTTAGACAGACTGTCATGTGTTAATTCTCTCCTCTCTCTGATAGTAATACTTTTGTTTTTCATTGCCTTCTTCTCACTCCCATTTGTCAAAATATTCAAGGCAGTGTTAAATGATAGTTGTAATATTGGATATCCTGGTCTTCACCCTAAAACATATTTATATAAGAGATTTGATTTCTCATTTTCTGTTTTTCTATTCAGGGATATATGAGTTTTGTTAAATGAAGGGAAATTGTTCTCTAAGTTTAATGCTCTATAATGGATTACAGAACATGGAAATTGTCTGTACCTCGAAAATGTGTTATTTTCAAATTATGTCTACTGGGATGTTAGAAAATCACATAGATCTTCATTAGGAAAAAGGAAAATTGTAAGAACAGAAATAGGATTTTCCCCTTTAAGAACAGAAGTCAGCTTAACAGTAAAGTGCTCATTAGCTAGATTTTAAAGGTTCAAGAAAACTCTCCAAGACAAGTGCATTTGCTTTGATTGAAGTATTCTCCAGCTTCTGCCCCAAGGAGAAGATAAGAACTTTTCTAGTCCTAAAAAATCCTGTTAGTTCTTTTCCTGTAGCTCACAATAAAGCCGTTGTTTCATCATTATCTCTGGCACCTATGAACTATTCTTTAGAAAATTATATTGTTATTATTTTAAACTCATGTTTCTTTTTTAAAGATTTTTTTTTGATGTGGACTTTTTTATTAAAAAAATAACAGTCTTTGTTGAATTTGTTACAGTATTGCTTCTGTTTCATAATTAGCCCCTTAGTGAACAGTCTGATTAGTTCTAACTAGTGTTTTTTGGTTTTTTGGCCATGAGACATGTTGGGGAGGCCTGTGGGATCTTAGCTCCCCAACCAGGGATCAAACCAGCACTCTCAGCATTGTAAGGCAAAGTCTTAACCACTGGACTGGCAAGGAAGTCCCAGAAAATTTTATTATTCATTAGTAGTTTTTATGAAGAGAAATAATGAATGGCTCACACATTGTTCAGTGTTGTAATGATTCACAGTAAATTTCCAAGAGCTTCCTTAAAGGTGAATTGTAACCAACATTTATATAAAAACACATTCCTGATTTCTTCTTCCACAGTAGATTAAAAAAAAAAAATCTTTGCCCCCTGAAACTTAAACACAAGGTAATAAATAATAGAGTGAATAATTACATGCTCGTAGACACCACCAAATTGCGATGTAAACTGAACTTGTTAAGTCTGTGTACAAAATGGATTTAGTATAAGCTTATTTGGCCCACGTTACATTGAGAACTGGGTGCACACTTCTTAGTTATGGGCATCACCCACTTTCCTCAGTCCTGTGCTCTGCCCGCACCCTTCACTCCACTCCTCCTTTTTGAGAAACTCACTTGCAGAGAAACCCACTCAGCCTCATCTCGTGTTAATTAACTTCCTTGACTTTCTTTTTCCTCTCCATCATTTGCCCTCCCCAGGGCTAAGCTTGAAAGCAGGTGAGGTCACTTGTGTTTAGCCTTAGGTTTTTAATTAGGAGAATAAAAGAAATAGACGATAGTCTGTTAGGTTTAAGAGAGTGTTCAGTGGACAAAGGGAGTGTAGCTCAGGGCAAGTTGAAAAAATTTTTTTCCCACTGGTGTGTTCTGAAGTTCTTCTTGACTCTGTGAGAATACTTTTTTTTAGCCTGATGTGGGCACTTGAAGGAGCCCCAAGTCAGTGAAGGGTGGGAAAGGCTTGTTTCACCCCAACAGCCTCTCTCCCATCATTGAAATTCTCCTCACATATTAGTCTGGTTATTTTCTTTTGCATTTTCACAAGGCATCTATGGCATGAGTCTCATTACAGTAAGAGGCTCATTATAAGAATGTGCCAGCCAGTCAGAATGGCTGCTATCTAAAAGTCCACAAGCAATAAATGCTGGAGAGGGTGTGGAGAAAAGGGAACTCTCTTACACTGTTGGTGGGAATGCAAACTAGTACAGCCACTTTGGAGAACAGTATGGAGATTCCTCAAAAAACTGGGAATAGAACTGCCTATGATCCAGCAATCCCACTGCTGGGCATACACACTGAGAAAACCAGAATTGAAAGGACACATGTACCCCAATGTTCACAGCAGCACTGTTTACAATAGCCAGGACTTGGAAGCAACCTAGATGTCCATCCACAGATGAATGGATAAGCAAGCTGTGGTACATATATACAATGGAGTATTACTCAGCCATTAAAAAGAATACATTTGAATCAGTTCTAATGAGGTGGATGGAACTGGAGCCTATTATACAGAGTGAAGTAAGCCAGAAAGAAAAACACAAATACAGTATACTAACGCATATATATGGAATTTAAAAAGGGGGAGGGGGGAGAGAGAGCAGATTATTAATATCATACAGTCAGGCCGACAGAGGGAGGTATGGGGAGGGAGGAGGGAGGAGGGAGGGGGGACGCATGTTGTGTGGATCCATCTTGATGTATGGCAAAAGCAATATAATATTGTAAAGTTAAGCAAAATAAAATTTAATTTAAAAAAATGTAAAAAAAAAAAAAAAAAAAAGAATGTGCCAGATTACAAAGTATTTTCCCCCTCTAATGGCAGATTCAAAAAGTTAAAATTGTAGTGACTCAGTAAGCTTTAGAGCTATGATTTTTGAAGCCCCATACCTATTTTTTGCTAATGTAAACTGGAGTCTTTACCATAAAATTAATTAAAATTGTTATTTAATTCAAGCATTCTCAAATTTAAAGCAATTGTCCCTATAGAGTTGTACTCTTCAAACTGAAGAGTTTGAAATGAAATGAAAAGGTACCATAAATCTCGCATGTGTTCTGCTTTACTACTAGTGTGTGGAGTTTGTGGGATGTGTATGCATGTGTGTGTGTGATTTGTGTGGCAAGGGTGTCTTGTATATGTGTATTTACGTGGTGGGTGTGTGGTTTGCGTGTTGGGTATATATGTGTTATGTATATGTGGATTGTACGTGTGTGTATTTATGTTGTATTTTTTGATGATGACTGTGTATCATTTGGTTAAGTGCATGGTTTATGTAGTATATGTATGTGATGAATATAGTGTGTGTTTGTGTGTGTGTGGTGTTCTACAGGGAGCTGAGACCCTGAGCTTAGAGTTTTTATTTTAAAAGTATCTCTGCATTGAGATCAATTGGTAAAGTCTTTTCAAATGTTTCATTTCCCCAGAAATTATCTGGAACGTGTTTTCTTAAGAACAAATGTTTGTTTTTCAGAGACTTCAACTGTTAGACTGCTTTAAGTGAAAATGATTGCTGCAGTACTCTTAGTCTCAGCAGACCCTGTAGTTCAGTTTAGCAATCAAAGGCACTTGTGTTCAGAGTTATTATGATCAGAGCTTCCAGAGGTCCCATCTCCTCTGCTTCTGACGTGCAACTCCATTTCCCCTGTTCTGTTGCAACCATTTCTTTCTCTCCAGAGGCAGTTGTGGGGGATGAGGTGCTTATTTTGGCATTTGTCCTCACTGACCCTGTGCCATCTCCTGGGAGACAGTGTAGCTTAGATGCTAAGCATGAAAGCTCTTGAGTAAGAATGCATGGGTCCAAATGCTGACTCCACCAACTGGGTGAGAGCTTAATCTTGATGAGTTTCCTCATCTGTGAGATGGGGTAACAGTGGTTACTTACCCTGCAGGGTTGTAGGAAGGCTTTCATGAGATAATGATATGAACATACTGCTTGGGAGATACTAAATGTTCAGTGAACACAAACTTTGGTGACAAAGTAGGTCTTATATGGATCTGGCCGTGCCTCTATAGGTATAGGAGAAGTAGAAGCTGTTAGTGGACCATTTCTTCCAAGATTTATTGTGAATTTATTCCATTTGGCCTGCATATACCAACTATATACCAAGATTTATTATGAATGACCTCTCAGCTCTTGCATCTGATTTGTTGGTGGGGTAATGAATGCTTAGAAGGGATTTTTGAAGATGCCAGTGGTTCCAGGTCTGGTCCAATGTTAGGGCAACAAGTCCTCCAAGCAAAATTGCTCTCCCTCACATGTTGCAGCTAGCCTACCATCTGTCCCCTGCTCTGGAATAGGTAAGTGTCTCAGCACTGGTGAACTGTACTTTGACAGCATTAACCCCCCCCACACCCCCCAAACTCTGGCATGTTATATGTTACTCTGACTAACATGCAGTTATTTGGCACAATTTTCAGATGAAACGTCACATTTTGTCCCTGCTATTTCGGGACCCCTCTGTAGACATTAAAGTCTGAGCAGCGTATCCAGTAGAAGGTTCTGGGTGCAGAAACAGAGGGTATGGATGTGGGGCATCTGCTTTCATTTTTGCTTTTTCCATCCAATTTAGTGGGAGGGTCTTGGGCCTTCTCTTGGTGGAGGAATGCAAATTGTAGATTCTGGAGACATGTCAGGTGGTTGGGGGCGGGGATACCTACCTAGAAATACCTGGAAACTTAAGACCTTGTACTTGTCTAGCACTGAGCTGCTCCCAAAGAATTTTGTGAAGACATGGAGTGTCCAAGAGCTAGAAAGAGGCCAGTGGGGACCGTTGCTGTGTCCACCATACCAAGATCCACTCATCAAAGTGGGGGCAGCCCCGCCAGGTTTCTATCAGAACTTACATCTCCCTCTCTCTCTTTTTCCTCTCTTGTCTCCCTGACTGTAGTCTATGGCCCACAGGACCATTTCTAGGATTCCCTCTTACAGGCAGTTCTCAAGCAGTGCTAATGAGAAAGCCTTTGGCTTTAATCCCAAATTTATCCCACCTCCCCTCAACCCCATTCACTTTGCCAAAGGGTTTTCATTGTTTCGCCAGTAAGATTTGGATCTACATTGGTAGAAAAATGGGTGCACTGTAAACCAACTACACTTCAATTTAAAAAAGAATGCCTAACCCAACAGAACGAGCAAATAATATGAATAAGCAAGTCACAGAAAAGGAAACTTTATTTTAAAATGAGTAGCTGAAAACAATAAACAAAGACAGGAAGAGAGTAAAATGTCAGTTTTACCTGCCAGAGTGGCAAACATTCAAAAGGACAACTACATCCAGACTGATGGTCTCGTGGGAACTGGGTTTTCTCCGAGACAGTGAGAGTTGCTGCTACCATCAGCCTGTATATATTAACATTAACATGACATATTCTCTTTTACCTTACAATCCCAATTTCAGAATCTCTTATACCAATAAGAGTGAAGGTAGTTTAAGTAATATTTGTCTAGTTGTAGGTCCATGAAAAGCAACTCAAGAGAGACTAGCATCAGATCTTTTCGCAAAGAGATCCTATTTGGGAAAATAAGGGAAACACAGTGGATGGAGTGAATGTTTCTGGACTTAGGGAAACCCTGAAACAGCAGTCAGGATGCCTCTGCATCAGCTCTAGGCTAATTTTATCACTTCTGATTGTATTATCCATTATTTTTTTATGACTGAATACACCCAAATTATAATTAGAGCCTGGAGAGTGATTCTTAATTATAGGCCATGGAGTATTTACTGCTCTCATCCATTTCTAGCTTGTTCCACTTCCATCAGCGGTAGCTAAACTGCCACGCTGCTGGCACAGAGCTGGACCATGGTGGTGGTGGTGGTGGGGTGCAGAAAAAAGACACCACCTAGCCAGGGAGAAATGGTGGGCAAAGCAGAAACAGATGAGCAGGTAAACGTAAAGTTCTTTACTTTCTCCTTGCCCCCTCCCCAATGGTTCCCCCACTCCAAGAAAAAAAAATCAAGCCCCAAGCCCCAAACCTGACTGCCTAAGTCCGTGATAGAAGAAAAGTGACTAAACAGCAGTGTCTGCCAAAAAGACGATGAATTCTATATGAATCAACCAAGTGACTCAGCAGCTAAATAAAAGCTTATCTCGAGTGTTCCGGCAAGGGAGCAGGTGGTCCTGCTCTGGCCTGTGGTCAGTCCTCACTGGTATTGGCAGGCCCAGGGCTCAAGAGTGGTAACCTTCAGAAGGCCAAAGGGTTGGGGAAGAATTTGCAAACAATGACAGAGCAGGCAGCGACAAACCTGGAGAAATGCTGGGAGAAATGACCAGATGCCTTCGAATAGCTGAAGGGCTAGCAGTGGGGAGATGGATTGGGTTTTCTCTGTGTGATTTCAGAGGACAGACCTGGGATTGAGACTGTCCCTTGCAGGAGCCAGGCTCTGACTTCACCAAGTTCTATGGACAGTTTTCTAGATGATTTTGTGCATGTAGGTAGTGAGCTCACAGTTATTTGGAGCATCCAAACAAAAGCAGGATGACTACCTGATGGGAATGTGGCAGTGGTGGTGGTGGTTGGTGGGGAGTTGAGAATCAAGTAATGGAATCTAAAAAAAAAAGGTACAAGAGGACTTCCCTGGTGGTCCAATGGTTAAGACTGCCTTCCAAAGCAGAGAGTAAAAGTTCGATCCCTGCTTGGGGAACTAAGATCCTTTATGACCTGTGGCCAAAACCCAAAACATAAAACAGAAGCAACATGGTAACAAATTCAATAAAGACTTAAAAACAAATTTAAAAATGGTACAAATGAAGGTCTACAAAACAGAAATTGAATTATAGATCTAGAAAACAAACTTATGGTTGGCAGGGGTTAAGGGGAGGGGAGGGGTCAATTGGGAGATTGGGAGTACATCATGAGAAATGCTGGGCTGGAAGAAGCACAAGCTGGAATCAAGATTGCTGGGAGGAATATCAATAACCTCAGATATGCAGATGACACCACCCTTATGGCAGAAAGAACTAAAGAGCCTCTTGATGAAAGTGAAAGAAGAGAGTGAAAAAGTTGGCTTCAAGCTCAACATTCAGAAAACGAAGATCATGGCATCCGGTCCCATCACTTCATGGGAAATAGATGGGGAAACAGTGTCAGACTTTATTATTTTGGGTTCCAAAATCACTGCAGATGGTGATTGCAGCCATGAAATTAAAAGACGCTTACTCCTTGGAATAAAAGTTATGACCAACCTCGATAGCATATTCAAAAGCAGAGACATTACTTTGCCAACAAAGGTTTGTCTAGTCAAGGCTATGGTTTTTCCAGTGGTCATGTATGGATGTGAGAGTTGGACTGTGAAGAAAGCTGAGCGCCGAAGAATTGATGCTTTTGAACTGTGATGTTGGAGAAGACTCCTGAGAGTCCCTTGGACTGCAAGGAGATCAGTCCATTCTAAAGGAGATCAGCCCTGGGTGTTCTTTGGAAGGATTGATGGTAAAGCTGAAACTCCAGTACTTTGGCCACCTCATGTGAAGAGTTGACTCATTGGAAAAGACTCGGATGCTGGGAGGGATTGGGGGCAGGAGGAGAAGGGGACGACAGAGGATGAGATGGCTGAATGGCATCACTGACTCAATGGACGTGGGTCTGAGTGAACTCTGGGAGTTGGTGATGGACAGGGAGGCCTGGTGTGCTGTGATTCATGGGGTCACAAAGAGTCAGACACGATTGAACAACTGAACTGTACTGAACTGAACGAACTACTATATATAAACTAGGTAACAAATAAGGACCTACTGTATAGCACAGGGAACTGTTCAATACTCTGTAATGACCTATATGGGTAAAGAATGTAAAAAAGTGGATATAAGAATATGTATCACTGATTCATTTTGCTGTACACCTGGAACTAACACAACATTGGAAATCAACTACGGGTCAATAAAAGTTGAAAGAATCAACTAATTGGGTGAGGGCTGTACCAACTGGCCTCCATGATCTATTTAGACTATTTAAAATCCAGTGATGCATTTACGGTACACTCTTTTCCTTCAAGTTTTATCTTCTGAACCTTGTGTGCTTAATAGCTGAAGTCATCAAGTAATTCCTCCCAGAGGACCACAGTTGAAGCTGTGAATCACGTTCTTTTCTCCCAATCCTGTCTTCTCCTCCCTTCTCCTACTTCAGCTGACTAAGGCAGATCTCCTTGCCTTGTCCTCCAAAGTCTGATTTTTTTTTAATATAATTATTACAGATTTATGCCTCCTGTATCAGATGCTGGGGGAGTCACAAAACAGAAAAGTTAAAGCATGCTCAAAGAGAATCCTTTTGGCCTTGGGCATTGATAGGATGCTAAACAGGAGGCAGTTTCCATAGAAAATGTAGCTGTTACTGATAATTAGACTTTTTCAGGAAGATAAAGTGAAGCCTTAAAGGAAAAATACTATTGCAAATTCTGGCTGGATTTTTTTCTTTTCCTTCTGAGCTGATGATCTTCTCACACTTGGCATTGCTCCTGGTGAGGTTGCATCTCTGAGGACCTCAGAGATGATACATTCCAGATTCCTTACTGTTCAGTAGGAAGAAACTGAGAGCTGAGGAGTGGGGGTGGAATATGAAGGTTAAATCTTTGATCTGGCCAGGGTCACCCAGAGCCTCAGGACAGAGCTGAGACTGCGTCAGAATTCCATGCAATGCCCCACCCCTACTTGCCTCCTGTTTTTCACATATTTAGAAACTCCCTCTGTGCTCCTTCCTGAAAAGGTGGGAGGGGGTTTCTAGTTGCCCCTGGACTTTGAGCAACCAGAGATTGGATCTGAAGCTGTATGTTGAAAATTATGAGCAGGAAAACTCAGCCCCTGGCCATACAACTCTCCTCTAAGCCCCTCAACTTGCTGGTTTTCAGTTGGCGAGTAAACCATACTGCCCACACCTGCCCTGCGTCCCCATCTCCCCCCACCCAGCACCAGAACCACACTCAAGCCCTTAGACCTTTCTCTTAGGGCTCAAACATCCTGGGTCAGAGTGCCTGACTGTTTCTTACCCAGAAAGTATTAATGGCTATGCCTGTGCAGCTTCTGGGTTGGTTCTCTCCCTGCTAGGGGCTGGCATGACTGCTCTCACCCCTCTGCCCCATCAAAGTCCCCTGCCACAGGAAGTCTATTGGCAAGCTTCCTCTTGGAGCTGGTGATCAGTGAGTCCCTTTGCAAATAGGGTCAGCAGCATAATTTGTGAGGCTCCATGCAGGATGAAAATGCAGGGCCCCTTGTTCAAAAACTGTTGGGAATTTCAAGACTTGGACAGGAGCTCATCAAACAATGAATGGGGCAGCAGGGTCCTGTGTTCATGAAGCCCACCTGGTTTGGCTGGGTCTCAAGTGGATGGTGACAATACTTACTTCAAGTCTGGGACTCAAAGGCTTGAAGGGAGGCCTTCTAATTTTCCAAATGAATGTTCTGTTCATCCCTAAGAACCTGTTTCTGTTTCCTGCAGTCTAGAAGATCTGCCAAGGGACCACCGGGTCACTGTAGTGGTTTGGGAAGCCATCATTTTATACTTTCTGTGTTGCATCACAACATCCCTCTCAGTCACACCCCCGATGTTTCTGATGCTGTTAAATAGAGCCGGAGGAGTTGCACATATGAAAAATTAACATTCAACCGGGCAGCGGAACTGTGAGGTTTAATTTGGGAGTACCAGACCACCTGATCTGCCTCTTGAGAAATCTGTATGCAGGTCAGGAAGCAACAGTTAGAACTGGTCATGGAACAAGAGACTGGTTCCAAATAGGAAAAGGAGTACATCAAGGCTGTATATTGTCACCATGTTTATTTAACTTATATGCAGAGTACATCATGAGAAATGCTGGACTGGAAGAAACACAAGTTGGAATCAAGATTGCTGGGAGAAATATCAATAACCTCAGATATGCAGATGACACCACCCTTATGGCAGAAAGTGAAGAGGAACTAAAAAGCCTCTTGATGAAAGTGAAAGTGGAGAGTGAAAAGGTTGGCTTAAAGCTCAACATTCAGAAAACGAAGATCATGGCATCTGGTCCCATCCCTACATGGGAAATAGATGGAGAAACAGTGGAAACAGTGTCAGACTTTATTTTTCTGGGCTCCAAAATCACTGCAGATGGTGACTGCAGCCATGAAATTAAAAGACGCTTACTCTTTGGAAGGAGAGTTATGACCAACCTAGATAGCATATTCAAAAGCAGAGACATCACTTTGCCAACAAAGGTTCGCCTAGTCAAGGCTATGGTCTTTCCTGTGGTCATATATGGATGTGAGAGCTGGACTGTGAAGAAGGCTGAACACCGAAGAATTGATGCTTTTGAACTGTGGTGTTGGAGAAGACTCTTGAGAGTCCCTTGGACTGCAAGGAGATCCAACCAGTCCATTCTGAAGGAGATCAGTCCTGGGATTTCTTTGGAAGGAATGATGGTAAAGCTGAAACTCCAGTATTTTGGCCACCTCATGCGAAGAGTTGACTCACTGGAGAAGACTCTGATGCTGGGAGGGATTGGGGGCAGGAGGAGAAGGGGACGACAGAGGATGAGATGGCTGGATGGCATCACTGACTTGATGGATGAGAGTCTGAGTGACCTCCGGGAGTTGGTGATGGACAGCGAGGCCTGGCGTGCTGCGATTCATGGGGTCGCAGAGTCGGACACGACTGAGCGACTGATCTGATCTGATCTGATCTGAGGCACCAGGCAGGGGCGCGGAGCATCCCTCCACTCCTGCGGAGCTGGGCGTTCGCCGTGGATGTTAAATCAGGCTCTCCCCTCCTGGGGCGCCGTGCCCCAGCTCTGAGCCCCCTGGGTGCGACCCCGCACCCCAGCGTCTGTCTCTGCCGGAGCCTTTCGTGGTGCCGAAGCGCCCCCCTACGCTCCCCGCCAGGTGCTGCACCTCACCGACCTCCCCAAATGCTCCCCACTCCCTGCATCTCCGCACCCCTTCCCGCGCCGGCTTCCGGATGGCTCTCGGTGCTTTCTACGGCATTCTTTGGGCGTCCTGCAGGTTTGGAGGCATTCCCAAAGTGGGTGTATACTCAGCGGAGCGCTATAAACACTGGAGCCTCACCGTGCAGTGCACGCGGCGTCGCCAGAAGCTTGTGGGCGGCGCTGACGGGTCAGACGTCCCCACTCTTTCAGTTCCCTGCGCAGAGCCCTGCCGCCGGGAAGATGAGCGTAGGGATGGGGGTGAGGGGCCGCCAGGCGAGGAGAAGATGGTCGATGGTAGTCCCAGGGCTCTCAAAAGGGGCGCTTTGGGTGGAGTCGGAAGATCCAGGGAAGGGAGGTGGCTGGAGCCCCATCGCCAGTGAACCGAGTTGGGGACCGAAAATTGTGGAGTCGGCTCACAGGCAGGGACTCGGGAGCCCCTTTGTTCATGAACTCGGGAGCCCCTTTGTTCATGAACTCCAATCACAATTCTGTGGGGTAAACAGGATAGATGTTAGTGAACCTCCTTTTGTGAAGATGGGGAAACTGACATTTGGAGAACTGACGCTGCTGCTGGAGTGGCAGAGCTGCTTCCTAATGCACCAGAGTACATCAGAGAAACGTCACACAACCTCCATCAGATTTCAGACATCTGATTCAAACTGTTACATCTTATAAATGAAAATCTGGAAGGATAAACAGAAAGAAAAATCTCCAAAGATAAACAGAAAACAGGTATCAGAATTGGGATTAGAACCCAAGTCTTGACCTTTCAGAATTTCTGGACCTATTGAAAAAAGAAGCTGATTATTACTATTTAAGAGTGGGGTTAGGAATTTAAGAGTAAGTACTAGAATTATAACAGGATGCTTTTGAGAGTTCATTATAATAATAGTCGGAAATGACAGACAATTTAAATAATCAGCCCTGTGGGATGGCAAAATAAGGTACACCAGATAAGAGACTATTACACAGCTGCAAAACTGTGCCTTTAGAATGTATTTGAAGATAGTGGATGTAAAGGATCCAATTGTATGCAAATGCACAGAAAAGAGGAAAGATACCACAGTGCTCCTGGTTGCCTCTGGAGGGTGTGAATTACAGGCGAATTGTTTTGTTTTTCTTTTTGAATGAGTTTGCTATATTTGGGGAGGGAGTAGGAGAGAAGCTTGGGCTTTGGGCTTTGAACCCTGCAGCTTACTCTGCATGACAGTGTCTTCCCCATGGCTTCCTCTGGGGAAAGGAGAACCTTTGAGAGGCTTGTTTAATCAGAGCAGTTGGCAACCAGGTGCTCTAGTCTGAAGATGGGAGGGGAGGGGAGTCAGTGCAAAGGGAGGGCAATTTGGCTGCACAGCCACTGTTCTCGTACTGCCCTTGGGCTATGCTATGCTATGCTAAGTCACTTCAGTCGTGTCCGACTCTGTGTGACCCCATAGACAGCAGCCCACCAGGCTTCCCCATCCCTGGGATTCTCCAGGCAAGAACACTGCAGTGGGTTGCCATTTCCTTCTCCAATGCATGAAAGTGAAAAGAGAAAGTGAAGTCGCTCAGTCATGTCCGACTCTTTATCAATATTATCTGCAAGCTTGTTAGCACAGCAGTTTCGGAATCAGAATCTGGTGTGATAACAACACTCCCGGCTAATTCCCAGGTACATAGAGTGCCTGATGAACTATGGAATGAGGTTCGTGACATTGTACAGGAGACAGGGATCAAGACCATCCCCATGGAAAAGAAATGCAAAAAAGCAAAATGGCTGTCTGAGGAGGCCTTGCAAATAGCTGTGAAAACAAGAGAAGCAAAAAGCAAAGGAGAAAAGGAAAGATATAAACATCTGAATGCAGAGTTCCAAAGGATAGCAAGAAGAGATAAGAAAGCCTTCTTCAGCGATCAGTGCAAAGAAATAGAGGAAAACAACAGAATGGGAAAGACTAAGGATCTATTCAAGAAAATCAGAGATACCAAAGGAACATTTCATGCAAAAATGGGCTCGATAAAGGACAGAAATGGTATGGACCTAACAGAAGCAGAAGATATTAAGAAGAGGTGGCAAGAATACACAGAAGAACTGTACAAAAAAGAGCTTCACGACCCAGATAATCATGATGGTGTGATCACTGATCTAGAGCCAGACATCCTGGAATATGAAGTCAAGAGGGCCTTAGAAAGCATCACTACGAACAAAGCTAGTGGAGGTGATGGAATTCCAGTGGAGCTATTCCAAATCCGGAAAGATGATGCTGTGAAAGTGCTACACTCAATATGCCAGCAAATTTGGAAAACTCAGCAGTGGCCACAAGATTGGAAAAGGTCAGTTTTCATTCCAATCCCAAAGAAAGGCAATGCCAAAGAGTGCTCAAACTACTGCACAATTGCACTCATCTCACACGCTAGTAAAGTAATGCTCAAAATTCTCCAAGCCAGGCTTCAGCAATATGTGAACCGTGAACTTCCTGATGCTCAAGCTGGTTTTAGAAAAGGCAGAGGAACCAGAGATCAAATTGCCAACATCCGCTGGATCATGGAAAAAGCAAGAGAGTTCCAGAAAAACATCTATTTCTGTTTTATTGACTATGCCAAAGCCTTTGACTGTGTAGATCACAATAAACTGTGGAAAATTCTGAAAGAGATGGGAATACCAGACCACCTGATTTGCCTCTTGAGAAATCTGTATGCAGGTCAGGAAGCAACAGTTAGAACTGGTCATGGAACAAGAGACTGGTTCCAAATAGGAAAAGGAGTACATCAAGGCTGTATATTGTCACCATGTTTATTTAACTTATATGCAGAGTACATCACGAGAAATGCTGGTCTGGAAGAAACACAAGTTGGAATCAAGATTGCCGGGAGAAATATCAATAACTTCAGATATGCAGATGATACCACCCTTATGGCAGAAAGTGAAGAGGAACTCAAAAGCCTCTTGATGAAAGTGAAAGTGGAGAGTGAAAAGGTTGGCTTAAAGCTCAACATTCAGAAAACGAAGATCATGGCATCTGGGCCCATCACTACATGGGAAATAGATGGAGAAACAGTGGAAACAGTGTCAGACTTTATTATTCTGGGCTCCAAAATCACTGCAGATGGTGACTGCAGCCATGAAATTAAAAGACGCTTACTCCTTGGAAGGAAAGTTATGACCAACCTAGATAGCATATTCAAAAGCAGAGACATTACTTTACCAACAAAGGTTCGCCTAGTCAAGGCTATGGTCTTTCCTGTGGTCATGTATGGATGTGAAAGCTGGACTGTGAAGAAGGCTGAGCACCGAAGAATTGATGCTTTTGAACTGTGGTGTTGGAGAAGACTCTTGAAAGTCCCTTGGACTGCAAGGAGATCCAACCAGTCCATTCTGAAGGAGATCAGCCCTGAGATTTCTTTGGAAGGAATGATGGTAAAGCTGAAACTCCAGTATTTTGGCCACCTCATGCGAAGAGTTGACTCACTGGAGAAGACTCTGATGGTGGGAGAGACTGGGGGCAGGAGGAGAAGGGGATGACAGAGGATGAGATGGCTGGATGGCATCACTGACTCGATGGATGTGAGTCTGAGTGACCTCCAGGAGCTGGTGATGGACAGGGAGGCCTGGCGTGCTGCAGTTCATGGGGTTGCAAAGAGTCGGACACGACTGAGCGACTGATCTGATCTCTGATCTGAAAGGAGCCCGCAGCAGGGAGGGACCACAGGTGGCCTCTGTGTGCCTGCTTCCTTTCCTCTGTCCCTCTCTCTATATGCCACCTCCTCCCACTTCCCCAAAAGATACTGTGCCAGTGCCCACAACTGGTCCTACGTCTATTTTTGAAGGAGTCAGAATTTGCAATGATGACACAAGATTTTTGTGTTTACAAAACACATTCACATCTCTGAGATCTGTATTACATCCATTTTACAGATGGAGAAGCTGAGGCTCAGATATCAGTGACTTGGTGTCAAGTAAAGAACACTGGGCTGGGGGATTGGGAGGGCTGGGTTCTTATCCTGGGGTTGCCACCAGCTTGTTGCAGGCCTTGGGGAGCCCCAGCCTGTTTCTGGGTTCCGCCTTACCTCTGAGGTGATTGGGTGGGAGACAGGTCCCTGTCCCAGCTCTAAGCTCCATGACTCCCATGGTCCCCAGGCTCCTGATGGGAGATCCTGTACTGACCCCTGGGTTTCCGGACTCCTCATCCAGTGCTCCTGCCTTTGGCTTCCCTACATCTCTTTTCTTCAGGACCCAATGCCTTGTCTTCCAGTCACAGCCTATTTCAAAGGCTGGGGTATGATTTCTACAAAGCCTTCACTTATGGGGGAGGAATGCTCTGCTGGAGGGGTGTTTCTCTCTGGCTTTCTCTCTCTGGCATGACAAAGCCTCTGTCCCTGCTCCAGTCGTTTCAGGCCTCAGTGAGCAGCAGGGGCAGTGTCTGGCAGACCTGAACTAGCACCCTGGCTTAGCTGTCCACCCACCATCTCTACGGAGGGCAGTGACCGGCTCCTCTCCCACGCTGCTCAGGGACCACAGCCCAGCTGCCTTACTAATTGTGTCTCAGGAGAGACTTGCCTTATTCGTTTTCTCCCAAGGGTCCCAGCGGACCTGCGGAGGAGCTGAGAACAGCTTCAGGGTGTGCATCGTTTCAGAAAGGGGAGAGCCCCTTCCCATTCTTGTTAGGGTGAAGTGGGTAAGTTCAGATGAGCAGTTGTGAGGAGGAGGGGTGCGGGGTGGGAGAGGGATGCAGGGAGAGGGGTTTTTGTTTTGCAACAACTTCAGCTTTGGGGAAAGGATCCATTGTGTAGGACCAGCTGGTCCAGGGCTCAGGGCAGCTAGCCAAGTGATGGTGGAAGGACCTTGGGAGGTGCCCTGCTGTGGGCTTAGAGGGACCAGCCAAGTGAAAGGGACCTGGTGGAGCAGAGAAGCGCTGCTCCCAGCAGGACTTCTTCTGGGGAGGCTCTTGCTTGGAGCCTCTTCTGGGGCCCCCAACCGTGCCCCACCCCACCAATCCCTTTGGCCTTGCCCCTCCCTCTCTATACTCCCTGAAGACCATTGTCCTCCTTGCCTCACCCTACTGCCATCCATGCCTCCTGTCTTGAGTCTCACACTGGAGATGATAAATGGATTTATTTCCCTGTGTCGACCCAGAGGATCTAAGGCTGTCACTGCTTCAGGCCCTTGAAAAGCACTTTCGGGAGGTGTTGAGGCTTGGTTGGGGAATGGTGCTGTGATTGATTGGTGATGCCGACAGCCAGGGATGGATGTGCTCAGGGCTGCAGTCCCCACTTTAGGGGGATGGTAGAGGCTGGATGAGTGACCCAGAGAGGTGTTTTCAGAGTTGAGTTTGTTGAGATAGACATCTTCTCTGGATGCAGAAATCTCATGTGCCTTTTTAAGGCATAGTCAGCTATGATGGGAAGAGAAGGAGGAAGGGGAGGGGAGGGGAGGAAGAGGAGGAAGAGGGGAGGAGGAGGAGCAGGAGGAGAGTGGCTTGGACCCGAATCCAGTGGTTCCAACTCCAGATCCTTATTTCTTCTGTATTAGGCTGTTTTCCTGGGGTTCTTCCCCATACCCCGCTGTCTCCACTTTCTTTTGAAAGTGCCCAGTGGCAAGAGTGATCATTTCTTGTCAAGTCCCTGAGATGTGAGCTGAGGGCATAGTGGAGGGCCAGGACTCAGCAGGGCTCCAGGAAAGCAGGCAGCAGGCTGGGCTGGACATAGCTGGCTGTTTAGCTATTACCATGACAGTCCCCTGTTCTCTCCAAACAGAGGCGTTCTGGGATTCCAGAATTGGAGAAGGAGGCAAGCTGAAGACTCTACTGCTGTTGATGGGGCTGCTGCTCAGCTGGGAGAGTGGCTGGGCAATCTTGGACAAAGAGCTCCAGGATAAGTGACCCGACATGCCCTTCTGTCAGGACCCCAAGGGTCAGAGCCCATCTCTGACCTGTGCATCAGGTCTGGTTTGCTCTGCCTGGGTCCCTCTCTGAGCTCTCTGTTGCTGGTCAAGGCTTTTTGTGGTCAGGTTGGCTTCCAGGCACTTTCAAGTGGACCCCAAGCCCTTTCTGGATCTTGTGTCTCATCTGGCTATTCTCTTCCCAGTCAGCTTGGCCCAGTACCCACACAGCCCCCCACTGAAGCTCTATGAAGCCTGGACCACTGGGGCTTCTGTGGACTTCCCCCTTGAGTTTCCATAATGCTTACTACCTGTGTCTGCCACCTTTCCACCTACAAAACCAATGCTCTGGGTTCAGGAAAGAGAAAATATCATTCATTAGGAGGGCTTGTCATCCTTCAGAGCCCAGCTTTTGGTTCCCCTCTTCTGCTAGGTCCTTCCTGACACCCGTCTTCCCTCTGCTCCAGTCTTGTCCTGCGAGCTGACCAACTCTCTGGGGTAGTAGTTAGAAACCCAAATGTTGAGATCAGAGGTGGGTGGGAGTCTGACTCCGCCCTCCCAGCTGTATAACTATGGGTGAGTATCTTGATCTCATTATGATTCTGCATCCTCATTTATGCAATGAGGTGAAGGCAATGTTGAGAGTCTTAGATAAAATGCATATGAAGCATCCAGCGCGGTGCCTGGCCCAGGATAAGCACCAGAGAAGCGTGGGCTATTACTTTTAGTACTTTGGTAACATTGTCTCATTGTATTTGTCAAACGATGTGGTGTGTCTGATCACAGTCTCCTTGTGGGATGGTGTAATTAAATCAGCTCGGTGTCCCTGTCACTTGACACCATTCATTGGAACAAAGATGAAGTTCAGATGTTTGCTTGAACTGCATTCCAGAAAGGACTGTATCCAAAAGGATACTATGTTATATTTTGATGCTTAAACATCAAATTATGCTTCCAGGATTTTTTTTTCCTTGAACATTTTCTTCTGCAGTTAGTTAGGCTGCTCCTCCAGAGCCCCAGAGGCAGACTGGGTTATTTCTTGGGTATCTGCTCCGGTGTTTGCATTTCTGAGCAGCTGGGTAATTGATTCTCAGGCCCTGGGTCTTTAATGCGCCCTGGAGATGGAACCTGGAATGGAACCTGTGTCAGAGTGAAGCTGGGACCCTGAAGGCTGCTTGCCAGGGGGACCCCAGCCATGGCAGCCCCTAGATCCACTGGCCTTTCTGACCCTTTCACCTGGTTCCAGGATTGTATTCCCAGCACCACCCATTCACATCATCCACCTCTCTGCCCTTTTCCTGCAGAAATGTCCACCTAGGGGAGTAAGTATGTGAATAAAGAAATTAAAAATGCCCTCAAGGAGGTGAAACAGATAAAGATCCAAATAGAACAAACCAACGAAGAGCACAAATTACTGCACAGCTCCCTGCTGCTGCTGCTAAGTCGCTTCAGTCGTGTCCGACTCTGTGCGACCCCATAGACAGCAGCCCACCAGGCTTCCCAGTCCCTGGGATTCTCCAGGCAAGAACACTGGAGTGGGTTGCCATTTCCTTCTCCATTGTGTGAAAGTGAAAAGTGAAAGTGAAGTCGCTCAGTCGCGACCGACTGGTAGCGACCCCATGGAATGCAGCCCACCAGGCCCCTCCATCCATGGGATTTTCTAGGCAAGAGTACTGGAGTGGCTTGCCATTGCCTTCTCCGGCACAGCTCCCTAGAGGAAGCCAAAAAGAAGAAAGAGGTAAGGAAGAGCTCTGTGGCCCCAACCTTGATCCTCTGTGCTGGAGGGAGGGAGCGGCCCTTGCTTTTCCAGGTGCCCTGCCAGGTTGCCATTGAGACCTGCCCTCCTTCCTTTCCCACAGTGTCATCTGATACCAGAGGTGGTGGTTAACAAATAGGGAAGGTTTATTTCCTTTTGAAAGCTTCAAGAGGTGAGATTTTGGATCTGGTTTCTTACAAGCCTGCTGCCAGATTCATTTCAATAGATTTTTCTAAACCTCGATTGTGTGCAAGCTCCAAAGTCGGCTTTGGGTAGGGTCTGTCACTGTCACGGGTTAAGAGGGGGATAGCACCCTACCTTCTGGAAGTTTATTTAGTGTGGGTAATACCTTTGGGGGTATAGCAGGCACACACTGTATTGCCCACGTCTGAGTTCTGGACTACTTTGTAAAGAGACACCTAAGTCCAACAGTGAACATGCACAACTAAACCACTATCATTCAACAAACAGCTTATCTGTGCTGTGCTCAGTCCCTCAGTTGTGTCCAACTCTTTGAGACCCCATGGACTGTAGCCCGCCAGGCTCCTCCGTCCATGGGATTCTCTAGGCAAGAATACTGGAGCAGGTGGCCATTTCCTCTTCCAGAGGATCTTTCTGATCCAGGAATCAAACCCACGTCTCTTAAATGTCTCTTGCACTGGCAGGCGTGTTCTTACCACTACCGCCACCTGGGAAGCCCAGCTTATTTAAAAAATCAATAGTCTTTGTCAGGGTATCCTCAAATTCTACTCTGATTGCTACCCTACCCCCAATGACAGAGATGCTGAGATGGGGCCTATGGTCCCGAATGTGGGGGGTGAAATCATTATAAAGACTCATAGAGGTTCTGCAGTAAAGAAACACATGTAACTTCATTTAACCCAAGTGCTTTCTAAATCCAATTGACCAGATCAGATCAGATCAGATCAGCCGCTCAGTCGTGTCCGACTCTTTATGACCCCATGAATCGCAGCACGCCAGGCCTCCCTGTCCATCACCAACTCCCAGAGTTCACTCAGACTCACGTCCATCGAGTTAGTGATGCCATTCAGCCATCTCATCCTCTGTCGTCCCCTTCTCCTCCTGCCCCCAATCCCTCCCAGCATCAGAGTCTTCTCCAATGAGTCAACTCTTCTCATGAGGTGGCCAAAGTATTGGAGTTTCAGCTTTAGCATCATTCCTTCCAAAGAAATCTCAGGGCTGATCTCCTTCAGAATGGACTGGTTGGATCTCCTTGCAGTCCAAGGGACTCTCAAGAGTCTTCTCCAACACCACAGTTCAAAAGCATCAATTCTTCGGCGCTCAGCCTTCTTCACAGTCCAGCTCTCACATCCATACATGACCACAGGAAAGACCATAGCCTTGACTAGGCGAACCTTTGTTGGCAAAGTGATGTCTCTGCTTTTGAATATGCTATCTAGGTTGGTCATAACTTTCCTTCCAAGGAGTAAGCCTCTTTTAATTTCATGGCTGCAGTCACCATCTGCAGTGATTTTGGAGCCCAGAAACATAAAGTCTGACACTGTTTCTACTGTTTCCCCATCTATTTCCCATGAAGTGATGGGACTGGATGCCATGATCTTCATTTTCTGAATGTTGAGCTTTAAGCCAACTTTTTCACTCTCCACTTTCACTTTCCTCAAGAGGCTTTTTAGTTCCTCTTCATTTTCTGCCATAAGGGTGGTGTCATCTGATTATCTGAAGTTATTGATATTTCTCCCGGAAATCTTGATTCCAGCTTGTGTTTCTTCCAGACCAGCATTTCTCATGATGTACTCTGCATATAAGTTAAATAAACAGGGTGACAATGTACGGCCTTGATGAACTCCTTTTCCTATTTGGAACCAGTCTGTTGTTCCATGACCAGTTCTAACTGTTGCTTCCTGACCTGCATACAAATTTCTCAAGAGGCAGATCAGGTGGTCTGGTATTCCCATCTCTTTCAGAATTTTCCACAGTTGATTGTGATCCACACAGTCAAAGGCTTTGGCATAGTCAATAAAGCAGAAATAGATGTTTTTCTGGAACTCTCTTGCTTTTTCTATGATCCAGTGGATGTTGGCAATTTGATCTCTGGTTCCTCTGCCTTTTCTAAAACCAGCTTGAACATCAGGAAGTTCACGGTTCACTTATTGCTGAAGCCTGGCTTGGAGAATTTTGAGCATTACTTTACTAGCATGTGAGATGAGTACAATTGTGCGGTAGTTTGAGCATTCTTTGGCATTGCCTTTCTTTGGGATTGGAATGAAAACTGACCTTTTCCAGTCCTGTGGCCACTGCTGAGTTGTCCAAATTTGCTGGCATATTGAGTGTAGCACTTTCACAGCATCATCTTTCAGGATTTGGAATAGCTCCACTGGAATTCCATCACCTCCACTAGCTTTGTTCGTAGTGATGCTTTCTAAGGCCCACTTGACTTCACATTCCAGGATGTCTGGCTCTAGGTCAGTGATCACACCATCATGATTATCTGGGTCCTGAAGATCTTTTTTGTACAGTTCTTCTGTGTATTCTTGCCGCCTGTTCTTAATATCTTCTGCTTCTGTTAGGTCCATACCATTTCTGTCCTTTATCGAGCCCATCTTTGCATGAAATGTTCCTTTGGTATCTCTGATTTTCTTGAAGAGATCCTTAATCTTTCCAATTCTGTTGTTTTCCTCTATTTCTTTGCATTGATTGCTGAAGAAGGCTTTCTTATGTCTTCTTGCTATTCTTTGGAACTCTGCATTCAGATGTTTATATCTTTCCTTTTCTCCTTTGCTTTTTGCTTCTCTTCTTTTCACAGCTATTTGCAAGGCCTCCTCAGACAGCCATTTTGCTTTTTTGCATTTCTTTTCCATGAGGATGGTCTCGATCCCTGTCTCCTGTACAATGTCACGAACCTCATTCCATAGTTCATCAGGCACTCTATCTATCAGATCTAGGCCCTTAAATCTATTTCTCACTTCCACTGTATAATCATAAGGGATTTGATTTAGGTCATACCTGAATGGTCTAGTGGTTTTCCCTACTTTCTTCAATTTAAGTCTGAATTTGGCAATAAGAAGTTCATGGTCTGAGCCACAGTCAGCTCCTGGTCTTGTTTTTGCTGATTGTATAGAGCTTCTCCATCTTTGGCTGCAAAGAATATAATCAATCTGATTTCGGTGTTGATGCTGTAAAGAGCAATATTGCATAGGAACCTGGAATGTCAGGTCCGTGAATCAAGGCAAATTGGAAGTGGTCAAACAAGAGATGGCAAGAGTGAATGTCGACATTCTAGGAATCAGCGAACTGAAATGGACTGGAATGGGTGAATTTAACTCAGATGACCATTATATCTACTACTGTGGGCAGGAATCCCTCAGAAGAAATGGAGTGGCCATCATGGTCAACAAAAGAGTTCAAAATGCAGGACTTGGATGCAATCTCAAAAACGACAAAATGATCTCTGTTCATTTCCAAGGCAAACCATTCAATATCACAGTAATCCAAGTCTATGCCTCAACCAGTAATGCTGAAGAAGCTGAAGTTGAACAGTTGTATGAAGACCTACAAGACGTTTTAGAAATAACACACAAAAAAAGATGTCCTTTTCATTATAGGGGACTGGAATGCAAAAGTAGGAAGTCAAGAAACACCTGGAGTAACAGGCAAATTTGGCCTTGGAGTACAGAATGAAGCAGGGCAAAGATTAATAGAGTTTTGCTAAGAAAATGCACTGGTCATAACAAACACCCTCTTCCAACAACACAAGAGAAGACTCTATGAATGGACATCACCAGATGGTCAACACCAATTGACCAGGGAATCCATTTATTTTTTTCCTGATAGCTTGTAGCACAATTTCATGGTAGCCACTTGCAGAAATGTTGGCCTGGGTGCAGGTCTAACTTTCTCTGAAACTTAATGCCCTTTCTTGGTTTGAGTAGAAATTCCCGCCATGCTGTGAGAAACCTCCTATAGTCCACGGAGAAGTGGCAAGTCTTATTCTTGAATATTTGTGTTTCTCACTGGAATTTGATATTTGACAATCCAGGTTCTATAAAGCACATCATGTTTGGAAAAAAGACTTCATGACTTCTCAGTTGAGAAATATGGGAACTGGAAAGAAAGGAATTGCCTGTGAATTGGCTTCATAGAAGGTGTGGTGGCCTTCCCCATTTGGGAGCAAGAGGCAATGGACACAGACCAGGGACAGGGGACACGGAGCAGGAGAAGATTTCTCATGGCTCCTCCTGGTCAGATATTCCTAGTGCAGCTTCATCTGGGGATATACATGGTCTACTTAATTCTTTGAAGAGTAAAACACTTATTTTTCAAGATTTTAATATAGAAAAGCAGAAGAAAAGTTTTTCCATAATCCTTTTACTTTAGGACAATTCCTTAGGTATCTAAGAATACCTACATTTGATCTATTTCTTACTACTTTTTCTCCTCTATACTTTTTGGACAGTGGCTATACTCAAACTCATGAATTTTTAACATGAGAAATGCTTATTATAATATTTAATACTTATTACAAACATCCTTGGTAATGCTGTCCTAGCTACCATTTGTAGGTACTACTATTTCCTTAACTTGTCTCCTAGTTTTGAACAACTGAGTTAACTCCAGTTTTTTTTTGTTTTTTTGCCATTCATGAATATTGTAAAAAATATCTTCAGGCATACAGATTTTTCCTTGATTGCAGGAACTCCTTGGGATAGGTTCTTGCAGAATTACTGAATCAAATGTCATGGTCATGTTAGAGACTTTTGGTAGCAGGTGTGATTTTGATTTCAGAAACTTACCTATTCCCATGGCATGCTGCAGACTGTGGTTGCCATAGAAGAATAAGATTCAAGGAAGCTTTGGAAGATGACATTTAAATTCCTGAAGTTGAGAGTAGAAAGTGGGGGTATTTAGTGAGAAGGGTTAATGTCTTGGGGTAAAGACATTAGGTGCAGCATCAGAGAAAGATGTCTAGATGGGCTCTAGTGGCCAGAAAGAACTAATGAGCAGGATGAAGAGGGGAGGATGTTTAAAACCAGATGAGAAGGGACATCCTGGTGGCAAATGTGGGAACTTGTGAGCCAGAGTGGGATGGAAATAAGCACCCCATGTGCCAGGGTGGGCAGAGTTGGGGGTGGGCACCCATGACTGCTTTAGGAAGGGGAAGCCTGTGGTTTCTGTGACTAAGCCAGCCTGTGTCATCACCCAGAAACCCTGAATGACACCAGGGATTCCGAAACCAAGCTGAAGGCATCCCAGGGGGTGTGCAATGAGACCATGACGGCCCTCTGGGATGAGTGTAAGCCCTGCCTGAAACAGACCTGCATGAAGTTCTGTGCTCGTGTGTGCAGAAGCGAGGAATTAGCGAACTAAAATGGACTGGAATGGGTGAATTTAACTCGGATGACCAGTATATCTACTACTGTGGCCAGGAATCCCTCAGAAGAAATGGAGTGGCCATCATGGTCAACAAAAGAGTCCTAAATGCAGTACTTGGATGCAATCTCAAAAACGATAGAATGATCTCTGTTCGTTTCCAAGGCAAACCATTCAATGTCACAGTAATCCAAGTCTATGCCCCAACCAGTAACGCTGAAGAAGCTGAAGTTGAAAGGTTCTATGAAGACCTACAAGACCTTTTAGAACTAACACCCAAAAAAGATGTCCTTTTCATTATAGGGGACTGGAATGCAAAAGTAGGAAGTCAAGAAACACCTGGAGTAACAGGCAAATTTGGCCTTGGAATACGGAATGAAGCAGGGCAAAGACTAATAGAGTTTTGCCAAGAAAATGCACTGGTCATAGCAAATACCCTCTTCCAACAACACGAGAGAAGACTCTATACATGGACATCACCAGATGGTCAACACCGAAATCAGATCTATTATATTCTTTGCAGCCAAAGATGGAGAAGCTCTATACAATCAGCAAAAACAAGACCAGGAGCTGACTGTGGCTCGGACCATGAACTCCTTATTGCCAAATTCAGACTGAAATTGAAGAAAGTAGAGAAAACTACTAGACCATTCAGGTATGACCTAAATCAAATCCCTTATGATTATACAGTGGAAGTGAGAAATAGATTTAAGGGCCTAGATCTGATAGATAGAGTGCCTGATGAACTATGGAATGAGGTTCGTGACATTGTACAGGAGACAGGGATCAAGACCATCCCCATGGAAAAGAAATGCAAAAAAGCAAAATGGCTGTCTGGGGAGGCCTTACAAATAGCTGTGAAAAGAAGAGAAGCGAAAAGCAAAGGAGAAAAGGAAAGATATAAACATTTAAATGCAGAGTTCCAAAGAATAGCAAGAAGAGATAAGAAAGCCTTCTTCAGTGATCAATGCAAAGAAATAGAGGAAAACAACAGAATGGGAAAGACTAGGGATCTCTTCAAGAAAATCAGAGATACCAAAGGAACATTTCATGCTAAGATGGGCACAATAAAGGACAGAGATGGTGTGGACCTAACAGAAGCAGAAGATATTAAGAAGAGGTGGCAAGAATACACAGAAGAACTGTACAAAAAAGAGCTTCAAGACCCAGATAATCATGATGATGTGATCACTGACCTAGAGCCAGACATCTTGGAATGTGAAGTCAAATGGGCCTTAGAAAGCATCACTACGAACAAAGCTAGTGGAGGTGATGGAATTCCAGTGGAGCTATTCTAAGTCCTGAATGATGATGCTGTGAAAGTGCTACACTCAATATGCCAGCAAATTTGGAAAACTCAGCAGTGGCCACAAGATTGGAAAAGGTCAGTTTTCATCCCAATCCCAAAGAAAGGCAATGCCAAGGAGTGCTCAAACTACCGCACAATTGCACTCATCTCACACGCTAGTAAAATAATGCTCAAAATTCTCCAAGCCAGGCTTCAGCAATATGTGAACCGTGAACTTCCTGATGCTCAAGCTGGTTTTAGAAAAGGCAGAGGAACCAGAGATCAAATTGCCAACATCCGCTGGATCATAGAAAAAGCAAGAGAGTTCCAGAAAAACATCTATTTCTGCTTTATTGACTATGCCAAAGCCTTTGACTGTGTGGATCACAATCAACTGTGGAAAATTCTGAAAGAGATGGGAATACCAGACCACCTGATCTGCCTCTTAAAAAATCTGTATGCAGGTCAGGAAGCAACAGTTAGAACTGGTCATGGAACAACAGACTGGTTCCAAATAGGAAAAGGAGTACGTCAAGGCTGCATATTGTCACCATGTTTATTTAACTTATATGCAGAGTACATCATGAGAAATGCTGGACTGGAAGAAACACAAGTTGGAATCAAGATTGCCGGGAGAAATATCAATAACCTCAGATATGCAGATGACACCACTCTTATGGCAGAAAGTGAAGAGGGGCTAAAAAGCCTCTTGGTGAAAGTGAAAGTGGAGAGTGAAAAGGTTGGCTTAAAGCTCAACATTCAGAAAACGAAGATCATGGCATCTGGTCCCATCACTGCATGGGAAATAGATGGGGAAACAGTGGAAACAGTGTCAGACTTTGTTTTTCTGGGCTCCAAAATCACTGCAGATGGTGACTGCAGCCATGAAATTAAAAGACGCTTGCTCCTTGGAAGGAAAGTTATGACCAACCTAGATAGCATATTCAAAAGCAGAGACATCACTTTACCAACAAAGGTTCGCCTAGTCAAGGCTATGGTCTTTCCTGTGGTCATGTATGGATGTGAGAGCTGGACTGTGAAGAAGGCTGAGCGCCGAAGAATTGATGCTTTTGAACTGTGGTGTTGGAGAAGACTCTTGAGAGTCCCTTGGACTGCAAGAAGATCCAACCAGTCCATTCTGAAGGAGATCAACCCTGGAATTTCTTTGGAAGGAATGATGCTAAAGCTGAAACTCCAGTATTTTGGCCACCTCATGCGAAGAGTTGACTCATTGGAGAAGACTCTGATGCTGGGAGGGATTGAGGGCAGGAGGAGAAGGGGACGACAGAGGATGAGATGGCTGGATGGCATCACTGACTCGATGGATGCGAGTCTGAGTGACCTCCGGGAGCTGGTGATGGACAGGGAGGCCTGGCGTGCTGCGGTTCATGGGGTCGCAAAGAGTCGGACACGACTGAGCGACTGATCTGATCTGATCTGATCTGTGCAGAAGCGGCTCAGGACTGGTTGGCCACCAGGTGACAAGGGGTCCCGCCCCTTCGGCACAGCATGGCTCAGGCAGGGGAATGAGAACTGAATATGCTTCTTTGATTCTGCACCGAGTTCCAAGTGTGGGGATTTTCCTACCAAGGGGTTCTCCCACACCAGCCGGGTGCCCTGCAGTTCAACTCAAGTCAGACCCCATCTACCTAGAGACAGCACCAGACCCCACAGCTTCAGGGCTCAGTCCCACATGTCTGCCCCGCCACGCCCGCCCCCAACTTCAACCGCCAATCATGAGTCCAGGTGGTCACCTGTGCTTCTGACTGGCTGGCTGGAGTGTTCCATGACTGCTTCCTTTTATTATTGTTGAGTCACTAAGTCGTGTCCAACTCTTTCCAACGCCATGGACTGACAGGCTCCTCTGTCCATGGGATTTCTCAGGCAAGAATACTGGAGTGAGTTGCCATTTCTTTCTCCCAGGGATCTTCCTGACCCAGGCATCAAACCCATATCTCCTACACTGCCAGGTGGATTGCCCCCTTGGTTTAATTAATTTGTTCAAGAAGCCCACAGAACCCGGACAAAGATTTTACATACTAGATAATCAATTTATTATTAAAGGATATAACTTGGGTGACTTCCCCTGTGGTCCAGTGGTTAAGTATCTACTTTGCAGTGCAGGGAACATAAGTTTGAACCCTGGTTGAGGAATCAGGATCCCAAATGCCACAGGGCAGTTAAGCCCGTGTACCACAATGAAAGATCCTGCGTGACACAACTAAGGCCTGACACAGCCAGAGATAAATTTTTAAAATCAAAAATAAGTAAAATCATTTTTAAAAAAGCCACCAATGGGTGACTAGCCCATTGGTCATCCATTAAAAAAAATAATAAAAATAAAAGGATATAAGTCAAGAACAGCCAGATGGAAGAGACGCCCGGAGATAGAGATGGGGAGGGGTGGGGAGCCTTCATGTCCTCTCTGAGTCAGCAGTCTCTTGTGTCTCTCTGGTGCATGTGTTCATCAACCCAGAAGCTTTCCAAGCCCATCCTTTTGGATTTCATAGAGGCTGCGTTACAGAGGCACAATTGATTAAATCATTGGCCATTGGTCATTGATTTAATCTCCAGCCCCTCTCCCCTCCCTAGAAATCAGGGGCTGGGGCTGAAAGTTCTAACCCTTTAATCATGTAGTTGGCTTTCCCAGCAATCAGCCCCATCCTTAGTTACTTTCAAAAAGTTACTTCCCTAACATAACAAAGACAGCTTGATTGCTCTTATCATGGGAAAGTCCAAGAGATTTAGGACCTCCTTGTCAGGAACTAGACCATATATATATTTCTTATGATAAGTCACAATATCACAGCTTCATTTCACATGCCATTTGCAACTGACTAGTTCTGGCTACATTGGAGCCCAGACTGTCGTGATCTATTGGTAATGTCTGTTATGAGTGAGAACAGCTCAGCTGTTTGTGGCTATAACCTTAGGGTCTGGTAGAGAATGGGCACACAGTGAGTATCTTTTGAATGAATGAACTCTAACATGGACATGAAAAGCCAAAACTTTTAGAAGTGTCTTCTTTCAGTGAATCAGTAGACACTGGTTGGCCAACTCCATCTCCTAAATGCTACAGTTTGACTGGCACTGGGGTTTGGCTCGTAATGGATTGGAAATACAGGAGGATATTGGCTTGAATCGGCCTCCCTGGAGGCTCAGTGGTGAAGAACCCACCTTCCAGTGCAAAAGACATGGGTTCAATCCCTGGGTCAGGAAGATCCCCTGGATAAGGAAATGGCAACCCACTCCAGTATTCTTGCCTGGAGAATCCCATGGACAGCAGGAACCTGGCGGGCTATGGTCCATGGGGTCACAAAAGAGTCAGACATGACTTAGTGGCTAAACGACAAATTGACTTGAATAAGCATTTACTGCATATTGTAAGGTCGGGGGTGGGGTACCCTATGTTATAAGGAGGTTCCAAGGTGAATCTTACTTCTGGCTTCAAGGGGCTTGCTGCCTGGCCAGGGGGAGAGAAATGAGCCAGACAGAATGCAGAGCAAAACAGGTTATAATGCCAAAGAGAAGTATGGACAGCTCAGAAAATGTGGAGGTGGGAGAGGTGTCAATAGGTGGAAATGGTGAGAGGGAGGCCATACCCAGCTCTGGGGGCCCCGGGAACCACCTCCTGGTCCTGCTGCAAGGAGTCCCACTGCTGACCCAAGCCTGTGTCTTTCTACAGGCAGACAGCCAGATGCCAACCTGCTCTGCCTGCAGAACCATCTCAAAGGGCCAGACAGTGGTATGGAAGGGCTCAGAGAGATGGGGTGGCCCATGTTGCTCTGTGTGACTTCTCTTGTGTGTCCCCAGAAAACAATGACTGCACCGTGTGCAAGGAGATCCGCCACAACTCCACGGGGTGCCTGTGGATGAAGGACCAGTGCGAGAAGTGCCAGGAGATCTTGGAAGTGGGTGAGTTGGAGACCCCTGGTCTCCTGTGTCCTCAGGTTCCCAGCACCTCACTGGGGCTGCCTTTAGGGCGTCAAGCGGATGGGAGTTCAAATGCCAACTCTGCTGCCTTCCAGTTGTGGTTCTTGGTGGGAGAGGGGTCCTTTGCTTGGTTCTGCCTGGATCCCCACCTGGGGTCGAGGGTTAAGATGCAGAGTCGTCCCCAAAGTTGGGAGGCAGAATACAAAGTATTGGGTTGGCCAAAAAGTTTATTCAGGTTTTTCCATAACATCTTGTGGAAAAACTCAAAGAATTTTATGGCCCACCCAATACTTACTGCATCAGTTCATGGTTAACAAGCTGACTGTAGGAGGGGCAGCTGTGCTTTCTAAAAAGCTGTCATCCTGTGATTTCCTCCAGTTAGTCTGTCCCCAAGGACCAAACCCAGTAGACATCCTCATTTTTGGCTGCAGACGATGAAAATTTAGACAATATGTTGTTGTTTCAGGATTTGGAATAGCTCAACTGGAATTCTATCACCTCCACTAGCTTTGTTCATAGTGATGCTTTCTAAGGCCCACTTGACTTCACATTCCAGGATGTCTGGCTCTAGGTCAGTGATCACACCATCGTGATTATCTGGGTCGTGAAGATCTTTTTTGTACAGTTCTTCTGTGTATTCTTGCCATCTCTTCTTAATATCTTCTGCTTCTGTTAGGTCTATACCATTTCTGTCCTTTATCGAGCTGGAAAAGGTCAGTTTTCATTCCAATCCCAAAGAAAGGCAATGCCAAAGAATGCTCAAACTACCGCACAATTGTACTCATCTCACACGCTAGTAAAGTAATGCTCAAAATTCTCCAAGCCAGGCTTCAGCAATATGTGAACCGTGAACTTCCTGATGTTCAAGCTGGTTTTAGAAAAGGCAGAGGAACCAGAGATCAAATTGCCAACATCCGCTGGATCATGGAAAAAGCAAGAGAGTTCCAGAAAAACATCTATTTCTGCTTTATTGACTATGCCAAAGCCTTTGACTGTGTAGATCACAATAAACTGTGGAAAATTCTGAAAGAGATGGGAATACCAGACCACCTGATCTGCCTCTTGAGAAATTTGTATGCAGGTCAGGAAGCAACAGTTAGAACTGGACATGGAACAACAGACTGGTTCCAAATAGGAAAAGGAGTTCATCAAGGCCGTATATTGTCACCCTGTTTATTTAACTTATATGCAGAGTACATCATGAGAAACGCTGGACTGGAAGAAACACAAGTTGGAATCAAGATTTCCGGGAGAAATATCAATAACCTCAGATATGCAGATGACACCACCCTTATGGCAGAAAGTGAAGAGGAACTAAAAAGCCTCTTGATGAAAGTGAAAGTGGAGAGTGAAAAAGTTGGCTTCAAGCTCAACATTCAGAAAATGAAGATCATGGCATACTGTCCCATCACTTCATGGGAAATAGATGGGGAAACAGTGGAAACAGTGTCAGACTTTATGTTTCTGGGCTCCAAAATTACTACAGATGGTGACTGCAGCCATGAAATTAAACGATGCTTACTCCTTGGAAGGAAAGTTATGACCAACCTAGATAGCATATTGAAAAGCAGAGAAACTTTGCCAACAAAGTTTCGTCTAGTCAAGGCTCTGGTTTTTCCTGTGGTCATGTATGGATGTGAGAGCTGGACTGTGAAGAAGGCTGAGTGCCGAAGAATTGATGCTTTTGAACTGTGGTGTTGGAGAAGACTCTTGAGAGTCCCTTGGACTGCAAGGAGACCCAACCAGTCCATTCTGAAGGAGATCAGTCCTGGGATTTCTTTGGAAGGAATGATGGTAAAGCTGAAACTCCAGTACTTTGGCCACCTCATGCGAAGAGTTGACTCATTGGAGAAGACTCTGATGCTGGGAGGGATTGGGGGCAGGAGGAGAAGGGGACGACAGAGGATGAGATGGCTGGATGGCATCACTGACTCGACAGACGTGAGTCTGGGTGAACTCCAGGAGTTGGTGATGGACAGGGAGGCCTGGCTTGCTGCAATTCATGGGGTCGCAAAGAGTCGGACACGACTGAGCGACTGATCTGATCTGATCTGATGTTGTTGTTTCTGGTGTTTTTTCACTAAGTTGTGTCCGAGTCTTTGCAACCCTGTGGACTATATAGCCTGCCAGACTCCTCTGTCCATGGGATTTCCAAGACGAGAATACTGCAGTGGGTTGCCATTTCCTACTCCAAGGGATCTTCCCGACCCAGGGATTGAATTCGAGTCTCTTGCATTGGCAGGCGGATTCTTTACCACTGAGTCATCGAGGAAACCCTTCGACAGTGTGAACTCTGTTAAACTCTTGCCAAGTGTTTGTTACTGAACACTCTACTTCTACACTCTTCATATTTACTCTACTCCCTTGGATAACTGGGGTGGCTACTTATCTTACAGAGGAGGAGACTGAGTTAGAGAAGGTTCAGTGACCTGCTCAGGATTACAGGACACGACTCCTGTGGGGTGTTTGGAGTGTGTTCCCCACCAGTGTTGCTGTGTTCTCTGCCCTGAACATACCGGTCTCTCCTTGTGGTACCTGAACTTCCTGGCCACCTTCCCTGTAGTTGGTTGGTCCCTGAGGCAAAGGAAATAGCTCTCTTCTGCTGTTGCTCTGTTTTATCTGGGGAACTGAATTCTTCCTACGTGGAGGTAACAGCTATAAAAGCAGAGACACACTTCCTGGCTCACGGAAGTTTATGCTCGGAAGGAAAGAGTTAATTATCCTCATCCCCACCCCAAGTTGGAGAAGGCAATGGCAACCCACTCCAGTACTCTAGCCTGGAAAATCCCGTGGACGGAAGAGCCTGGTAGGCTGCAGTCCATGGGGTTGCGAAGAGTCAGACACGACTGAGCGACTTCACTTTCACTTTTCACTTTCCTGCATTGGAGAAGGAAATGGCAACCCACTCCAGTGTTCTTGCCTGGAGAATCCCAGGGATGGGGGAGCCTGGTGGGCTGCCATCTATGGGGTCGCACAGAGTCGGACACGACTGAAGCGACTTAGCAGCAGCAGCAGCAAAAGTACAAGTGCTATATGAGGCTGATCTATGAAGAAGTGAGGTGAGTCCACAAGCACGCCTCTTTGGTTTAGCCCATAAAATATCATAGCTAGGAAACCATAAATCACACAGTACCTCTCAGTGAGAAAGTCACCTTAGGGCCAGAAGAAGAGATCTACCGATGCCCAAGCTCAGATTGGTACCCCTGGTACTGATCTTAACGGTCACTGATCACAACTTCCTGAAACACTGGTTTTCTTTTCTACAGTGAGGAAGATTTATGACTTCTTATCTAAGGTGTTTGCAACCTTTGGAGTGTGTGCTGCCTGGGACCTCCAGACTGAGTGAACATTTGCAATTTCCATTCTCCTGGCATTTTGGACCAGATCATTCTTTTTTCTTTTTTTAATGATAGGTTTCATTGTTTTTTTAATATTTATTTAAAAAAATATTTATTTATGTATTTGGCTGCTTAGGGTCTTAGCTGTGGCATGCGTGACCCTCACTGTGTCATGTATTGCAGTGGGTGGGTTCAGTTGTTGCAGCGTGCAACGTGGGATCCTAGTTCCCCAACCAGAGATCAAACCCATGACCCTGCATTGCAAGGCAGATTCTCAACCACTGGACCCCCAGGGAAGTCCCCGACCAGATCATTCTCTGTGATGGGGGCTGCCCTGTGCACTCTAAGGTGTTCCACAGCATCTCTGGCCTCCAGTAACCTCCCATCCCCTACCCTGCCAGTTGTGACAACCAAAAGTGTTTTCAGACCTTGTCAAATATCCATGGAGACAGCACTGTCCCAGGTGAGAGCCACTGCTCTAGACTTTATCCCAGTTCTCAATAACTGTCCTTATTTTCAATGACTCTCTGGCATGAAGAGTTAAGGTTAGTCATTGTACATATTTCTCAACCCAGGTTATTGTTCATAATCCTATGTCTTGCTCCACCTGATGTTTTATTTTAATTTAATGGAAATGATTAAAGGGCTTCCTTCATAGCTCTGTCGGTAAAGAATCAGGAGTTGCCATTTGCAACTCAGGAGACCCCAGTTCTATTCCTGGGTCAGGAAGATCCCCTGGAGAAGGGCAGGGCAATTCACTCCACTATTCTTGCCTCGAGAATCCCATGGACAGAGGAACCTGGTGGGCTACAGTCTATGAGGTTGAAAAGAGTTTCACACAATTTAGTGACTAAACCTAAACCAATAGAAATGATTACAGCCAGCATGATGAAGCGTGCAAAGAACTCCTCCTTTTCCCTGACTTGCTTGAGTTTCATGTGCTCTTTTGAGGATATTTTTAAACAATTAAGGGAGAGAAAAACAGTAGTTTTTAAAGAGAGAGCACATTGTTTCCAACCCCTGTCTACCTGACCACCTGCAGTGGGTGGGGTGGAGAGGGGTGGGAGGACCAAAAGCAATGAACTTCCCTACTCTCTGGTGAGCTTGGCAGCCAGCCACACTGGGCAGATGGGCAAACCTTGACCCCCTCACTTCCTGTGTGCTCATGGTCCTAGGATCCTGGCTGGCTCTTCTGCTAGCCAGGTTCTTGGGTCCAGAATTTCCAACTCTGTATATAGAGGCAAACTTGGACAACTTTGCAGAGCCACAGACTCAATAGGAAGAGCCCAGGTTTAGGAGTTAAAGCCTTGAGTTCACCATCCTGACCTCCCAAATAATTCATCCTATGACTTTGCTCCTGCTGCTGCTAAGTCTCTTCAGTCATGTCCGACTCTGTGTGACCCCATAGACGGCAGCCCACCAGGCTCCCCCATCCCTGGGATTCTCCAGGCAAGAACACTGGAGTGGGTTGCCATTTCCTTCTCCAATGCATGAAAGTGAAGAGTGAAAGTGAAGTCGCTCAGTCATGTCCGACTCTTAGCGACCCCATGGACTGCAGCACACCAGGCTCCTCCGCCCATGGGATTTTCCAGGCAAGAGTGCTGGAGTGGGTTGCCAGTGCCTATGACTTTAGGCAAATGATTTAGCTCTGTGCTCCTCAGTTTCACTGTTGGACATCAGAATACATCAGACTATTAGAGATCACTACTACCCAGAGCATTCAGTGATGCCTGGGGCATAGCAGTACCACACAAATGGCAGCTCCAGGTAATGTCCACCATTTCTGGAAATGACTCCTGGGGGGACGGGGGCAGCAAGAGGAGCTCCTGGTCTTTGCACACGGAGCCCTGAAGTCCATGCTTCTTGAGGTGTGGACAATGCCCCTCCTTGCCAATCTCCAAGGAGGCAGGATCTTGCACCAAAAGAGCAATCAGTGATGTTACTGAGACAATTCAGTTCAGCTAACACTGTCTCCCAGAGCAAGACGTTTTTGATGAAGATAGTATGTGCTGATTCACACTCAGGGCGAGCTCTCTGCTTTGTCTTGGGCTGAAAGCGAACACACGATGGAAAGAAGGTGCTCAGAGTAGCTCTGCCGTAGGCACTGGCTGTGTGGCCCGATTGCTGTTTGTCTTCATCCCTGTTGAGCTCTCCCTTCATGTTTCTGTCATTTGTTTGTGTTCTTTCCATCTCTGAGCAGACTGTTCTGCCAACAACCCGACTCAGACGCTGCTGCGTCAGCAGCTGAACGAGTCCCTGCAGCTGGCGGAGAAGTGCAGCAGGCTGTACGACCAGCTGCTCCAGTCCTACCAGCAGAAGCTGCTCAACACGTCGGCCCTGCTCAAGCAGCTGAACGAGCAGTTCACCTGGGTGTTCCAGCTGGCCACCGTCATGCAGAACGACGACCAGTACCATCTGCAGGTCTCCATGGTTAGTCCGTGCTGGCCACACATGGCAGCTGCACTCATGGTGCAGTCTGGAGGTCGCATGGTCCTCCCCTGGGGGTGAAACGGGATCAAGATGTTCACGGGGGCATGTCTGCTTTGATGGAGCACTTGTCCTACTGCAGGAAGCAAACATTCATGCACAGCGGTGCACGGAGACCTCATTGCCTGATGAGGCGGAGTGTCACGATCCTGTTTTACTGTCGAGGTTCAATAGCTTACCCAGCATCTCCTACCTGAGGGGTGATCACCCAGGTGTTTGAACCTGTCTGCCTGGCTGCAGAGCTCTCTTTCCAGAGAGCTGCCCTGTCCCATGTAGGATGCCTCATGAACTGGCCCATTGTTCTCCTCCAGTGATAAGCAGCCTCTCTCTAGTACTGGGAAATGTTTCTTTTTCTCCCTGATTCCCTGATTCCTCTTCTACAACTGCCTGGCTGGCTGCTGCCCAAAGGAAGCATGGAAGCTCAGAAACCATGTTTTACTTGGTGGGGCTCCCCCTGGGCTGGTCCTTCATGGAAGGCATTTACCCCCCAAAAGTAGTGTCTCTGAGGGCATTTCTGTTTACCAAGTTGTCTAGTTGTGGAGGTTAGGGAAAAGCAAAGGGGTCCACAGATCCGAATGAAGCCTTACTTTAGTTGCCAGCTGAATCTGGGTTGATCGTCTTTCCCACCCCCTTGTTACCTTTTCTCCTTCCAAGTGAATCCCCACAGCGCCGACCCCAGCATTCCGTCCAGCCTCACCAAGGTGGCTGTGAAGCTCTTCAACTCCTTCCGCATCACTGTGACGGTCCCAGAAGAAGTCTCCTGTCCTAACTTTATGAAGAAAGCGGAAGAGAAAGTGCTGCAGCAATACTGCCAGAAGAGCCCGTGAGTGTGCGCCCCCGGCCCTACCTCGGGCCCTCTGGGGCGAACAGCTCCCTGGGGGTCCAAAACACAGGGCAGAGGCATCACTGGAGCTAGAGCCAGATCCCACGCAGGAAGTTGGGAAGCCACTCGGAATTTTTTTTTTCTTTGGAGGATGTTCTTTCTGGGTTGATGAGCATCACAGTGTTGGTTGCTGCTTCTCAGTGATCATCAACCCTCACCTTCCCCTCCCCTGTTTCTTTTTCAGGGAGGAGTGAGGCATGAAAATTGCTTTTCTAAGTATGGGGGCATCTGCGCCCACTTGCCCCTGAGATGAGCTTCAGGCCCCTCTAGAGAGTTCTGCACATCACCAGGTGACCAGGCCCTGGGCTTGAGTCCCTCCTGACCCCACCAGCCTCTCTTTCCTCTGAACTCCTCTGAAATGCACTGATGCCTGTGTTTGCTGATCACCAGAGGCACTTGCTCACATGCCACCAACTCAATAAACCGCCTTGTAATCTGAATGCTTTGCTGTGTCCTCTTTTTTTTTTTTTTTAAATTTTTTTGGGTGCGCCCTGAGGCATGTAGGATCTTAGTTCACTGTTGTTGATGATTAGTCGTTCAGTTTCTATTGATCTCTATTATGACCTTATGTACTGTAGCCCACCAGGCTCCTCTGTCCATGGAGTTCTCCAGGCAAGAATATTGGAGTGACTAACCATTCCCTTCTTCTGGGGATCTTCCCGACCCAGGGATCCATCCCACATCTCCTGCATTGGCAGGCAAGTTCTTTACCGCTGAGCCACCAGGGAAGCCCCTTTTAGTTCACTGGCTAGGGATCCAACCCACACTCTCGGCATTGGAAGTGTGGCATCTTAACCACTGGACCACCAGGGAAGTCCTGGTGTGTCCTCCTTAGGCTGGTTGGTTGGTTTGTTTTAACCCCCGAATGTCTTCATTTGAATGTGGGAAAAAAAAGAGAAAAGAAAAACCAATGGCTAAGATGGTATAGTCTCATATAGTTGAGAATAAAAGGAGTGGGATGATGAAGTTGGTCCAGTTCAAGGATTTCCTGCTTTTAGGAAGAGACAGCCAGCTAAAGCATGTTTCTGAAAAATGAACCTTTTCCATTTTCTTTCTTTTTTTTTTTTAACTGAGTGGCTCAGAGCCAATGTGAACTTTATTTTTTTCTTTTTCCTTCATTTACTTTATTATTATTTTTAAATTTAATTTAATTTTATTTAACTTTACAATATTGTATTGGTTTTGCCATATATCAAAATGAATCTGCCATAGGTATACATGTGTTCCTCATCCTGACCCCTCCTCCCTCCTCCCTCCCCATACCATCCCTCTGGGTCGTCCCAGTGCACTAACCCCAGGCATCCAGTATCAGGCATCGAACCTGGACTGGCGACTCGTTTCAAATATGATATTATACATATTTCAATGCTCTTCTCCCAAATCATCCCACCCTCTCCCTCTCCCAGAGTCCAAAAGTCTATACATCAGTGTCTCTTTTGCTGTCTCATATACAGGATTATTGTTACCATCTTTCTAAATTCCATATATATGCGTTAATATACTGTATTGGTGTTTTTCTTTCTGGCTTATTTCACTCTGTATAATAGGCTCCAGTTTCATCCACCTCATTAGAACTGATTCAAATGTATTCTTTTTAATGGCTGAGTAATACTCCATTGTGTATATGTACCACTGCTTTCTTTATCCATTCATCTGTGGATGGACATCTAGGTTGCTTCCATGTCCTGGCTATTATAAACAGTGCTGCGATGAACATTGGGATACAAGTGTCTCTTTCAATTCTGGTTTTCTCAGTGTGTATGCCCAGCAGTGGGATTGCTGGATCATAAAGCAGTTCTATTCCCAGTTTTTTGAGGAATCTCCATACTGTTCTCCATAATGGCTATACTAGTTTGCATTCCCACCAACAGTGTAAGAGGGTTCCCTTTTCTCCACACCCTCTCCAGCATTTATTGCTTGTAGACTTTTGGATCGCAGCCATTCTGACTGGTGTGAAATGGTACCTCATAGTGGTTTTGATTTGCATTTCTCTGATAATGAGTGATGTTGAGCATCATTTCATGTGTTTGTTAGCCATCTGTATGTCATTTTTGGAGAAATGTCTATTTAGTTCTTTGGCCATTTTTTGATTGGGTCATTTATTTTTCTGAAATTGAGCTGTAGGAGTTGGTTGTATATTTTTGAGATTAGTTGTTTGTCTGTTGCTTGATTTGCTATTATTTTCTCCCATTCTGAAGGCTGTCTTTTCACCTTGCTTATAGTTTCCTTTGTTGTGCAGAAGCTTTTTAAGTTTAATTAGGTCCCATTTATTTATTTTTGCTTTTATTTCCAATATTCTGGGAGGTGGGTCATAGAGGATCCTGCTGTGATGAATGTCCGAGAGTGTTTTGCCTATGTTCTCCTCTAGGAGTTTTATAGTTTCTGGTCTTACATTTAAGATCTTTAATCCATTTTGAGTTTATTTTTGTGTATGGTGTTAGAAAGTGCTCTAGTTTCATTCTTTTACAAGTGTTTGACTAGTTTTCCCAGCACCACTTGTTAAAGAGATTGTCTTTAATCCATTGTATATTCTTGCCTCCTTTGTCAAAGATAAGGTGTCCATATGTGTGTGGATTTATCTCTGGGCTTTCTATTTTGTTCCATTGATCTAAATTTCTGTCTTTGTGCCAGTACCATACTGTCTTGATGACTGTGGCTTTGTAGTAGAGCCTGAAGTCAGGCAGGTTGATTCCTCCAGTTCCATTCTTCTTTCTCAAGATAGCTTTGGCTATTCGAGGTTTTTTGTATTTCTATACAAATTGAGAAATTATTTGTTCTAGCTCTGTGAAGAATACCGTTGGTAGCTTGATGGGGATTGCATTGAATCTATAATTGCCTTGGGTAGTATACTCATTTTCACTATATTGATTCTGCCAATCCATGAACATGGTATATTTCTCCATCTATTAGTGTCCTCTTTCATTTCTTTCACCAGTGTTTCATAGTTTTCTATATATAGGTCTTTAGTTTCTTTAGGAGATATATTCCTAGGTATTTTATTCTTTTCATTGCAATGGTGAATGGAATTGTTTCCTTAATTTCTCTATTTTCTCATTATTAGTGTATAGGAATGCAAGGGATTTCTGTGTGTTGATTTTATATCCTGCAACTTTACTATATTCATTGATTAGTTCTAGTAATTTTCTGGTGGAGTCTTTAGGATTTTCTATGTAGAGGATCATGTCATCTGCAAACAGTGAGAGTTTTACTTCTTCTTTTCCAATTTGGATTCCTTTTATTTATTTTTCTGCTCTGATTGCTGTGGCCAAAACTTCCAAAACTATGTTGAATAGTAATGGTGAAAGTGGGCATCCTTGTCTTGTTCCTGACTTTAGAGGAAATGCTTTCAATTTTTCACCATTGAGGATAATGTTTGCTGTGGGTTTGTCATATATAGCTTTTATTATGCTAAGGTATGTTCCTTCTAGTCTTGCTTTCTGAAGAGTTCTTATCATAAATGAATGTTGAATTTTGTCAAAGGCTTTCTCTGCATCTATTGAGATAATCATATGGTTTTTATTTTTCAATTTGTTAATGTGGTGTTTTACTTTGATTTGCAGATATTGAAGAATCCTTGCATTCCTGGGATAAGGCCCACTTGGTCATGGTGTATGATCTTTTTAATGTGTTGTTGGATTCTAATTGCTAGAATTTTGTTAATGATTTTTGCATCTATGTTCATCAGTGATATTGGCCTGTAGTTTTCTTTTTTTGTGGCATCTTTGTCAGGTTTTGGTATTAGGGTGATGGTGGCCTCATAAAATGAGTTTGGAAGTTTACCTTCCTCTGCAATTTTCTGGAAGAGTTTGAGTAGGATAGGTGTTAGCTCTTCTCTAAATTTTTGGTAGAATTCAGCCATGAAGCCGTCTGGACCTGGGCTTTTGTTTGCTGGAAGATTTCTGATTACAGTTTCAATTTCCGTGCTTGTGATGGGTCTGTTAAGATTTTCTACTTCTTCCTGGTCCAGTTTTGGAAAGTTGTACTTTTCTAAGAATTTGTGCATTTCTTCCACGTTGTCCATTTTATTGCCATATAATTGCTGATAGTAGTCTCTTATGATCCTTTGTATTTCTGTGTTGTCTGTTGTGATCTCTCCATTTTCATCTCTAATTTTATTGATTTGATTTTTCTCCCTTTGTTTCTTGAGGAGTCTGGCTAATGGTTTGTCACTTTTATTTATCCTTTCAAAGAACCAGCTTTTGGCTTTGTTGATTTTTGCTATGGTCTCTTTTGTTTCTTTCGCATTTATTTCTGCCCTAATTTTTAAGATTTCTTTCCTTCTACTAACCCTGGGGTTCTTCATTTCTTCCTTTTCTAGTTGCTTTAAGTGTAGAGTTAAGTTATTTATTTGACTTTTTTCTTGTTTCTTGAGGTATGCCTGTATTGCTATGAACTTTCCCTTTGGGACTGCTTTTACAGTGTCCCACAGGTTTTGGGTTGTTGTGTTTTCATTTTCATTCGTTTCTATGCAAATTTTGAAAATCTTTTTTGATTTCTTCTGTGATTTGTTGGTTATTCAGCAGCGTGTTGTTCAGCCTCCATATGTTGGAATTTTTAATAGTTTTTCTCCTGTAATTGAGATCTAATCTTACTGCATTGTGGTCAGAAAAGATGCTTGGAATGATTTCAATTTTTCTGAATTTACCAAGGCTAGATTTATGGCCCAGGATGTGATCTATCCTGGAGAAGGTTCCGTGTGTGCTTGAGAAAAAGGTGAAATTCATTGTTTTGGGATGAAATGTCCTATAGATATCAATTAGGTCTAACTGGTCTATTGTATTGTTTAAAGTTTGTGTTTCCTTGTTAATTTTCTGTTTCGTTGATCTATCCATTGGTGTGAGTGGGGTATTAAAGTCTCCCACTATTATTGTGTTATTGTTAATTTCTCCTTTCATACTTGTTAGTATTTGTCTTACATATTGTGGTGCTCCTATGTTGGGTGCATATATATTTATAATTGTTATATCTTCTTCTTGGGTTGATCCTTTGATCATTATGTAGTGACCTTCTTTGTCTCTTTGTCTCTTTTTTAGCCTTTGTTTTAAAGTCTATTTTATCTGATGTGATTATTGCTACTCCTGCTTTCTTTTGGTCCCTATTTGCATGGAAAATCTTTTTCCAGCCCTTCACTTTCAGTCTGTATGTGTCCCGTTTTGAGGTGGGTCTCTTGTAGACAACATATGTAGGGGTCTTGTTTTTGTATCCATTCGGCCAGTCTCTGTCTTTTGGTTGGGGCATTCAACCCATTTACATTTAAGGTAATTATTGATAAGTATGATCCCATTGCCATTTACTTTATTGTTTTGGGTTCAAATTTATACACCCTTTTTGTGTTTCCTGTCTAGAGAATGTCCTTTAGTATTTGTTGGAGAGCTGGTTTGGTGGTGCTGAATTCTCTCAGCTTTTGCTTGTCTGTAAAGCTTTTGATTTCTCCTTCATATTTGAATGAGATCCTTGCTGGGTACAATAATCTGGGCTGTAGGTTCTTTTCTTTCATCACTTTAAGTATGTCTTGCTATTCCCTCCTGGCTTGGAGAGTTTCTATTGAAAGATCAGCTGTTATCCTTATGGGAATTCCCTTGTGTGTTATTTGTTGTTTTTCCCTTGCTGCTTTTAATATTTGTTCTTTGTGTTTGATCTTTGTTAATTTGATTAATATGTGTCTTGGGGTGTTTCGCCTTGGGTTTATCCTGTTTGGGACTCTCTGGGTTTCTTGGACTTGAGTGATTATTTCCTTCCCCATTTTAGGGAAGTTTTCAACTATTATCTCCTCTAGTATTTTCTCATGGTCTTTCTTTTTGTCTTCGTCTTCTGGGACTCCTATGATTCAAATGTTGTAACGTTTAATATTGTCCTGGAGGTCTCTGAGATTGTCCTCATTTCTTTTAATTCGTTTTTCTTTTTTCTCTTCTGATTCATTTATTTCTACCATTCTATCTTCTAATTCACTAATCCCATCTTCTGCCTCTGTTATTCTGCTATTTGTTGCCTCCAGAGTGTTTTTGATCTCATTTATTGCATTATTCATTATATATTGACTCTTTTTTATTTCTTCTAGGTCCTTGTTAAACCTTTCTTCCATCTTCTCAATGCTTTTCTCTAGGCTATATATCTGTGATTCCATTTTGATTTCCAGATTTTGGATTAATTTCACTATCATTCGGAATTCTTTATCAGGTAGATTCACTATTTCTTCCTCTTTTGTTTGGTTTGTTGGGCATTTTTCCTGTTCCTTTACCTGTTGGGTGTTCTTCTGTCTCTTCATCTTGTTTAAATTGCTGAGTTTGGGTTGTCCTTACTGTATTCTGGCAGTTTGTAGAGTTCTCTTTATTGTGGCGTTTCCTCACTGTGTGTGGGTTTGTACAGGTGGCTAGTCAAGTTTTCTTGGTTAGGGAAGCTTGTGTCGGTGTTCTGGTGGATGGAGCTGGATTTCTTCTCTCTGGAGTGCAATGAGGTGTTCAGTAATGAGTTATGAGATGTCTATGGTTTTGGGGTGACTATGGGTAGCCTGTATATTGGAGCTCAGGGCTGTGTTCCTGTGTTGCTGGAGAATTTGCTTGGTGTGTCTTGCCATGGAATTTGTTGACACTTGTGTGGTGCTTGGTTTCAGTGTAGGTCTGGAGGCATTTGATGAGCTCCTGTCAATTAGTGTTCCCTGTAGTCAGGGTTTGGACTTAAGCCTCCTGCTTCCAGTTATTGGTCTTATTTTTACAGTAGTCTCAAAACTTCTCCTTCTATACAGCACCATTGATAAAACATCTAGGTTAAAGATGAAAAGTTTCTCCACCGTGAGTGTCACCCAGAGAGGTTCACAGCGTTACATGGGGATGAGAAGAGGGAGGAGGGAGTTAGAGGTGACCCAAATGAATCAATAGAGGAGAGAGCGGGCTAACCAGTAATCACTTCCTTATGTGCACTCCACATCTGGACCGCTCAGAGATGTTCACGGAGTTATACAGAGAAGAGAAGAGCGAGGAAGGAGGCAGAGGTGGTCAGAAGGATAAAAGGAGGGAATGAAAAGGAGAGAGACAGATCCAGTCAGTAATCAGTTCCCTAAGTGTTTTCCATCATTTGGAACACACAGAAATTCACAGAGTTGGGTAGAGTAGAGAGGGGTTAGGGAGGAGACGCAGGTGACCTGGTGGAGAAAAAGAAGAGTCCAGAGGCAGAGAGAGCAGTCAAGCCAGTAATCTTGCTCCCTAGTAAAAAATGGGTACTGAAGGTTGGGTTCTTAAAGGTACAAAATAGGTAACAAATACCTAAAAGCAAAAATTAAAAATCTAGAGTAGAGTTTGGAGTTTCAAAAATACAATGTTAAAGAAAAGAAGAAGGAAAAGAAAGAGAGAAAAAGAAAAAGAAAAAATGAGTCACAAAAGTTATAAAGAAAATATAGGTACAAAATTGATAACAAATACCAAAAAGCAAAAGTTAAAAATCTAGAGTAGAGTTTGGAATTTCAAAAATACAATGTTAAAGAAAAGAAGAAGAAAAAGAAAGATAGAAAAAAAGAAAAGAAAAGAAAAACAAAAACAAAGTCACAAAAATTATAAAGAAGATATAGGTACAAATTGATAACAAATATCAGAAAGCATAAATTAAAGATCTAGAGTAGAGTTTGGAATTTTAGGAATACAATGTTAAAGAAAAGATGAAGAGATAGAAAGAGAGAGGAAAAAAAAGTCACAAAAGTTATAAAAAAAAAATAGGTACAAAATTGATAACAAGTACCAAAAAGCTAAAATTAAAAATCTAGAGCAGAGTTTGGAATTTCAAAAATACAATGTTAAAAGGAAAAAAAAGGTCCCAAAAGTTATAAAAAATATATATATGAAGTTTGGGTTTTTTTTTTTAAAGGGTCTTTTATTTATTTATTTATTTTTTTTTACAAAGTAATAGTAGGTTATAAAAGTGAAAATTAAAGGAGTAATAGAGGACTTAAACATTTTTTTTAAATTAAAAAAAAGAAAGAATGATCATAAAAATAGTAAAAAATATATATAGGACTTTCTCTGATATTGTTGTGGGTATTGTGGGTTCAGTTCATTTTCGGCTAGTTCCTTGTTCCGGCTTATATTTCTCAAGATCTATAGGCCCCTTCCTATGTAGTTGGTACTAACCACGGGGTTTTAGTTTATTGCCTGTCGCCTCCATGGTGGTTCCCTCTGTTATAGCCTTTTCTGTTTGCTGGTCTCTTCAGTGTCCGATTTCTGACCTGATACAAAGGGGGTGGTGGTGGACACCTTTTTTTTTTTTTTTTTTTTAGGCTCACTTGTTCAGTCGCACTGTGGGGAGGGAGGGATGCTGCAAATAAATAACACTGGCGTGTGCTCACAGTGCCTCAGCCACCCTGGGCCTGCCCTGCTCACAGCGCGTGTATCCTCCCTGCCCACACTGCTCAAGCTCTAGGTTGCTCCGCCGGGAACCATCTGTGGCCGGCCCTGGGCTGCTTGCCCCTCCCAGGTCTAAGCCGCTCAAGTTCAGGCACTCGGGTAGTCCTCAGAGGCCCAGTCTCAGTTGGGCCTGCGTTTTGTACCCTTCGCAGGTCCGAGCAGCGCAGGTGATGAGGTGTTTAGCGAGTACAGCTTCTGTGACTTATCGCCTCCCCACCGCTCAGTTTTCTAGGTGTACAACCGGCGCACCTTCTCAGGCGGATGTTGACCGTCCAGAGCCCCAAGAAGTCTTAGTTAGCAAAGATGTCTGCTTACAGTTTTGTAGATAATGTCTCTCTGGGGCTGCGATTGCCCCTCCAGCTCTGGCTGTCTGTCACCGGAGGGAGACAGTCTGTAGCCGGCTATCTCTGTACAGTCCTTTGTTCCGTGCGTGGGCCTGGCGGTGTCTTAGGTTAGGGCTGGCTTTTCATGTGGTAGATATTCCACAGTCTGGTTTGCTAGCCCAAATTATTTCGCTCAGGTAGCGCTCGGGATATTCAGGCCAGATCCTTACTCTAAGCGATGCAGCCCGCACCGCGCCTCCCTGCCCAGCCCCAGCTTGCCAGTGGCGGATGCAAGCGTCTGCGCTGCTTCTCCGCTGGGGGGATTACGGCAGGGCTCGTAATCTGTGGGTTTTAATTGTTTATTTATTTTTCCTCCCTGTTATGTTGCCCTCTGTGCTTCCCAGGCTCGGCACAGACTCGGCAGTGAGAATGTTTCCTGGTGTTTGGAAACTTCTCTCTCTTTTAAGACTCCCTTCCCCGGACAGAGGTCCGTCCCTCCCTCTTTTGTCTCTTTTTTTTGTCTTTTATATTTTTTCCTACCTCCTTTAGAAGGCAATGGGTTGCTTTTCTGGGTGCCTGATGTCCTCTGCTGGCATTCAGAAGTTGTTTTGTGGAATTTACTCAGCGTTTAAATGTTCTTTTGATGAATTTGTGGAGGAGAAAGGGTTCTCCCCGTCCTATTCCTCCGCCATCTTAGCTCCTCCCCCTCCCATTTTCTTATAAAATGGATACATACTATGATTGGGGTTAGGATGATCTCCCAAAGGAATACATTGAAAATTAGGGTGCATAAGGGGTAAAAATAAGGCATACTGCTTATTTTGATACATAATTGATATTATCCTTCTGGAAAATGTACTCCTCCCCAAAAACCAAAATGAGGTAATTTTCTTTTAGTTGTGAGAGCTTAGAATCCCTGTGAAACCTTCTTGACTGTGGCATTGCTTGTTTACTGTCTGTTCTATACTACCTTTATATCTTTCCCCCAACCTTAAGAATTTCTCCTCTGTCTGGGTTTTTACTGATAACTAGTTACCCCTCTGGGCTTCTCAGGTCACTCAGTGGTAGAGAATCCACCTGCAATGCAGGAGACCCTACTTCAATCCCTGGGTTGGGATAAACAGGAGAGGGTGAGATGTATGGAAAGAGTACCATGGAAGCTTACATTACCATATGTAAAATAGATAGCCAACGGGAATTTGCTGTATGGCTCAGGAAACTCAAAGAGGGGCTCTCTGTCAACCTTAGAGGGGTGGGATGGGGAGGGAGATGGGAGGGAGGTTCAAAAGAGAGGGGATATATGTATACCTATGGCTGATTCATGTTGAGGTTTGACAGAAAAATAACAAAGTTCTGTAAAGCAATTATTCTTCATTTAAAAAATAAATTAAAAAAATTTCACCCCTCACTCTGAAATATAGCTGGTCTGCAGTACCCCCACATTGCCAGCAGGTGGCACTGACTAACTGCAACACTTCTCTCCACATTAAGAAGCCTTTCCATTTATGAATCTTCTCTAAAGAATCCTGTTCATCACATATACATCAAAGGGAAATGAAAACCATCTGGATGCACCCCAGTTTTGTAACAAAATCCACATGTAAGTTAAAAGCTTAAAATGTTCTTAGTTTACTATTCCTTTTCTCTCTTAAGTTATAAGCACCCTTGCCACACAGACGACAATGTCTATTAGCTTATGTCGGTAGAAGTTAGTACTTTAGTATTGCTATCAAGGAAATTCAGAGGAAAGTAAGTGTGTGTGATTCACTTAAAGATATACATTAATTAGGGTTATTGTTCAGAAGACATTTGCTAAAATGACCATAATTGTAAATTATATATTACATTAATGTCACTTACTACATGTCACAAGTTATTTTCTGTCTTCCACTATGCTGCTGGATGTTGGAAGTCACTATACCCAGTTGTTGCTTCTTTTTATGCAACTTCCTTTAAATTCTAGACTTGCCCCTTAAAAGACAGAGACTAGGACTTTCCCTGGTGGTCCAGTGGTTAAGAATTTGTCTGCCAACGTGGGGAACATGGGTTTGATCCCTGGCCCAGGAAGATTCTGCATGCCATGGGGCAGCTAAGCCTATACAACACCATGACTGAGCCCATGCGCCTAGAACCTGTGCTCTGCACCCAGAGAAGCCACCACAATTAGAAACTCATGCACCACAACTGCTTGCCCTAACTAGAGAAAGCCCACGTGCAGCAAGACCTGCGCAGCCAAAAATGCTACCTGAGGCAATAGCCGACTCACTGGAAAAGACCCTGAGGCTGGGAAAGATTGAGGGCAGGAGGAGAAGGGGGTGACAGAGGATGAGATGTTGGATGGCATCACCAACTCAATGGACATGAGTTTGAGCAAAATCTGGGAGAGAGTGAAGGATGGGGAAGCCTGGCATGCTGCAGTCCATGGGATTCGAAAGTAGACACAACTGAGCAACTGAACAACAATAAAAGCCCCCTCAAAAAGAGAGAGAGCCTGAAGCTGACTCTGAGTTTCATTGGATGCCCCTTTCCCCTTCCTGTTTCCCTCTTTGCACAGTGACCTGGTTTGAGGGTCCTTGGATGTCCCTCCATCCCTGATAGAAATTCCAGCCCGAGGCCCCAGAAAGCCCTGAGGCAGGAGATGAAGTCACCAAGGTACTGGATGAGACAGGGTGGGGATCTTTCAGCTGGGGATCTGTGGATAATGGGCCCTTGGTTTCTAGCTTCTAGGATCCTTGTGGCAGAGAGGGAGCAGGGCTTGATGTTCTGAGAAGAGAGGGCTTGACCTCTGCTTAGTGGAGGTGGGGGTGTGGGGTGTGGACGGAATCATGAACCCTGCTGTCAGCCTCTGCATCGCCAGTTGACTGTCTTCTGCCAGAAACCTATGATTGGATATCGTCTCTGACGACCATGAAGTGAAATGACACCAGAGTTGTGCAGTGTGCAGCCTGGGCAACTGTTACCAGGAACAATTCTCTAATCCCTGGGCCAATTATTTTGTGTGATCCCATCAGTTCCCCACAGTTAACCTCAGGGCAGTGGTTATTTCCTCCACAGCATAAAAGCTGCCGAGGGTGGTGGGGGGAGCTTTCACTTGAGAAGTGCCCAGAGGGAAGAAGACCCCGCCCCAGTTCCTTGTGGCCTGCAGAGGCTATAGGAGACCCCGGGTTGAGGCCCTATCCTGTGAAGTAGCAGGGAATAGGGGAGTGGTGGGAGCCAAGAAGCCCCCCAAAAGTATGCAGAGAGCGAGAGCGCGCCACCAAGTGGTGGAGGTGGGTATGACAGTCACAGCTCAGGACTCCCCAGGCTCCTGGCATCGTCTCTCCTGGGGTTACACGGTCACAATGACAGGATTAGAAAAAAGTGGTCAACACGTAACAGAGCCTTTGGTTGCCCTGAGGGGGCTGGAGACTCGGACTGCTGGCAGGGGCCTATGGAGGACACAGGTGCCAAGTTTAAGGCCTACTCAGGGACACTGTTCACTTGTCTGTGATGAGAAGAGACAAACAGTAGCAGCCCAGGTCAACAGACCAAGCAAGACCCCACCCTGCCTCAGAGGAGCTTGACCAGGAGCGAGGAGGACGAGGGAGGGGTGTCCTGCGTGGGACGCGCCCCCTTCCTACTCTGCTCCGGGTTCTCAGAACGTGAGGGCAGCCTTGGTGCCCCTCACCTCCTGCACCCCTCCTCCTCTGACAGGGGAGAGAAAGAGCCTGGCTTTGCAGGGGAGAGTGACGTTCCGAAGTAAATGTATCCTTTTATTACCTGTGAGATGTTCAGGAAGTAAAACAGTCTGCTGTAGCTGTTATCAAGTGACGAGAACAGTGGTCAGAATGAATAAAATTGCTTCTTGTGTGTGCCTCCGAAGGAGTGGAAACTCTACAATAAACAGATTCCCAGAGTCTCAACCACAGTTGAGCAAGAGCTTCAGGCAGGAAGTGGACCCAGGAGAGGTAATTGCAAGTGTGGGTGTAGACATAATGTGTGTGCTTAGTTGCTCGGTCTTGTCCTACCCTTTGTAGCCCCATGGACTGTAGCCTGCCAGGCTCCCGTTCATGGGATTCTTCAGGCAAGAATACTGGAGTGGGTTGCTGTGCCCTCCTCCTCCAGAGGATCTTCCCAACTCAGGGACTAAACGTGTGTTTCTTATGTCTCCTGCGTTGGCAGATGAATTCTTTACCACTATTGCCACCTGCTGTGGTGTTGGAGAAGACTCTTGAGAGTCCCTTGGACTGCAAGAAGATCCAACCAGTCCATTCTGAAGGAGATCAATCCTGGAATTTCTTTGGAAGGAATGATGCTAAAGCTGAAACTCCAGTATTTTGGCCACCTCATGCGAAGAGTTGACTCATTGGAGAAGACTCTGATGCTGGGAGGGATTGAGGGCAGGAGGAGAAGGGGACGACAGAGGATGAGATGGCTGGATGGCATCACTGACTCGATGGATGCGAGTCTGAGTGACCTCCGGGAGCTGGTGATGGACAGGGAGGCCTGGCGTGCTGCGGTTCATGGGGTCGCAAAGAGTCGGACACGACTGAGCGACTGATCTGATCTGATCTGATCTGATTGCCACCTGGGAAGCATAGAGATAATAAGAACCATTTATTTGCAAAAATGCAGAATTGGGATCAAACCCAAGTCTGACTCTGGGGTCCGCCCCTGCCCCAGGGTCCTCTCACGACCGAGCATTTTGCCTGGTGTTCTCTCACTGTGACAGAATGGCTTGGCAAACCCAGGCAGTATCACTATTGAATAGATCTAAGGACAACTCAAGGACTCAGGTCTGCAGAATATTTATTCATAGAACTGACAACTGCCAAATCAGTCAATAAGAAAGCAAGGAAATGCTGGGCCGCAGAGAACAAATTTACCAGGTTAATAATGGACTCTTTGTTTGCCTCTGAGATATCTCAGCCCCTCGGGCACAATCCTCCCAGATGGTGATGTTGATCCTGGTGGGGTGGGGGTGGGCGATAACAGTGACTCCTGCCCCACCCCCACCACTCTTACTCACTAATGGTCAACACTTGCCTTCAGCCAGGTCAAGTCCGCTGCAAGGTTGGGGAGGGGGAGTCAGGCTACATATAGGAGAGGGAGACAAGTCAGCACATTTCTTGCCCTCACTTCTTGCCTCGGGGCTTCCCAGGTGGCACGAGTGGTAAAGAACCCATCTGCCAAGGCAGGAGGCTTAAAAGATGAGGGTTCGGTCCCTGAGTCAGGAAGATCTCCTGGAGGAGGGCACGGCGACCCAGTCCAGTATTCTTGCCTGGAGAATCCCATGGACAGAGGAGCCTGGCGGGCTAGGTCCATGGAGTCACAAAGAGTCAGACATGACTGAAGCGACTTAGCATGCACATTGCCTCCAATATCAAAGGAATAAAGACAGTGATCTTCAACTGGTACCAGATGTTCTACAATCTCCTCTTGATGTCCAGACTCTTAGGTGTCCAATTCAATAAGAAAGAGCACTTGACCCAGTCTGACTGCCAAGCAGGCATGTCACTCAGCAGTGGAGGTGACAGGTGAACCACATACTCCAGCCTCACGTCCATGAAGAGACTTTTGCCTTCTTTGTGAAGGACTTTGTGTATGTGGACAATATCACAGAGACGCCCTGACAGCACTAAAGGAAGATATTCCCCCAAATTCAAGCCTGCACCCCTACCACCAGCCTGGAAGGAACAAGGCATCATTCTTTAAAACAATGTCCTGGGATTATCCAGAGCCCAACAAAACATTCTCTTACTCCGTGTATGTGAAAGTATCCATTTGTGGGTGTCAAAAATTAAAACTAACCAAAAGTTTGATAATTTTCTTTGGGAACTCTCTGGAAACGCCTGGGTCTTTCTTGACCCTGCCACATGGAGAAGAAACCCGGGTGGAGATGAAGATAAGCCAAGCTTGGGTATTTAGTGCAGCTGTACTCAGGCACTGCCTTATACTCATCCCCTTTAGTTCATGGGTTCCTCAAGGCACTATTTTTCAGAGCTATTTATCCACTTTCCACTGCCCCATTCTTGTGGCTCCTGCTTTTGGCCTCATTTTTGTGTGTGGCGCTAGTGGTAAAGAACCTGCCTGCCATGGCAACCCACTCCAGTGTTCTTGCCTGGAGAATCCCAGGGACAGGGGAGCCTGGTGGGCTGCCGTCTATGGGGTCACACAGAGTCGGACACGACTGAAGCGACTTAGCAGCAGCAGCAGCCAATGCAGAAGATATAAGAGACACAGGTTCAATCCCTGGGTCCGAAAGATCCCCTGAAGTAGGACATGGCAACCCACTCCAGTATTCTTGCTTGGAGAATCCCATGAACAGAGGACCCTGGCGGGCTACAGTCCATGCGGTCACAAAGAGTCACACATGACTGAACACACACAGAGACCTATGGGTAAGATTTTCCTGGTAGGGGACCCAGCGCCACCCCTTCTAAATTTGTTTCCTTTTTTTTTTAAGACTCATTTGTTCTTTAATTTTTGGCCAGTTCAGTTCAGTTCGGTCGCTCAGTTGTGTCCGACTCTCTGTGACCCCATGAACTGCAGCACGCCAGGCCTCCCTGTCCATCACCAACTCTCAGAGTCCACCCAAACCCATGTCCATTGAGTCGGTGATGCCATCCAACCATCTCATTCTCTGACGTCCCCTTCTCCTCCTGCCCTCAATCTCCAAATGCCTGAAGTTCCCAAATCAGGAAACCTGTAACCTTGCTCACAGATGAGAATGGACACAGTAGCTACTGTGTAGAGGCTGAGCTTTGTGCTTACCTGTTTGTATCTGTCATCTCCAACACTCCTGTGTGGTGTTGTTATCCCTGCTTTGTAGTGAAACCAAGAGAGCTTATAGAACTGAATCCAAAGATGTACATAAGCCCTCCCCCAGTGACGGGAAAACCATCTGAAGGGAAAGTGACACTGAAGGGTCAAAAAATCACCATCTTGGTATAAACAGTAATGAATTATAATAAATTCTGACTTAGAAATTGCTGAAGAACAGGATCTAAGAATATTTACTGGTAAAAGATAGGTGTTCAAAGAGGACCTATCTTCCATCACTGCCTTTAATAATTAAATGCTTGCTAAGTCGCTTCAGTCGTGTCCGACTCTGTGCGACCCCATAGACGGCAGCCCACCAGGCTCCCCCGTCCCTGGGATTCTCTAGGCAAGAACACTGGAGTGGGTTGCCATTTCCTTCTCCAAATTAAATGCTTGCTACTTATAAATTCAGTGACTTTAACAAATTCTTATTCTACACAGATAGAGGCAGGTTTGTGTTATCTAAATGCAAATCTAATTAGGTTTAAAATCCTAAAAGTAGAACATTTAAGCTAAATGATAACTTTCCTAACACTTTTTTCAGAGTTTTTTTTTTTTTTTTCTTTTATAATGGCACCTCGTGGGAGACTGGTTAACAATGTGCAACCTTAGAATCACCACTGATTTCCTCTGTTCATGTGTGTGTGTGTGTGCATGCTCGTGTGCTGTGCCACATGGCTTGTGGGACACAGCTTGCGGGATTGTAGTTCCCTAACTACGGATTGGATCCATGGTCCTGGCAGTGAAAGCCTGGAGTCCCAACCACAGGACCGCCAGGGAATTGCCTGTTATTTTTTAGTTTTGAAAACCTAGATAGGTGATGAATATACTTAAGCCTGAGTGAAGCATAAGTGGACACTGGAACAACTCTTCACCTGCTCCCCTCCCCTAGTATAGGTCTATGAGCCTGTCCTTACGAAGAACAGCAATCCCTGTTTTCCCCAGAGGCTTTCAATACTAAAAACACTGATGCCTGAACTTACATCTTTAAAGACATATTTCAGGATTTGGGCGTTTCTGGAACCATAACTTTAACCCAGCCTTCCATAAAGTCTTTTTACTTTGTAGTACAGAACATGACACCGCAACGATGGCAATGGACCACTTCGGCTTTCTCACTTCTGCAGAAGCTAAAACTACTTCCCCAACATATAAAGGGGCTGGAAAGTTAATTTTCTGGGAAAGAAATACACAGCCTGGCCCCAGCATTTTAGTACTGAGGAAAGCTGAAAGAAGTCCGTTGATCAAAACTCCATGGACAATTGTCTTTCTAAATCTGGTGTGTTTTGCAAATCTTCATCCAAGTGCAAAGGATTGACATCCTCTGTTAATTCTGAGAAGATGGCTACGTCCCTTTGTGTGAAGGCCCTATTGAGTTCAGCCCAGTCTCCGACTCTGAGGTGTGTGTGCTCTAAGGGCTGCCTGTTTGGTACTGATTGGCTCATGCAGATTCTCCTGTGAAGCCAACCCCACCAAAGGTGATGGCTGGACATTACTGGGAACATCTTCAGCACTCTCAGATTCCATTGACAGGAGCTTTTGGGCTGCTTCAGTCTCCAAACATTATGCTGGCACCAAAAAGTACTTTTGAGAGTAAGCAATATTTTCTCAAATTGAAGACTACTCAATTCTAGTTCCCTACTATTGCCAGATAATGCAAGGAGAAGTGGAGAAACCTGAATCACTCTGAAAGCATAGTTCTTGCCTTTATAGGATCCTAACAGGGTCAGAGAGCTCCACAATTTGACAAGACCACTGCTGCATATCCTTAGGATGGCTGACAGGGTCTTCTCTTCATAGGGCAGAACGTCCAAGGGTAACACAGCATCAGCTTCACCAAACAGGTCCTTCAGGGCCTGAAATAAGCAGGTGTTTGAATTGTGTAGCATTCAGTCCAATCCCACAATCTTGAAATTCTAGGCGGACTTTCATGTAGTGGTACTCAGAGTGATGTTTGTAAACTGTTCTTTTCTATGTGGCAGCTGAGGCTGGCATCTTTTTCCAGTGCTGATCACATCTATATTGAGTCAGGAGGGCTTTGGACACTTGAAGTCGTTTTCAACTTTTTTTTTGACTAACTTCTGCCACTGATTTCTCCCCTACCTGGGGCCAGGCGCATGCGCTCTGCATACGTGGTGTCAGTCCTCTCAGCCGCTCTGTGCGACTGAGACCGCGTTGTAGAGAGAGGCCTGGGATGGTTCATGGCCCAGCCTCGCCTTAGTCGGTGGCATCCGCGACCAGAGCAGAAGGTACCCAAGGCCACTCCTTGCTGCCCACCACCCTTCTGCCTTCTGTTTTCATTTTTTACTTTTTTATTATTTTATTTATTTGACTGGACCGGATTTCACTGCGGCAGGCAGGATCTATTTACTTGATCAGGGATAGAACCCAGGGCCTCTGCTTTAGGAGCAGGGAGTCTTAACCACTGGACCACCAGGGATGTCCTCCACCCCTTCTCAATTTGAAACCTACTTTTGCAGGGAGGAATCTGTTCCCTCTTGCCCACCCCCATCCTCCAGGGTTTTCTCCCTTTTCTGAGGCCCTTCTGGTGGCTTCAGAGTTTGAGACTAGCCAGCTTCACGCCTTTAGGGTCAGCCTTGCTTGCCTTCGGGTGTGCTCAGCTGTGTCCAACTCTTTGCGACCCCATGGATTGTAGCCCACCAGGCTTCTCTGTCCTTGGGATTCTCCAGGCAAGAATACTGGAATGCGTTGTCATTTCCTTCATCAGGGCATCTCCCCAACCCAGGGGTCGAACCTGAGTCTCCTGCATTGGCAGGCAGATCTTTACCACTGAGCCACTTGGAAAGTCTTTTAGGTTCAGAGAGGGAGGCATTGTTCCTCTTGAGCCTGCACCTCGCAGGATCCCGACAGCAGCCACCAGGGGGCGCCATGAGCCCCCTGTTCCAGGGCTCACGGTGGATGCTGACCTTGAAAAGGACCAGAGTTGTGCTGTGGCTCCACAGATATCTGGGCTTTGCTGCACTGCCCCCTCCCGTCAGCTGACCCACACATTCCCTTGTCTGTCTTCCAGTCCAAGCCCCTGCAGGTGGCCAGGTTGACTTGGCTGGTTTGGGGTTATCCCCATGGAGAGACACCTGCAAGAGAAGTGAGGGGGCATCCGTCTTGGTTTTTAAATGTCTCACATCTTTGCATTTGGGGAGGCTTTCTGATCAGTGGTGCATTCTTCTGGGACCCTCAGAAGTCACCTGGAACCCTCCTTTTCTCTGCTGTGCACCTGTAGGGTGCAGGGGTCAGGCAGCCACTCGAGGGGAGAAGCTGCCCACAGTCCACTCACTCTACTTGGTGAAAATTGCATGTTACTTTTCGGCTGATGACTGCTCATGCCAAATTCAACTTTGAGAGCCGCCTACAACCCAACAGCCCTGATCCTGTACTATGACTGAGCTTCACCCTGGCCCAGGAGGACTTTTCCTCATCCTTCCAGCCTACTTCACAGATGCTGCCGACGATCATTGTTTACTGTTAGATGCACAGGTTCTGAATCTCAGCACCCACAGTTTTCTGAGTCCCCTGAGGTGAGGAGAGTGTTTGCCACTGGGGCACAATATGATCCAAGGCTTGGGCCTGAGGACAGCACTGGGAGAGAGGGGAAGCCAGCCAGTGGGACTCTGGACCAGCAATGGCCAGCAGGAGGCGAAGGAGGAGAGGAAAAGCGGTTCTGCAGTAGTGGTGGCTTCAGGAGCACAATTTACGGCCTCAGTATACACTCAATCTCAAAAGGACTCTGCAATGAGAATTTGGGCGGGGCAGAGAAAGATGACCTTCAGGCTTTAAAAGGTCTCAAATCAAAGGAAGACTAAATTATAATTCATCAAAAGTCTGGTCTAGGAAGGGGCCTTGGGTTCTCTGGTAGTTAGAAAGTCTGTTTCCAGAATATTCTTTGACCTCAGCATTCCAGGAGTTGAAGTTTAACTGAATTAAGATTTTGGACTTAAGCCATTGCACTGGGTATTCCTTAAAGCCTGCACTTGCCCCCTTGGGGTTCATGAAAGGGTCCATAAAACTCCCAGCAAACGTGGCACTCCTGCCTAGGGCCGAAATGCCATCTAAAAATTTGGAAAATAAAACACTGCTCAGAAGTTTAAAACACAATTACATAATGGAATAGAATACAAAATTCACAGATTTTAAACATTTAATTCGAGCTATTGAAAATATGGGTTTTGAGATGTACCTTGATTGAAATATTTAGGGGCACTGTCTTTCCTAAATTGCTGTGTGACACTGAACAAGTTTCCTCAACTCTCTGAGACTTGGTTTTCTCATCTGTACAACAGGGAGTGACTTGGACTCCACCTTTTTCAAGCCTCAGGGTTTAGTCCATTATGCTTTTCTTTGTATTAACGTCACCAATCCATCTCTTTCCTTATATATCAGCCAGCTCCTCCAGAGAAATAGAACCAGTGTACATGTTTATGTTAGACTGATGTCAAGGAGCTGGCTCGAGTCTGACAGTTGTAGGGCAGCCCCACGGGCTGGAAGCTCAGCCAGCAGCTCTTTAAAAAGAATTTATTCTTCTCTTAGAGATGTCAACTTTTGTTTTGAAGCCCTTTCTAATGTTGCATGAAGCCCATGTGCATTGTTATTGTTCAGTTGCTAAGTCGTGTCTGACTCTCTGCGACTTCATGGACTGAAGCATGCCAGGCTCCCCTGTCCCCCACTATCTCACTGGAGCTCGCTCAGATTCATGTCCATTGAGTTGATGATTCTATCTAACCATCTCATCCTCTGCCACCTGCGGGGAGCCAGCGTGAGGAGCTCTGCCCATGGCAAAGGTCATGAGGAAGGAGGCTCGGCATACGCACGGGCGGGATCAAGCCTCAGGAGTCCCCCTGGAAATTCTCGAGCATCTACCCCCAAAATCAGAGTCTGCCTATTTTCTGCTTTGTGCTCTCACCTACACCTCTGACTTTACGGGGGGCTGTCCTTCACTACCTCTCTCTGAAAAAAAGAGTTAAATTACAGCTCCAGTTAATAAAGTTCCTGGGTGTGATAGTGTTTCAACCTACAAACTCCTTTGGAAGTCCTCTAGCCTGCCTGAATAGGTTTTTCCAGCCACATGTGATTGTTCAGAGCCTCCCAACTGTGAGAGCCATGAGATGTTCTAAACTGTCTAAATACAGATTCTTTGAGCAGTTAAAAGATTGATTAGAAATTGTATTGGTGAAGGGTTTTTTCACTTATTGGGCCAATGTTTGCTGCTAAGTTTCCATATCCCTTATCTGCTGTGTCCCTGGCAGTGTATTGATTAATATAATTGGTGTAAATGGTAGCTCTAATGTTTGTAACCTTGGACCCTTGAGTTAATTCTTTTTCTTGTTATAGCCCACCACACCTTTGCCCTGTAGGAATGCAACTTTATCTAATGCTTTTGGAGGGTGGCGCCTGACTAATCACCTTTAGAGAAAAATAAGTTTTCGCAAGAAAGGGTCTTAAAATGTTAACAGGCCTCCGGGCCAGAAGATGATGCAAATCACCTAAACTTTTGCATATGATAAGTTTGCAGGAAGAAAGCCTGGCTTACTGCATGACTCTTCTCCTTCCCCCATTATCCTCTATGCATAACTTAAGGTATAAAAACTACTTTGGGCAATAAAGTGCGGGCCTTGTTCACTGAAGCTTGGTCTCCCCATGTCGTTCTTTCTCTCACCTTCTGGCTGAATTATTCAGCCTCTTTTCTCCACTGAATTTTCTCACTGAGCTATCCTTATTTAACTACTCTTTATATCCTTAATTAATGTTTAATTAAGCAATTGTTTCCTGATCACCGATGCCGTCCCCGCTTCGAATTCCCTGGATCCACCGGGGCTGGACCCTGGCAGCCGCCCCCTTCTCCTTTTGCCTTCAATCTTTAGCATCTGGGTATTTTCCAATGCGTCGGCTCTTTGCATCAGGTAGACAAGTATTGGAGCTTCAGCATCAGTACATTATTGAGGGTAATTTCCTTTAAATTAACTCACTGTAGATGCTCAGTGCTTCCACAAAATACCTTCAGAACAACCCCTAGGTTAGTGTTTGATGAAATGATTCAGACTGCTATCCAGTAAGGCGACATGTACCTACCAGCTACGCCTGGTGGTGGGGAGCAGGGCTGGTTTCATGGCTTAGCTCAGCCAGTGCTGTGCTTAGAAGGTCCCTGTGCATTTTAATTGTATATTTTAGTTTTGGGTTGTGCTGTGCAGCATGTGGGATCTTAGTTCCTTAACCAGGGATCCAACCCATGGCCCCTGCACTGGAGTATGGAGTCTTAACCATTGGACCGGCAGGAATGCGCCAGAAGGCCCTTGTGCTTGGTTGAATGCTCTGTTGTCACCCTCTTGAAATTTGTGTTTTAATTGAAGTATAGTTGTCTTCTTGAAATTCTTCATCGTCTTGCGCTGGGCCCGGTGATTCACATAGCCTGTCCTACTGAAGGTGTAGTTTTTTGCCCTTGAAACCACGGACTCGGATCTTGAACCAGTCTCTCTGGGGAAGTTGAGTCCATGGGGACTGACCAGGTCTCCATGTCTGTGCCATTTCCCTGACACTTCATTACACACTCCCTGGCTTGGCTATTTAATGTCCTATGAATGTTAGTCTTGCTTCCCTGAATTAGAATATACATTGCTTTATTTTTATTGGTGTAGAAATATATATAATATAGAATGTACCGTGTTAACCATTTTTCAGTGTGCAGTTCAGTGGCATTAAGTACATTCACTGTATTTTATTTTTTCATATTTATTTATTTATATGGCTGTACCGGGTCTTCATTGCAGCATGTGGTATGGATTGAACCTGGGCACCTTGCACTGAGACTGGACACCAGGGATGTCCCAAGGACATTCATTTTATTGTGAAGCCATCACCAGTCTCCAGAATTCTTCATCTTCCCCAACTGGAAACTCTGTACCAGTTAAACACTGTCTCCTAGCCTCCCTTTCTCCCAGCCCCCAGCACCCACTGTTCTATTTTCTGTTTCTGTGAGTCTGAATATTCTAGGTACCTCATATAAGTGGAATCATGCAGGATTTGTCTCTTTGTGACTGGCTTATTTCAGTTAGCAGAAAGCTTTCAAGGCTCATTAATTGTAGGATACATCAAAATTTCCTTCCTTTTTAAGTCTGAGTATTATTCCATTGTATGTGGAATATGAGTCCACATTTTATTTATCCAACCGTCCATCAGTGGACATGTGAGTTGCTTCTACTTTTTGGCAGTGGTGAACAATGCTGCTATGAATATAGGTGTGCAAATATTTGTTTGAGTTCCTGCTTTCAGTTGTTTTGGGTGTATGCCCAGAAGTGGAATTGCTGGATCGTGTTTTATGTTTTTTGAGGCACCTCCGTACTATTTTCCTTGGCAGCTGCACCATTTTATTACAGTTTCACCAGCAATATACACAGATCCCAATTTCTCCATGTCCTTGACAACACTTGTTATTTTCTGTTGTTGTTGTTTTGAAAAGAGTAATCCTAATGCATGTAAAGTGACATCTCATTGTGATTTATTTTCATTTCCCTAATGATTAGTGTGTGGATGTGAGAGTTGGACTGTGAAGAAAGCTGAGCACCGAAGAATTGATGCTTTTGAACTGTGGTGCTGGAGAAGATTCCTGAGAGTCCCTTGGACTGCAAGGAGATCCAACCAGTCCATTCTGAAGGAGATCAGCCCGGGGATTTCTTTGGAAAGAATGATGCTAAAGCTGAAGCCCCAATACTTTGGCCACCTCATGCGAAGAGTTGACTCATTGGAAAAGACTCTGATGCTGGGAGGAATTAGGGGCAGGAGGAGAAGGGGATGACAGAGGATAAGATGGCTGGATGGCATCACTGACTCGATGGATGTGAGTCTGAGTGAACTCCAGGAGTTGGTGATGGACAGGGAGGCCTGGCATGCTGTGATTCATGGGGTCGCAAAGAGTTGGACAAAACTGAGCAAGTGAACTGAACTGAACTGAATGATTAGTGATGTGGAGCATCTTTTCATGTGCTTATTGACCATTTGTATATTTTCTTTGGAGAAATGTGTCTTCAAGTCCTTTGCCCATTTTTGATTAGTTTGTTTTTGTGTTGGTAAATTGTAGGCGTTCTTTGTATCTTATGCATATTAACCTCTTATGAAACATATGATTAGAATATACATTTCTTGATCCAGGAGCCTGTCTTAAAGTTCTTTTAATTCCCCCAAAGCACTTGGCACCTTGTGGATATTCAACAAAAGCTTTGTGAAAGACTAGCCACAACATGTGGGAGGTCAGAGGCCACTTGAAACTGCAAAAGGAATATGAAGAGCATTTTCCAGGCAAGTCCAAGACCCTGGAGGGAAGCTGGGGAGTCAGGGAGCCTTCTGCTCCCAAAGGATTACCTTGGAGATGGAGAGGAAGGAGCAGAGACTAGACTAAATGAACTCTTGGCCTTTATTAAAAAGAAGGCAAGGAAAGTCCCCCTTTCCAAACATCCCTGGAATAGACATGCTGCAGGTTGGGCTGTGGGAGGTCAGGTGGACAAGTGGACCCCCTGGAAGAGGACAGTCCTAGGGCAGAGCACATGCCTCTGAGCATCTGAAAGACCCTGGAGGGTGAAAGGAAGCAGGGCACAGCACACATGACCTCTGTGTCTAAAAGTATGCTGGTGGGACTCCTCCCTATGAGGGTGAGCAGGGCGACCCCTGGAGCTCCAGACATCAGCTAGCGGGTGGAACCTGTGAACGGCTGAATCCTTACCTCCTAGATACACAGAACGTTTGGGGGCTTCTCTGTGTCCTGGGAACAGGATGTGGTGACTGCAGGCTTGGGCTAAGAGGATGCTGCTGGAGAGGTAAAGGGATTTGGTGCTCTTCCTTACATGGGGTACTGCGAGGTTGAAGGAGGTAGGGGGTGCCCAGACCCAAGTTCCTTGCTGTGGGTTGGAGCAGCTGTGGGTGTCCTGGTAGAGGGCCCCAGGGGAGATGTCTGTTCCCCATCAGGACAGTGGGACACTGAGCCTTCAGCCCTGTGGGAGGTGGGCCTGGAGGTGGGATGAGGTGGGCTAGACTTGTTTTCTGTTTGTGCTTCAGTAGAACACCTTCTCCAGATAGGCATTCAGGAACATCCCTGTGGGATCCAGCTTTTCTCGGATGGCACAGAACCTCTGGAAGGCTGGGTACATTTTCTCAAAGTCCTTCCGGGTGCAGTTGTGGGCCTGAGGAAGCAACCGGAAACAACAGGCCTTGTTTCCTGGAATTGGCATTTCAGCGAGGCTGCAAACCTCTGTCTGTGTGCCTGCATGTGTGATCCCCCATCCCTTGGCACACACAGAGCACATGTGTGCAGCTATATGCATGCACACACTCACAAACCCACATGTGCGTACCCACACCCATGTGTGCATGTATGCACATGTATACATGCATATAGGCTCATGCACAAACCCACATGTTATGTGTGTGCACATATGCACACACACATACATGCATGCATGCACATACACATATAATGTAAAGAACCCAAACAGGAGGGAGGAAGTTATTGGAAAGTAGAGAAGGAAGAGGTTAAAATGAAGTATTAAGGTTCCCGTTCCATTTGCCATTGGGCAGTGGAGGGGGCTCTGGCCCCAGTTCTACTGCTAATTAGTAAGTCCCATCATCTCTGAGAGACCCCTAGTTTCCTGTCTGCTGAATGGACTCATTGCCTTAGCCTGCTTATAGGGTTTCTATGAGAATTAAATGAAAAGAAAGGTGAGCACTAAAAACTCAAAGGGAACTACAGTCACTGGGCTCCTGGAACATGAATGCAGAGAAGCTGGTCTAGTTAAGGTAGTGGAAGTCCTCCTTCCTATGACTTGCTCAGCTCAAGGTTTGCCCAGGAGGTTGGAGCCCTGGGCAGGCAGGACAATAGGGAAGAGAAGCGCCTTCTGGTGGAAGCCCTGGCTCACAGTAGCTGCCGGGCTCCCACCCATGGTGAGGCTCCAATAGACGTGTCTTACCTTGGCCCAGTGGGGCCTGCCTCCCACCTTCTTCATGATGGTCTCATAGGCCAGCCAGTAGTCCAGCCGCGGTACGTCCTTGCCATAGGGCCTGAGGAGGGGGCAGAAGGAGGTGAGGCTATGCTCTTGTTTTGTGTAGTCTCACCCACGGTTATCAGGCATCTTGCCCAGCACTTGTCTACTGAGCACGGATGGTGGTGACTCAGCACCCTGAAGCTTTTGCTCAGAAGGATTTGGAAAAAGTTTACAATCTCTTACATATATTTTAACTGTCAACTGAAAGTTGCCATATTTTTGTTGTTGTTCAGTCATTCAGTCATGTCTGACTCTTTGCAACCCCATGTGTATGAGTGTGAATAATTTTAAATTAATACATTTTTTCCTCTCTGTGTGTGTGTATATATACACACACACTTATTTGGGCTTCCTTGGTGGCTTAGTGGTAAAGAATCCACCTGCCAATGCAGGAGATGCAGGAGACATGGGTTGGGAAGATTCTCTGGAGGGGGAAATGGCAACCCACTCCAGTATTCTTGCCTGGAAAATCCCATGAACAGAGGGAAAAATCTTATGAACAGAGGAGCCTGGTGGGCTACAGTCCATAGGGCTGTAAAAGAGTTAGACATGACTGAGTGACTAAGCACAGCACATACACTTATTTAAAGATTTGAATTTTATATCTAAATAGTTTAAAATGTAAATTAAAAAATTTAATGTAAAGATTATTTAAAAGATATATACAAAAAATCTTAATAATAAATAAATAGATAGATATATAAATATTTCTATCAGAATCACTTCATTTGATGTATGGAAATCACGGCCAGTATAACATAGTTGGTCAGTCCTTGCTGCAAAGTCAGACTTACTGACAGAGAGGAATCAGAACTCACAAAAACTCAAATGTTATGATGCAGGCCCCAGGCGAATTTTCTTGCTTCTGAATTTGCATTCACAGGCAGAGACAAAATGGACAGACACCTTGAGGACTGAGCCAGGCCCTAAGTTTGTCCCTGTGTGAAATAAGCTGCCTCCCGTTCGATATGGGTTTCTGAAATTCTCTTTTCTGGCTTCTGGACCCCCCCTCCAGGGCAGCACCCTCTTAAATTGTCCCTTGGGATCCCCTGAGTTTGGGGGTATTTTACAGACTGGAGAAATAAAGCATAGTAAGATTCAGGCTAGGTGAGAGGTGGTCTGTTTGTCTTTTGCAAAGACAGGGAAGGACTGTTATCAGTGGTGGAGGGGAAGGAAGAAAGATGTATCTTAAGCAGGGAGTTTTAGAAAAGATGAATTGCTTAAACTGTGTGTGTCCGTAAGCCTCATACGGGAGGTCGTTGCCCAACCAATTCAGGAAACAGTAACACAGTATGAGTGTAAGGTGTCTGCCTGTGGCCCGGCAGAGCTGGCTAGATGGGCCCGATGTCTAGGTGTAACTCTCTTTTCTGCTGAACTGAAACCTGGCCTCACAGTCCTTCTCAACCCAATGTTCCGGGCTCTCAGAATCATTGCCTAGGGCAGCACATGAGACAGCATAAACTTGTCATTCCTTAATATCAGTTTTGCAAAGGGTAACTTTGTATATTAACATTAATATTAACATTTGCCTGTATGCTCAGTCACTCAGTTGTGTCTGACTCTGTGTGCGCTCATAGGCTATAGCCCACCAGGCTCCTCTGTCCATGGGATTTTCCAGGCAAGAATACTGGAATGGGTTGCCATGCCCTCCTCCAGGGGAATTTTATGGACCCAGGGAATCGAACCTGTGATTCCTGCATTGGCAGGTGGATTCTTTACCACCAGAGGAGCCCATTACGTATTACATATTAATTAATAGTACATAGTAATAATATCTCCAATAATAACATTAACAGTTATAATTACTATATATAAACAAAACAATTCTAATTAACAATAATATTATATATTAATTAACATTAATGACCACATTAACACAGTACAGCTAGAAAGGGTAGTTGATGGAACGGGAAGGAGACAAAGACTATTTTCTGCTGCTAGGACCAGGGAAGTCTCCCTGGAGAAGGTGGCATTTGAATTGGCCTTGGAAGCTGAGCTTAAAGCTCAACATTCAGAAAATGAAGATCATGGCATCCGGTCCCATCACTTCATGGGAAATAGATGGGGAAACAGTGGAAATGTGTCAGACTTTATTTTTCTGGGCTCCAAAATCACTACAGATGGTGACTGCAGCCATGAAATTAAAAGATGATTACTCCTTGGAAGGAAAGTTATGACCAACCTAGATAGCATATTCAAAAGCAGAGACATTACTTTGCCAACAAACGCTCGTCTAGTCAAGGCTCTGGTTTTTCCTGTGGTCATGTATGGATGTGAGAGTTGGACTGTGAAGAAGGCTGAGTACTGAAGAATTGATGCTTTTGAACTGTGGTGTTGGAGAAAACTCTTGAGAGTCCCTTGGACTGCAAGGAGATCCAAGCAGTCCATTCTGAAGGAGATCAGCCCTGGGATTTCTTTGGAAGGAATGATGCTAAAGCTGAAACTCCAGTACTTTGGCCACCTCATGAGAAGAGTTGACTCATTGGAGAAGACTCTGATGCTGGGAGGGATTGGGGACAGGAGGAGAAGGGGACGACAGAGGATGAGATGGCTGGATGGCATCACTGACTCGATGGACGTGAGTCTGAATGAACTCCAGGAGTTGGTGATGGACAGGGAGGCCTGGCATGCTGTGATTCATGGGGTCGCAAAGAGTCGGACACGACTGAGTGACTGATCTGATCTGATCTGAAAGCTGGGGAAGGAGGGAGGGGCCCTTTGAAGCGAGGGACCTGCTTCCGCAGCCCCGCCCCCTTCACTATCGGCTTCCCCAGCCCCACCCCGCCCCGCCCCGCCCCAAGCGAACTATTCACCTGTACATGATGATGTTCATGTAGCAGCTGTCGCGCTGGAAGCAGGGGCTCAGCAGGATGTCGTCCCCGCGAGTGAAGCGTACCTCCACGGGGTAGTGGGCCACCACCTTGGGGTTCGCCTCCAGCATGGCCTTCAGCTCCAGCAGGGCCTCTTTGGTCTTCTCTCTGCACTCGGCCCGGGGTGGGAGAGGGGATGGAATCCAGACCTGAGGAAGGGGCCTCCGGAGATGTCCCATGAGGCTCAGCACGGCCCCCAGGCAGCCCCTTCCTCATGGCTTCTGCTCTTAAAGTCCTTCTTACAGAAGCAGAGAGCTACCCACTATTCCCCACCCCCCCCAGCCCCCAGGAGCCCCACCCAATTGGAGGCTCTCCTCAGGTCTCTTTTCTGGCCATAGCTGTCCGAGGCCATGGACTTCTCTTCTTCAGATAGGATCAAACCACTCTGATGCCAAGATTCCTACTTTTTCTAATAGTCCAGCCCTGAGAGCCTGGTGGCCCCAGCCCCTGAACACTGTGACAGAGGGATCTCCTGAGCCCTGAGCACTGATCCCCCTTTTCCTGGAGAAAGACAAAGAGGGGCAATTCAGAGAGGAAGCTGCAGTGAGTCGGATACAGACCTAGCCTCCGTCTCAAGGGGGTCCCTCCCTATGAAGAGGCCCCCAGCCTGTCAGGTGGGCTCTGCTAACGGAGGGACTGAACACGGTACAGTCTTTGAGAAGAACCAGATACTGGCCATGAAGCCCTATGTTTCAAGTCTAAACCTGCTCTCCCAGCCTCATGGCTGGAGAGGGGCCAGTGGGGAGAGTGGAGTGGATCCCCTGGCTGGTTTCCTGAGAGGCACAATGGTGCAAGAACACTGGATGGGGATTCGGAACTTCCCATTCCCCCAGAAAGAACAGGTAGGATGGGGAGCCTGGTTGGCAGTGCATGGGCTGTGAGCAGGACCCAAAGGGAGCTATATGTTGCTGACCCACCCGCAGGGTGGCCCACTCGGCCCTTACCTGGGGATGGCCCAGTCCTGGACATGCTGCTTGAAGCGACACTCGTAGGTGAAGATCTTGTGGCTGAGGTTGCAGTTTTCCTTCTTCCCATTGAACAGGAGCCAGAAGAAAAAGCGATTGATCCAGCCCACAAGGCCTGGCAGAAAGGTGCTGGGGGGGCAGGGCAGAGGGGTCATGATCATCAAATTATCCAGCAGTGGGTAAGTACCGGCTGTGTTGCGGGCAGTGGACCGAGTCCTTTACAAACCAGGGCTTCATTCTCTACATCCTGTGCCACATGTGCTAATCTGCAGCCTGGAAATCCCTCCAGGGAACATGAAGATCCCCCTGCAACACTCTCTCTGTGGCTGCCCAGGGCTCCAGTTATGGATTTTAGCCTACGTTTTATTCTTCTCTCCCTCTTTAATGACTAGGTTGTTTTTAGTGTTAGAGTGTTTCATCTTAATTGTGATTTAAAATAAAAAACCACATAATATAAAATTTACCCTCTTAACCATTGTTTAAGTGTGCAGTTCAGTAGTGTTAAGTATATTCACATCACTGAGCAGTGGATCTCCAGAATCTTGCAAAACTGAAACTCTGTCTCCACTAAAAATTAACTCCCCATTTCTCCCTCCAGCCTCTGGCAACCTCCATTCTTCTCTGGCAACCTTCTATACTTCCCATCTCTGTGAATTTGACTACTCTGGCTGCCTCATATAAGTGGAATTGCTCAATATTTGTTCTCTTACATGTCTGGCTTATTTCAGTTTTCATCATGTCTTCAAGATTCGTTCACATTGTAGCCTGGGTCAGAATTTCCTTCCTTTTTAAAGGCTGTCTGGTTTTCCATTGCATAGCTATATGTTCCATTTTTTTTAGTCATCAATTGGATAGTTATGTTCACTTTTGGTTGTGAACACAGATGTGCAAATATCTCTTTGAAACTGTGCTTTCAGTTCTTTCTGACATATAGTCAGAGGTGGAATTGCTGGGTCATAAGGGAAATTCTATTTTTAACTTTTTGAGAAACCTCATACTGTTTTCCATAGTGGCTGCACCAGTTTACATTCTCACCAACAGTGCACGCGTCCTAAGTTGCATCCGACTCTCTGTGATCCTGTGGACTGTAGCCCGTCAGGCTCCTCTGTCCATGGGATTTCTCAGGCAAGAATACTGGAAGGGGTTGCCATTCCTCCTCCAGGGGATCTTCCCGACCCAGGGATCGAACCTGCATCTCCTGCATTGGCAGGTGGGGGGTTCTTTACCACTGAGTCACCAGGGAAGCCATATCACCAAGACCCAATCCATCATTTAGCTTTCACTGCTGCATCCTTGGGCACATGGCTCAGCGAGTGGCCCAGAGCTGCAAGGGTAAGGCCAAGTGGACGTGGTTTCCAGAAGTGAGAGCCACATGGGCGGGGCTCACAGGCCATGGAGCTCCCTCAGAGCATGTGTCCCGGCCCAGGATGTGGCCACTGTGATTTAGAGCTCAATTTATTTGGATGCTTCCTGGCTTGGACTCCACAGACACAGGCACATAAAGCTGCCAGGCTGCTGTGATGGAAGGGGAGAGAAGTCTGGCTAGGCATTTTCCACTCTCACCCCCAATCCATCATCTGATGGAGCAATGACCTCCAGGCTGGACTCACTGTCTTTAATAAGACACCAAAGTCTCCAAGATAAAAGAATAGATGGATACACTTTACAATAAGTTTAAATATGTCTATACTGACACAACCCTTACGGCAGAAAGTGAAGAGGAGCTAAAAAGCCTCTTGATGAAAGTGAAAGTGGAGAGTGAAAAAGTTGGCTTAAAGCTCAACATTCAGAAAATGAAGATCATGGCATCCGGTCCCATCACTTCATGGGAAATAGATGGGGAAACAGTGTCAGACTTTATTTTTGGGGCTCCAAAATCACTACAGATGGTGACTGCAGCCATGAAATTAAAAGATGCTTACTCCTTGGAAGGAAAGTTATGACCAACCTAGATCAGATCAGATCAGATCAGATCAGATCAGTCGCTCAGTCGTGTCCGACTCTTTGCGACCCCATGAACTGCAGCACGCCAGGCCTCCCTGTCCATCACCAACTCCCAGAGGTCACTCAGACTCACATCCATTGAGTCAGTGATGCCATCCAGCCATCTCATCCTCTGTCGTCCCCTTCTCCTCCTGTCCCCAATCCCTCCCAGCATCAGAGTCTTCTCCAATGAGTCAACTCTTCGCATGAGGTGGCCAAAATACTGGAGTTTCAGCTTTAGCATCGTTCCTTCCAAAGAAATCCCAGGGCTGATCTCCTTCAGAATGAACTACTTGGATCTCCTTGCAGTCCAAGGGACTCTCAAGAGTTTTCTCCAACACCACAGTTCAAAAGCATCAATTCTTCGGCGCTCAGCCTTCTTCACAGTCCAGCTCTCACATCCATATATGACCACAGGAAAGACCATAGCCTTGACTAGGCGAACCTTTGTTGGCAAAGTGATGTCTCTGCTTTTGAATATGCTATCTAGGTTGGTCATAACTTTCCTTCCAAGGAGTAAGCGTCTTTTAATTTCATGGCTGCAGTCACCATCTGCAGTGATTTTGGAGCCCCCCAAAATAAAGTCTGACACTGTTTCCACTGTTTCTCCATCTATTTCCCATGTAGTGATGGGACCAGATGCCATGATCTTCGTTTTCTGAATGTTGAGCTTTAAGCCAACCTTTTCACTCTCCACTTTCACTTTCATCAAGAGGCTTTTGAGTTCCTCTTCCCTTTCTGCCATAAGGGTGGTGTCATCTGCATATCTGAGGTTATTGATATTTCTCCCGGCAATCTTGATTCCAGCTTGTGTTTCTTCCAGTCCAGCATTTCTCATGATGTACTCTGCATATAAGTTAAATAAACATGGTGACAATATGCAGCCTTGACGTACTCCTTTTCCTATTTGGAACCAGTCTGTTGTTCCATGACCAGTTCTAACTGTTGCTTCCTGACCTGCATACAGATTTCTCAAGAGGCAGATCAGGTGGTCTGGTATTCCCATCTCTTTCAGCATTTTCCACAGTTTATTGTGATCTACACAGTCAAAGGCTGTGGCATAGTCAATAAAGCAGAAATAGATGTTTTTCTGGAACTCTCTTGCTTTTTCCATGATCCAGTGGATGTTGGCAATTTGATCTCTGGTTCCTCTGCCTTTTTAAAACCAGCTTGAACATCAGGAAGTTCACGGTTCACATATTGCTGAAGCCTGGCTTGGAGAATTTTGAGCATTACTTTACTAGAGTGTGAGATGAGTGCAATAGCATATTCAAAAGCAGAGACATTACTTTGCCAACAAACGTTCGTCTAGTCAAGGCTCTGGTTTTCTCACATCCTGTATGGATGTGAGAGTTGGACTGTGAAGAAGGCTGAGTGCTGAAGAATTGATGCTTTTGAACTGTGGTGTTGGAGAAGACTCTTGAGAGTCCCTTGGACTGCAAGGAGATCCAAGCAGTCCATTCTGAAGGAGATTAGCCCTGGGATTTCTTTGGAAGGAATGATGCTAAAGCTGAAACTCCAGTACTTTGGCCACCTCATTTGAAGAATTGACTCATTGGAGAAGACTCTGATGTTGGGAGGAATTAGGGGCAGGAGGAGAAGGGGACAACAGAGGATGAGATGGCTGGATGGCATCACTGACTCAATGGATGTGAGTCTGAGTGAACTCCAGGAGTTGGTGATGGACAGGGAGGCCTGGCATGCTGTGATTCATGGGGTCGCAAAGAATCGGACATGACTGAGCGACTGATCTGATCTGATCTGATCTGATACACCATAAGGGCTTCCCAGGTGGTAAAGAATCTGCCTGTCAATGCAGGAGACACAAGTGAAGTGGGTTTGATCCCTGGGTCAAGAAGATCTCCTGGAGCAGGAAATAGCAACCCACTCCTGTATTCTTGCCTAGGAAATCCCATGGACGGAGGAGCCTGCTGGCCTACAGTCCAGGGGGGTCTCAAAGAGTCTGACACAACTTAGTGTCTGAACAACAACAGCAACATACTTTAAATATGTGTTGCCTATATTATTTATGTGTATGAAACATTTCAAAAGTTTTTATCAGATGGCATTCCACGTCTTGGCTGAATATAGTGTCACTGCTCAAGGACCCATAAGGCCTTCCTCATCACTCATAGTTATGTGTCTGGTGCTTGAGTCTGAGCACAGACTTCAGGCTGGGAAGGAGGTAAGAAACTGGACAATATGAAGGTTCATGTCACCCATGAGCCAGAGTGTGCAGCCTGGGCATGGGTATTTTTAAACCCCAGCAGTAGATGGCAGGTGCTGGGAAAAGATACAGTGGCATTCCTACCTGATCCAGAGTAGGAACTCCAGTAAGTAGAATCCAATAGCGTAGTCCCAGAACCAGTTGGCTGAAGAGGAGGGCGGCTGGGAAGCAGAGTCTGTGGTCAGTTTGAGCTGGAGCTGAGTGTCCCAGGAGAGGCTGTGGGTGTGTGTGCTGGGGGAGGGGGAACCCACTAGCCAGGACAATTGAAAGCCTCATTCTTGGCGGCACTGCCAATCCCCATGTCCTGTCCCCTTCTGTTTTGTGCTTATGTGATCATTTTGCTCAAGGCCAAGAAATGCCTATGTCTCTTCTCTGCAGAGCTGATGAGCCTGGTGTTCAGCAGTCACCCTTTATGAACTGCATGCCAGCCCCATACACATAGTGCGTGTTCTGGCCTTTGCCTGACTTGTCTGGTCAACATTTTCCTGCTGCTGCTGCTAAGTCACTTCATTCGTGTCCGACTCTGTGCGACCCTATAGATGGCAGCCCACCAGGCTCCCCCATCCCTGGGATTCTCCAGGCAAGAACACTGGAGTGGGTTGCCATTTCCTTCTCCAATGCATGAAAATGAAAAGTGAGAGTGAAGTCGCTCAGTTGTGTCTGACTGTTAGCGACCTCATGGACTGCAGCCTACCAGGCTCCTCTGTCCATGGGATTTTCCAGGCAAGAGTACTGGAGTGGGTTGCCATTGCCTTCTCCAATATCTTCCTAAGTGATGGCTTTATTTTATTCTGCTGAGAAGCAGCCTGTTTGCCAAGGACATGGTGGTGAGGAGACAGAACCATGGGTTTCTTCCCCTGGGGGTGGGAAGGATGGGGTGCTGGAGGGAAGGTGGGATGTGCTAGCTGGCTTCTGAGGTCTATCCTGACTGCTTAGGACTCATTAGCCAGTCCTCCCAACACCTCCGTCTCTGCTTCCCACATTGTCCCTTGACCTCCTACTCCTGTATCCCTGCTCATAGACCCATGGACCCTTACTGGGACCACCTTCCCTCTCCTTCCACCCTCTGGCATTTAGTGCTTCTCTCCTCATGCTCAGGGATGCTCACCCTTTGCTTTTCCTCTCATCTCTCACCGATCATCAGGATGGTAATAAGTGTTAGGTTCCCTGGGCAGTGGGGGGGAATGGGGAAGAGGCCCACAGCTACCTTGTTGGTGTGGTCCTGGTAGATTACACTGACGTTCTCGCTGTGTGGAAACCAGAGAAAGCGGAAGTATTCGGATTTCTTCAGGTGACTGTCCAGGTTGTCAAGAACCTGAGAAAGGAGCAGAGATTGTGTTGGTCACATTTGATGGTGGGGATGCTGGAAGCTGGGCACCCCACGTCAAAAGAAAATATCCCAAATTGTTCTAACATTGCCAAAGAACAAGGGGTGTGTCCTATAAGATGCTGGACGTTAAGTGGTAAGGAATCTACCGCCAATGCAGGAGATGCAAGAGAGACAGTTTCGATCCCTGGGTTGGGAAGATCCTCTAGAGAAAGGAATGGCAGCCCACTCCAGTATTCTTGCCTGGAGAATCTCATGGAGAGAGGGAGCCTGGTGGGCTATTGTCCATGGAATCATAAAGAGTTGGACATGACTGAGCACATGCATGCCACGGGTATTAAAATGATACACTTATAGGTTGACGTCATTGAGTTATGCAGAGGATAAAAATGAGTTCTTGTTTATCTTGACTTGAACAATGACTAGCTGTAAAAGTTTGGGCAAGTGCCTCAATTTCCTCATCTGCAAAATAGAATTAACAACAATATCTATGTCAGGATTGTTATGAAGATTAAACACACTAATGCCTAGAAAGCCCTTAATGTGGTGTCATGAGCATGGTAAGCTCCACACAGGTGTAAGCTGCTGCTGCTATTACTCTTACATTGTCGTTGTCAGCATCACTCTCATCCTCTTATTCCCACAACCCGACACTGCGGTGGGCTTTAATAAAATGAACAGGAGTGTCTGACTCTGAATGGCTCATCCGTACACATGGAGATGTCACAGAGCAAATCATGTCTCCCTGACACCCATCAGGCTGACACATGACAGATTCTGAGCCAAAGGAGATGTGGATTTGGGGTTTGACAGGCAGCTGGGAGGGAGAGGGAGAGTGCTGGTTTTGGAGCAAGTTCTGGATTCAAGTCTTGGCCTGGTGACTTGGCAGCTGCACAGCCTTGCTGGATCCATATCCCTGGAGCCTTGGTTTCCCACCCTCCCGAACAACACATGGGCAGTTGTACAAATGAAATGAGATAATCTATGCTGAAGCTCCTGAGTAGAGTGCCTGCCTGTGGCATGTACCCAGTGGAGAGTTTAGGTTCTGAATGTGAGCAATCCTGGCACACATCTGGGGATCCAGCCCTATTCCCCACCAGGTTTCCAGCTGCGAGTTTCAGGAAGCAGCATCTCTTCATCTGTAGAACCAAGACAGAAATAGCTTTCTGTCCTTTTCTTCCTTCCTTCCTTCTTTCCTTCCAGGACTGTTGTGAGAACCAAGGGAGGTCATGGATGTGAAAGTAGTTTACAAGCTGTAAACTCAGCAAGGAGATCAAACCAGTCAATCTGAAAGGGAATCAACCCTTGGAGGCGGGGGGGGGGCAATTCTCATAAAGGGGGGGGGGGGGGGGGGGGGGGGGGGGGGGGGGGGGGGGGGGGGGGGGGGGGGATGATTCCTTATTGGAAGAGGAGGCCCTCTTCAGCTGGGCTGTAGATCCGTGAAAAGTTCAGGAAGAAACACCAGGTCCCTGTCACTATCATTTCCATCCTGACTGGGTGATGGACCCATGGCCCATCTCCTCTGGGCAGAACCATTTCTCCTGGGAGAATAGGAACATGGTCTGGAGCTCTGCCTGGAGGATGGGACTGAGAGCGGAAAATCCCCCTTCTCTCCTGTCCCAGCCTCCGGGGCCTTCCCAGGTTGCCCAGAATCTCAGCAGTAAAAGTAACGGTGGCGCCCCTTTCTGGGCTCCCAGGTTCCCACCAGAATGGAGTAAGGAGAGCCACTCTCACAGCACACTTTGTGCCTCTCTCCTGGCATCTGTCATATCTTTTCCTCCCTGCTTTAGAGGGGCAAGGCATATCTTTCCCCCCATGCTAAACTCTAAGCTCCTCCAGGCAGGCAGCATGCACCCTTCAGCTCTGTGCCCCTGTGGTCCCTAACTGAGCATTGTGTGGTCACTGAACAATGGAGCCCCCTGCCCTGGACCCATCCCACTGTGACTATCTTCAGGGCCTACAAACAATCCTCTCTCGGGGAGGAGGGTCCCCAGGATCATGTTTCCTCAAGTCTAATTGGTGGTTTCTGGGAACACCATCAAAGCGGATGGGCCCCAGAGGAACGTCTTCCTTGGAATGTCATTGGCAGGAAGGTTCTAGAGGGTTCCATCCCCTCCAAAATTAGCACCCTACTGAACTGACTCACAAGAACTGATTACCAGGCCTGTGAGCAGAAGCTGAGGGCTCCCTGTCCCATGGTTGGGGGTTACCCAGTCGTCAGTGGCCAATGCCCCGTCAAGAGAGTAGCAGGCATTGGGATGCTGCTGACAAGGTTGGTGTGTCCCAGGGACCAACTTGCTTCCTGCGGCACTGGGGGAGGTGGTGATGAAGGCAGCCAGCTGTACTTCTCACATCTCATTATGGTTTGTGTGGCATAAAGGGCAAAGGTTGACAGCCATTTCCAAAATCCTCCAGTCTTCTCTCTGACTGTGATTTCATACCAGTTAGACTGCAGAAAGTTGGGAATGCTGAGACCTTGTCATAAGAAGCCAGGGAGGCCATTCCTTTCTTGGCCCCTCTGCCCAGAAGCCCTGATTCCAACTCTCCCTTCCCCTCATATGGCTTTGAGCGGTCTTCAGAAGCTGTGTTGAGGTGCAGATAAGAGAATCAGACCTGCGAAGCGGGGACCTGCATCTGAGATGGACCACACATAGCACGGGGGTGGGCAGGAGAGGGTAACCTCAGAGAGGGGTGGATGTTAATAAATTCTTCCTTGTGGCTCAGACAGTAAATCTGCTGTCAATGTGGGAGACCTGGGTTCGATCCCTGGGTAGGGAAGATCCCCTGGAGAAGCGAATGGCAGCCCACTCCAATATTCTGGCCTGGGAAATCCCATGGACAGAGGAGCCTGGTGAGCTACAGTCCATGGGGTTGCAAAGAGTCTGACACGACTAAGTGACTAAGCACACGTTGGTTCTCAGGCACTTGCCTGCTCCTGGAAATGAGGTCTCATCATTTTTCTTTTCGGAAGGAAAACATTCAGGGGGAGCAAGAGTGAGGAGAAGCTGCTTCAGTGACAGTTTTCTGATCGGTCCTCTTTCCTTCCTCTCTGGACTGCTCTCCTCCAAGGGGAACAGCCTGGGACTCGGCTTCCCACCTGCATCTTACTCTTCCTCCCAAGCATTCCCAGCCCCTTGAAGGGGCCCTTTAAAGGCTGCTCTGAGCGGAGGGGGTAAAGAGAGTTGACTGCAGGGCCATGGACAGCACAAGCCCCCGGGAGGAAATCATAGGGTTGTAAATGCCACCCACCCTCTGCAAGGTCCTTGTCTGTGGCCAGAGACTGGGCGGGGAAGGCTTGTCCCTGGGCGTGATGGACACTGATGATGGGCCTGGTGGAGACCCACGCAGCTCTGGGCGGAAGGGCAGCCGGAGCTGTGCAGAGGGGAGAGAGAGAATCTACAAAGGACCTGCTGACTCACAGAAGAGGAGGAGCAGCATCTAGCCTTGTGAGCCCTTGAGGGATGGGCTGGGGTCACAGGGAATGGTGGGGGACTCCACACCAGGATTCATGCCCCTCCCCAGGGATAAGACCCAAGAACATCCCCAGATGCTCCAGGGGAGAGAAGGACCCTCTGTCTCCAGGGTGGGGCACAGTTTTGTATCCAAGTGCTGCACTGCTTTATGTAATGTCAGGGCAGAAAAGACCTCAGGTTCATCTAATCTGACCCTACTTTTAAAACGGCAAAGGGACTTTCCTGGTGGTCCAGTGGCTAAGACTCCACACTCCCAATGCAGGGGACTTGGTTTTGATCCCTGGTCAGGGAACTAGATCCCACATGCTGCAACTGAGACCTGACACAGACAAATACTTTAAAAAATAAAAAGGCTCCAAAAGTTTGAAGGGCTTGGTTCAGGTCCAATAGAGGGAGCTGTACAACCAGGCTTGGGGCTGCCTGCCTCCCCAGAGCCCCTCTAAATACTCACCGAACATTCATTGCTGTGTAATGGTGTGTGTGTGTGTGTGTGTGTGTGTGTGTGTGTGTGTGTTGGGATTGGGGGACAGCCGGAGATAAGACTGCAAGAACCAGGCCTTAGGTGTGGTCAGTCTTAGTACATCTCTGCCAGGTCAAAGGAGGAGCAGGCAGAGGGTGGAGTCTGTGTATCCACTCGGTTCTAATGCCCTGGTAGGAGCCCCGGGGCCAATCCTACTGGCAAAAGAAGAAGCAATCTCTTTATCTCTGGGTCAAATTATTCAGCTTAAAAATGAACAAGTTCTGACCTAAGTGAGAGGCCGGAAGGTGGTCCCTTTCTGGTTCAAGGTGATCTCTGCCCATCTTCCTTCTCTGCCTGAGATGCTGACCCCTTAACCTGCCCGCCGCTCCATTGACACCATGCTCACTGAGGTCAGCAGTGATCTCCTGATGGCCAGACCCTGGTGTTGCTCCCCAACTCCTCACAGCGTTGGACTCGTCTGGCTGCTCTGTTCTGGACACTAAGCACTAAGGCTCCCTTCTCTCCTCACCCAAGCCCTCTCTCTGTGGGTGACCACATCTACTCTCACGGTCTGAGGGGAGTGTTGACCTCTGCTTTGCGCTGAATTGCATCGACCTAAAATACAATATGTAGAAGACTTCATCCTTGGCATGTGACTATATTTGAAGCTAGGGCCTGCTTGGAGTGAACAAGAAGCTTAGATCAGCCCCTTAACACTGGTTTGGGGATGTGGGTAATTGAAGCAGGCTCTTGAGGTGGCTCATATTCTGGGGTGGCTCCAAGTGGACTGGTTCTACCCTGTTGGAGCTCCCTGGCTTAGCCACACAGTATCACTGCCAAAAAATTCCATGAAATGTCCCTGTAATCCTTTCTTGGGCCAAAGCATCAGGCATCTCATTTGCCAAGACCGGCCCACACGTGCTCAGCATTGATGCTCTAGGAATCAGTGCTGCATCCCATGGACCAGCATCCCCAACGTTTTTGGCACCAGGGATTGGTCTCATGGAAGACAAGTTTTCCAAGGACCAGGACAGGGGGAATGGTTTCAGGATGATTCAAGTGCACTTTATTTCTGTCATTACTACATCAGCTCCACCTCAGATCATCAGGCATTAGATCTCAGGGAATGGGGACCCCTGCCCAAGAGCATCCCTGGAATCACTTTGTCAGCCACCAGTGGAGAGTTCTGGGGCTTAAGTTCCACAAACAACATGTGTGCATGTGTGCTCAGCTGCTTCAGTTGGGCCCGACTCCTTGTAGCCCCACCCACTGTAGCCCGCCAGGCTCCTCTGTCCACGGGATTCTCTAGGCAAGAATACTGGAGAGGGTTGCCATACCCTCTTCCAGGGGATCTTTCCAACCCAGGGATTGAATCCGCATCTCCTGTGTCTCCTGCATTGCAGGCAGATACTTTACCGCTGAGCCACCAGGGAAGCCCCACCAAACACCATGCCCCTGCATAAGGGACCTTCTGCATTTAAATTCTTTTCTGTGAGGTTTACAATGTATTAGAAATTCCAATGATAAGGATTTTTTAGACCAGATGCTAGATAACAGAATTTTCCATTTTTCACTGACTAGGTACCCTGAGGAGCGTATTTTAGTACTGAACTAGATATTTTACAAGTGTTATCTGAGTTAATGCTCAGGTTCAATACTTTAAGGTAAACATGATTTACTCTGTTTTTGCATGAGGAAACTGGGGCTCAGCAAGGTTCAATGGCTGACTCAAGGTCACAGCTTGGGGTGGTACTGCCAGCATTCAGTTTGACCCCCAAATTCCACCATAACTATGTGGGGCCAGTAGTGTTCACATCACTACCAACTCCATCTGTGCAGAGGGTCTACTCATATTGAATAGTGAGGTAACTATGGAGGAGCTCAGATGCTGAGGGACCTGGAACCATAGATTTGAGTCCTGTAGCTTAGCAATTACCAGGGATAGATCCATGCTTACCAGGCATTTCTGGTCTATTGCATGCTATCCATCAATCCATCATCCATCCATCCATCCATCTGATCATCTGTCCATCTAGTCATCCATCCATTCATCATCCATCCATGTATCCATTCATCCATCCATTCAATCATCCATTTTTCCAGCTAACCAACATGGGTTTTCATTCATTAAAAAAACATTGCTACCATTCAGAAGCCATCCTTTCTGCCCCTCATCACCCAACTCCTCTGAGCTCCACTGACCTGCTCACAAAGGGATACGGCCACAGTATTCTGGGGTCAAGGAAGGGCTGGTGAGGTCAGCTCACTGCCCAATTCTGGGGACCTGCAGAGGAGCTCAGAGGAGCATGATTTATTAATGTCCTCCATTTCTTTTCTGAGGCTGAGCAGTGGCAAATGAGAGACAGTACCTCTTTCAAGGTTGAGGGGAAGGTGGTCTCCTGCAAGTGGAACTGGGGCACACACTGCAGTGTGACTGTGAGGATGACTCCAAGGCAGCCCAGGTGCACGCGCGCAGCCTGGAACAGCTCTGCGTTGCTGGACTCTGAACACTCGAGAATGGTCCCATTGGCCGTCAGCAGGGTCAGTGCCACCACCTGGCAGTGGGAGAAGAACCACGCTTCAGCATCCCCAGGCTTCTGGTAAACCCCTTACTTCCCTGTTTGTCCTTGCAAGTGAGGCTAAAGTGTCTCCAATTCCCAGATGTATCTGGCCATGATTCCCACCATGTATCTGGCCCCAGAGACTTTCCCAGCTAGGTCTCCAATCACAGCCCGAGGGAGCTTCAGTCTTGAGGGAGGGTAGGGAGAAATGGAGTGAGGGGGACTGTGTCTGGGTGGCATCAGCCCTCCGCAGGGAGGGGGCCCATCCATCACAGGCATTTCCATGGCACCCCAGTGGCTTGCCCTCCCCAGCTGCCTTGCTCATCCTGTGGATTTCAAAATCAGGATTCAGCAAGCTTGTCCTTTGCCTGGAAGAGAGCTAAGATGAGATTGACTCCAAAGAGCCATGAGGCCCTGGGTGGAAATGACTCATAAAGGCACAGGGTGTGCATGTATCTGGGGGTCCGGAGCTGGCCCCACTGTCCCAACACGCAGCCCTGGGGACCAGAGTCCCTTGCAGGCTGTCTGCTTGTTGCCCACCTGAGCACCATCTCAGCCAAGTTTAGTCCATTTTCTCATTTGGGGACCTCTCCCTTGCCTTAGGAACTAGATTCCCCTACTTGGCTCTACCAAACACAGAATCTCTGGGCTCTGCAGAGTGGGCCTCCCAGTTGGAGACAGATGATGAACATCACTCTCCTTGCCCTTGGCTCCTGTCTCCAGAGGAACCCTCTTTCATTGCCTGCTGAAGTTCCTCTCCACACTCTGCTATCTGCTCACTGGGATGGAAATTGCTTTTGACATGTGCAGTTGGCAGCAGGGTGCCCAGGGTGAGAGAACAGATAAAGCTGAACTAATTCTGATTAACAGCGACCTAAACCAGAGAAGAGAAACTGGCAAAAGTGGGGCACAGTGGCCTGCTGTGGGAGTCAGGGCGTTAGGATGGTTTTTATTAAAAACACAAACAAACAGACTTTGTTGGAGATTTGGGGCTGAGCTGAGCGCTGGCCAGTGAAACACAGCAGCACGGTCCAGCAATAATAAAGGTGGGCACTGACTCACCAGCTATGTGATCTTGGATGTGTGACTTAACCTCTCTGTTTCCTCATCTGTGAAATGAGGGTCATAACCATCTCAGAGAGAGTAGGTGAAGCACCCAGTTAAGTGCCTGGGGGGCAGTAGATTTTAAAGATGTCAGTGTCTTCCCCTTGCTCCCTGCCATCAGCGTAAGTGTAGAATTAAACAGAGGAGCTCTCACCCCCATGTGCCAGGGCCTGTCTTGCTCACCTGGGCTTCCTAAGGGAAAGAAAGTAAAAGTGAAAGTCCCTTATGAAAGTGAAAGATTCTTTGTGACCCCATGGACTGTGGCCCACCAGGCTCCTCTCTCCGTGGAATTCTCCAGGTAAGAATACTGGGGTGGGTTGCTATGCCCTCCTCCAGGGGGTCTTCCCAATCCAGGGATTGTACCCAGGTCTCCTGCATTGCAGGCAGGCTCTTTACTGTCTGAGCCACCAGGGAGGCCCAAGGATACTGGAGTTGATAGCTTATCTCTTCTCAAGGGAATCTTTCTGACCCAGGAATCAAACGAAGGACTCCTGCATTGCAGGTGGAAGGGGTGGGGAGTTGATAGCTTATCCCTTCTCAAGAGGATCTTCCCTGACCCAGGAATCGAACCAGGGATTCCTGCATTGCAGGTGGAAGGGTAGCTCCCAATGCAAGTGTCATGAACTGTCATAGGGCCCCCCAGGCTCTCATACACACTGTGTCATTAACCCCCAACCTCCTACAGGTTGAGGAAGATTCTCTTGAGGTAACAGCTGAAAACAGGGATGCCCAGATGAGGTAAACAACCTGCATACATGTGCACACCCAATGCATGTGGGAGGCAGGTTTTGGGCCCACATCTGAGTCCCAAATCTGTGCCCCATACTGGATTCCCATGAAGTTTAAGAACTACTTTTGGGTGGGAACTTCCCTGGCAGTCCAGTGGTTAAGACTCTGCCTTCCAGTGCAGAGGCCAGGGGGTTTGATCCTTGGTTGGGGAGCTAAGATCTCACATGCCCCAAACCAAAACTTTAAAAAGAAGCAATATTGTAACAAATTCAATAAAGACTGTAAAAAGTGAAAGAAAAGAAAGTGAAGTCGTTCAGTCCTGTCTGACTCTTTGCAACCCCATGGACTGTAGCCTGCCAGGCTCCTCCACCCATGGGATTTTCCAGGCAAGAATATTGGAGTGGGTTGCCATTTCCTTCTCCAGGGGATCTTCCCAACCCAGGGATTTAACACTGGTCCTCTGCATTGCAGGTAGACTCTTTAGCATCTGAGCCACCAGGGAAGCAAAGTGGTCCACATCAAAAAATCTTAAAAGCTTTTGGGTGAAGGTCAGATGTGATCCCAGGCCCATGTGCTCAGCTCCTTCTTGGCTCCTCCCCAACTTGCTAACCTGAAAAGGCCCTTCGACCTGCCTGGCTTCCAGTTCAGAACTTTCCCTGGGGATGGAACCCTTTGCTCTGCTTGCCCTTTTCCCTAGGGTGGCCAGGAAGCTCCCTAGAGATGGGGCTGTGTCAACACACATGGGGGTGCCTTCGTCACTTGTGTCTGCTGGGGACTCATGAGGTTCAGAGAGACAATGTTTCTGGAGGGCCCTGCAGAGTCTCCATCAGAAGAGACCCAGGTGTGTTCAAGGCCCCCACAGAGCTCTACCAACACCATCCTGGAACGCCTGCTTGTCAAGAGCATTGATGACAAGGGTGAAGGGGCCCTGACCCATCCTCCCCTCTCCCTGGTGATCAGCATCGAAGCAAGTGAACTCACTTGTGTGGCCAGAATGCCATGCTTGATCCCTGTGTTGTGGGTTCCAGACCCGATGACACCACCTGCGGTCACATCTGACACAGCTCCCAGGCTGGGGAGAGGAGGAGGGACACAGTTAGTCTTCCTGGGACAATACCTCCTAGGGTTGTGGTGCGAGGCCCCTCAGAGCAGAACAGCTGATTCATCTCCTGCCTGGGAATCTCATCCCCAGTTTAGCTTGCAAAGAGTCAGACATGACTTAGCAACTAAACAACAATTTCTTTCTATTCTCATATAATAGTCCCTGGACACCCGGGGATGGGGAGATGGGAACCCTGTGGGGATGGGACAGGGATCCAGAGAAACAGGTGCATCCTAAAATGTGCTCCTCTCTGGCCCCTGCCAGATCCTTGAGTGTCTGGCTGAGGTCAGGTTCTGGTATCTGCCCTGGGAATGGGCGAGGCGGCTCTTACTTGGACAAAGCCAGGCCGTGCTTGTCCAGCTGGGGGTGCAGGTCAGCTAGGAGGATGCCGGCCTCCACGGTCACCTGCTTCTTCTCTGTGTCCACCTGCAAGAGACCGGCACAGGCTAGGATGAGCTAGGCTGTCACCCAGCCCTCATCCTGCAGCCACGCAAGGCTGTGAGTACAAGCATGTCTGTCCCAGCCCACAGTTAGCTCAAGCTGCCTCCCACTGCAGGCAGCCAAAAGGGGGTGCAGGCAGAGCCCTAGAGTGCTGGGGCTCAGGGACTGTCCTGTGCCACCCTTCTAGTCACAAGGGAAAGAAATAAGGGGCAGGGAAGAGAAGAGGTTTACTCAAGGTCACCATAGGGCTGGGACTGGCGCTTAGGTCTCCTCAGCCATGTGGGAGAGTGGCTCTATGCCCTGAGACCCCCATGGCTGCCCCGGGGTGGTGGGGGAGGGAGGGGAGAAGTAGTCTCTCTATTTCACAGCATGGAGATTGAAGTTCAGGGACTCTAAGTCACTCGCCCAGGGTCACACAAATATCCGCAGTGGAACTGAGATAAGGATTCACATCTGTGGACTCTGGAATACACATTTCACTGACCCTGCGCACACAGCCTGGGCAAAATCAATTACCAGAGCCCGGTCCTCACTAATTAGCAATCAGAGTTAATTCCTGCCATGACTGATGTTTTGACCAGAGCATTTTCTACGGTGTGGAGATGGTTGGCCTGAGCAAATCAGGAAATACATAGTACAGAGAAATCTAGAATCTCTGCTAGCAGAGTTAGAGGGGCGGGTACCAGGCAAAAAAGACAGCTCAGAGGAGCTGGCCCTGTCAGGTGAGAACAAGAGCCCTGCACATGCCTGCACTCTCACTCCCTGACAGGCTCCTGGTTATGGGCGGGGCAGGGGAGGGTGTGAGACGCCTGGATTAATGCATCCCAACACAGGGTTGGTGTCGGACTCCTGAGTCTGCGGCCAGCTCTGCTGCTGGTCAGCTGTGTGACCTTAGGCAAGTCACTCCCCTTCTCTGATCTTTCAGTTTTGCAGAACAAGTTAGGTGCAAATCTTGGATTTGTCACGAATCCGCCTTTGGGGGCCTCACTTGTGGACATCCTCTCTGTGGCCACAAGGGTGCACACAGACCAGATGTGAGGCTTGAATCCAGGGCAGGCCCTGTGGGGGTTGAGGGTGACCACAAGTAGACCAGGAATGGGGGAGTCACTTTGGGACTCAGAGGCCAGGAGGGGATGAGGCATGATGGAAAAGGAGCCTCCGCCTCCACCCCGGAGTCTGGGATGGAGTGGCATGGGGTGCGGCAGAGGCAGGGAGCCCAGAGCTCCAAGTACCTTGAGGATGCGGTTCATCTTGCCCATGTGGATCATGAAGCCGTCAGTGCAGGCAATGTCTGAGGGCGAGTGGCCACCGCCCACCACCTTCACCCGCTTGTTCTGCTGCCTGGCCAGGGTCAGTACCTGTGGAGGCAGCATCTGCATCAGCCTCAGCCCAGGCCTTTCTCTGCGAGGCAGCCAGGACACCCAGGCATTGCACCCCCAGTCCCCCAGGTGCTGCTTGGTTGGATGCCACTGTGCAGGCCACTCCAAGAAAGAGCTAGAGAGAAGGGCCAGGAAGTGAGTGAGGTGCAGGCCAGCATGACTCGGAACAACCTTTGAACGCAGGACATCAGCCCTCAGCTCAGTATTAAGCCTGTTTTCTTGGCATTCAAGAGCCTCGGATCCATTCAAAGCCACTCCACCTCCTAGCCTTACTCTTTCGCCCTCTCTGCTCTGAAAACATCCCCCCCAGCCACTGAAGACTCTGATCATTCTCCACCTGTACTCCCCTCATCTCCCACTGCCCTACCCCAGCTCCCTTTTGAGCTCCTATTCATTCTCTGGGCTGACTCAGTGATCATTTTTCTTCATTTTTCTGCTTGAGAAATTGGGGGCTTCAAATCCAGGTTTAAAATCTGGCTCTGATACTTACTATTTAATAACAAGGGAAAATCCCAAAGCCTCTCTGAGCCTGTTTGCTCATCTGTTAAATGGGCTAATAATCACTACTTCACAGGTATGGATGGGGACAGGTGAGACCCCAGATATGAAGCAGGTGGTGCTGGTCACCAGTGGTGACCATGTCATTCCCACCACTCTCCTTTGAGTGCCCTCACACACACGTATACACAGGCTCACAAACATGTGGATCTCTCCCCTCTTTGTGCTCTGCTAATACTAGTGAAACATCTGCGTCCTCTGAGTTAGTCCTGTGCAACCTGTTTAGGGGTAAGCCTTTCGGAGCAGAGGTTGGGTCTTGTCCATTCATTCATTCATTCATTCACTCATTCATTCAACAATATTCATTAAGTGTTTCCTGTGTGCCCGATAAAGGGCTAGGTATGCTAAGGATCCAATGGTGAACAGGAAAAATGTGGCCTTACATCCTTATCAGGGAGAGAGAAAAAAGCATGAAAAAGTTCATGTCAATGAAATAACTGCAGGTTTTGAATGCAGTGAAAGAAATAAGCAAGGAGCTGAGATGCAGAAGATGGGGACATCCTCAGATGAAGTGGTCTGGAAGTCTCTGAGGAGGTGATTTACCCTGAGTGCTAAAGGATGCAAAGGAGTTGGTCCCATGAAAAGTGAAGGGACAGGCATCCCACGTGGTGGGAACAGCAAGGGCTAAGATACAGAGGTAGGAAAAAGCTTGGTTTTTCTTGTGATCAAAAGTAAAGAATCCGCTTGCCAGAGCAGGAGACGTGCGTTTGATCCCTGGGTCAGGAAGATCCCCTGGAGAAGGACATGGCAACCCACCCCAGTATTCTTGCCTGGAAAATCCCCTGGACAGAGAAGCCTAGTGAGCTATAGTCCACGGGGTCACAAAGAGTCGGACAGAGATCAGCAGTGAGGCCATTTCAGGCCATGGCAGGTGGGGAAGGGGTGGTGGCCTGGGCTTAGTGACAACAGTGCTGGAGAGAAGGAGGTGGGTTCTAGAAACTTCCAAGCCAGGACTTGCTGAAGTCAGATAAGGGTAAAGAAAGGACAGTGACCTACTTCCTGGCTTCTAGTTTGAGCAACCAGGCGGTTGGTACAGAGTTAGGAAGACCGCAATAGAATAGGTTGAAAGCAAAGAAACATCAAAAACATCATTCGGGGCATCAAAGTTTGTTATGTCTCTGATGAAAGAAGTCATATGCCAATTTGCAGCTCAGGGAAGACAGGCCTGAGCCAGAAATAACAACCGGACAGTCACTGGTGGACACCCCAGGTGGTCACGTGACAGTAGAGTTCAGCTGGAGCCAATCTCATGGTGCTGTTGCCCGGCTAGCAATTCTGGGGTGGGGATGGGGGTCTTAGCCGGGACGTCTTCCTCTCAGCCTCCTCTCTGGGGGCATTTCTGATCCACATTCCTGATCCAGATGGAATTGGAGGTCTGGTGGCTGGACCATGGGGCGCTGTTCTGAGACAAGATACTCACCTCTCTGACCTCCTCCACGGAAGTGGGCTGAAAGTACATCTCCGGGCAACAGCCATAGGTCCTTGCCCAGTTTTGGAATTTGACCCCCTTGTACCCGTGGACCTATGTGATAGGACAAAAGCTCGGTCACCTCCAGTGAGTGGTCTCAGGCTGCCTGACCCCCATCTCTCCGCTGCCCTGACATTGTAAAGACGGAGGCTGAGGCCACGGCGCTGAGCCAGCCTCCGGTTTGCCCTCGTCACCCCTCTGCGCCCCTGGGAAGCCTAAACACATGTCAAGTTCTGAAGCCAAGGGGCCACGTGGGGGCTTCCTACTACCATTTTCCTCAATCAGCTCATGGCGGATTGGGACGGTTGTGGGGTTGGGCAGATCATGCAGAAAACTCAGCGCTCTTAGGAGAAGCAGGGAGATGAGATCAGGGGTGCAGCTGCAGAAAGCAGTGTTTGGGTTCCAGCTCCGATGTGGTGAGCTCTCTGAAAGGCCCAGTAGTACAACGTGCCCTGGGCTGAGTGGGGCAGTGGGGGAGGGGCTGCATGAACTGGCCCGGTGGCCCAAGAAGGAAGGAAAGTGGCCTTCAGCTTTCCCACCAGTTTCCTCCTGCAGGAAGGGGGCGTGTCTGGGAGACATCTCGTGGTAGCCTTTCCTGGCCTGGAGGCCAAGCAGGGAGCCCTGGGAAAGGGATTCCAGTTTGAGGGACCTCTGCTGTGTGCCTGGGTTCCTCCACATGTCATACCTTTTTAGGCCTTACAGCGATACCACTGGATGGATGATATCAATGCTCATTTTCAGGAGCAGAAACTGAGGCCCAGAGAGGTGCAGTAACTTCCCCAAACTCACACAGCAACTGAGTAAAGACACAGGAACCCAACCCAGGCCTTCCTCTTCTATCCCTTCCCCAGTACCCCAACGGCACCCCAGAGCCTCGAGTCCAATTTGAAGGCTTCCCTGTGGCCACCGCTCAGGGTGCCACACCCACACCTGCCCAATTTTGCCCCCCCCCCCCCGCCCCAAGCCAGGTTCACAGGCTCAATCTGGATGTAGCCGGTGGGGCTGACCAGCTGAAGTGACCCGAGCAGCAGTGCCATTTGGCCCTACCATGGCTCCAGTGGTGGGTCAGTGGCCTCGGCTGACTCCGGCTTCGTCCGGGAAGAGAGCGCAGGGCAGGGCCCTGGGGCAAAGCAGAGGGGCTGGAACCAGCAGTGTGGTGACAGTGAGCACAGAAGCTCAGAAAGGCACAGAGGGGCCTGCCAGAGGCGGATCAGCAGTGTGATGACAGGCTCCACCCAGACAAACAGCCGCTGGGCCGGCCCTCCGCCCCTTAGCCCCCTCAGGCAGCAGGGTGGAGAGGCAGCTTTCGAAGGGTGGCCAGTTTTTCCCCCAAAGCTGTGGAGCTCTGATCCCAACAGGGTCTTTGGGGACTTTCTGGAGCTGAAGGACCCCTGGCCTTGAAACTGAGTCCTTAATGCCGCAGATCAGGGGAGGTTGTGACATGGGGCCCATGTGTCAGTTCATTTGTCAGAGTTGGAGGAAGAATCCTCCAGGCTGCCCACTGCTACAGGGAGATGGGACAGGGTGTTGGTGGCTGTAGCGGGGGGTGGTGTGAGGGGAGGAGAGGGACAAGTGACACAGCCCAGCTGAAGTCTTCCTTCTCCAGGCCTTAGGGCAGACAGACCCGGGTTCCTCTTTGGTGCTTTGCTGGTTAACCTCCATGAACCTCAGTTTTCTCTTCAGTAAAGCGGGGGCATGTGGACGTGTGCTGAGCTGCTTCAGTCGTGTCCAACTCTGTGTGAACCCATGGACTGTGGCCCACCAGGCTCCTCTGTCTATGGGATTCTCCAGGCAAGAATACGGGAGTGGGTTGCCATGCCCTCTTCCAGGCGATCTTCCCAACCCAGGGATCAAATCCACATTTCTTAGGTCTCCTGCATTGGCAGGCGGGTTCTTTACTACTAGTGATGCCTGGGAAGCCCTAAAGTGGAGGCACTTTTGCCTACTTCTCTGGGCAGACATCAGGGTTAGAGCAGACGTCTGAGAAGCCCTGGGACACAATCAGAGCCTGAAATGGTATCAAGCTCTTGCATTTGCTCCCGACTCTGAGCTTCCAGTGGCAGACTCCTTGGGACATTCCTATCCCCGTCACTGCCCCTTGGCTCCACGCCTGGCACCGCACTGGCCTCTGAGGCATGTTTGTCCAACAGAACAGATTAATCATCACTGAGCACCTTGGCATCAGATCTGTCCAAGCCAACACCTGGGGTCTAGTGGGAAGTGAGAGCAACAACTCGGGTTTGGGAGGTGAGGCTGGGCTGGAGGAGCAAAGCTTGGGGTCAGATACATATGGGAGAAGTTCTGGGATGGGAGTTCTCAGAGTTGCACCTATGTTCTCAAAACCAGGGTCTCATACAGCTGCCAGGTGCTTGTGTGTATTCATGTTCGTGTGTGTGTGTGTATCCATGTTCGTGTGTGTGTGTGTGTGTGTGTGTGTGTGAACATGATCACACTCCCCATCTGCAAATGTATGTGCTGGGGGAGGGGAGGGGTGGCAGCTACATGCTCCCCACAGGGAGATCCCAGCTAGTGGAGATGCTGCTGTTTATGATCGCTTAGAGGGAGTTCAACAGCAGAGAAGAAAGAATGGGATGGGTAAGGAATCTGCAGAGCTCAGGGCCACAGAACAGAGCTGACTGGGAACAAGAGATGGAGCCCCTGTTATGGGCTGAATCGTGTCCCCTCCTCCACCCTTAAGTTTCTAAGTTGAAGGCTTAATCCCCAGGACCTCAAAAGGTGACTGTGTTTAGATAAGGTTTTTAGAAATAATGAGGTTAAAATGAGGTCATTAGAATGGGCCTCGATCCAATACAAGTCTGGATAAGAGCAGATTAGGACACACACGCACACACAGAGGCTTCCCAGGTATTGCTGGTGTAAAGGACCTGCTTGCCAATGCAGGATGTAAGAGTTTGTTTCCCACACTTCAGGCAAAATGTGTCTTGCCCCCACCCACAAATGCCTCCTACAACTACAGCTGAAGCCAGGTTTTCTCCTTTGGGCATATGCATTCCGAGGCAGAACATTCCAGAAGCTAGGTGCCATGGGTGTGGGTGCACCTGGATTGTGCCCCCACACTGCCTGGGGGCCACCTTCTGTGCTCCGCTGAGACCCCCTGGAGCCTAGAGTCACCAATCAGTCTTGCTCTGTTCACTCCACGCTGCGGCCCTTGCATGGAACTCATCCTCCTCACCTCCCTCAAACCAGGAGCATCACTCCTATAAATGGCCCTTATTGAAGGAAATAAAATGACATGAAAAGAAATAAGATCAGCAGAAATGGTGTCTATCAGTTAATTCAGTCTGCGTCGCTGCCATCTCGTGGTTGAGGTCAATGGTTTATTGCTTACTCCTTGTCTGAAGGACTCAGCTTGTTCTATACTTGCTGAGTCTTAACTTTTTCAAACATTTGTGGCAAGGAAAATTAATGTTACTGTCTTGATGGCCACTGAAGCTCGTTTTTATCTTTTCCCCTCCTATGCTTATTAATCAGTGAAAATGAGTCCTTAATACACAATAAATTAAGGGTAGGAGGAGAAAGGGGCGACAGAAGATGTTGGTTGGATGGCATCATCGACTCAATGGACACTAGTTTGAAAAAACTCTGAGATAGTGAAGGACGGGGAAGCCTGGTGTGCTGCAGTCCATGGGGTTGCAAAGAGTTGGACACGACTCAGTGACTGCACAACTTAACACATTTCTTTGAAACACCATGAACATCTGGAAAAGTGTTTAATGATTTCTGATTGGCAGATACTACTTTCTTGACTGTTGGGAGCTGGCTTGGATCAGCGCTCCACCCATGACAAAGGTCATGAGGAAGGAGGCTTGGCAATACGCAAGGGGGGATCAAGCCTCAAGAGCCCCCTGGAAATTCTCGAGCATCTACCCCCAAAAACCAGAGTCTGCCTACTTTCTGCTTTGTGCTCTCACCTACACCTCTGACTTTACGGGGGGCTGTCCCCTACTACCTCTCTCTGAAAAAAGAGTTAACTTAGAGCTCCAGTTAATAAAAATTCCTGGGCGTGACAGGAGTGTTTTAACCTACAAACTCCTCTGAAGGTTCTCTAGCCCACCTGACAGGCTTGTCTGGCCACTTGTGCTTCTAAAAACAGGTTCTTTAGAGAAGTTAGAAAACTATTAGTGGGCTGATTAGAAATCGTATTGGTGAAGGGTTTTTCATTTGTTGAGCCAATGTTTGCTGCTAAGTCTCCACATCCCCTGCCCTTACACACATTAATGAATATATAGAAGAAATAGGTATTAACCTTTGATATTAATCACGTTAGACCTTAGGCTAAGTAAGTTCTTTCTTTAATTAAAACCCACCCTCACCCTATAGGAATGTAAATTTATCTGGTGGAGTCTGTTTTAAGAATAATCACCCCGGAAAAATAAATGTCCTGGATTGACCGCTGTCACAAGGAGAGGGTCATAAATTGTCAGCAGGCCCCCTGGCCAGAAGATGATGTAACACCCCTAAGACCTCTGTATACATTTGTAAGAAGCACCTGACTTTGATAAAAGTCAGGGCTGCTGACCTTGCGTGACTTTTGTATACCATCTCAGTGTACAAAAATAAACCATGGAAAATAAAGAATTGGGATCAGTTCCTCGAAAGACTGGTCTCTCCATATCGCTCTCTCTCTCAAATTCTGGTTGAGTCTCCATCTGGAGCACGGAACCCACCATGCTTACTAATTTTGCTTGGGCTTCTAAGATCCGACCGGGAGGCCTCAGTGTCTCCTCTCCTTCGGGAGAATGGAAAGACGCCTGTGGCCTACGTAAGTGGTGCAAACTTCTTGTCTTGAAGTTTTATTGGTCTCCCGTGTAAACCAAGCTACTCAGCCTCTTTTCTCCTCTCAATTTTCCTACTGAGCTATCCTTGTTCTATTATTCTTTATATCTCTAATTATAACTATTGTGTCCTGACCCCCACTGACACCGTCCTCACTTCCAAGTCCCTGGATCAGCTGGGGCTGGTCCCCAGCACTTGACCTGCTCATCCGGCTCATTCTCTTTTAATAAATTTTATCTAAATGGCACCAGCTACACAGCACTGAAAGTGAAAGGAGAAACTGTTAGTCACTGAGTCATATCTGACTCTTTGCGATCCCATGGACTGTAGCCCACCAGACTCCTCTGTCCATGGGATTCTCTGGGGAAGAATACTGGTGTGGGTAACCATTTCCTTCTCTAGGGGACCTTCCCAACCCAGGGATCGAACCTGAGTCTCCCGCATTGCTGTTGGATTTTTTACTCTTCTGACAGCGGGGCAAACACCTATGCACCCAACATCTGAAACATGGAAATATGGATGGAAATTAGACAAAATGTGTTTAGCTAACATCGGGGAGAAACTTCCCAATTGCTAAGAAAGTATTTTATCATTTTTGGCCAGCTGTGTTCCTTTGAATAACGAGTTGTGATATTTTCCATGCAACTCTTATTTCTTTTCTTTTTCTTTCTTCCTTTTTTTTTTTTTTTTTTGGTGTGGACCATCTTTAAAGTCTTTATTGAATTTGTTGCAATATTGCTTCTGTTTTACGTTTTGGTTTTTGGCCCCAAGGCATGTGGGATCTTAGTCCTGGATCAGGGATCAAACTACCAGCCCCTGCATTGGAAGATGAAGTCTCAACCACTGGACCACCAGGGAAGTCTCCAATTCTTGTTTTTAAAATCTTTGAGCTTCTGATCTATATATTTTCTTCTCTGACCTACATATTTTAACCATTGTTTGGTTTTAGTTTGTGTTCATGTTAACGTCTGTGTGAACAGTGGGCCTTAGAGTCACTGCCAGGCCTAAAACCATGGCTTCATTATGCTCCAAGAGAGACAAAAATAGCTTTTTGGAGCGTGTTCTAAATAGATCCACTTTTAGAAGACATTTCTCCTGGAAACCTTGGATACTGCTAGTTGACAGTTACTGGGTGTGAGGACAGTGCCTGTGAGTGAGCTTGGCATTCCTGCCCCCAGTGGGATGTGGGTGTCATAGAGAACGTGGGGTCTGCCATACTTCTTTTAAAAGGCTCATTAGGTGGCTCAGTGGTAAAGAACCCGCCTGCCAGTGTAGGAGATGCAGGTTTGATCCCTCGATCGGGAAGGTCCCCTGGAGAAGGAAAGGGCAACACACTATAGTATTCTTGTCTGGGAAATCCCATGGACAGAGGAGTTTGGCGGGCCACAGTCCATGGGGTCCCAAAAGAGTTGGACATGAGTGAGCACTAGCTCCCTCCGCAGAGGTGAAGACACTTTGTTATTTATGCCTTCGTAGTCTGAAATAAAAATAACATTTTTAAAAATCAAAGCAGTTTGAACATACATCAAACAAGTTGTACTTAACATGGCCTCTGAAAAGTATTTTTTGGAATGACCTAAACACTTTTTCCCGAGGAAACAATTTTTTTTTTTAAATGACTTGCAGTCTTGTACGACTGGTGATATTTGTGTTGCAGTGCTATGAACTTGATTCATCTGGCCCTTATTTGCCAAAAGAGAATTTCTGAACATTTTGAATGGTTTACGGAGATTTCTGCATTAAATTCTGGAAACGCAACAGGTTGAAGAGGTTTGCCCACTTGTGTTTTTTCTGATGAAAGATGTTTTAGGATTCTTCTTTCCCGCAACTGGGCTTCCCTGGCGCCTCAGATGGTAAAGCGTCTGCCTGCAATGCTGGAGGCCTGGGTTTGATCCCTGGGTCAGGAAGATTCCCCTGGAGAAGGAAATGGCAACCCACTCCAGTACTCTTGCCTGGAAAATTCCATGGATGGAGGAGCCTGGTGGGCTACAATCCATCGGATGGCAAAGAGTTGAACACGACTGAGCGACTTCACTTTCACTTTCTTCCAGCAACTGCTCCCTGACAAATAAGCCTGGACACAGTGAAATAATGTTATCTGGATTTTGTAGTTATCCCTCCAGGGCACACATTTGCATTTGAAATGAGTCTTTTAATTCTCAGATCCAAAAGAGAAGAGCTGGTGGTGGAGTGGTTGGGAGTTTAAAGTCCTCAGAAACCTTGTCCTGGGATAAATTGGAAAGTTCAGTTCAGTGGCTCAGTCGTGTCAGACTCTGCCACCCCATGGACTGCAGCACCCCAGGCTTCCCTGTCCTTCACCAACTCCCAGAGCTTGCTCACGTTCATGTCCGTTGAGTCGGTGATGTCATCCAACCATTTCATCCTCTGTCATCCCCTTCTCCTCCTGCCTTCAATGTTTTTCAGCATCAGGGTCTTTTCTAATGAGTCAGCTCTGCGTATCAGGTGGCCAAAGTACTGGAGCTTCAGCTACAGCATCAGTCCTTCCAATGAATATTAAGGATTGCTTTCCTTTAGGATGGACTGGTTTGATCTCCTTGCAGTCCAAGGGACTCTTAAGAGTCTTCTCCAACACCACAGTTTAAAAGCATCAATTCTTGAGGGCTCAGCTTTCTTTACGGTCCAACTCTCACATCCAAACATGACTACTGGAAAAACCATCAGATCAGATCAGTCACTCAGTCGTGTCCGACTCTTTGCAACCCCATGAATCACAGCATGCCAGGCCTCCCTGTCCATCACCAACTCCCGGAATTCACTCAGACTCATGTCCATCGAGTCAGTGATGCCATGCAGCCATCTTATCCTCTGTTGTCCCCTTCTCCTCTTGCCTTCAATCCCTCCCAGCATCAGAGTCTTTTCCAATGAGTCAACTCTTCCCATGAGGTGGCCAAAGTACTGGAGTTTCAGCTTTAGCATCATTCCTTCCAAAGAAATCCCAGGGCTGATCTCCTTCAGAATGGACTGGTTGGATCTCCTTACAGTCCAAGGGACTCTCAAGAGTCTTCTCCAACACCACAGTTCAAAAGCATCAATTCTTAGGTCACAGATTATTTATGTACCAAATATTGTACTTTGAACATTTTCATATTCTGTGATCTTTGAATTATTTATTTTCAAATTTTAGTTGGGAATCCTATTTCCTACTTAAGCTCAGGACTTTATAATCTCCGAATCGAGTGCCTTTGAGTTACACATAATATTAGAAATCTCATAGTAAATGTAAATAAGGTCGGAGGATATCATATAGAAGCTGATAATAAGCATTAATGTATAAATAGAACTTATTTTTGTCAAAAATGAGATGTACATTTTTCATGATTTATATATGTTCGGTTCTTGCATTTACTGCTATTTTGAAAATAGCCATGCTCATCATCTTTCCAGTCAAAGTGAGTACTTTTTGTGGTTAATATATATTTTTAGTATGTTTTAAGAAAAATGGGAATTACTTTTGTGTACCTGTACAAATAATAAATACCCATTTGGAGAAAGAATAAATAACATATAAAATGAACCAAAAAAATAACTCAGTTGAAACCAGAATTTCTTTTCCAAGTCTGAATTTTTTTCTAGTTAGATTTAACTTATAGAACTATGCTAGTTTTTATTCCCTAGCGATATGTCCATAGATTCATAAATCACTTTTGCCCTTTCAAAATTGATCCTCATGGTGAATTTAAAGGAAGCTTTTAAATGCCTTCCCTATCTCCACCCCTAGAACTGTAGTTTGAATGGTTTTATTTTTTTTTATTTTTTATTTTTTTAATTAAAACTGTTGTGCCATGGAGTTTCTTTCTTTCTTTTTTTTTTTTTTTTGTAGTTTGAATGGTTTTAATACAGTAATTTGGCTGTATCAAGAGACTACATTTCTTATTTTTGTATTTGGCTATATCTCTTTCATGAGATGCTTTTGTTTTTTTCCTGTCTTATTGTAACATCAGAGATTCCTTACCCTTACATATTAAAAATATAAATAACAAGTTTAAATCAAATTATTTAAATAACTGAATTTTTACAAATCTTGGGAGTAAAGATAATTAAAGTTTGAGTATATTAATAAAATTATTTCATTTCACTTGTATGAATTAATCAAAGTGGAATTATATATGGCTCCTGTTCCTTGTTTGTTTCCTAGCCAAATTGCTTACAAACAAAAGAATTATTTCTTCAGTCACAAGTAAGTTGTAGTCTCAATGGAGAAACCGGTAATTGTCAGCTAGTACTCCACACTGATAGTAAAGATCTGCTTTTGTTTTCTTACCAAATACTTTGTATACTTTTCATTCTTTTTAACTGAAATATTATTAATAAAGTATTACATATCAAAAAAAAAAGCATCAATTCTTCGGCACTCAGCCTTCTTCACAGTCCAACTCTCACATCCATACATGACCACTGGAAAAACCATAGCCTTGACTAGATGAACCTTTGTTGGCAAAGTAATGTCTCTGCTTTTGAATATGCTATCTAGGTTGGTCATAACTTTCCTTCCAAGGAGTAAGCGTCTTTTAATTTCATGGCTGCAGTCACCATCTGCAGTGATTTTGGAGCCCAGAAAAATAAAGTCTGACACTGTTTCCGCTGTTTGCCCATCTATTTCCCATGAAGTGATGGGACTGGATGCCATGATCTTCATTTTCTGAATGTTGAGCTTGAAGCCAACTTTTCACTCTCCACTTTCACCTTCATCAAGAGGCTTTTGAGTTCCTCTTCACTTTCTGCCATAAGGGTGGTGTCATCTGCATATCTGAGGTTATTGATATTTCTCCCAGCAATCTTGATTCCAGCTTGTGTTTCTTCCAGTCCAGCGTTTCTCATGATGTACTCTGCATATAAGTTAAATAAACAGGGTGACAATATACAGCCTTGATGTCCTCCTTTTCCTATTTGGAACCAGTCTGTTGTTCCATGTCCAGTTCTAACTGTTGCTTCCTGACCTGCATACAAATTTCTCAAGAGGCAGATCAGGTGGTCTTGTACTCCCATCTCCTGAGGAATTTTCCACAGTTTATTGTGATCCACACAGTCAAAGGCTTTGGCATAGTCAATAAAGCAGAAATAGATGTTTTTCTGGAACTCTCTTGGTTTTTCCATGATCCAGTGGATGTTGGCAATTTGATCTCTGGTTCCTCTGCCTTTTCTAAAACCAGCTTGAATGTCAGGAAGTTCACGATTCACATATTGCTGAAGCCTGGCTTGGAGAATTTTAGCTTTGACTATATGGACCTTTATCAGCAAAGTATTGCCTCTGTTTTTTAATATGTTCTCTAGGTTTGTCATGACTTTTCTTCCAAGGAGCAAGTGTCTTTTAATTTCATGGCTGCACTCACCATCTGCAGTGATTTTGGAGCCCAAGAAAATAAAGTCTGTCACTGTTTCCATTGTTTCAACATCTATTTGCCATAAAGTGATGGGACAGGATGCCATGATCTTAGTTTTCTGAATGCTAAGTTTTAAGCCAGCTTTTCCACTCTCCTTTTTAACTTTCATCAAGAGGCTCTTTAGTTCCTGTTTGCTTTCTGCCATAAGGGTGGTGCTATCTGCATATCTGAGGTTATTGATATTTCTCCCAGCAATCTTGATTCCAGCTTGTGCTTCATCCAACTCAGCATGATGTACTTTGCACATAAGCTAAACAAGCAAGGTGACAATATACAGCCTTGACGTACTCCTTACTCCTTTCCCAATTTTGAACCAGTCCATTGTTCCATGTCTGGTTCTAACTGTTGCTTCTTGACCTGCATACAGATTTCTCAGGAGGCGGGTAAGGTAGTAAGGTATTCCCATCTCTTTAAGAATTAAAAACAGAAATCTTACAGTTAATGCTTTGGAACACTTTCTCTGTGCCAGGCACTGCTCTAGGGGTCCTGCATGTATTCAGTCATTTAATACAACTGTTGGGGTCACTATGAAGAAATCAGGAGAGACTCTATCTTGAAGCCTGTCATACATCTTAAAGAAAGGATGTGAACTGGGCCTGAACTCTGCTCTAGAATGAGGAAACCATTGCTAACAAAAAACAGGTCTCCTTCCCTCCCTATAGATAGCAAATGGAGATTGTAGTTGAAGTCTGGTTGCTCCTGGTAGATTAACCATGGAGACCCCCCCCACCCCAATGTATAATCATTGTTCCCACACTTTAACCTTAATTGTTTGTTCTCCTAGCACCTGCTTGTTGTAAAGCTCAGTCATGCACATCAAAGAGGTTGCTAACATGTAACCAGTCATTTAGCTAGAGGTATAAAACTAAGTCTCTCAGAAGCATCAGGGTCCTTGTTGGAAACTGATTGCCCTTGGACCCGCTGGAGTAAAAAACTGTACTCGGCTGCCCTGTGCATCCTTCGAGATACGTTTTGTGACTCCAGATTCCACAACACAACCACTAAGAGTTTAGTGCTATTAATATCCTTTTTTTTTTTTAACAGAGGAAGCTGAGGCAGAGGAAACCCTTTCTTGAGGTCACACTGTGATTGGTGGCCCAGCAGAGTTTGATTTGGGTAGTCTGACTCCAGATTTAGAAAAGAGAAGAGCTTTTGTTGGAAGGAGCTCTGCTTGAAGAACCAGATACCATGCGTCTGAATCTAGGCTCCGTCCCACACTAGCCAAGTGACCTTGGGCAAGTTATCTGACCCTCAGTTTTCCTAATCTGTTAAATGAGAAGAATAAGAAGAGATGGTCTGTATGGGGCTCCAGGCACACAGAAGTACTTAAAAATGAGCTTCTGGGACTTCCCTGGTGGTCCAGTGGCTAAGACTCCATGCTCCCAATGCAGGGGGCCTGGGTTCAATCCATGTTCAGGAAGCTAGATCCCATATACCGCAACAAAGAGTTCATATGCTGCAACTAAAGATCCCGTGTGCCACAACTAAGATCAGGCATGCTGCTAAGTCACTTCAGTCGTGTCCGACTCTGCATGACCCCATAGATGTCAGCCCACCAGGCTCTCCTGCCCCTGGGATTCTCCAGGCAAGAAAACTGGAGTGGGTTGCCATTTCCTTCTCCAATGCATGAAAGCGAAAAAGTGAAAGTGAAGTCGTTCAGTCATGTCCGACTCTTAGCGACCCCATGGACTGCAGCCCACCAGGCTCCTCCATCCATGGGATTTTCCAGGCAAGAGTACTGGAGTGGGGTGCCATTGCCTTCTCCGAAGATCAGGCATAGCCAAATAAATAAAAATAAATATTTTTTTAAAAGAAGAATGATAGCTGCTAACATTTCTAACCTACCCCTTGCTTTCTACATATACCTAGATGCACATGCCATTTTTTTTCCTAGTTAATTTATATTCATCAGAATTCAGCCTGGTGACACCACCTTGTCCACAAGACTTCCCTGTGGGAAAAGCAGCGAGGGAGGTGAGCATAAGTTACTGAGGACACCGTGCCAGGGGAGCAGGGAGACAGGGTGAAAGGCTAAGAGTGGCTGGCTGGTGGCCCCTCTATCCGACAGCACAGATTATTTTTATAACATCAGAAAGTTCTATCCGACAGCGTTGTTCTAGGCCATGCAGAGTCTTGCAGGCACAAGAGCAGAGGGAACTGGATTCACCCAAACAGGATATTTTCTTAGAACAGTTACCCTGCCTTCCTCCCAAGAAAGAAAACAGCAGTATCATCATTGCCTTTGCTTTATTGAATAAAGGAGCTCTCATCTCTGCTGAAAAGCGTCTCAATTGCTGATTCTGCATAATCAAAACAGTGAATCTATCCATTAAAGAGAAATCACCCCCTGATCATCTCATTCTGTCTCCCACAGAACACTAACCACCCTTAGAGACAAATTGATGCCTTTGTACCCAGAGAATTAATCACATGTGATTTTTCCCATATCTAAAATTAGGTCAGACTTGACTCATTTCATTCAAAGAAACATTCTTGGCTGCAAACCCCTTCTGAATGATGCTGCTCGTTGTGAGAGACACATGTAAAGCTTCATGTGGGTACCAGAGCAGTGCCCCAGCAGATGAAGAGGTCAGAACGCCTGCTGGCAGCTGACACATCACAGCCTAAAGCTTTGAGACCACTGGCAGGTCCTGGGTGTCAGTCTCCAGCCACTCAATGAGGATCCTATTCAACTCGGTGGGCCTGGAAAGGGAACAGAGGGCAATTCCCATTTGTCTCCACCCACTTGCCTGGCTCGCAGGAAGGTAGGGGTGACAAACCGAGTGGCTTATTGAAGGTGAACAGGGAGCCCTGATGTCCCCCACCCAGGGACTCCCATCTACTTACTTCTCCATCTGTGTCCAGTGTCCACAATCCTTAATGTGTCCCCTTTTCAGGTGGGGAATCTGGAAGAAAATCCCACCCAGAAAAGTAAATGGCGGAAGGCAAGTTTTCTGCTCCCCACAGGCCACCCTGCTGAAAACCCCACATTATTTACAAAAGGAATGATCACTGCTCAAGCTCCTACTATGTGTTAGGTGCTCTAAATGCACTGTTCACCTTGACCATGATCCTCTGGGTAACTTGAAGGCTCAGAAAAGAAGCTAGGTGACTGGCCCAAAGCCACACAGAAAGTGGCTGAGCTAAGACTCAAATTTAGGCTGACCCACACTCATCACAACAGATTGCCTCCCTTCAGAACCATTAGGACTCGGTCCATTCGCTACCTGGAAAGGGCCAAGTCAAGCTTGGTTGACTCTTGCCCTGCAGCCATGATCTTGTCCCCTCCCCAGGCTTCCTCCCTCCTCCCTGGTGGTCTGTGTGCAGGGCTATACCGCCTCTCTTTGGCACATGAACCCCCAAAGTAGGTCACAGCCCTTTCTTGACTGGTTCCACAGTCCACAAAGGGCATCCCTTGCAGCAGCCCTTGAAACATAGTCTCTCTGTCACACGAGATGATGCTAACAAAGCCATGGCCAAGTGTGGGCGAATGCTCTCAGTATCCAGCCCCGATACTTGAGCAGTCATGGTGACCCAACTCAAGACCTCCCGGTTCCCACCAACCTCCAAGATTTTGGCAGAGAACACTTCCAAATCACAGGTTTGACTCTTCAAAGTCTCTGGGACAGCAAAGAGATCAAACCAGTCAATCCCCAGAAATCAACCCTGAATATTCATTGAAAGGACTGGTGCTTAAGCTGAAGCTCCAATACATTGGCCACCTGATGTGAAAAACTAGATGCTGGGAAAGATTGGAAAAGACCCTGATGCTGGGAAAGATTGAAGGCAGGAGAAGGGGATGACAGAGGATGACATGGTTGGATGGCATCACAGTCTCAATGGACATGAGTTTGAACAAACTCCTGGAGGTGGTGATAGGTAAGCCTGACATGTGGCAGTCCATGAGGTCACAAAGAGTCGGAAGCCACTTAGCTACTAAACAACAACAACAATTCCACTTCAGTGGGCCCCTTGCACTTAGGTCCATGCAGCTCAGCAGCTCCTAGCAGGCTCAGGGAAACCCTGACGCCTATCGGGTTCCTGCCATGCTCTGAGAGAAGAAATGGCAACCCACTCCAGTGTTCTTGCCTGGAGAATCCCAGGGACGGGGGAGCCTGGTGGGCTGCCGTCTATGGGGTCACACAGAGTCGGACACGACTGAAGTGACTTAGCAGCCATGCTCTGAGCTCTTTCATCTACCCTCACCTCTCAACACCCCATCTCCTCTCCCATTCTCTCTCTGCCAGGTAAGCCTTAAGAGTTCCTCAAGCCCAGAAGTGGTGGTCAGCATTTCTGTGAAGCCCCTGCTCCCAGCTGTGCCCCCATCCTCCCAAGCCTCTTGGGTACCACATTAACTGCTGGCCGTGAGCTCCTGCATGGCGGGCTCTGTACCTTCTTCATCTTTACCTCCCTGATACCTAGCACTATCCCAATGCCTCTCAGTGCACTGTAAAAGCCCATGAGATGAAAGAGTAAGTGAGTGATGAGAGACTGCAGCAGGGTGGTGGAAAGGAGGTCTTAATCACTACTCCCCAAAGGTGACTATCTCACTGTGGAGGAAGGCCTTATTAAGCAAGTGGTTTCCCTGAACATCCCATTTTGCATCCTCTGGGACACCTGAGACCTCTGCCATGAAGCCCCAGTGACCCTGAGCAAGACTGTTCCCTTACCCAGTCCTCCATATGCTTGGACATCTCAGGAGTGAGCACCGCGTCCTTCTCCGCGGTGACCATCAGGGCTGGAATCAGGATCTGGGGAGAGATTAACAGGAGGTAGAAGCGATCTCCACACTTGGGCTCCCTAATCACCTGGGAAAGGAAATGTTATTTTCACGCCCTCTAGCTTCCTCCATTTGTTTAGTCACCAAGTCGTGTCTGATTATTTTGTGACTCCATGGACTGTAGCCAGCCAGGCTCCTCTGTCCATGGGATTCTCTAGGCAAAAAAACTGGAGTGGGTTGTCATGCCCTCCTCCCAGGGATCTTCCCAACCCGGGACGGAACCTGAGTCTCCTGCATTGGCAGGCAAGTTCTTTACTACTGAGCCTCTCTTAACTACCCCCAAAAGACCCCTCACAGCACTATTGTGGTCTGGCTTTGTTTTCACCACATGCTTTGTGGGAAGGAGGCACCACTATTATTGAAGATCTACAATGACTGTGTAAGAGATTAGAAAATGTATTAATATATCTCTGTCTCTGCCCCTGGTGCCTGACACAGAGCTCCTGAAGCCCTTGTAAATTCCTAAGTAGTAAGAGTTCTCAGAGCACCTTTTGTTCTAATGAGGTGACTCTGGGTGGGTTCCTGGGTTGGGGGCTTGTCACGAGAAAGACAAAGCCAGGATTAGAAGCTTGGGGTTTTCAGCCACCTCCCTCTCCCCCACAATGTCTGGAAGGGGAGGGAGGGAGGAAGGGCTGGAAGTGGAGTTAATAATTGATTGCGCCTACATGAGGAAGTCTCCATGAACATCCATCCAACTCCAGGAGCATGGAGTTCAGAGACCTTCTAGGCTGGTGAAATCCATACTGAAAGGGTAACATGCCACAACTCCAGGGAGACAGAGGCTCCTGTGCTTGGGCCCCTCCCAGATCTTGCCCTGTGCCTCCCTTCATCTGGCTGTTCATCTGTGTCCTTTATTAAATTCTTTTATAAACTGGTTAGGGTTAGGGCTCTCCAGGGGATCTTCCCAACCCAGGGATTAGACCTGGGCCTCCTGCATTGCAGGCAGATTCTTTCCCGACTGAGCCACCAGGAAAGCCCGAATAACACTTAATAAATGGGTAAACAAAAGTGCTTCCCTGAGTTCTGTGAGCCACTGTAACAAGTTAATAGATATGGGGGTGGGGTGGGGTGGGGTTCTGAGACCCTCCAATTTATAGCCAATCATCTGGAAGCACAGGTGACAACTTGAATGTGGGGTTGGCATCTGAAGTCTAGGGATCAGTCTTGTCAGACTGAGCCCTTAACCTGTGAGCTCTGACACCCTCTCCAGGTAGATAGTGTCAGAATAAGTTAAATTGTAGGCCACCCAGCTCATGTGGCAGAGAACTGCTTGGTGTGGGGAACAACCTCCACACATTTGGTGGTAATAAGTGTCAGAAAGAAAGTGTTTTGGGGACTTCCCAGGCAGTCCAGTGGATAAAACTCTCTGCTTCCAATACAGAGGGCTTGGGTTAGATCCCTGATTGGGGAACTAGACCCCACATGTCACACCTAAGACCTGGTCCAGTCAAATAAATAAATAATTAATTAAGTTTGTTTTTAAAAAGAAGATTGTGTTTTGTGTGAAAGTAAAAGAGACAGAGAAGGAAAAGACTGTGTTTTTCTCAATATGGATGGATTTGGGCATGTAGTGACCACTCAGGTTCCGTGTATGTGTGTGTAATACATGCATGTTGTCTGCTCCAGGGACTGATATTTCTGGAACCAATCAAATGGCACCAGGAAGGAGGAAGATGCCCTTGGGTGGATGGAGATCAGTATTTCTTTTCTTTTAATTGAACGGATGCTTTAGAAGGGCAGCCAACATGGTGACCAGCATGACATTCGAGGCAGAAAAATGACTTCCCTTTTGTCCACTGATAAACGGGGCACTGCCAGATCGAGAGAGCCCCTCTTTATTCTTGTTCTCATGCCACCATTACAACTTCCAGACAGCGTTCATTGTCTCTGGTTAAGGAATTTGCACTATTTTTTTTTTTTTTTTTTTTACCTACAATGCAGAGCTGTGTGCTTCTCACTGCTCCCCCTCCTCTGAGGAGTGAAGACCCAGGGGTGGTTTTGTGGCTGAAATGAATCCTAAGGCTGCTGTGGGGGAGTGTGGAGGGATGCCCTCCACAGTGTTCCAAGGGAAAATGTGAAGGTGTAGAAGAGGTGTAGAAGGAGGTGGGAGAGAAGAGCTGGAAGGAAACCTCAGAAGAAGGGGTCCCCAACCTCAGATCCCTGGGCTTCACCTCCCTAAAGACCTCATCTTCATTCCTCATGCTATGAGAGAATCTACCGATCACACTGGGGTTTTGTCCATCACAGAGTAGAGTGATGATTGGCTCAAGAGCATTAACTAAGCCACTACTATGTATCAAGCATTGTTCTAGCTCAGCATTTCATATGCATCAACCCACTGTATCCTTACACAGATCTTGAGGAAGGCACCACTCTTGCCATTTCCATTTTAAGCAGCCACAGAGAACAGAGTGGGTAAGTGCCTTGCCCAAGGTCACACAGGGATTACAAGGCAGTTTCTGCCCATCCTGTTCTTTTATCTTTTTTAAAATTTTATTTATTTGGTTGTCAGGTCTTAGTCGCAATACATGGGATCTTTAGTTATGTGTGCTCAGTTGAGTCTGACTTTCTGCAGCCCCATGAACAGCAAACTGGTAAGCTCCTCTGTTCATGGGATTCTCCAGGCAAGCATGGCAGGTTGTCATGCTCCTCCAGGGGATCTTCCAGACCCAGGGATAGAACCCAGGTCTCCTGCACTGCAGGCAGATTCTTTACTGTCTGAGCCACCAGGGAAGCCCAGGTATTTAGTTGTAACATGCGAACTCATAGCTGCGGCATGTGGGATCTAGTTCCCTAGCCAGGGATCAAACCTGGATGCCTGTTCTGAGAACATGGAGTCTTAGCCACTGGAACACCAGGCAAATCTCTGCCCCACCTGCTCTTAACTACTATGTTTCATGTTCTCTTGACTGAATACCTGATCCTGAGAGGTCAGGACCGCCCTTGTTTTATTTGTCTGGTGCCCCAAAGTCTAGTACAGTTCCTGGCACATGGAGGATGTTCATTTTCAACTGAATCAAGGAGATGGCTGGGGTTACAGAATGAGCGGGGGAAGGTGAAAATGCAATTTCCCTTAGATTTTTAATGCTCTGAGTGTAAACCTGGGACCTCATTACTCCATTTGCTGACCTTGAGATTGTAAACCTGTCTTCTGCTTGACAAATGAGGAAACTGAGACTCAGACTGACTTGGTCAAGGTGACACACCCAGGGGTTAAAGCCCTATCTCTCTGAGAGCATGTGATGCTCCTTCTGTGAGCTGGGGGCTTCAACCTTGTGATCTCTGGGGGTTTCCCTGGCCCACATGCACCCTGAGCTGGGACACCACTGGGAGACCTGGGTGCAGTCACCTGGCAGACCCCTGTCCCCCACTGCCCCACTCTCTGCCATTCCAAGAGAAGAGCCGCACAGAGGTCCTAAGAGGAAACCCTGCAGTGGAGGTGCTTCCCAGAGCAGCTGGCAGCCTGTCCACCCCTAACTCTGACCAGCTAAGTGGGGGTCCATGGATGCCCGAAGGGTGACTTGGGAGAGAACAACATGGGACTCACCTTTCTCCCTGAGCCTTTGCAGCCCCACTCCCAGTTCTTGTCCATATTTCGGTACCAGTTTAGAGGCCCCCTGGGAGGGGCAGATTGGGAAATAAAAAGAGGAAAGCTTTTAGTAGATGCTTGTGTTACAGACCCCACCAGCAACCAGCTTGGTGTAGAGCCAGTCTTCCCAGGAAGAGCCAAGACTCTGGCAGGGGGTCGAGAACACAGCCCGGGAGTCATGCCCTGGTGCCCTATATGCCTGCCAGGCTTTCTAGAGCACAGCCTGGTGCAGGCATGGCCCCAGACTGAGAGCTGACACTCTCTGAAACCAGCATTAGGGGACACAGAGAAGCCAGCCCCACAGGACTCTCCGCTTCCTCCCAGGGCTGTCTCAGAAGAGGGTGGGGAGCTTGGTTTAGTGGCCTCATCAGCCAGAGCCACTCCCCCTGCCCCAAGAAACCCACAGAAAAGGGATACGAGGAGATGCTTCCTCCTCATGGGACACAAGTGAGTGATGCTGAGGCGTCTCCACCGGACTAGCAAGGTGGCCCCAGGGTTGTGGCTGGAACATTCTCCCAGTCCTCAGGCACAGTAGGGGTTGGTGCTGTTGGGCCCTTGAGACTTTTCCAGTGTAAACGAGGCCTGGAAAGACCCGAGACAAGCCACATGTCCTTTCAGCATGCACGCTTCAGTTGTCTCCATGGACGGTAGCCAGGCTCCTCTGTCCACAGGATTCTCCTAGCAAGACGACTGGAGTGGGTTGCCATGCCCTCCTCCAGGGTATTTTCCTGACCCAGGGATCAAACCCATGTCTCCTGAGTCTCCTGCATTGCAAGCAGATTCCTTACCACTGAGCCCCCAGGGAAGCCCCAAGTGTGTGTGGGTGGTGTGCTTAATTGTGTCCGGCTCTTTGAGACCCCATGGACCATAGTCTGCCAGGCTCCTCTGTCCAGAGGATTTTCCAGGCAAGAGTCCTGGAGTGGGCTTCTAATACTTCAGGGCTTCTAAGTTTCCCTCATGTGAGAGGAGGGGCTGGAGCAGATTGCCTCTATGCTCCTTTCTATAGCACATCTGTGCCCCAGTCTGAGGCTCCTAAATTGCTACCCACTTCAGAAATATGTATGCAGTTTTGAGTTTAAGTGGGTTTTTGTGTTCTTTTGAAGTAAGAACTCAGAACTGTCTTCTGATCCTCACTGAGATCACGACTGAAAAAAAGCTAAAAACATGTGCTCTGAAGGGACTCCTAAGCATAAGGAGAACAAACTGAACTCTCCAAACTAGAGCAGGCTGAGTGACGTCAGTAAAGAGCCTCCTGACACTGGAAGCATTCAAGCAGAGGCTAGTCAGACATTCAGGGGGGCTGAGCTGGAGGATCACTGGGCTTTGCCCTGCACCGTGTGAGCAGAAGAAACTGTCTGCCCACCTTCTCTCTCCTGCGTTCGGGGCGCTGTCCTCTTTACCTGAAACCAGACTTCTTGAACTCCTGCACATAGAACTGGATGTCCTCCTCAGTGACCATCTTGCTGAGGGTGGGCTCCTCTGGGGTGTTCACAAGGAGTCCTCCTGCAAAAAGCCACTTGTTTCTTCTCCACCATCCCCTTCCCATTGTTCTTCACCACCAGCCCCTCCCCGGGGTCAGATGTCTGAGTTACAACATCTTGGTGTCTCTTGAGACCCTCCACCACCTCTCCTTGTCTTATTAGGGTACTCTTTGCCTCCTTAAGAGACTATATGGCAGAAGTCAACACAATATTGTAAAGCAATCATCCTCCAGTTAAAAATATATAAATTTTAAAAAACAGACTGGGATTCCCTGAGGGCAATGACGCTGTCCCCATGGGTTTAGATACCTGCTCCTGCTTTTACACTAAGCGTACACTTTAAATGTTTGAGGAATGAAGGAATGAATCAGTGACCATGTGAATGAGTAAAGGGGTGAAGGGAGGAAAGGGAGAGGTATTCATGACCAGTGACAGGAGTTTAATCCCAGCCTGGCCACTTTGGACAAATTCTGGCACTCTCGTAAGACTCATTTTTCTCATCTGTAGAACAGAGATAATAGTGAGAGCTTTCAGGGAAGTCATGAGAATTTTAAACAAAATATTTAAAAAGGGCTAGCCCAGTATCTGATGCACAGAGTAGGTGCTCAAACAAGTGGTAGCCATCATCATTATTAATACAAAATACAAGGGAATCATGGCAAAGTCACAGGCTTGGGGCCAAGCAAGGTTCTCTGGAAACAGTGCTGGATCCAGGAGCTGAGGGGATGAGCTGAGGGGTCTGCTTCTGGCTCTGGCTCCTTGCTTATTTCCAAACTGGGAGGGAGAACAGGGACTGTTGGAACAGACCTTGATGGAGGGGAGGCCAGGGAATTGTGACAGAAGTGACCTGGCTGGGGTCTGGCCTGATTTCCTCCCTACCTGCACCAGGTGACCATGCAGAGGTCAGGTTCTATCTTGGGTCTCTGTCCTAATCAGCAGAGGATGCTTTGACAAGCTCTGAGATTTCTCCAAGCTCTTGGCTCTAAAACTCTGTGGGTAAAGGGAAGCCAGGGCCTCATAGTCACCCTGGATCAGGGTAAATGTGATTCACCAGCAGGGGCTCTATGTTAAGTATGTCAGAGTTCAGGCTGGCAGGTGACTGCTTCTGCCTGCAGCTGGCAGATGGAGAAACAACCATTTAACGTTTAGCTGGTTCCTGCCATGGTCCCTCCTGTCTCCCTTCCCTCCTGAGAATGTCTCTTACCTATTTCACAGGTTTTGCTCATGGTGATGAGATTCTGGAGGGAGAAAAGTTAGAAACAATGTCATGGGTCAAGCAAAGGAAATACATATGAACAGGGCATCTAAAAGCCCTGTGAGTGCCAGCAGACCATACAAATATTCTAAATGCCCAGGATTGCTAGGCAGGTCCTGAGTGGTCAGAGTAGAGAGAGCTCCCAGCAAGCTCCAGGTTACAGCTGCTCCTGGGTGCTTGCAGGTCTTGCTAACGTAAAAACTGGGTGTACCAACCAATAGGAACAAGAGATTTTAGGTCTATGGCAGATGGGAAGTTAAAAATGAGATTGTCCCTACCATCCACAGAGTCAATCTGGGGTCATCAGTTAAAGGGAGGACTAGGAAAAACCTAGAGAAGGAAATGGCAACCCACTCCAGTATTCTTGCCTAGAGAATCCTGTGGTCAGAGGAGCCTGGTGGGCTGCCGTCTATGCGGTCGCACAGAGTTGGACACAACTGAAGCGACTTAGCAGCAGCAGCAGGAAAAACCCACCCACCATGATAGAAATCAAGGGAGTTTGATACTAAGAAGATGCTAAAAACACTTCCCTAGGAATTCACAGCTACAAGTCTGCCTTTGCATGTATTTGAGTTTGAATCCACACCGTGAGATCTGGAAAGCCCCAGGAAGTGACGTAAAACACAAGAGTAGCGAAAGGGAGCTTGGGCTGGTAAATTCTACCAGGAGGCCTGGCAGGAGCAATAAATGTTGGACCACACAGGAAGGGCATTTCCTCCATTTCATCTGAAGCAGGTTGGAGCAGCTTAAGTGCTACCGAAGATGAGCTCGCAAACCAAAATTATGGAACTCTCTCCTCTACCCCCACATACACAATAAGGCCCCACTGCAAGAGACAGCAAGCAAAGCAAACAGTAAACAAGACTCTTCAAGAATACTAATAGAACCTGAACAGAGAGAAAATAAAAAATGAGTATGCTTAAAATGATTAATGTGGCTTCCCTGGTGGCTCGGATGGTAAAGAATTTGCCTGTAGTGCAGGAGACCCAGGTTCAATACCTGGGTGGGGAAGATCCCCTGGAGAAGGGAATGGCAACCCTTTCCAGTATTCTTGCCTGGAGAATTCCATGGACAGACCATGGGGTCACATGGAGTCAGACTAAGATAGAAGAAGGAACTGAACAACAAGACTAGAACCAAGACTCTATGGACAGAGATCAGAATGCTTTGAAAAATAATCAAATACAATGTTCAAAAATTAAAAAAAAAAACTGTTCATTGAAATTAAAACCTCAAAGATGGGTTAAACTGTGGATCAGACATGACTAAAAGACAAATAATACACAGAAGGTAGACTTGAGACCAATTTCTTACAATCAGTGGTAGAAGTTTCTAGAAGAAAATAATTGTCTACCTAGAATGATCTGATAAACTGTTCTTCAGGCCTAAAAGCAAAATAAAGATATTTTCTAGGCCAAAAGATGATGAGTTTATTCCTAACAAACACTGAAAAAACTACAAAAGAAGGTACTTCAGGAAGAAAGAAATTGAACTGAATATCAAAGAGTGAGGTGCCAGAAGTGCTCAGCAAAGAAACTGGCAAAAATCGGGACATCTGAGCAGGCACTGACCAGGCAAAGCAACAGTGACTCCTAACACATAAGACGGGACAGTGGGATTACCACGATAAAGCAGTCTAGGCTCTTGCGCTGTTCCAGAAAAGAGTTAGAAGCATCAACTCATTCTGTACCTTCATAAGCAATCATGCATATGAAAATGATAATGTAATAATGATAATGTAATAATTTCTTAACTGTCACCATTATGATCAGTTCAGTTCAGTTACTCAGTCGTGTCTGACTCTTAGTGACCTTGTGGACTATAGCACACTAGGCTTCCCTGTCTGATCAACCCTGTTTGACCAGCTCCTGGAGCTTGCTCAGACTCATGTCCATCGAGTCGGTGATGCCATCCAACCATCTCATCTATATATACATATGTTTCAAAGCCTTCCTGGTGTGTTTCAGTCAGGACCAGACCTTTCCCCATTGTAATGAGGGGACCAGTGGGAGTGAGGACCCCAATCACCCTGACCACAGAAGTCAAAGACAGGAAGGCCAGTTGCTAACTGCCAGACCCTGACACCCTCATCCTCCCATCCCCGCGTCCTCCCACAGGAGGCATCTGGGGACCTGCACCCCTGCAGCTCCCACTTTCTGCTGAAAACCCACCCCACGCCCTGTACTCCTCACCTCATCATTTGATCTGAAGAAGCTTTTGAAAGTCCGATTCAGGTTCTTTTCCAGTTCAGCCTCAGCCACTCCCTAAAACAATCAAGAAACCAAAATGAAAGATGCGGCAGAGATCTCGGAAACCTATCTGACCCAAAGCAAGAAGCCCGTGACCTCTGTCCCATGCAGCCCAAGATTCATCAGAAGTGCATGATTTTGAATTTTCATATTGAAAAACATTTTTTTTAAAGCTTCAAATAAAACATGAGACCCTGACAGAGGCCTCCTCCACCCTCCGCTGCATGTGGGAGGTGGGGTTATGGCCATCACTTTTTTTTCTCTTATTCTAAATTTTTACGAGAATGTAATTCTTATAATAATCACTTTATTATTATAGACTGGGGTAGGAATGAAGTGTTGGGGGCCGAAGGGTGGTGAGGGGAAGAGGAGGGTTTGGAGGAGGCCTAGAAGCCAAAGGCGGTTCCATCCATGGGTCTCGAATTGCTGTGGTAACGTCAAAACCAACTCCTTTGATTTGGACGCAGGTTGTCTCCCCAAGAAGAGGACAGTAAGGTGTCTTTGGCTAAGGAGCTGGGATGCATATCATTTGTGCTCCCAGTTCTTCCTGCCACATGGGAGCTCAAGCTGTACCTTGGACTCATTCATCCATATCTGATTCTTTGGTCATTTCCAGGCCAAATCAAACCCTGTACCAAACCCTGCCTTCTCCTTGAAGCCCCACCTCCCTCAATACAATAAAACAGCTCTGCTCTTCCTGGATCCTACAGGGTCTTTCATGTGCTCTCCGTGGCCCACCCTGAGAAAGCAGGAAAACATCCACTCTGGGGGGCATCTGTGATTGGTCCTGGATGGACCAGAAGCTGGATGTAGTGAAAGGTTTATTCATCTCCTGCTAGTAACATTCCCAGAGAGTGTTGCCAAAAGGAGGGTGTGGGGTCTGGCTGCTTGCTGCTCAAAATCCAATAAACAGGCCGGGTTGATGGAAAGGAAAGTTTGCTTCATTTCAGATGTCGACAACTGGAGGGGAAGGGTGGCAGATGTCTGTCCAAAGGCTGACTCCCCCACCCCCACTGGCAACCAGTGGGCAAGAGCTTTTATAGACAGAAGGTGGGGGAACTACATGCACAAACAGCACAGTCAGCTCTGACAGTCACCTTTCAAATTGGTCCTCGGTGGTCCAACCAGCATCATCTTGATTGTTTTAGGTACAGTCAGTTCCAAGGTCCATTTGTTTCCATTTCTTTGAGCTCAGTTCTTGGAATTGTGGCAGCTTCTGTCCTGGCTATAGTTTGGTCATCATGTAGTTAACATCTTCAACCTGGGATTTCAGTATCTATAAGACAACTTAACAGGAGATGACTCAGAATGTTATCTATAGCCCTTGAGAAAGAACTAAAGGTCGTCAACTATGCTTAATGAGTACATCACTGTTCTTTGGTTTCTTTTGACTCTTCCTTTGTTTTAACTGTTTCTCACTTGTCGGATTAAACTTATTTTCTGACTACAGTTTTCCACAGACAAAAGGCTGGCAGATGATATGGGTGGGGTTGGGGCAAGGACCCTAATAGGGTCCTGCTCTGTTTTAAGAGGAGGGCCAGGCTGGCAAAGTGTGCTGGTGGCCCTCAGACCCTGCACACTTAAAGAGGTCCTGCTACCCTGCAGTTGTTTATTGTGTGGGTTGCACATCATGAGAGCTCTGGATTTACAAGAGAGCGGCACTACAGGCAAGGAAACATTTATCATCAAGCAGCGCTGCGTCAGCGGTTTGAGGTTTTCTGATGAAAGCAATGTTGGCATGTTAATCACAATCCTTTGACGGGCATAAGATTCCATCAGGATGGAGAATCAATTGTGGCCTTCAGTGATGTGATGAATGTCGAGGCCAGAAATAGCCATGGAAGGCGGTGCATTTTATGTGCTCAATAAAGGCCCCGCTTGTTACCACAGGTCATCATTCTTCTTCTTTTTTCTTTTTCTTTTTATTGGTTTCTTTGCTTTCTTATTTATTTATTTTATTTTTGACTGTGCTGGGTCTTCACTGCTGCTCAGGCTTTTCTCTAGTTGTGACAAGCCCCCAGAGGCTACTCTCCTGTGGCAGTGTATGGGCTTCTCATCATGGTGGCTTCTCTTGTGTGGAGCACAGGCTCTAAGGCGCCCAAGCTTCCAGCTTGAAGCATGTGGGTTCAGCAGTTGTGGCTTTCAGGCTCTAAAGTGCTGGTAAGTAGTTGTGGCCCATGTGCTTAGCTGCTCTGCAGCACTGGGCTCTTCCTGGATCAGGGATCGAATCTGTGTCTCTTGCATTGGCAAGTGGATTCGTTACCACTGAGCCACCAGGGAAGCTCCATCATTCTTATACTGTGAGCAGCCCCCATCTGGGAAACAGCTTGGTGTTCATGAGCTTGGGATATGTCTCAGCATGTGGAGGAATCTCCACGGGGTCAGAGGTCTGGAGAGCCTGCAGAGCTCAAACAGTCCGTAAAAGAGCAAATGAATATCAAAAGAGTTAACCAGAAAATCAAAGAGAACGCAAAGGTAAATAAGTCTGTCCACCCACATGAAAGCACATCAGATCAACAGGGGTGATGAGGACAAAGGTGAGGGCCAGAGGGGGAGATAAGAGCATTTGTACTCTGGTGGTGTGCTCTGTTGATATTCTTGAGCTCTCTGTAATTTATAAAAGGTGTTACTCTATTTTTAAGTCCCACAGACCAATGACAAGCCTCCTGTTAGTCCACTGGATGGGGCTCCTCCCTTTGTGCTCCTGATCAGAGGAATTAAAGGATGAACTTTGGAATCTAACAAACAAGGTTTCAAGCCCCACTGCAAGTGCTAATCACTTAGTTGGGTCCAACTCTTTGCAACCCCATGGACTGTAGCCCGCCAGGCTCCTCTGTCTGTGGAGTTTTCTAGGCAAGAATACTGGAGTGGGTTGCCATTCCCTTCTCCAGTGGATCTTCCCAATCCAGGGATAGAATTTGGGTCTCCTGCATTGCAGGCAGATTCTTATCTGTCTGAGTCACCAGGGCAGCCCCACTACTTCTCCTTATTAACTGGGCAACTTAATCTTCCAGAGCCTCAGTTTCCTCATCTGTAAAATGGGAGTTTTATAAGGATAACAGGAGATAATGCCTGTTTCTGATCATGCCTGGTAGAGTATACATAGGAGAGATGCCAATAAATGGTGATTATTATTATTGTTATTATTACCTCCATAGTTAAAAGTGACTCGGATTTTCTTTTGTTCCATTTTCAAGGGCTTTTCCCTGTCTTTGTCTTTTAGCCACCACCATTTTGGACTCCTTTTTCCTATTCTAACTACCTAACAGTTAAAAGTTACTTGATTGCATGAGAATTGTCTTTGGTGGAAATGTCTTCTAAATGACCACATGGATTGTGGCTTTTATTTTTTTGCCTTCTATTGTAAGCTCCTAGTCACCAAAGAAAGTGCAAGAAAATGCAGATTTTATGGCAGGAAGTGAAGAAGAACTAAAGAGCTTCTTGATGAAAGTGAAAGAGGAGAGTGAAAAAGTTGGCTTAAAGCTCAACATTCAGAAAACGAAGATCATGGCATTGGACCCCATCACTTCATGGCAAATAGATGGGGAAACAGTGGAAACAGAGGCTGATTTTATTTTTCTGGGCTCCAAAATCACTGCAGATGGTGATTGCAGCTATGAAATTAAAAGACACTTACTCCTTGTAAGGAAAGTTATGACCAAACTAGACAGCATATTGAAAAGCAGAGACATTACTTTGCCAACAAAGGTCCGTCTAGTCAAGGCTATGGTTTTTCCAGTGGTCATGTATGGATGTGAGAGTTGGACTATAAAGAGAGCTGAGTGCCGAAGAATTGATGCTTTTGAACTGTGGTGTTGGAGAAGACTCTTGAGAGTCCCTTGGACTGCAAGGAGATCCACCTAGTCCATCCTAAAGGAGGTCAGTCCTGGGTGTTTCATTGGAAGGACTGATGTTGAAGCTGAAACTCCAGTACTTTGGCCACCTGATGCAAAGAGCTGACTCATTTGAAAGACTCTGATGCTGGGAAAGATTGAGAGCAGGAGGAGAAAGGGACGACAGAGGATGAGATGGTTGGATGGCATCACCGACTTGATGGACATGGGTTTGGGTGCACTCCTGGAGTTGGCGATGGATAGGGAGGCCTGGTGTGCTGCGGTTCATGGGGTTGCAAAGAGTCGGACATGACTGAGCGACTGAACTGAACTGAACTGATGGCAGGACAAGAAAAATTTAGACATAAAATTTTTTTCTGTGACTTTCAGCCTCCTCTCCCCCAACACTGTGCACCGTGTATCTGTATTAGACATGGAACAAACCCCCATCAGCAGAAATACCTGCTCAACCATAAAGAACAACATTCTTCTCACATCAACAAGACAACTCCTTAAAAGAAAATCTTGACCTTGTAAGGGGCCATGATGAATCATGATGACTCACTAGATTGTGTAAACTGTTGATAAGACATTATTTAATATACAGCCCTCTGTCTCAAAAAGTATAACTGTGTCTAGACCTGTAATCGGTAGGACAGTTCTCAGTTTTGAGAGACTGTTTCTAGATTACAGCCCTCAATTTGACTCGAATAAAATTTTGCATTTCTGGGACTTCCATGGTGGACAAACCCAGACAATGTACTGAAAACCAGAGCCATTACTTTGCCAACAAATGTCTGTATAGTTTTTCTAGTAGTCAAGTACAGATGTGAGAGTTGGACTATAAAGAGAGCTGAGTGCCAAAGAATTGATGCTTTCAAACTGGTGATGGAGAAGACTCTTGAGAGTCCCTTGGACAGCCAGGAGATCAAACCAGTCAATCCTAAAGGAAATCAACCCTGAATATTCACTGGAAGGATTGATACTGAAGCTCTAATACTTTGGTCACCTGATGGGAAGAGATGACTCACTGGAAAAGACCCTGATGCTGGGAAAGATTCAGGACAGGAGGAGAAGGGAGCAATAGAGAACAAGATGGTTGGATGGCATCACTGACTCAATAGACATGAGTTTGAGCAAACTTTGGGAGATAGTGAAGGACAGTGGAGCCTGGAGTGTTGCAGTCCATGGGGTCACAAAGAGTCGTACATGACTGAGAGAGGGAACAACAATATGCTTAAGTACACTTAAAGGCATAGTTTTAAAATATCTGGGAAATACTTATCAGGCTATTCATAGTAGCTTGATGAGTTCTACAGAAGTGAAGCGGGATCTGACTTTTTATTTTAGACAACTCGGTACTATTTTTCAGATAGCAAGCATGAAATACCTAAAGAATAAATGATGTAACAAACCACCAGCAGTCTCTGTAGCTCAAGGAATTACTGTGTTCTAGAGATTAAGACAGAGAAAGCGATGGCTCCCCACTCCAGTATGCTTGCCTGGAAAATCCCATGGACGGAGGAGCCTGGTAGGCTGCAGTCCATGGGTTCGTGAAGAGTCGGACATGACTGAGCGACTTCACTTTCACTTTTCACTTTCATGCATTGGAGAAGGAAATGGCAAGCCACTCCAGTGTTCTTGCCTGGAGAATCCCAGGGATGGGGGAGCCTGGTGGGCTGCTGTCTATGGGTTCGCAAAGAGTCGGACACGACTGAAACAACTTAGCAGCAGCAGCAGGGATTAAGAAAGATTCTAAACATCAAGGGTAATGTGGATGTAGATGGTAATGTGGATGTGGGTGTCAAGGTTCCTTCTTTCTATCTCAAAACCATCTCTCTTAATTACCTATAATTTCCCCCACATTTTCCTCTATTCCTTAGTTTCTCAGCTGATTAAACACCTGAAAGTGTGTTTGGTGCTTGAAATTTGCCCATAGCTATGGTTTTACACACACACACACACGTGGACACCCCTGGGCACCATGAAATCTTCTCCAAAGAAATAAAATATAAATACATTGCTAAGGAGAAATAAAGAGGAAGCAGTGTTGGGGTTGGGAGAGGGCAGGGTTAACAGGACACACTGGACGTGCTGAGATGTCCCCAGGGTCAGAATCTTAAGATTCAAAACAAATGAAACAGGTCATACTGAAGTCACCTAGATTCTATTTGTCTTTGCTGTCCTGAGCTGCCACTGTCTTCTCCTCCTCCTCCTTTTCCTCCTACAAAAATGTGAAGGTCATAATCCCTTCCCTGAGAAGAAAAACACAGCTTTTGATTTGAGTTTCCACCAGACTTGGCGAGTTTCCAGGACAGAACAGTACATGTTGGCTAACAGTTCAAAGAGCTGGATCTCAACGTGGCGTTTGTCTACACTACACCCCGAGGTGCTCGGAAGAACTTGAGGTGGGAGGGCTGGGGACAGGAGTCTGGACCCCTGAGAGCTCACAGACGCCACCTGCAGGCTGGAGAGGTGGCAGCTGTGGCAGGGAGATAGGAGGGTGGTGGTGGTGGTGCAGGGTAGGTAAAGGGTGGCAAAGAGGGGCTCCCAGTGCCTGCATGCGTGCTGAGTCACTCAGTCGTGTCCGACTCTTTGCAACCCTATGATGGTAGCCCACCAGTCTCCTCTGTCCATGGGATTCTCCAGGCAAGAATACTGGAGTGCATTGCCTTGCCCTCCTCCAGGGCATCTTCCTGACCCAGGGTTTGAACCTGAGTCTCTTACATCTCCTGCACTGGCAGGTGGGTTCTTTACCACTAGTGCCACATGGGAAGCCCAGGGCTCCCAGTGCCCACCCTGAATCAAAGAGTTGCTTTATGTTGTGTTTTATTTATTGGCCTGAATTCAGCTTATCTTTAAAGCTATCACCTGGATGAAAACTATCCAACCAGACCCACCTTTTTCAAATAAGAAAACTGAGTGTAGAGACAGAAGCGTATAGGGCTTGTCCATTTCCTCAGTGAGCAGGGAGTATACAGGCTGGAGGGGACTCATCAGCCATCATGGTTTCTCCTTAAGACCCAGCCTGGGGCCCATCCTACCAGCCCCAGATACTGAATTCACTCAGTCTGGTCTTCTAGTAGCCAGATCACTAATTTGAATATAGAACACTTTCCTGCCAAGAAGCTTTGTCCTTAAGAACAAAGCCAGCCCCAAACAGTGACCACAGAACAATAAAGGTACTGATTTTTTCCACAATGACTGTAACAACCTTTGAAACAAAAATCATTGCTCTACAATGGCTGCTATTAGTAAGCATCGTTCCCCCTCCCCTGAGGTCACTCTGACCGTGAGCTTATCCTGGGTTGCCCCTCACATCCCTGCTTGGATGCACAAGGTGCACAGATGAAGTCCAAATTCCCTCTGAGTGTGGCTGAAGAGGAGGTGTGAGGGCTTTGAAGACAAACAAGGCAAGGTCAGCATCCTGACCTAGTCAAGGATCTGGTCTTAGGCCACTGAGTAAGACTCCTCGAGCCAGCTCAGCTGAAAAGATGGGAGAGAAGGCCATGTAATGATGCAAACAGAGCTACCTGGCCCGATAGGCACCCAAACAGCAGGAGTTGCAACCCAAGCGTCCATCAAGGGAAGAATGGATGAGCCAAACACACACACAATGGCACAATGGGATGCTGCATGCCTGTGTGCATGTTCAGTTGTGTCCCCCTCTGGAACTGCATGGACTGTAGTCTGCCAGGCTCCTCTGTCCATGGAATTTCCCAGGCAAGGATACTGGAGTAGGTTGCCATTTCTAACTCCAGGGGATCTTCTTGATCCAGGAGACGTGGGTTAGATCCTTGGGTCAGGAAGATCCCCTGGAGAAGGGAATGGCAACCCACTCCAGTTTCCTTGCCTGGGAAATCCGATGGACAGAGGAACCTGACAGGCTACAGTCCATAGGGTTGCAAACAGTCAGATACAACTTAGTGACAGTGCGCGCGCGCGCGCGCGCGCACACACACACACACACACACACACACACACACACACGAGTAGCAGACAGGCAAAGGCTGGATGATAGATGTAGTCAGATGCTGTCATGATCTTTATCAATAAACTCGATCCATCCTTCTCTCTTTGGAGTGTTAGGGAGCATCTTTTATCCTTTCTGGAATTACCCAGACATAGCTGGGCATCAGAGTGCAGAGCCCACAAATGGCAAAGGATCAGATGAGGGCAGCTGCAGGGGGGCAGGCCGGCTGGACGACGTTGCTTTCAGGGAATCCAGGGACAGGTGGAAAGCAGCCACATGCATCACACAGCACCCAAACCCTGGGAGGCAACTCTGAAAGGCATCCTAGGCTTTGAGGCACACAGGTGATACCTAGAAGCCTCCCACATCTCTCAAAGGACATCTGCAGGGGGTCTGGTGAGAGGCTTTTAGGCTCCAGTGCTGTCTGTAACTACCTCAGTACACAGAAATATCAGGTCCCAGGCAGGAAGCCAGGAGGTGTTCACAACTAGAGGTGGGTTTCACCAGCTGCTCAGCCAGAGAACTAAGAAGAGGTGGCTTCAAACGAATGCTCAAGCCCCCTGCTTCCCCATTTCAGAAAAGCAGGAGAACCCCATCCACCACACTACTGTTCCATCAACACCCCAAATACACACACACACATGCAGAACTGCCATCACTCAGGAAGGACCAGCTGAGCTCAGCTTCACCTGAGCCTTCTTGTGAAACACCTTTCTCACTGAAGCAACAGAAAACTCAAGAAGGCAGACACAGATCAGACCATCAGGGAGAAGGAGGGAGGAAGGAGAAAGAACAAAACCCTCAGTGGGCTGGCAGGGCCCTGAACTTACCGGTTCCTGGAAGTAGAGCTGGTAACTGAAGGTGGGGGTGGTCTTGATGATCTCCATGGTGGACACTTTGGGATTTGACGGCATGAAGGGAGTATTCAAACTGGCCACTGCCCTGTGGGAAGAAGAGGCGTCAAGACACAGATCCCATAAGAAGACAGTCTACAAGGACCAGAAAGGATCTTAAGTATCAAAATGTGAGATTGGAGTGGGGGAGTGCCACATACATGATCTCACTCCAGCAGTGCGTGGAGAACAGGACCTAAAACTAAACCACCCTTCTTGACTTTCCAGTCCAGTCGTTTCTTTTTAATTTAATTTTTATTTATTTTATATACCCCAATACATAACCAAAGACATTTTTTATTGGGGTATGACCAATTAACAAGGTTGTGGCAGTGTCAGGTGGACAGCAGAGGGGCTCAGCCTTACATATACAGGCATCCATTTTCCCCCAAATTCCCCTCCCATCCAGGCTGCCACATAACATTGAGCAGAGTTCCCTGTGCTGTACAGTAGGTTCTTATTGGTTATACATTTTAAATATAGCAGTGTGTACACGACCTTCCCAAAGTTCCTAACTATCCCTTCTGCCCAGCAACCATAACTGCAGTATTTCTCACCTACTTGCCTTCGACAAAGACATGCACACAAGCATGCCCTCATGTACATTACATGCAGTATATCTACCTTGATTAGAATAAGTGCATAGCATAATCTTTCTCTAGATTTTAAAAACACAGTCATTTTTCCTTCCTTCCTTCACTCACTGTTTCCTCTGTGTTGAGTGTAATTCCATGCCGCATACTAGAGGAGAGAAAACATAAAACCAATACTCCAGGAGCTTACTATGGTCTAACAGGAAGCCTAGACAGATACATGCATGTGTGCTCAGTCGTGTCTGACTCTTTGCAATCCCATGGACTGTAGCCAGCCAGGCTCCTCTGTCCATGGGAGATCCCAGGGAGGAATATTGGAGTGGGTTGCCATTTTCTTCTTCAGGGAACCTTCCTCACCCAGGGATCAAACCTGGGTCTCCCGCATTGCAGGCAGATTCTTTACCATCTGAATTACTAGGCTTCCCATAGGAATAAAAGAGAGGGTGAATTTGAAAGACCCCATGAATGCAGAACTCACAGAAGTTGGCCAGGAATACAGTTAGCTTGACTGGTTGGCAAGAATTCCATATCCCACTCTTACCTTGGGGAAACTTCCTATGAAAGAAACAGATATATAGGGGGCTCTCTTGGTGGTCCACTGGTTAAAGCTCTGTGCTTCTAATGCAAGGGGTGTGGGTGTGACCCTTGGTCAGGGAACTAACAACCTACATGCCACTAGGCACAACCCACCCCCACCAAATAAACAGTTAAAAAAATCCCATTAAATTAAAAAAAACACAGACATATGAAATATATTAAAAAACAGATATATAAAAAATATACATATTTTATATATAAAATAGGAGCAATGGGATAATCAAGGCAAAAGAAATAATCAGAGGAAAGACTGGTAAGGCTTACTTCACACCAGCCAATAGAAATATAATTCAAACCATACACGATTAAAATTTTCTAGTAGCCTGCAGTGCAGGAGACCTGGGTTCAACTCCTGGGTTGGGAAGATTCCCCTCGAGGAGGGGATGGCAACCCATTCCAATATTCTTGCCTGGAGAATCCCCATGGATATAGGAGCCTGGCAGGCTACAGTCCACAGGGTCGCAAAGAATTGGACATGACTGACTAACTAAGCACAGCACAGGAGCCAAATTAAAACCAGTAAAGAGGAATATGTGAGGTTAATTTTAAACATTATTTAATATTAATTAATTTGATATTAATTTTAATTTAATATTTAACTGAAACATTAATTTAATATTTAACCTAATATATCAAAATATTAATAATTTTAATATGTAATCAATATTAAGAATTATTAAGAAGCTATTTTACATTCTTTTTTTCATACTAAGTCTTTGGAATCTGGAAGGCATTTTCTACTGATAGCAATCTCAATTCAAACTGGCCACATTTCAAAGGTTCAATAGCCATGATTAGTGCAGGTTATGGTACAAATAAGTTATATTTATGCCTATAGGTTTCTAATGATACCATAGTGAACCCATTTTAAGCGTTATTTAAGTCACAAGTCAAGAAATTGTAACTTTTATTAAATATTCTGGACAGAATGGGGTTTTCTTTTTAATCACCTTGACGCATTATTTATTCCATATTAAAAAACCATCACTAAATGAGATGATAGCATGTAAACACTTAAAGACTACTTAGTACATATAAACTGCATGAAGATTAGAAAAAGCTGAACCATAGCCTCCTGGCAGCAGCATCTTTAGAAAGGATATGAAACAAACAAGTGAGTACATCCTTATTTTAAATAGGTCCCCAAAGCTTATTTGAGTAGAGAGGCAAAACCATGATTCAAAGAAATATTCCACATCAAATGCTGCCTTTTCTTTCTCCTTCACTCATTGTCTGAATAGAAAGGCAGAGATCAGCGCTATCTACAATACTTTTTAATAAAAGATGCTCCCAGACCCAGAGATGTGCAGTCCCATTCTCTGGAGACCCAGAGATGTGAGACCCTGAGAGGGTCTCAGCTCCCTTACAACTTTCCAGGAATAAGGTAACAGGGCTGATTTGATGAGAGCAGACGGAGGAGAAGCTACTACCCCAGAACCAACGGCAGACGTGGTGGAAACAGCACAAGGAGAAAAGGAAACCAGAGCCTGCATGTCTCAGATCGGATGTTATTATGCACAGAATTTCACTTGGCTGATGTTAAATCTTCTAAAATTCTCACAGGAGAGAAAGAGTCAAAGAGAGAGAGACTAAGGTTAATAGAACAATGTGGAGACCATATGTTGTTGCTCTATTTCTTTTTGTTCCCTTCAAGAAGCATCCAGGGACTTCCCTGGTGACCCAGTGGTTAAGAGTCTGCTTTCCAATGCAGGGTCTGTGGGTTCAATCTCTGGTCGGGGAACTAGGACCCCACGTGCTGAAGGGCAACTAAGTCATAACTAAGGCCTGGTGCAGTCAAATAAATAAAAGAAGAAGAAGCACCTAACACAGTCTGTAGATTAACTTTTGGTGAAACTGATTCTTGAGACCTGACCTTGCGTTCGAATGAGAGAGAGAAAACAGAGAGAAGCTAAAGAGATCAGAAGAACAGAGCACAAAAACTTTAAAACTATTTTAGGAAATGTTTGATTTTTTTCTGGTCTTTGAGATCACCCAACTGTTTGAACTGGGGTTGAACTGAGCATAAATGTTTTTAAAATTTCTCAAGTGTTTCCATTTGTATAAAGTCTGCCAAACAAAAAGTAATTGGGTTAGTTAGGGAAACACAGATGACTCATAAGGATCATGTTTTAGTTAATTTGCTAAGATAGAAGGCTGAAATGGGAGGTCAGACAGGCTTTAACTTCAGTTACCAACTCAAGTGGTGTGTGGCTACAAAGACCACCTGACCCTCCAGGTTCAAAACAGGTCATCTGAAAGCTCCCATGGGTGCCCTGAAATGCCATTCTGAAAATGATTATGAGTAATGTGATCATGATCATGAAATATCACTCCAACCTGACTTCTGTGCAGCGTTTTGCAGGTGGAGTAGCCATGTGTGTGTGTATGTGTTGAGTTGTTTAGTTGTGCCAGCTCTTTACAACCCTCTGGACTGTAGCCCTCCAGGCTCCTCAGTCCGTGGGATTCTCCAGACAAGAATACTGGGGTGGGTTGCCATTTCCTCCCCCAGGGGATCTTCCCAGCCCAGGGACTGCACCTGTGTCTCCTGCAGCTCCTAAATTATCAGACAGATTCTCTACCACAGAGCCACCTGGGAAGCCCTGGAAGAGCTGGGTAGGAGTGGCAATCACCACTTTGTGGTTGAAGAAACCAGGGCCTAATGGGTGAAGTGAGTTGTCACACAGCCAGTTTAGGGCAAAATTGAAAGCTGCATTTTCTGACTCCAACCAGGGTAAAGTCTCTCCTGGTCCTCAGTTCTCTGAAACTGACATCCCTGCTACCTCACCCACTCCCCTCAAAGTCCACCCTCATTGTCCTGCATTCTGCATTATTCACTGCATTACTGGTGACTGGGACAGGCCTTGTGCCTAAGACATTAGCTCATTAAACTGTCCCTACTAAGAAATGGAATATTTTCTGCCATATCAGTAAACAAAGGATGTCACAGTCATCAGCAACTGCAACCCTCCAAAATGAGCAGGTAAGCCCTGAGGGAACTCAGGAAAGAAAAAATACCTGCCATCTAGGAGCCATCAGACTGCAGCCACTCCCTATGCTGAGCCCTGAGAAAACTCAGGATGTAAAAACACAGCATGCTGGCCTCAGACAGCTAAAGTGCATGTCAAAGGAATGGTTTCAGTGAGCCCAGACTCTTGCATCTTCCCATACATGGGAAGCATCTTCCCATACATGGGAAGCATCTTCCCATACATGGGAAGCATCTTCCCATACATGGGAAAGTGCTCAATTCCCTTAACTTGAGATATCTCATTTTCTTAAATTAACAATCAACTTAAAAAAAATTATTGGAAGATACTTGCTTGACAATATGATGCTGGTTTCTGCCATAATCTGCCATCTGCTACAAAACTGCTGTACAACCTGGCCCCCCCTCACCTCCTCAGAGCAGTTTCTCAGAGCTATCTGAAACACTGTCTCCAGGCTGCAGTCCTCACTTTGCTGCAAATAAAACTTGCAACACTTGAGTTGTGAAAAAATTTTTCAATGCTACTCACACACCAGTGAGCTAAGGGAATAAGGTTTTACCTTCTCAGATAACAACCTACCATTTTCAAGATGTTTTCTGGAACTCAAGACCTGAGGAAGGATTTTAGGGAATTCAAGTCCAGTCTGACCCAAACTCTTGATGCCCATTGACTAATTACCTCACTCTCTCGGGGTGGAAGAGAGCGATGCTCCACACCAGCATGCCACCCCAGTCGTGGCCAATGAACACAGCCTGAGAGATGCCCTAGGAGGACAAAGAAAGGGGAAGAGTGTGAGCAGGTTCCTGGGATGGGGGATAGGTGCTGAGAGCTGGAGCTCTGGTTCTCCCTTGAGGTCCAACCACAGCAACTACTTCCAATGTCCACCGTCTTGAAACCTCTGTCCCCACGTGTGGGCCTCACAGACCTGCCATACAAACAATTGGTCTTTTAAATCTTCTTGGAAGACCGAGGCCACTGGCCACGAATTCCCTCTCTACCTTCTCTCCAGTCAAAATTTTTTTCACCTTCTTTCCTCTTATTTGTCTTAAAGTTAGAATGACTCCCCTCCCCTCCTGTGTTCATCTCACATTGAGTGGTTATTATTCTGTTCCCCATTCTTTTGGGATCGTCTCTCCCCTAAGTAGCCAGGAGAGCCTCAAAAGCATTTTATTTCTCCTGATTTCTCCCTGGATCTTCCACTTCTCTGCTGCTGTAACCACGAATGACCACACTCCCTTCCATGGAAGACCTACTGTGTCACAGGCTCTTTGTTTTCTAACGCACATTTTGCAAATGAAAGATGGTTCACAGTCGTCAAGAGACTGGCCCATGCTGCACGGATGGTAAGTGGTGGAGGTCCCAGGTGGAGGTCAGACCCAGGTCCCCCAACCTAAGGACTTCCCAGGTGGTGCTAGTGGTAAAGAATCCACCTGACAATGCAGGAGACATAAGAGATGCTTCTCTGAGTCAGGAAGATCCCCTGAAGGAGGGCATGGCAACCCACTCCAGTATTCTTGCCTGGAAAATCTCATGGACAGAGGAGCCTGGTGGGCTAGTCCATAGCGTTGCAAAGAGTTGGACATTACCAAAGTGACTTAGCGTGCACACAGACCCCAGCCTAAAATTGGGCTCCCTCCTCTATCCTACCTACTGATCACATTTAGGGCCTTCAGATCCTTCCCAGCCTCACTGGAAGGAAGTGTCTTTTAATGACACAATCATTAAAAGAATGATACAACCATTAAGAACAGGGTATCACAAAAATCTGTTAGAATGTACTAGGCCCAAGATGGCAAAAGGTTTGACCTCTAATAGACCTTGAGCCTCATTATACGCTCAAACATTCCAAACCACGTTAAATGAAGGCATTAGATTTTAAATATTTCAAAAGGGGAGTAACTTTTAAAAAGTTGTGTAATATTGTTATTCAGTTGCTAAGTCATGTCCAACTCTTTTGTGACCCCATGGGCTGTAGCCTGTCAGACTGCTCTGTCCATGGGATTTCCCGGGCAAGAATACTGGAGTGGACTGTCATTTTCCTTCTCCAGGGGATCTTTCTGACTCAGGGGTCAAACCCACGTTCCCTGCATCGGCAGGCGGATTCCTTACCACTGAGCCACCTGGGAAGCACTGTGGGAATATTAGGATATTTTCCAAACTTCTTAACTGGGCACTAAGGCTCTCCACCTGCCTTAAAGCCAACAAAGCTATCCTATCCTTCGGAAGATGCTTTTCATAAAACAAGAAGAAAAACAAATTCATCTGTGTATTCTCCAAACCTGTCTTTGTGGTTCCTTCCCACCCACCACCCCGACTTCCCCGGCCTGTGCCACTCCCTTGAGAGCTCTGACAGATGACATCTTCTAGGGTTATATCTTTTCTTTTTTTTAAATTAAATTTTATTTTGCTTAACTTTAGAATATTGTATTGCTTTTTCCATACATCAAGATGGATCCGCCACAAGTATACATGTGTTCCCCATCCTGAACCCTCCTCCCTCCTCCCTCCCCATACCATCCCCCTGGGTCGTCCCAGTGCACCAGCCCCAGGCATCCGTTATCAGGCATCGAACCTGGACTGGCGACTCGTTTCAGATATGATATTATACATATTTCAATGCTATTCTCCCAAATCGTCCCACCCTCTCCCATTCCCAGAGTCCAAAAGTCTGTTCTATACATCAGTGTCTCTTTTGCTGTCTCATATACAGGGTTATTGTTACCATCTTTCTAAATTCCATATATATGCGTTCAGATCAGATCAGATCAGTCGCTCAGTCATGTCCGACTCTTTGCGACCCCATGAACCGCAGCACGCCAGGCCTCCCTGTCCATCACCAACTCCCGGAGGTCACTCAGACTCACATCCATCGAGTCAGTGATGCCATCCAGCCATCTCGTTAGTATACGGTATTTGTGTTTTTCTTTCTGGCTTACTTCACTCTGTATAATAGGCTCCAGTTCCCTCCAACTGATTAGAACTGATTCAAATGCATTCTTTTTAATGGCTGAGTAATACTCCATTGTGTATATGTACCACTGCTTTCTTTATCCATTCATCTGTGGATGGACATCTAGGTTGCTTCCAAGTCCTGGCTATTGTAAACAGTGCTGCTATGAACATTGGGGTACATGTGTCTCTTTCAATTCTGGTTTTCTCAGTGTGTATGCCCAGCAGTGGGATTGCTGGATCATAAGACGGTTCTATTTCCAGTTTTTTGAGGAATCTCCATACTGTTCTCCATAGTGGCTGTACTAGTTTGCATTCCCACCAACAGTGTAAGAGGGTTCCCTTTTCTCCACACCCTCTCCAGCATTTATTACTTGTGGAATTTTGGATCGCAGCCATTCTGACTGGCGTGAAATGGTACCTCATAGTGGTTTTGATTTGCATTTCTCTGATAATGAGTGATGTTGAGCATCTTTTCATGTGTTTGTTAGCCATCTGTATGTCTTTGGAGAAATGTCTACCTAGTTCTTTGGCCCATTTTTTGATTGGGTCATTTATTTTTCTGGAATTGAGCTGTAGGAGTTGCTTGTATATTTTTGAGATTAGTTGTTTGTCTGTTGCTTCATTTGTTATTATTTTCTCCCATTCTGAAGGCTGTCTTTTCACCTTGCTTATAGTTTCCTTTGTTGTGCAGAAGCTTTTTAAGTTTAATTAGGTCCCATTTGTTTATTTTTGCTTTTATTTCCAATATTCTGGGAGGTGGGTCATAGAGGATCCTGCTGTGATGAATGTCAGAGAGTGTTTTGCCTATGTTTTCCTCTAGGAGTTTTATGGTTTCTGGTCTTACATTTAGATCTTTAATCCATTTTGAGTTTATTTTTGTGTATGGTGTTAGAAAGTGTTCTAGTTTCATTCTTTTACAAGTGTTTGACCAGTTTTCCCAGCACCACTTGTTAAAGAGATTGTCTTTAATCCATTGTATATTCTTGCCTCCTTTGTCAAAGATAAGGTGTCCATATGTGCGTGGATTTATCTCTGGGCTTTCTATTTTGTTCCATTGATCTGTATTTCTGTCTTTGTGCCAGTACCATACTGTCTTGATGACTGTGGCTTTGTAGTAGAGCCTGAAGTCAGGCAGATTGATTCCTCCAGTTCCATTCTCCTTTCTCAAGATAGCTTTGGCTATTTGAGGTTTTTTCCATACAAATTGAGAAATTATTTGTTCTAGCTCTGTGAAGAATACCGTTGGTAGCTTGATGGGGATTGCATTGAATCTATAAATTGCTTTGGGTAGTACACTCATTTTCACTATATTGATTCTGCCAATCCATGAACATGGTATATTTCTCCATCTATTAGTGTCCTCTTTCATTTCTTTCACCAGTGTTTTATAGTTTTCTATATATAGGTCTTTAGTTTCTTTAGGTAGATATATTCCTAAGTATTTTATTCTTTTCATTGCAATGGTGAATGGAATTGTTTCCTTAATTTCTCTATTTTCTCATTATTAGTGTACAGGAATGCAAGGGATTTCTGTGTGTTGATTTTATATCCTGCAACTTTACTATATTCATTGATTAGTTCTAGTAATTTTCTGGTGGAGTCTTTAGGGTTTTCTATGTAGAGGATCATGTCATCTGCAAACAGTGAGAGTTTTATTTCTTCTTTTCCAATTTGCATTCCTTTTATTTCTTTTTCTGCTCTGATTGCTGTGGCCAAAACTTCCAAAACTATGTTGAATAGTAATGGTGAAAGTGGGCATCCTTGTCTTGTTCCTGACTTTAGAGGAAATGCTTTCAATTTTTCACCATTGAGGATAATGTTTGCTGTGGCTTTGTCATATATGGCTTTTATTATGTTGAGGTATGTTCCTTCTATTCCTGCTTTCTGGAGAGTTTTTATCATAAATGGATGTTGAACTTTGTCAAAGGCTTTCTCTGCATCTATTGAGATAATCATATGGTTTTTATTTTTCAATTTGTTAATGTGGTGTATTACGTTGATTGATTTGCGGATATTGAAGAATCCTTGCATTCCTGGGATAAAGCCCACTTGGTCATACACTTGGTGTATGATCTTTTTAATCTATTGTTGGATTCTGATTGCTAGAATTTTGTTAATGATTTTTGCATCTATGTTCATCAGTGATATTGGCGTGTAGTTTTCTTTTTTTGTGTGGCATCTTTGTCAGGTTTTGGTATTAGGGTGATGGTGGCCTCATAGAATGAGTTTGGAAGTTTGCCTTCCTCTGCAATTTTCTGGAAGAGTTTGAGTAGGATAGGTGTTAGCTCTTCTCTAAATTTTTGGCAGAATTCAGCCGTGAAGCCGTCTGGACCTGGGCTTTTGTTTGCTGGAAGATTTCTGATTATAGTTACAATTTCCGTGCTTGTGATAGGTCTGTTAAGATTTTCTATTTCTTCCTGATCCAGTTTTGGAAAGTTGTACTTTTCTAAGAATTTGTCCATTTCTTCCACATTGTCCATTTTATTGCCATATAATTGCTGATAGTAGTCTCTTATGATCCTTTGTATTTCTGTGTTGTCTGTTGTGATCTCTCCATTTTCATTTGTAATTTTATTGATTTGATTTTTCTCCCTTTGTTTCTTGATGAGTCTGGCTAATGGTTTGTCAATTTTATTTACCCTTTCAAAGAACCAGCTTTTGGCTTTGTTGATTTTTGCTATGGTCTCTTTCTTTTGCATTTATTTCTGCCCTAATTTTTAAAGATTTCTTTCCTTCTACTAACCTTGGGGTGCTTCATTTCTTCCTTTTCTAGTTGCTTTAGGTTTAGAGTTAGGTTATTTATTTGGCTTTTTTCTTGTTTCTTGAGGTGTGCCTGTATTGCTATGAACTTTCCCCTTAGGACTGCTTTTACAGTGTCCCATAGGTTTTGGGTTGTTGTGTTTTCATTTTCATTCGTTTGTATGCAGATTTTGATTTCTTTTTTGATTTCTTCTGTGATTTGTTGGTTATTCAGGAGTGTGTTTTTCAGCCTCCATATGTTGGAATTTTTAATAGTTTTTCTCCTGTTATTGAGATCTAATCTTACTGCATTGTGGTCAGAAAAGATGCTTGGAATGATTTCAATTTTTCTGAACTTACCAAGGCTAGATTTATGGCCCAGGATGTGATCTGTCCTGGAGAAGGTTCCGTGTGCGCTTGAGAAAAAGGTGAAATTCATTGTTTTGGGATGAAATGTCCTATAGATATCAATTAGGTCTAACTGGTCTATTATATCGTTTAAAGTTTGTGTTTTCTTGTTAATTTTCTGTTTAGTTGATCTATCCATTGGTGTGAGTGGGGTATTAAAGTCTCCCACTATTATTGTGTTATTGTTGATTTCTCCTTTCATACTTGTTAGTATTTGTCTTACATATTGTGGTGCTCCTATGTTGGGTGCATATATATTTATAATTGTTATATCTTCTTCTTGGATTGATCCTTTGATCATTATGTAGTGACCTTCTAGGGTTATATCTTTTCTTTAACTGTCCAGCCCCAAACAGAATTCTCCAAAGAGATCAGTTCAAGATAATTAACTTACCAACTTATCCAGGAAGATGATCATGTCCTAAGAAAGTAAACACACAGCAAAATCAGAACTGTAGCCATCCAACTCAGCAGTTTGAAGATTAGAATTATTGTGTTTATTCTAATAAACAGACTTTGTTACAGTCTGAATTGTGTCCTCCCCAACCCCAATCCCATCCCTAAATTTCCCTAACCCAGAATATGGCTGTATTAAATATCTGAAGGTAGAGTCATTTAAAAAGTGATGAAGTTAAATGGGATCATTAGGATGAGCCTTAATCCAATATAAAGGGGAAAACAACTATGGCTTCCTGTTTCTCAGCCCTGCTTCTCCAAAAAGACTCCTAGGTAACTTGTCACACCATCTCTGTCTGACCCAACGCAAAGGGCCTCTGCTCAGTACAATAAGTCTACAGAGCCGCATATACGGAGCCCATAAGGGTGGGGCTGTGAGCCAGTAAGATTAGTGTTCTTATAAGAATAGCCCCAGAGTTGCTCTCTCTCCGTGCCATGTGAAGACACAGCAAGAAGGCAGTCATCTGCAGGCCAGGGGGTCCCTCATGAGAACTTGAGCCCACTGGAACCAGATCCCAGACTTTCAGCCTCCAGAAAGGGGAGAAATATATTTCTGTGGTTTAAGCCCTCTGGTCTGTGGTGTTTTGTCATGTAAGCTCAAGCCGACTAATGTATACACTAATGGGGAATTTAGCTGAGAGATTCCCAGAAACTCCATGACATGCAAAGTGGCAGCACCCATGAGGTTCCCAATGAGGAACCGACAGACTGATGTAAGAGCATCTCTAAGGGGTGAAGGGTGCAGAACTGTGGTCCAGCTACAGTGACTGGGGTGAACTGAGTCCCCCATCAGTGAGAAAAATGACTAAGGAAGAATGTGGGGAATGAAATAAATGCAGGAACCCCTTTACCTTCTCCTCCTAGCTGATATTGTCCATACCACTCCCTCAGCACTAAAGTTTTATTCATAGCATCTCTCCACTTCCTTCTTTCTTTATTATTCCCTTAATTTACGGGTTCTCAGACTGGTTTCTCAGACTTGCCTGAGCACAGGCGCTGTTTGCCGAGTCCACAACTCTGCTTTGGAAGCAACTCAGAGCATGGGCTTTGCTTTTTGGCAACTTACAGAGGCCGTTCACAGACTAGAGTGAAGTCAGGGTCACTAATTCCAGGGCAGCCAGAATCCTGTGCTGTTCCTGGGACCACTTCATTTCTAACAAGAAACAGCATCATTCTCACAGTTCCCTGAAGTATCTCTGGTCCTGGAGAAATCATTTCCAGAAGGAAGGTCCTGGATCCCTACATATTCTCAGGGGTCTACCCAGATAACTATCCACTGGAAAACTCACTAAGTGTATTTTTTCTGTATGACAGGTAGGCTTACACCTGGGCAGGCCATGGTCCCCTCATCCTGCCAGTAATAAGCATTTGTAATTTTAGCATAATCAGTGGCATCACCAGTTTTCAGGCCACACAGGAGGCTGTTTCTTCCTCCTGGTCCCTCCAGCCTTTGCTTTTGCTCTAGGGCTGATGGAGGTTTGGGAGCAAGCTCTGAGATGAGGGTCCCCCTCCTAATGGTGCTTATGTCTTAGAATAGGAAGACCACTGCAGTCTCCAGTCCACACACTCACTCCCAGCCAGGGTCTGACCAAAAATGTCTACCAAAATAAAGTGATTTTTAAAAATTCTCAGGATAGAAAGGTGATATGGTGGAGTAGTTAAGAGCAGGAGCACAGGAGCTACTACAGAATTCAAACCTGGCTCCAAAACTGTTGACCTCAGGCAAATTATATGACTCCTTGTACTCAATTTCCTCTTCCATCAAACACTTAGAAAAATACTTGATATACAGGGTGTGCGTGCATGCTGAGTTGCTTCAGTCATGACTCTTTGCAACCCAATGGACTATAGCCTGCCAGGCTCCTCTGTCCATGGGATTCTCCAGGCAAGAATACTGGAGTGGGTTGCTATGTCCTCCTCCAGGGAAACTTCCCAACCCAGAGATCCAACCAGCATCTCTTACATCTCCAGCTTTGGCAGGTAGGTTCTTTGCCACTAGCACCACCTGGGAAAACCTACTTCATATACAGTAAATGTTGGCTATTATTTCAAAATATTTCAACCTTCAGAAAGAACTTATACCCAAATGCTGTGAAATGCTGCATTCTTAGGACTTAAATCACACTTCTGTCTTTTATCAATGAAAACACAGGATGGAAAAGAAGTTACAGATGTTACCCAAAGGCCCTTCTTACCTTGCTTAACACTTCCAAGGAATATTCTTCTATTTCTGCAATTATAAATAAAAGAAACATTTAATTTAATTTAATTTAATTTGTGTGATTAAAAATTCAGTTCAGTTCGGTCGCTCAGTCACGTCCGACTCTTTGGAACCCCATGAATCGCAGCAGGCCAGACCTCCCTGTCAATCACCAACTCTTGGAGTTTACCAAAACTCATGTCCATTGAGTTGGTGATGCCATCCAGCCACCTCATCCTCTGTCGTCCCCATCTCCTCCTGCCCCCAATCCCTCCCAGTTACCAACAAACTAAAAAGGCCCCTTAGCAAAAAAAAAAAAAAAAAATGTATTTTATTACATGATTAGATTGATATAGTCCATACAAGCGATTCAGGGAAGATTACAATAGAGATGAATGAAAATAAACACTTAAATAATTAAAGAAAATACCCTTAGACATCTTTCCTGAATATCTAGACTGAGTCCTTTCTTTTATCTAAAATGTTTCTGTGTCATTCAAGAGGTAGTAAGCTGAGGCTGAGTTGACATGATGACATTTAGGGAACAATCATAGAGGCACACTCTTGCCATGATAGGCTGAGTGGCCTGGAGGTGGCCCCCGAGTGCCTGAGAGCCCCAGACCATGTCAGCGGTCTTCCAACTCAGTATAGCAGGGCTGACGTGAATGTGGCTGCAGCAGCTCAGGAAAGGGGTGGTGAGCACTGCCTGGGCTCACTAAGCTGCTAAGAGCATCCTTGACGACAGAGGGACCAGCGACTCTGCTGCACACCTGACTGCTTCCCATTCCCTCCGCCACATGGCATTCTTAAAGGCTGGGGGCTGAGGAACCCTCTGACACTGATAAAGACAATGCGTTCTTGGGCAATCCAGTGGTTAAGACTTTGCCTTTCAATGCAGGGGGTGCAGGTTCAATATCTGGTCAGGGAGCCAAGATCCCACATGACTTGTGGCCAAAACACCAAAAACATAAAACAGAAGCAATGTTGTAACAAATTCAACAAAGACTTTAAAAATTGTCCTAATTAAAAAAAAAAAATCTTAAAAATATAATGGATTCCTCCCTTCCCAGGGAAAATGCTCATAAACCCACATGTGGTCTCAAGGGTTCACAGGCCCTGACATCCTCAGATGGGCTCCCACTAGGACCCATAGATACTGGGTTAAGTAAGAATCTGGCCTACAAATTACTGTGAGATTCAGCAATTCCACTTCTGGGTATATATGCCAAAGAACTGACAGGAGGGATACAAAGAGATATTTGTACACCTGTGTTAACTGCAGTATTATTTACAATAGCCAAAAGGTGAAGCCATCCCAGTGTCCATCAATGGATGGATGTATAAACAAACTGTGGTCTATTCATTCAACAAAATATTGTGTGTGTGTGTGTTCAGTCCCTCAGTGGTGTCCGACTCTTTGCAACACTATAAACTATAGCCCACCAGGCTCCTCTGTCCATGAGATTATTCTGGAAAGAATACTAGAGTGGGCTGCCATGCCCTTATCTAGGAGATCTCCCCGACCCAAGAGTCAAACCTGCATCTCCTGAGGCTCCTGCATTGGCAGGCATATTCTTTGATCACTGATCTACTGAGCCTCCCACAACGGAATATTATTCACCCTTAAAAAGGAAGGAAATTGTGATACAGGGTATAACATGGATGAACCCCGATGACATTATGCTAAGTGAAATAAGTCAATACAAAAGGATAGATACTGTATGATCCACTTAGATGAGGTACCTGGTCAAGTTTATAGAATCAGAGAGCAGAAGGGAGCTTGGTGGGAACTGAGGGGAGGGAGAATGGGGAGTCATTGGCTAATAGTCCAGAGATGCAGTTCTGCAAGCTGAAAAAAGAAGCTGCTGCTGCTAAGTCACTTCGGTCGTGTCCGACTCTGTGCGACCCCATAGACAGCAGCCCATCAGGCTCCCCCGTCCCTGGGATTCTCCAGGCAAGAACACTGGAGTGGGTTGCCATTTCCTTCTCCAATGCATGAAAGTGAAAAGTGAAAGGGAAGTCACTCAGTCGTGTCCGACTCTTAGCGACCCCATGGATTGCAGCCTACCAGGCTCCTCCGTCCATGGGATTTTCCAGGCAAGCACACTGGAATGGGGTGCCATTGCCTTCTCCAAAAAAGAAGCTAGATGGTACCAATTACACTCTATATCCTCACTGACTCACAGGAGACTCCCTTTGGGGCACAGACCACTGAGTTTCTTATATTCATTCAGAGTATGAGGACCAGAGTCATCTGGGGCCCAAAGTGCACAGACATGGACACTGCAGGAACTGGGAGGGCAGCAGGGAAGTCAGATCTCCTGGAAGGGCTGCCTGCTCTGACATGAGACCAGGGGAAGACAGTGCAGTTGGAGAGCTCAAACAGTCAGAGGGCATGACCCACACAGGAACAGCTGTAAAACAGCTAACTCACCAGGAGGAGCAGATGACTCTCCATAGCCTTTCATGTCCACGGCTAGGACCCGGAAACCCACCTGGGCCAGAGCAGGGATCTAGAGCACAAACATTTCAGAACCCCTCCGGTGTGGTCTCATCAGTATTTTTTGGACACTCCCTCTTTGCTTCTTATAAATGGCTTGGTTCTAAGTGCCACATGATGCTACCTGGAATCCTTGCCATGGGGTTGGAAACTCTCTGGGATGGGGCTGCCATGGATGGTGGTAGGGTTTGTATACTGCACCTACTGCGACACCAGAGAGAGTAGCTTTTCTAGCAACGACCTTGCAGATTTTTATAATCTCTACAGAAACTTCCCAGCAGGTGGCATAAAGCATCTTGAGGAAGTTGACCTTTATGTAATCTGCAAAGAGACTATAGGGACTAGCACAGCTCTGAGCTCTGAAGCCATCTCTGACCCCAATATTTCAGAGATATCATGGTCATCCTTGGGAGACGATGCTCCACAGCAAGGTGTCAGCTTCTTAACGATATCCAAGGCTGGGTCACACCATCTAGATGCTTCCCTCCCCTCACCTGACTGGGGTGTTTCTCCCAGTTTCTCTTACCTGATACCTCCAAGAGAACCAACTCTCAGGAAATCCATGGCAGAGGCACACGACAGGGCCGGAGCCCAGCTCCACAAAATGCAGACGCACCCCAGGCTGTAGAAGAGAGAGGGGAACAGGGAGTGATCACAGCCTGCAGGCCAGAGGGAACCAACACCTCTTCCCCAGACCACACAGCCATTTCAGTATGCTGCCAGATCACTTGCAGCTGGCCTGGCTTTCTCAGCAAAACCCCCCAATGTTAGAAGAAAATGTCTGAGAAGAGACAAATGGCCAAACTGTGCAACAGAAATAGGCAGTTTCACTGGAACAAGAAAAGCATGAAAAGAAGATCATAATGTCAATCCCAAAGAAAGGAAATGCCAAAGAATACTCCAACTATTGCACAATTGCACTCATCCACACGCTAGTAAAGTAATGTTCAAACCTCTCCAACCCAAGCTTCAGGAATACGTGAACCGTGAACTTCCAGATGTGCAAGCTGGTTTTAGAAAAGGCAGAGGAACCAGAGATCAAATTGCCAACATCTGCTGGATCATGGAAAAAGCAAGAGAGTTCCAGAAAAACATCTATTTCTGCTTTATTGACTATGCCAAAGCCTTTGACTGTGAGGATCACAATAAACTGTGGAAAATTCTGAAAGAGATGGGAATACCAGACCACCTGACCTGCCTCTTGAGAAACCTGTCAAGAAGCAACAGTTAGAAGTGGTCATGGAACAACAGACGGTTCCAAATAGGAAAAGAAGTACGTCAAGGTTGTATGTTGCCACCATGCTTATTTAACTTATATGCAGAGTACATCATAAGAAACGCTGGGCTAGATGAAGCACAAGCTGGAATCCAGATTGCCAGGAGAAATATCAATAACCTCAGATATGCAGATAACACCACCTTTATGGCAGAAAGTGAAGAAGAACTAAAGAGCCTCTTGATGAAAGTGAGACAGGAGAGTGAAAAAGTTGGCTTAAAGCTCAACATTCAGAAAACTAACATCATGGCATCTGGTCCCATCACTTCATGGCAAATAGGTGGGGAAACAGTGGAAACAGTGTCAGACTTTATTTTTCTAGGCTCCAAAATCACTGCAGATGGTGATTGCAGCCATGAAATTAAAAGACACTTAACTCCTTGGAAGGAAAGTTATGGCCAACTTAAATAGTATATTAAAAAGCAGAGACATTACTTTGCCAACAAAGGTCCATCTAGTCAAGGCAATGATTTTTCCAGTGGTCATATATGGATGTGAGGAAAGCTGAGGGCTGAAGAATTGATGCTTTTGAACTGTGGTGTTGGAAAAGACTCTTGCGAGTTCCTTGGACTGCTAGGAGATCCACCCAGTCCATCCTAAAGGAGGTCCGTCCTGGGTGTTCATTGGAAGGACTGATGTTGAAGTTGAAACTCCAATACTTTGGCTACCTGATGTGAAGAGCTGACTCATTTGAAAAGACCCTGATGCTGGGAAAGTTTGAGGGCAGGAGGAGAAGGGGACAACAGAGGATGAGATGGTTGGATGGCATCACTGACTCAATGGACATGAGTTTGGGTAGGCTCCAGGAGTTGGTGATGGACAGGGAGGCCTGGCCTGTGGTGGTTAATGGGGTCGCAAAGAGTTGGACATGACTGAGTGACTGAACTGAGTTGAATTGAAGTGAACGTCGGAAAACAAACTGACTTTGCCTTCCACCCTAAAAGGCCCTCATATCCTGTCAGGGTTTATGGTACCATATGTATTGCATATTTTAAACTAGGGGCTGGGGCTTTCCTGGTGGTCTAGTGCTTAACAATCTTACTTGCAATGCAAGGGACACCAGCTCCATCCGAGGTTGGGAGGATCCCACATGCCATGGGGCAACTAAACCTGTGTACCACAACTATTGAGCCTGCACTCTGGAGCCCAAGAGCTGCAATTACTGAAGGCCATGCACCCTAGAGCCCATACTCTGCAGCAAGAGAAGCCATGGCAACAAGAAGCCTGAGCACCACAACTACAGAGTAGCCCCCTGCTTGCTGCAACTAAAGAAAGCCCTTGAACAGCAACAAACACCCAGCATAAACAAAAATAAAATCAATTAATTAATTAAAAATAAAGTAAACTGGGGGCTGCTCTTGTGCAGGGCATAATATTCACATGAAGGTGCAGAACACCATGATTGTTCCGTTAAAAGCTGTTTGTCTCTTGAATATGAATTTTTCCCCCAGCTCTGCTATAGTTCTGGTCTTTTGTGGACTACACAGGTGTGCCTAAGACTGCTAGGGCTGAAAATCCACCTTCTCTACTCCTTGGCTTCTGCTGACATTTTCCAGGCCTCTCCCAACCTCGTTGCAGTGGGTGTGGCCATGTGACTTAGCCAGTGCTGCCTGAGTGCAAGAGCCCTGAGTTCCATCTGGGCCATAAACCTCTAACACCTGGTTCTCCCTCGCTTTTCCTATCTGTACCTGAATGGACTGTGAGGAAGGAAGAACCTGCAGAAAGAAGAAGCCTGGGTGCTTGAATGACTGTGAGGAGAGAACCCATTCCCAAACCACACCGGATTGCGCTGCCAGACAGAAACAAACTTGGGAATCAAGCCACTGAAAGTGTGGGGCTATTTATTACAGCACCGAGCCTACCCTGACCATTACAGCAGGGTCTAAGCAAAAGAGCTAAAGCAATATATAGTCAAAGCACTCTATTTTCCCCTCAAAATACATATCTTTAAATTTCTAATGGAAATAAATGAAAAAAAAAAAAAAAAAAGCTCCATCTTATGGAAATCTACTTGGAATGACTCTATTTCACTGCATCTCATACAACTCCAAGTGGGCATTCCAAACTGGAAGTTTCACTCATAATTCCCAATGAGCTATTTTGCTCAATAAAACATCAGGCTGATGTTTCACAAACTATTTCATGGACAATAGTTTTTTTTTTTTTTTTAAATGAGAATATGTTCTATAGTCTTTCCTTCAATACTTGGCAAAGAAAGGTTATTGAACTTTCTTGTTTAGGCAACAGTTAATATGCTCTAATTTGTAAAACTTGAATTTTATATGTAAAATTGTTATTTAGTCGCTAAGTCATGTCTGACTCTTTGGCGACCCCATGGACTGTAGCTCACCAGGCTCCTCTGTCTGCGATTTTCACGGGCAAGAATACTGGAGTGGGTTGCCATTTCCTTTTCCAGGAATTGAACTTTAAATTCTATACTCCTTTATATTGAAAAATATTACAGTGCTGTTGTCCAGTCAAACGATCCTAACCGCCCTCTGTTCTTAATGGATCTTAACTAAAAGGTTTGTTCTTTCAGCTGAGTAGCTCAGCAAACACGTGCACTTTCCCATCCTTTGAACAACTTGTTAACACAACTGTCATTAAGCCAGAAGTCAGAGATCTATTATTAGCCCACTTTGAGTTTCATTGGCATCAAGGCAATAGTACCCTCAGAGCCTAGGATCCCCAGAGGCCACTACCCCAGTCCTTAAGTTTGGGGTGAGGCCAGAGGAGGTGGTTAGGCAGCTCTGAATCACACTCCTTCAAGGTCAAATAGGAATCTATTGAAACTGGCTGGATATGCAAACATCAAGAGGATTGTGAGAACAAACACTGTCCACTGGGTTGGAGATGCAGGGTCACAGCCCAGACCCAAGCCCCAGGCAAGGAGGCCCTCATGCTGATTCAGCATTAGAGATGAGGTCTGGAGGGAGCTTATGAAACCTTCACCACTCCAGGAGTACCCAGGACCGCACTCGCTGATGCTCACCAGAAATGCCCTTTCTCACTGTTCAAATCCCACTCATTCTCTGATGCTTGCTTCGCCACTGAGCCTTATCCCCAGCAATTACTTTATAGCCACTTTCTCCATCCGCATAGCACCATTCTGAGTACCTGAGTCACTGCCAGTAGGGCCATATCCTGTGATGTCACCGTGGGAAATATTTTCCTGGCAGACTGCAGACCGCACAAGTCTTGAGGTCATGGAAGACCTCCATTCATCTAGGTTGTTTCTTGAGGTGCCAAGCAAACAGCAATGCTCCCTGAATATCCCTGTGGCTCTCCTCCAGGGCATCAGGCACCCCCCCCCACACACACACCCAGGTCCCAGACCCGCACAGCTCAGGACACCTTCTCTCTTTGTCCTCAGTTCTCTTCTTTGTGGAGCATGAGGCACAACGCCCCATGATCAACACAGGATATTTTGGTTAGTCCTTACAAGAACGCCAAGCCCAGGTATTAGCACCGTTGCATCACATAGCTGTGTATTCTGAGGTTCAGGACATTAAGAAATGTACACATATGTGTACATTTAGAAAGTGCCAAAGCAGGATTCTAACCGGTTCTTTCTGGTTCCAAAGCAACTGTTGGATTTTTTTTTTGTTGTGTGTCAGCTAACCCATAGCTATACTTGCTTTCTTAGTTAAGTGGTAACAGTGCCAAATGAAGAAAGATTCCAAAATGAACCCAAGTAGATGTCCCAAAGCCCTGTCCTGTATGCCGACTGGGTCGGAAGTCAGGGCCCCTCTGCACATGGCCTTGGTCTTGCCGTAGCCCTGATCCCTGGGATTAAAACTGGCCGTCTCCCTCTTTTTCTTTTCCCTGCAGTTTCCCCAGGACAGGTCTGGTGCCTCCCTGCACCCTTCATATCTGGCTCATGCCTGACACAAAGGAAGGCCCCAATCACACCCGCCAGATGAAATAAGAAATTAAGTGCCAGACACACAGGATGTGCAGGCCAAGCAAGGCCCCCACATGGCCTGTTGTTTGGTGGGAGTCTGATCACACTGGCCCACATCTGTTGTCAAGTTTTGAGGAATGATGCTTTTGTTGTGTTGTTGTTTAGTTGCTAAGTCATGTCCAATCTTTTTTGACCCCATGGACTATATAGCCCACCATGCTCTTCTGTCCTTGGGATTCCCCAGGCAAGAATACTGGAGTGCATTGCCATTTCCTTCTCCAGGGGATCTTCCTGATCCAGGAATCGAATCCATATCTCCTGTATTGGCAGGTGGGTTCTTTATCACTGAGCCACCAGGGAAGGTGGATGCTTGTGGGAAAGGCCTTTTCCCTATAAATGGTGGGTGTGCAGCTCCCCGGGAGATTTCACAAATGTACATGGGCTGGTTGGAGAGGACTCGGCTGACAGCGAGAGTGCATGGACTCACCTTTATGGGCACGTATCCATGGGTCACGGTGCTTGGATCACATGAGATGGGCTGGGGGACTGCGGTTTGGAGAAGCTGAAAGTAAGAGACACACAGTAAGGGAGATGGCTCTGCTTCTGTCCAGAAGACCTCTGAGTTCACAAAGTATTGCAAGACAGCCCCAAGTTGTGCCATGGCCTCCTGAGCCGATGAGGTGACTGACCTACTGGCCCCCTCTCCCCTTGGGTCATAGCCAGGCTTCACTCCCTCCATTTCCCCTTGGGTCAGTGGAGTCTGGTAACTGAGTTCTGGCCAATGGGTAGCAGACAAAAGAGTATGGCCCATGCAACTAGAGGTGATCATACCGAGAGAAGCAACTCAGAAAGAGAAAGACAAATACCATACTGACACTTACAGGTAGACTCTAAAATACTCACAAATGAACCTATCTGTGAAAGAGAAACAGACTCAGACAATAAACAACAAGGCCCTACTATATAGCACAGGGAACTATATTCAATGCTGTTGTGTAGTCGCTAAGCTGTGTCTGACTCTTTTGCGATCTCATGGACTGTAACCCACTAGGCTCTTCTGTCCATGGGACTTCCCAGGCAAGGCTACTGGAGTGGGTTGCCATTTCCTTCTCCAGGGGATCTTCCCAGACCAGGAATCGAACCTGCATCACCTGGATTGCAAGAGGATTCTTTACCGCTGAGCCACCAGGGAAGCTCATGGAAAAGATTTTTAAAATGCATGAAAAATAAAAGAAGAAGAGAGTGGTCTGACTACCAGACCTGTGAAAATCCACATGCGAATAATGGAGGAAGTAGACTGTGAAACTGACCTCCTTTTAAAAATGGAAGAGTCTGCCTGGGAATCTGTAGAGGGTGAGACTGGTGGGTCTCCACCAATGCAGTGTTCAGAAAGGACCCAGGGTGAGGTGGCAGGGATGGGCAGTTGGGTGTTTCTGACAGTGATGAGGGAGTCAAGATAGCCCCTAGGGCCAGTGTACCCTGGAGTCCTTTTTCTAATGTGTCCCCAACTTCCCAGGTCACACACTAGGGGATGTCTCCCTGATTCCAGGGGTGGGGAAGGTGGGGGTTTCCTACAAACACATGGTTCTCCCATGTTTTTGTTCAGCTTATAAAGCCCACTCATGACTGATTCCCATAGACTTTCTGACAGATAAGAGGCACTTCCCTCTTTAAAAAGGAGTGATTAGCATTTTTCCTTACACCTTCCCCATGCCTCTTAGGAGGACAAGTGGGACATAGCTTACTTTCCCTATTACAACAAGGCCGGTGTGTGTGGCTCAGATGTGATGAGGGGATAAATCTTGTAAGTGGGAGCAGCAAGTGGCCACTCTAATCCCAGGTTTGGTGCTTCCTTTTCTGCTGCACAAGGCTTCTGGGCTTGCGGAAAGACAAATCAAGCTTGGGAGAGATGCTCTAACGTTCTGAAGTCATTGTGCTGTGTGTGCTATGCTAAGTTGCTTCAATTGTCTCTGACTCTGCGATACTATGAACTGTAGCCCATCAGCCTCCTCCGAGTCCATGGGATTCTCCAGGCAAGAAAACTGGAGTGGGTTGCCATTTCCTTCTCCAAGGGATATTCTAGACTCAGGGATGGACCTGAGTCTCCTGCATTGGCAGGCAGGTTCTTTACTACTGAGCCACTTATGCTAATGCTAATGCTAAGTCGCTTCAGTCGTGTCCGACTCTGTGCGACCCCATCCCTGGGATTCTCCAGGCAAGAATACTGGAGTGGGTTGCCATTTCCTTCTCCAATGCATGAAAGAGAAAAGTGAAAGTGAAGTTGCTCAGTCATGTCCGACTCTTAGCGACCCCATGGACTGCTGCCCATCAGGCTCCTCTGTCCATGGATTTTCCAGGCAAGATTACTGGAGTGGGGTGCCAAACTTCCCCCAAAAGACCCCTCACTGCACCACTGTGGTCTGGCTTTGTTTTCACCACATGCTTTGTGCAAAGGAGGCACCACTATTATTGAAGATCTACAATGACTATGTAAGAGATTAGAAAATATATTAATATATCTCAGTCTATGCCTGACACAGAACTCATGAAGCTCATGTAAATTCTTAAGCAGTAACAGTGCTCATTGAAAAAGCTAGAGAGTTCCAGAAAAACATCTATTTCTGCTTTATTGACTATGCCAAAGCCTCTGTCTCTGTGGATCACAATAAATTGGAAAATTCTGAAAGAGATAGGAATACCAGACTACCTGACCTGCCTCTTGAGAGATCTGTATGCAGGTCAGGAGGCAACAGTTAGAACTGCACATGGAACAACAGACTGGTTTCAAATAGTAAAAGAAGTATGTCAAGACTGTATATTGTCACCATGCTTATTTAATTTATATGCAGAGTATATCATGAGAAATGCTGGGCTGGAAGAAGCACAAGCTGGAATCAAGATTGCCGGGACAAATATCAATAACCTCAGATATGCAGATGACACCACCCTTATAGCAGAAAGTGAAGAGGACCTAAAAGCCTCTTGATGAAAGTGAAAGAGGAGAGTGAAAAAGTTGGCTTAAAGCTCAACATTCAGAAAACGAAGATCATGGCATCCGGTCCTATCATTTCATGGCAAATAGATGGTGCCGGGGTCTAGCCCTGGTGGATCCAGGGAATTCGAAGGGGAGACGGCGTCAGTGGGGGTCAGGAAATGATTAATTAGGCATTAATTAAAGATATAAAGAGTAATAAAAATGAGGATAGCTCAGTGAGGAAATTCAGTGAAGAAAAGCGGATGAAATAAGGATAGCTCAGTGAGAATATTTTGTGGAGAGAGGAGGCTGAATAATTCAGCCAGAAGGTGAGAGAAAGAAGGACATGGGGAGACCAAGCTTTGGTGAACAAGGCCCCACACTTTATTTTTCAAAGTAGTTTTTATACCTTAAGTTATGCATAGAGGATAATGGGGGAAGGGGTAGTCATGTAGTAAGCCAGGCTTTCTTCCTGCAAACTTATCATATGCAAAGTTTAGGTGATTTGCATCATCTTCTGGCCCGGAGGCCTGTTAACATTTTAAGATCCTTTCTTCCGAAAACTTATTTTTCTCTAAAGGTGATTAGTCAGGCGCCACCCTCCAAAGGCATTGGAGTTGCATTTCTATGGGGCAAAGGTGTGGTGGATTATAACAAGAGAAAGAATTAACTCAAGGGTCCAAGGTTACAAATATTAAAGCTACTACTTACATTTCTATAAACCAATTATATCAATCAATACACTGCCAAGGACACAATAGGTAAGGGACATGGGGAAGGCAATGGCACCCCACCCCAGTACTCTTGCCTGGAAAATCCCATGGACGGAGGATCCTGGTGGGCTCCAGTCCATGGGGTCGCTGAGAGTCGGACACGACTGAGCGACTTCACTTTCACTTTTCACTTTCATGCATTGGAGAAGGAAATGGCAACCCACTCCAGTGTTCTTGCCTGGAGAATCCCAGGGATGGGGGAGCCTGGTGAGCTTCCATCTATGGGGTCGCACAGAGTCAGACATGACTGAAGCGACTTAGCAGCATGGAGACTTAGCAGCAAACATTGGCCCAACAAGTGAAAAACCCTTCACCAATACAATTTCTAATCAATCTTTTAACTGCTCAAAGGAATCTGTACTTAGACAGTTTAGAACATCTCATGCCTCTCACAGTTGGGAGGCTCTGAGCAATCACATGTGGCTGGAAAAACCTATTCAGGCATACTAGAGGACTTCCAAAGGAGTTTGTAGGTAGAAACACTGTCACACCCAGGAATTATTAACTGGAGCTGTAAGTTAACTCTTTTCTCAGAGAAAAGTAGTGGGGGACAGCCCCCTGTAAAGTCAGAGGTGTAGGTGTGTTCACAAAGCAGAAAGTAGGCAGACTCTGGTTTTGGGGGTAGATGCTTGAGAATTTCAAGGGGAGCTCCTGAGGCTCGATCCCGCATTTGCGTATGCCGAGCCTCCTTCCTCATGACCTTTGTCATGGGTGGAGCGCTGATCCAAGCCGGCTCCCGACAAGATGGGGAAACAATGGAAATAGTGGCAGACTTCATTTTCTTGGGCTCCAAAACCACTGAAGATGAAGACTGCGGCAAAATAAAAAGACACTTACTCTTTGGAAGGAAAGTTATAACCAACCTAGATAGAATATTAAAAAGCAGAGACATTACTTTGCCAACAAAGGTCCCTCTAGTCAAGGTTATGGTTTTTCCAGTGGTCATGTATGGATGTGAGAGTTGGACTATAAAGAAAGCTGAGTGCTGAAGAATTGATGCTTTTGAACTGTGGTGTTGGAGAAGACTCTTGAGAGTCCCTTGGACTGCAAGGAAATCCAACCAGTCCATCCTAAAGGAAACCAGTCCTGAATATTCATTGGAAGGACTGATGTTGAAGCTGAAACTCCAATACTTTGGCCACCTGATGCGAAGAACTGACTCACTGGAAAAGACCCTAATGCTGGGAAAGATTGAGGGCAGGAGAAGAAGGGGATGACAGAGGATGAGATGGTTGGATGGCATCACTGACTCAATGAACATGAGTTTGAGTAAACTCTGGGAGTTGGTGATGGACAGGGAGGCCTGGCATGCTACAGTCCATGACATCACAAAGAGTCGGACACGACTGAGTGACTGAACTGGACTGAACTGAAGAGTGCTCAGAGCATCTTTTGTCCTAATGAGGTGACTCTGGGTGGGTTCCTGGGTTGGGGGCTCGTCACCAGAAAGACAAAGCCAGGATTAGAAGCTTGGGGTTTTTAGTCACCTCCCCCTCCCCCACAACGTCTGGAAGGGGAGGGAGGGAAGAAGGGCTGGAAGTGGAGTTAATAATTGATTGCACCTACATGAGGAAGTCTCCATGAACATCCACCCAGCTCCAGGAGCACGGAGTTCAGAGACCTTCTAGGCTGGTGAAATCCACACTGAAAGGGTAACATGCCACAACTCCAGGGAGACAGAGGCTCCTGTGCTTGGGCCCCTCCCAGATCTTGCCCTGTGCCTCCCTTCATCTGGCTGTTCATCTGTGTCCTTTTTAAATTCTTTTATGAACTGGTTAGGGTTAGGGCTCTCCAGGGGATCTTCCCAACCCAGGGATTAGACCTGGGCCTCCTGCATTGCAGGCAGATTCTTCCCCGACTGAGCCACCAGGAAAGCCCGAATAACACTTTATAAATGGGTAAACAAAAGTGCTCCCCTGAGTTCTGTGAGCCACTGTAACAAGTTAATAGTTATGGGGGTGGGGGTGGGGTGGGGGTTCTGAGACCCTCCAATTTATAGCCATTCAGTTGGAAGCACAGGTGACAACTTGAATGTAGGGTTGGCATCTGAAGTCGAGAGGTCAGTCTTGTCAGACTGAGCCCTTAACCTGTGAGCTCTGACACCCTCTCCATGTAGATGGTGTCAGAACTAAGTTAAACTGAAGGCCACCGGCTCGAGTGGCAGAGTGTCAGGGAATGTTCAACAGTAGGATTCCCGCGTGCTGTTTCCTATCTCTCTTGAACCCTCTGTTCCTTATCAGTTCCTGATAGGCGCAAGAGGAATGGCAAGACACTCCCAGGACTGAGGTCAAAGAGATGGGATTCTTGCATAGGATTTCCTTCATTAGCTTTTCCATATGGTGAAAGGGATTATCTATGACCCTCTTTTGAGATGGATTGCCTTTTGGCCTCATGGCCTCTACTGCTCTTTGTTTCCTTGGTAACTCCTGGTAAAGCCTGGTCTTTTGATCTTTATCTGAAGAAGCTATCTTGTAAAATGGTATATATAGTCACACAGAATTCAATAAAGCACCCTTGTTCCATCCGACTTGGGTCCCTGTGCCCTTCCTTCTCTCTCTCTTTCTGTCTTATTCCCTGGAGTGTGAAGGCCAGCTGCATAACCCGGGGAATATTACCCTCTTTCCTTCTTTCAATTTCTTATCGTCGACTCTGGACCACCAGGTTCTGATCCACTGAAGGACCCCAACAAGTGGCGCCCAGAACAGGGGCCTGGTATATGTGGTACTTTAGACGGAGTGACTCAGGGCCCATTGAGGCTGGTAAGCACAAGGACATGGGTCAAACGGCTGGAAAGCCCCCTCACTTTTCTACTTTGCTTCATCATCTATTTAAAGTTCAGGGACTTTCGGTTTTGTGCCAACGAGTAGAGACTTACTTTCAAAACAATAGATGAACATAATCCCTGATGAAGGCAGTTTTGATTTAGAAATTTGGCACTGGGTCAAAGAGAATGTTGAACAAGCCACTAGACGGGGAAAAAATATTCCAACTGATTTCTGGCCCCTGTGGTCTCTCATTAAAGCTGTAATCTGCCATTTCAAGGCAATTCTAGCCCTCCCAATATTCGACAACAGACAGAACGCTTATTACATTAATATGAATTAGATGATGAAATTTTTACAAAAGGCCCAATTAGAACAACATAAAATATTTCAGAATTTTCCTACAAGCCCTGCCCCAGCTGCTCCAAATGCTCCTCCTCTGCCAACAGGCGCGAATCCAAAAGTCTCTCTTTTTCTAGAACGTAATGCTTCTGACGACTCTCCTGAGACACTTTGTGACACCAAAACTGGCAATACTTTTCTAGATAATAATGATAAGTCCTTAGCACGAATTCATATTTGCAAAAAATTGCTACCTACTCACTCTCCTTCGAGACAGAGGCACTCTGATTTGCTGGCTTTGCAATCACAAGTCTCTGAAGCCGATGGTTTTTTCCGCCTTCCCAGTTTTAGGAAATGCAAATGCTCAAAGGCAAATAATACCTCAATATGAAGGTATTAACTTTTCTCACACGCAACAAATGAAAAAGGCTGTAACTATGTATGGCCCACATTCGCCTTTTACTAGAAAAATTCTAAATGCTATGGTGTCTTCTACTGGAACCTTTATTTCCTATGATTGGTGAACTTTAATAAAAGCTCTCCTTAAACCAGGAGAATATCTTCAATGGACAATGTGGTTTTAAGATATAGCCAGAGATCATGCTAACAGAAACACTCGAGCTGGCACTCCCCCAAACCAAATTACTTTTGAAATGTTAACTGGCACTGGACAATTTGACGCTATAGAAGCTCAAATACAATGCCAACCTTTGTCGCATGAATAATTAAAAACAGTGGCTCTTGAAGCTTGGGATAGAATTACTCCTCAAGGGGAACCTACAGGTAGCTACACTAAAATATTACAAGGACCTAATGAAACTTACGCTGATTTTTTAGCTAGATTAGAAACTGCCTTTTCCCATACTGTAATCAGAGAAGAAGCTAAAAGGCAACTAGAGAAATTACTTGCCTATGAAAATGCAAATCAGGGATGTCAAAAGGCTATAGCCCCAATTTGTGAGACAGGGACTATTATTGATTATTTGAAGGCTTGTCGCAATCTAGGATCAGAAACTCAAAAAGTGCAAATGCTAGCTGAAACAATGGCTGCTTGCTTTAAAAAGGGAAATGAGGGATGTTTTACGTGCAGGGATAAGAACTATTTAAAAAGGGATTGCTTTAAGAAAGCTAATAAAAAACCTCCAAATGTCTGCCCCCACAAACCTTCAGTCTTCTACTCAGCCGATCTAGTTTGACTTCTAAAGGAATTAATTAACTGTTCACCCTGGAGTAATCGATTCAGATCATAAAGGAGAAATTCAAATTATGATGTCATCTAAGATTTTATAGCAATTCAAAAGGGGGACAAAATTGTTCAATTACTTTTTTTACCCTGCTGCTGCTGCTGCTAAGTCACTTCATTTCTATTAACTCTGTAAGGAACAGAGCACAGCCGTGACAGGCCTCGAACACCAGGCCTAGGTATTGATATACTTAGGTTTTGCTTTCTTGAAAAAGCCCAGTCCCAGTTCCAGGGAACCGCCCTAGAAAACCCCTCGAAAATACCCGCATGCTTATGCAGATGATTGTGTTTGAGACTTGCTGTTCCCTGCGCGCGCCAAAGCAAACAGCCAATCCCCAGTGAACACCTAATCTGCAAGCAGAAACTTGTAGGGTAACAGTCTTGCCCTATATAAGACATGTAACCCAGAGCTCGGGGCTCTTGTCGAGACTCCACTGCGTTGGATGAGACTTGAGCCCTAGCTTGAGCTAGAAATAAACTCCTTCCTGCTTTTGCAGTACTGTGAGCAACTCACTCTCTCTGTCTGGGGATCAGGAATCTGGGCAAAACATTTGGGGGCTCTTCCGGGATTCCTTAGACTGGAGAGTGACTCCCTCCCGGTAGAAGGTGTTTCTGAAATAAACACTGGTGTAAGTCAGGATAGCCAGCGTAAGACCGGGGCCCAGCAATCGAGCTGGAAGGCAGCTGGCTCTCAGGGAAAGAGAGCTCCGCTCCTGATCCGGAACCTGGTGGGCAGTGGACGCCCTTTGGTAAGGTACCTCTGGGGAAGGAAGGGGAACAGGGGGCCCGAGGGAGCCCCAGTGCTGTGTTTTCGGCCAACGTCTGGTGTTCGTCTGTTCTTTGTGTCTTTGTGTGTGCTGGCATTATTACTGTTCTTGGTGTATTTCTCTTGTCTCCTGTATTTTACTCTGTGACTATGGGTCAAGGAACATCTACCCCGCTGTCCCTCATGACTGACCACTTCTCTGATTTTAGGCTTAGAGCACACAACTTATCCCTGCTGGTGAAGAAAACTAAGTTGGTAACTTTCTGTTCTTCGGAATGGCCCACTTTTAACGTGGGATGGCCCCATGAAGGGACTTTCAGCCTTGCGACCATCCGGGCTGTTAAAGGGAAAATTCTAGCCCCCGACCTCTATGGCCACCCAGACCAGATGCCTTACATCCTGGTTGGGCAGGACATGGTAGAAAATCCACCTTCCTGTTAAAACCTTTTATTCCTCCAGGCTCCCCCGCCCGATTTCACAGGCGTTGGTTGCAGAGACGACATCAGAGGACAAGCTCAGAGGTTGGGAGAGACCGACCCGGCCATTGTTCCAGGAGTCCTCATTGTACCCCAACTTGATCAATTTGGACTCTGAACTTACGCCCCTCCTTATGTGCCTCGGCTGCCATTGCCTCATCAGGTGCCTCAGGTGTCCTCTGGGGGTGTTCGGGGGAACGCAGAATCCATGGCCCCACCCTTGGAGCGGGGTCCGGCCCAAGGAACTCGAGGAAGGACCAGGGGAGCCCTCAGTCCAGCGGACGATAGAGATAACCGAATTCCCGTCATCTACGGTCTGGGCGCTCGGCGTTCGGGCAGGGCTTGCCCGTCCGAATGAGGAACGCACTTCAGGGGCTAATTGACCTCCTGGAATCCATCCTCTTTACCCATAACCCTACTTGGGACCATTGTCAGCAATTGTTACAGGTGCTCTTCACCACGGAGGAGCGAGAACGGATCCTGTCGGAGGCGCGGAAGCATGTTCCGGGGGTAGATGGGAGGCCTACTGCCTAACCCAACCTCACAATAAACTGTGGAAAATTCTGAAAGAGATGGGAATACCAGACCACCTGATCTGCCTCTTGAGAAATTTGTATGCAGGTCAGGAGGCAACAGTTAGAACTGGACATGGAACAACAGACTGGTTCCAAATAGGAAAAGGAGTACATCAAGGCTGTATATTGTCACCCTGCTTATTTAACTTATATGCAGAGTACATCATGAGAAATGCTGGACTGGAAGAAACACAAGCTGGAATCAAGACTGCCAGGAGAAATATCAATAACCTCAGATATGCAGATGATACCACCCTTATGGCAGAAAATGAAGAGGAACTAAAAAGCCTCTTGATGAAAGTGAAAGTGGAGAGTGAAAAGGTTGGCTTAAAGCTCAACATTCAGAAAACGAAGATCATGGCATCTGGTCCCATCACTACATGGGAAATAGATGGAGAAACAGTGGAAACAGTGTCAGACTTTATTTTTCTGGGCTCCAAAATCACTGCAGATGGTGACTGCAGCCATGAAATTAAAAGACGCTTACTCCTTGGAAGGAAAGTTATGACCAACCTAGATAGCATATTCAAAAGCAGAGACATCACTTTGCCAACAAAGGTTCGCCTAGTCAAGGCTATGGTCTTTCCTGTGGTCATGTATGGTTGTGAGAGCTGGACTGTGAAGAAGGCTGAGCGCTGAAGAATTGATGCTTTTGAACTGTGGTGTTGGAGAAGACTCTTGAGAGTCCCTTGGACTGCAAGGAGATCCAACCGGTCCATTCTGAAGGAGATCAGCCCTGGGATTTCTTTGGAAGGAATGATTCTAAAGCTGAAACTCCAGTATTTTGGTCACCTCATGCGAAGAGTTGACTCATTGGAGAAGACTCTGATGCTGGGAGGGATTGGGGGCAGGAGGAGAAGGGGACGACAGAGGATGAGATGGCTGGATGGCATCACTGACTCGATGAATGTGAGTCTGAGTGACCTCCGAGAACTGGTGATGGATAGGGAGGCCTGGCGTGCTGCGATTCATGGGGTTGTGAAGAGTCGGACATGACTGAGAGACTGATCTGATCTGATCCCCTTGATGCGACCCCAGTGGGACTTTGAGCACGCCAAAGATAGGGAGCGTCTCCAACTGTACCGCCAGACTCTAATGGCTGGCCTCTGGGCCGCCACCCGAAGGCCCACCAATTTGGCTAAGGTAAATCTGGTTAGACAGGAGCTGACTGAAAGCCTGGCAGCCTTTTTAGAGCAGCTAATGGAGACATTTAGGCAATACACCCCAGTGGACCCTCAGGCAGATGAGTCACGGGCGGCAGTTATACTAGCTTTTGTAAACCAAGCAGCCCCAGACATCAGAAGGAAACTACAAAAGATTGATAGGCTGGGAGATCAGACCATACAAGAGTTAGTAAGGGCGGCAGAAAAAGTGTACAACAACAGGGAAACCCCGGAAGAAAGGGAGGAATGGATCAGGCGAGAGGAAAGGGAATGCAGGGCTGAGGAGAACCGTAAGAATCAGAAGGAGCTGGCCCGCATTTTCTTCATGGGGACCCAAAGCAACAGGAACAGCCAAGGGAAGAACAAGGAGAGACCGGCACGCCTGCCTCTAGGGAAGGATCAATGTGCATAGTGTAAGGAAAAAGGACTAGCTGGGTTCAGGGTGCAACCGGGACAAGACAATATGGCTGGACCACGAAGGGTCAGGTGGACTTGGGGGCCCAGCGAGTGTCCCATTCCTTCTTGGTAATACCAGAATGCTCTGCACCCTTGTTCGGGAGGGACCTCCTGTCTAAGGTGAATGCTCAGATCCATTTTGCCCGGGGAGGAATTTCAGTCACTGATGGGAGTGGCCACCCCATCCATGTCCTGTCTATTGCCCTAAAGGATGAATACCGACTGTATCTGCCAAAACCCAACCCTAGCATTGCTCCGGAGATGCTACCTTGGGTTCAGAGATACCCGCTGGCTTGGGCGAAAATGGCTGGGGTTGGGCTGGCCAAAGGAAGGCCCCCGATCATTGTGCAATTGAAAGCCAACGCAATATCTGTAAGGGTGAAACAATACCCCATGAGTCAAGAGGCCCGGCAAGGAATAACTCCACATATAGAGAGACTGTTGGAAGCAGGAATTCTGAGGACGTGTCAGTCCCTGTGGAACACACCCTTGTTACCGGTGAGAAAACCTGGAGGAACGGATTATAGGCCAGTTCAAGACCTCCGTGAAGTCAACAAAGGGGTGAGTGACTGTGGATTTTGGGGTTTGCTGAAAAGGCTAAGCCACTCTATGAAGGGAGTAAGGAGGGCAAGGACTGGGCCTGGACTGAGCCAATGCGAAAGGCCTTCCAAGAGCTCCTACAAGCATTACTGGAAGCTCCAGCCCTCACCCTTCCTGACCTCACCAAGCCATTCCAGCTGTTTGTGGATGAAAAACAGGGGGTGGGAAAAGGAGTTTTGACACACCAATGGGGGCCCTGGAGGCGGCTGGTGGCCTACCTCTCTAAGAGGTTGGACCCGGTGGCCGCTGGGTGGCCCCCCTGCCTCCGGATCATCGCGGCGATTGCCCTCCTGGTCCATGATGCCAACATACTGACGTATGGACAGCAGCTTCTAGTCTACACTCCTCAAGCTGTTGAAGGGATTCTCAAGCAGCCACCGGGTAAGTGGATCTCCAATGCCTGCTTGACCCATTATCAGGCCTTATTGCTGGACACCCCCCATGTCCAGTTCAAGACACCCTGCTTCTTGAACCCGGCCACTCTCCTGCCCATCCCTGAGTAACTCGGCCCCATCCACGATTGTGGTGAGATCCTGGCGGATGTGACAGCCCTGAGAAAGGACCTTAGAGACATGCCCCTGAGAGATAGTGAACTAGTGTGGTTCACTGACGGTAGCAGCTTTGTCAGAGACGGCCAGAGAAAGGCTGGGGCAGCGATTATTGATGACACTGGACAGGTCGTATGGGCTGAAGCCCTATCCCCGGGCACATCCGCACAGAAGGTGGAACTGGTGGCCCTAATGCAGGCACTGGAGAGGGCAGAACAAAAAAGGGTGACCATCTACATGGACAGCCGATATGCATACATAACAGTGCATAGCCAGGGTCCCATCTACCAGGAGCGGGATTTCTGACAGCAGAAGGGAAAGAAGTCAAGAACTTGTCGGAGATACGCAGCCTCCTTGCGAGGTCCATCGGCCTCCAGCTGTGGCCATAGTACACATTCCAGGGCACCAGAGGGGAGATAGCTTGGAGGCCCGAGGAAATAGAGTGGCCGATGCGGCTGCTCAGGAGGCCGCCTTAAAGAAACCCCCAGTCTGCACCATGGTTGTAGGACTACCGCCCCCGGGGATGAGAACTCTGCCCCTGACACCCCAATATTCCCCTGCGGACTTGGACTGGATTCAAGGGAAAACTGGACACCAAGCCCACAAGGATGGGTGGTACCGGGACCAAGAAGACAACTTGCTGCTTCCGGCTGAACTGGGTCGGCATCTCTGCTAACATCTACACCGAACTACCCATTTGGGTGAAAGAAAGATTCAAGTCCTCCTACAGGCAGCGCGTTTGAGGTTTCCCCGACAAAAGGTGGTTGTCCAAGATCTTGTCCGCTCCTGTAAGGCGTGCCAAATGATGAGACTAGGCAAGGTGAAAGGATAGCACACGGGGCTAAGGTACCGAGGCAACAGAGTGGGACAACACTGGGAAATAGATTTCACCGAGGTAAGACCTGGCAAGTATGGGTATCGTTATTTGTTAGTAATGGTAGATACCTTTTCGGGGTGGGTAGAGGCATACCCGATTAAAAGAGAGACTGCAAAAATAGTGGTGAAGAAGCTCCTGGAAGAGATAGTGCCTGGGTTTGGGCTGCCGGCTTCTCTTGGTTCAGACAATGGACCTGCCTTTGTGAGCAGAATAATTCAGGGACTGGCCGGGGTATTGGGGGTTGAATATAACCCACAGAGCTCAGGCCAGGTGGAGAGGATGAATTGAACAATTAAAAAGACATTGACAAAATTGGTAATAATAGAGACTGGCAGGGACTGGGTGATCCTCTTTCCCATTGCTCTCTTCCGGGCGCAAAATACTCCCTATAGGCTAAGCTTGATCCCGTTTGAAATTGTTTACAGGACCCCCTCTCCCGTGTACCTGGCCTCTGAGGGGAGGCTGGGTCCCCCTCCGCTCCTCCAAGCATTTCGGGAGGCCATTGTGGCACTAAGCAAGGTACATAAACAGATCTGGGCACTCGTTCAGGACATACATGAACAGAACCAGGGAGACACACACCCACACACAGTGGAGCCAGGAGATTGAGTGTGGGTCAGACGCCACCAGTCGAGGACCCTAGAGCCCAGGTGGAAGGGCCCTTATGTTGTTCTTCTTACCACCCCCACCACCCTAAAGGTCGACAGCATTGGACCTTGAGTGCACTGTAGCCACATACACCTCACCACTCTGGAGGAACGAGACACAGCCCAGCAAGAATGGGAAGTAAAGTCCCATTCGTTGAACCCCCTGAAGCTAAAGATCATTCGACAAGGGGAACAGGGACCTTCGTGGTTCTCACCCTGACGACTGTTCTCCTGAAGCTGGGGACAACACATACCAATCCACACCAGCCGGTCAGAATCACGTGGAAGCTGCAGAATGGATTGACACAGGAACTGCTCAACGCGACCACTGGAACTCACCCCCTAAACACCTGATGGCCAGATATGTACTTTGATCTTGAGGAACTCATTGGGATAACTTGGGTGGCAGGATTCATCTGGTACCGGGGGTTCTGGGCATGCCCAAGTCACTTGAGAAATAATTGGAGGTCCTGTGGGGGGGTGCAACATTTTTTCTGCTACTCCTGGGCTTGTGTGACCTCCAATGATGGGACATGGAAATGGGGAGTGGGAAATCAGGACCTGGTTAGCTTTTCCTTTGCCCCTAGAAACTGAGGAAGATTCCTCAGTATAACTAAAACAGGGGGGGAATGTAAGGACCAGAGCACAGCCATGACAGGCCTCGAACACCAGGCCTAGGTATCGATATACTTAGGTTTTGCTTTCTTGAAAAAGCCCAGCCCCAGTTCCAGGGAACCGCCCTAGAAAACCCTGCAAAAATACCCATACGCTTATGCAGATGGTTGTGTTTGAGATTGGCTGTTCCCCGCGCACGTCAAAGCAAACAGCCAATCCCCAGTGAACACCTAATCTGCAAGCAGAAACTTGTAGGGGACAGGGAGGACCCAAGGAAAATGGCAGAGGAATAAGTTGGGGAGAACACTTTTCTCCTCCACAAATTCATCAAAAGAACATTTAAACGCTGAGTAAATTCCACAAAAAAACTTCTGAATGCCAGCAGAGGACGTCAGGCACCCAGAAAAGCAACCCATTGCCTTCTAAAGGAGGTAGGAAAAAATATAAAAGACAAAAAAAAAGAGACAAAAGAGGGAGGGACAGACCTCTGTCCGGGGAAGGGAGTCTTAAAAAGAGAGAAGTTTCCAAACACCAGGAAACATTCTCACTGCCGAGTCTGTGCCGAGCCTGGGAAGCACAAAGGGCAACATAACAGGGAGGAAAAATAAGTAAACAATTAAAACCCACAGATTATGAGCCCTTCGGTAACTTCCCCAGCGGAGAAGCAGCGCAGACACCTGCATCCGCCATTAGCAAGCGGGGGCTGGGCAGGGAGGTGCAGCGAGGGCTGCATCGCTTAGAGTAAGGATCTGGCCTGAATATCCCAAGCGCTACCTGAGCAAAATAATTTGGGCTAGCAAAGCAGACTGTGGGATATCTACCACACGATAAGCCAGCTCTAACCTAAGACACTGCCAGGCCCACGAACAGGACAAAGGACTGTACAGACATAGCTGGCTGCAGACCGTTCCCCTCCAGTGACAGGCAGCCAGAGCCGGAGGAAGGCAATCGCAGCCTCAGAGAGACATTATCTACAAAACTGTAAGCAGGTGTCTTTGCTAACTAAGACGTCTTGGGGCTCTGGACGGTCAACATCTGCCTGAGAAGGTGCGCCGGTTGTACACCTAGAAAACCGAGTGGCGGGAAGGGGATAAGTTGCAGAAGTTGCGCTTGCTAAACACCTCATCACCTGCACTGCTGGAACCTGCAAAGGGCACAAAACGCAGGACCAACCGAGCCTGGGCCTCTGAGGACTACCCGAGTGCCTGAAGTTGAGCGGCTTAGACCTGGGAGGGGCAAGCAGCCCAGGGCCGGCTGTGGATGGTTCCCGGCGAGGAAACCTAGAGCCTGAGCAGAATGGGCAGGGAGGCTACACGTGCCGTGAGCGGGGGCAGGCCCAGTGTGGCTGAGGCACTGCGAGCACACACCAGTGTTATTTATTTGCAATGTCCCTCCCTCCCCACAGCGCGACTGAACAAGTGAGCCTTAAAAAAAAAAAGGGGTGTCCACCACCACACCCTTTGTATCAGGGTGAAAATCAGACACAGAAGAGAAGCAAACAGAAGAAGCTATAAGAGAGGGAACCGCCGTGGAAGCGACGGGCAATAAACTAAAACCCCATGGTTAGTACCAACTACATAGGAAAGGGCCTGTAGATCTTGAGAAATAAAAGCCGGAAAGAGGAACTAGCCAAAAATGAACTGAACCCACAATACCCACAACAATATCAGAGAAAGTCCTATATATATATATTACAATTTTTACAATCATTCTTTCTTTATTTTTTTTTTAAATTAAAAAAAAATTTTTTTGATCCTCTATCACTCCTTTAATTTTCACTTTCATAACCTATTATGCCCCAACCAGTAACGCTGAAGAAGCTGAAGTTGAACGGTTCTATGAAGACCTACAAGACCTTTTAGAACTAACACCCCCAAAAGATGTCCTTTTCATTATAGGGGACTGGAATGCAAAAGTAGGAAGTCAAGAAACACCTGGAGTAACAGGCAAATTTGGCCTTGGAATACGGAATGAAGCACGGCAAAGACTAATAGAGTTTTGCCAAGAAAATGCACTGGTCATAGCAAATACCCTCTTCCAACAACACAACAGAAGACTCTATACATGGACATCACCAGATGGTCAACACTGAAATCAGATCGATTATATTCTTTGCAGCCAAAGATGGAGAAGCTCTATACAATCAGCAAAAACAAGACCAGGAGCTGACTGTGGCTCGGACCATGAACTCCTTATTGCCAAATTCAGACTGAAATTGAAGAAAGTAGGGAAAACCACTAGACCATTCAGGCATGACCTAAATCAAATCCCTTATGATTATACAGTGGAAGTGAGAAATAGATTTAAGGGCCTAGATCTGATAGATAGAGTGCCTGATGAACTATGGAATGAGGTTCGTGACATTGTACAGGAGACAGGGATCAAGACCATCCCCATGGAAAAGAAATGCAAAAAAGCAAAATGGCTGTCTGAGGAGGCCTTGCAAATAGCTGTGAAAAGAAGAGAACTGAAAAGGAAAGGAGAAAAGGAAAGATATAAACATCTGAATGCAGAGTTCCAAAGAATAGCAAGAAGAGATAAGAAAGCCTTCTTCAGAGATCAATGCAAAGAAATAGAGGAAAACAACAGAATAGGAAAGACTAGGGATCTCTTCCAGAAAATCAGAGATACCAAAGGAACATATCATGCAAAGATGGGCTCGATAAAGGACAGAAATGGTATGGACCTAACGGAAGCAGAAGATATTAAGAAGAGGTGGCAAGAATACACAGAAGAACTGTACAAAAAAGAGCTTCACGACCCAGATAATCATGATGGTGTGATCACTGACCTAGAGCCAGACATCCTGGAATGTGAAGTCAAGTGGGCCTTAGAAAGCATCACTAGGAACCAAGCTAGTGGAGGTGATGAAATTCCAGTTGAACTATTCCAAATCCTGAAAGATGATGCTGTGAAAGTGTTGCACTCAATATGCCAGCAAATTTGGAAAACTCAGCAGTGGCCACAAGATTGGAAAAGGTCAGTTTTCATCCCAATCCCAAAGAAAGGAAATACCAAAGAGTGCTCAAACTACCACACAATTGTACTCATCTCACACGCTAGTAAAATAATGCTCAAAATTCTCCAAGCCAGGCTTCAGCAATATGTGAACCGTGAACTTCCTGATGTTCAAGCTGGTTTTAGAAAAGGCAGAGGAACCAGAGATCAAATTGCCAACATCCACTGGATCATGGAAAAAGCAAGAGAGTTCCAGAAAAACATCTATTTCTGCTTTACTGACTATGCCAAAGCCTTTGACTGTGTAGATCACAATAAACTGTGGAAAATTCTGAAAGAGATGGGAATACCAGATCACCTGATCTGCCTCTTGAGAAATTTGTATGCAGGTCAGGAAGCAACAGTTAGAACTGGTCATGGAACAACAGACTGGTTCCAAATAGGAAAAGGAGTACGTCAAGGCTGTATATTGTCACCGTGTTTATTTAACTTATATGCAGAGTACATCATGAGAAATGCTGGACTGGAAGAAACACAAGCTGGAATGAAGATTGCCGGGAGAAATATCAATAACCTCAGATATGCAGATGACACCACCCTCATGGCAGAAAGTGAAGAGGAACTAAAAAGCCTCTTGATGAAAGTGAAAGTGGAGAGTGAAAAGGTTGGCTTAAAGCTCAACATTCAGAAAACGAAGATCATGGCATCTGGTCCCATCACTACATGGGAAATAGATGGAGAAACAGTGGAAACAGTGTCAGACTTTATTTTTCTGGGCTCCAAAATCACTGCAGATGGTGACCGCAGCCATGAAATTAAAAGACGCTTGCTCCTTGGAAGGAAAGTTATGACCAACCTAGATAGCATATTCAAAAGCAGAGACATTACTTTGCCAACAAAGGTTCGCCTAGTCAAGGCTATGGTCTTTCCTGTGGTCATGTACGGATGTGAGAGTTGGACTGTGAAGAAGGCTGAGTGCCGAAGAATTGACACTTTTGAACTGTGGTGCTGGAGAAGACTCTTGAGAGTCCTTTGGACTGCAAGGAGATCCAACCAGTCCATTCTGAAGGAGATCAGCCCTGGGATTTCTTTGGAAGGAATGATGCTAAAGCTGAAACTCCAGTATTTTGGCCACCTCATGTGAAGAGTTGACTCATTGGAGAAGACTCTGATGCTGGGAGGGATTGGGGGCAGGAGGAGAAGGGGACGACAGAGGATGAAATGGCTGGATGGCATCACTGACTCGATGGATGTGAGTCTGAGTGACCTCCAGGAGTTGGTGATGGACAGGGAGGCCTGGCGTGCTGCAGTTCATGGGGTCGCAAAGAATCGGACATGACTGAGCGACTAATCTGATCTGATCTGATTACTTTGTAAAAAATAAATAACTAAAAGACCCTTTTTAAAAAAAAAACCCCGAAACTTCATATATATATATATATTTTTTAATAACTTTTGTGACTCTTTTTCTTTATTCTTTTCTTTAACATTGTATTTTTGAAATTCCAAACTCTGCTCTAGATTCTCAATTTTAGCTTTTTGGTATTTGTTATCAATTTTGTACCTATTTTTTTAAAATAATTTTTGTGACTTTTTTTCCCACTCTCTTTCTATCTCTTCATCTTTTCTTTAACATTGTATTCCTGAAATTCCAAACTTTATGCTAGATCTTTAATTTATGCTTTCTGGTATTTGTTATCAATTTGTACCTATATCTTCTTTATAATTTTTGTGACTTTGTTTGTTTTTGGTTTTTTTTTCTTTTCTTTTTTTTCCCCCTATCTTTCTTTGTCTTCTTCTTTTCTTTAACATTGTATTTTTGAAATTCCAAACTCTACTCTAGATTTTTAACTTTTGCTTTTTTAAATTTGTTATCAATTTTGTACCTATATTTTCTTTATAACTTTGGCGACTCTTTTTCTTTTTCTTTTTCTTTTTCTCTATTTCTTATTCTTCTTTTCTTTACCATTGCATTTTTGAAACTCCAAACTCTACTCTAGATGTTTAATTTTTGCTTTTAGATATTTGTTACCAATTTTGTACCTTTAAGAATCCAACCTTCAGTACTGACTTTTTACTAGGGAACGAGATTACTGGCTTGACTGCTTTCTCCACCTCCGGGCTCTTCTTTTTCTCCACCAGGTCGCCTGCGTCTCCTCCCTAACCCCTCGCTACTCTACCCAACTCTGTGAATTTCTGTGTGTTCCAAACGAAACAAAACGCTTAGGGAACTGATTACTAACTGGATCTGTCTCTCTCCTTTTCATTCGCTCCTTCTACCCTCCTGGCCACCTCTGTCTCCTTCCTCCGTCTTCTCTTCTCTGTATAACTCCGTGAAACTCTCTGAGCGGTCCAGATGTGGAGTGTACATAAGGAAGTGATTACTGGTTAGCCCACTCTCTCCTCTATTGATTCCACCTCATCTCATTTGGGTCACCTCTAACTCCTTCCTCCCTCTTCTCATCCCCATGTAACGCTGTGATCCTCACTGGGTAACCCTCATGGTGGAGAAACTTTTCATCTTTAACCTAGATGTTTTATCAATGGTGCTGTATAGAAGGAGAAGTTTTGAGACTTGTAAAAATAAGACCAATAACTGGAAGCAGGAGGCTTAAGTTCCAACCCTGACTCTAGGGAACATTAATTGACAGGAGCTCATCAAATGCCTCCATACCTACACTGAAACCAAGCACCACACAAGGGCTAACAAATTCCATGGCAAGACATACCAAGCAAATTCTCCAGCAACACAGGAACACAGCCCTGAGCTCCAATATACAGGCTACCCAAAGTCACCCCAAAACCACAGACATCTCATAACTCATTACTACACACTCCATTGCACTCCAGAGAGGAGAAATCCAGCTCCATCCACCAGAACACCGACACAAGCTTCCCTAACCAAGAAACCTTGACAAGCCACCTGTACAAACCCACACACAGTGAGGAAACGCCACAATAAAGACAACTCCACAAACTGCCAGAATACAGTAAGGACAACCCAAACTCAGCAATTTAAACAAGATGAAGACACAGAAGAATACCCAGCAGGTAAAGGAACAGGATAAACGCCCACCAAACCAAACAAAAGAGGAAGAAATAGCGAATCTACCTGATAAAGAATTCCGAATAATGATAGTGAAATTAATCCAAAATCTGGAAATCAAAATGGAATCACAGATAAATAGCCTGGAGACAAGGATTGAGAAGATGCAAGAAAGGTTTAACAAGGACCTAGAAGAAATAAAAAGGAGTCAATATGTAATGAATAATGCAATAAGTGAGATCAAAAACACTCTGGAGGCAACAAATAGTAGAATAACAGAGGCAGAAGATAGGATTAGTGAATTAGAAGATAGAATGGTAGAAATAAATGAATCAGAGGAGAAAAAAGAAAAACGAATTAAAAGAAATGAGGACAATCTCAGAGACCTCCAGGACAATATTAAACGTTACAATATTCGAATCATAGGAGTCCCAGAAGAAGAAGACAAAAAGAAAGACCATGAGAAAATACTAGAGGAGATAATAGTTGAAAACTTCCCTAAAATGGGGAAGGAAATAACCACTCAAGTTCAAGAAACCCAGAGAGTCCCAAACAGGATAAACCCAAGGCGAAACACTCCAAGACACATATTAATCAGATTAACAAAGATCAAACACAAAGAACAAATATTAAAAGCAGCAAGGGAAAAACAACAAATAACACACAAGGGAATTCCCATAAGGATAACAGCTGATCTTTCAATAGAAACTCTCCAAGCCAGGAGGGAATGGCAAGACATACTTAAAGTGATGAAAGAAAAGAACCTACAGCCCAGATTATTGTACCCAGCAAGGATCTCATTCAAATATGAAGGAGAAATCAAAAGCTTTACAGACAAGCAAAAGCTGAGAGAATTCAGCACCACCAAACCAGCTCTCCAACAAATACTAAAGGACATTCTCTAGACAGGAAACACAAAAAGGGTGTATAAATTCGAACCCAAAACAATAAAGTAAATGGCAATGGGACCACACTTATCAATGCTATGCTATGCTATGCTATGCTAAGTCACTTCAGTCGTGTCCGACTCTGTATGACCACATAGATGGCAGCCCACCAGGCTTCCCCGTCCCTAGAACACTGGAGTGGGTTGCCATTTCCTTCTCCAATGCACGAAAGTGAAAAGAGAAAGTGAAGTCGCTCAGTCATGTCCAACTCTTAGCGACCCCATGGACTGCAGCCTACCAGGCTCCTCTGTCTGTGGGATTCTCCAGGCAAGACTACTGGAGTAGGGTGCCATTGCCTTCTCCATACTTATCAATAATTACCTTAAATGTAAATGGGTTGAATGCCCCAACCAAAAGACAGAGACTGGCCGAATGGATGCAAAAACAAGACCCCTACATATGTTGTCTACAAGAGACCCACCTCAAAACAGGGGACACATACAGACTGAAAGTGAAGGGCTGGAAAAAGATTTTCCATGCAAATAGGGACCAAAAGAAAGCAGGAGTAGCAATACTCATATCAGATAAAATAGACTTTAAAACAAAGGCTGTGAAAGGAGACAAAGAAGGTCACTACATAATGATCAAAGGATCAATCCAAGAAGAAGATATAACAATTATAAATATATATGCACCCAATATAGGAGCACCGCAATATGTAAGACAAATACTAACAAGTATGAAAGGAGAAATTAACAATAACACAATAATAGTGGGAGACTTTAATACCCCACTGACACCAATGGATAGATCAACTAAACAGAAAATTAACAAGGAAACACAAACTTTAAACGATACAATAGACCAGTTAGACCTAATTGATATCTATAGGACACTTCATCCCAAAACAATGAATTTCACCTTTTTCTCAAGCGCACACGGAACCTTCTCCAGGATAGATCACATCCTGGGCCATAAATCTAGCCTTGGTAAATTCAGAAAAATTGAAATCATTCCAAGCATCTTTTCTGACCACAATGCAGTAAGATTAGATCTCAATTAGATCTCAATTCAGCTCAGATCAGATCAAATCAGTCGCTCAGTCGTGTCCGACTCTCTGCGACCCCATGAACCACAGCACGCCAGGCTTCCCTGTCCATCACCAACTCCCGGAGGTCACTCAGACTCACATCCATCGAGTCAGTGATGCCATCCAGCCATCTCATCCTCTGTCGTCCCCTTCTCCTCCTGCCCCCAATTCCTCCCAGCATCTGAGTCTTCTCCAATGAGTCAACTCTTCGCATGAGGTGGCCAAAATACTGGAGTTTCAGCTTTAGCATCATTCCTTCCAAAGAAATCCCAGGGCTGATCTCCTTCAGAATGGACTGGTTGGATCTCCTTGCAGTCCAAGGGACTCTCAAGAGTCTTCTCCAACACCACAGTTCAAAAGCATCAATTCTTCGGCACTCAGCCTTCTTCACAGTCCAGCTCTCACACATGAGACCTGTGGTCCAGGTCTCATACATGACCACAGGAAAGACCATAGCCTTGACTAGGCGAACCTTTGTTGGCAAAGTAATGTCTCTGCTTTTGAATATGCTATCTATGTTGGTCATAACTTTTCTTCATCTCAATTACAGGAGAAAAACTATTAAAAATTCCAACATATGGAGGCTGAACAACACGCTGCTGAATAACGAACAAATCACAGAAGAAATAAAAAAAGAAATAAAAATTTGCATAGAAACAAATGAAAATGAAAACACAACAACCCAAAACCTGTGGGACACTGTAAAAGCAGTCCTAAGGGGAAAGTTCATAGCAATACAGGCATACCTCAAGAAACAAGAAAAAAGTCAAATAAATAACCTAACTCTACAACTAAAGCAACTAGAAAAGGAAGAAATGAAGAACCCCAGGGTTAGTAGAAGGAAAGAAATCTTAAAAATTAGGGCAGAAATAAATGCGAAAGAAACAAAAGAGACCATAGCAAAAATCAACAAAGCCAAAAGCTGGTTCTTTGAAAGGATAAATAAAAGTGACAAACCATTAGCCAGACTCCTCAAGAAGCAAAGGGAGAAAAATCAAATCAATATAATTAGAAATGAAAATGGAGAGATCACAACAGAAAACACAGAAATACAAAGGATCATAAGAGACTACTATCAGCAATTATATGACAATAAAATGGACAACGTGGAAGAAATGGACAAATTCTTAGAAAAGTACTACTTTTGAAAACTGGACCAGGAAGAAGTAGAAAATCTTAACAGACCCATCACAAGCACGGAAATTGAAACTGTAATCAGAAATCTTCCAGCAAACAAAAGCCCAGGTCCAGACGGCTTCATGGCTGAATTCTACCAAAAATTTAGAGAAGAGCTAACACCTATCCTACTCAAACTCTTCCAGAAAATTGCAGAGGAAGGTAAACTTCCAAACTCATTCTATGAGGCCACCATCACCCTAATACCAAAACCTGACAAAGATGCCACACAAAAAGAAAACTACAGGCCAATATCACTGATGAACATAGATGCAAAAATCCTTAACAAAATTCTAGCAATCAGAATCCAACAACACATTAAAAAGATCATACACCATGACCAAGTGGGCTTTATCCCAGGGATGCAAGGATTCTTCAATATCCGCAAATCAATCAACATAATACACCACATTAACAAATTGAAAAATAAAAACCATATGATTATCTCAATAGATGCAGAGAAAGCCTTTGACAAACTTCAACATCCATTTATGATAAAAACTCTCCAGAAAGCAGGAATAGAAGGAACATACCTCAACATAATAAAAGCTATATATGACAAACCCACAGCAAACATTATCCTCAATGGTGAAAAATTGAAAGCATTTCCTCTAAAGTCAGGAACAAGACAAGGGTGCCCACTTTCACCATTACTATTCAACATAGTTTTGGGCACAGCAATCAGAGCAGAAAAAGAAATAAAAGGAATCCAAATTGGAAAAGAAGAAATAAAACTCTCACTGTTTGCAGATGACATGATCTTCTACATAGAAAACCCTAAAGACTCCACCAGAAAATTACTAGAACTAATCAACGAATATAGTAGAGTTGCAGGATATAAAATCAACACATAGAAATCCCTTGCATTCCTGTACACTAATAATGAGAAAATAGAAAGAGAAATTAAGGAAACAATTCCATTCACCATTGCAATGAAAAGAATAAAATACTTAGGAATATATCTCTCTAAAGAAACTAAAGACCTATATATAGAAAACTATAAAACACTGGTGAAAGAAATGAAAGAGGACACTAATAGATGGAGAAATATACCATGTTCATGGATTGGCAGAATCAATATAGTGAAAATGAGTGTACTACCCAAAGCAATTTATAGTTTCAATGCAATCCCCAAGCTACCAACGGTATTCTTCACAGAGCTAGAACAAATAATTTCTCAATTTGTATGGAAATACAAAAAAACCTCGAATAGCCAAAGCTATCTTGAGAAAGGAGAATGGAACTGGAGGAATCAATCTGCCTGACTTCAGGCTCTACTACAAAGCCACAGTCATCAAGACAGGATGGTACTGGCACAAAGACAGAAATACAGATCAATGGAACAAAATAGAAAGCCCATAGATAAATCCATGCACATATGGACAACTTATCTTTGACAAAGGAAGCAAGAATATACAATGGATTAAAGACAATCTCTTTAACAAGTGGTGCTGGGAAAACTGGTCAAACACTTGTAAAAGAATGAAACTAGAGCACTTTCTAATACCATACACAAAAATAAACTCAAAATGGATTAAAGATCTTAAATGTAAGACCAGAAACTATAAAACTCCTAGAGGAGAACATAGGCAAAACACTCTCTGACATACATCACAGCAGGATCCTCTATGACCCACCTCCCAGAATATTGGAAAGAAAAGCAAAAATAAACAAATGGGGCCTAATTAAACTTAAAAAGCTTCTGCACAACAAAGGAAACTATAAGCAAGGTGAAAAGACAGCCTTCAGAATGGGAGAAAATAATAGCAAATGAAGCAACAAACAACTAATCTCAAAAATATACAAGCAACTCCTACAGCTCAATTCCAGAAAAATAAATGACCCAATCAAAAAATGGGCCAAAGAACTAAATAGACATTTCTCCAAAGAAGACATACAGATGACTAACAAACACATGAAACGATGCTCAACATCACTCACTATCGGAGAAATGCAAATCAAAACCACTATAAGGTACCATTTCACGCCAGTCAGAATGGCTGCGATACAAAAGTCTACAAGCAGTAAATGCTGGAGAGGGTGTGGAGAAAAGGGAACCCTCTTACACTGTTGGTGGGAATGCAAACTAGTACAGCCACTATGGAGAACAGTATGGAGATTTCTCAAAAAACTGGGAATAGAACTGCCTTATGATCCAGCAATCCCACTGCTGGGCATACACACTGAGGAAACCAGAATTGAAAGAGACACGTGTACCCAATGTTCATCGCAGCGCTGTTTATAATAGCCAGGACATGGAAGCAACCTAGATGTCCATCAGCAGATGAATGGATAAGATAGCTGTGGTACATATACACAATGGAGTATTACTCAGCCATTAAAAAGAATACATTTGAATCAGTTCTAATGAGGTGGATGAAACTGGAGCCTATTATACAGAGTGAAGTAAGCTAGAAAGAAAAACACAAATACAGTATACTAACGCATATATATGGAATTTAGAAAGATGGTAACAATAACCCTGTATACGAGACAGCAGAAGAGACACTGATGTATAGAATAGTCTTTTGGACTCTGGGAGAGGGAGAGGGTGGGATGATTTGGGAGAAGAGCATTGAAATATGTATAATATCATATTTGAAACGAGTCACCAGTCCAGGTTCGATGCCTGATACCGGATGCCTGGGGCTGGTGCCCTGGGACGACCCAGAGGGATGGTATGGGGAGGGAGGAGGGAGGAGGGTTCAGGATGGGGAACACATGTATACCTGTGGCGGATTCATTTTGATGTATGGCAAAACCAATACAATATTGTAAAGTTAAATAAAATAAATTAAAAAAAAAAAAAAGAAAATTGTAGGGTAACAGTCTTGCCCTATATAAGACGTAACCCAGAGATCGGGGCTCTTGTCAAGACTCCACTGCGTTGGATGAGACTTGAGCCCTAGCTCGAGCTAGAAATAAACTCCCTCGTGCTTTTTCAGTACTGTGAGAGACTCACTCTCTCGGTCTGGGGATCAGGAATCTGGGCAAAACAACTCCTCTAATGATGTACAGACAGGCGAATTCGGCAGTACAGATCAAAAACAATCTTTATGGACATTATTGATATCTGAATATGCCCGACCAAATATAAATATCAAAATTAATGGTAAAAGATTTTCTGGTCTCCTCGATATTGGATCTGATATTACTATTATATACAAACATTTATGGCCCAAATCCTGGCCTATACAAAAAATCTCTTGCCAAATTGCAGGAATTTCTCAAATCAAAGTACAAGAAGTTCATCAAAGTGTTCAAATATACCCATGTGAGGGACCAGAAGGCCAAACTGCAACATTAAAACCTTATGTGATAGATGCACCATCTAATAGGAAGGGACTTGTTTATGCAATGACAAACTCAGATATACAGTCCACATTTTTCCTAGAGGCCACTGCTCATTTAACAAATAATACAATTATTAAAATAACTTGGAAGAATGATGAGTCCATTTGGACAGAGCAGTGGCCTCTTATGAAAGAGAACAGGCTGCTAAAGAACCTATAGATACACAATTAGAATAGAAACATTGAGGAATATTACTCTCCTTGGAACTCTCCAAGTTATATTTTTGTTATAAAAAAGAAATCTAAAAACTGGCATCTCTTAACAGACTTTAGAAAAGTTAATGTTACTATGAAAGCTATGGGTGCATTACAACCAGGAATCCCATCACCTACCACTATTCCTCAAAATTGGCACATTATTATTATTGATTTGCAAGATTGCTTTTTTAATATACCTCTATGAGATTCGCTTTCTCTCTCCCTTATCCCAATCATATCAGGCTTCATAAACGATACCAATAGACTGTATTGCCTCAAGGAATGATGAACTCTCCGGAGTGGATTGCCATTTCCTTCTCCAGGGGATATTCCCGACCCAGGAACTGAACCCGGGTCTCCAGCACTGCAGCCAGACACTTTACCGTCTGAGCCACCGGGGAAGCCCTGTTATCCTTCATATGGATGATATATTGTTTTCGGCTCCATCCGTTTTAGAAACTGAACATATGTTTGATATAGCTCAACAATGCTTAAACTCTGGATTAATTATTGCCCCTGAAAAAATTTAAACCTCTACACCTTATCATTACTTAGGATTTGTTGTTAATAGACAACGTATTATTCCCCAACTAACTCAGATTCATACTGATAACCTTAAATGATTTTCAGAAACCCTTGCTGCTGCTGCTGCTAAGTCACTTCAGTCATGTCCGACTCTGTGTGATCCCGTAGACAGCAGCCCACCAGGCTCCACCATCCCTGGGATTCTCCAGGCAAGAACACTGGAGTGGGTTGTCATTTCCTTCTCCAATGCATGAAAGTGAAAGTGAAGTCACTTAGTCGTGTCCGACTCTTCACGACCCCATGGACTGCAGCCTACCAGGCTCCTCTGTCCATAGGATTTTCCGGGCAAGAGTATTGGAGTGGGGTGCCATTGCCTTCTCTGTCATAAACCCTTAGGTGATATAAACTGGATTAGACCCTCTTTCAGTTCAGTTCAGTTCAGTCGCTCAGTCGTGTCTGATTCTTTGCAACCCCATGAATCGCAGCACGCCAGGCCTCCCTGTTCATCACCAACTCCTGGAGTTCACTCAAACTCATGTCCATTGAGTCAGTGATGCCATCGAGCCATTTCATCCTGTTGTCCCCTTTTCCTCCTGCCCCCAATCCGTTCCAGCATCAAACTCTTTTCCAATGAGTCAACTCTTTGCATGAGGTGGCCAAAGTACTGGAGCTTCAGCTTTAGTATCATTCCCTCCAAAGAACACCCAGGGTTAATCTCCTTCAGAATGGACTGGTTGGATCTCCTTGCAGTCCAAGGGACTCTCAAGAGTCTTCTCCAACACCACAGTTCAAAAGCATCAATTCTTTGGCGCTCAACTCTCTTTATAGTCCAACTCTCACATCCATACATGACCACTGGAAAAACCATAGCCTTGACTAGACGGACCTTTGTTGGCAAAGTAATGTCTCTGTTTTTCATTATGCTAACTAGGTTGGTCATAACTTTTCTTCCACGGAGTAAGCATCTTTTAATTTAATGGTTGCAATCATCATCTGCAGTGATTTTGGAGCCCAAAAAATAAAGTCTGACACTGTTTCCCCATCTATTTTCCATGAAGTGATGGGACCGGATGCCATGATCTTCGTTTTCTGAATGTTGAGCTTTAAGCCAACTTTTTCACCCTCCACTTTCACTTTCATCAAGAGGCTTTTCAGTTCCTCTTCACTTTCTGCCATAAGGGTGGTGTCATCTGCATATCTGAGTTTATTGATTTTTCTCCCGGCAATCTTGATTCCAACTTGTGCTTCAGTCAGCCCAGCATTTCTCATGATGTACTCTGTATATAAGTTAAATAAACAGGGTGACAATATACAGCCTTGATGTACTGACCAGTTCTAACTGTTGCTTCCTGACCTGCATACAAATTTCTCAAGAGGCAGATCAGGTGGTCTGGTATTCCCATCTCTTTCAGAATTTTCCAGTTTATTGTGATCCACACAGTCAAAGGCTTTTGCATAGTCAATAAAGCAGAAATAGATGTTTTTCTGGAACTCTCTTGCTTTTTCCATGATCCAGCGGATGTTGGCAATTCGATCTCTGGTTTCTCTGCCTTTTCTAAAACCAGCTTGAACATCTGGAAGTTTACAGTTCATGTATTGCTCAAGCCTGGCTTTGAGAATTTTAAGCATTACTTTACTAGCGTGTGAGATGAGTGCAATTGTGTGGTAGTTTAAGCATTTTTGGCATTTCCTTTCTTTGGGATTGGGATGAAAACTGACCTTTTCCAGTCCTGTGGCCACTGCTGAGTTTTCCAAATTTGCTGGCATATTGAGTGCAGCACTTTCACAGCATCATCTTCCAGGATTAAGATAGCTCAACTGGAATTCCATCACCTCCACTAGCTTTGTTTGTAGTGATGCTTCCTAAGGCCCACTCTACTTCACATTCCAGGATGTCTGGCTCTAGATGAGTGATCACATCATCGTGATTATCTGGGTTGTGAAGATCTTTTTTGTACAGTTCTTCTGTGTATTCTTGCCACCTCTTCTTAATATCTTCTGCTTCTGTTAGGTCCCTACCATTTCTGTCCTTTATGGAGCCCATCTTTGCATGAAATGTTCCCTTGGTATCTCTAACTTTCTTGAAGAGATCTCTAGTCTTTCCCATTCTGTTGTTTTCCTCTATTTGCATTGATCACTGAAGAAGACTTTCTTATCTCTTCTTGCTATTCTTTGGAACTCTGCATTCAGATGCTTTTATGTCTTTCCTTTTCTCCTTTGTTTTTCACTTCTCTTCTTTTCACAGCTATTTGCAAGGCCTCCCCAGACAGCCATTTTGCTTTTTTGCATTTCTTTTCCATGGGGATGGTCTTGAACCCTGTCTCCTGTACAGTGTCACGAAGCTCCATCCATAGTTCATCAGGCACGCTATCAGATCTAGGCCCTTCAATCTATTTCTCACTTCCACTGTATAGTCATAAGGGATTTGATTTAGGTCATACCAGAATGGTCTAGTGGTTTTCCCTACTTTCTTCAATTTCAGTCTGAATTTGGCAATAAGGAGTTCATGGTCTGAGCCACAGTCAGCTCCTGGTCTTGTTTTTGCTGACTATATAGAGCTTCTCCATCTTTGGCTGCAAAGAATATAATCAATCTGATTTTGATGTTGACCATCTGGTGATGTCCATGTGTACAGGCCTTCTTCAGACATTGCTAATTATCAACTGAATAACCTATTTAATACTTTAAAAGGAGATCCTGATTTAAATAGCCCTTGTTCACCTTCTCAAGAGACACAAGAGGAACTGTATTTGATGCAAAGTAAATTACAAAAACAATTTCTTACTCACATTAAACTAGATTTACCTCTAAAATTATTTGTACTCTCCTCTCTTCATTGCCCCACAGGACTTCTTGCCTATCAAGAACACCCAGTAGAATGGGTCTATACCCATTTTAGGGGAATAAAGTCACTTACACCCTACCTTGATTTAATTGCTCTGATAATTATCAATGGAAGAAATAGGACTAAAACTCCAATCGGCTCTGATCCTCATAAAACTGTAATACTTATCAATAAGTCTCAATTTGAGAATGCATTACAAACGTCTACCGATTTCCAAATAGTTTTTCTGGAATATTTTGGAGAAGTTTCACTTCACTATCCTTCTTGTAAGCTGTGGAATTTCTTCAAAAATACTGAATGTATTATTTCTTGCATTATCAGCTCACAGCCTATACCATAGGCTGAGGTTTTTTGTATAGATGGGACTAAAAACGCCAAAGCTTCATTGTAGTCTCTTAAGGAATCAGATCAGATCAGATCAGCCGCTCAGTCATGTCCGACTCTTTGCGACCCCATGAATAGCAGCACGCCAGGCCTCCCTGTCCATCACCAACTCCCAGAGGTCACTGAGACTCACATCCATTGAGTCAGTGATGCCATCCAGCCATCTCATCCTCTTAAGGACTATAAAGTCTTTTATACTAAATTTCATTCTTCTCAACAAAATGAATTATATGCTCTTATTCAAGTTATTTGCCTACATCCTTACCCCATTAATATAGTCTCTGACTCCTTATAGTCTGTTTTTGTATTAAAAAATATAGAAACCTCCACCATAAACTCCAATCAACCTATTATTCAACAACACTTTTTCAAACTACAATCTATTGTTAGAAACTGCAATTCTCCCATTTATATTACACATATTCCAGCACATTCTTGTCTTCCTAGCCCCATGACTTATGGTAATGAACAAGCTGATAAACTGGTTTACTTTGCTACTCCAGAGGAACAGCATGCTCTGTTGCATAACAATGCTGGCTCCCTACACCAGCTATGGAAAATCCCACAACGCCAGGCTAAAGAAATTATTAGTAATTGCTCTACTGGTAGATGAAGACCCCTACATCTTCGACCCATTGCACAAAGTATTAATCCTCATGGTTTGCAACCTAATGAACTATGGCAAATGGATGTAACTCATTGCCCTGAACTTTCTCCATCTTCTTCCTTGCATGTCTGTATCGACACGAATTCTTCTTTTATTTGGGCCACACCTCTTTGTGGTGAGGTTACACAACACGTTATAACTCACTTATTAGCTTGTTTTGCTGTAATGGGAACTCCTAGTTATATAAAGACAGTGGCCCTGCCTATATTTCTAGACACTTCAAGCAATCTTTTTCTTTAAACATATTACAGGTATTCCTTATAATCCACAGACACAAGACATAGTTGAATGAACACATCACACACTAAAGTTACAAATAAAAAAATAATAATAATAAAGAGGGAATACACAGGAACACTACTGTCTTCCTTATCTAAAGCAGACTTTACTAGATTCCAATATAAGATATTTTCTAAATGTATAACTATTGTTAATACAGCTTTATTTGTTTTAAAATTTTTAAACTTACCACAGGGAGATATCTTAACGAGAACAGAAATGCATTTTGAAGAATTGAGGACACTCTTCTCCCTCTGCCCATTTGGTACCAAGACGGGTTAACGAAATAATGGAAATCTGGGAAACTAATCTTACAGGGAAAGTGGTATGCTTGAATTTCCCCAGATGGATCAAACAAACCCACATGGCTTCCCCTTCAAAAGGTTCGATCCAAGGGGGCCCCTGTGGCCTTCAAAATGGAGATGACACAACATGGACACCAAGAGGAAGAAATTTGAATATGGGCCATGGCGGCTCTAAAGATCTCCAGGAAGCACCGCCTTCAGCAGCATCAACCATATGATTTCCCCACTTGGGGACAAATAAAAACCCTTACTAATCGAGCTAAAAACTTGGTCTTTGAACAGGAAATGCCTTGTAGTCCTGAAAACCTCAGTTGGTCTGCGTGACCCCTGGTTGAGCCAGATTAACTAATCAGACTTAACTGGGTTTACTTACCCAACTGCCCTTTATTGCAGGCCATAAAATGGACAGAGAAAGGACCAATCATATCAACCAGTGACTCCACCAATATGCCCCCTCCATGGAATGTGAAAGGGCCCTCACTTTGGGAGGAGGGAAAACTAATTAACATTTCTTTAGGCTATGAAGTCCTTCCCTTGTGCCTGGGCCCAGGGGAATTATGTATAAACGTCAGCCAACAAACTTGGGCTTTCGTCCTGCCTCCCCCCCAAAATTTTCGGACATTGCTTGGACTATTTACTGCCGTTTCTTTGTCTGTAAACCAAGTTTATACTACTGAGACTTTAGGGAAAGTGTTAGGGAAAAGAGTTAGGGAAACAACAAAGAACATTATGCAAAAGGTTTAGTTATAAGAACTTTACATATACTCCTGTTCGTTGGGACAAATGTCAAGCCAAATCAGGAAAATTAATGTTTGTGGCTAATCATACAATTGTTGATTGGGGACCCCATGGTATGTGGTGATCCAGTTGCTCAGAAGAGGTTAACAGCATGGTGTGTGACTATGTTACGCAAGTGACATGGAAGGTCACTGACACTATGATGGAGCATTACCATGACATAGGACTTCTTGGGTGGCTTGATGGTGGATTAGCCCCACCTTGTCCTAGGATCATGCTTGATAAACAGAGTGGGTCTGAACAATGGGACATTTGCAAACTTGCTGTGAGCACCGAACAACTTGGAACTTGGACTGGACATTTCACAGGGAACAGTCATGGTCATAGTAACTATTTCTTTTGCTATAATCAGTCATATCTTATACAGGCCTGTGTCTCATTTCCTTTTGTTATAGCCATAGGCAAAGTATTACCCACAGCATTGGGTCTGGAACTATAACTTTGCTGATTGTCTTGGTAATTATATTTGTTGTTTATCGTTGCCTTTCTATAAGGTTGGTTAATACTAAACAAACTCAACTGGTCAGGCCCTTTTTTACAAATAAAATAAAATAGGGGGGAATTGTCAGGAAGCATTTAACAGGAGGCTTCCTGTGTGCTGTTTTGGATCTATTGTGAATCCTCTGTCCCTTATTAATTCCTGAATATTCAGGAATTAAGTGGAGTAGCAAACTACTCCCGGGGGCTTAGGAATGCATGCATTTCCTTCGTTAGTTTTTCCATACAGTGATAAGTAACTATTTACGACCCTCTTCCTTTTTATGAACCATACCGTAAAAGTGATTATTTACAACCTTCTCTCTTTCATATGGATGACTTCATGTTTCCTTGATAACTTGTAAATTTTGATTTTAGCTCTGCTGAAAATAGCTACCTTGTAAGACAGTATAAATACTCACACAATGTTGAATAAAACACCTTTGCTCCATCAGAACTTGGGTCCCTGTGTCTTTCTTTCTTTCTTTCTCTCTCTCAGGCTAATTCTCTGGAGTGCAGAAGCCTGCTGTGTTCACTTTCCCACCCAGGCTTCTAAAGCCCTCTTAGGAAGGCACTCTGTGCCTTCACCCCATTGAGAGGGCACCAGGTGCCTTTGTGAACAGCACAAGCCCCGTGTCAGGAGCTTTACTAGTTTTCTGTGTAAACAAAGGAATATCAGCCTTTTTCTCTCTCTTTTACTTTCTTATCATTGACTCCAGACCACCAGACCACCAGTCCATTAAAGGATCCCAATAGGGGAATACACTGGAACATTGCTATTTTCCCTTTCTAAAGCAGACTCTACTAGATTCCAACATAAGATATTCCTTAAACCTATAACTATTGTTAATACAGCTTTATTTTTTAAGTTTTTTAAACTTACCACAAACAGATATCTTGACAAGAGCTGAAAAACATTTCGAGGACCTGAAGGACACTTCTCTTCCTCTGCCCATTTGGTATCAAGACGGGTTCAATAAACAATGGAAATCTGGGAAATTAATCTTACAGGGAAAGGGCTATGCTTGTATTTCCCTAGATGGATTCAATGAACTCACATGGCTCTCTCTTCAGAAAATTTGACCCAAGGGGGACCCTGGCATTCAAAATGGAGACGAAACAACAAAAACCCGAGAAGGAAGAAATTCTAATATGGGCCATGTCGGCTCTAAAGATCTCCAGGAAGCACCACCCTGGGTGACATCAACCTTATGACTGCCCCTCTTGGGGACAGATAAAAACCCTTACTAATCAAGATGAAAATCTGGTTTCTCCACGGGGAATGTCTCAGAGTCCAGAAAACCTTCTTATCTCTATGCTCAATCTGTTGGCCTGCGGGACCCCCACTCTAGCCGGATTAACAAATCATACTTACTGGGCTTACTTACTCAACCCCCCTTTATTGCAGGTGGTAGAATGGACGGAGAAAGGACCAACCATATCAACCAATGACTCCACCCAGATGCCCCCTCCCTGGAATGTGCAAGGGACCTCACACTCTGGTGAGGAGGGAAAAGGAGTTAACATTTCTTTAGGCTATGACCTCCTTCCCTTGTGCCTGGGCCCAGGGGAATTATGCATAAACGTCAGCCAACAAACTTGGGCTTTCATCCTGCCTCCCGAAAAGGATTTTCGTATGTTGCTTAGACTATTTACTGCTTGGACTATTTACTATTTACTTGGACTATTTACTTTCTTTGTCTGTGAACCATGTTTATACTAAAAGTGTAAGGAAAGAGTTAAGGAAAGAATAAAGAACATTATGTACAGGGTTTACTTATAAGAACTTTAAATATACTCCTGTTCATTGGGACAAATATCAAGCCAAATCATGAAAACTAATATTTGTGGCTAGCCACACCACATTTGATTATTTCTTTTGCTATAATCAATCATATTTCATACAAGCTTGTATTCCCCTTCCTTTTGTTTCAGCCATAGAAAACTGACAATTCAATAAGACTTTACGTTCTGTAACTTTATAAATTGCAAATTATATACCTGTCTTAACTCTTGTATTTCCTTAAGAAATGAATCCATTTTGATTCTTCAATCTTGATGGAATTTGTGGTTACCAGTAAATCTCCAACAGCCCTGCGAAGAAGGTCCCATGGCTGGGCTTGCTTCCCAGTAACTTACTAAATTACTCAGATGATCTAAACGATTCACTGGATGGCTGATTCTTGGCATTTGGGATTAATATCTATTTGCACCACTGCTGCCATCACTGGCATTGCTTTACAAACCTCAATTCAAACACATAATTTTATTCAAAATTGGACTAAAGATGCTCATACTATGTGGGCCACCCAGGCTCAGATAGATGAGGATATTCAAGATGAAATACAGGAACTAAAAACATCCATCAAATGGGTTGGAGATCAATTAATAGATGTACAAAACCAAGTGATACTAAAATGTGATTGGAATTCTACTCAATTTTGTGTTACTCCTCTTCAATTCAATCATATTCCCCTTAACTGGGAGCAAATCAAATTTCATTTACAAACTATACATGATAATGCCTCTCTGAATGTACAATTATTGCAAAGAGAAATCTTTGAAACCTTTAAAAGTCTGCCCTCATCCACCAATCTGGAAATTTTGGCTGAACAACTAGCTGATCAATTATCTGGGCTAGACTCATGAGGATGGTTTCAAAGTATCACCCACAGCATTGGGTCTGGAACTGTAACTCTGGCGGTTGTCTTGGCAATTACACTTGTTGTTTATCATTGCCTTTCTGCAAAAATTATTAAAACTAAACAACACAAATGGTCAGGACCTTTTTTACAAATATAATAAAATAGGGGGAATTGTTAGGGAATGTTTAACAGTAGGATTCCTGTGTGCTGTTTCCTATCTCTCTTGAACTCTCTGTTCCTTATCAGTTCCTGATAGGTGCGAAAGGAGTGGCAAGCCACTCCCAGGACTGAGGTCAAAGAGATGGGATTCTTCCATAGGATTTCCTTCATTAGCTTTTCCATATGGTGAAAGGGATTATCTACGACCCTGTTTTGAGATGGATTGCCTTTTGGCCTCATGGCCTCTACTGCTCTTTGTTTCCTTAGTGACTTGTAAAGCCTGGTCTTTTGATCTTTATCTGAAGAAGCTACCTTATAATATGGTATATATGCTGCTAAGTCACTTCAGTCGTGTCCGACTCTGTGCGACCCCATAGACAGCAGCCCAACAGGCTCCCCTGTCCCTGGGATTCTCTAGGCAAGAATACTGGAGTGGGTTGCCATTTCCTTCTCCAATGCAGGAAAGTGAAAGTGAAGTCGCTCAGTCGTGTCCGACTCCCAGCGACCCCATGGACTATAGCCCACCAGGCTCCTCTGTCCATGGGATTTTCCAGGCAAGAGTACTGGAGTGGGGTGCCATTGTCTTCTCCAATTATGGTATACATAGTCACACAGAATTCAATAAAGCACCCTTGTTCCATCAGACTTGGGTCCCCGTGTCCTTCCTTCTCTCTCTCTCTCTCAGTTCAGTTCAGTTCAGTTCAGTCGCTCAGTCATGTTCAACTCTTTGTGACCTCATGAATCGCAGCACGCCAGGCCTCCCTGTCCATCACCAACTCCTGGAGTTCACTCAGACTCATGTCCATCAAGTCAGTGATGCCATACAGCCATCTCATCCTCTGTTGTCCCTTTCTCCTCCTGCCCCCAATCCCTCCCAGCATCAGAGTCTTCTCCAGTGAGTCAACTCTTTGCATGAGGTGGCCAAAGTACTGGAGTTTCAGCTTTAGCATCATTCCTTCCAAAGAAATCCCAGGGCTGATCTCCTTAAGAATGGACTGGTTGGATCTCCTTGCAGTCCAAGGGACTCTCAAGAGTCTTCTCCAACACCACAGTGTTGGAGATTGATGCTTTTGAAAGCATCAATTCTTCAGCGCTCAGCCTTCTTCACAGTCCAACTCTCACATCCATACATGACCACTGGAAAAACCATAGCCTTGACTAGACGGACCTTTGTTGGCAAAGTAATGTCTCTGCTTTTGAATATGCTATCTAGGTTGGTCAAAACTTTCCTTCCAAGGAGTAAACGTCTTTTAATTTCATGGTTGCAGTCACCATCTGCAGTGATTTTGGAGCCCTCAAAAATAAAGTCTGACATTGTTTCCACTGTTTCCCCATCTATTTCCCATGTAGTGATGGGACAGGATGCCATGATGTTAGTTTTCTGAATGTTGAGCTTTAAGCCAACATTTTCACTCTCCACTTCCACTTTCATCAAGAGGCTTTTTAGTTCCTCTTCACTTTCTGCCATAAGGGTGGTGTCATCTGCATATCTGAGGTTATTGATATTTCTCCTGGCAATCTTGATTCCAGCTTGTGTTTCTTCCAGTCCAGCATTTCTCATGATGTACTCTGCATAGAAGTTAAATAAGCAGGGTGACAATACACAGCCCTGATGTACTCCTTTTCCTATTTGGAACCAGTCTGTTGTTCCATGTCCAGTTCTAACTGTTGCTTCCTGACTTGGATACAGATTTCTCAAGAGGCAGGTCAGGTGGTCTGGTATTCTGATCTCTCTCTCTATTTCTCGCTTATTCCCTGGAGCACAAAGGCCAGCTATGTAATTCAGGGAATATTAGCCTCTTTCCTTCTTTCACTTTCTTATTGTTGACTCCAGACCACCAGGTTCTAGTCCATTAAAGGAGCCCAACAGCAGAGAACGCTTGGTGTGGGGAAAAACCTCCACACATTTGGTGGTAATAAGTGTCAGAAAGAAAGTGTGTGGCAACTAAGACTTGAGGCAGCCAAATAAATAAGTATATTTTAAAAAGAACAAACGATACCTCCTCTCTGGCAGAGCAGGGTAACCCCTAGCAGCCCCCAGAAGCAACTTGGTGGGCCTCCCTGCCTCCTGAGAGAGGAACAGGTTAACTTTGGAGCTTTCCCTCTGACTGCCAAGAGGGTGTGGCCCAGGTGGAACTAAACCACTATGCCTGAGTGCCAGTAGCATCACCAGGAAGATCAGAGAAGAACAGGGCTCCTGACCACCTCAGGGGAGGACCCAGCAGTGACATTCTCAGTATTTACTCTGAATGTGTGACTCTGAGGGCCTTGCTCTAGTCTTGGTCCCCTGCCTCTGACCAATATAGATTCTTGCTCTCCAAGCATCCTTTCCCTGTTCGCTGACTGCAGAGAAGGAACTAGGAAGTTCATCACAGATATCATGCTGGTTACAGGAAGGGTAACAGTCTTCCACCCAGGAGGTCCTTTCCTGGAACTCTGCATGTTTTGTTGAGCGTGGCTAAACACAGGCAAGTGACAGGAAATCCAACTTGGCACAGATGGAAAGTTACCTGCACCCCAGTTACTTTCTCTAGCTCCTTCAGGGCCGCATCAGTGTCATGGACGAAAATGGTGACCATCCCCATCTCATGGGCCGGCTTCAGATTAGTTTCGAAGTTATCTAAGAAAACCACCTGAATGCAAAGAGCATGGATGGTAGCGTTAGTTTGATCAAAGCAAAACTGAAGCATGAGGGCCACTAGCCTGAAATATGCTAATGTGGACAGTGACTGAGGTTAAGAATTAGTAATCTCAGGACTTCCCTGACAGTCCAGTGGTTAAGACTTTGCCTTCCAATGCAGGGGGTGTGGGTTCTATCCCTGGTCAGGGAGCTAAGATCCCACAAGCATCTCAGCCAAAAATCCAAAACGTAAAACAGAAGCAATGTTGTAACAAATTCAATAAAGACTTTTAAAATGGTCCATATAAAAAAATCTTAAAAGAAAAAAAAAAGATTATTAATCTCATGATCAGATTGATAAAATATTGAGTTATTTTTCTCTCCATGTAACTGTTCACTCAAAATAAATTTTGTAATTTATTTAATTATGTAAGCATACATATAAACACATAGTTAGATATATATGTTCCCTGAATCTGAAACTGTAAGAAGATGAAAGATGCATATAAACTTACCAGATGAAACTTAAAATTCATCTAGGAAAATCAACATGTATGAATAGACTCCCTCCAAAAAATGTTTGGAATAGACCTATAATAAGGTCAGATAATAAAAGGTTTCATAAAATATGAAGCTATAAAAGGTATAAAAAGAAAAAAGTTTTGTTCTAGAAAAGAAATAAACATATTAATGAAATAGAAGAGTCTAGGAGTAGACTCATACACAAATGAGAATTTAGTTTGTAATAGAAGTGTCATGCCCAGTTGGTAAGGAAAAGGATTACTTAAAAGATTAAATATTTCAACTGTTTGGGGGAAGGAAAGTTCTTCCTTCCTTCACTTATCCCCTATATAAATTCTGAATATATCAGATCTAAATTAAAAAAAAAAAAAAGATCCTTTGGCACTTCCCTGGTGGTCCAGTGGTTAAGAATCTTGCAATGCAGGGGACACTGGTTAGATCCCTGGTCAGGGAACTAAGATCTTACATGCTGTAAAGCAACTAAGCCCGACTCTGCAAATACTGAGCTCGCACGCCACGACTAGAGAGTCCGTGTGTCACAACGATCAGCTTATGGGTGAAAGGGGCCAACAGGAAAGTGTCAGAGAGGAATTTTGTCTTGGTCCAACCATGTTTGTGGAGAATAGAGTAGTGAAATACAACAAAAACAACATTTTAGACCAGATAATCTAGAGATGGCATGAAGGCAGGATTTAGGGGTGCAGGGGTGCCTACAAGGAGACTCCTGCAGTATTGGATCCCCTTCCTGTATAGCCTTTGGTTGGGTGACACTGACTAGCCTGTGGTTTTGGGAAAGTCTCCCAGGGTCTATGTTTCCTTATTGGTAAATGCAGGCAGCTGGTCTGGTAGCTTTGGACAATAATGACTGTTTTAACCAAGCTCTCCAAGGTATCTTCCCAACCCAGGGATTGAACCTGCATCTCTGAAGTCTCACTGCATTGGCAGGTGGGTTCTTCACCCCCAATGCCACCTGGGAAGCCATTCTGAAGGGTCTGGACAATAATGCCTGTTTTAATCAAGGTCCTGCAAGAGGCACGGAGGTCAACCAGAGGGCCATCGCTGGTAGAACTTCCTAGGCTGAAGGGGCAGGTGAAAACCCTTTAGAAGTCCTGGCCTGGGAGAAGTCGCTCCTGCCACTGGACATTGGACCACTCTGCCAAGTCCCAGGTGTCCCCCACCTGTTCACACCTCTTTAATGTTTTTAAAATTTATTTGTTTAGTTGGCTGCATCAAGTCTTAGTTGTGGTACCCTGGATCTCTCCACTGGGGTGTTCAGGCTTAGTTACCCCATAGCATATGGGATATCAGTTCCCCAACCAGGGACTGAACCTGTGTCCTGCATTGGAAGGCAGATTCTTAACCATTGGGCCCTCTAGGGAAGGTCCCTCAATTTTTCTTGATTGCAATCAATCTAGAACATTCTTTTTCATTGAAAGGCAGTGTCCACGTACCTCACTGGGGCTGGTCTTCAAGGTGTCCAGCACAAACTTGTAGATCTGAGGGTCAGGCTTGACCATTCCAACTTGGCATGACTCAATCACGAAATCAAAGTGTGGCTTGAGCTCACACAACATCTGGGCCAGGCTGCCTCTCTCTGCGCTGTCATCCAGCCAGGTGTTGGTGAGGATACAAGTTGTAAATCCTAAGCAAGAAGGTGCCAATGAATCGGCCAGCTACAGAACTTTGCTCTGAGAAGCTCCGGGTGTCCCACTGAGGGGCCCCCAAAGATGGGGCCAAACAGGTTTCTGCTCACTTACATCAATCTCCTGATGCCCGGCTTCTCAACTGACAAGTTGGAAAAGCACCATCTTTACCCATCCGCCCCTTCTGATGCAGACATGAGAGCCAGCTAATGGTGTGTACCAAGGGCTTTTGGATGGAGATGATACATCCCTTCGTTCCTTGCAATTGCAGAGCAAGAAGTTGTGACATTTGTCAGCTCATCTGATCAAAGTGTTTTAACTTGCATCAGCCCCTTTGATCCTTACACCTTTGGGGCAGGCAGGGTAGGCCTTACCATCCCACCTTTACCAATAGGAAAATGAAAGCTCAGACAAATTCTAACCTGCCCAGAGCCACACAGTACAGGTAGAGCCAAGCAAGGCCTAGAATGCCACCTTCTGACTGCCACTCCAACCCTCCACCCTCCTCCCAGTCCACGTTACTGCAAACTTTGTTAGTGTGTGTGTTGTTTGTGTGTGTGTGTGTTCAGTTGTATCTGACCCTATGGACTGTAGCCCTCCAGGCTCCTCTGTTCATGGGATTCTCCAGGCAAGAATACTGGAGTGGGTTGCCATGCTTTCCCTCCAGGGAATCATCCTGACCCAGTGATCAAACCCAAGTCTTCTGCATGTCAGGTGGGTTCTTTATCACTAGTGCCACCTGGGAAGCCCTTTCCTTCTTTATACCCAACTGCATTTTTACATCGGGGAAGGCAATGGCACCCCACCCCAGTACTTTTGCCTGGAAAATCCCATGGACGGAGGAGCCTGGTAGGCTCCAGTCTATGGGGTCGCTCAGAGTCGGACACGACTGAGCGACTTCACTTTCACTTTTCACTTTCATGCATTGGAGAAGGAAATGGCAACCCACTCCAGTGTTCTTGCCCGGAGAATCCCAGGGACGGGGGGAGCCTGGTGAGCTTCCATCTATGGGGTCGCACAGAGTCGGACACGACTGAAGCGACTTAGCAGCAGCAGTAGCATTTTTACATAAATGTAATCTTAGGGTTCTGACAGTTTTACCATTCTGCTTTTATTATTTATTAATATCTAAAGCATTTTTCCATATTTTAAATCATCTTCGTAATTAACAATTAAAATTTCTGTGATAAATAAATAAGTAAATGCCTATTGAATGGACATGACCTCATGTCCTAGACTATTTGACACCACTTGAACCCATGTCAGCCAGCTCATACAGCTCAACCACTGTGACATGACGAGGTTGAAAAAATTATGGTTGCTTAAAAGGTCTTGTTTTGGGGACTTCCTTGGTGGTCCAGTGGTTAAGACTATGCGCTTCCACTGCAGGGGGTGTGGGTTTGATTTCTGGTTGGGGAACTTAGATCTTCTGTGTTTCATGGCACAATCAAAACAAAACAAAATAAAAAGGCTTTGTTTTCTAATCACTGTGACAAGAGGTTGGGTCATTCAGGTCATTACTGGTACCATGGTAGGGGGAGAATTTTGCTCATGAAGCATAAATTGCTAATTAAACAAAATTCTTTCTTACAGGTATTCTGATAGTGCTGATTTTGGCCATTTCCTAAAACTTACTTTGAAGTTGTGTTTGAAGAACAGCTCTCCATCTAGGCCCAGAAGATTCCTGATTTCAAACCACATTTCAACATACTACAACCTGACCTTCCCAACAATTCTGTTGGAATTAGGTCAGAGAATGGCCAGTATTGAATCCTTACCCTTCTGTTTGAGAGTGATAGCTGCCTGAAGCATGGGGTAGTTGATCTCTCTTGTTGAAAGTATCTTCTCAAAGATTTGCTTTATAGAGAAATTCTCTGGGAGGCAGATTCCACAGTCCTTGGAGCATTTCCTGCAGTCTTCTTCCATTAACGGCACCCACTGCAAAAGTGAATTGATGAGGGACTGTCAGTCGGTATAACCTCTTGGGAAAGCTTTGGGCAGCACGTACTTAATCTGAACACACGCATTGCCTGTGATCCACCAGATCTGTTCTTGGAATTATTGTTCATCACTCAGTCATGTCCAACTCTTTGCAGACCCACAGACTGCAGCACACTAAGCTTCTGTGTCCTTCACTATCTCCCGGAGTTTGCTCAAACTCATGTCCATTTAGTTGGTGATGCCATCCAACCATCTCATCCTCTGCCACCCCCTTCTCCTTCTGCCCTCAATCTTTCCCAGCATCAGGGTCTTTTCTCAGCATTAGGGTCCTGTACACATACCCAGTGGAAATTGTCTACACATGTCAAAAGACATGAGCCAAAGTGTTCTACAGTGATATTCTCAAGAGCTCCCAATTGGAAACTACTCAAACATCCCTATTATGAGCCTACTTTTGTTTCCTCCAAATTCATGTTGAAGTCCTAAACCCTAGGACTTTGGAATGTGATGTTGTTGGTGAGAGGGTCTTTAAAGAATCATTAAGATAGCTCAGATGGTAAAGAATCCATTTGCAATGTGAGAGACCTGGGTTTGATCCCAGGGTTGGGAAGATCCCCTGGAGAAGGAAATGGCAATCCACTCCAATATTCTTGCCTGGAGAATCCCACAGACAGAGGAGCCTGGTGGGCTACAGTGCATGGGGTCATCAAAAGTCAGACACAACTGAGTGACTTCCACTCACTCACTTCCCTAAGGTAAAATGAGGTCACCGGGAGTCCGAATCCAATCTGGTGGGTGTCCTTTAAAGAACAGGAGACCAGGACACAGATACACACAGAGGGACCAAAGTGTCTGGACAGGGAAAAGGAGGGCATTTGCAAGCAAATGAGAGAGGCCTCAGGAGAAACCAGACCTGCTGATGCCTTGATCCTGGGCTTCTACCTCTAGACCTCTGAGAAAATCAATTTTTGTTGTTTAAGTCACGTAGTCTGTGGCATTTTTAAAATGGCAACACAAGCAGGATACTTGAGTTTGATTGCTGGGATGGGAAGATTACCCTGGAGGAGGAAATGTCAACCCACTCCATTATTCTTCCCTGGGAAATCCCATGGACAGAGAAGCCTGATGGGCTACAGCCCATAGGATCACAAAAGAGTTGAACACGACCAAAGTGACTCAGAATGCACAAATTAAAAAAGTTAAGGTTGTAGTAATAATAATAACTACTATTTCTTAAGCACTTATTACATGACAAGCACTGTGCTAAGCACTTTTCAATCTTCATAACAACCTAGGAGATGGACAGTGTTATTTGTCTCATTTTATAGATGGCAAAACTGACTTTGAGAGTTTCTGTGACTTGATGTGCTCACACATCTGTAAGTGGGAGCTGTGACCCACATTCTGTCCCTAGATTCCAAAGTCCACCAATCACATAGTTATTAATTAGCAAAACTGCCTCTGACCCAGTGGCTTGGCCTGAAAACAACTACTCTAAGGATGACTACCATTAAAAAAAAAAAAAAAAAAATGAAAATAATAAGTTGGCAAGGATATGGAAATACTGGCAATCTTGGGTGTGTTGCAGAGAAATGTAAAATGGTGCAGCCACTATGGAAAATCATATGGTGGTTCCTCAAAAATTTAAAAAGTGAAAATGCCCTATGATCTAGCCATCCCACTTCTGGATATATACCCAGAAAAACTGAAAGCAAGGTTTCAAACATATTTGTACACTCATGTTCATAGCAGCACTGTTCATGATAATTAAAAGGAGAAAGCAACCCAAACATCCTTTGAAAGATGAATGTATAAACAGAGCGTGGTCTATCCATACAGTGGAATACCATTCACCCTTAGAAAGAAGGAAATGATGACACGTGCTACATGCTACAGTATGGATGAAACTCGAAGACTTCATGCAAAGTGAAATACGCCAGTCACAAGAGGACAAATATTGCATGAGTGTTAGTTACTTCAGTTGTGCCCTATTCTTTGTGACCCCAGGGACTGTAGCCTACAAAGCACCTCTCTCTCTGCATGGGATTCTCCAGGCAAGAATACTGGAGTGGGTTGCCATTTCCTCCTTCAGGGGATCTTCCTGACCCAGGGATGGAACCCGGGTCTCCTGCATAGGCAGGCAGATTCTTTGCCATCTGAGCCACCAGTGAAGCCCATATAAAGTGTCTAGAGTAGCCAAATACATGGAAAATGCAATAGTGGTTGCCAGGGGCTGGGGGTAAGAAGGGGTGGGAAGTTGCTGTTTAATGGGTATAGAGTTTCAGTTTTTGAAGATAAAAAGAATTCTGGGACTTTCTTGGTGGTCCAATGGATAAGACTCTGAGTTTCCACAGCACAGAGTGCAGGGTCAGTCCCTGGTCGGGGGAACTAAGATCCCACATTCCATGTGACTGAAAAAGAAAGAAAGAAAGAAAATACAACATATTAACTTAAAAATTTTTTAAAAAACAGTTCTGGAGATGGATGGTGGATTTGGTTACCTAACATGAATATACATAACATTACTGCATTGTATACTTAAAAATGATCACGGTGGTAAATTTCATGTGACGTGTATTTAACTACAGCTTAAGAGGGAAAAAAAGCTACTCTGGCTGCTGTAATTCCCTGGCACACATCTTCAAGGGCTTGGGGAATTTCCTAGTCACTGGGGCATGCCCCTCTGTTTGGCTCAAAGAGACAGTAAACCAGCCTGAAATGTCCCCACACCAGTCTTGTGAATTGTGTTATAAGGGGTAAATGGATGAGGCAGAAGATGTCCTGCCCTCACGGAGCTTATGGGCAGGGGAGAAGATGAGTGTGTAGGCACCAAACATCTCCTCAAGAGGGTCTATGAGACGTCACTGCACCTGGGAAAATGTGATCTCTCCCTTCATCACACGGGTGCTGGGACCATCCGGGCCTCCTCTCAGGAAAGCTTTACTCAGAAAGCCTCTGCAAGACACAAAGAAACATTGGAAACGTTTAAATGACTTCATCACAGCAGCAGGTAGGGGACAGACACCTCGATGGTGGACTTCTAGCTTCTGGAATTGCTGCTGAAAACACCCAGTTTGTAGTCCTTCTTTATAGTAACCCCAGCTGATTAATACATTGGTTCATGTTTATCCTGTGTATGTGGCCCAGAGGAGAGGCAGACAGAGAGAGACCAGGTCATTACCCTCTTACTTTCCTACATTACAAAACAAAAGGTTCCATTCCACTTTCTTGATAATTTCTCACCTCCCATGGCTGGCTGGGTGACATCAGATAGGTAGCAGATGGCACATACAACTCTGTTCCCTCAAATTCCTGGCTGATTTTCTAACCTGTCACATCCTATACCACTGCATTCAGACATTGATTTATAGTCCTTCTTAGTATAGTGCTTTAGGCAAAAACTTAGAATGGAATGGAATTGGCAACCCAGTTGAAAGTATTAATATTTAACATACCATGTTAAGAGGACAGATATCTGGGAGTTTCATATCTGATAAGTCAACAACCTTTTACCCAACTAATCCTCTTGCAGGTAACAGTGATTAACATTAAGACACACATAAAAAAAATATATCCCTACTATTTATAGCCTTGTTCAATTTTCTAACATCAACAATGGCTTTGGCACATCTTTGCCATTGGTTGTCTTTTTTCAGATATGACTTTATTAAATTATACTTACATGTCCTCAAACAAGTTTTCAGTGTACAAGTCAATGACTTGTAGTAATTTTTGTAGTGGTGCACAAACATCACTGTGTTGCAGTTTTAGAACATTTCTATCTTCCCTGGTGGCTCAGATGATAAAGAATACACCTGCAATGGGGAAGATCTGGGTTCGATCCCTGGGTTGGGAAGATCCCTTGGAGGAGGGCATGGCAACCCACTCCAGTATTCTTGCCTGGAGAATCCCCATGGACAGAGGTGGGCTATGGTTCCTGGTGTCACAAAGGGTCAGACATGACTGAATTACTAAGCACAACATGGTACATCACCTCCAAAAGATCCCTCATGCCCTTCTCAGCTGCCACCCACTTTTAAGAAACAACACACAGTTCAACTCAACAATCTTTCATTGAGGACCTAAGGTGTCAGGGCATTGTATCTGGTGCTGTGATAGAAAAATGAAAAAATATGGATATATTCTTAGGGAGCTCCTAGGGGAACAAGTGAGGCAACAAATAAACAAATAACTATTACACACTGGATGAGTGAGATGGAAAAGCACAGGGAAAATTAATTTTGCTGCCTAAAATTGGGGGTAGGTAAAAGAAGAGGAACTGAAGGAAGAATGTAGCTGTACAGGAAGGCGAGGTTGATAACTCTATAAAACAAAAAGAGGCAGTATTTTTATTGGTGTCTCAGAGAACCAATTGGAAATAAGTTGTTGGCACTGGAAAGCATGACTTTCAAATTTTAAGGTTGCTTAATAAAAGCAGGGAACAGTGAAATGGCTTTCACAGAAATGAAATTAGTGAATCAAAAGACCCAACATTTCCGAGGACAAAGAGTAAAATGATGAAGCAATTAAAATTAATGTGCAAGCAGGGAGGTCAACTTGGTGCTCTGTGATGATCTAGAGAGATGGGGGATGAGACAGGAGGTCCGAGAGGGAGGGGATATATTTATACACAGAGCCGACTCACTGTGTTGTTCAGTAGAAGCTAACACGACACTGTAATTATACTTCAATTTTTAAAAAAGTTTAAAAAAAGAATTAATGTACAAAAAGATAAGGCCCATGGAGGCCAAATTCCTTCAATAAACAAGAAGAATCACAGAAGGAAAGATCAAAAAGCAATAATAGTCAAAGGAAAAATAGGAGAAGATGTTTCCAGGCTAAAGAAAAATCTGAGTTCTTAAATCAAAGGTGTTCACCAAAAAAAAAAAGTGTTCACCAGTTAAAATTAATGAAAAAATAACCACAGCAGATAGAGGGTGGGGAAGTGTTTCAATTTGGGGGATAACCAGTTAAAATTAATGAAAAAATAACCACAGCAGATAGAGGTGGGGAAGTGTTTCAACATTTTGGGCAAAAAAAAAAAAAAAATAGACTATACACAAAAGAAGAACAATTCAGACTGACAACAGCCTTTTATGCTTGCAGCTTTAAATGTGAGAAAATGGTGTAGTAATACACACTAGACATTGAGACAAAAAGATGCCAAGAAAGAATGCCCCCCAAGTCTATCGCCAGAAAACTTATTTTATGTCCAAGGAGGCACCTTTGTTTTAGAGATCTTGGTTGATTTTCATAACTGATCAAATGGGCTATTTGTTCTATTTCCAGGCTTTAAATTCCCACTCTTGTTTGAAATTCACCAATAAGGAGTGAGCCCATGAAACCATGGCCCACATCCTGAACCCTGATAAAAGCAGAACCCAGGCCCAGGTGTTCTCACTCTCCTCATATCCTCACTATGTGGCCCCAGGTGTGCTGTGCAATTTCCAGGTCTCATAAGTAATAAATCTTTATTTTTTTCAAAAGTTCCCCAATGGCTGCTGCTGATAGTTGCATTTGGGAGAAAAAAATACAAGAAAAACTCCAGTCAATTAAAGATAGATCAAAAAATCCTAGAAGCAAAGGACTGGTTTAAAAGAAATTACAACAAACAACTGTCTCATTCAAAGATTTATCAATTGGGGGCCTTATTGGAAGCTCAACATCATTATTCATCAGAAAAACATGAATTAAAGCCATGGTGACAAAGCACCAGGCCAGGCTCCCTGTGTGATACAGCAAATTCTCACTATCCATTTTACACAAAATAGTGTATATATGTTGATGCTGCTTTCTCTATTTGTCCCACTCTCTCCTTTCTCCTCCATGTCTACAAGTCCATTCTCTACCTCTGTGTTGCCATTCGTTCCCTGCAAGTAGGTCCATCAGTACCATTTTTCCAGATTCCACATTTAGGCATAAATATGCATTTGTTTTCATCTTTCTGACTTATTTCACTCTGTGGAATGGGGGGAAGGGAGGGAAGCTCAAGAGGGAGAGCATACAAGTATATTTATTTCTGATTTGAGTTGAGTTGTTGTATGGCAGAAACCAACACAACATTGTAAAAATTTAAAAAAAAATTTTTTTTTTAATCCAAGGGCTAAAAAAACATACTAATGAACCATGAGATAACACCATAAACCCACCAGATTTGTTAAATTTAAACAGAATGACATCAAGTACTAATGACAAGGTGGAGAAACTAGACCTGTCTTATATTTCTGGTAGGAGCAGGATTTGATACAACTGCTTTATAAAAATTGTATACCTACTGAGAACTTTTATACTGACAAAGGGCACAAACATTTATGCAGTAGAGTTATAAGGCACACAACGTTATGCACTGATTACAATAGTGTAAAAGGAAAACCAGAAGAGACCCTGATGCTGGGAAAGACTGAGGATAGGAGGAGAAGGAGGCAACCAAAATTGAGATGGTTGGTTACCATCACTGAATCAATGAACATGAATTTGAGCAAACTCCAGGAGATGGTGAAGGACAGGGAAGCCTGGCATGCTGCAGTCCACGGGGTCTCAAAGAGTCGGACACGACTAAGTGACCAAGCAATAACAATAATGAACAAGTGGGCGGTCTAGAATGGAGCCAGGAGGCTGCCGAGGACACAAGACTTACGTACATCTCAATCTGGGTGAGAGCATGTATTGTCCTACGTACTGTCCTAGGAGACATCAGAATACCTGCCGGAAATTCAGCATACATACTAGGCGCCTTCCCCAAAGGGCAACTATTTCCTTTCTTGAATCAGAGCACAGCCTCGTGGCTTTTGCCTTAATAAACCCTCGACTCTTTCTCTTCCCCAAAACACTCTCAGTTTTACACAAATTTGTTTCTCACGAATCGCAGTTCTTAAGACTCCTAAATCAAGCGCTTTGTTCTTTGCAGTCTTGATGCTATTGAAAGAGGGGATTGTACCAAGACATCACTCTGGGCACTTATCTGTTTCTCTCTCTGTCTAAAATACCACTGAAATTACACAAAAGATAGCCTTAAAAAATTAAAAAAATAATAATTTCAGGAACTCCCTGGTGGTCCAGTGGTTAGGCCTCCAAGCTTTCACTGCCAGGGGCCAGGTTCAATCCCTGGTCAGGGAACTAGATCCCACATGCCACGGCAAAGAAGTAGCAGAAGAGATGGTAAGTAAAAACATAAAACATCATGGTAGAAATCAGAAGTTCCTGGAAATCAAGAAGAAAGTGACAATCAAATGCAAAAATGGGCAAGTGGTATAAAAAGGTAAACACCAAGAGAAAAAAATACAGATGACCAATAAAAATGAACAGCAGAGAGGAAAATGTAGACTGATACAGGATAATGTTTTTCCCTCTATGTCTGGCAAAAGTTCAGGAGAGTCATCTCCACCTTAGGGAGGATCTGGGCTGGCCTACTCAAGCATTGTCAGGGCAGGTACAGAATGTTTTGGAGAATAGCTTGGCAGAATCAGTCAATATCTTAAATGTAAATACTACTTGCTTTTACTTGGCAATTCTACTATTAGAAAACTATCCTATGGAAATATGACAGTGACATTATTTGTAATAGTGACCACTAACAAATAAATGTCCACCAACAGGGGAAAATGGTTAAATAAATGGTTTTTCCTGTGGTCATGTATAGATGTGAGAGTTGGACTGTGAAGAAGGCTGAGCGCCGAAGAATTGATGCTTTTGAACTGTGGTGTTGGAGAAGACTCTGGAACAGTCTCTTGGACTGCAAGGAGATCCAAGCAGTCCATTCTGAAGGAGATCAGCTCTGGAATTTCTTTGGAAGGAATGATGCTGAAGCTGAAACTCCAGTACTTTGGCCACCTCTTGCGAAGAGCTGACTCATTGGAGAAGACTCTGATGCTGGGAGGGATTGGGGGCAAGAGGAGAAGGGGACGACAGAAGATGAGATGGCTAGATGGCATCACTGACTTGATGGACATGAGTCTGAGTGACCTCCGGGAGTTGGTGATGGACAGGGAGGCCTGGCGTGCTGTGATTCATGGGGTCGCAAAGAGTTGGACACGACTGAGCGACTGATCTGATCTGATCTGATATTGTGGAATACTATGGAGTGGTTAAAAAGAGAAAAGCAGGTCTATGTAAACAAAGAGAGCGCCCGGCCTACCGTCTGCGCAGCGCACTGAGAGCCCATCGCCGGCTGCATGGCGCACTGAGAGGAGCTACCCAACGACCAAGGAAGGACGGCGGTGGGGACTGGTCCACTAAGCACGGCCGAGAGGAGCTACCCAACGACCGAGGACAGGAAGGGGCGGCGGTGAGGAGAGACCCCTCATCCAAGGTAAGGTGCGATGGCTGTGCTTTGCTGGAGCAGCCGGGAAGAGATACCCCACACCCAAGGTAAGAGAAACCCAAGTAAGATGGTAGGTCTTGCAAGAGGGCATCAGAGGGCAAATACACTGAAACCATACTCACAGAAAACTAGTCAATCTAATCACACCAGGACCACACCCTTGTCTAACTCAATGAAATCAAGCCATGTCTGTGGGGCAACCCAGGATGGGCCGGTCATGGTGGAGAGATCTGACAGGGTGTGGCCCGCTGGAGAAGGGAATGGCAAACCACTTCAGTATTCTTGCCTTGAGAACCCCATGAACAGTATGAAAAGGCAAAATGAAAGGATACTGAAAGAGAAACTCCCCAGGTCAGTAGGGGCCCAATATGCTACTGGAGATCAGTGGAGAAATAACTCCAGAAAGAATGAAGGGATGGAACCAAAGCAGAAAGAATACTCAGCTGTAGATGTGTCTGGTGATAGAAGCAAAGTCTGTTGCTGTAAAGGGCAATATTGCATAGGAACCTGGAATGTCAGGTCCATGAATCAAGGCAAATTGGAAGTGGTCAAACAAGAGGCGGCAAGAGTGAATGTTGACATTCTAGGAATTAGCGAACTAAAATGGACTGGAATGGGTGAATTTAACTCAGAGGACCATTATATCTACTACTGAGGGCAGGAATCCCTCAGAAGAAATGGAGTGGCCATCATGGTCAACAAAAGAGTCCGAAATGCAGTACTTGGATGCAATCTCAAAAACGACAGAATGATCTCTGTTCATTTCCAAGGCAAACCATTCAATGTCACAGTAATCCAAATCTATGCCCCAACCAGTAACGCCGAAGAAGCTGAAGTTGAACAGTTCTATGAAGACCTACAAGACCTTTTAGAACTAACACCCAAAAAAGATGTCCTTTTCATTATAGGGGACTGGAATGCAAAAGTAGGAAGTCAAGAAACACCTGGAGTAACAGGCAAATTTGGCCTTGGAACACGGAATGAAGCAGGGCAAAGACTAACAGAGTTTTGCCAAGAAAATGCACTGGTCATAGCAAATACCCTCTTCCAACAACACAAGAGAAGACTCTATACATGGACATCACCAGATGGTCAACACCGAAATCAGATCGATTATATTCTTTGCAGCCAAAGATGGAGAAGCTCTATACAGTCAGCAAAAACAAGACCAGGAGCTGACTGTGGCTCGGACCATGAACTCCTTATTGCCAAATTCAGACTGAAATTGAAGAAAGTAGGGAAAACCACTAGACCATTCAGGTATGACCTAAATCAAATCCCTTATGATTATACAGTGGAAGTGAGAAATAGATTGAAGGGCCTAGATCTGATAGATAGAGTGCCTGATGAACTATGGAATGAGGTTCGTGACATTGTACAGGAGACAGGGATCAAGACCATCCTCATGGAAAAGAAGTGCAAAAAAGCAAAATGGCTGTCTGGGAAGGCCTTGCAAATAGCTGCGAAAAGAAGAGAAGCGAAAAGCAAAGGAGAAAAGGAAAGATATAAACATCTAAATGCAGAGTTCCAAAGAATAGCAAGAAGAGATAAGAAAGCCTTCTTCAGTGATCAATGCAAAGAAATAGAGGAAAACAACAGAATGGGAAAGACTAGGGATCTATTCAAGAAAATTAGAGATACCAAAGGAACATTTCATGCAAAAATGGGCTCGATAAAGGACAGAAATGGTATGGACCTAACGGAAGAAGAAGATATTAAGAAGAGGTGGCAAGAATACACAGAAGAACTGTACAAAAAAGAGCTTCACGACCCAGATAATCATGATGGTGTGATCACTGACCTAGAGCCAGACATCCTGGAATGTGAAGTCAAATGGGCCTTAGAAAGCATCACTACGAACAAAGCTAGTGGAGGTGATGGAATTCCAGTGGAGCTATTCCAAATCCTGAAAGAGGATGCTGTGAAAGTGCTGCACTCAATATGCCAGCAAATTTGGAAAACTCAGCAGTGGCCACAGGACTGGAAAAGGTCAGTTTTCATCCCAATCCCAAAGAAAGGCAATGCCAAAGAGTGCTCAAACTACTACACAATTGCACTCATCTCACACGCTAGTAAAGTAATGCTCAAAATTCTCCAAGCCAGGCTTCAGCAATATGTGAACCGTGAACTTCCTGATGTTCAAGCTGGTTTTAGAAAAGGCAGAGGAACCAGAGATCAAATTGCCAACATCCGCTGGATCATGGAAAAAGCAAGAGAGTTCCAGAAAAACATCTATTTCTGCTTTATTGACTATGCCAAAGCCTTTGACTGTGTAGATCACAATAAACTGTGGAAAATTCTGAGAAAGATGGGAATAGCAGACCACCTGGTCTGCCTCTTGAGAAATCTGTATGCAGGTCATGAAGCAACAGTTAGAACTGGTCATGGAACAACAGACTGGTTCCAAATAGGAAAAGGAGTACGTCAAGGCTGTATATTGTCACCATGTTTATTTAACTTATATGCAGAGTACATCATGAGAAATGCTGGACTGGAAGAAACACAAGCTGGAATCAAGATTGCCGGGAGAAATATCAATAACCTCAGATATGCAGATGATACCACCCTTATGGCAGAAAGTGAAGAGGAACTAAAAAGCCTCTTGATGAAAGTGAAAGTGGAGAGTGCAAAGGTTGGCTTAAAGCTCAACATTCAGAAAACGAAGATCATGGCATCCGGTCCCATCACTTCATGGGAAATAGATGGAGAAACAGTGGAAACAGTGTCAGATTTTATTTTTCTGGGCTCCAAAATCACTGCAGATGGTGACTGCAGCCATGAAATTAAAAGACGCTTACTCCTTGGAAGGAAAGTTATGACCAACCTAGATAGCACATTCAAAAGCAGAGACATTACTTTGCCAACAAAGGTTCGCCTAGTCAAGGCTATGGTCTTTCCTGTGGTCATGTATGGATGTGAGAGCTGGACTGTGAAGAAGGCTGAGCGCCGAAGAATTGATGCTTTTGAACTGTGGTGTTGGAGAAGACTCTTGAGAGTCCCTTGGACTGCAAGGAGATCCAACCGGTCCATTCTGAAGGAGATCAGCCCTGGGATTTCTTTGGAAGGAATGATGCTAAAGCTGAAACTCCAGTATTTTGGCCACCTCATGCGAAGAGTTGACTCATTGGAGAAGACTCTGATGCTGGGAGGGATTGGGGGCAGGAGGAGAAGGGGACGACAGAGGATGAGATGGCTGGATGGCATCACTGACTCGATGGATGTGAGTCTGAGTGACCTCCGAGAGCTGGTGATGGACAGGGAGGCCTGGTGTGCTGCAGTTCACGGGGTCGCAAAGAGTTGGACACGACTGAGTGACTGATCTGATCTGATCTGATCTGATGTAAACAAAAAGACATCCAACTGTTGAATAAAATAAAATGGTTAAAATTAAATAAAAAGTTAAAACCTAGAACAATACATGTGCTGCTGCTGCTAAGTCGCTTCAGTCGTGTCCGACTCTGTGCGACCCCATAGACAGAAGCTCACCAGGCTCCCCCGTCCCTGGGATTCTCCAGGCAAGAATACTGGAGTGGGTTGCCATTTCCTTCTCCAATGCATGAAAGTGAAAAGTGAAAGGGAAGTCGCTCAGTCGTGTCCGACTCTTAGCGACCCCATGGACTGGAGCCTACCAGGATCCTCCGTCCATGGGATTTTCCAGGCAAAAGTACTGGGGTGGGGTGCCATTGCCTTCCCCAACAATACATGTACTAGAATTCTATTGTTTGTTTTAAACCTACCTATCTACCAACCTACGTACCTACCAATGTATTCATAAATGTGTCTGCATTTTTCAGACTATAAAGGTAAAATGGGGGATATACCATATATTAGGTAACATGTCCAGGGGGGCCTGTGGCAGCCTGTGTAATCAAACTCATGAATATATTTATAGTGAAAGGTGTGACTATTTGAGGTTTCCCAGGTGGCTCAAGCGACTGAGCGACTTCCCTTTGACTTTTCGCTTTCATGCATTGGAGAAGGAAACGGCAACCCACTCCAGTGTTTTTGCCTGGAGAATCCCAAGGATGGGAGCCTGGTGGGCTGCCATCTATGGGGTCGCACAGGGTCGGACGCAACTGAAGCGACGCAGCAGCAGCAGCAGCAGCAGCAGATGGCTCAAGTGGTAAAGAATCCACCTGCCAACGAAGAAGCAGGAGATGCCGGTTTAATCCCTGGATAGGGAAGATCCCCTGGAGGAGGATTGGCAACCCACTGCAGTATTCTCACCTGGAGAATCCCATGGACAGAGGAGCTTGATGGGCTACAGTCCATGGGGCCACAAAAGAGTCAGACATGACTGAGAACACACGCACATGCACAGGTGATTATTTACAGTAGTAGGAGAGATAATGGTGATAAATAACCTCATGCTTGTTCAGATCAGATTTGCCACCAAATGAAGCCAGGTCAGATTTTGCTGCCAGAAGATTATAAAATAAATAAACAAATAAAACCCTGGGTTTTGCCTAAATGATTTATATCAACTATGATGATGTCTGGGATGTGGAGAGGAAAAAGAAAAAGTAAAGAGGCACTTCCATTTTCTGTCCACAGGCTAATAAGGTCAAAATCATGGACTCTGACTTCTGGGGTCAGCTAGCTCTGCTATACTGCTTTGTGACTACTGGGAACAATCCTTACCATGGTCACAGAGATAGTGTGTGAGTCAGTGCCGCACTGGATGAAGAAAATATCCCAGTACATTGCTCTCTCTGTGCATGAGAACGGAATTAATAAAAAATGCATCAGGAACACAGTGGCCCACCTATCTTACGTGTCATCCAATTTAACCCATACAGAAATTTGAGGGGAGGTAAAGCTAGTGGAGGTGATGGAATTCCAGTGGAGCTATTCCAAATCCTGAAAGAGGATGCTGTGAAAGTGCTGCACTCAATATGCCAGCAAATTTGGAAAACTCAGCAGTGGCCACAAGATTGGAAAAGGTCAGTTTTCATCCCTATCCCAAAGAAAGGCAATGCCAAAGAAGGCTCAAACTACCGCACAATTGCACTCATCTCACATGCTAGTAAAGTAATGCTCAAAATTCTCCAAGCCAGGCTTCAGCAATATGTGAACCGTGAACTTCCTGATGTTCAAGCTGGTTTTAGAAAAGGCAGAGGAATCAGAGATCAAATTGCCAACATCTGTTAGATCATGGAAAAAGCAAGAGAGTTCCAGAAAAACATCTATTTCTGCTTTATTGACTATGCCAAAGCCTTTGACTGTGTGGATCACAATAAACGTGGAAAATTCTGAAAGAGATGGGAATACCAGACCACCTGATATGCCTCTTGAGAAATCTGTATGCAGGTCATGAAGCAACAGTTAGAACTGGTCATGGAACAACAGACTGGTTCCAAATAGGAAAAGGAGTACATCAAGGCTGTATATTGTCACTCTGTATATTTAACTTATATGCAGAGTACATCATGAGAAATGCTGGACTGGAAGAAACACAAGCTGGAATCAAGATTGCTGGGAGAAATATCAACAACCTCAGATATGCAGATGACACCACCCATATGGCAGAAAGTGAAGAGGAACTAAAAAGCCTCTTGATGAAAGTCGAAGTGGAGAGTGAAAAGGTTGGCTTAAAGCTCAACATTCAGAAAACAAAGACCATGGCATCTGGTCCCATCACTACATGGGAAATAGATGGAGAAACAGTGGAAACAGTGTCAGACTTTATTTTTCTGGGCTCCAAAATCACTGCAGATGGTGACTGCAGCCATGAAATTAAAAGACGCTTACTCCTTGGAAGGAAAGTTATGATCAACCTAGATAGCATATTCAAAAGCAGAGACATCACTTTGCCAACAAAGGTTCGCCTAGTCAAGGCTATGGTCTTTCCTGTGGTCATGTATGGATGTGAGAGCTGGACTGTGAAGAAGGCTGAGTGCCGAAGAATTGATGCTTTTGAACTGTGGTGTTGGAGAAGACTCTTGAGAGTCCCTTGGACTGCAAGGAGATCCAACCGGTCCATTCTGAAGGAGATCAGCCCTGGGATTTCTTTGGAAGGAATGATGCTAAAGCTGAAACTCCAGTATTTTGGCCACCTCATGCGAAGAGTTGACTCATTGGAGAAGTCTCTGATGCTGGGAGGGATTGGGGGCAGGAGGAGAAGGGGACGACAGAGGATGAGATGGCTGGATGGCATCACTGACTCGATGGATGTGAGTCTGAGTGACCTCCGGGAGTTGGTGATGGACAGGGAGGCCTGGCGTGCTGCAGTTCATGGGGTTGCAAAGAGTTGACACGACTGAGCGATTGATCTGATCTGATTTTCTTATTTTAAGACTAAGGTCTCAGTTGAGTTGAATAAGTCAGGTTAAGCAAGGTGGCCCAACGCCAAGTATTAGAGCTGAGATTTTAACCTGGGTTGGACTCAAAGTCCAGTGCTGTTTGAAATTCTGTACATTTGTGGGTTCCATTGTGTAATGGTTAGCACTCTGAACTCTGAAATTTGGTACATTTGTAAACTTGACTACCTGTGACCTGTATACTCACAGATATACTCTCAAGCATATGCATTGATATACTGACAAGTATTCTTGTGACTTGTACATGTCACAAGTCATGTTCTCTCCCCACTGATGAGGTCACAGGTATAAACATATGACATAATTTGCTCTCTTTTTATGGCTTTAAAAAAAATAATAATACAACTTACAGGGTAAAAAAAAGTGAAACAATACCATGGTTAAAAGTACTTCAAGGAAAGGCAATGAAAACTACAGTGAGATGTCACTTCACATCTGTTAGAATGGCAAGCAATGACATGTTTGGCAAGGATGTGGAGAATGATAAACCTGCCTGCACTATTGACTGGAATGCAAATTGGTGCAGCAACAGGGATATTTTGGGACATTTCTTTCAGGCATCTTCAACATGTAGCTGTTTTTCCACAGTTGAAATAGTTTTTCCATAGTTTCCATGCTGTATAAACAGTTGTACATTCTGGTGGGTTTGTTTTTCTGCACTTATTATAACAGATATTTTCTGATGTCACTGAAATCTCATCCTGAACATTCCGATTACTGGTTATGCTTCCTAGTTGACCACGTCCCAGTAGTTAGGTTTGGGGGCCGTTTCTGCTTTGCTGTTAACATTGTGCAAGCACAGGACTTTTTTCTCTAAAAATCTTCAGTGTAGCTCTCTAAGTGAAGTGAAGGTGGCTGAGTCGAGTCTGAGTCTTTGCGACCTCATGGACTATACAGTCCATGGAATTCTCTAAGCCAGAATGCTGGAGGGGGTAGCCTGTCCCTTCTCCAGGGAATCTTCCCAACCCAGGGATCGAACCCGGGTCTCCCTCATTGCGGACGGATTCTTTGCCAGCTGAGCCACAAGGAAAGCCCGAGCCCATTCCATTACAGAGAAGTAAGTGGGCAGCAGACACCTCAGGGAGTAATTTCTCTGACTTTAAGAAAAGATTTCAATATAAAGGTCAATTTTGGAGTCCTTCTGCTGATGGTAAGTCACGTCAGTCGTGTCCGACTCTGTGCGACCCCAAAGACGGCAGCCCACCAGGCTCCCGTCCCTGGGATTCTCCAGGCAAGAATACTGGAGTGGGTTGCCATTTCTTTCTCCAGTGCATGAAAGTGAAAAGTGAAAATGAAGTCGCTCAGTCGTGTCCGACTCTTCGCGACCCCATGGACTGTGTAGCCTACCAGCCTCCGCCGTCCATGGGATTTCCCAGGCAAGAGTACTGGAGTGGGTTGCCATTGGAGTCCCTAGAGAGCTTTAAACACTCAACATTTAGAAAGACAGTGGATCTACTTACACACGCTGGTACTTGAGGGCCGAATAATTGTTCTAACCTTCCACCCAGCGCTCTCGCCCTACAGCAATCTGAAACCAGAATCGCGAGTCTCGAAAAGCAACTTCTCCAAGGAGTGGCGCCCCAGTCGCCCGGACCAACCCACGCAGGCTTCTGAGCATTGGCAGCGACGCGGGGTCCCTTACCTGGGCAGCACCAGCTCCTTTTCGGCGCAATCCCAGAAACCGGTAGCCGAAGGCAGAGTCAGGATCCCGCCCAATTCGAACACTGCCGCACGCAGCGCCATGGCCGTCTTTCAACCAGAAACCAAGCGAAGCAATACGCACGAAAACCGAGGGGCCTGACTGAAGCAGCAGGCCACCAAGGTTACCTAAGTCGAGCTTGGCCCCGCCCCAGCCCGAGCCTTGGCCCCAACCCCTGCCTTCAGACTGGACACACCTCCGCCCGCCCTCTGCCCTGACCCCGGCCCCGCCTCTGCCTCTGCCTCCGCCACGCCCCCCTGTACCAGATTCGACCGCGACCCACCTCCGCTCTGCCCCTTGACTTGCGCTCGACCACGCCCCACCTCCGCCTCGTCCCCTGACCCCGGCCCCGCCAATGCCCCTCCAACACGCCCGCATGCCCCGCCTCAGCCACGCCCCCCCCGTGCCAAACTTTATTGCCGACCATCTCCGCCCGCCCCATGTCCTGGTCCCCGCTGGGGTGGCCAGGAGGTCCTATGAGGCCTCCTTTGATGTATCCGCATCGTCCGAGGCCCGGATTCCATATCCTTGCCTCCTCCCGCCTGTCTGGGGCTGGAATCTCGCTTCTGAATGCATCATCTTCTGTCCCCAAAACGAAATCCTAAGAAGATCCCCTGGAGAAGGAAATGGCAACCCATTCCAGTATTCTTGCCTGGAGAATTCCATGGACAGAGGAGCCTGGCGGGCTACAATCCATGAGGTTACAAAAGAATTGAACTTGACTGAGCGACTCAATTGAGGGCAGGAGGAGAAGGGGACGACAGAGGATGAGATGGCTGGATGGCATCACTGACTCGATGGATGCGAGTCTGAGTGACCTCCGGGAGCTTGTGATGGACAGGGAGGCCTGGCGTGCTGCGGTTCATGGGGTCGCAAAGAGTCGGACACGACTGAGCGACTGATCTGATCTGATCTGATCTGAGCGACTCAACAACAAGAAGCCTCAGGCCGGAGCAGTGGCTGCTTGAAAAGATTGACGTAGGCCAGGGAACAGGCTGACAGGCTTAAAGTGTACTTGCCAGACTTTCCAGTCTGGGTGAAGATGGAGACCTGAGAAAAAGCCAGAGGCCACAGAACCTTTGAGAGAGAAAGAGAGAGAGAGAGTGTGTGTGTGGCCAAATCTTTCTTCATTCAATATTTGAATCTTTTATATTCATCTCCGGAGAGGGCAAAGGCACCCCACTCCAGTACTCTTGCCTGGAAAATCCCATGGATGTGAGAGAGTCATTTCCTAGGCAGGTTGATAAGGAGTCTAGGGGTCCCCAAGGAGAGAGGGGTCTGGAATTCTTAAGGAGGAAGAAAGGACAAACTTTTTTTTCTTTCTCCACATTCCTTCAGATCAGATCAGATCAGTTGCTCAGTCGTGTCCGACTCTTTGCAACCCCGTGAATCGCAGCACGGCAGGCCTCCCTGTCCATCACCAACTCCCGGAGGTCACTCAGACTCACATCCATCGAGTCAGTGATGCCATCCAGCCATCTCATCTTCTGTCGTCCCCTTCTCCTCTTGCCCCCAATCCCTCCCCTCATCAGAGTCTTCTCCAATGAGTCAACTCTTCCCAAGAGGTGGCCAAAGTACTGGAGTTTCAGCTTTAGGATCATTCCTTCCAAAGAAATTCCAGAGCTGATCTCCTTCAGAATGGACTGGTTGGATCTCCTTGCAGTCCAAGGGACTCTCAAGAGTCTTCTCCAACACCACAGTTCAAAAGCATCAATTCTTCGGCACTCAGCCTTCTTCACAGTCCAGCTCTCACATCCATACATGACCACAGAAAAAACCATAGCCTTGATTAGAGGAACCTTTGTTGGCAAAGTGATGTCTCTGCTTTTGAATATGCTATCTAGGTTGGTCATAATTTTCCTTCCAAGGAGTAAGCGTCTTTTAATTTCATGGCTGCAGTCACCATCTGCAGTGATTTTGGAGCCCAGAAAAATAAAGTCTGACACTGTTTCCACTGTTTCTCCATCTATTTCCCATGAAGTGATGGGACCAGATGCCATGATCTTCGTTTTCTGAATATTGAGCTTTAAGCCAACTTTTTCACTCTCCACTTTCACTTTCATCAAGAGGCTTTTGAGTTCCTCTTCACTTTCTGCCATAAGGGTGGTGTCATCTGCATATCTGAGGTTATTGATATTTCTCCCGGCAATCTTGATTCCAACTTGTGTTTCTTCCAGTCCAGCGATTCTCAAGACGTACTCTGCATAGAAGTTAAATTAGCAGGGTGACAATATACAGCCTTGACGAACTCCTTTTCCTGTTTGGAACCAGTATGTTGTTGCATGTCCAGGTCTAACTGTTGCTTCCTGACCTGCATACAAATTTCTCAAGAGGCATATCAGGTGGTCTGGTGTTCCCATCTCTTTCAGAATTTTCCACAGTTTATTGTGGTCCACACAGTCAAAGGCTTTGGCATAGTCAATAAAGCAGAAATAGATGTTTTTCTGGAACTCTGTTGCTTTTTCCATGATCCAGCGGATGTTGGCAATTTGATCTCTGGTTCCTCTGCCTTTTCTAAAACCAGCTTGAACATCAGGAAGTTCATGGTTCATATATTGCTGAAGCCTGGCTTGGAGAATTAGGATTATATAACAATAATGTATCCTGCCTAAAGACAGTCTTTGGATTAAACATTCTGGCTAATCCTGTTAGCCAGAGACCCCTCGTCCAAGGTAAGGTGTGATGGCTGTGCTTTGCTGGAGCAGCCGGGAAGAGATACCCCACTACCCAAGGTAAGAGAAACCCAAGTAAGACGGTAGGTCTTGCAAGAGGGCATCAGAGGGCAAATACACTGAAACCATACTCACAGAAAACTAGTCAATCTAATCACACTGGGACCACACCCTTGTCTAACTCAATGAAACTAAGCCATGCCTGTGGGGCAACCCAGGATGGGCGGGCCATGGTGGAGATATCTGACAGGGTGTGGTTATCTGGATAACCTGGATATCTGGAGAAGGGAATGGCAAACCACTTCAGTGTTCTTGCCTTGAGAACCCCATGAACAGTATGAAAAGGCAAAATGATAGGATACTGAAAGAGAAAATCCCCAGGTCAGTAGGGGCCCAATATGCTACTGGAGATCAGTGGAGAAATAACTCCAGAAAGAATGAAGGGATGGAGCCAAAGCAAAAAGAATACCCAGCTGTGGATGTGTCTGGTGATAGAAGCAAAGTCCGATGCTGTAAAGAGCAATATTGCATAGGAACCTAGAATGTCAGGTCCATGAATCAAGGCAAATTGGAAGTGGTCAAACAAGAGATGGCAAGAGTGAATGTCGACATTCTAGGAATTAGCGAACTAAAATGGACTGGAATGGGTGAATTTAACTCAGATGACCATTATATCTACTACTGTGGGCAGGAATCCCTCAGAAGAAATGGAGTGGCCATCATGGTCAACAAAAGAGTCCAAAATGCAGTACTTGGATGCAATCTCAAAAACGACAGAATGATCTCTGTTCGTTTCCAAGGCAAACCATTCAATGTCACAGTAATCCAAGTCTATGCTCCAACCAGTAATGCTGAAGAAGCTGAAGTTGAACGGTTCTATGAAGACCTACAAGATCTTTTAGAACTAACACCCAAAAAAGATGTCCTTTTCATTATAGGGGACTGGAATGCAAAAGTAGGAAGTCAAGAAACACCTGGAGTAACAGGCAAATTTGGCCTTGGAATACGGAATGAAGCAGGGCAAAGACTAATAGAGTTTTGCCAAGAAAATGCACTGGTCATAGCAAATACCCTCTTCCAACAACACGAGAGAAGACTCTATACATGGACATCACCAGATGGTCAACACCGAAATCAGATCGATTATATGCTTTGTAGCCAAAGATGGAAAAGCTCTATACAATCAGCAAAAACAAGACCAGGAGCTGACTGTGGCTCAGACCATGAACTCCTTATTGCCAAATTCAGACTGAAATTGAAGAAAGTAGGGAAAACCACTAGACCATTCAGGTATGACCTAAATCAAATCCCTTATGATTATACAGTGGAAGTGAGAAATAGATTGAAGGGCCTAGATCTGATAGATAGAGTGCCTGATGAACTATGGAATGAGGTTCGTGACATTGTACAGGAGACAGGGATCAAGACCATCCTCATGGAAAAGAAATACAAAAAAGCAAAATGGCTGTCTGGGGAGGCCTTACAAATAGCTATGAAAAGAAGAGAAGTGAAAAGCAAAGGAGAAAAAGAAAGATATAAACATCTGAATGCAGAGTTCCAAAGAATAGCAAGAAGAGATAAGAAAGCCTTCTTCAGAGATCAATGCAAAGAAATAGAGGATAACAACAGAATGGGAAAGACTAGGGATCTCTTCAAGAAAATCAGAGATACCAAAGGAACATTTCATGCAAAGATGGGCTCGATAAAGGACAGAAATAGTATGGACCTAACAGAAGCAGAAGATATCAAGAAGAGGTGGCAAGAATACACAGAAGAACTGTACAAAAAAGAGCTTCACGACCCAGATAATCATGATGGTGTGATCACTGACCTAGAGCCAGACATCCTGGAATGTGAAGTCAAGTGGGCCTTAGAAAGCATCACTACGAACAAAGCTAGTGGAGGTGATGGAATTCCAGTTGAGCTATTCCAAATCCTGAAAGAGGATGCTGTGAAAGTGCTGCACTCAATATGCCAGCAAATTTGGAAAACTCAGCAGTGGCCACAAGACTGGAAAAGGTCAGTTTTCATCCCAATCCCAAAGAAAGGCAATGCCAAAGAAGGCTCAAACTACTGCACAATTGCACTCATCTCACATGCTAGTAAAGTAATGCTCAAAATTCTCCAAGCCAGGCTTCAGCAATATGTGAACCGTGAACTTCCTGATGTTCAAGCTGGTTTTAGAAAAGGCAGAGGAACCAGAGATCAAATTGCCAACATCCGCTGGATCATGGAAAAAGCAAGAGAGTTCCAGAAAAACATCTATTTCTGCTTTCTTGACTATGCCAAAGCCTTTGACTGTGTAGATCACAATAAACTGTGGAAAATTCTGAAGATGGGAATACCAGACCACCTGATCTGCCTCTTGAGAAATCTGTATGCAGGTCAGGAAGCAACAGTTAGAACTGGTCATGGAACAACAGACTGGTTCCAAATAGGAAAAGGAGTACGTCAAGGCTGTATATTGTCACCATGTTTATTTAACTTATATGCAGAGTACATCATGAGAAATGCTGGACTGGAAGAAACACAAGTTGGAATCAAGATTGCTGGGAGAAATATCAATAACCTCAGATATGCAGATGACACCACCCTTATGGCAGAAAGTGAAGAGGAACTAAAAAGCCTCTTGATGAAAGTGAAAGTGGAGAGTGAAAAGGTTGGCTTAAAGCTCAACATTCAGAAAACGAAGATCATGGCATCCGGTCCCATCACTTCATGGGAAATAGATGGACAAACAGTGGGAACAGTGTCAGATTTTATTTTTCTGGGCTCCAAAATCACTGCAGATGGTGACTGCAGCCATGAAATTAAAAGACGCTTACTCCTTGGAAGGAAAGTTATGACCAACCTAGATAGCACATTCAAAAGCAGAGACATTACTTTGCCAACAAAGGTTCGCCTAGTCAAGGCTATGGTCTTTCCTGTGGTCATGTATGGATGTGAGAGCTGGACTGTGAAGAAGGCTGAGTGCTGAAGAATTGATGCTTTTGAACTGTGGTGTTGGAGAAGACTCTTGAGAGTCGCTTGGACTGCAAGGAGATCCAACCGGTCCATTCTGAAGGAGATCAGCCCTGGGATTTCTTTGGAAGGAATGATGCTAAAGCTGAAACTCCAGTATTTTGGCCACCTCATGCGAAGAGTTGACTGATTGGAGAAGACTCTGATGCTGGGAGGGATTGGGGGCAGGAGGAGAAGGGGACGACAGAGGATGAGATGGCTGGATGGCATCACTGACTCGATGGATGTGAGTCTGAGTGAGCTCCGAGAGCTGGTGATGGACAGGGAGGCCTGGTGTGCTGCAGTTCACGGGGTCGCAAAGAGTTGGACACGACTGAGTGACTGATCTGATCTGATCTGATCTGATGTAAACAAAAAGACATCCAACTGTTGAATAAAATAAAATGGTTAAAATTAAATAAAAAGTTAAAACCTAGAACAATACATGTGCTGCTGCTGCTAAGTCGCTTCAGTCGTGTCCGACTCTGTGCGACCCCATAGACAGAAGCTCACCAGGCTCCTCCGTCCCTGGGATTCTCCAGGCAAGAATACTGGAGTGGGTTGCCATTTCCTTCTCCAATGCATGAAAGTGAAAAGTGAAAGGGAAGTCGCTCAGTCGTGTCCGACTCTTAGCGACCCCATGGACTGGAGCCTACCAGGATCCTCCGTCCATGGGATTTTCCAGGCAAAAGTACTGGGGTGGGGTGCCATTGCCTTCCCCAACAATACATGTACTAGAATTCTATTGTTTGTTTTAAACCTACCTATCTACCAACCTACGTACCTACCAATGTATTCATAAATGTGTCTGCATTTTTCAGACTATAAAGGTAAAATGGGGGATATACCATATATTAGGTAACATGTCCAGGGGGGCCTGTGGCAGCCTGTGTAATCAAACTCATGAATATATTTATAGTGAAAGGTGTGACTATTTGAGGTTTCCCAGGTGGCTCAAGCGACTGAGCGACTTCCCTTTGACTTTTCGCTTTCATGCATTGGAGAAGGAAACGGCAACCCACTCCAGTGTTTTTGTCTGGAGAATCCCAAGGATGGGAGCCTGGTGGGCTGCCATCTATGGGGTCGCACAGGGTCGGACGCAACTGAAGCGACGCAGCAGCAGCAGCAGCAGCAGATGGCTCAAGTGGTAAAGAATCCACCTGCCAACGAAGAAGCAGGAGATGCCGGTTTAATCCCTGGATAGGGAAGATCCCCTGGAGGAGGATTGGCAACCCACTGCAGTATTCTCACCTGGAGAATCCCATGGACAGAGGAGCTTGATGGGCTACAGTCCATGGGGCCACAAAAGAGTCAGACATGACTGAGAACACACGCACATGCACAGGTGATTATTTACAGTAGTAGGAGAGATAATGGTGATAAATAACCTCATGCTTGTTCAGATCAGATTTGCCACCAAATGAAGCCAGGTCAGATTTTGCTGCCAGAAGATTATAAAATAAATAAACAAATAAAACCCTGGGTTTTGCCTAAATGATTTATATCAACTATGATGATGTCTGGGATGTGGAGAGGAAAAAGAAAAAGTAAAGAGGCACTTCCATTTTCTGTCCACAGGCTAATAAGGTCAAAATCATGGACTCTGACTTCTGGGGTCAGCTAGCTCTGCTATACTGCTTTGTGACTACTGGGAACAATCCTTACCATGGTCACAGAGATAGTGTGTGAGTCAGTGCCGCACTGGATGAAGAAAATATCCCAGTACATTGCTCTCTCTGTGCATGAGAACGGAATTAATAAAAAATGCATCAGGAACACAGTGGCCCACCTATCTTACGTGTCATCCAATTTAACCCATACAGAAATTTGAGGGGAGGTAAAGCTAGTGGAGGTGATGGAATTCCAGTGGAGCTATTCCAAATCCTGAAAGAGGATGCTGTGAAAGTGCTGCACTCAATATGCCAGCAAATTTGGAAAACTCAGCAGTGGCCACAAGATTGGAAAAGGTCAGTTTTCATCCCTATCCCAAAGAAAGGCAATGCCAAAGAAGGCTCAAACTACCGCACAATTGCACTCATCTCACATGCTAGTAAAGTAATGCTCAAAATTCTCCAAGCCAGGCTTCAGCAATATGTGAACCGTGAACTTCCTGATGTTCAAGCTGGTTTTAGAAAAGGCAGAGGAATCAGAGATCAAATTGCCAACATCTGTTAGATCATGGAAAAAGCAAGAGAGTTCCAGAAAAACATCTATTTCTGCTTTATTGACTATGCCAAAGCCTTTGACTGTGTGGATCACAATAAACGTGGAAAATTCTGAAAGAGATGGGAATACCAGACCACCTGATATGCCTCTTGAGAAATCTGTATGCAGGTCATGAAGCAACAGTTAGAACTGGTCATGGAACAACAGACTGGTTCCAAATAGGAAAAGGAGTACATCAAGGCTGTATATTGTCACTCTGTATATTTAACTTATATGCAGAGTACATCATGAGAAATGCTGGACTGGAAGAAACACAAGCTGGAATCAAGATTGCTGGGAGAAATATCAACAACCTCAGATATGCAGATGACACCACCCATATGGCAGAAAGTGAAGAGGAACTAAAAAGCCTCTTGATGAAAGTCGAAGTGGAGAGTGAAAAGGTTGGCTTAAAGCTCAACATTCAGAAAACAAAGACCATGGCATCTGGTCCCATCACTACATGGGAAATAGATGGAGAAACAGTGGAAACAGTGTCAGACTTTATTTTTCTGGGCTCCAAAATCACTGCAGATGGTGACTGCAGCCATGAAATTAAAAGACGCTTACTCCTTGGAAGGAAAGTTATGATCAACCTAGATAGCATATTCAAAAGCAGAGACATCACTTTGCCAACAAAGGTTCGCCTAGTCAAGGCTATGGTCTTTCCTGTGGTCATGTATGGATGTGAGAGCTGGACTGTGAAGAAGGCTGAGTGCCGAAGAATTGATGCTTTTGAACTGTGGTGTTGGAGAAGACTCTTGAGAGTCCCTTGGACTGCAAGGAGATCCAACCGGTCCATTCTGAAGGAGATCAGCCCTGGGATTTCTTTGGAAGGAATGATGCTAAAGCTGAAACTCCAGTATTTTGGCCACCTCATGCGAAGAGTTGACTCATTGGAGAAGTCTCTGATGCTGGGAGGGATTGGGGGCAGGAGGAGAAGGGGACGACAGAGGATGAGATGGCTGGATGGCATCACTGACTCGATGGATGTGAGTCTGAGTGACCTCCGGGAGTTGGTGATGGACAGGGAGGCCTGGCGTGCTGCAGTTCATGGGGTTGCAAAGAGTTGACACGACTGAGCGATTGATCTGATCTGATTTTCTTATTTTAAGACTAAGGTCTCAGTTGAGTTGAATAAGTCAGGTTAAGCAAGGTGGCCCAACGCCAAGTATTAGAGCTGAGATTTTAACCTGGGTTGGACTCAAAGTCCAGTGCTGTTTGAAATTCTGTACATTTGTGGGTTCCATTGTGTAATGGTTAGCACTCTGAACTCTGAAATTTGGTACATTTGTAAACTTGACTACCTGTGACCTGTATACTCACAGATATACTCTCAAGCATATGCATTGATATACTGACAAGTATTCTTGTGACTTGTACATGTCACAAGTCATGTTCTCTCCCCCACTGATGAGGTCACAGGTATAAACATATGACATAATTTGCTCTCTTTTTATGGCTTTAAAAAAAATAATAATACAACTTACAGGGTAAAAAAAAGTGAAACAATACCATGGTTAAAAGTACTTCAAGGAAAGGCAATGAAAACTACAGTGAGATGTCACTTCACATCTGTTAGAATGGCAAGCAATGACATGTTTGGCAAGGATGTGGAGAATGATAAACCTGCCTGCACTATTGACTGGAATGCAAATTGGTGCAGCAACAGGGATATTTTGGGACATTTCTTTCAGGCATCTTCAACATGTAGCTGTTTTTCCACAGTTGAAATAGTTTTTCCATAGTTTCCATGCTGTATAAACAGTTGTACATTCTGGTGGGTTTGTTTTTCTGCACTTATTATAACAGATATTTTCTGATGTCACTGAAATCTCATCCTGAACATTCCGATTACTGGTTATGCTTCCTAGTTGACCACGTCCCAGTAGTTAGGTTTGGGGGCCGTTTCTGCTTTGCTGTTAACATTGTGCAAGCACAGGACTTTTTTCTCTAAAAATCTTCAGTGTAGCTCTCTAAGTGAAGTGAAGGTGGCTGAGTCGAGTCTGAGTCTTTGCGACCTCATGGACTATACAGTCCATGGAATTCTCTAAGCCAGAATGCTGGAGGGGGTAGCCTGTCCCTTCTCCAGGGAATCTTCCCAACCCAGGGATCGAACCCGGGTCTCCCTCATTGCGGACGGATTCTTTGCCAGCTGAGCCACAAGGAAAGCCCGAGCCCATTCCATTACAGAGAAGTAAGTGGGCAGCAGACACCTCAGGGAGTAATTTCTCTGACTTTAAGAAAAGATTTCAATATAAAGGTCAATTTTGGAGTCCTTCTGCTGATGGTAAGTCACGTCAGTCGTGTCCGACTCTGTGCGACCCCAAAGACGGCAGCCCACCAGGCTCCCGTCCCTGGGATTCTCCAGGCAAGAATACTGGAGTGGGTTGCCATTTCTTTCTCCAGTGCATGAAAGTGAAAAGTGAAAATGAAGTCGCTCAGTCGTGTCCGACTCTTCGCGACCCCATGGACTGTGTAGCCTACCAGCCTCCGCCGTCCATGGGATTTCCCAGGCAAGAGTACTGGAGTGGGTTGCCATTGGAGTCCCTAGAGAGCTTTAAACACTCAACATTTAGAAAGACAGTGGATCTACTTACACACGCTGGTACTTGAGGGCCGAATAATTGTTCTAACCTTCCACCCAGCGCTCTCGCCCTACAGCAATCTGAAACCAGAATCGCGAGTCTCGAAAAGCAACTTCTCCAAGGAGTGGCGCCCCAGTCGCCCGGACCAACCCACGCAGGCTTCTGAGCATTGGCAGCGACGCGGGGTCCCTTACCTGGGCAGCACCAGCTCCTTTTCGGCGCAATCCCAGAAACCGGTAGCCGAAGGCAGAGTCAGGATCCCGCCCAATTCGAACACTGCCGCACGCAGCGCCATGGCCGTCTTTCAACCAGAAACCAAGCGAAGCAATACGCACGAAAACCGAGGGGCCTGACTGAAGCAGCAGGCCACCAAGGTTACCTAAGTCGAGCTTGGCCCCGCCCCAGCCCGAGCCTTGGCCCCAACCCCTGCCTTCAGACTGGACACACCTCCGCCCGCCCTCTGCCCTGACCCCGGCCCCGCCTCTGCCTCTGCCTCCGCCACGCCCCCCTGTACCAGATTCGACCGCGACCCACCTCCGCTCTGCCCCTTGACTTGCGCTCGACCACGCCCCACCTCCGCCTCGTCCCCTGACCCCGGCCCCGCCAATGCCCCTCCAACACGCCCGCATGCCCCGCCTCAGCCACGCCCCCCCCGTGCCAAACTTTATTGCCGACCATCTCCGCCCGCCCCATGTCCTGGTCCCCGCTGGGGTGGCCAGGAGGTCCTATGAGGCCTCCTTTGATGTATCCGCATCGTCCGAGGCCCGGATTCCATATCCTTGCCTCCTCCCGCCTGTCTGGGGCTGGAATCTCGCTTCTGAATGCATCATCTTCTGTCCCCAAAACGAAATCCTAAGAAGATCCCCTGGAGAAGGAAATGGCAACCCATTCCAGTATTCTTGCCTGGAGAATTCCATGGACAGAGGAGCCTGGCGGGCTACAATCCATGAGGTTACAAAAGAATTGAACTTGACTGAGCGACTCAATTGAGGGCAGGAGGAGAAGGGGACGACAGAGGATGAGATGGCTGGATGGCATCACTGACTCGATGGATGCGAGTCTGAGTGACCTCCGGGAGCTTGTGATGGACAGGGAGGCCTGGCGTGCTGCGGTTCATGGGGTCGCAAAGAGTCGGACACGACTGAGCGACTGATCTGATCTGATCTGATCTGAGCGACTCAACAACAAGAAGCCTCAGGCCGGAGCAGTGGCTGCTTGAAAAGATTGACGTAGGCCAGGGAACAGGCTGACAGGCTTAAAGTGTACTTGCCAGACTTTCCAGTCTGGGTGAAGATGGAGACCTGAGAAAAAGCCAGAGGCCACAGAACCTTTGAGAGAGAAAGAGAGAGAGAGAGTGTGTGTGTGGCCAAATCTTTCTTCATTCAATATTTGAATCTTTTATATTCATCTCCGGAGAGGGCAAAGGCACCCCACTCCAGTACTCTTGCCTGGAAAATCCCATGGATGTGAGAGAGTCATTTCCTAGGCAGGTTGATAAGGAGTCTAGGGGTCCCCAAGGAGAGAGGGGTCTGGAATTCTTAAGGAGGAAGAAAGGACAAACTTTTTTTCTTTCTCCACATTCCTTCAGATCAGATCAGATCAGTTGCTCAGTCGTGTCCGACTCTTTGCAACCCCGTGAATCGCAGCACGGCAGGCCTCCCTGTCCATCACCAACTCCCGGAGGTCACTCAGACTCACATCCATCGAGTCAGTGATGCCATCCAGCCATCTCATCTTCTGTCGTCCCCTTCTCCTCTTGCCCCCAATCCCTCCCCTCATCAGAGTCTTCTCCAATGAGTCAACTCTTCCCAAGAGGTGGCCAAAGTACTGGAGTTTCAGCTTTAGGATCATTCCTTCCAAAGAAATTCCAGAGCTGATCTCCTTCAGAATGGACTGGTTGGATCTCCTTGCAGTCCAAGGGACTCTCAAGAGTCTTCTCCAACACCACAGTTCAAAAGCATCAATTCTTCGGCACTCAGCCTTCTTCACAGTCCAGCTCTCACATCCATACATGACCACAGAAAAAACCATAGCCTTGATTAGAGGAACCTTTGTTGGCAAAGTGATGTCTCTGCTTTTGAATATGCTATCTAGGTTGGTCATAATTTTCCTTCCAAGGAGTAAGCGTCTTTTAATTTCATGGCTGCAGTCACCATCTGCAGTGATTTTGGAGCCCAGAAAAATAAAGTCTGACACTGTTTCCACTGTTTCTCCATCTATTTCCCATGAAGTGATGGGACCAGATGCCATGATCTTCGTTTTCTGAATATTGAGCTTTAAGCCAACTTTTTCACTCTCCACTTTCACTTTCATCAAGAGGCTTTTGAGTTCCTCTTCACTTTCTGCCATAAGGGTGGTGTCATCTGCATATCTGAGGTTATTGATATTTCTCCCGGCAATCTTGATTCCAACTTGTGTTTCTTCCAGTCCAGCGATTCTCAAGACGTACTCTGCATAGAAGTTAAATTAGCAGGGTGACAATATACAGCCTTGACGAACTCCTTTTCCTGTTTGGAACCAGTATGTTGTTGCATGTCCAGGTCTAACTGTTGCTTCCTGACCTGCATACAAATTTCTCAAGAGGCATATCAGGTGGTCTGGTGTTCCCATCTCTTTCAGAATTTTCCACAGTTTATTGTGGTCCACACAGTCAAAGGCTTTGGCATAGTCAATAAAGCAGAAATAGATGTTTTTCTGGAACTCTGTTGCTTTTTCCATGATCCAGCGGATGTTGGCAATTTGATCTCTGGTTCCTCTGCCTTTTCTAAAACCAGCTTGAACATCAGGAAGTTCATGGTTCATATATTGCTGAAGCCTGGCTTGGAGAATTAGGATTATATAACAATAATGTATCCTGCCTAAAGACAGTCTTTGGATTAAACATTCTGGCTAATCCTGTTAGCCAGAGACCCCTCGTCCAAGGTAAGGTGTGATGGCTGTGCTTTGCTGGAGCAGCCGGGAAGAGATACCCCACTACCCAAGGTAAGAGAAACCCAAGTAAGACGGTAGGTCTTGCAAGAGGGCATCAGAGGGCAAATACACTGAAACCATACTCACAGAAAACTAGTCAATCTAATCACACTGGGACCACACCCTTGTCTAACTCAATGAAACTAAGCCATGCCTGTGGGGCAACCCAGGATGGGCGGGCCATGGTGGAGATATCTGACAGGGTGTGGTTATCTGGATAACCTGGATATCTGGAGAAGGGAATGGCAAACCACTTCAGTGTTCTTGCCTTGAGAACCCCATGAACAGTATGAAAAGGCAAAATGATAGGATACTGAAAGAGAAAATCCCCAGGTCAGTAGGGGCCCAATATGCTACTGGAGATCAGTGGAGAAATAACTCCAGAAAGAATGAAGGGATGGAGCCAAAGCAAAAAGAATACCCAGCTGTGGATGTGTCTGGTGATAGAAGCAAAGTCCGATGCTGTAAAGAGCAATATTGCATAGGAACCTAGAATGTCAGGTCCATGAATCAAGGCAAATTGGAAGTGGTCAAACAAGAGATGGCAAGAGTGAATGTCGACATTCTAGGAATTAGCGAACTAAAATGGACTGGAATGGGTGAATTTAACTCAGATGACCATTATATCTACTACTGTGGGCAGGAATCCCTCAGAAGAAATGGAGTGGCCATCATGGTCAACAAAAGAGTCCAAAATGCAGTACTTGGATGCAATCTCAAAAACGACAGAATGATCTCTGTTCGTTTCCAAGGCAAACCATTCAATGTCACAGTAATCCAAGTCTATGCTCCAACCAGTAATGCTGAAGAAGCTGAAGTTGAACGGTTCTATGAAGACCTACAAGATCTTTTAGAACTAACACCCAAAAAAGATGTCCTTTTCATTATAGGGGACTGGAATGCAAAAGTAGGAAGTCAAGAAACACCTGGAGTAACAGGCAAATTTGGCCTTGGAATACGGAATGAAGCAGGGCAAAGACTAATAGAGTTTTGCCAAGAAAATGCACTGGTCATAGCAAATACCCTCTTCCAACAACACGAGAGAAGACTCTATACATGGACATCACCAGATGGTCAACACCGAAATCAGATCGATTATATGCTTTGTAGCCAAAGATGGAAAAGCTCTATACAATCAGCAAAAACAAGACCAGGAGCTGACTGTGGCTCAGACCATGAACTCCTTATTGCCAAATTCAGACTGAAATTGAAGAAAGTAGGGAAAACCACTAGACCATTCAGGTATGACCTAAATCAAATCCCTTATGATTATACAGTGGAAGTGAGAAATAGATTGAAGGGCCTAGATCTGATAGATAGAGTGCCTGATGAACTATGGAATGAGGTTCGTGACATTGTACAGGAGACAGGGATCAAGACCATCCTCATGGAAAAGAAATACAAAAAAGCAAAATGGCTGTCTGGGGAGGCCTTACAAATAGCTATGAAAAGAAGAGAAGTGAAAAGCAAAGGAGAAAAAGAAAGATATAAACATCTGAATGCAGAGTTCCAAAGAATAGCAAGAAGAGATAAGAAAGCCTTCTTCAGAGATCAATGCAAAGAAATAGAGGATAACAACAGAATGGGAAAGACTAGGGATCTCTTCAAGAAAATCAGAGATACCAAAGGAACATTTCATGCAAAGATGGGCTCGATAAAGGACAGAAATAGTATGGACCTAACAGAAGCAGAAGATATCAAGAAGAGGTGGCAAGAATACACAGAAGAACTGTACAAAAAAGAGCTTCACGACCCAGATAATCATGATGGTGTGATCACTGACCTAGAGCCAGACATCCTGGAATGTGAAGTCAAGTGGGCCTTAGAAAGCATCACTACGAACAAAGCTAGTGGAGGTGATGGAATTCCAGTTGAGCTATTCCAAATCCTGAAAGAGGATGCTGTGAAAGTGCTGCACTCAATATGCCAGCAAATTTGGAAAACTCAGCAGTGGCCACAAGACTGGAAAAGGTCAGTTTTCATCCCAATCCCAAAGAAAGGCAATGCCAAAGAAGGCTCAAACTACTGCACAATTGCACTCATCTCACATGCTAGTAAAGTAATGCTCAAAATTCTCCAAGCCAGGCTTCAGCAATATGTGAACCGTGAACTTCCTGATGTTCAAGCTGGTTTTAGAAAAGGCAGAGGAACCAGAGATCAAATTGCCAACATCCGCTGGATCATGGAAAAAGCAAGAGAGTTCCAGAAAAACATCTATTTCTGCTTTCTTGACTATGCCAAAGCCTTTGACTGTGTAGATCACAATAAACTGTGGAAAATTCTGAAGATGGGAATACCAGACCACCTGATCTGCCTCTTGAGAAATCTGTATGCAGGTCAGGAAGCAACAGTTAGAACTGGTCATGGAACAACAGACTGGTTCCAAATAGGAAAAGGAGTACGTCAAGGCTGTATATTGTCACCATGTTTATTTAACTTATATGCAGAGTACATCATGAGAAATGCTGGACTGGAAGAAACACAAGTTGGAATCAAGATTGCTGGGAGAAATATCAATAACCTCAGATATGCAGATGACACCACCCTTATGGCAGAAAGTGAAGAGGAACTAAAAAGCCTCTTGATGAAAGTGAAAGTGGAGAGTGAAAAGGTTGGCTTAAAGCTCAACATTCAGAAAACGAAGATCATGGCATCCGGTCCCATCACTTCATGGGAAATAGATGGACAAACAGTGGGAACAGTGTCAGATTTTATTTTTCTGGGCTCCAAAATCACTGCAGATGGTGACTGCAGCCATGAAATTAAAAGACGCTTACTCCTTGGAAGGAAAGTTATGACCAACCTAGATAGCACATTCAAAAGCAGAGACATTACTTTGCCAACAAAGGTTCGCCTAGTCAAGGCTATGGTCTTTCCTGTGGTCATGTATGGATGTGAGAGCTGGACTGTGAAGAAGGCTGAGTGCTGAAGAATTGATGCTTTTGAACTGTGGTGTTGGAGAAGACTCTTGAGAGTCGCTTGGACTGCAAGGAGATCCAACCGGTCCATTCTGAAGGAGATCAGCCCTGGGATTTCTTTGGAAGGAATGATGCTAAAGCTGAAACTCCAGTATTTTGGCCACCTCATGCGAAGAGTTGACTGATTGGAGAAGACTCTGATGCTGGGAGGGATTGGGGGCAGGAGGAGAAGGGGACGACAGAGGATGAGATGGCTGGATGGCATCACTGACTCGATGGATGTGAGTCTGAGTGAGCTCCGAGAGCTGGTGATGGACAGGGAGGCCTGGTGTGCTGCAGTTCACGGGGTCGCAAAGAGTTGGACACGACTGAGTGACTGATCTGATCTGATCTGATCTGATGTAAACAAAAAGACATCCAACTGTTGAATAAAATAAAATGGTTAAAATTAAATAAAAAGTTAAAACCTAGAACAATACATGTGCTGCTGCTGCTAAGTCGCTTCAGTCGTGTCCGACTCTGTGCGACCCCATAGACAGAAGCTCACCAGGCTCCTCCGTCCCTGGGATTCTCCAGGCAAGAATACTGGAGTGGGTTGCCATTTCCTTCTCCAATGCATGAAAGTGAAAAGTGAAAGGGAAGTCGCTCAGTCGTGTCCGACTCTTAGCGACCCCATGGACTGGAGCCTACCAGGATCCTCCGTCCATGGGATTTTCCAGGCAAAAGTACTGGGGTGGGGTGCCATTGCCTTCCCCAACAATACATGTACTAGAATTCTATTGTTTGTTTTAAACCTACCTATCTACCAACCTACGTACCTACCAATGTATTCATAAATGTGTCTGCATTTTTCAGACTATAAAGGTAAAATGGGGGATATACCATATATTAGGTAACATGTCCAGGGGGGCCTGTGGCAGCCTGTGTAATCAAACTCATGAATATATTTATAGTGAAAGGTGTGACTATTTGAGGTTTCCCAGGTGGCTCAAGCGACTGAGCGACTTCCCTTTGACTTTTCGCTTTCATGCATTGGAGAAGGAAACGGCAACCCACTCCAGTGTTTTTGTCTGGAGAATCCCAAGGATGGGAGCCTGGTGGGCTGCCATCTATGGGGTCGCACAGGGTCGGACGCAACTGAAGCGACGCAGCAGCAGCAGCAGCAGCAGATGGCTCAAGTGGTAAAGAATCCACCTGCCAACGAAGAAGCAGGAGATGCCGGTTTAATCCCTGGATAGGGAAGATCCCCTGGAGGAGGATTGGCAACCCACTGCAGTATTCTCACCTGGAGAATCCCATGGACAGAGGAGCTTGATGGGCTACAGTCCATGGGGCCACAAAAGAGTCAGACATGACTGAGAACACACGCACATGCACAGGTGATTATTTACAGTAGTAGGAGAGATAATGGTGATAAATAACCTCATGCTTGTTCAGATCAGATTTGCCACCAAATGAAGCCAGGTCAGATTTTGCTGCCAGAAGATTATAAAATAAATAAACAAATAAAACCCTGGGTTTTGCCTAAATGATTTATATCAACTATGATGATGTCTGGGATGTGGAGAGGAAAAAGAAAAAGTAAAGAGGCACTTCCATTTTCTGTCCACAGGCTAATAAGGTCAAAATCATGGACTCTGACTTCTGGGGTCAGCTAGCTCTGCTATACTGCTTTGTGACTACTGGGAACAATCCTTACCATGGTCACAGAGATAGTGTGTGAGTCAGTGCCGCACTGGATGAAGAAAATATCCCAGTACATTGCTCTCTCTGTGCATGAGAACGGAATTAATAAAAAATGCATCAGGAACACAGTGGCCCACCTATCTTACGTGTCATCCAATTTAACCCATACAGAAATTTGAGGGGAGGTAAAGCTAGTGGAGGTGATGGAATTCCAGTGGAGCTATTCCAAATCCTGAAAGAGGATGCTGTGAAAGTGCTGCACTCAATATGCCAGCAAATTTGGAAAACTCAGCAGTGGCCACAAGATTGGAAAAGGTCAGTTTTCATCCCTATCCCAAAGAAAGGCAATGCCAAAGAAGGCTCAAACTACCGCACAATTGCACTCATCTCACATGCTAGTAAAGTAATGCTCAAAATTCTCCAAGCCAGGCTTCAGCAATATGTGAACCGTGAACTTCCTGATGTTCAAGCTGGTTTTAGAAAAGGCAGAGGAATCAGAGATCAAATTGCCAACATCTGTTAGATCATGGAAAAAGCAAGAGAGTTCCAGAAAAACATCTATTTCTGCTTTATTGACTATGCCAAAGCCTTTGACTGTGTGGATCACAATAAACGTGGAAAATTCTGAAAGAGATGGGAATACCAGACCACCTGATATGCCTCTTGAGAAATCTGTATGCAGGTCATGAAGCAACAGTTAGAACTGGTCATGGAACAACAGACTGGTTCCAAATAGGAAAAGGAGTACATCAAGGCTGTATATTGTCACTCTGTATATTTAACTTATATGCAGAGTACATCATGAGAAATGCTGGACTGGAAGAAACACAAGCTGGAATCAAGATTGCTGGGAGAAATATCAACAACCTCAGATATGCAGATGACACCACCCATATGGCAGAAAGTGAAGAGGAACTAAAAAGCCTCTTGATGAAAGTCGAAGTGGAGAGTGAAAAGGTTGGCTTAAAGCTCAACATTCAGAAAACAAAGACCATGGCATCTGGTCCCATCACTACATGGGAAATAGATGGAGAAACAGTGGAAACAGTGTCAGACTTTATTTTTCTGGGCTCCAAAATCACTGCAGATGGTGACTGCAGCCATGAAATTAAAAGACGCTTACTCCTTGGAAGGAAAGTTATGATCAACCTAGATAGCATATTCAAAAGCAGAGACATCACTTTGCCAACAAAGGTTCGCCTAGTCAAGGCTATGGTCTTTCCTGTGGTCATGTATGGATGTGAGAGCTGGACTGTGAAGAAGGCTGAGTGCCGAAGAATTGATGCTTTTGAACTGTGGTGTTGGAGAAGACTCTTGAGAGTCCCTTGGACTGCAAGGAGATCCAACCGGTCCATTCTGAAGGAGATCAGCCCTGGGATTTCTTTGGAAGGAATGATGCTAAAGCTGAAACTCCAGTATTTTGGCCACCTCATGCGAAGAGTTGACTCATTGGAGAAGTCTCTGATGCTGGGAGGGATTGGGGGCAGGAGGAGAAGGGGACGACAGAGGATGAGATGGCTGGATGGCATCACTGACTCGATGGATGTGAGTCTGAGTGACCTCCGGGAGTTGGTGATGGACAGGGAGGCCTGGCGTGCTGCAGTTCATGGGGTTGCAAAGAGTTGACACGACTGAGCGATTGATCTGATCTGATTTTCTTATTTTAAGACTAAGGTCTCAGTTGAGTTGAATAAGTCAGGTTAAGCAAGGTGGCCCAACGCCAAGTATTAGAGCTGAGATTTTAACCTGGGTTGGACTCAAAGTCCAGTGCTGTTTGAAATTCTGTACATTTGTGGGTTCCATTGTGTAATGGTTAGCACTCTGAACTCTGAAATTTTGTACATTTGTAAACTTGACTACCTGTGACCTGTATACTCACAGATATACTCTCAAGCATATGCATTGATATACTGACAAGTATTCTTGTGACTTGTACATGTCACAAGTCATGTTCTCTCCCCCACTGATGAGGTCACAGGTATAAACATATGACATAATTTGCTCTCTTTTTATGGCTTTAAAAAAAATAATAATACAACTTACAGGGTAAAAAAAAGTGAAACAATACCATGGTTAAAAGTACTTCAAGGAAAGGCAATGAAAACTACAGTGAGATGTCACTTCACATCTGTTAGAATGGCAAGCAATGACATGTTTGGCAAGGATGTGGAGAATGATAAACCTGCCTGCACTATTGACTGGAATGCAAATTGGTGCAGCAACAGGGATATTTTGGGACATTTCTTTCAGGCATCTTCAACATGTAGCTGTTTTTCCACAGTTGAAATAGTTTTTCCATAGTTTCCATGCTGTATAAACAGTTGTACATTCTGGTGGGTTTGTTTTTCTGCACTTATTATAACAGATATTTTCTGATGTCACTGAAATCTCATCCTGAACATTCCGATTACTGGTTATGCTTCCTAGTTGACCACGTCCCAGTAGTTAGGTTTGGGGGCCGTTTCTGCTTTGCTGTTAACATTGTGCAAGCACAGGACTTTTTTCTCTAAAAATCTTCAGTGTAGCTCTCTAAGTGAAGTGAAGGTGGCTGAGTCGAGTCTGAGTCTTTGCGACCTCATGGACTATACAGTCCATGGAATTCTCTAAGCCAGAATGCTGGAGGGGGTAGCCTGTCCCTTCTCCAGGGAATCTTCCCAACCCAGGGATCGAACCCGGGTCTCCCTCATTGCGGACGGATTCTTTGCCAGCTGAGCCACAAGGAAAGCCCGAGCCCATTCCATTACAGAGAAGTAAGTGGGCAGCAGACACCTCAGGGAGTAATTTCTCTGACTTTAAGAAAAGATTTCAATATAAAGGTCAATTTTGGAGTCCTTCTGCTGATGGTAAGTCACGTCAGTCGTGTCCGACTCTGTGCGACCCCAAAGACGGCAGCCCACCAGGCTCCCGTCCCTGGGATTCTCCAGGCAAGAATACTGGAGTGGGTTGCCATTTCTTTCTCCAGTGCATGAAAGTGAAAAGTGAAAATGAAGTCGCTCAGTCGTGTCCGACTCTTCGCGACCCCATGGACTGTGTAGCCTACCAGCCTCCGCCGTCCATGGGATTTCCCAGGCAAGAGTACTGGAGTGGGTTGCCATTGGAGTCCCTAGAGAGCTTTAAACACTCAACATTTAGAAAGACAGTGGATCTACTTACACACGCTGGTACTTGAGGGCCGAATAATTGTTCTAACCTTCCACCCAGCGCTCTCGCCCTACAGCAATCTGAAACCAGAATCGCGAGTCTCGAAAAGCAACTTCTCCAAGGAGTGGCGCCCCAGCCGCCCGGACCAACCCACGCAGGCTTCTGAGCATTGGCAGCGACGCGGGGTCCCTTACCTGGGCAGCACCAGCTCCTTTTCGGCGCAATCCCAGAAACCGGTAGCCGAAGGCAGAGTCAGGATCCCGCCCAATTCGAACACTGCCGCACGCAGCGCCATGGCCGTCTTTCAACCAGAAACCAAGCGAAGCAATACGCACGAAAACCGAGGGGCCTGACTGAAGCAGCAGGCCACCAAGGTTACCTAAGTCGAGCTTGGCCCCGCCCCAGCCCGAGCCTTGGCCCCAACCCCTGCCTTCAGACTGGACACACCTCCGCCCGCCCTCTGCCCTGACCCCGGCCCCGCCTCTGCCTCTGCCTCCGCCACGCCCCCCTGTACCAGATTCGACCGCGACCCACCTCCGCTCTGCCCCTTGACTTGCGCTCGACCACGCCCCACCTCCGCCTCGTCCCCTGACCCCGGCCCCGCCAATGCCCCTCCAACACGCCCGCATGCCCCGCCTCAGCCACGCCCCCCCCGTGCCAAACTTTATTGCCGACCATCTCCGCCCGCCCCATGTCCTGGTCCCCGCTGGGGTGGCCAGGAGGTCCTATGAGGCCTCCTTTGATGTATCCGCATCGTCCGAGGCCCGGATTCCATATCCTTGCCTCCTCCCGCCTGTCTGGGGCTGGAATCTCGCTTCTGAATGCATCATCTTCTGTCCCCAAAACGAAATCCTAAGAAGATCCCCTGGAGAAGGAAATGGCAACCCATTCCAGTATTCTTGCCTGGAGAATTCCATGGACAGAGGAGCCTGGCGGGCTACAATCCATGAGGTTACAAAAGAATTGAACTTGACTGAGCGACTCAATTGAGGGAGGAGGAGAAGGGGACGACAGAGGATGAGATGGTGGATGGATCACTGACTCGATGGATGGAGCGAGGACCTCCGGGAGCGTGATGGACAGGGAGGCCTGGCGTGCTGCGGATGGGGCGGAGTCGGCAGACGGGCTGATCTGATCTGATCTGATCTGAGCGACTCAACAACAAGAAGCCTCAGGCCGGAGCAGTGGCTGCTTGAAAAGATTGACGTAGGCCAGGGAACAGGCTGACAGGCTTAAAGTGTACTTGCCAGACTTTCCAGTCTGGGTGAAAGATGGATGGAGGGGAGAGAGAGAGAGAGAGAGAGAGAGAGAGAGAGAGTGTGTGTGTGGCCAAATCTTTCTTCATTCAATATTTGAATCTTTTATATTCATCTCCGGAGAGGGCAAAGGCACCCCACTCCAGTACTCTTGCCTGGAAAATCCCATGGATGTGAGAGAGTCATTTCCTAGGCAGGTTGATAAGGAGTCTAGGGGTCCCCAAGGAGAGAGGGGTCTGGAATTCTTAAGGAGGAAGAAAGGACAAACTTTTTTTCTTTCTCCACATTCCTTCAGATCAGATCAGATCAGTTGCTCAGTCGTGTCCGACTCTTTGCAACCCCGTGAATCGCAGCACGGCAGGCCTCCCTGTCCATCACCAACTCCCGGAGGTCACTCAGACTCACATCCATCGAGTCAGTGATGCCATCCAGCCATCTCATCTTCTGTCGTCCCCTTCTCCTCTTGCCCCCAATCCCTCCCCTCATCAGAGTCTTCTCCAATGAGTCAACTCTTCCCAAGAGGTGGCCAAAGTACTGGAGTTTCAGCTTTAGGATCATTCCTTCCAAAGAAATTCCAGAGCTGATCTCCTTCAGAATGGACTGGTTGGATCTCCTTGCAGTCCAAGGGACTCTCAAGAGTCTTCTCCAACACCACAGTTCAAAAGCATCAATTCTTCGGCACTCAGCCTTCTTCACAGTCCAGCTCTCACATCCATACATGACCACAGAAAAAACCATAGCCTTGATTAGAGGAACCTTTGTTGGCAAAGTGATGTCTCTGCTTTTGAATATGGTATCTAGGTTGGTCATAATTTTCCTTCCAAGGAGTAAGCGTCTTTTAATTTCATGGCTGCAGTCACCATCTGCAGTGATTTTGGAGCCCAGAAAAATAAAGTCTGACACTGTTTCCACTGTTTCTCCATCTATTTCCCATGAAGTGATGGGACCAGATGCCATGATCTTTGTTTTCTGAATATTGAGCTTTAAGCCAACTTTTTCACTCTCCACTTTCACTTTCATCAAGAGGCTTTTGAGTTCCTCTTCACTTTCTGCCATAAGGGTGGTGTCATCTGCATATCTGAGGTTATTGATATTTCTCCCGGCAATCTTGATTCCAACTTGTGTTTCTTCCAGTCCAGCGATTCTCAAGACGTACTCTGCATAGAAGTTAAATTAGCAGGGTGACAATATACAGCCTTGACGAACTCCTTTTCCTGTTTGGAACCAGTATGTTGTTGCATGTCCAGGTCTAACTGTTGCTTCCTGACCTGCATACAAATTTCTCAAGAGGCATATCAGGTGGTCTGGTGTTCCCATCTCTTTCAGAATTTTCCACAGTTTATTGTGGTCCACACAGTCAAAGGCTTTGGCATAGTCAATAAAGCAGAAATAGATGTTTTTCTGGAACTCTGTTGCTTTTTCCATGATCCAGCGGATGTTGGCAATTTGATCTCTGGTTCCTCTGCCTTTTCTAAAACCAGCTTGAACATCAGGAAGTTCATGGTTCATATATTGCTGAAGCCTGGCTTGGAGAATTAGGATTATATAACAATAATGTATCCTGCCTAAAGACAGTCTTTGGATTAAACATTCTGGCTAATCCTGTTAGCCAGAGACCCCTCGTCCAAGGTAAGGTGTGATGGCTGTGCTTTGCTGGAGCAGCCGGGAAGAGATACCCCACTACCCAAGGTAAGAGAAACCCAAGTAAGACGGTAGGTCTTGCAAGAGGGCATCAGAGGGCAAATACACTGAAACCATACTCACAGAAAACTAGTCAATCTAATCACACTGGGACCACACCCTTGTCTAACTCAATGAAACTAAGCCATGCCTGTGGGGCAACCCAGGATGGGCGGGCCATGGTGGAGATATCTGACAGGGTGTGGTTATCTGGATAACCTGGATATCTGGAGAAGGGAATGGCAAACCACTTCAGTGTTCTTGCCTTGAGAACCCCATGAACAGTATGAAAAGGCAAAATGATAGGATACTGAAAGAGAAAATCCCCAGGTCAGTAGGGGCCCAATATGCTACTGGAGATCAGTGGAGAAATAACTCCAGAAAGAATGAAGGGATGGAGCCAAAGCAGAAAGAATACCCAGCTGTGGATGTGTCTGGTGATAGAAGCAAAGTCCAATGCTGTAAAGAGCAATATTGCATAGGAACCTAGAATGTCAGGTCCATGAATCAAGGCAAATTGGAAGTGGTCAAACAAGAGATGGCAAGAGTGAATGTCGACATTCTAGGAATTAGCGAACTAAAATGGACTGGAATGGGTGAATTTAACTCAGATGACCATTATATCTACTACTGTGGGCAGGAATCCCTCAGAAGAAATGGAGTGGCCATCATGGTCAACAAAAGAGTCCAAAATGCAGTACTTGGATGCAATCTCAAAAACGACAGAATGATCTCTGTTCGTTTCCAAGGCAAACCATTCAATGTCACAGTAATCCAAGTCTATGCTCCAACCAGTAATGCTGAAGAAGCTGAAGTTGAACGGTTCTATGAAGACCTACAAGATCTTTTAGAACTAACACCCAAAAAAGATGTCCTTTTCATTATAGGGGACTGGAATGCAAAAGTAGGAAGTCAAGAAACACCTGGAGTAACAGGCAAATTTGGCCTTGGAATACGGAATGAAGCAGGGCAAAGACTAATAGAGTTTTGCCAAGAAAATGCACTGGTCATAGCAAATACCCTCTTCCAACAACACGAGAGAAGACTCTATACATGGACATCACCAGATGGTCAACACCGAAATCAGATCGATTATATGCTTTGTAGCCAAAGATGGAAAAGCTCTATACAATCAGCAAAAACAAGACCAGGAGCTGACTGTGGCTCAGACCATGAACTCCTTATTGCCAAATTCAGACTGAAATTGAAGAAAGTAGGGAAAACCACTAGACCATTCAGGTATGACCTAAATCAAATCCCTTATGATTATACAGTGGAAGTGAGAAATAGATTGAAGGGCCTAGATCTGATAGATAGAGTGCCTGATGAACTATGGAATGAGGTTCGTGACATTGTACAGGAGACAGGGATCAAGACCATCCTCATGGAAAAGAAATACAAAAAAGCAAAATGGCTGTCTGGGGAGGCCTTACAAATAGCTATGAAAAGAAGAGAAGTGAAAAGCAAAGGAGAAAAAGAAAGATATAAACATCTGAATGCAGAGTTCCAAAGAATAGCAAGAAGAGATAAGAAAGCCTTCTTCAGAGATGAATGCAAAGAAATAGAGGATAACAACAGAATGGGAAAGACTAGGAATCTCTTCAAGAAAATCAGAGATACCAAAGGAACATTTCATGCAAAGATGGGCTCGATAAAGGACAGAAATAGTATGGACCTAACAGAAGCAGAAGATATCAAGAAGAGGTGGCAAGAATACACAGAAGAACTGTACAAAAAAGAGCTTCACGACCCAGATAATCATGATGGTGTGATCACTGACCTAGAGCCAGACATCCTGGAATGTGAAGTCAAGTGGGCCTTAGAAAGCATCACTAGGAACAAAGCTAGTGGAGGTGATGGAATTCCAGTTGAGCTATTCCAAATCCTGAAAGAGGATGCTGTGAAAGTGCTGCACTCAATATGCCAGCAAATTTGGAAAACTCAGCAGTGGCCACAAGACTGGAAAAGGTCAGTTTTCATCCCAATCCCAAAGAAAGGCAATGCCAAAGAATGCTCAAACTACTGCACAATTGCACTCATCTCACATGCTAGTAAAGTAATGCTCAAAATTCTCCAAGCCAGGCTTCAGCAATATGTGAACCGTGAACTTCCTGATGTTCAAGCTGGTTTTAGAAAAGGCAGAGGAACCAGAGATCAAATTGCCAACATCCGCTGGATCATGGAAAAAGCAAGAGAGTTCCAGAAAAACATCTATTTCTGCTTTCTTGACTATGCCAAAGCCTTTGACTGTGTAGATCACAATAAACTGTGGAAAATTCTGAAGATGGGAATACCAGACCACCTGATCTGCCTCTTGAGAAATCTGTATGCAGGTCAGGAAGCAACAGTTAGAACTGGTCATGGAACAACAGACTGGTTCCAAATAGGAAAAGGAGTACGTCAAGGCTGTATATTGTCACCATGTTTATTTAACTTATATGCAGAGTACATCATGAGAAATGCTGGACTGGAAGAAACACAAGTTGGAATCAAGATTGCTGGGAGAAATATCAATAACCTCAGATATGCAGATGACACCACCCTTATGGCAGAAAGTGAAGAGGAACTAAAAAGCCTCTTGATGAAAGTGAAAGTGGAGAGTGAAAAGGTTGGCTTAAAGGTCAACATTCAGAAAACGAAGATCATGGCATCTGGTCCCATCACTTCATGGGAAATAGATGGACAAACAGTGGGAACAGTGTCAGATTTTATTTTTCTGGGCTCCAAAATCACTGCAGATGGTGACTGCAGCCATGAAATTAAAAGACGCTTACTCCTTGGAAGGAAAGTTATGACCAACCTAGATAGCACATTCAAAAGCAGAGACATTACTTTGCCAACAAAGATTCGCCTAGTCAAGGCTATGGTCTTTCCTGTGGTCATGTATGGATGTGAGAGCTGGACTGTGAAGAAGGCTGAGTGCTGAAGAATTGATGCTTTTGAACTGTGGTGTTGGAGAAGACTCTTGAGAGTCCCTTGGACTGCAAGGAGATCCAACCAGTCCATTCTGAAGGAGATCAGTCTGGGATTTCTTTGGAAGGAATTATGCTAAATGATGCTAAAGCTGAAGTACTTTAGTACTCTAGTACTTTGGCCACCTCTTGGGAAGAGTTGACTCATTGGAGAAAACTCTGATGCTGGGAGGGATTGGGGGCAGGAGGAGAAGGGGACGACAGAGGATGAGATGGCTGGATGGCATCACTGACTCGATGGATGTGAGTCTGAGTGACCTCCGAGAGCTGGTGATGGACAGGGAGGCCTGGCGTGCTGCAGTTCATGGGATCGCAAAGAGTCGGACACGACTCAGCGACTGATCTGATCTGATCTGATCAATCCTGTTATATTAAAATGTAAATTATGGGAGTAGGTCTGATGAGGTCTTTACAACCTCCAGACCTTCTTTGGATTATATAACTTTACTGTTAACACTAGCAAGCGGATACTCCTTCTGCCCCCTTCTGATGCCTATGTCAAAAGCTTTCTCTATCTCCTTTATACTTTAATAAAACTTTATTACACAAAAGCTCTGAGCAATCAAGCCTCGTCTCTGGCCCCAGATTAAATTCTTCTCCTCTGGGGGCCAAGAAATCCTGTGTCTTTGGGTGATTCAACAACAACCTTTCAGATGGAGAAGCCTGGTAGGCTGCAGTCCATGGGGTCGCTAAGAGTCAGACACGACTGAGTGACTTCTCTTCCTTTTTCACTTTCATGCATTGGAGAAGGAAATGGCAACCCACTCCAGTGTGCTTTTCTGGAGAATCCCAGGGATGGGGGAGCCTGGTGGGCTGCCATCTATGGGGTCGCACAGAGTCAGGCATGACTGAAGTGACTTAGCAGCATATTCATCTCAGTTGAAATATCTAGGAAAATAATAGATTTGTGTCCCTAATTTTCTAGATTAAGTACATACAGATTCCTCACTATCCTGACCATGTGCCTCTAGTCACACTTGTTTGTCAAGGAAAAATGTAATTCTAGAATAAAATAGAGTGCCCCAGGTATGGTATGCCAACAAAATACATCCACCTCAGCCTCTTGTGGAATGAGTTTTAGAAGACGTTGTTGTTCTGTCGCTCAGTCGTGTCTAACTCTTTTCAACCCTATGGACTGCAGCACGCCAGGCTTCCCTGTTTTTCATGATCTCCTGGAGTTTGCTCAAATTCATGTCCACTGAATCAGTGTTGCTGTCTAACCATCTCATCCTCTGCCTCCCCCTTCTTCTTTTGCCTTCAATCTTTAGTATCAGGGTTTTTTCAAGTGAGTCAGTTCTTTGCATCAGGTGGCAAAAGTATTGGAACTTCAGCTTCAGCATCAGTCCTTCCAATGAGTATTCAGGGTTGATTTCCTTCAAAAGACATACATTTGAACTATGATTACTCCTTTGTACATTCTTTTTATGCTAATGCTGCCTTAAAATGTTTGAACTTAACTTTAAACTATACTCTTGGCTCATTTGTGTTTTTGGAAAACCTAAACCTTAGGAGTGTCCGAGTTGTGCCTACTAATGGGTTATTGGATTCTCTGTGCCTTTGTAGTAAGTTCTGTGAGTTAAAGCATACACCTGGCCTAATGTTCCAGCTTGCTGAGATGTGGGTTTGATCCCTGGATTAGGAAGATTCCCTGGAGGCAGGCATGGCAACTCACTCCAGTATTCTTGCCTAGAGAATCCCATGGACAGAGGAGCTTGGGGGCCTACAGTCCACAGGGAGGGTTGCAAAGAATTGGACACAAATGAAGCAACTTAGGATGCGTGCTCAAAGACCCTAGGTTTGAAGACTGAGCCAGAGTTAAAGCGAATAAATACAGTAATCATTCAAGAAGCTGATGATCTTAGGGACTTCCCTGATGGTCCAGTGCTTAAGACTTCACCTCCCAGGGCAGGGGGTGCAGGTTCCATCCCTGGTCAGGAAGCCTGGGGCCATAAAATCAAAACATAAAATAGAAGCAATACTGTCATAAATTCACTAAAAGACTTTAAAAGTGATCCACATCAGAAAAATTTTTTTTAAAAGTTAGTGATCTCAGAAGTAAAATTGAGTCGAAGAAAAGAAAGAAAATGGCTGCCTGACTTATGTAGTTTAAAACCTCTTAAATTGAAATCTACAATTCAGATTTCTCTGTGGTCTCCACATATGTACATGCAACTTTCTATTCAATACCTCCTCATGAATATCTCATAGGCATCTTGAATTTCTCATGATTGAAACAGAGTTCTTGCTGCATTTACACCTTCCAAGTCTGCTCCTGGTCTTCAGTTCAGTTCAGTTCAGTTCAGCTGCTCAGTCATGTCTGACTCTTTTCGACCCCATGAATCACAGCACGCCAGGCCTCCCTGTCCATCACCAACCCCTGGAGTTCACTCAAACTCATGTCCATCGAGTTGGTGATGCCATCCAGCAGTCTCATCCTCTGTCGTCCCCTTCTCCTCCTGCCCCCAATCCCTCCCAGCATCAGGGTCTCTTCAAACGAGTCAGGTCTTTGCATCAGGTGGCCAAAGTCTTGGAGTTTCAGCCTCAACATTAGTCCCTCCAATGAACAGGACTCATCTCCTTTAGAATGGACTGGTTGGATCTCCTTGCCATCCAAGGGACTCTCCGGAGTCTTCTCCAACACTACAGTTCAAAAGCATCAATTCTTTGTCGCTCAGCTTTCTTCACAGTCCAACTCTCACATCCATACATGACCACAGGAAAAACCATAGCCTTGACTAGATGGACCTTTGTTGACAAAGTAATGTCTCTGCTTTTGAATATGCTATCTAGCTTGGTCATAACTTTCCTTCCAAGGAGTAAATGTCTTTTAATTTCATGGCTGTGATCACCATCTGCAGTGATTTTGGAGCCAAAAAAAAAAAATAGTCTGACACTGTTTCCCCATCTATTTCCCATGAGGTGATGGGACCAGATGCCATGATGTTAGTTTTCTGAATGTTGAGCTTTAAGCCAAATTTTTCACTCTCCACTTTCACTTTCATCAAGAGGCTTTTGAGTTCCTCTTCACTTTCTGCCATAAGGGTCGTGTCATCTGCATATCTGAGGTTATTGATATTTCTCCCAGCAATCTTGATTCCAGCTTGTGCTTCTTGCAGCCCAGTGTTTCTCATGCTGCATATAAGTTAAATAAGCAGAGAGTGACAATATACAGTCTTGACGAACTCCTTTTCCTATTTGGAACCAGTCTGTTGTTCCATGTCCAGTTCTAACTACTGCTTCCTGACCTGCATATAGGTTTCTCAAGAGGCATATCAGGTGGTCTGGTGTTCCCATCTCTTTCAGAATTTTCCACAGTTTATTGTGATCCACACAGTCAAAGGCTTTGGCATAGTCAATAAAGCAGAAATAGATGTTTTTCTGGAACTCTCTTGCTTTTTCCATGATCCAGTGGATGTTGGCAATTTGGTCTCTGGTTCCTCTGCCTTTTCTAAAACCAGCTTGAACATCTGGAAGTTCACAGTTCATGTATTGCTGAAGCCTGGCTTGGAGAATTTTGAGTATTACTTTACTAGCACGTGAAATTAGGGCAATTGTGTGGTAGTTTGAGCATTCTTTGGCATTGCCTTTCTTTGGGATCAGGATGAAAACTGACCTTTTCCAGTCTTGTGGCCACTGCTGAGTTTTCCAAATTTGCTGGCATATTGAGTGCAGCACTTTCACAGCATCATCTTCCAGGATTTATGATAGCTCAACTGGAATTCCATCACTTCCACTAGCTTTGTTCATAGTGATGCTTCCTAAGGCCCACTTGACTTCACATTCCAGAATGTCTGGCTCTAGGTGAGTGATCACACCATCGTGATTATCTGGGTCGTGAAGCTCTTTTTTGTCCAGTTCTTCTGTGTATTCTTGCCACCTCTTTTTAATATCTTCTGCTTCTATTAGGTCCATATATTTCTGTCTTTTATTGAGCCCATCTTTGCATGAAATGTTCCCTTGAGATCTCTAGTCTTTCCCATTTTGTTGTTTTCCTCTATTTCTTTGCATTGATCGCTGAGGAAGGCTTCCTTATCTCTTCTTGCTATTCTTTGGAACTCTGCATTCAGATGTTTATATCTTTCCTTTTCTCCTTTGCTTTTTGCTACTCTTCTTTTCCCAGCTATTTGTTAGGCCTCGTCCCATTTTGCTTTTTTGCATTTCTTTTCCATGGGGATGGTCTTGATCCCTGTCTCCTGTACAATGTCATGAACCTCCTGGTCTTACTAAAGGGTATTTTCATTCAGGCAGTTGCTCAATCTAAAAAACTTGGAGCGGCTTACATATCTCTGGTTTCCAGCTAAGTGTGTCCTTGAACTTAATCCCAGTGGAGGCTGGCTGGCTGGGGCAGAGGTGACAGCTTCCAGTTCAGTGGTGGTGTTTTTTTTGGAGTCTTTCTTTTTTTAAGTAAATAAAATCTTTTTTATTAATCATCCTTTTATAAAGTAATTAACCATGAACATTTGAATGACAACATATGCAATTTATCTCTCTAGAATATTGGCTTTTTATTTTATTTTGGAGTAGAGTTGATTAACAATGTTGTGATAGTTTCAGATGTACAGAGAAGTGATTCAGCTATACATATTGTATAACTGATACATGTATCCTTATTCAAATTCTTTTCCCATTTATATGATTCTGTAAGCTCACTCCTGGGCATATATCTGCAGAAAAACATGGTCTGAAAGTATACATGCACCCTAAAGTTAACTACAGCAGTGTTTATAATAGCCCAGACATGGAAGCAACCTAAATGTCCATCGACAGAGGAGTGGATAAAGAAGATATGGTACATATATACCGTTGACGAAAAAGTTAATCACAACCTGAAAGTAGAGTTATTTTATTTGGTGGGATGTTAAGGACTCCAAGCCTGGGAGATATCATTTCAGCAGCCATGAGAAAACTGCTCTGAAGAGGCAGGAGAGGGAATCAGGCTATATACAAGTTTGCAACATAGGGAGCAGGCAGTCTGAACATCAGAGATTATCGTGAAGTAAGGAAAACCAGATACCAAGTTAAGGAATTTAGCGTTCTTCTATGCATGGAAAGATGCAAGAGTATGGGATTATTGAAGTCATTCCTTTCATATGCATCTCAGCTATCTGGGGCCAGCATCCTGCACAGAGATATTTTTCTCTGTCTTGAATTTCCTTAAGACCGTGCAGCTCACACTGGATTGTGATAATCACTGATGATTATGAAATCCTTACGTTCCTCATGTAGGAACTTGAGCACTTGTCAGCATGATTCAGAAACTCACATTTGGAGGGCCAGGGTCATGGATAGCTGTGACATTTCTTACCCACCAATATGGCAGGAAATATTTTGTTTCACATTACAACGGAATATTACTCAGCTGTAGAAAGAATGAAATAATGCCATATGTGGCAACGTGGATGGGCCTAGAGATTGTTATACTGAGTGAAGTAGTTCAGACAGAGAAAGAGGAATATCATATGATATTGCTTTCTTAAAGGCCCCATCTGGAGCTCATTCTGCCATTTTTTCCCCAAAGATTCTACAGGTTCCTAATTTCCTATATTCAATCTCTCGCTATTTGAATTAACTAGAGTGACTTCTGTTGCCTGACTGATGCAGTACTGTTTAGGAATACACATATGTGTTTGTGAAATGCAGCGAAGTGAAGAGGAAGGTCACATCAACAGAATTAGATTTTATAAAACCCCCTTTGAGAAAAAAAAATAAGAAAGTTAGAATATGAGACCCCACTTTAGATGGGAATCATCTTTGCTAAAGACGAAATTTTGACCCTTTGTTTATTCCAGGGCTGCAAACTAGGAGACTGATTTGATCTGGACTATTTTACAATACCTTGTGAGTTACAGGACTTCCTGGATGAATTGCTTAAGGAAAGATGAGAGGTCTCAATTGCATTTCTCTGTGTTCCACTTTTTCTCATAGGTCATTGTCCCCCTTTGTTTTCTGCCACACAAGATATAGGAAGATGCGAGTTCACTCAGGTGGACAATGGAAATGGTATACCTTTTTGAGATGTAAATCCTAACTCTTATGTCTGCTAATCTTAATATTTACAAATATGTTTGAGGTGATAGCACTGGGATCATAAAACATGGCCAGTGTAGTAGTGAAAATTCAGAAATTACACGTGCTATCAATCACTCAATTTGTAATGAGCTTATCAGATTTTATTTTGGATCTCCTGCCCCTGCAACCCCTTCCCCACCTCCTGCCAGACATTGGTCTTCCAACTCTATTTTAAAGACTTATTTATTTTTATTTAGTTTTGGCTGCAGTGGGTCTTCATTACAGTCATCAGGGGCTACTCATCATTGTAGGGTGCAGGCTTCTCATCACGGTGGCTTCTCTTGTTGTGGAGTACAGGGCTCTAGGCCCACAGGCTTCAGTAGTTGTGATCTGTAGGCTCAGTAGTTGTGGTTTGAGGGCTTTAGAGCACAGGCTCAATAGTTGTGGTGCATTGGCTTAGTGCTCAATGACACGTGGGATATTCGTGGACCAGGGACTGAATCCATGGCCCCTGCATTGGCAGGATGATTCTCAACCATTGCACCACCAGAGAAATCCTCCAACCCTATTTTAAAACTCTGTTTAATTCCTGATAGTTGAGAGAGAAGTTCACAGTGCTGTTTCTCCTGCTGTAGGTGTTGGGGAAGGCAATGGCACCCCACCCCAGTACTTTTGCCTGGAAAATCCCATGGACGGAGGATCCTGGTAGGCTCCAGTCCATGGGGTCGCTAAGAGTTGGACACGACTGAGCGACTTCACTTTCATGCATTGGAGAAGGAAATGGCAACCCACTCCAGTGTTATTGCCTGGAGAATCCCAGGGACGGGGGAGCCTGGTGTGCTTCCGTCTATGGCGTCGCACAGAATCGGACACGACTGAAGCGACTTAGCAGCAGCAGCAGCAGCAGCAGGTGTTTGAATCACGCTCAAAACTGTCTCAAGTGTTTTCTAAGCCCTCATTTCACCTGAAGGTTGGTCTTTCTTCAGTGCAGCAAGTGAATTTCTTTTATTCATTCAACAAGGACGTATCAAGTACCTGCTGTGTGCCAGGTACTTTCTCAGCACTTGGGATCCAGTGGGAAATAAAACAGACCAAAAATAGGAACAAAAAGTTTCCATTTTTAGTGTAATGATGAATTAAGGAGTTGCTAGTTGCTTGTGGGGCAATGAGAAAAATGACATTGGGGACAGTAATGTTAGCTACTTGTTTTTTTTTTTTTTTTTTTTAAGCAAGAAATATAACTGTCTTTATTTTCAGAAGACATGTTCTTAAAAATAGAAATCCACTAAAAACTGTTTGAACTAATAAGCTGGGCAAGTTGCCGGACATAGGGTCAATATAGAGCAGTCAACTGTATTTCTATATACTAGTGAAGATTATGGCATCCGGTCCCATCACTTCATGGGAAATAGATGGAGAAACAGTGGAAACAGTGTCAGACTTTCTTTTTCTGGGCTCAAAAATCACTGCAGATGGTGACTGCAGCCATGAAATTAAAAGACGCTTACTCCTTGGAAGGAAAGTTGTGACCAACCTAGATAGCATATTCAAAAGCAGAGACATCACTTTGCCAACAAAGATTCGCCTAGTCAAGGCTATGGTCTTTCCTGTGGTCATGTATGGATGTGAGAGCTGGACTGTGAAGAAGGCTGAGCGCCGAAGAATTGATGCTTTTGAACTGTGGTGTTGGAGAAGACTCTTGAGAGTCCCTTGGACTGCAAGGAGATCCAACCAGTCCATTCTGAAGGAGATCAGCCCTGGGATTTCTTTGGAAGGAATGATGCTAAAGCTGAAACTCCAGTATTTTGGCCACCTCATGCGAAGAGTTGACTCATTGGAGAAGACTCTGATGCTGGGAGGGATTGAGGGCAGGAGGAGAAGGGGACAACAGAGGATGAGATGGCTGGATGGCATCACTGACTCGATGAATGTGAGTCTGAGTGACCTCTGAGAGCTGGTGATGGATAGGGAGGCCTGGCGTGCTGCAGTTCATGGGGTCGCAAAGAGTCGGACACGACTGAGCGACTGATCTGATCTGATCTGAGCAGTGAAAAATATGAAAACAAAATGTAAAAAAAAAATTCCATTTATAAAAGCATCAAAAAGAATAAAATAATAAAAATAAGCTTAATAGAAGTGTAAAGCTTGTATTTTGAAAGTTGCCAGACTTTTTTAAAAATTTAAGTTGTTTTTTCTTATTTGTTATTTTTTGGGCTGCCAATACGTATAAACTCTTGCTACCTTTAGAAAATTCTGCCCCAACGTGGACATCTGTCAGTCAGAGATGCACAATGTTCTTCAAACATCTCTCTATTTTGATAGCTCTCACATTGTGAATTTTACATGAACACCACATTAGTCAGGCTGTCCTCCTACTGATCATGTGACTTGGGTGGTGCCAGTCAATGTGCTTGCCTGTTGGGTAAGGGAATGAGCAAGCTGAAGTGACAGCTGTGTGAGGTGGAACTTGCTTCCAGCGTTGGCAGTGGCAGAAGTATCTAGCTTTGATCTTGGAGAGAGGGCTGTGAGTGGTCCTGAAGAGAGATTTTTAACTCCCTGCCCAGGAATTGAACCTGGGTAACCTGGATGAAAACCAGAAACCTTAGCCACTAGACTACCAGGGGCTAGAAGCTGGAAACACAGTTCAGTTCAGTTCAGTTCAGTCGCTCAGTTGTGTCCGACTTTTTGTGACCCCATGAACCGCAGCACGCCAGGCCTCTCTGTCCATCACCAACTTCCAGAGTCTACCCAAACCCATGTCCATTGAGTCAGTGATGCCATCCAACCATCTCATCCTCTGTCGTCCCCTTCTCCTCCTGCCCTCAATCTTTCCCAGCATCAGGGTCTTTTCAAATGAGTCAGCTCTTCGCATCAGATGGCCAAAGTATTGGAGTTTCAGCTTCAACATCAGTCCCTCCAATGAACACCCAAGACTCATCTCCTTTAGGATGGACTGGTTAGATCTCCCTGCAGTCCAAGGGACTTTCAAGAGTCTTCTCCAACACCACAGTTCAAAAGCATCAATTCTTTGGCCCTCAGCTTTCTTCACAGTCCAACTCTCACATCCATACATGACCACTGGAAAAAAGCATAGCCTTGACTAGACGGACCTTTGTTGATAAAGTAATGTCTCTGCTTTTGAATATGCTATCTAGGTTGGTCGTAACTTTTCTTCCAAGGAGTATAAGTGTCTTTTAATTTCATGGCTGCAGTCACCATCTGCAGTGATTTTGGAGCCCAGAAAAATAAAATTAGCCACTGTTTCCACTGTTTCCCCATCTATTTCCCATGAGGTGATGGGACCAGATGTCATGATGTTAGTTTTCTGAATGTTGAGCTTTAAGCCAAGTTTTTCACTCTCCACTTTCACTTTCATCAAGAGGATTTTTAGTTCCTCTTCATTTTCTGCCATAACAGTGGTGTCATCTGCATATCTGAGGTTATTGATATTTCTCCTGGCAATCTTGATTCCAGCTTGTGCTTCTTGCAGCCCACCATTTCTCATGATGTACTCTACATATAAGTTAAATAAGCGGGTGACAATATACAGTCTTGACAGACTCCTTTTCCTATTTGGAACCAGTCTGTTGTTCCATGTCCAGTTCTAACTACTGCTTCCTGACTTGCATATAGGTTCCTCAAGAGGCAGGTCAGGTGGTCTGGTATTTCCACCTCTTTCAGAATTTTCCACAGTTTATTGTGATCTACACAGTCAAAGGCTTTGGCATAGTCAATAAAGCAGAAATAAAAGTTTTTCTGGAACTCTCTTGCTTTTTTGATGATCCAACAGATGTTGGCAATTTGATCTCTGGTTCCTCTGCCTTTTCTAAAACCAGCTTGAACAATTGAAAGTTCATGGTTCATGGATTGCTGAAGCCTGGCTTGGAGAATTTTGAGTATTACTTTACTAGCACGTGAAATTAGGGCAATTGTGTGGTAGTTTGAGCATTCTTTGGCATTGCCTTTCTTTGGGATTGGAATGAAAACTGACCTTTTCCAGTCCTGTGGCCACTGCTGAGTTTTCCAAATTTGCTGGCATATTGAGTGCAGCACTTTCACAGCATCCTCTTTCAGGATTTGGAATAGCTCAACTGGAATTCCATCACTTCCACTAGCTTTGTTCGTAGTGATGCTTTCTAAGTCCCACTTGACTTCACATTCCAGGATGTTCGGCTCTAGGTGAGTGATCATACCATCATGATTATCTTGGTCGTGAAGTTCTTTTTTGTACAATTCTTCTGTGTATTCTTGCCACCTCTTCTTAATATCTTCTGCTTCTGTTAGGTCCATATCATTTCTGTCTTTTATTGAGCCCATCTTTGCATGAAATGTTCCCTTGGTATCTCTAATTTTCTTGAAGAGATCTCTAGTCTTTCCCATTCTATTGTTTTCCTCTATTTCTTTGCATTGATCACTGAGGAAAGCTTTCTTATCTCTGCTTTTCGCTTCTCTTCTTTTCACAGCTTTATGTAAGGCCTCCCCAGACAGCCACTTAACTTTTTTGCATTTCTTTTCCATAGTGGAGGTGATGGAATTCCAGTGGAGCTATTCCAAATCCTGAAAGAGGATGCTGTGAAAGTGCTGCACTCAATATGCCAGCAAATTTGGAAAACTCAGCAGTGGCCACAAGATTGGAAAAGGTCAGTTTTCATCCCAATCCCAAAGAAAGGCAATGCCAAAGAATGCTCAAACTACCGCACAATTGCACTCATCTCACACGCTAGTAAAGTAATGCTCATAATTCTCCAAGCCAGGCTTCAGCAATATGTGAACCGTGAACTTCCTGATGTTCAAGCTGGTTTTAGAAAAGGCAGAGGAACCAGAGATCAAATTGCCAACATCCGCTGGATCATGGAAAAAGCAAGAGAGTTCCAGAAAAACATCTATTTCTGCTTTCTTGACTATGCCAAAGCCTTTGACTGTGTAGATCACAATAAACTGTGGAAAATTCTGAAGATGGGAATACCAGACCACCTGATCTGCCTCTTGAGAAATCTGTATGCAGGTCAGGAAGCAACAGTTAGAACTGGTCATGGAACAACAGACTGGTTCCAAATAGGACAAGGAGTATGTCAAGGCTGTATATTGTCACCCTGTTTATTTAACTTATATGCAGAGTACATCATGAGAAATGCTGGACTGGAGGAAACACAAGTTGGAATCAAGACTGCTGGGAGAAATATCAATAACCTCAGATATGAAGATGACACCACCCATATGGCAGAAAGTGAAGAGGAACTCAAAAGCCTCTTGATGAAAGTGAAAGTGGAGAGTGAAAAATTTGGCTTAAAGGTCAACATTCAGAAAACGAAGATCATGGCATCTGGTCCCATCACTTCATGGGAAATAGATGGGGAAACAGTGGAAACAGTGTCAGACTTTATTTTTCTGGGCTCAAAAATCACTGCAGATGGTGACTGCAGCCATGAAATTAAAAGACGCTTACTCCTTGGAAGGAAAGTTATGACCAACCTAGATAGCATATTCAAAAGCAGAGACATCACTTTGCCAGCAAAGGTTCGCCTAGTCAAGGCTATGGTCTTTCCTGTGGTCATGTATGGATGTGAGAGCTGGACTGTGAAGAAGGCTGAGCGCCGAAGACTTGATGCTTTTGAACTGTGGTGTTGGAGAAGACTCTTGAGAGTCCCTTGGACTGCAAGGAGATCCAACCAGTCCATTCTGAAGGAGATCAATCCTGGGATTTCTTTGGAAGGAATGATGCTAAAGCTGAAACTCCAATATTTTGGCCACCTCATGCGAAGAGTTGACTCATTGGAGAAGACTCAGATGCTGGGAGGGATTGGGGGCAGGAGGAGAAGGGGACAACAGAGGATTAGATGGCTGGATGGCATCACTGACTCGATGGATGTGAGTCTGAGTGACCTCCGGGAGTTGGTGATGGACAGGGAGGCCTGCCGTGCTGCAGTTCATGGGGTCGCAAAGAGTCGGACACGACTGAGTGACTGATCTGATCTGATCTGACCTTTCCATGGGGATGGTCTTGATCCCTGTCTCCTGTACAATGTCACAAACCTCCGTCCATAGTTCATCAGGCACTCTATCAGATCTAGTCCCTTAAATCTATTTCTCACTTCCACTGTATAGTCATAAGGGATTTTATTTAGGTCATACCAGAATGGTCTAGTAGTTTTCCCTACTTTCTTCAATTTAAGTCTGAATTTGGCAATAAGGAGCTCATGATCTGAGCCACAGTCAGCTCCCAGTCTTACTTTTGCTGACTGTATAGAGCTTCTCCATCTTTGGAAGAAGCCATGTGGCCCTAACTCTTTCCCATTTGAAAGCAAGAATGTTTCAAGAAGGCAAAAACTCTACAAACAGTTACAAAGTTTATTATTAGAGACAGCATAATATGTGGGAGAGCACACAGAGAAACAGTTTGTTTATTTAAACCAGAAGTGAGAGAGAAATACACCCTCAGGGAGGAGCATAGGTGTCCTGAATGAGGAACACATTAAAGAGGTAATTTAAATCAGCAGTCCCCAACATTTTTGGCAGTAGGGACCAGTTTTGTGGAAGAGTTTTTCCCCAGAACCCGCGGTAGCAGGGGCGGGGTTGGGGGGGGGATGGTTTCAGGATAATTCAAGTGCATTATATTTACTGGACACTTTATTTCTATTATTATTACATCAGCTCTATGTCAAATTGAAACAGAGCGGGCCAATATGGTCCTTGTCTTACCAAGTCCTCTGCCTGCATTTTGTCTGGAAAACTTTAGTCAAAGAATAAGTTTAATCAGAGAAGTGAGAATGTGTGAAAACAAAGGAAAATAGTCAAAGGAGAGAGACCAAGTAATGAAAATGAGTCATTAAATATAGTCAAGGACCTTTAGTTCTTTCTCAAGGGCCACAGATAATATTATGAGCCATGTCCTATGAGCTGTCTTATAGATACTAAAACACCAGGTGGAGAAGTCACTTACATGATGACCAGACTGTAGCCATGACATAAGCTGCCAGAATTCCATAAACTGACCACCAAGAAATGGTAAAAAATAGACCCTGAAACTCAAGATTCAGTTCAGTTCAGTTCAGTTGCTCAGTCGTGTCTGACTCTTTGTGACCCCATGAACTGCAGCACACCAGGCCTCCCTGTCCATCACCAACTCCCAGAGTTTACTCAAACTCATGTCCATCGAGTCGTGTACCTTAAACAACCAAGAGGATGCTGGTGAGACCATCAACAACCAATCTGAAGGTGGCTCTTAGAGCTGGCTGTGCTGTTTCTGCATGTAGCCCCCTGCCACTCTGTCCACAAAAGATCTCACCTACTGCTTATTATGCAGGGTTGGGGGAGTCGCCCTTGAAACAGGTGTCCACTCTCCCCCACCAGTTGCTGGCATCTGAAATAAAACAAACTTACCTTTCCACCAACCTGGCCTGTTTATTGGCTTTTGAGAGGCAAGCAGCTGGGCTCACCACATACCTTTCAGTACCAAGATCACCAGGCATTAGATTCTGGAGGTTGTGAACTCCTGATTTAAATCTCTTGTATAGGACAGTCCTTCCTGGTTTTTGTTTATCTTTGGCCAATTATCTCGTTTTTTTCCCCTAGGACCCTCCCCAACATCTATATGCAACTTTTTGTTAAGATGGATCCCACCACAGAGGACTATGGGTGCATGTCCACACTTATTATGGGGTGGCAGCCCCTCTGATTTTTACTCCCAAGGAGCCTTCCTGTGTATGTGTGGGCAGGGGAGTTTTCCTGACCTCAGGAGCAGCCATCTTATCCCTTCACTTCAGCAGAACTCTGATTCTGCCACTAGCTTTGTCCTTGGAGTGTCTGGGTGAATACACAGCTTGAATTTTCCTCCACTTGATAAACACCAGCTGTCCAGCCCAGGAGCCCATCTATCTCCCACTTCAGATTCACTGGGGAGCTGGGACAGAGCTTCTTCAGTCTAATCCTGGGCGTGCTTGCTGTGCAGTGATGGCCTTGTTAACATTGTGCTGGCATGATTTGCTGTCACTACATTGTTCTTGGTTGTGTGGTTTCCACATCTGCTTCTCTCATCCTCCCTGAGAGTCTGTGAGCTATCAATATCCTGTAATAAGCCGCTTTTTTCATAGAAGACTAAGAGAAATGTCTATGGTAGCAAATAAGAACTCTATAAGTCATAGCTAGGACTTCCCAGATGACGCTAGTGCCAATGCAAGAGACATAAAAGATATGGGTTTGATTTCTGGGTCTGGAAGATTCCCTGGAGGAGGAAATGGCAACCCACTCCAGTATTCTTGCCTGGGAAATCCCACAGACAGAGAAGCCTGGTGGGCTACAGTCCATGAAGTCTCACAGAATTGGACACAACTAAAGCTACTTAGCACACACTCCAATTGTGGCCACCTTATGAATCTTGGAAGAGCCACCTTGACCATAGAATCTAAAATTGCCAAGCGCTCACTTTCCCAGCTCCCTGCCTTGAGGCTGGGGTGAAGGTCAGTGAGCTTAGTCCAGCAAATCAGAGGCACCCAGCCCAGACTTTACAACAGGGGCTGGTGAGGAGAACAGGGAGAGAGGAAAAGGGTTTTGATTGGCAGTGTCAGGGCAGCAGCAGCATCTGGGGTCCACAGCTGCCAGAGGTGATGCAGGTCCTATGGCCCTCCGCCTTAAGCAATATCAGTTACAGTGTTCTTTGCAGGTTTCCTATCATTTTTTCCTTTCTTTTAAAAATATTTTTGTTTTTTGATGTGGATAATTTTTAAACTCTTTATTGAATTCGTTATTCTGTTTTATATATATATATATATATATACACATATATGTGTATATATCGGAGAAGGTAATGGCACCCCACTCCAGTACTCTTGCCTGGAAAATCCCATGGACAGAGGAGCCTGGTGGGCTGCAGTCCATGGGGTCATGAAGAGTCGGACACGACTGAGCGACTTCACTTTCACTTTTCACTTTCGTGCACTGGAGAAGGAAATGGCAACCCACTCCAGTGTTCTTGCCTGGAGAATCCCAGGGACGGGGGAGCCTGGTGGGCTGCCGTCTATGGGGTCGCACAGAGTCGGACACGACTGAAGCGACTTAGCAGCAGCATGTGTGTATATATATATATATATATTTTTTTTTTTTTTTTTCTGGACAGGCAGCATGTGGGATCTTAGCTCCCGAACTAGGGATCCAACCCACACACTCTGCATTGGGAGGTAAAGTCTTACCCACTGGACAACCAGAGAAGTCCCCCCTTCCCATCATTTTTCTGATTTCTAAGTTAAAAGTAAGTCCTTGGGCCTCTTCTCTTCTTCATCTACATTCATTCTGTTGGTTATCTCAACTGATCTCCTCCTCCCTAAACTCTCTCTTCTGTGGTCTTCCTCATATGTGACTGCCTGGCCACAGACAGCTCTGTGTTAAGGCCATACAGGCCTTTGATTTTCATGTTCAAAAAGCTGCAGAGAAGTGATTGCCATGCTGAGACTACAAGCTGAACCCCAGCCCTGTCTGTGCTGGGAATTGCAGGAAACCTGTCTCTCTTCCACCTGCAAGGTCTGGCCAGAATTATCTCCTGAGAACACTTAGCATCGTGCACCCTTCAAAGGAGAAATGCTTGAAGAAACTTGTCAGAGCTACATTTAGAAATGAGAGGCTGAACCTAGATAACTGATCAGAGGGCTAAAGTCCAAACTCAGGTTTAGATCCTGTGATTTGCCTAATTATCGAGTCAGTTTCACTGATCGCATCTATAGCGGGGGAGTGGGCAAGATCCCAGGACAAATGCTAGGAAGCCTCCCTTGTCAGGGAAATGTATTTTTCTTCCTTTATCAGATGAGCTCGTTTCTGCTTTAGCAAAAATTCTTGCAACAAACTCACCTAAGGATTTTTATTCTTTAATCTTAAAAATTTTTTTATTAAAGTATAATGAACCTACAACACCCTATTAATTCCATCCGCACAACACAGTGATTGGATATTTATCACCACAGTCTAGTTACCATCTGTCACTCTACTAAATTATCACAGTATTATTGACTCTATTCCCCACTGTATATTTAATTTCCCTGACTCACTTATTTTGTAACTGGGAGTTATACCTCTTACTGTCCTTTACCTATTTCACTTCATTCCCCAGACTCCCTTTCCCTCTTCATCTGAAAGATTTATCATGGACCAGGCAAGCCATCTTTCTTCCCTCCCCTAACCACCTCTCACTGTCTCTAAACTTGAACAAGGGTTGGTTCCCCGCACGCTCCAGCAGGCAGGTTCAAAGGACAAACGTGGGAGGAGATGCAATCATACCCCAACCCTCTAATCCTAGGCTGCTTACCCTGTCCTGCCTTGTGTTTCCTACAGAAACTCCAGTACACACTCTGGGACATGCTTTCTCCACTGCCCTTTCTGCCCTGTCTGGCCCAAGTGCTTCCCCAGGTGGCCCTACCTTACATGCTATGATTCCTGCTTCTGGGGATCTGTGCATATAAACTTCTTCCTCCATGAAATCATTCACATGTCTGCATGTCTTACCATATCTGATTGAAACAAATTCTGAGTATACATTTTAGAACAGGATATGTAGATGTATGCATTTTTTCAAAGTGTAATTATGAAAGAAACTTGGGTGTGTAAACCTTTTTTTTTTTTTTTTTATTGTAAGAGCCAAAGTGCTTGATTTGGGGGAGCTTCCCAGCATTTCAATTGCTTTCTAATACACTAGGTCCCCTACATACAAATGAGTTCTGTTCTGAAAGTGCAGTCGTAAGTCTGATTTGTTTGTAAATTCAACAAGTTGGCCTGAGTACCCAACTAACACAATTGGCTATATTGTACTGTACTGTAATAGGTTTATAATACTTTTCACACAAATAATACATAAAAAAACAAACACAAAAATAAAGAAAACATTTTTAATCTTTAATCATTAAAGATTTAAATCATTAATCATTTTTAATCAGTACAGTACCTTGAAAAGTACAGTAGTCCTGTACGACAGCCGGCATACAGAGGCTGGCATCAACTGAATAGGCAAGAAGAGTTACTGACTGGCAGGGGGAGAGGAGGCGGTAGATGATAGAGCTGAAGGATCATCAGCCATAGAAGACGAAGAGCAAGCTGTGATTTCACTCACACCTGATGTTGATGGCATAGGTTCTGGTTCCTTGCAGGAACCAGATCCATGTTCTCATCTTTGAAAGTCAGCAACTAGAAGGTTACTGTATTCTGTGAAAGTTTCCCCCTTGAAGGAGCCAGAAGCTACCTTCTACATAGAAGCTCAGAACACCACAGATTCCTGCTTCCTCCAGCTTCATACAGATAGTTGACCAGCACAACATTAATCAGATATATCTGTCCTAACCTTTGTCTTGGGAGCCAGTGACACAGAGAAGCAGGGAGAGATGAGAAGCAATTCTGGCAGCAGCAGGAGTGGCTGGTTTCCAGGGACAGTGGTGACACAGAACCAGTTTCAGATGGTACGAGCCTTCACATCCAGTTCTGTGGCAGCAGGGCCCACTGTGCAGGGGATGGCTTGTGACTCGGGCTCTACTCCAACAGGCATTTCCCTTGCTCTCACCTGTGCTCTAACGGGGTTCTCTCGCTTTGTAAGTACACCCCTGAACTTCCTGTTGCCCTTTAATAAAATTGCTTTCTGCTTAGTCAATAGTTTTTTTGTTGCTCAAACCAAAAACCCTGATTGAGACAATCAAGGATTATTTTCCCCTTTCCTTCCTTCCTTCCTTTTATCTTTCTTTCTTTATGCCTTTAATACTTTATGCACACAGAAATATCGATATATATCAGTATGAAAGTATATATGGTAAAATATTAACATTTATTAATTCTGGATAGCAGGAATATGGGTAGTTAAATTTTTTGTATTTTATGGGTTATTATCTTTTTGTCAGAAGATAATCTGTCATCTACACACATGTAAATATATATACTCTTATATATCATATTTGCATATGTGTGTGCATGAATGCTTAGTCATTTCAGTCGTTTCCAACTCTTTGCAACCCCATGGACTGTAGCTCGACAGGCTCCTCTGTCCATGGGATTCTCCAGGTAAAAAGACTGGAGTGGGTTCCAATGCCCTCCACTGGGGTATCTTTCCAAGCCAGGGATTGAGTCTGTATCTCCTGCCTTGCAGGCAGATTCTTTACCACTAAGTCACCAGGGCTCCCATATTTGTATATATCACACATGTATTACATGTATATTTACATACCTATATATATGTATCACGGGGAAGGCAATGGCACCCCACCCCAGTACTTTTGCCTGGAAAATCCCATGGACGGAGAAGCCTGGTAGGCTCCAGTCTATGGGGTCGCTAAGAGTCGGACACGACTGAGTGGCTTCCCTTTCACTTTTTGCTTTCATGCATTGGAGAAGGAAATGGCAACCCACTCCAGTGTTCTTGCCTGGAGAATCCCAGGGACGAGAGAGCCTGGTGAGCTTCCGTCTATGGGGTCGCACAGAGTCAGACACGACTGAAGCGACTTAGCAGCAGTAGCAGCAGCATATATGTATCATGTATAATTTCCTGCCAGGGTCCAGCCCCGGTGGATCCAGGGAATTTGAAGGGGAGACGGCTTCAGCGATCAGGAAACAATAGCTCAACTAAGCGTTAATTAAAGATATAAAGAATGGTTAAATAAGGATAGCTCAGTGAGAAAATTCAGTGGAGAAAAGAGGCTGAATAATTCAGCCAGAAGGTGAGAGGAAGAACGACATGGGGAGACCAAGCTTCAGTGAACAAGGCCGGCACTTTATTGTCCAAAGTAGTTTTTATACCTTAAGTTATGCATAGAGAGAAAAGGAAAGATATAAACATCTGAATGCAGAGTTCCAAAGAATAGCAAGAAGAGATAAGAAAGCCTTCTTCAGTGATCAATGCAAAGAAATAGAGGAAAACAACAGAATGGGAAAGACTAGGATCTCTTCAAGAAAATCAGAGATACCAAAGGAACATTTCAGCAAAGATGGGCACAATAAAGGACAGAGATGGTGTGGATCTAAAGAAGAGAAGATATCAAGAAGAGGTGGCAAGAATACACAGAAGAACTGTACAAAAAAGAGCTTCAAGACCCAGATATCAGATGATGTGATCACTGACCTAGAGCCAGACATCTTGGAATGTGAAGTCAAATGGGCCTTAGAAAGCATCACTAGGAAAAAGTAGTGGAGGTGATGGAATCAGTGGAGCTATTCCAAATCCTGAATGATGATGCTGTGAAAGTGCTACACTCAATATGCCAGCAAATTTGGAAAACCAGCAGGACAAGATTGGAAAAGGCAGTTCTCCCAATCCCAAAGAAGGCAAGAGTGCTCAAACACCGAAAAGCACTCATTCCACACGCTAGTAAAGTAATGCTCAAAATTCTCCAAGCCAGGCTTCAGCAATATGTGAACCGTGAACTTCTATGTTCAAGCTGGTTTTAGAAAAGGCAGAGGAACCAGAGATCAAATTGCCAACATCCGTGGATCATGGAAAAAGCAAGAGAGTTCCAGAAAACATTTTCTCTTTATTGACTATGCCAAAGCTTTGACTGTGTGGATCACAATAAACTATGGAAATTTGAAAAGATGGGAATACCAGACCACCTGATCTGCCTCTTAGAAATCTGTATGCAGGTCAGGAAGCAACAGTTAGAACTGGTCATGGAACAACAGACTGGTTCCAAATAGGAAAAGGAGTACGTCAAGGCTGTATATTGTCCCATGTTTATTTAACTTATATGCAGAGTACATCATGAGAAATGCTGGACTGGAAGAAACACAAGTTGGAATCAAGATTTGGGAGAAATATCAATAACCTCAGATATGCAGATGACACCACCCTTATGGCAGAAAGTGAAGAGGGGCTAAAAAGCCTCTTGATGAAAGTGAAAGTGGAGAGTGAAAAGGTTCTAAAGCCAACATAGAAAAGAAGATCATGGCATCTGTCCCACACTGCATGGGAAATAGATGGGGAAACAGTGGAAACAGTGTCAGACTTTGTTTTTCTGGGCTCCAAGATCATAGATGGTGACTGCAGAGTAAAAGACACTCCTTGGAAGGAAAGTTATGACCAACCTTGATAGCATATTCAAAAGCAGAGACATTACTTTACCAACAAGGTTCGCCAGTCAAGGCTATGTCTTTTGTGGTCAGATGGATGGAGAGTGGAGGAAGAAGGCTGAGCGCCGAAGAATTGATGCTTTTGAACTGTGGTGTTGGAGAAGACCTTGAGAGTCCCTTGGACTAGGAGATCCACCAGTCAGGAGATGTCTAGAAGGAATGATGCTAAGCTGAAACTCCAGTATTTGCCACCCAGAAGAGTGACCATTGGAGAAGAGAGGGGAGGGAGAGGGAGGAGGAGAAGGGGAGAAGAGGAGAGATGGCTGGAGGCATCACTGACCGAGGATGGAGTGAGGACCTCCGGGAGCTGGTGATGGACAGGGAGGCCTGGCGTGCTGCGGTTCATGGGGTCGCAAAGAGTCGGACACGACTGAGCGACTGATCTGATCTGATCTGATGCATAGAGAATAATGGGGGAAGGGGTAGAGTCATGCAGTAAGCCAGGCTTTCTTCCTGCAAACTTATCATATGCAAATTTGCATCATCTTCTGGCCCAGAGGCCTGTTAACATTTTAAGACCCTTTCTTTGGAAAACTTATTTTTCTCTAAAGGTGATTAGTCAGGCGCCACCCTCCAAAAGCATTAGATAAAGTTGCATTCCTACAGGGCAAAGGTGTGGTGGGCTATAACAAGAAAAAGAATTAACTCAAGGGTCCAAGGTTACAAACATTAAAGCTACTACTTACACCAATTATATTAATCAATACACTGCCAGGGACACAGCAGGTAAGGGATATGGAAACTTAGCAGCAAACATTGGCCCAACAAGTGAAAAATCCTTCACCAATACAATTTCTAATCAATCTTTTAACTGCTCAAAGGAATCTGTATTTAGACAGTTTAGAACAGCTCATGCCTCTCACAGTTGGGAGGCTCTGAGCAATCACATGCGGCTGGAAAAACCTATTCAGGCAGGCTAGAGGACTTCCAAAGGAGTTTGTAGGTTGAAACACTATCACACCCAGGAACTTTATTAACTGGAGCTGTTATTTAACTCTTTTTCAGAAAGAGGTGGTGGGGGACAGCCCCCCATAAAGTCAGAGGTGTAGGTGAGAGAACAAAGCAGTAAAGTAGACAGACTCTGGTTTTGGGGGTTGATGCTCGAGAATTTCCAGGAGGACTCCTGAGGCGATCCCGCATTTGCCTATGCTGACCCTCCTTCCTCATGACCTTTGCCACGGGCGGAGTTCCTCACGCTGGCTCCCAGCAATTTCCATTTTCTAAGCCCTTTATTTATACTAACGCATTTACTCATCATTACACACTTATTCAGTGGAACCAGTATTCACATCCTCCTTTCACCCATGAGGAAACTGAGGCACAGAAAGCTCTACTAGAGACCTGTCCAAAACTGTACAGCTTTTAGGGAGCAGAACCAGAAGCTAAACCTTGACAGTCGTATTCTGGGCTCTTGGCTCTTAACAGTATGTGGGAGATGAGACAGCAGGGAGCAGACCCCAAAGGGTGTATTTATAATGGAGAATGAGCTTCCTTATGGGCTGAGGGGCAAGAACAAGGAGGAGAGGAAGACAGGAGGAAGCCTGGGGACGTCTGATAGCTGGAGTTGCTGTCAGAACCCCAGGGCCAAGCTCTACCATAAACCATACATGGCAGGAGGAACAGGAGTCCTGGTTTGATGTGGTCCAGAAGGAGGCAAGGGGTCAGTTTCTGGTTTGAAGTCAGGTGACCTTACTTGTCTGGGAAATTGAAGGCAAGGTCACTGGCAAGGGGGCTGAGGAGGAGACAGGAAAGCTGTAGCCAAACCAGGTCTCAACACGAGTGACCCCAGGGTCCTGCAGGAGGCTGGCTGCGGGGAGGAGGCGGGGCTGGGGGGGTTCTTGGTAGGGGGAGGGAAAGGAGAGGATGGCAGGTTGCTGACCTGCAGCTCTCTCCATGGTCCTGCTTTACTCAAAACTGCACTGCTCTATTGACAGATGGACCCAGGAGGTTCCCCATCTAATGGGTGAGGGTCAGGGGCCCAGGAAGTGATCTTGGAGCTGAGAGTCCTTCAGAGCAAAGAACAAAGCATCCTGGTAACCACGCAGAGGGTGAGCAATCTGCTGTCGGTCCCCACTGGACATGGACTGGAAAGTCAGAGGCTCCTCCTCCTCCCCTCTAGAGTGTGTGTTTATGTATAAAAGAGAAAGAGAGAGAGACAGAACACGAGCATGAATCTGTGTGCTTGCCAAGCTGGTGATCCCTCCCCTGGACCTGCCTGACTCTTACCTGCAGAAGCCTCCATGCCAGGCTCTTCTGTAGGACTTAAATGTGCAGCTTCTCTGCCTCCAGAGCTGAGAGCCTGGAAACAGCAGCCTGATTCAGAACTTGCCCAGCCCTCCCCAGGAAGACAACCTGCCTGTCAGAGTCAGACCTCTCTTACGCACCGAGACAAGTCCTGCCCCAGCATCTGTCTGACCAGGAAGAGAAGTCACCCAGCCTTGGTTTGTGCCTGCCTTTCTATTCTTGGGGTGGAGGGGGAGCTTTTGCCAGCAGATCAGGACCTCCAAACTGGGCTGGTTTGTTGAATGGCTTGTCTTCTGTGGTCATAGGTAAGAAAGGTGCCCCTTCCACCTCCGGCTTGTGTTAGTGACTTGGTGGGTATGCGGACATTAAGTGGGTGATTCAAAGGAATATGAGAGGATTAGCAGCTTCTGGCTACTTGGTGTGGGGTGGGGGGTGGTGTATGTCAGACTGCTGGAAGATGCCTGCCTCTAGAAAAATTTTAGTTTTTTGGTTGTCCCTGCTGGGGCTGTACAAGTCCAGTGACAGTCACCTCCTCTCACTGTGAAGGTAGCTCCATCTCAGGCATTATTGGCTTTACTTCACTAAATCTGCTTCTATGTCTTTAATATCACTATTCCTCTTTTGTCATTTATTTATTCACTCAGTATTCCATATCCTTTAATAAAGGCTAACAGACATCCATGGTATTGACTGACTTGGAGGGTAGCAAGTTCTATCATTGCTGTTTTTCACCCCCTCCCTCCCTCCCCCCGCCCCCAGGGTTGGAATTTGTAGAAGAAAATGACCAGGAAAATGACCAGCTGGTGTGGTAATCCAGATGACCTTTAAGATTCCATCCAACCTTGAGAGGTTAAGCTTCTGTGATTAATCAATGTATTGAGCCGATCATAAGAAAGCTAGAAATAGGCTCTCTCTATCACTGCCTAAGCAGTTCTGATGAAATGATTTGGAAGAAGAAACACTATTATCTCCTCTAACCGAGGGACTTTCTCTGGAGTATTGACAGTTACAGGAGAGCAATGACTCCTGTGCCTGGGGATGTGCCGGGTAATGGACAGGGGCTCAGCGAGATGCAAGCAGGTTTTATGGAGAAGGTGAGCCTTGTGAAAAGAGTGGAACAGTGTGAGAAGCTGAAAACCATCTGCCGTGGGAAAATGGACAAAGAAGTCAGTGCATATCACCTTAACTTCAGTGGAATCAGGGTTCAGGATGAGGGCAAGAGAGGCTGACTTGGGTTGGGGTGTGGGGAGCTCTAGTCACAGCAATGCAAGCCCAGTGAGCATGTCTGAGCCCTTTGAAATAAAAATGAAAGTGTTAGTCACTCCGTCATGTCTGACTTTTTGCAACCCCCATAGACTGTAGCCTGCCAGTCTCTGTCCATGGAGATTTCTGGGCAAGGATACTGAAGTGGGTAGCCATTCCCTTTTCCAGGGGATCTTTCTGGCCCAGGGATCAAATTCAGGTCTCGTGCAGTGCAGGCAAATTCTTTACCATCTGAGCCACACGGAAGCCTTGAGTCCTTTATATATGCAATAGCTTTCCCTATGCACCCCCTTCATCCAGACCCACTTTACAAATAGGGTCTTCATCCCGTAGGCACCGACTCCCTAACCTGCCAATCCAGGCATGTAGAAGATTAAAGGGTTTGGGGCTCTTTCTCTTTTCATATCTTTCTAACAAGAGGTGGAAGTTTACTCTAATTACTGCTAATTACCTGGAACAGTTTCTCCTTTGGTTTCCAGTGACAAATTAATTAAATTATCATAGTGGACTAATTACAAGATATGCAAGTATGAGTCTTCTTGCAGGAATATGTCCACTGGAGTCGACTGAATCTCATTTGCACATTCTTCCAGAGGGTCTTGGATGTCTCTGGTTGAATCTTTATATGATGCAAGTTCAGCATGCCTTGATTTCTACTTCTTTTCCCCCTATTCTTATGAGTGGGGAAAAAAAAAACCATGCTTTTATTTAGTGCCCTTGGTTGGAAGGTGAAACAGATTATAGTCTTGGGATCTGCAGCCATGATACTGGTTGAAAGGAAAAGGGAGTGAAGCTGTGCATGGAGGAACCTCCCCACATTGGCTTTGGTGTGGGGCACCTGGGTCTTGTCACCACCTGTGTTTCGCAGACGTTAGTTGTGATTGTGGTAGAGCAATGACAGTCGCAACCTACAAAACACAGGCCAGTACTGGCTGAGTCGCCCATACAAAATTATCTTTTTAGTTGCCATCACTGAGTAGCACCAGAACACGTTATAGTTGAGAAGCTGAGATGTGAGCTTGAATTTCAACTTCATCTTGTGTTAACTGTGTTGTTGTTCAGTTGCTAAGTTGTGTCTGACTCTTGGCGACCCCATGAACTGCAGCACACCAGGCTTCCCTGTCCTCTACTATCTCCCGGAGTTTGCTGAAATTCATGTCCATCGAGTCAGAGATGCTATCTAACCATCTCACCCTCTCCCGCCTCCTTCTCTTTTGCTTCAGTGTTTTCCAGCATCAGGGTCTTTTCCAGCGAGTCAGCTCTTCGCCTCAGGTGGCCAAAGTATTGGAGCTTCAGCTTCACCATCAGTCCTTTCAGTGAATATTTAGAGTTTATTTCCTTTAAGATAGACTGGTTTGATCTCCTTGCAGTCCAAGGGATTCTTAAGAGTCTTCTCCAGCACCACAATTCAAAAGCATCAATAACTAGCCTTGGGCAAATCAGTCAATTTTTCTGATCACCAGTATTTTTAATTTAAATAAAAAGGATAATACTATCCCCTTCCCCATACCTTCCTAGGATTGATGGGAGGTCCACATGAGGTCAAAGGTGTGAGGCACTGGAGGTGATGCCTTCTTGTGTCAAGGAGGCATCACCCTAAGAACACTGTGTTGGGCTCACTCAGGTTCTGAGGTGAGAGGGAACCCCCTCGGAATCCCCCAGGGAGTTCTGCCGTGCTAGCTCCCCAGGCCCTCCTGGGGGAGTGGTCCCAGCTTCAACCCACAGCCAAGCCCAAGCCGGCCTTCCTTCTGATGTCCAGCAGCAGCCAAACCCCTGCTCTGAAGCCATGGGTCCCTCCTGTCTTGTGCTCCCGTTCAAGACGAAGCTCGGGCTCTGGTGGCTTCTTCTGATCCCGACAGGTGAGCAGGGGTGGTCCCCAGGGCATCCTGTCACACGTGTGAGCTCACAGGCCTCGGGATGAAACTGCTGCCAAGTGGGTTGGTGGTGACCCGCCAAAGCCTAAGGGTAGCTGTTCCATCGCGGGAAGGTAGGGGGCGCTCGCTGCGGCATCTGAACCTCCCAAGCCCAGTTTTCCCCATCTGCAAAATGCTAACTGTGCTGTGACCCTCCCAGGGTCTTGGGCCTGTGACCTGGAATGAAGGCTAGTGACTAGCACCTGAGATACATACGTGGCAGCTGCTATCGATGTTTTGAATTTTAGAGCGGGGGTTCTCGACCTGCTCAGGCAGGAGAACCCTGAAGAGGTGAAGCTGTTGCAGAACAGGGTGAAACCAGACAAGAGGTGATTCCGTCAGACAATCTGGGGACACTTTACCTAGCTGATGAGAAGGAGCAGATACCAGTGGTTTGAGGAAAAACAGGGGAGATTCTCCGAGTAGCAGAGAACTTCATGGTTAGCATTAGAGGTTCCTTATAAGAGGATGGGAGTGAAAGTTCCCGGGGCCAGCTCACCCCACACAATCAGGCGCCTCTCACAGTTTGCTGTCCCTTGGATCGCCTCAGTTCCAGGCTTAATCTTTCCCCTCTGTCTGACTTCTTCCCACTGCTCTGCACGCCTCTGAGCACTTGTTTTCACCCCTTATCCATCGTTGTTGCTGTTCAGTTGCTAAGTTGTGTCCGACTCTTTGTGACCTCATGGACTTTGGCACGCCAGGATTCCCTGTCCTTCACCATTTCCTGGAATTTGCTCAAACTCATGTCCATTGAATCGATGATGCCATTCAATCATTCCATCCTCTGCTCCTCCCTTCTCCTCCTGCCCTCAATCTTTTCCAGCATCAGGGTCTTTTCCAATGAGTCAGCTCTTGGCATCAGGTGGCCAAAGTACTGGAGCTTCAGCTTCAGCATCAGTCTTTATCCAGTAGTCATAGAGTAACTGATATTGCTTGAGTGCCCACTATGCACTGATCTGTTGCTTTGTAAGCTCGAACAGATGTTATTATATTTCATTCTCAGCAGTGTTTTGACATAGGTACTGGATTAGTGTGCCCATTTTGCAGATAAGGAAACTAAGGTTCAGTGAGGCTGAGTGGTTCTGGTTGGATGGGAGAGGGAGCCAAGCGCCCAGCACCACGGACTCCTAGAAACCCCCATCTCCCCTCCTGTCCAACAGTATCCTCGAAGAGGGCCCCCCACACCCAAGCTGAGGACCGCCTCTTCAAACACCTCTTTAGGGGCTACAACCGCTGGGCGAGACCGGTGCCCAACACCTCGGACGTGGTGATCGTGCGCTTTGGGCTGTCCATCGCCCAGCTCATCGATGTGGTGCGTCTGTCCTACCTTCCTTCCCCCTTGGGATCAGCCCTGGACATGGACCCCTTTCCAGGGCTCCTCTGTTACTCCCCATCTCCAGCCCCTCCCTGCCCACCTAAGTCAGAGCATCACCCTTCAGCATCACAGGTATTCAGTCTCCCTCCCACTCTCAGCCCTGGAGCCCCTCCAGGGAGGGCGTTGATTGGCTGCTGCTGCTACTGCTGCTGCTGCTGTTAAGTCGCTTCAGTCGTGTCCGACTCTGTGTGATCCCATAGACGGCAGCCCACCAGACTCCCCTGTCCCTGGGATTCTCAAGGCAAGAACACTGGAGTGGGTTGCCATTTCCTTCTCCAATGCATGAAAGTGAAGAGTGAAAGTGAAGTCGCTCAGTCATGTCCGACTCTTAGCGACTGCATGGACTGCAGCCTACCAGGCTCCTCCATCCATGGGATTTTTCAGGCATGAGTACTGGAGTGGGGTGCCATTGCCTTCCCCGTGATTGGCAGCAGTGGGTTTTCTAAATGCCCTACTTGTGTCACCTGACATAAGCCCAGAAGACCCAGAGGCCTGTGTGATCCTGAAGAATCTGAGTGAGGAGGGCAGTATCAGGAGGGGTGGAGGGCGGGCTGGACTTGGGGCGTCATGTCAAAGCTTCTTTGGCAAGTGGGATCCTGAATCAGCTCCTCCCACTCTGCCCTGTTTTCTGGGACTCGCTCCTCAGTCTAACTGCTTTCTCTCCCGCCACTGGTCAGGATGAGAAGAACCAAATGATGACTACCAACGTCTGGCTAAAGCAGGTGAGTGTCCCTCCCCGGAGCAAGGCAGGAGCAGGGTGGGAACTCATGAACCCCAGACCCTCCCAGGACTCTTTCACTAGCAGCATGATTCTAAACTCACCTTTTGCCTGAGACTTGCCACTCAGGACCCTTCCAAAACCAGCCGATTTCAGGCCACTTCTCTCGAGGGGCTGTGCTGCTGTGGCCAGGCTCTGAGTCCAGTATAGAGACTCCACCTACAAGAGCCACGTGGTTCCCTTTCCTGGAGTAGACATTGCCTATATCCCTGCTACATTTGCAGGTCAGCTCACTGAATTGTCACTGGAAACATGGGCAGTTTTATTCTGTCCCCTTTACAGCCGAGGGAAACAGAAGCAGAGTGCATCTCGGCTAGAAGAGAGGCCAGGTGTGTCCCACTCGGTATCCCAGGCTCCTTCTACTGGAGAACACTGAGTGCTCTGTGTCTACAGTGCCCAACAGGCTTCCCCAAACCTCACCGGCTTAAAGCAACAGATAGCTTATTGTATCAAGAGATTTTATGGCCAGGCGTTTTAGTGCTTTGCTTGGAGACTCCTGGTGGCACTAGGCTGGTGGCTGGAGGGTCCAAGGTGGTTTCACTCACCTGTCCCTCCCTCAGCAGGGATGTCTGGAAGACTCTGAAAGATTCTGGAAGCCAGGCCCAGCCATGCCTTCTCCTCCAGGCACTTTCAGGGTCTCTCCACCTGTTCTCTCCAGAAGAGGAGTTGGACTCCTCACCTGATGGCCCAGGGACCCCAGAGAAAGGGTCCCAAGAGATAGAAAATGTAGTTGCTGCCTCTTAACCAGAAACTGGCTCAGCATCAGTTCTGGTAATGGGTGAGCGGCCCTCTTTGATATGCTACTCACAAGGGCAGAACTCGGGTGCACAGCCTTTTTAGATCTCTCTCCCTTGCCCTCCTCATGCTCACCCTTCCCCAGACCCTGAAGTGGAGATGGGAGAAGACAAGAAAGAGGGCCCAGCCTTTTGCCTATGTCCCTCCCATGGCGTCTTCTCCCCAAGCCACTGGCAACCTAACCCTCCCCATCTCAGAGGCTGGCACTTTGAAAACTATAACCATCAGAATTTTGATGGACATTTCTGTTTGAGTCATTTAAAAATATGTATATTTATTTTTGGCTGCGCTGGGTCTTTGTTGCTGTGCATGGGCTTTCTCTAGTTGCAGGGTACGTGCTTCTTATTGTGGTGGCTTCTCCTGTTGCAGAGTATGGTGAGCACTCAGGCTTTAGTAGGTTGCCACACATGGGTTCAGTAGTTGTGGTACATGGGCTTAGTTGCTCCCCAGCATGTGGGATCTTCCCAGACCAGGGGTTCAACCCGAATCCCCTGCATTGCAAGCCAGATTCTTTTTTTTTTTTTAAATTAACTTATTTTTAAATGAAACAAAGATGAATATTTTTAATGAAAAAAGGTACAATGCACAAAGAAGACACATCATAAACCATTAGACACTTAACAATAAAGAAGCTAAGATATATAAAGCAAAAATCAGAAGAAATATAAGGGAAAAGAAAAATATATAATAGTGAGACATGTTAACATCTCTCTGAGAATATTTTATCAAGTGCAGAAAAATAAGAATAGGAGCATCTTGAATGATGTTATTAACAATTTAAATATGATAGATTTCCATTTATATTAATTTGTATAAATCTTATATCCTACACAAATATATTTAAACTTTTGTATTCCATATGCCGTTATTAGATGTCCACAGGACATTTAGAAAAACTGGCAAAAAAAAAAATAAACATAACTAAATTTAAAAGGTAGGCTTCTTTTTTGTGTGGTTCAGTTATACCTATACACATACATTATTTTTGAAATTATTTTCCACTATAGGTTATTATAAGATATTGACTATAGTTCTTTGTCAGAGAAGGCAATGGCTTCACCCCACTGCAGTACTCTTGCCTGGAGAATCCCATGGACAGAGGAGCCTGGTAGGTTGCAGTCCATGGGGTCGCTAAGAGTTGAACACGACTGAGCGACTTCACTCTCACTTTTCACTTTCACGCATTGGAGAAGGAAATGGCAACCCACTCCAGTGTTCTTGCTTGGAGAGTCCTAGGGACGGGGGAGCCTGGTGGGCTGCCGTCTATGGGGTCACACAGAGTCGGACACGACTGAAGGGACTTAGCAGTAGCAGCAGCATAGTTCTGTGTGCTGTACAGAAGCAAGCCAAATTCTTAACCACCGGACCACCAGGGATACTCTGTCAGTGGCAGGTGTGCCATTCCTGCTCCATAGGCTGTAGATGGTGGGGGGCTGTCTGCTGGCCATTCAGGCTTTACAACTGGATGTTTAGATGGATGGCATGGATCAGACCCCTCTGATGCTATTGACCTTGGAACTGTGGGGGCCACGAGGTTCCTCTTTACAGATGAGATGCAGAGCCATGAAGGGACCTGGGAAGACACAGCAGACAGTGCAAAGATCAGATCTTGAACCTGGGTGACTGCAATTGTCCTGGTGGGCCAGTTATCTTGGCTTCAGGGACTGGGGTAGTAAAGAGAGAAAGAAGCACTGCAGCAGGAGTCAGGCCAACAGCACCGCCTCTGACCAGCCTGCGATACCATGCAAGTTAGTCTCAGAGCCTCACTTTTCTCATCTGTAAAATGGGGATACTATAATCTATTTGCCAATTAATATAACCCAGCTTGGTGTGGATGCCCCTCCACTGTTGGTCGAATCTGAAAACTTGACACACAATGGACTGGGGGAAAGGGAAATATTTATAAAGACCAATCCCTTTCAAAATGGTTCCTCAATGTCCTGAAAAATCATGACAATTTAAGGAACATTTTTATCTTTCCTATTTGCAATCTGGCTTCTCTTTCTGTCTAAGCTTTCATCTGAAAGTGAAAGTGAAGTCGCTCAGTCATGTCCGACTCTTTGAGACCCCATGGATTGTAGCCTACCAGGCTTTTCCATCCATGGGATTTTCCAGGGAAGAGTACTGGAGTTGGTTGCCATTTCCTTCTCCAAAGCTTTCACCTACACACAAGTAATTAGCACCACTGCTAAGCCAATGTCTTCCCAAGCATGGTTTTGCTACCAATGGCAGTTTCTTGAGATGATTTTAGTTGGCTCCAAAACCTCTTTAAAAAAAAAAGTCATACATGTGTATTTTAGTAGATGGGTTCAAATGATGTGGGTTTTCCAGCTACTTCAGTGATGTAAAATTCAAAAATTTATGTAAGCTTCACTAGGACTTCCCAGGTGGCTCAGATGATACAGCGTCTGCCTACAATATGGTAGATCCGGGTTCAATCCCTGGGTTGGGAAGATCCTCTGGAGAAGGAAATGGCAACCCACTCCAGTACTCTTGCCTGGAAAATTCCAAGGATGGAGGAGCCTGGTAGGCTACAGTCCATGGGGTTGCAAAGAGTCGGACACGACTGAGTGACTAAATTAACTAAACTAGTGAATCAGTTTAAAGGAAAATACTAAATAAATGCTTAATACTAAAGCTAAGTAAATGCTAACACACTGCTAAGGTGGTGCACATAGATGGGCAAAACTTATGAAGTTGGGGCTTGAGTGCTTGAAGTCTGGGAATCATTGAGCAGGATCAATGCTTTTCCTCTCATGTGCCTGCCTCCTGCAAAGCCTCCTGTTTTCCTTCTTGGACCCCTACCCAGTTGATGAGTTTGTGTAAATGTTTCACAGCTATCCTTGGAGGGGAAAGGTTACCATGCACGGGAGCCTTTTCAAGAGTGCTGCTGCTGCTGCTGCTAAGTTGCTTCAGTTGTGTCTGACTCAGTGCGACCCCATAGACGGCAGCCCACCAGGCTCCCCCGTCCCTGGGATTCTCCAGGCAAGAACACTGGATTGGGTTGCCATTTACTTCTCCAATGCATGAAAGTGAAAAGTGAAAGGGAAGTCGCTCAGTCGTGTCCGACTCTTAGCGACCCCATGGACTGCAGCCTACCAGGCTCCTCTGTCCATGGGATTTTCCAGGCAAGAGTTCAAGAGTGCAGCACTGCACTATTTTAGTGCAAATGCACAAAAGGAAAATGACCTCTAGAATTAGGGCAAGTTTGACTACTCGGAGACTTGGGGTCAAGCCCTAGCGCCGTGGCTTGTTGATGGCATACCCTCCAAGCTTCACTTGAAAAACACAGGTTCACTTGAACCAGCCAGTGGAGTCAGGGCTACTAGGGGGCGCTCTGGAGCACAGTTGGAAAGTCACCGGTTGACTCTCCTTTCTCAGCTGTGTAACTCTGGTGTGTTGTTTTTTACCCCTCTGGTCCTCAGTTTCCTTATCTGTTAGATGGGGCAATACTTCTACCTGCTCTGCCCTCTTTGCCCAGCTCTTCCCATTGAGGCTTTTTCTAGACAGAGGGTGTGAAAAACCTTTGTAAACTGTGATGCACTGAAAAAAACAAATGTTACTATAAACGAGTGAGGTTGCTTGCCTGGGTCGTCCAGCTAGGGATCGGTATAACAAAGGCGGGAGTAGGGTTTGAGTACTAGAGTTGGGGCAAACCGAGAGCTTGGTCGTCTTAGACTGAACTCCCCTTTCCCATCTCAGGGCCCTCTGGGGGCATCGTGGCCCTTTCTATGCTGTAGGACCGGGTGAGGAGCTCCGGATGCTCTGTAATTGGCTGCGGGGCGTCCGTAAGCTGCCCGAGGTTTTCCCGGGCCCTCTCCCCTGGCAGGGCCGCTTACAGGACTCCCTTCCCCACGCACAGGAGTGGAGCGACTACAAGCTGCGCTGGAACCCGGTCGATTTCGGCAACATCACATCCCTCCGCGTCCCTTCGGAGATGATCTGGATCCCAGACATAGTCCTCTACAACAAGTAGGAAGCGGCTGGGGTCCTGGGACACTGAGCCTGCGACGGGCGGGTAACTTGGTGCTGGGCTGCGTTGGCCTTGGGAGGCGCGCCCCCTCGTGGCCCAGCTGCATTGCCTTCCTCTCCAACTCCTGCTTTGCTCGACACTCCACCTTATCTCCTGATTCTCTTCTTTCATTTCATGCTTTCACTCATACATCCCAAGTTTACTGAGCACCTACTATATATCCGTGCCTGAGCTCTGCTACTGGGACACAAATTTGCCAACATTGAATATTGTTTGAAAAATGCGGTTGATGCAGGCTGTGAAAACAATGCCTAAGGGTGAGAGTTTTGCAGGATGGCATGATTGTTGGAACAGCTAAGCAGCATCTCCCGGTAGCACTTTTGAAGGGAGCGAAAGTGACATTTAAAAATATTATTTATAGTTGCCTTGTATTCAGAACCAAAAAAGACCAGTCTTTGAGTGTAAGGACTAGAAGTTCTCCAGGGGATCTTCCTGACCCAGGTTCACTGGGTCTCCTGCATTAGCAGGCAGATTCTTTACTATCTGAGCCCCCAAAGAAGCCCCAAAACAAAAGGCAGGGGAATCTAAAGAGAGCCCCAGAGAACCAGGTCGGTTTTTTTTTAATAGAAGATACAGAGAACTATAACTTCATTTATGTTTCAGTTCAGTTCAGTCGCTCAGTCGTGTCTGACTCTTTGCGACCCCATGAATCGCAGCACGCCAGGCCTCCCTGTCCATCAACAACTCCTGGAGTTCACTCAAACTCACGTCCATCGAGTCAGTGATGCCATGCAGCCATCTCATCCTCTGTCGTCCCCTTTTCCTCCTGCCCCCAATCCCTCCCAGCATCAGAGTATTTTCCAATGAGTCAACTCTTTGCATGAGGTGGCCAAAGTACTGGAGCTTCAGCTTTAGCATCATTCCTTCCAAAGAACACCCAGGGCTGATCTCCTTTAGAATGGACTGGTTGGATCTCCTTGCAGTCCAAGGGACTCTCAAGAGTCTTCTCCAACACCACAGTTCAAAAGCATCAATTCTTTGGCGCTCAGCTCTCTTTATAGTCCAACTCTCACATCCGTACATGACCACAGGAAAAACCATAGCCTTGACTAGATGGACTTTTGTTGGCAAAGTAATGTCTCTGCTTTTCAATATGCTATCTAGGTTGGTCATAACTTTTCTTCCAAGGAGTAAGCATCTTTTAATTTCAAGGCTTCAGTGACCATCTGCAGTGATTTTGGAGCCCCCCAAAATAAAGTCTGACATTGTTTCCACTGTTTCTCCATCTATTTCCCATGAAGTGATGGGACCATTCGTTTTCTGAATGTTGAGTTTTAAGCCAACTTTTTCACTCTCCTCTTTCACTTTCATCAAGAGGCTTTTTAGTTCCTCTTCACTTTCTGCCATAAGGGTGGTGTCATCTGCATATCTGAGGTTATTGATATTTCTCCCAAAACTCAGCAGTGGCCACAGGACTGGAAAAGGTCAGTTTTCATTCCAATCCCAAAGAAAGGCAATGCCAAAAAATGCTCAAACTACCACACAATTGCACTCATCTCACATGCTAGTAAAGTAATGCTCAAAATTCTCCAAGCCAGGCTTCAGCAATATGTGAACCATGAACTTCCTGATGTTCAAGCTGGTTTTAGAAAAGGCAGAGGAACCAGAGATCAAATTGCCAACATCCGCTGGATCATGGAAAAAGCAAGAGAATTCCAGAAAAACATCTATTTCTGCTTTATTGACTATGCCAAAGCCTTTGACTGGTGGATCACAATAAACTGTGGAAAATTCTGAAAGAGATGGGAATACCGGACCACCTGATCTGCCTCTTGAGAAATTTGTATGCGGGTCAGAAAGCAACAGTTAGAACTGGACATGGAACAACAGACTGGTTCCAAATAGGAAAAGGAGTACGTCAAAGCTGTATATTGTCACCCGGCTTATTTAACTTGTATGCAGAGTACATCATGAGAAACGGTGGGCTGGAAGAAGCACAAGCTGGAATCATTTATGTTTAGTCAGATTAGATCAGTCGCTCAGTCGTGTCCGACTCTTTGCGACCCCATGAACTGCAGCACGCCAGGCCTCCCTGTCCATCACCAACTCCCAGAGGTCATTCAGACTCATATACATCGAGTCCGTGATGCCATCCAGCCATCTCATCCTCTGTCGTCCCCTTCTCCTCCTGCCCCCAATCCCTCCCAGCATCAGAGTCTTCTCCAATGAGTCAACTCTTCGCATGAGGTGGCTAAAATATTGGAGTTTCAGCTTTAGCATCATTTATTCCAAAGAAATCCCAGGGCTGATTTCCTTCAGAATGGACTGGTTGGATCTCCTTGCAGTCCAGGGGACTCTCAAGAGTCTTCTCCAACACCACAGTTCAAAAGCATCAATTCTTCGGTGCTCAGCCTTCTTCACAGTCCAGCTCTCACATCCATACATGACCACAGGAAAGACCATAGCCTTGACTAGGCGAACCTTTGTTGGTAAAGTAATGTCTCTGCTTTTGAATATGCTATCTAGGTTGGTCATAACTTTCCTTCCAAGGAGTAAGCGTCTCTTAATTTCATGGCTGCAGTCACCATTTGCAGTGATTTTGGAGCCCAGAAAAATAAAGTCTGACACTGTTTCCACTGTTTCCCCATCTATTTCCCATGTAGTGATGGGACCAGATGCCATGATCTTCGTTTTCTGAATGTTGAGCTTTAAGCCAACCTTTTCATTCTCCACTTTCACTTTCATCAAGAGGCTTTTGAGTTCCTCTTCACTTTCTGCCATAAGGGTGGTGTCATCTGCATATCTGAGGTTATTGATATTTCTCCCAGCAATCTTGATTCCAACTTGTGTTTCTTCCAGTCCAGCGTTTCTCATGATGTACTCTGCATATAAGTTAAATATACAGAGTGACAATATACAGCCTTGACGTACTCCTTTTCCTATTTGGAACCAGTCTGTTGTTCCATGTCCAGTTCTAACTGTTGCTTTCTGACCCGCATACAGATTTCTCAAGAGGCAGATCAGGTGGTCCGGTATTCCCATCTCTTTCAGAATTTTCCACAGTTTATTGTGATCCACACAGTCAAAGGCTTTGGCATAGTCAATAAAGCAGAAATAGATGTTTTTCTGGAACTCTCTTGCTTTTTCCATGATCCAGCGGATGTTGGCAATTTGATCTCTGGTTCCTCTGCCTTTTCTAAAACCAGCTTGAACATCAGGAAGTTCACGGTTCACATATTGCTGAAGCCTGGCTTGGAGAATTTTGAGCATTACTTTACTAGCATGTGAGATGAGTGCAATTGTGTGGTAGTTTGAGCATTTTTTGGCATTGCCTTTCTTTGGGATTGGAATGAAAACTGACCTTTTCCAATCTTGTGGCCACTGCTGAGTAGACAGTAGTTATTTATTTAGAAGTCAAGAACTGAAAATTAAGAGATGTTTGGCATGATATTTGTCTAAAAATGTTTTCTAAAGTGGGGCTCCAGAAAGCACTAGTCCCTGGAGATATGGCTAGGTATGAAAAATAGTTTTGTGGTCAAATAATTCTAGATAACCTTGTATGTCATTAAAACCCCTTTGGCACCCCATCTCTAGTCCTTTGGAAAATGTCATTTTAAATGTTGTTAGAAGTTGGACAGACAAGACACCCCCTGAGCCCAGCATTTCCCAATTCGTTTGACCCAAATTTGGAAAAAGCTATTTTTAAACAATAGAATAAAGGGAAACATTCAATTTTGAAGTTTGGTGTCCTTAGATGGGTCAGGAAGATGACAGTGATCCCTTTACACTGCCCAGCTCCAATCAAGTCCAGAGCCCTTTTATCTGAGCCATCTCTGTAAACACACATTTGGCAGGGTTTATCCGCACTACCACTGTTAGACCACTCACCTCACTCAGGATCCCTCTAGTTTCTGCTTCTCGTTTCTGGCAGAGGGCCGGAGCAAAGTCTTTGCATTAGCTAGGTCTGGAGTTTTAGGATTGCAATAAGACCAGTGTTACCCGATTATAACAGGAAGTTCCTTTGATAGAACAAAAGTTCAAATCAAATTCTTACAGACATTTGAAGAAAGGTCTTTCCTCCAGCCAAATCCTCCACTTCAGGTTTAAGAAGATCTGGGACAGGGTTTGGTTCTTTCCTCAAAATAGGGGCCCATGCTGCCATCTAGTGGTCATTGAGTATGATGTCTTCAAAAATTAAACTTTGGCCCTCACCAGTTTGCACCTCCTTTTCAAAATTCCGGTTTCCAATCGGCTTAAATCTCTAGCCTGGAACTACTGCAAGGGAAAGAAGTGTCTCTTCCTGTGCATTCTGGTTCGTCTGCTTTTAGGATTGACTGTGGAAACTGCGGAGGGAAGTATGGCTGGGGCCTAGAGCCCATTGCGCCACTTTGCAGGGACAGTCAGGGACTCAGGCTCCCAGGAAGCCCAACTGGACTGGTCACCGCTGTTCCAGTGTCACCAGCATCCTTATGGGCCCTTGGATGGGTAGCCTCAGGACGCTGCTGGCCTCCTCGCTCACCACCCCCACCTAGGACCCACTCTGTCCCCAACTCACCGTCCAGCAGTTCCCCTAGCCCAAGCATAGTCTGTGAGCCACAGCCTTTCATCCTCCATTCCTTGTTCCGCAGAAGCTCTGCTGGTCCATTCTCCACCCCAGCTTTCTGCTAGGTCCTACCATCCATCCATCAAGGCTTTGCTAAAAAGGCAGCTTGCTCACCGGAAGGGAGCTCCCCCCAGTAGTTCTTGGAGAGCACTCTGATTCTGGCCTCCTAATGCTGTTGCCAAACTGCCTCCCTTGGACTGTAGATGTTCGAAGCTCGTCTTTTCCTCGTGGTTCCCTCAGGGCAGGCGTGAGTCTCCCATCCCATCCCCCCCAACAGCCCCTATAGTGGCCCTGGTGGGGGCAGCTGACTCGAATATGGCTGTTAACTGGATGGATTCCTCTTTTACCAGCAAAATCATCAGGTCTATGCTGAGGAAGAAACTAAAATCCCGGGTAGAAAAGACAAGACCTCCAGCAGAGGGGCTTCATCACCACCTGCGGCAGATGGTGGGGGGATATAGTAAAAAAACAACCAGGGTGGCTCAGTGGTAAAGAATCTGCTTGCCAGGGCAGGAGACAGAGGAAATGGGTTCAGTCCCTGAGTGGAGAAGATCCGCTGGAGAAGGAAATGGCAGCCCACTCCAGTATCTTGCCTGGGAAATCCCATGGACAGAGGAGCTTGGGTGGCTCCAGTCCATGGGGTTGCAGCACAATTACCCTAAAATGTTAAATGAATACAAACAGGCCATCAAACTATGTATACACCCTATGATCACAAATATATAAAAATTCTATGTGTGTTGTCTAGATGATGATCAAATATATGTGATATATATATATATATATGTATACATATATCATCAACAGCAGTGATTATTTTAAAAATTCTTGGTACTTGCCTATATTCTTCAAAATTCCTACTTTTGTAGCTAAGAAGATGGTGTTTGAAAGACAACTCAGGTAGCTCTAGCTGTCTGTGTGCTGAAGAGTCTTGCTTCTTCAACAACCCAGCGTGGTCTGGCTGTGTGATTGAGGTCCCCCTGCTGGTAGTTATCTGGAGTAGCCTGGGTTGGGCAGCTGGGGTGCCCCAGCCCCTGCCCCTCAATGCCTCTCCTCTCCTCAGTGCAGATGGGGAGTTCGTGGTGACCCACATGACTAAGGCCCACCTCTTCTCCTCGGGCCTGCTGCACTGGGCACCGCCCGCCATCTACAAGAGCTCCTGCAGCATCGACGTCACCTTCTTCCCCTTCGACCAGCAGAACTGCAAGATGAAGTTTGGCTCCTGGTCGTACGACAAGGCCAAGATCGACCTGGTGCAGATGGAGCAGACAGTGGACCTGAAGGACTACTGGGAGAGCGGCGAGTGGGCCATCGTCAACGCCACGGGTACCTACAACACCAAGAAGTACGACTGTTGCGCCGAGGTCTACGCTGACGTCACCTACTACTTCGTCATCCGGCGCCTGCCCCTGTTCTACACCATCAACCTCATCATCCCCTGCCTGCTCATCTCCTGCCTCACCGTGCTCGTCTTCTACCTGCCCTCCGACTGCGGCGAGAAGATCACCCTGTGCATCTCTGTGTTGCTCTCACTCACCGTCTTCCTGCTGCTCATCACCGAGATCATCCCGTCCACCTCGCTGGTCATTCCGCTCATCAGCGAGTACCTGCTCTTCACCATGATCTTCGTCACTCTGTCCATTGTCATCACCGTCTTCGTGCTCAATGTCCACCACCGCTCCGCTAGGACCCACAACATGCCCCACTGGGTGCGGGTGGCCTTTCTGGGCTGTGTGTCCCGGTGGCTTCTGATAAGCCGGCCCTTGCCACCTTTGGAGCTCCGAGACACTCCGGATCTGAAGCTCTGCCCCTCCTATCACTGGCTGGAGACCAACGTGGATATGGAGGGAGAGAGAGGAGGAGGAGGAAGGCAGATGGGTGTGTGCGGGTCCTTCGTCCCCCGCCGTGGGCGTCTACACCCATGGTAGTCTGCACCCAGCGGCCTCGGGTCCCAGGGCGGAGGCTCAGGTGCCGGAGGGCGGGCTTCTGCTGTCCCCTTGTGTACAGAAGGCCCTGGAGGGTGTGCACTATATTGCTGATCACCTGCGGGCTGAGGATGCTGATTCTTCGGTAAGTGGGGGCTGGGGGAGGGTCCCTCCCCTGGGTGACTCTGCCAGCCTAGAATGGAACCACTCCCCCTCCCCCAAGGGTGTTAGCTGGCACCAACCCAGTCTCCTCCATAAGGACCAACTCCCTTAGTCATGGCCTTGGAATCTGGAATACATTGTGATGGAGAACAGCTGGCTGGCCGCTCTTATGACATTTATTGGCAGCACAGCAGTAAAGGCTGTCCCAGCTCAGCTTAACTGTGAGGCAGCAGGACAGAGGAGGAGGGGTCCCCCACGCCATCCTCATGCCAGCCACTTCCCACCAGTGCCACTAGGTGGGTGGGATGGGGATGAGCAGAGGCAGACGAAGGGAATTCATCAGGAGATCCCCCAAAACCGGCCTGCTCCTTTGTCCTGGTGGGCTCCCCTTCCCTGTCCTTGTCCTGGGCTCTGGGCACTTTGTCAACTTCACTATTCACCCACAAACCCTGAGGAGCTTGGGTGGGCCAAGTGGGTTTCCATTCACCCCACCCCTGCTGTGTTCTGCATATTAAGTGACAAGGCCACTGCCCAGGGTCACAGCATTCTTCTTACCAACCTTGGTAAGGATGAAAGGCCAGGAGGTTATGACTGGGTGGCCTTGTTGAGTAGACAAGAAAAATTAATTATTATCTAATCTGGAGGCACTTGGCTGGGCTGTGAGCCCCAATCCCATGAAACCCTCAACCCCCACTGCATATACCCCCTGCTAGCCTTCTCTGGGCCATACCCTCACCTACCTTCCCAGTGGCCGGGTGAGTGGCTGGGGAGGCAACTGTGGGGGAAACCATTTTGCAACTTCTGAGTCTTCACCATTTTGCAACTTCTGAGTGTTGTGCTGAAAATCACTCTCCTCCAGGGAGGGTTTATGCCCCTGGGTGATTCTAGAACCTTCTGTGTCCCTCTAACTTCCATAACCTGAAACTTGAAAGCCCATGGAAAGGTTCTGGGCTATTGTCATGGGGCGGGTGGCGGATAGGGTGGAAATCACTAAGTGAGGGTTATTTGAGTCTTGAGACATCTCTGTCATCCCCGCCCCCTCCACTGCCTTAGCTTCCCAAGGTCTCAGTGGGGTTGCCACTGCCCGAAGCACCAACCTCATAGGGGCTGCATGTGGATGGGTCACCGCCCCTTTCACTATGCACCCATCTCCCCCTGCAGGTGAAGGAAGACTGGAGGTACGTGGCCATGGTCATTGATAGGATATTCCTCTGGTTGTTTATCCTCGTTTGCTTCCTGGGGACCGTCGGACTCTTCCTCCCTCCCTTCCTGGCTGGAATGATCTGATGTCACATCTCCTGCTCTGGCCCAGAGGTGGCATGGCTGACTGTCGTTCCCTGCTGCCACCTCTGGAGTTCGCCTTTGGGGTCAATGCCATCCAACTGCAGGTGTCTCTCCATGGAGTCCTGACGTGGACGTCTTCTTAGAATGCTTCATTTGACATTTTTATACCATGTGCTGAGAATCTGCTGGGTACAGAGCCCTGTTTGGGTTTTAGGAGTTGGGCGAGGAGGAACTTGCTTTGCAGAAGGGTTACCATCTGGTGAGGACGATGTGAAGACAGTGACGTGGTGATAAGATGCTCCTGGGATACAAGAGGGATGGGAGGGCCAAGTTGGGGGACCCAGGAGGTGTGATGGGGCCATGTGAGGAGGCTCAGACATCAAAGGAGGGGTGTGTGGGGAGAGGGTGCCTCAGGGGACACGTAGCTCAGGTGCCCACCCCTTCTACACCTCCACATGTTCTCCCTGACACTCCAGGGAAAACTGGCCATCCCAGGCCCAGTCCACCTGCCTCAGTTCTTTCTAAGACCCCCCCTCCGGGGGGGTCATTCTTATTTCTGACCCCTCCTGCTCTGTGGATGCAGCCCCAGCCCCACTACACCTCCCCCCACCTCTCCTGAAGCAGGGATGCTCCCAGCCTTGACCTCCTGATATAGAGATGTTCCTTCTGGTTAATCCATCTCCCAACCAACTTGCAAATGAGGAAAGAGAGCAAATAAAGCCGCAGTCACTGCTCAGGCAGTTGGGACCCCTCTCCAGCGCCCCCAGAGCCCTGGTTACGTGGACGGCAGCTGGGAGGGTGCACTGGCTTTTCTTTGTGGCAGTGGAAGGGCTGTCTGGGTCCCCACTGGAAAGCTGCCCTCGGGTCAGGCACCGGGGCAAAGGGCTGGAGCATGCAGGTACCTGACCCCACCACCCCGGCTTTACCATGTGCCCTGGGGGTTGAGCCCTGGCTTCTTTCGGCTTTTTGATCTCTGCCCAACACAGCGCAATCGATTCCTTCCAGGGCCTCAGAAGGCCAAACAAACAAAACAATCAAACCACAAAGCAAATGGTACAATTTTAATTCATCCACAAGTCAAATATAAAGGAGGTAAAAGAGTGTTCTGCACAAACACAAGAGAGGGAGGGAGACAGGGCGTGGATGAGAGACGGGGAGAGAAAAGACAAGTAAGAAAAGAGAAGGAAGGGGCCAGGGAGGGAAGAAAAGCAAGGGGGCAAGGAATGCGGAAGGCGTCCAGGTCCAGTTTGGCCTTGTTTCTCCCCTCCTCCCCTCTCTGCGTGTGGAGGACACGGCCTCCTGGGCACCAACTCCCAATAGCTTGTCCCTTGACCATCCCAGTCCCCGCTCCGCCCCTCAGTGGGGCACATGGCTGTCGGTCCAGACCAGACTCACATTAAATAAATTCCAATATACACTGTACAAGAAGGCCAGGTCCATCCCTCATGGCAGCAGCCACGAGCCTCCCCACTGAAAACCCCTCTCGGCCCCTCCCTCTGTGCATGGGGTTAGGGGAGGGGACCTCCGTGGGCAAAGGAAGAAGGAGAAGGACTAATTTGGTTCCCCAATCAGCCTTCCCTGTCCCTGCATAAAGCCATCTTGGCCACAAAGGACTGCCATGTGACCCCCTTGGGCCAGGCAGGAGTGGCTGGTGGGCAGCAGCCATACTCCCTCGGAGCCTCTTTGTAACCCCTTGGTGTCCTGCAGCCCCGAGTCCCCTCTGTCCAGCTGCGGCCTGGGCAGCACAGTCTGGGAGTAGGGTGGGGGAGAGGGGTCGTGCAAAACGGCAAGGGAAGGACCCCCCTCGGCCTTCCCTCCCCAAGTGGGCCCACGGGACCGAAGGCGAGGCAGGGGCAGGGGCAGGGAGCGGCAGGGGCAGGGACGGGCGGGCAGGGGGCACTGCTCTCTTCACTCTGCCAGTGGGCGGGCCAGGTTGGCCAGGACCTTGGCTTGGTCCACGGCGTCCAGCAGGTTCTTGGCGTCCACGGCCAGCGTGTGCGAGGCAGTGAGCATCTGCCGCTTGCACTCCTCACTCAGGGAAGTCACGGCGTTCTGCTGGGCCAGTCGCATCTTATTGATAAGCTCCGCCAGGTCCTTGTTGAGCAGTTTCTGGGTCCCCTCGATCTGCAGGAAGAGCATAGGGGAGGCGCTGGGACCCTGAGGGGCTGCCAAGTCCAGGCCCAGAGGACAGGGAAGCCCCACAGAGGTCCACCTCGGTGCTGGCTCAGGAAGGTAGGGCCGGGGGAGGGGCTTGGGGGGGGGGGCGGGCAGGTCTGACCCAGCCCTGGGCTGAGTCCAAGGCCCGTGCTGGTTGGAGCCAGGTCGTCTAGGACAAACACTGCAGGCACCCCAGGCCCCAACCTGCCCAAGTCAGCCCCCTCCGATCCAGCTCCACAAACACCCCCTCCCTGGCAAGATGCCTGGGTGCTGGCCTGACATGGAGTGAATGGAGAAAAGTCAAGTGCCTCCACACAGCTGTTAACTCTCTACAATCACATCAATAGATCACGGACTGCGGTCTGGGCTGTAGGGTTTTATTAACCACTATACCCTGGTATCTAGTGCACTGCTGAACAAAGACTTGGCGCTCAAGAGATATTTATCAAGTGAAAGAAAAGACTGGGCCTTCACTGCCCAGGTGCGGCGCTCTCATGCCAAACAGGACCAACCCGGAGGGTGCTCCGCTGGGCTGCCGCAGCCACCCTGAAGGGACCTTGATAATCCAGCATAACTTTCTCATCTGAAGATCCTTAATTTAATCACCTAAAATGTCCTGTTTGTTATGTAAGGGCACATAGACACAGGCTCTGAGGACCCAGACATCCTTTTTTTTGGTTGTTGTTCAGTTGCTAAGTCACGTCTGACTCTTTGTGACCCCATATAGACTGCAGCATGCCAGGCTCCCCTGTCTTCCACTGTCTCCCGGAGTTTGCTCAAACTCATGTCCATTGAGTCGCTGATGCTATCTAACCATCTCATCCTCTGCTGCCCCCTTCTCCTTTGCCTTCAATCTTTCCCAGAATCAGGGTCTTTTCCAGCTATCTTATGGGGGTGCATTATTCTGCCTACCACTGGCACCATCTCAAGATACAGCACTGGCACTCTCGTGTTGGTTTTCAGTGGTTGCTTCTCATTTAAATAAAGAAAATTAGATTACACGATGAATTGAAGAAAACTTAACTGCTATTTCTGTGACACACTCTCCTTGACCTTAGTAAGAAGGGTGACTAGACAGAGTCATGGACAGGATGGGGCTAAAAAGGAGTATGTGCGTCCTCCTTTGCCTGTCCTCAGGCATTAAGAAGTCACTGCCCTGATCTGAGACCTAAACTAGGAAATTTGCCCCAGAAAGTCCGCGAGGTCCCTGGGTTCCAACTCCGCCCCCTAGTGATACCTGCAAGGATATACAGTGCAGAGCCTGCTGAAGGCTCACAGAGATGGGGCTGCCCAGGTGGCTCTTCTGGGTCTCCTGTTGAAACACAGCTGGAGCAGGATAAGGGGGCAAGGGACAGTGGATGACACCGAGACACTCACCTCTGTCCGTGAAGACGACGGCAAGGAGGGCAGGAGGTCATCCACACTGCCAATGAGCTTCCGCAGGGTCAGGCCCACATTCTGGGAGAGAGAGGGGTGGGTGGCTGTCACCCTTTGCTTTTTTTTTTTTAAGTCTTTATTGAATTTGTTACAACATTACTTCTGTTTTATGTTTTGTTTTTTTTTGGTCCCAAGGCATGTGGGAATCTTAGCTCCCCGACCAGGGATTGAACCTGCATTCCCTGGAAGGTGAAGTCTTAACCACTGGACTGCCAGGGAAGTCCCACCCTTTGCTTTTTGAGAAAGCCACGTTTCCTTTGAGAAGAGCCCTCCTGGGATGGTGCCTGCCTTCCAAGGCTACCTGGAACTAACTTCTCTTTGACAACCTGGCTCTAATGAGGTCTAATTGGGCAGACTGGGAAGCTCAGCCCCTCCCACGTCCTTCCAGGGATGGGCTGAGTGGCCTTCGTCTCCTAAGTCCACGGCTCCTCCCTGGCTCTCACCTTCACCACCACCACATAGCCCTCGGGAGGCAGCTGGCAGAGCTCATTCTTGAGATCCAGCACGGCCCGCACCAGCTCCATGACGTTGAGGTACACCAGGTCGTCGGTCCGATCCAGGTTGGCTGTGGGCTGGATGGACTGTGGCGGGGAGAGGAGGAGGAGAAGCAGGTGGCCGGAGGGGAGGGTGGTGAGTCAGAGGGACACACTGTTCTTTCCTGGGCATGCACTAGTGGTGCCAACTCAGCCACCAAGACGTTTCTCTGAAATAATAGTGCCTGGTCCTGGGGGGGGGGGGGGGGGGCTCCTTCCCTTCTGCTTCTGGGGCAATGGTTCTTATGTGAGAGTCTGCCTGGGTGTCTTAAAAAAGTGCTGGTGGACAGCAAAGCAACCGAACCATCACCTGGGCGTGGGGGCCAGGCACTGTCAAAGCTCTCAGAGGATTCTCATGGGCTTCCAAGGCTGAGAACTGCTGCTCCAGAGTGAAGAAAGCAGCAGCTACCCCAGAACACGAGGGTTCAGGGAGCCAATGGGGGTCCACACCTCCTGCTCCTTGGGACAGGTGAGCTTTCCTCCAGGTCAGGGTGGGGGCTGGTTTTACCCCTGCTTTTTTTTTTTTTTTTTTTTAATGAATTAGCTATGTGGCTTTAATTAGCTGAGAAGGCACTTGCCCTCTCTGGGCCTCAGCTATATAATGAGGATACAGGACTCGATTCTTTCTGTGGGCCTCTGCAGTCTTTGCAGTCCAGGCCTTGAGTCTTGTGGGGCCCTGATTCCAATCCATTACCAGCTTCAGCAGAGCCAGCACATACCTGTGCGCCGAGCCGTGGTGGTTTCTGCGGGGGGGCTGTGAACTCCGCTGCAAAGGGAAGGGACAATGAGTAGGGGATGTCCTCAGCACCCTGACCCCTCCCTTCATAGGTGCTGATGACCAAGCCCAGCCCTTCTCCACTATTACCAGGAGACCCCAGGAAATGGGACCTGAAACCCAGGACAATGGAAAGTCACCTCTGGTCTCCCTGAGCCTCTGTATGCAGGGACAGGCACTATGTCCATTTCAAAGACAGAAAAAGCCAAAGTCCCGGTGGAGATGGAGTGATGGCGGTGGGTGTTACAGTATACCAGGCCCTGAGACGCCGGCCCTGATTGTCATGAGGGCGAAACCTGCTCTGAAGGCAGCAGGTGACCCTGGAGCCTCACCCAGTGGGTGCAACAGCCACCGATGTGGTAGATCTGTGAAGCTTCCCTATTGTCTGCTTTGTCCATCTGGGGGTCAAGGAAGTGAACTGCTAGAAGCATGCTGTTCTCTGGCCACTCTGATGAACAAAGACACACAGGCCGCGTGGGACTGCTTGGAGTAAGAGTCAGAAGACCTGATTCCACTTTCAACTCTTCCCCCAGAGTGGGGAGAGCCTAGGGCAGCTCACTGACAGGCCCCGGGCCTTCAGTGTCATCCGTCAAGTAGGAGGGTTTGCTTAGAAGGGCCCTGCAGGAGCCAGATGCCTGGGCTCAAATCTAGGCCCTGCTAATCACTAGCTGCGGAGAAGGCAATGGCACTCCACTCCAGTACTCTCGCCTGGAAAATCCCATGGGCAGAGGAGCCTGGTAGGCTACAGTCTATGGGGTCGCTAAGAGGCGGAAAAGACTGAGCGACTTCCCTTTCCCTTTTCACTTTCATGCATTGGAGAAGGAAATGGCAACCCACTCCAGTGTTCTTGCCTGAAGAATGCCAGGGATGGGAGAGCCTGGTGGGCTGCCGTCTATGGGGTCGCACAGAGTCGGACACAACTGAAGCGACTTAGCAGCAGCTGCAGCAATCACTAGCTGTGTGACTTTGGGTAAGTCACTTGCCCTTCCTGTGTATGTTTCATGTCCTTTGTAAAATGGACATCATGATACATTGTACCTATTGCATAGGAAGGACTGCTGTGTGGTTTAAACTGACATTTTAAAGCAACTTGGGCCCGTCTTTGGTGGCTGCCATGGTCACCATCACCATCATCATCAGTCTCATTCCCCTAGGATGGTGATGAAGAGCCTGGCTCACTGCAGGACTGGGACCTGGGAACCTTTGCAGCAAAGTTTGCACCAGGACAATACAAAGAAATGATATGGGACTAAAAATAGCTGTGTGCATGCCGCAGTTGGGGCCAAATTCTGGACCAAAAGATACAAAAAAGACAAAAAAGAAACCCAAAATAAAACCCAAGAACCATTTCTGAAGAGCCAGGAGCAAAAAACTGGGTGTTGGGAGCAAAAGCAGGGTACTCCTGCATGCCGCACTGCACGCACCATCACAGAAGGGTGAGCAAACCACCTAAGCCACTCCTATCCACACCCCATATAAGGAATGAACTCGCCCTTGCCTCTGGGAGCAAGTAAGGGAGCCTGTTTTCACTTCCTCCTGCAGCCTGCAGTGCAGGAGCCCCAATAAACTTTGCTTAAATTTCCTGTCAGGCCTCTAGTCAATTTCTGTTAATTGGGAAAGGCCAAAGATCCTGCCAGGTAATACTCCCTTCCCTGCCTTTCAGGGAGGCTCCTGGAAAGACCCTGGGGTCGGGGCAAGGGGTGGGTGGGAAAGTCAGTTGGCCCCGCCCTCTTTCTTTCTTCCCTTCCTGGGGCCGAGGGAGGAGGAGAGTCACTTGGGAGAGATGCCATGGCTCTACTTTAGAGCTTCCGATAGAGTGGATGGGAGACAGGAAGGATCACCAAGTCCTCCAAATGAATGCAGCCACAGAGAGGTGGGAACAGGAGCCATGCCTCGAGAGGGGTGGGGAGGCAGCAGTCTGAGCGCAGTTTGGAGGTGGAGGATAGGAGGTGGTGTATGCTGCTGCTGCGAAGTCGCTTCAGTCGTGTCCGACTATGTGTGACCCCAGAGACGGCAGCTCACCAGGCTCCCCCATCCCTGGGATTCTCCAGGTAAGAACACTGGAGTGGGTTGCCGTTGCCTTCTCCAATGCATTAAAGTGAAAAGTAAAAGTGAAGTCGCTCAGTCGTGTCTGACTCCTAGCGACCCCATGGACTGCAGCCCACCAGGCTCCTCCATCCATGGGATTTGCCAGGCAAGAGTACTGGAGTGGGTTGGAGGTGGTGTATATGCTATGCTAAGTCGCTTCAGTCGTGTCCGACTCTGTGCGACCCCATAGACAGAAGCTCACCAGGCTCCCCCGTCCCTGGGATTCTCCAGGCAAGAATACTGGAGTGGGTTGCCATTTCCTTCTCCAATGCATGACAGTGAAAAGTGAAAGTGAAGTCGCTCAGTCATGTCAGACTCTTAGCGAACCCATGGACTGGAGCCTACCAGGATCCTCTGTCCATGGGATTTTCCAGGCAAAAGTACTGGGGTGGGGTGCCATTGCCTTCCCCGGGAGGTGGTGTATATTGACTCCCAAACTGGGTCTCTCGGCATACTCTGAACTCAGGACAGATGTTTCTTTCTATGGCAAATACACTCCGTTTGCTCTCTGCAAGGGGCAGGGAAGGCGGCTGCACACAAGATGCCACACCCGGGGACATTCCCGCCAAGAGGAAGGGTGCTCACACTTACTGTAGCCGGCTTCCTTCTCTGGGGTCTGGAAGGAAGGAAAGAGAAGAGGTCACTGGTGCAGCCCTGGGGGCCACCCACGTCCCCCCTTAGCTTGTTTCCGTCCCCCTTGAGTGTCTGAGAGGTTTGGAGGTCATAGCTGCAGGGGGACCTGGGGACTCCCTGACTGGAAGTGACTTGGGGAGGGGGCGGCCTGTGCCAGAGCTGGGTGGCGCTAAGAGTGCAGTCAAGTGTGAGCTCAGCAAGGAGACACCAAGATCAGAGTGAAATGGAAAAAGGTGCTCTTGTGGTGAGAGGCAGAGAGAGCAAGGTGGGCAGGTGTGGAGTCAGAGGTCCCACTAACTACCCTACAGGCCCTCCCTCCAGGTAGAGTGCTCTCCCGGTGACTTACCAATGGGGACTTGTCGTTCATGTAAACCATGGGGTCCTGCAGAGGGGGAAAATGAATCAGAGGACTTAGGATTCTATAACCCCAAACCCCAAGGATGCCTGGTGAGCAGTTCACTCCAGCCAGGTGGGGAGCCGAAAGGGGACAAGATGGCATGGATCTCTCCCAGGAGAGCACGGTTATTGGAACATGTTCAGGGGCTTCCCAGCTGGCTCAGCAGTAGAGAGTCCACCTGCCAATGCAGGAGACACCGGTTTGATCCCTGGTCTTGGAGGATTCCACATGTTGCGGAGCAACTAAGCCCATGCACCACAACTACTGAGGTTGTGCTCTAGAGCCTGTGAGCCGCAACTACTGAAGCCCAAGCTCCCAAAAGCTTGTGCTCTGCAACGAGAGAAGCCACTGCCGTGAAAAGACTGGGCATCACAACTGTAGAGTAGCTTGCCACAACTAGAGAAAAGCCCGTGTGCAGAAATGAAGACCCAGCACAGCCAAAAAAAAAAAAAAAAAATAAGTAAAATTATTTTAAAAAAGAAAGTGTTCAGCAGTGGTGTCGGGGCATGTCCTCTCCCTCCCCTTGCTGGGCTTTCTCCTCACCAGGGCTTTCTCCTCCTGCCTCAGCCACTGGTAATCTTCCACCATCTGCTTCTGCTGCTTGTCCAAGAGTTGACGCATCTTGAGCCTCTCGGCCTCCCACAGCTGCTGGGCCTCCTCCCGGCTGCTGGGCCGGACGAAGTCCTCCTCCTGGGAGCACAGCAGAGGACACAGTCAGCCCAGTCTCCACACCCAGGGAGGACAGTCCTCTGGAGAGCCTTGTGGGAGCCACATGCCTTGGCCTCACTGGCCTCAAATCTGCAGCCATCTATGGAGGTGGTTATTACTGTTGGCTCCTTCAACCCCAATCACATGCAGTGTATCTGTGAAATGCTGAATCACAGGGCATAGAGTTTAACAGGTACTGGTTTGAAATCGTCACGTGATCTGTTAGTACCACTTTATTTTCAAGCGACTGTCCTAATGTTATTTTCTCAGTTGGCATGTGTCATGGCTGCTGTCACTGAATTTACACTTAGGAATGCAAAGCTAGCCCTCTGGGAGGCCTTGAGTGCTTAGCTAAAACCGAGATGGCAGCTCTGGAAGCTTCAAGGAGCAGTGGTGTGTGGTCCCCCAAAGCTGTCCACTGAAGGGTGGAACCTGAGAGAAGGAGCAAGAGTGTGCACCCATCTGATTGTGCCTTTTTATCAGAAGATACTCATTATTTGGGCTTCCCCATCCTAGTTATAGATGGCTCAGACAGTAAAGCGCCTGCCTGCAATGCGGGGGACCTGGGTTCAATCCCTGGGTTGGGATGATCTTCTGGAGAAGGAAGTGGCAACCCACTCCAGTACTCTTGCCTGGAAAATCCCGTGGATGGAGGAGCCTGGTAGGCTACAGTCCATGGGGTTGCAAAGAGTTGGACACGACTGAGCGACTTCACTTTCACTTTCTGTGGCTCAGAAGGTAAAGAATCTTTCTGCATCATTCTCTTGATTAAGAAACTAGCCTGGGTTATGTCACCAAAGGTTAAAAGAGATGCATGAGCTATGAGTTAAAGTGAAGCACAAAATTTAAAGAAATAAGGATCTATGGATATGCAAAAAGTGGTTCCTCTCCTGAATTTTATTAATCTAACCCCATTTCAACTCATTTGTGGGGCTTTGGACTATTCATAGTTCTCCCTGTTATTTCTCCCTGCATGTTTCCCTTTCCTATTATTTCTCTTCCCTCAATCTTCCCCAGGGTTTCATTTATATAAATATCTGCTCAGTCCCTTTAAACTGGCTTGCTTTTTTCTGCTGCACAAGATTTCCTGGGTCTCCTGGACATCATACAAGTGTTACCAGCATTCTTTTGATTGTGTAAAGCCTGGGGTGACCTTTGCTGGGGGCAGGTGAGCTTTCTATGACGTTGAGGTCCGCAAGCTGCTCAGATCCCTTTCTTTGAACTGGCCCGTTTACATACAAGTCACTTACATAAAATGCTAAAAATGATTCTCAGTCTACTTTAACAAGCCATAATCTCTGCCAAGCCTCTAAAAAAGATTATCCCCACCAAAGTCTCTAAACAGCACAGTTTGAAAATAGTGACAGTGGTGTGTTTTTCCTAGGCGGTCAGCTACAATAACTGCTCTCAATTTCTAACAATACTTCTCATAAGATGTCTTGCTGAAATAGTCCTTGTTCATTACGCTAGTCAACGACTGTTTATTGAGCAACTATTATGTGGCAGGGACAGGGCTGGGCACTGGGAGGGCAGTGATGGTTAAATACACAGTGTCCTTCCTGTTTTCATGAGGCTATGGAACCAATTGCAGACTGGGGTTTCTCAGCCTTAGCAGTATTAACATTGGGGCCAGATGACTCCTTATTGGGAAAAGATTTCCTGTAACCTGTAGGATGCTTACAGCAACCCCACTCACTAGACGCTTACAGCACCTCCCTTGTTGTAACAAAAATGACTCCACACATTACCAAATGTCCACCCAGAGTTGACTTACTGAGTTAGACCTTATTTTAAACTAACCTGTGGACATGGTGTGGGGGAGGAGGGTGGGATGAGTTGGGAGATTGGGACTGACATACGTGTACTGCCATGTGAAAACCAGATAACTAGTGGGAAGCTGCTGCGCAGCGCAGGGAGCTTGGCTCAGTGCTCTGTGATGGCCCAGAGGGGTAGGGTGGGGTGGGGAGGTCCAAGAAGGAGGGGATATATGTATACTATAGCTGATTATCTTCATTGTACAACATTGTAAAGCAACTATACCTATCCCAATTAACAAATAAAAGCAAATTTCAGAACATAAGACTATTTTATCATCATAGGATTGATAAAATACATTAGATTTACTTCATAAAGGCTTATGCCCCCCAAATGAAAGGATTTTAAGGCTGTAAATATCCTCAGTTAAATGCCAACATGTGCAAACACAATAGTGTGTCTATATCAGGCTATTGACGAATCATGACAAATAGGAACTCCGTGTCAAATGTTCTGAATATGGCATTAGGAATCTTCAGGTAAGGAAAATGTATGGACTGAGGAAGACTAGAGTAGATACTGACAGGAAGAGTTTCCAGACTCAGGAAAACACTTTGTAGTTTTGAAATTGCCAAAGAAGATTCCTACCACTCAAATGTCTAGTATGCCCCAGGCTTGATCACCATCTGCCCAAATATTTTAACATATATTGGTGGATGTATTCCTATGTTTTTCAATTTTCTAATAAAACTCAAGAAGCAAATGAGATTAAAAAAAAAACTGGGTCTCTTTAGGGCTTACTGTCCAAAGTATACTTCAAGAATTCTTATCAGGCAATGAATGCTTACATTGCTGGTCATTTTTAAGAGGAACCAGACTCTTGGGGTGTTTTAAAAAGACTCTGATAAGCTGTGACCCCTTCCAGGAATTGACTCTTCATCCTGCCAGGCCTATTTCTATTGTAACTAAACAGCTCCTACACTCATCCTAAGTTTTCCCATCATTCAATCTGGGCCCCAACTCATGCTTCTGCCTTCTTCATCCCCTCGGATCCTTCTAATTTTCCCCATCCATTGAGGCCCAACTGCAAACAACAACAACAAAAAGAAGCTGGAAAGAGTTGTTTTACTCTCTGAACTTCTGCTACACTTTGGCTGTACCTCTGTGTGCTACTCACAGCTCTCTGGTTTACATTATAGGCAACCATCAGCCCTGTTCTTTCTGGCTGATGGTAAGTTCACTGAAGGCAATTCTCCCTTCAGCACCTAGGACAGCGCCTGGCAAAGTGTCCCTTAAAAAAAAAAAGGTGCTGTTTACTGAACTGTTATTTTAAACCTCAATTGTGAGGTCTCGAAGAGGGAAAACTGCTGCCATCCTGACTCTGGAATCAAATCCCACAGATTCTCAGATGAGTCAGGCAATAGAGTTAGTCACTAGAAAAGTTGTTTTTGTGGGAAAACCATCTCTGATTTTCGTTAAATGCTTTCAAATGCTTTGCAGGGAGTCTATTATACCTTTTCAGCATTCTACCTGGAAGAGGCTTTCTTGGTGTTTCTGATGCATACCATAAAATGGAGTTTATATTTTTAACTTTTTTTCTTTTTTGCTTATTTTAAGAAATGCTTATTATGTTCTTTTAGGCAGGCTTTCCTATGGCAAGTACATCTAAATCCCTGACACAAAAGGCCCTTTTTCCTGCTGCACAGTTTGTCTTTATGGGAGGGAACAAAGTCCTATGGTGAATCAGGGGTTAGACAAAGGCAGTGCCGACCCTCAAATGTGCAAAACACCTTCTTTCTGAAAGGGCACATTTTAAAGCCAAACTCACTAAAACCCAATTAATTATGAATAAAGGAGTTAAGGGCAGGAGAGAGAAGTTGAGCACTGCCTAAAAGATAGTGCATGCTTACAGATGCAGTTTTATTATCGTTGAGTATATGCTAAGACGTAAATTGGTTCAGTTCAGTTCAGTCGCTCAGTCGTGTCTGGGTAAAACTAATGTAAAAAAGAAAAATGAGCTAGGTTAGGGGAAAACTTATTCCACTAAGCTCTCACTGCCTTGAATTCTAAGTTATCTTAATCATTTCAAAGTTTTACTAAATTAAGAAAAACAGCAAGGATATCTCAACATACTTTCCTACATTTTTGTAAATCTATTGTAATAGAAATGTAGTCTCCCCCAATTTTTAGAGTCTTATATACCCAAGTCTGAAATATGATGCATGGTTACAGAGTTAGAGCTAAAGTAATAAGGGGTTTAGTCTGTTATATCACATATCAAGACTCAGTTCAGTAAAATATATCAAATGCTCACGGCAACTGACCATGGGGCCCATTTGTTTTGAAGGAGGAGAAGATGGATGGTGACAAGTAACAAGTGGACAAGCAAAGGTGCACTTTTTTTTTTTTTTTTTTAAAGTAGACCAGACAATTAGAAGCTAGTTCCCAGGTGGTGCAGTGGTAAAAATCCACCTGTCACTTCAGGAGACTCAGGTTCGATCCCTGGGTCAGGAAGATCCTCTGGAGGAGGAAATGGAAAGTCACTCCAGTATTCTTGCCTGGAGAATCCCATGGACAGAGGAGCCTGGAGGGCTACAGTCCATGTGGTTGCAAAGAGTTAGACAGGAGTGAGTGACTGAGTGACTAACAATGAAATACTCAAGGCTTCATTGGTAGTTGACAACAAAGAGGTAACTGGGGAGGGTGTGGCTTAGCCCTATGCTAGTCCCCAAGTTTATTCTCATATAGCAGCAACTTTTGCAAAGCAGCAGGAGTGGCAACCACAAGGCAGACTTTTCTTTGACCGAGGAGAAATTGAACAATCACAACAATCAGGCAGGAGGAAGAGCAGAGAGGAGCAAGACCTCCAGGATCTTTTACTTTCTGGCACCATCAGGCTTCCTTGCCCTCTGCTCATGAGCGTTCATACTATCACCAGGGCTGAGGGAAATGGGGTGGTTTTACATCTTTGCCACAGCATCAGAGTAGGGATGGGGCAGGTCTGGGTCCAGCTGGAGTCTCAAGGGCAGTGCCTGGCTTGGCCCTCAATCTCTGCTGCTTGTAGAGGTGCAGGAGGCACAGAGCCCTTCTGTGGCTGACTGGTGCAGGGAGGGCATCTCCTGAGCCTGAGGATGCAGGGTTCCCAGTATCCCAGGCACCTCCCTCCAGCAGCTTCCTTGTCCTGGCCGGTACCCAGCATGCAGAGTCGTCTTACCCGCATGCTGTGGCGCTTGAAGACATTGTGCCGGTGGAGAGGTGGGGTGTGCAGCGAGTTTACGGGAGATGGATACTCCATAGGGCTGGTGAGCGTGGGTGAGCTGGCACACAGACCCTCAGGGACCTATTCAGGAGAAGCAGAGGAGCACCAGGCACGGGGACAAGGCAACAAGGTGGACAGTTAGCTGCTACGAACATGAGCACAGAGAAACGATACAAGAGCTCCATGGGAGAAAAGGGACTTGCGCTCCAGGAGCTTATAAAGAACAAAGTGTGGGCATTTCACTGGTACTGTTTGGGAGACGTGGCGGAGCGACATACACAGCTCTTGGCTAGAAGTCAGCACAGACGTGATGGCTGTTCTTTCATCTAATAACCGTTCCCGTGATGCTGTGCGTACCATGGGTCCACGTGTGGCACTGACTTACTGACTAAATCTCCTCCTTCAGGACTCTTCAGGGAAAAGTCATCATTGTGTTAGAAATGAACAGATACTGTTAACCCACAAGTATATGTGTGTATGGGCTTCCCTGATGGCTCAGTGGTAAAGAATTTGCCTACAATGCAGGAGACATGGGTTTGATCCCGGGGTTCGGAAGATCCCTTGGAGAAGGAAATGATAACTCACTCCAGTATTCTTGCCTGGGAAATCCCAAAGACAGAGGAGCCCAGCAGGCTACAGTCCATCAGGATGCAAAAAAGTTGGACAAGACTGAGCAACTAAAACAAACAAACATATGCGTGTATACATATGTTGTTGTTGTTTAGTTGCTAAGTTATGTCTGACTCTTTTGTAACCCTCATGGACTGTAGCCCACCAGGTTCCTCTATCCCTGGGATTTCCCAGGCAAAAATACTGGAGTGGGTTGCCATTTCCTCCTCCAGGTATCTTCCTGATCCAGGAATCAAACACACATCTCCTGAATTGCAGGCAGATTCTTTACCACTGAGCCCACATGGAAGTCTATATATATACACACACACATTTTTAAAACCCACTATTTTGGGACTTCACAGGCAGTCCCATGGTTAAGACTTCACCTTCCAATGCAGGGGGTTTGGGCTCAATCCCTGGTCAGGGAGCTAAGATCCCACATGCCTCATGGCCCAAAAACCAAAACATAAAAAAATAGAAGCAATATTGTAACAAATTCGACAAAAACTTTTAAAATGGTTCACATAAAAAAAAATCTTAAAAAAATAAAATAAAACCCACTATTTTAAACATCACAAAGGGGTATGTTTCTTTCTAGGCATATCGTTCCTGTCTTCTGCCTTGAGGTTTTTTTTTTTTTTTTTTTTTCTCGTACGCAGAGGGTTTGTTTGTTTGTTCCTGGTTAGGCTTGTTTTGGCTCAGGAGCATTTCCTTGACCACAGAACACCAAATGAAGGAGCACCAAATAAAAGACACTGTTTCCATTTTTTAAGGAGGGACTCTGAGCTGAGGAATAGAAAGGAAGAAAAGAGAGGGGGCCCCTGGCTCCTTCTGACTTAGATGCAACAGAGAGACACAGGACAGAGACATCCTGAGAGGGACCAACAGCTTGGGTAGGTCCTGTGGTTGGTAACCATGGAGGTGGGTTCGGGGGTGAAGCACAGGGGGAACCCTGCTCTCTCTCCACCAGCTACCGAGGTTCTCAGCAGGGCCCCTGCAGGGAGCCCCAGTAAGCAGCTGCATTCTCTGGGGAACATCAACGGTCCCCAGCTGCCTGGATTCCTTTTCAGAGGCTCTGCTCAGGGTTGGGGAGGCCAGGAATAGAGAATTAGCTGTAGGCAGGTGCACGCAGCAGCCAATACTGTGGACAGACAGATATGGGTTGAAGTCGTCTTAACTGAGGACAACCTGGTAGAGGTTCAATTAGATTCTTTGATCTCTGGGCACTTTGAGTTCGAGTTCTTTTCTGGGTACTCAAGAAGAACTGTCTCCATTGCCTGAGCAGATAGGACTGCTGCTTTGCTAAGGCACGAGGATGGAAGTTGAGGAAGGACAGAATGAGGCCTGCACTCCCCCAGCCCTCCAATTACGTGTTTACCTGGAATTGCAGCTTGGGTGCCAGAAGGTTGGTTTGTGGAGGGGGTCTGTACTTGGGTCGGCTGGGCTGCAGAGAGAATATGGAGATGAGTCAGTCCCTCATTCTGTCCTGTTGAGGGAACACAGCTCACCAAGGGGAATATCATGTAGGAGTCGGGTCAGGCTTGTTCAGGATGATGAAGACGAGGGACAGAGTAATCATTAAAATCACTCATGTCCGCTAACTGTGCATCTATTACTGCTGAGTGATATGAGGGTACTGAGGCCAGTTTTCTCTGCCCTTCTGGAGGTCACTGCTAACTGGAGGCATTACCAGTTAGCCTCCTCCTCTGTGTAGCCTCTCTGCATGTGCCAGGCATCCTGGAGTGTGAAGTCAACTATGGCTTAGGAAGCATTACTATGAACAAAGCTAGTGGAGGTGTTGAAATTCCAGCTGAGTTATTTCAAATCCTAAAAGATGATGCTGTTAAAGTGCTGCATTCAATATGTCGGCAAATTTGGAAAACTCAGCAGTGTCCATAGGACTGGAAAAGATCAGTTTCTATCCCAATCCCAAAGAAGGGCTGTGTCAAAGAATGTTCAAACTATTGCACAATTGCACTCATTTCACAAGCTAGCAAGGTAATGCTCAAAATCCTTCAAGCTAGGCTTCAACAGTATGTGAACCCTGGATGTGCAGAGTTTGCCAAATCAGTAATCGGGAGCTGCAGACATCCAGAGGTGAGTCATGGAGGTCCAGGCGTCCACAGCAGCTTCCTGGAGGTGATGAAACCTGAGCTGGGCCTGACTGCAGGAAGGTACAAGGCACAGCAGATCAGGGGGACCTTGAAAAGAGGCCCAGCACCCACAGGGCTTTGTTATGAACTGAATGTTTGTTCCCCCACCTCACCCCAGCCACCCCATTCATATGTTGAAGTCTTAACCCCCAGGGTGATGGTGTTTGGAGGTGGGGCCTTTGGGAGGTAATTAGGGTCAGATGAGGTAACAAGGGTAGGACTCCTATGATTCTTATTATTAGTAGTAGCATTAATGAACTTCCCAGGTGGTGGTAAAGAATCCACCTGCCTGAGAATAAGAGATGTGGGTTCAATCCCTGGGTAGGGAAAATCCCCTAGAGGAGGCCAGGGCAACCCACTCCGGTATTCTTGCCTGGAGAATCCTATGGACAGAGGTTCCCTGCAGGCTACAGTCCATGGAGTGGCAAAAAGTCAGACATGACTGAAGCGACTTAGCATGCAGTCATATTAATAACAATAACAGACACCAGAGCTCACTCTCCCCACCATGTGAGGACATATGAGAAGGACACATCTGCCATCCAGGAAGAGAGTCCTCATCAGACACCTTGATCTTGGATTTCCCAGCCTCCATGCTGTCTGTGTGTAAGCTGCCCAGCCTGTAGTATATTGTATGGCAGCCCAAGCTGACTTCTACAGACGTGGTCCCACCCATCTAATAGTGGGGCAGAAGGGCACTGGCTCCTGTGCCCAGAGATGCCATGGACATCAGAGGCTGGACTTCAGGGCTCCCCATCACGTACCTTCAAGGGAATCTAATTTGTCCCTAAAAACACCAAAAGGGAATGTGCTTCTGTCTCCCGAGGGAAATGTTTCTAGGGTGACTGCCTGCTCCAGCAGCCCCACAAGGTGCCTGCTCTCTGGCTGTCTCAGGTTCCATCTGCCGAGGTGACTGATGGGGGCTGCCTCAGGGCTGATGGATGGTTGGGTGGAAGGACTGAGAAGACTCAGGGGCCCATCTGACCGCCACTGTAAGGGGAGCTGCACAGTCAGATCTGGGAGGGGTTGGACAGGGTCCCCGCTCTGCTGTGATTCATGGGGCCAATGGGGGCAATGAGTTCGGGGCTTGGCTCACCTTGGGTGGGGGTTCCTGGAAGGCTGTGGGCTCTAAGATTTTGGGAGGTCGGTAGCGAGCATTCCTCTCCTGCTCTAAGGCGATGTCCTTCTCCATCTGGTAAATGTCACTGCCAGGAAGTCAGGTCAGATAAGGAGACAGAAACAAGGTCAGATACACTCCTGGGGGCTCCCCTCTGTGTTCCACTGCAGCCGGGATCCTACTCCCAAGTCTTCTCCGATGTCCTTTGCAGACGGCACTGGGGAGATCCCTAGGAGACAGGCCACAGTACCGTGGACCCTGCAGCTGCCCCAGCCTATGCATTCCTGGTGTGTGCTAATGGGAAAGGGTACACATGTATTCCTGGTATGTGCTCATAGGAAACAGCCGTGGATTTCCTCCCAGGTTAGTTGAATGCACGCTTCTTGCCTTTTTTTTCTTTTACCCAACAGTGGTTCCCAACCTGGGAATCACACACCTCCAAGGACTCGAATAAAGGCAGGGGGTCCATGAATCCACAAGTGTACCAAGCATTGTCTGCAGACAGGGATTATGTGTTGTTGAAATACATTTCTAGGCCCAAGATGGAGCCACTCCTGCCAGGGAGTCACATCAGCAGGTCAAAATGCAGATAACTTTTGTGTCCTTCTAAATGCTATGCTTTATCAGAATCAAAGTACCATCCCAAACGCCAACCCAAATACCAATCCAAATGCTAATTCAGCTTTATGTGCTTAGTTGCTCAGTAGTGTCTGACTCTTTGGAACCCCATGGACTGCAGCCTGCCACACTCCTCTGTCCATGCAGAGTCTCCAGGCAAGAATGCTGGAGTGGGTTGCCATGTCCTCCTCCAGGGGATCTTCCCAACCCAGGGATTGAAGTCAGATCTCCTGCTTTACAGGCAGATTTTTTTTATCATCTCAGACACTAGGGAAGCCCATTCTGCTTTATACTTGTTTCCTATTCCCTATTCATTCTTTAATTATCTCTTCTTTGTTCCTTATTCTTTATCCTATAAAAGTGTCCTACCTTCCATTCCCATTTGCCACTGCTCTGGCCCTTGGAAATGGAGATGGCCACTTCACACAGTGTTAAAAGTTTGTCTGTATCACTTAAATTGCCTTGTTTAATCATTTTAAACAGTACTGTGCTGTGCTTAGTTGCTCAGTCATGTCCAACTCTTTGCGACCCCAAGGACTGTAGCCCCCGGCTAGGCTCCTCTGTCCATGGGGATTCTCTAGGCAAGAATACTGGAGTGGGTTGCCATGCCCTCCTCCAGGGGATCTTCCCAATCCAGGGATCAAACCCAGGTCTCCTGCATTGCAGGTGGATTCTTTATCATCTGAGCCACAGTTTAGAGAAACCCTAAATAGTACTACAAAACATATAATATTTGGTACCATATTTTCAGATTTATTCGCATTCTATTGTGTGCAATACAAAAATTCATGCTACGGCTTGTTTATAGAGCCCTACCTATAAACAAATGCACTATCATTCTGAGAAATGAATATTTCCTGCCATATCAGTAAACAAAGATGTCACAGTCATCAGCAATTGCCTCCACCACAGATAGTGAGCTGGTGAGCCCTGAGGGAACTCAGGAAGGAAAGAAAACCTGCCATCTAGGAGCCGTCAAACTGCAGCCACTCCCTACAGTTAGCCCTGAGGAAACTCAGGATGTGAAAACACAGGATATTGGCCCCAGAGAGCTGAGATGCATATCAAAGGAATGATTCCAGTGAGCCCAGACTCTTGCATCTTCCCATACATAGAAAAGCACTCAATTATTTAACTTGGGTATCTGGTTTTCTTTAATTAACAATAATTGTTTGCTGTTCAGACAACCTGCCCTTTGTTGGAAAACTTCTGTATAAGCTGGCTCCTTCACCTCTTCCGAGCAGTTTCTCAAAACTACGTGAAATGTTGTCTCCCAGGGTGTAGTCTTCATTTTGCTTGCAACAAAACTTAACTCCCAGCTCTCACACTATGCAAATTTTTTTCAAAGATTCCCATTGCCTGGAGCTGGGATTCCCAGCCTCTCCTGTGATGCCTTCCCCTGTGGCAGTTTCTGGGGATGATTTTCTAAAAGAATGCCCACAAGTCGCCTACAGTGTTTAAAGCTGTAGTATTTAATGTTAATTAAGCATTGGGCTCCTTAAAGTAGGAGCCAGCAAACTAGGCCCATAGGCCAAATATAGCCCCCTACCTATTTTTATGTGGCCCCAAATGGTAAAGAATCTGCCTGTAATGCTGGAGAGCCTGGTTTGATCCGTGAGTCAGAAAGATCCACTGGAGAAGGGAATGGCTACCCACTCCAGTATTCTTCCCTGGGAAATCCCATGGAAAGAAGAGCCTGGTGGGCTACAGTTCATGGGGTCACAAAGAGTTGGACATGACTTAGTGACTGAGCACACACACACAGAGCTATAAACCTCTATGTGCTGCTAAAGAGGAGACTTGCTCTCAGGGGGCCCTGGGCTTGCAGTCCTCCCCTCCACACCCGTCTCCTTGCTCACCTGAGGCTGCACACAAGCTCGGTGAAGCGGGGTCGTTCACTGGGGTCGTAGTCCCAGCAGCGGGTCATGAGGGTGTAGAGAATGGGCGGGCAGAGGTCAGGCTTGGGTAACCGGTCCCCCTTCTCCAGCACCCCAATGACATCCTTGTTCTCCAACCAGAAGAAGGGCTGCTTTCCGAAGCTCAGGATTTCCCACATGCACACAGCTGCAAGCAGGAAGAGAGGGCTCAGGGCCCGTGCTGAGGGGACTCGAACCTGGAGAGGTAGCCCATCCTCCCCAGAGATAGCCATGCAGTCAACACTCAGTGCCTGCTGGGGACCACCCTGTGTTCCCCTCTCTCCTCTATAGATAGCAACCTGGGGCGTCTGCCCACGTGGTAGTCTGCTAAAGGACCAATTGCCTATGACTGTAAGTGAACTAAGCTCTCACACCCAGGCCCTTTCCACATGGAGCTGTTAGGGTTCTGGAGAAGGGGACCATCAAAGGAACTTCACTGGGACCACCAGGAGGGAGTGATGGCTCCATCAGAAAGCTGGCATACGAAGCCTAGAGCCAATGCTTGCTGCCTGTGTGATCACGAGCAAGCCCCTGACTTGCTGAGCCTGTTTCTTTGTCTGGAAAATGGGAAGAAGAATGATGAGATTGTACTGGGCAGGCTGTGGAGACCTGAGACCGAGGATCTACATGGCTGTGTGCCTATTAAGTGGCTGTCCATCACCTGTGTTTCCTCTCTCCTCACTCTGCACCTTCTTCTCAGAGAAGAGCTCGGCTCTGCCGAGCTCTGCCTTTGAGGATCTCCTGTGGAGTGGCCTCACCTCAGTCCCGGGGCTGTTTGGGGGAGCTCACACTCATATCAAGAGCCTTTTCCATGAAGATGAATGCAGGCTGGCCCTTAGCTCGTGTCACCCCTAATCCACCACTGACTCCCCAGCTCTGGGACTCCTCAGTGGTGGCAGCAAAACAGAACCCCAGGGTCCAGACCTCTGCTTCTTGTGCCCCCTGTTATCCTGATCACAGAGGGGTAATCAAACCCTCGTCCACGCCCTATGGAGAGTCTGCTCACCAAACATCCAGACATCGCTGGCGGTCGTGAAGCGGCGGAAGTTGATGGACTCAGGGGACATCCATTTGATTGGTAGACGGGTCACAGAGGCTGTGGGTGGACCAAGGGTTTATGCGCGCTCTTAGATAAGAACGATCCAGACTTATCCAGAAAGGCAGCTTACTCTCCAGAGACTGCTGGCCTAGACTTGCCTTATAGTCACCTTTTGGGGGGATTTTGGCTTCAGGGACGCCCTTCGGGGACAATGCTGTAACACACCCCCACCTCACCTTTGTAATACTCCTCATCCTCAATGTATCGGGAAAGGCCGAAGTCCCCCAGCTTCACACATTCAGGGGAGGCTACCAGGATGTTCCGGACAGCAATGTCCCTGAAAGGAGGCAAAGACCAGGGTGAGGTGGTTCATAACACTTCTGGGGGACAGACAGATGGACAGATGGACACAGAGGCAGAGGAGAAGAGAGCTTCAGGGTCCCAGCCTCCGGAGGAGAATCAAGCAGCTTCTGTGGGTCAGCCCTTCCTGGCCCCACAACTCGTCTTGCTGGTACTTGGCTCAGGCAGGAGCCTTGGCTGGTCTTCCCTGCTGCTCACAAGACCTGGATGCCTCCCTGCATCTCGCTGCTGAGCCCTGTCTCCCATCATCCCTTCTCACGCATCTCCACCTCCAAGCCTGTCTTGTGTTCCCCATATTTGCTCTAGTCACTACATGTATTGTCCCCTCTGCTGGGGATGCCGTCACCCTGCTGACACTTCAGGGAGGAAGCCCGATCACTTTCCTGATCACAATTAACCTCTCCTTGTTCTGTGACCCCACAGCTGCTCACAGCTCACTTTAAGGGGGCACTGGGAGAGCCAGGACCCCCTAAAACTACATGCCCCTGAGCTGCGGCACAGAGTCCCTGGGAACCCATGGTACGGAGGAAAGTGGGGCAGAGAGCTGGAGGAACACACCTGGCAGCCGGCAGGTGAGAGGCTCAGCCCAGAGCTGAGCTCTCACCGCCACCCCCACTTCCATCCCCAACTCTGGGAGCCCTTACTGACTCAGTCATCTTGAATCCCCACATCACTTCTAACCCCAAACTGGCTCATCTCTTGATTCTCCTAGGCAGGTTCTGCACCCTACTGTTTGTCTTTGTTATTGAAAAGATGACTTCAAAGCCCGACAATGCCACAAAGGATGCAAATCTATTATACCACTTTGCTCCATGACTGTTCACCCTAGAAGATGCTAGAAGATGAGCTTTACAAGGAAAGGGGTTTCTGTTTGATTGTGACTTAATCGCAGAGCTTAGGACACTGCCTGGAGGTCTACAGGAAGAGTTCCACCATATTTGCTGCACTAGTGAGTGAATGAATGGGTGGATGAAGATGCACATCCCCCAACATCACTGTGCATAGTGTCACCCATATGGCCCCATATCTGAGGGGGATGGTGTTGGACTGAAGAATTCACCTGCTCACCCCAGGGCTTTGAGTTGGATCATAGAAAAAGCAAGAGAGTTCCAGAAAAATATCTACTTCTTTATTGATTACACCAAAGCCTTTGACTGTGTGGATCACAACAAACTGTGGAAAATTCTGGAAGAGATGGGAATTCCAGACCACTTGACCTGCTTCCTGAGAAATCTGTATACAGGTCAAGAAGCAACAGTTAGAACCCGACATGGAACAGCGGACTGGTTCCAAATTGGGAAAGGAATACATCAAGGCTGTATAGTTTCACCTGCTTATTTAAATTATATGCAGAAGTACATTATGCAAAATGCTGGGCTGGATGAAGCACAAGCTGGAATCAAGATTGCAGAGAGAAATATCAATAACCTCAGATATGCAGATGACATCACCCTTATGGCACAAAGCAAAGAGGAACTAAAGAGCCTCTTGATGAAAGTGAAAGATTAGAGTGAAAAAGTTGGCTTAAAACTCAACATTCAGAAAACTAAAATCATGGCATCTGGTCCCATCAGTTCCTGGCAAATAGATGGGGAAACAATGGAAACAGTGAGAGACTTTGTTTTCTTGGTGACTGCAGCTGTAAAATTAAAAGACGCTTGCTCCTTGGAAGAAAAGCTATGACCAACCCAGACAGAATATTAAAAAGCAGAGACATTACTTTGTCAACAAAGATCCATCTAGTCAAAGCTATGGTTTTTCCAGTAGTCATGTATGGGTGTGAGAGCTGGACCATAAAGAGAGTTGAGTGCCAAAGAATTGGTGCTTTTGAACTGTGGTGCTGGAGAAGACTCTTGAGAGTCCCTTGGACTGCAAGGAGATTACATCAGTCAACCCTAAAGGAATTCAGTTCTGAACATTAATTGGAAGGACTGATGCTGAAAATGAAACTCTGATACTTTGGCCACCTGATGTGAAGAACTGACTCAGTGGAAAAGCCCCTGATGCTGCAAAAGATGGAAAGCAGGAGAATAGGATGGCATAGGATGAGATGGTTGGATGGCATCACCGACTCAATGGACATGAATTTGAGCAAGCTCCAGGAGATGGTGGTGGACGGGGAAGCCTGGTGTGGGGCAGCCCATGGAGTCGTAAAGAGTTGGACACAACTGAGCAACTGAACGGAACTCTGTCTCCTCCAGAGGATCATATGCCCCGTGATGGGGACCTCCCTTCAGGGAAGGGGACAAAGCTGGGTGGAGAAGGGACCAGCGCCAGAGCCAGACAGAGGACTGGACTTGGCTGCTTGGAGGTGTCAGAGACCAGGGCAGTGCCACTCACTTGGGCTGCAAGGCCTGGGACCCCAGGACTGTCCTAGTGCTGCTAGAACCCAGTCTCTCCTGCTAGGCTGCTGCTGCTGTTAAGTCGCTTCAGTCGTGTCCGGCTCTGTGCAACCCCAGAGACGGCAGCCCACCAGGTTCCCCCGTCCCTGGGATTCTTCAGGCAAGAACACTGGAGCTGGTTGCCATTTCCTTCTCCAGTGCATGAAAGTGAAAAGTGAAAGTGAAGTCGCTCAGTCATGTCCGACTCCTAGCGACCCCATGGACTGCAGCCCACCAGGCTCCTCCGTCCATGGGATTTTCCAGGCAAGAGTACTGGAGTGGGGTGCCACTGCCTTCTCCTGCTAGGCTGGGTGCCACCAAATGGAAATGCCAGAGAATAAGTGAGCAGCAAGCAGGGAAGTGATTTCCTGCACCCACAGGGATGCGGGCTACTGAGTTACAGGCAGACACCCCCGATTTCAGATTTCCTCTTCCTAGCAATCCTGGGAGGGACTGCTGGCTGTTGTACTTTTAGAGGGGGACACGGGTCCCAAGAAGGTGCTCAAGCTGTCACCTAAGCGGGACCAAAGCCAGGCCTTCAACCCTGGTCTCTACCTGACCCCACCTTCTCCAGGCCCCTCCCCAGCCCCACCTGTGGACACAGTTGATGCTCTCCAGGTAGGCCATGGCCTTGCAGATCTGCAGCGAGTACAGGACAAGAGTGAGCACCTTCAGGCTGTTCTTGTTTCGCTCCAGGTAGTGGCCCAGCTGCAGGAAAGGGGAGATGCCCTGAAGATTCTGCCCGACCTGAGTGTGGAGCTGGGGGATGGGGGAGGGGACACCCAGGCTGGCAGAAGGATCTGGCAACTTCCTCTCCAAACAGCCTTGCCGGGAGTTAAGGGCCCCTGGCTCCGAATGCATCCTCCCTGGCTACCCCCTCCCTAGGTGTTGCTCCACGGCAGTCCAGCTGTTATCACAGGGGTCCTCCTTGGCCCTCCAGCTCACCTCCCCATAGGGGTACAGTTCCATGATGATCCAGGTGGGCTCCTCTTCGATGATGCCGATCAGCTTCACAATATGCGGGTGGTCCAGGTTCCTCATGATCACTGCAAGTGGGGGTGAGAGGGTTAGGGTTAGGGGTTAGGTTTAGGGTTAGGGCAGGGTTAGGGGTTAGTGTTAGGAGCTAGGGATTAGGAATTAGGGTTAGGGTTTAGGGGTTAGGGATTAGGGTTGGGGTGAGGTATTAGGGTTTGGGGTTAGGAGTTAGGTTAAGGGTTGGGGTTGGGTTAGGTTTGGGGGTTAGGGTTTAGGGTTTAGGGGTTAGGGTTAGCATTTAGAGTTATGGTTAGGGTTAGGGTTTGGGCTAGTGTTTAGGGTAGGGTAGGGTTAGCTGTTAGGTTTATGGTTAGGGGTTAGGCTTAGGGTGAGCAATTTGGTTTAGGTGCTAGGGACTAGAGACTAGGGGTTAGGGATAGGTGCTCCAGCGCTTCCAAGGCCCAAGCAAGAATCAAGGTCTTCTGCCTGGACCCAGAGCCAGGGGTGCAGCCTTTTCCCCCGTAGATATCAGCTGTGTCCACTGCCTCCCTGACCTCCACCGCAGATGCTTCGACCCCTTCCTGCTTCCCGGTCTGCATAGTTTCCGGGCTTTTTTCCAGCCCCTGTGCTGGTGTCTCCCCAGGGACACCTACCTGCCTCACTCATGAACTTCTCCTTGTTATCCAGAGTGCAGTCTTTCTTGCAGGTCTTCACAGCCACGTTGATCACCTCCCCTTTCTGCAATAAGAGTGTGTCCAGGGACCCTCAGTCCTGCCCAGAGCTCCCCACCCAGGTGTCCCCAGGAGACAGGTGATGTCTGGGTCTCTGCAAAGCCTGCACTTCCTACTCTTCCCCTCCTCTCCTCCACACCCACTTCCTCCTGATCAGGGTACATTTGGACTGGAGGAACGCTGAAGATCAGATCCCTTGAGCCCCTGGCTGTGCAGGTGAGGACACGGAGGCTGGGGTCCACGTGACCTGCCCAGTTAGCGGGTGTGTGCAGGTCACATGCAAGGCCATCATCAGACAGGGCATCCAGGCCTTTTTCTCTTTACTGTTGGTTTTTACAATTTTGCTTTTTCCCCAGGCCTGGTTGAAGCACAAACACAAAGGCAAACTTGTCCAGCCCCATCGGTGACCTTGGAGCCCACCTTTCCTTTCTCACAACTGCTTCACATGGACCTTCCCCCTTCATGTTCTCCCATAAGACTCAGTCCCCGCCGCTAGGCCCCATCCCATGCCCCATAGATGTTGCTTCTCTTCCAATCCCTGCAATTGCAGCCTTTCTGAGAAATGACTCTTGTTTTCATCACTCCCTGCGTATTTCATAAACACTGCAAAGGCCAAATGCGTGAAGTTCCACACACCACAGCACATCCCCTCCCCCAACACTAGAGTATTTGATCTCCTTTCTCTTTCTACTGAAGAGCAGAACTTGGATATCATGAACTCACGTGATTTGTGTAGACACCTTCATAGACCTCCCCAAAAAAGCCTTCACCGAGAATACGATTCAGGACCACATCTTCCCGGGCGATGCCATACTGTGGGCCTGCACAGGGGATAAAACAGACAGTCCTGGGGCACAGAAACTGGTTGGCACCCCCTGGGAATCCAAGAATCGACGTCCCTGGGGATCCTGAATGCCCATATCCCTGGGATTCTGAGTATCCAGAGGCTCTAACACCCTGCTTCGACCCCTCCTGCCCAGGTGTGACCAGACCTCCCCCACCAACACCTCAGCCAGGAACCAGGGGCTAGGCTGGGAAAGGGGGTCTAGAAGGTTCCATTGACTCAGACTTGGGAAAGCTGAGTCCCATATCCATGCTCTTAGCACATTCCTCCACCACAGACACACCAAAGGTCAATGATGACAGGATAAACACAATGATCTCTGCTTTCAAATCACAGGTGTCTCACTCAGCTGTGTCCCTGGCTGAGACACACGTGGAAGATGACACAGAAAGGAAAGAAAGTCCCCCTGTGATGTCATATGTGTCCCCAGATGTCACTTCCCACAGCCCTGGAGGTGGTTGACGGGGAGGGGGCGGGGCAGTTAGGGATCTACCTCCTGGTCTTCGCAGGGTCTCGTCAGGGATCTCAGCATAGATGTCTGATTCTGAAATGACAGGAGGACACCTCAAGGGCAAGATGCCTTGAGAGGGGGCATCACCAGGAACCAGGTGTGAGCCCCCCTCCTGCCCTGCCCGCCACAGGTCAGTGGAACTAAGCTGATATCATTGGGAGGGGTTTGGGGAGGAGCCAGGGGAGAATGGGTTTCCCCCAGGTATCTGGGTGGCCACAGGGCCCAGGGTCCTCAGCCTGAGTCCCTCCTTGCTACTGCCTGGCTATTTGAGGCAAGTTGGTTCATCTCCTTTAATCTGCTTCCCTTTCTGTGAAATGACTATTTCTGGGGAATATAAATATTAAAGAAAACAATACCGATTATGTATTTAACACTGTCATGAACTGAATGCTTGTGTCCCCTCAAATGCATATGTTGAAACCCTGACCCCAGGAGTGGTGGTGTTTGAAGGGGTCTTTGGGAGGTGATTAGGGTTAGATGAGGTCATGAGGGTGGGGCCCCCATGGTGGAATGAGTGTCTTTAGAAGAAGAGGAAGAGAGACTAGAGCTTGCCATCTGCCCACTACACGAGGACACGGAGAAGGCGGTTGTCTGCAAGCCGGGAAGAGCGACCTCACCAGGACCCCACCACACTGGCACCTTGATCTTGGACTTCCACCTCCAGAGCTGTCAGAAATCAGTGCCTGTTGTTTAAGCTCCCCAGTCTGTGGCTTTTTTATGAAGCCTGAGCTGATCAAGACAAACATGGTGCCCCATACTAGCTACCTAATACATGTTCATGCTCATGCTCAGTTGCTAAGTCATGTCCAACTCTTTTCAACCCCATGGACGGTAGCCTGCCAGGCTCCTCTGCCCATGGGATTCTCCAGGCAAGAGTATTGGAGTGGATTGCAATTTCCTTCTCCAGCGATCTTCCCGACCCAGGGATCGAACCTATGTCTCTTGTGTCTCTGGCATTGGCAGGTCAGTTCTTTATCATTGAGACAAAAGGGAAGCCCCGCCCAATACACGTTAACTATTTATTTTTAGCCGTCATTGAGCAGTCATAGGGGACGTTCATTTGCCTGTAACTTTGAGAGAATCCTTCAAATTGCCACAAGAGCAGGCAGAAGGGAGGCTCTGGGCGCAGGCAGAGGACAGCAGGTGGGCAGGCTTACCTATGCTGCAGCTTTCTGAGAGGTGGGGCCGCCGAGCCTCAAGATTTCTACAGGAGGAGAGGACAGGGCAGGAGCCCAGTGAGCGCAGAGCCTGGAAGTGCCCACCCAGGGCGGCCTCATTCCCCCTCTCTCCCTCCCACCCTGCCTGGAGAAGCAGTGTGTTCTGATGGCACTAAGCTGGGAGCATGGCCCAGGCCACCAGGAGACAGGAGGGAGCTTTGCTTGCTAAGTCGTTTCAGTTGCGTCCAACTCTGTGACCCTATGGACTGTAGCCCGCCAGGCTCCTCTGTCCATGGGATTCCCCAGGCAAGAGTACTGGAGTGGGTTGCCATGCCCTTCTCCAGGGGATCTTCCCAACCCAGGGATTGAACCCATGTCTCTTACACTGGCAGGCAAGTGCTTTACCACTAGCGCCACCGGAGAGGACAGCAGCAATTCCCCACCCCGCCCTCCTCGGCCAAGATGGTGTCAGGTGGCTTTAGGACACAGGAATAACCCTGCACGAATTTACTGGGAGAAGTTTACTGGTGAAAAATAACCACTTGTGAAATGCTGGAATTCCATCATTTTCTCCTGGGGGCCAGAAACTGGAAACCGTGGCGGGGGAGGCCCCCTCCCTGTTCGGTCTGCCTTGGTAAGGAAGACACGGGCTGAGGGCGGGGCCGGTTCTCCGCCTCACGGTTGGTTGTACTCACAGCGTGGGGATCTGGGGCAGACTGTTCCGCTTCTCACCATCTGGGGAGAGGAGAGGAAGAAGCGGAGCTGGAACCACAGACACAGGTCCCGGATGGATGACGGACCTCACTGCTTCTACCAGCCGACACACAGGAGATCCCTCCCGCCACTCTATGGCCCCTGAGAGTCGGAGTGGAAGCTGGATAGGCTGTTGCCCTGAACTGGAATCCTTTTAGCAGAAGAAACTCTCAGACTTCCTCTGCCACTGTCACACGTCCCAGCCTGACCCTTGCTTTCTGATTCCATCCTCAGACAGGACGGACCAGCCATGTTCTGGGAATAGCTTTGATCTTCCCAGGGCGACAAACATTTCTCCATCAAGTTGACTCCCGCACCCCGTGCCACCCTTGGTCAGCGGGGCCAGGGCTGTAGCCAAGCATCTGGGATGGGATCACAGGGAGTGTCCAGCAGGGCTGGGTAAGCTCCTCCCCACTTCCAAAGGCTCTTCATTCACATATCCGTCAATGGTTTAGCTTCTCCGGCTCCTCCCCGGAGGCTTGGCTCAGATATGCCACCCACTGCCTGTTGGGCCAGGTTACCTTCAAGTGGAAACACACCTTTTTTGGTTCGAATGATGAGAGAGCCCTTGTGCTCTCCTTGCAGCCGGCAGTAACCATCTACGAGGTCAGCCATGTTCTCGGCCTCTGCCAGAGAGGAGGTTTTGATGGACAAAGACTGCAGGGAAGAGACCAGCCAAGGATGAGACCCCAGAGCCTTGGCTAGAGTCAACCCCACGGGACTGGCAGGACTTCTAACCATGCATGGCCTGCCTGGACTCCACCAGCACCTCTTCTAGGGCTCGGCTTGCATTCCCTATTGCCACCAGGGGGCGCTCCCGTCGCCCCGCCCAACTGACCACCTTACACTCCAGGAAGGGAATTCCTTTTTCTAGTCACTCAGTGTACAGCACATGCCTTGCATGCTTGAGCAGAAATGGAGAAAAGGGAAGAGGGAGGGAGTGGGGCAGAGAGGACACGTGGATGAAAGGACAGGCATACAACCTTTTGTGGTCTGAGGTCTCTCCCATTCTCCCACCTACAAAAAGCCCTGGATCCCCAAGGTCTTGGTTCCGAGTCATTGTTACCTGTTCACAGTTAGACCTCTGATCTGTACCTTGAGTTCTGGTCACTTTACTCCTGCCCTCCCCCAAACTTCCTACAACTTCTTTCTTGACATTTTTAACAATAGTTTTGCTTCCTGATGTACTTTTCCTTAGTTTGACATCATCCTGCTACCTGGTCTAAGAACTAGGTGCTTTACTTAATAAGATCTCAGCAGCCAGGGAAGCCCTGACCAGGCTGGCCTGAGCAGGCATGCCCAATGTTCTCAGAGATGCTCACCTGGGGAGCGCCTTCGATGCCTAGCTGCAGTACCGCCTGGCCCTCCTCCAGAGGGAGGCATCTGATGGACTTGATCTGCTTGAACTCGGCCAGGCAGGTGGGCTGTGGGAAAGGAGGGGTTCCTTCAGACCATCCCATTCCTGGGATTGGGGCATGAGGATTGATCCATATGGGGTGGGGGTGGGGAGCGAGGAAGAACCAGGCATTGGAGTCTCTCGGCAGGGATGAAGAGGGAATCAAAGACCATTCAGGTTAGAAGGATCACCTAGCCCAAGCCCCTTGCAGAAGAAAAAAATGAACCTGGAAAGAGTCAAAGTTTGCCCACGGTCATATGCCAAGCTGGTGGTAGGGCCAGGGCTGGACCTGGTTATTCTGACTCCCAGGGACATGACACACCCATATGCCATTGAAAGAGCAACTACTATTGCCAGAAGAGCAACAGTAGTATCCTTCCCTCTTCCCCTCCCCCACCTTAACCACACCTGTCCCCACCCACTCTGTGCCAGGGACAGTCCCAGGGATGTAATGGCCCATGCTCCCCATGCCGTTATCCCAAATAGCCTCCCCACGGCTACTGATACCAAAAGCCTCTCTGCTCTCAGCAATGGGGTGGAAGAACCGATAGGACAGGCCAGAATGGGAGGCAGCCAAAAGGGGAAGAACGCTCTGCCTGTAGCTGGGTGGGGCCAGCCCCCTTCCCCACCCCATCTCTCTCTACCTTTGCATCTTGACTTGTCAGCTGGCGGATGCCTTTAGGGCCAATGACCAGGTCCACAGTAATGTTCCATCCTTGCTGGAATCAAAGGAGAGACAGGTTGTTGCCTCTGCTCTGTCCGCCTGTGTTTCAGAGGGGTGTTTCACTAGCTAGATACAAGCCATGTCTTCTGGGCCCTCTAGCTCCTTCCATCCTAACCTCCCACCATACGGATAACCCCACTCCCAACACTCTGCCAGCACTGCCCACCTCCTCCCAGAGTTAGAGCCAAGGTTTCAGCTCCCTTCAGCAAGCAAGTAGCTTAATGTTAGTTGCATTTTCAGATACACTGGGGGAGGTCCTGGTGCCACAGAATCTACAAGCAGTAGGTTGGAGGGTTGTCTTGACCCCCATCCCCACCCTGAGTTGCCCTTGTGGCCTGCTCTCCTGAGAGGCTTGAGATTTGGGTCAGGGGTAGAATGAAAAGAAGGTGGCGTTACAATGAGTTCACAGCGATAGGTTTCCTGGTCAATGTTGGCGAAGCCTGCGAGGGTGTTGAAGAACTTCATGACACACTCCTCCTCCCGGAGCGAGGCGTACTGCTGGAATGTCTGCTGGATCATCTTCCGGAACTGCTTGGGCTGGGCGAGAGGGTCAGGGGTGAGCGGGGCCTGATTCCTTCCCTTAGGATCTCACCGCAGGCCTGCACGCTGCTGTAGGACAGTTCCTTAGGCCTCTGTAGACCAGGAGGGCAGTGGTGATCTCTTACACCATGGTGGTCTCAAGGGAGCTCACCATGGCCCTGGGTGGGAGGCGGGGTGGTAGCATCCCCGGTGCTCAGGCCATAGAGCTAACTGGCCTTTGATGTGGAACTAGAGCAGGGTTTCTTGATTCCCGGACACAGATGGGCTCACAGGATGCATGGAGCAGTCCCAGGTCCAGATGGCCTAAGGCAGCGCAGATACCCTGGCTTCCCTGAGGGTCCCCAGCTCCATCCCTTATAGATCTAATCCTTGGGCGACATAAGGAAGACACGAAGGGAGTCTTCCTGGGCTCTTCATCCACTGGTTTCCTCACCTTTAAGTTCTCCTGCATTTGCTTTGGGAAAAATAGGTCCAGGCCCACTTCTTTCCTGAAAGTAAGGGAGAAAAAGCAGCATTTGAATCCCCTTTGGTGGCTCAAATGGTAAAGAACTGCCTACGTTGCGGGAGACCCAGGTTCGATCCCTGGGTCAGGAAGATCCTCTGGAGAAGGAAATGGCAACCCACTCTTGGCTGGAGAATCCCAGGGATGGCGGAGTCTAGTGGGCTGCCGTATATAGGGTTGCACAGAGTCGGACACTACTGAAGCAACTTAGCAGCAGCAGCAGCAACCCACTCCAGTATTCTTGCTTGGAGAATTCCACGGACAGAGGAGCCTGGTGGGCTACTGTCCATGGGGTTGCAAAGAATTGGACAAGACTGAGTGACTAATACTTTCTATATCCCCAACTCAGGACTTTGGGCCAATCAGGGAAAGGTGAGCACACCAGGGAGATGTGTCTTGCCTGGCTCTAGTCTGGGGATGGAGGTGTATAGGAGGTGAGCAAGAAGAGCAAAGCAGGAGGGGGGAAGGGAGGGGAGGCTGGGGCCAGTCCCGGGACTTACTCCAGGAGCTCGAAGTTGGACTTTTTGTCAAGTGCGTTGTGGGGCATGTCCTTGAAGAACCGCCTGCAGAGACAGAAGCCATGGGGAACAGGGCCATCAGAGCTGGGCCACCCAACGCCCACATGTTGGCCCTGCTGGATGTGGGAACCACTGGGAGGGAGAAAGGAAGGAGAGGTGAAAAAATTGAGTATTTAGAAAACTATGAATTTTAGAAAACCCACAAATTTCCTTCCTAGGAAAGACTCCAGTTGTACTCCAGGGTGTCCACCTCTGGCTTTTGGAGTTTGTGGGCAGAGGAGGAGGATAGGGGTTCTACCAGTGGTCTCTAAAAATAAATAACCCAAGGCAGCCAACACTCGACTTGCAGCTGAGGAACACCGACATCCACCTTTAGGTTCTGTGTTCCCTTCGTGACTTCCTTTCCCCTCATTTGCTACCTCTGGAAATCTATGTGTATGCATGCAAATAATTACAAAATATACACAAAAAATTTAGCATTTATGGGACAGAAGAAGAAAATAAAACAAATCCATAATCCTCCCACCTGGGGTGATATCTATTAAATTTTTATATGTATTCTTTAAGTATGGTTTTCCCTTAAAATGTATGTCTTCATGGAGACTTTTATGTATTACTTATTTATAATAATTGTTTATGCGGAGACCAAATAGCCAATACTATTTGTCTTATCTTCCCTTCCTTGTTTGGATCATTGTGTCTAGTAATTTCTTCAACTGTTGCAGACATTGTCCCACTCCTGATCATACATTAGTAACAGTGTTACTTTAACCCACGTGTACTTGTGCACATCTGGGAATAGTTTTATGCTACTGATACCATAAGCAGAGAAGGGCAACTAACTTATGATTAATAAACAATAAGTTTACAAAATTTACAGTGTTTAGAAAGAGTATGGTTAGGCCTTCATCTCACACTTTATTCTAAATGTTTATTCTAGATAGATTAAAGGGAAAATTTTAATAATAAAATTGTTTTAAAGCTAGAAGAAGAGCTAGGGAAATATTCTCAAATCATGGAACTGAGAACAATATCTAAAGCATGAAATCATAGACAAGATCTACATAAAAACTTAAAACATGTACTGCTACTTCCTTAATTTTTAATAAATGGTATTTTTGAGCATATTGTCAATCAAGATAAGTAGTAATAATTATGGTCTCAATTTTAGAGGGAAAAAAACTGCATTGGAAAAAACCTGACTTGGAGCTACTCTGCTAATGGAGGTTATCTCTGGTTAATGGAATTTCAAATGATTTTAGTCACACATTGTACAAGGCAGCGTGGCATCCACAACGCCCCTGGGTTGGGTGAGCTACAAAATGTACTTCCAGGTAACTGACCATATTGGCATGTTGCATGTAGTTAAGTAACTCTACAAAATAAATGTCAGCACGTGTCCACCAGCAAAGAGGTCTTTAGATCTTTAATGGTTACCCGGTCATTCAAATTCATACTGTGCCCTCACTGTGCCAGGAGAAGGCGGCACCAACCCTGAGTTCAAGGATTTGATGGATTTCAGACTAGTGCATGTGAACCAATCGGCATCTGGCAGAGGGGTGCATACATACGGCCTTATGGCCAATCCATGCAGGGAGGAGTAGGTGGGGTGGACCTGGGGAATGGGAGACTTCAAGATGGAGAGACCCTTGAGCGGGCACTGAAGGAAGAGCCCAGGGCCACACTGCCTGCTATCAAGGTGTGCTTCACAGGCATGCTCCGAGGTTTTCTATGAATGTTGAGGGAAAGCAAACAACTCTGGGGACTTCCTTGGTGGCTCAGTGGTAAAGAATTAGTCTGCGGTGCAGGAGATGCAGGTTCAATCCCTGGGCTGGGAAGATCTCCTGGAGGAGGAAATGGCAATCCACCCCAGTATTCTTGCCTGGAGAATCCTATGGACAGTGGAGCCTGGTGGGCTACAGTCTGTGGGGTCGCAGAGTCAGAAACGACTGAGTGTCTGAGCTGGATGATTTACTAACTCTGTACACGTCTATTAGCACCTACTGGAGCCGGGGATACAGCAGTGAGCAACACAGATGGAATCCCAGCATTCGAGTATCTCCCAGAAGTTTGCCTAGTATTCAAAGGAACGTTTACTGGATCACCTGGATGGCAGGTAGAAGGAAGAAGCTGGAGCCCGGAGGCAAGAACAATGGCAGCGAAAGGCAGACAGGGGACACCGACCAGAGAGAGGGCTGGCGCCTCTCATCCCAGGGCCAGACGGTGAGCACCTCGGGGCCTTACCGTCTGTCAGCCACCACTTGTCCCCTTCTGGATCTCACATTCCTGCCTTGGAGGAGAGTCCAAGCTGGCTGAGAGCCCAGTGGAGGAGGGAAGGAGCAGGCAACCTCCCTGGAGTGGCCCCGAGGCCACCTACCTGAGCTCCAGACAGCCCAGCTGCAGGGCCATCCCCTCGCTGACCTTGCTGGCATAGCGCTGCATGTAGTCATTCCGGAGCTGGCAGGGAGAAAGGCCACGGTTCAGACTCCCGCCCTTGCTCCCCATTTCCCTGAGATGAGCCCCAGGAGGTGGAGGGGGCTTTGAACACCATCCTGCTGCCCTGAGTGGTCTCTCATCCCTCCCCCGACAAATGTACAACCTCGTAGCAGGAGGAGGAGGTGCCCTGGGTAGTGTTGATTGTGCCCCCACAGGTGTGATCAGGTTTTTGAAGTACTTTCACAGCACATTTTTTTAAGGGTCCACAAGTTCAGGTTCCCCTCTCCCACCCCTCACTTTGGAGATAAGGAAACTGGGATTGGGGGAGGGAGTTAGCAATTTATTCTGGCTTCCTGATGGCTCAGCGGTAAAGAATCCTCCTGCAGTGCAGGAGACACAGATGAGGGTTTGACCCCTGGGTTGGGAAGATCCTCTGGAGGAGGGCATGGCAACCCACTCCAGTATTCTAGCCTGGAGAGGCGAGAGGAGCCTGGTGGACTACAGTCCTTGGGTTTGCAAAGAGTCGGACATGACTGAGCAACAGCACACATGCACGCAGTAATTTACCCAAAGCCTTGTTGGTAAGTAGTGACAGATGTCACCCAAGATACAAGAAAAGTCTGGCTTGGTCTCTAGAGGACCAGGAGGGAGATGTAGGCTGGGGCAAAGGCCAGACACAAAACAGCCGTGGCGGCTCTCGTGCACGAAGTGCTTATTCCCTGCCATGTCTTGTGCTGGGCACCTCAGGGGCACTACAGCCAGGAGTGTGGTGAGCTCCAAACGGCTTGTGGAAGTCAGTTATTAAGTTTTCCAAAATGTTGTGAGCTGTTTGATATATTAGTCTTTTGAAATAGGCCAAGATGGGAGTATTTGATTTAGTTTAGTTGCTAAGTTGTGTTTGACTCTTGTGACCCCACAGACTATAGCCCATCAGGTTCCTCTGTCCATGGGATTTCCCAAGTAAGAATACTGGAGTGGGTTGCCATTTCCTTTTACAGGGGATCTTCTGGACCCAGGTCTCCTGCATTGCAGGTGGATTCTTTACCACCTGAGCTACCAGGGGTTATTTACACCATGGAAATTGGCAAGTACTACAAATCAGAGAGTTGGTTTACCAGTACACTGCTAGTACTATTGTTAGGTCTTCACGGCAGCCCAATAATGTATGTATTCTTCTTATCATCCCCTTTTTATAGAAGAGGAAACACCCTCATGCAGGTAAATTAGGTCTCGAGGGGTTTCAGGTTGCGAAGTGGCAAAACTGGGCTAGAAACTAGCTGTGTCAGACAGCCGCGCCTGTGTGCTATGACTGCTTCCCTTCTCTTTGGACTTGCTCTGCCTGCTTCCCCAGCCAGGTCTTCTGGGTAGTACATAGCCACTAGGAAAATCCAAGAGGGCCTGTGCCCATGGGGAGGGGTCATTCAGCCCTCAGGTGTGAAGGAGGCAGGCTTGGATAGCTGACCAGGGACCAAGGAATGTCCCCAAGAGAAGTTTCCTGGAATGGGACCTTCAAAATGCAAGCCTTGTCTTTCTATCTCCCCAGGAGAGGATGGTCATCAGACCCAGGGGACTGGAAGATAAAATACTTTTACCTGTTGGTAAAAATAAAGCAGCGTGGTCTTGTCTTCTTTCAGGCTCTCCATGAAGTCCTCTGGCAGGTAGCGGACTTGAAGGTCATACCTGGGACAGGAAGTTCAAATTCTCTGGTTGAGAGAGGGAAACTGGTCCTACCAGGGGCTGCCTATGGAGCTCCTGGCTACCCATTCAGGACTTGCTCCTTCTTTCCTTCTTTTCCATGGGTGGGTGGAGGACCGCAGAGGACAGAGGGGTGGGTTGCCAGCCACAGTGGTCAGTGCTGTTCTGACTCTCCCTCTCCTCCCTGTGATGGTAGCTGTTCTCCTTGGGTTCACTCCCCAGCCCTTGGCCGCGCCCCCCCCTCCTGGCTCCTCCTCCTCCATAGCGCCAAGAGCATCCAGTCCAGGGATGCACCTAGATATATCCATCTTGGAATGCGGATGTGTGGTCAGCCCTTAGTAGGTCTTAGCAAACACGTGCACTGGATGCTGCAGAAGAGCCAACCTAATACGCCACTCAGATTTTCTATAATATTCTCAGAGGTTGGTAAGTGCTCTGGGGAAAGGCCTCCCAGGGTCTCCCCACTCCTCATTCCCCCCTCCCCCACTCCAGAACCTGCGGCTCCTCTCTCACCTCCACTCGGCTTCCACATGTAGACACTCATACTTGTCCTGCACCTCCCCCACTGTCATCAGCGGGTGCAGCCAGTGGATCTCGTCTGACTTCATGTGCTTCAGCCTCAGCCCATAGCAGTCAGCCAGCTGGATGTTGGGCCCGATCCGCCCGCTTAGCAGGATGGAGGCGATGACTTCCTACAGAGGAGAAGAGAGGAGGCTTGACTCAGGGGTATGCCCTTCTGGGCTCCCACAGTCCTCATAGAGCCCCTGGAAGTGTGATTCTCTAGGGTGGGATTCTGACTTAAATGTTATATTCGTCGCTGATTGACTAGCACTTAGTGTAAGGCTTGGTACACAGTAGGCTCTGTGTGATGAATGAACGACTTTGCAAAATCAGACAGAAATGGAGGAACTGAGAAGAGAAGCAAAGGAGAAAATGCAGTGAGGCAAAGAGCATGGATTCCATGCTTATGCATTTCATTCCAACCCAATCAATCCATAACTACCGAGCACTGACCATGTAAGAAGCATCCTCTGAATGGCTTCCAATTCAGCCAGCATTACTAAGAGTCTGCAGCAGGCATTTCTGGGAACTGTGCGTACATTATTTCACTGAATCTGTGCAACACAAGGGAGCAGGTATTACATCCCCATTTGGCTGATGGGGAAACTTATGGAGATCACAGGGGCTTCCTGATAGCTCATTTGGTAAAGAATCCATCTGCAATGCAGAAGACCCAGGTTCAATGCCTGGGGTGGGAAGATCCTCTGGAGAAGGGATAGGCTACCCAGTCCAGTATTCTTGGGCTTCCTTTGTGGCTCAGCTGGTAAAGAATCTGCCTGCAATTTGGGAGAGCTGGGTTCGAGAGCTGGGTTCAATCCCTGGGTTGGGAAGATCCCCCAGAGAAGGGAAAGGCTACTCACTCCAGTATTCTGGCCTGGAGAATTCCATGTACTATATAGTCCATGGGGTTGCAAAGAGTCAGACACAACTGGGCAACTTTCACTTCACTTCACTTTAATGGAGATCACACAGCTCATGGCATTAAGCTGGAATATGGACTCTGAGCTCTCGACTCTGAGGACTAGTACTAGATCAAGCTGCTTCATGGAAAGCTGGGCTGGGTAAGATAGAAGTGCAGGACTCGCATTAGAGATTATGTGGCACCATTTCTGCGCAAGAAGCATGGCCACCAGAAACAGAGTACTGACAAAAAATTAGGTGCCCTCCTTATTCCTGCTTTTTTGATCAGAAGCCAGCCCACCTCACAGCCTGGCCTGGAGCCTGAGTTGGATTAAGAGGCCCATTGACAGCAGCCTGGAAAACCACCATCTATAAAATCCTGTCTAGTTCTGAAATCACATTGGTTCCACTTTAACTCAGGTTTCTCATGGAGTTCCACACATAACTGGTCAATCAAGCCCACTCCTGATAGAGTAAAAAGTACTCTAAATGCAAATGAGAAAACTCACAAGCACTAATCAATCTCTGTTGAGTATCTTTGCAGTACATGCCACCCAGTCTGAGACCCCTGTGAATATTGAAAACCTCGAATATATATGAAGACAGAAGTCAGTAGATTAGTATAATAAATCTCCATGTATACCCCACCCATCTTCAACAGTTACAAACATTTCGCCACTTTTACTTCTATAACACCACCATCTACTACTTCACCTCCACTCAACTATCATCAATTTTTACAGTTCTTCTTTCACAGTGAAATATATATTAATTTAAAGACACAAAGTTTAGCTACACAGTTTGACACATGAACATACCTGTGCAACCCACATATCAATTAAGATATTTCCAGATCTCCAGAAAGTTCCCTCATATCCCTTTTCAGTCAACTTTCATGGTACACTCCTACTTCTGGTTCTAGGCAACAATTTTTTCCTCCCACTTTTACTTAGCTTTGCTTGTTGTAGAACTTCATATAATTGGAATCATTTTGTATATATTATTCATCCTCTTGTTGCTAAATACCTGGGCTATTCCTCATTTTTGCTCTTGTAAATAAAATTACTATGAGCACTAATGTACAAGTCTTTTCGAGTATGTGTGTTGTCATTTCCTCTGGACAAATACCTAGGAGAGAAATGACTGGGTCAAAGGTAGATGAACTTTATAAGTGATTGCTATGATGATTCCATTATATATATATATTGTGATATATGAGATGTCCATTACACTACATCCTCTCCAACTTTTGGTGTTAGAAATGTTTTTAATATTAGACATTTTAGTGAGTATGCATAGTATCCCATTGTGTTTTTAACTTGCATTTCCCTGAAGACTAACAATATTGAGCACTCTTCCATCTGCTTGTAACAATTGCTATATCTTCCTTTGTAAGGTACTTGTTCAAATTTGTTGTATATTGTGTGTGTGTGTGTCTATTGATTGTAGGAGGTCCTTACACAATCTAGATAAAAGTACTCTGCATATGTTTTATGAATATTTTCTCTAGATCTGTCCTGTGAAAGTGAAAGGCGCTTAGTTGTGTCTGACTCTGCGACCCCTTGAACTGTAGCCTCCCAGACTCTTCTGTCCATGAAATTCTCTAGCTCAGAATACTGGAGTAGGTAGTCATCCCCTTCTCCAGGGGATCTTCCCAATCCAGGGATCAAACCCAGGACACCCACATTTCAGGTGGATTCTTTACCATCTGAGCCACCAGGGAAGCCCAAGAATACTGGAGTGGGTAGCTTATCCCTTCCCCAGGGAATCTTCCAGACCCAGGAATCAAACCAGGATCACCTGCATTGCAGGTGGATTCTTTATCAGTGGAGCTACCAGGGAAGCTCAGATCTGTCCTGTGCCTATTATTTATTTCCTTAACAGCATCTTTCAATAAAGTCTCATTTACCAAAATATTCTTTTATGGTCGGTGCTTTTTGCGTCTTAAGAAATCTTTGCCTGTCTCCAAATCATGAATATATTCTCCTTTTTTTGTGTATAAACTTCATAGCTTTAGGACTTCCCTGGTGATCCAGTGGCCAATGCTGGGGTCGCGGGTTCAATCCCTGGTCTGGGAAGATTCCATGTGCAGAGGGATAACTAAACCTGTGTGCCACAACTATTGGAGTCCTCGTTCCCTAGAGTCCATGCTCCACAATAAGAGAAGACAGGAGACCGCAACCGGAGAGGAACCCCTGCTCTCCAAAGCTAGGAAAAAGCTGCATGCAGCAACAAAGACTTGGTGCAGCCAAAAATTAATTGATTTTTAAAAGGTTATAAAATAAAAACTTCATAGTTTTAGCTTTTACCTTTGTCTCTGTGATTGAGCTTGAGTTAACTTTTGTGTCTGGCATGAAGTAGGGGTCAAATAAAAATTTATTTTTAATCATAAAGATCTATGGTTATTCAGCATTGGCTGTTGATTTTCATTTCCTAATTGAATTGTTTTGCTGTCTTTGTCAAACTCAATTGGCCACACAGATTCTGGGCTCTCAGTTCTACTCTACTGATTTCTGCCTGCACTGTGCCAATGCCACTCTGTCTGCATTACTGTGGCTTTAGATAAGATCTTTAAATGTTTATTTATTTATGTTATTTAGTTTGGTGTGCTGGGTCTTCATTGCTGCACACTGGCTTTCTTTAGTTGCAGCGAGTGTAGGATACTCCCCAGGAGCAGTACGTGGGCTTCTCTTTGCAGTGTCTTTTCCTTGTTTTGGAGTAGGAGCTCTAGGTACCTGGGCTTCAGTAGTCACAGTGTGCAGACTTAGTGGTGCCAATGCATGTGAGATCTTAGTTCCCAGACCAGGGATTGAACCTGTGTCCCCTGCATTGGCAGGCAGACCAGAGAACGAGGGAACCGCCGAACGACCATTCTTAACCAGTGAACCTCCAGGGAAGTCCCTAGAGATCTTGAAGTTAAACAGCATAAGCCTTCCGCCATTTCTTCCCCAAGATTATTGTGCTATTCTGGGTCTCTGCATCTCCATATACATTTTTGAATCAGTTTGTCACTTTCTATTTAAAATATCTGCTGAATTATGATTGAGATTGTGTTACATCTATAGCTTAGCAAGGAAGAGCTGGCATCTTAACAGCAGGGAGTCTTCCAATCCTCACACATGGCATATCTCTCCACTCATTTTGCTTGTCTTTCACATTTGTCAGCAGTGATTTGTAGTTTCCAGTGTATAGGTTTTACAGGTCTTTTGTAAAATTCATTCCTAATTTTAACAATTAGGACTGATGGTGAAACTCTAATACTTTGACCACCTGATGTTAAGAGCTGACTCATTGGAAAAGACCCTGATGCTGGGAAAAATTGAGGGCAGGAGGAGAAGGGGGTGACAGAGGATGAGATGGTTGGGTGGAATCACTGACTCAATGAACATGAGTTTGAGCAAACTTGGGGAAATAGTGAAGGACAGGGAAGTCACAAAGAGTCAGACACAACTTAGCAACTGAACAACAACATGGTTTGAGAAAGAAAGGTCTGTTTACTGAGAGAACCTAGGACCAATGACACCCTGATAGTCAGCTGGATACCAAACACCCAGTCTTACTTTCCAAATACCCTTCTGTACTAAACAGACATAGGATTCCTTGGAGAAATGCTGATTCCCTGACTGGGGCAAAGAAGGTCTGAGATGACCCTGGAACATCTTTTTGTGCTAGAAAAAAAGGAAGTGTTTAGAGAATGTTGGGGGACACATAACAAGGAACCAGTATCAGCTTAATCGGGCTGGACAAGCCAAGTCTGGGAGAACATAAGCATTACAGTCTACCATGGTGGAGTGCATCCACAGAATAAAACAGAATCTAGGACAGATCAGTAAATAAATGGGGGAAAAGAGGATGCTTTTCTTTAGAGTAGAATACTAACTAGGCAATGTACAAGAAAGGATGGAAATAGAAAATCACTGTCAACAAACTCAGTGTTGGTTAGTTCAGGCATGATTCATCAGTGGAAGATAAGGCTGGAGGGCAGAGGATACTGACATGGTCTGAGTGTATCTCCTTTCAGACACTAATCAAATACAAAGGAAAACCTGGCATCTTTCAATAAAGACACAGTGACCAGGCAGACACAAGTGACCAGGTCAACAAAGATAACTTCACCAGTGCAAGGTAAAGAGGACATGCCTCTCACCTTGATACATGCAGATGGGCACAGGACATCATTTCTGTGCCATCTCTGCTCTGAGTTCACGATTAGTCTAGGCACAGACCTGGGTGAATGGTCTCCTCAGAGACTGATAGATGGAATAAAGGGCTTAACTCTCTCAGACTGAGAAACTCTTTCAGATTGGAGGAGACCAGAGAGATATGACAATCAGATGCAATGTGTGTTCCTGGACCAGACAGGAAAAATAGATATTTTAGGCACAGTTGGTGAAATTTGAATGGGTTCTATGGTTTGGGCTTCCCTGGTGGCTCAGTAGTAAAGAATTCACCTGCCAATGCAGGACACATGGGTTCGATCCTTGGCTCAGGAAGATCCCCTGGAAAAGGAAATAGCAACCCATTCTAGTATCCTTGCCTGGAGAATCCCATGGACAGAGGAGCCTGGTGGGTTACATTCCATGGGGCCACAAAAAGTGGGACGTGGCTTAGCAACTGAACAACAAATGGTTTAGATGGTAGTGGTGATTGTAGCAATGGTGATTTCCCACTTTAGATGGTCTCAATTCTGTAGAAGAGTGTCCTTGTGTGGAAGAAATAAACACTGAAGCCTTTTCAGTGATGGGGCAGTACTGCTGCAACTTGCTTTCAAATAACTCAGGAAGAGAATAATGATAGTGGGCATAGTGTATGTGTGTTTATGAAGAGATAGAGCCACTACATATGGAAAATGACACATTTAAACAATTGGGAAATCTGGATGTAGGTGATATGGGACTTCAGACACATCTTTCAACTTTTTTATAAGTTTTAAATAATTTCAAAATGAAGAGAGTCTCTGGTAAGGGAGATTCCCAGCCATATAAGAATTAAAGGCACCATATCAAATGGGCTAATAGAATTTCTGCCCAGCTGGACAGGGGCCTTGCATCCAGCTTCTCTTCCACTCAGAGTCTCTGAGAGGAACCAGACTGTATCCACTCTTTGCTCTGTGGTTTGCAAAACTCTCCAGGGCATAACTGGTGCAAAATTCCGCCCCCTAGGTTTCCTTCTAAAATGCAACAAACTTCTATCATAGGGATGTTGGGATAAGGTTAACTCTAGATGCTTAGAGTGGAAATTCATTAAGAGACTCTTCATCCAACAGATTTTCATAGGAAGATGGATCTCAGCTTCAGGTAAGGAAGAGTATGAAGTGTACTATTTGGGGGGCTGCCTGGTACTGAGCAGGCTTTTACCAGAAGGCATTCTTCCTAGAGGAGGAATCCTGAAGCTCCTGGGGGAGGGAGCTTTACCAAATGGCTACTCCACCCACCATCACCGTCACCCCACTAGTTACTGAAGAAAGGATGTTGTACATAAAAGAACTTGGCTGCTCTTTGTCCTTGCTTCTGGAAAGGAACCTCTGAATCCCTGAAATATCCTAAGTATCACTTAGAGTATCTTTATTGTTCCTGGTGGGTTCCTTGGACTGAGGTTTATGCTGATGAAGTGATTCATGGTGGACCCCTGAAAAGTCTCATGATGGGGGCTGGCCTTGTTGGAAAAACCAACCATGTCATTAGAGATTTAGAGCTTTGAATCACACGATATTAGCCTGGCTGAGGAGGAGGAGGTGGAAGGTTGGAAGATCAAATCAAATAGATAAAGAAAATGTGATACATAAATACAATGGAATATTACTCAGCCATTAAAAGGAATGGAATAATGCCATTTACAGGAACATGAATGGAAAGACCTGGAGATTGTCATACTCATTGAAGTAAGTCAGATAGAGAAACAGAAATATAATATGATATCCCTTCTATGCAGAGTCTAAAAAGAAAAATGATATAAATGGATTTATTTACAAAACAGAAATAGACTTGCAGATTTTAAAAATGAACTTGTGGTTGCCAAGGGGAAGGATGGGGGGATGGGACAGTTAGGGAGTTTGGGATGGACATGTACACACTCCTATATTTAAAATGGATAACCAACAAGAACCTATTATATAGCACAGGGAACTCTGTTCAATGTTATGTGCCAGCCTGGTTTGGAGGAGAATGGATATATGTACACATATGGCTGAGTCCCTTCACTGTTCACCTGAAACTATTACAACATTGTTAATTGGCTCTACCCCAGTAGAAGATAAAAACTTTAAAAATAAAATAAATAAAAAAGGAGATGCTTCTTTTCAGGGGGTGGAAGGGAGAAAGTGGCTTAAGTGGAGGGGGGCCCTAGAGTGAGCTGGAGTATCAGTTTAAAAGAAAAAAAGCTTTGAGGTTTGACATGATCTCACCATGGAGGCTTCTGCATCAGTCCTGCCACCCCTCTCACCCTTCACTTTCTCTTCTCTCGTATCCACACAGCGTCTTGTCCAAACGGTGGGAGCAGCAGTGTCAGCCCTCTGCCCACAGCTCATAAACTGTCATTAATGAGTTCCATATTTCTTTCTCTATGCATAAATCACTTTGAAAAACAATAGTATAGGATGTTTACCTACTCATGAAATTGCCAAAAGCGGTGGGGGGAGCTGTCTTAATTTTATCAATTGTTACTGAGCTAAGTCCAGGATTCTTTTTTTTTTTTGCTATAAGAAAATCCTTTCTTCTGCCCATGTGAGGGCTACTGAAAGACAGGCCCCCAATCAGCCCATGGCTCACAGCTTCGGATGTGCAAACAGTGGGATTTCTGTGACTTTTCCTCCTGCTTGACTGACATAAAAGTATTGGCTTTATCAACCAGCGTGAAGACTTCAGACTGTCTTCATCGCTCTCCCTGTTCTCTGGCATCTCCTCATACAGGTCAGAAACAAACAAGGGGCAGGACTAGATGCCTATCCCCATGCCCAGGATAATTTAGTTCTAAATAAAAAAAGATCACCTGAGCAATTAATTCCTCAATCCATTTTCTCGCTCTTTTGTTGGAGTTGAGTCACATTTTTTTCCATCTGAAATTGATTTCTTTTTTTTTTTGAAATTGATTTTTATATTAGTGTGAGGGCTCAGACAGTAAGGAATCTGCCTGCAATACAGCAGACCTGGGCTTGATCCTTGGTTGGGAAGATTGCCTGAAGAAGGGAATGGCAACCCACTCTAGTATTCTTGCCTAGAGAATCCTATGGACAGAGGATCCTGGGGGCTATAATCCTATAGATAGAGGATCCTGGGGGGCTATAATCCTATAGACAGAGGATCCTGGGGGGCTATAATCCAGGTTGCAGAGTCGGATATGGCCAGCAACTAAACCATCATGCCTGATGTCACACCCCTTACTGGGGGAAGCCTGCAACCAGGGATTGGTCACCATGGGGGTTTCAAGCCCCTATCCTTTCATGCCCAGCCGAGCTGTCCCATCCCAGATCCAGTGCTCCCTGTGACATGTCCTATCACAGCCCAACTCTTTTCTCTGCCCAGTCCTGTTTTTTTTTGTTTGTTTGTTTGTTTGTTTTTATCACTCACTCCAGGTGAGGTTGATGGGCATGCTCGCTGATGCTTCCTGCCTGCAAAGATCATTAGGGTCTGCTTTCTGGGAACCCACCTGAGGCTCTGGCCTTCATTTGCTTTCCAGGCTTGATCTAACTCACTCTCCTTACTTCTTACTCTTTGGCTTGGCTTATGAAAAAAAATGATGGAACTTAGAGACTTCCTTGGTGGTCCATAGTTAAGACTTCATCTTCCAGTGTACAGGGTTTGCATTTCATCCCTGGTCAGGGAGCTAAGATCCCACATGCCTCTTGGCCAAAAAACCAAAACGTAAAACAGAAACAATATGGTCCATATTTTTAAAAAATCTTTTTAAAAATAGTATAAATTAAAATTTTAATAACTTGAAACTTTGGTTTTATAAAGTCCTGCTTGAATTGTACTTTAAAAGTTACCCCTTTGAGACAAAAGGCACATTTAAGGAGGTGACTTTTGTTACTGGGTTCTCATTCTCTAGACAATAAGATCCAGACTCTTTAACATGAGGCATAAAAGGCCCTCTGGAATTTTCCTCCATGTGTTTTTTTCCAGATCATCTCCCATGCTGACACACAATGAATTCTAAGTACCTGCCATCTCCCAGTATTACTCTCCATGCCCAAGAGGCTCTTCCCTCCTGGAGGATGCCAGGTCCCCTCCCCTCCTGTCCTCTCCTGATTGAGTTGCATCAAAGCAGTCCCATCAAAGCAGTCAGTCCTAAAGGAAATCAACCATGAATATTCATGGGAAGAACTGATGCTGAAGCTGAAGATCCAATACTTTGGCCACCTGATTCGAAGAGCCGACTCACTGGAAAAGACCTTGATGCTGAGAAAGATGGAAGGCCAAAGGAGAAAGGGACAGCAGAGGATGAGATGGTTAGATAGCATCACCAACTAAATGGACATGAATTTGAGCAAACTCTTGGAGATAGTGAAGGACAGCAAAGCCTGTTGCAAGGAGTCAGACAGGACTTAGCAATTGAACAATAACAACAAGCTCTCTAAGGTCCCCTGGGAAGCCCTGCCTGAATTGCCTTGACAGGGTTTGTTTTTATCCATGGGTTCCCAAAGAAGTTTGCACACTCTAAGATGCTGTTGGGCTTCCCTGGTGGCTCAGATGGTAAAGAATCCGTCTGCAATGCAGAATGCGGGAGACCTGGGTTTGATCTCTGGGTTGAGAAGATCCCCTGGAGAAGGGAACAGCTATCCACTCCAGTATTCTGGCCTAGAGAATTCCACAGACAGAGGAGCCTGGAAGACTACAGTTCATAGGATTGCAAAGAATCGGACATGACTGAGTGATTTTCACTTTCATGTTTGTCTTTCAGGTTGCTGTTATGGATTGAATTTCCCACCCTCCCCACTGGGATATGTTGAAATCCGAACTGCCAGACCTTAGAACATGACCTTATTTGGAAGCAAGATCTTTAGAGACTAATCAACTTAAAATGAAGTAGTTAGAGCGGACCTTAATCCAGTATGACAGGTGTCTTTATAAAAAAGAGCAATTCAGACACAATGAGAATTACACACCCAAGAAGAAGGCCATGTGAAGATAGGGGATCTTGTTGCAGAAACCAGTAATCGAGAAATCAAGCATCACACTCGGTAAGTTGGAGAACTCAGGTTTATTAGGCTGGTGGGCCCAGAGGAGTTAACACTCTAAGCTCTGAGCCCCAAACAAAGGGGTTACAGAGTTTTTATAGACAGACTATAGCGGGCAACACTAGCTGCTAATAGGCTGGTTTAAACTAAGGGGTCAGCAGTCAAGATGGGGAAGGGGATGCCTGACCTCTACGCGGAGAGGCATGATTAAGCAGGTTTGCAGGGACTTGCAAAAAGCAGCACAAGTGTGAGTGAGATAAGCTCCAGTTTCTAGTATTGTAAGTCCCTACTTTCTGAGACTACATGATATAGGTGATCCAGACTTTGCAAGGAGCAAGCTGAGTTACAGAGGCAGAAAGAGCAGGAGGTAATGTAAAATTTTAACTTTTCCTTTTCATTCTGAGTGATACTTCTGTGAGCTCAGGAATGGTAATGGTTGCTAGGAACCACCCAAGGTGAGGAAGATGCAAGGAAACATTATTCTTTTACAGGTTTCTGAGGGAGCATGGCCCTGCCAACAACTTGACCTTGGACTTCTAGCCTCCAGATCTGTGATAAAAATGAATTTTTGTTGTTTTGACTCATCCCACTTGTGTTACTTTGTTAGAGAAGCCAGAAGAAATGAATACAGACATTCACCAATTAGAACTAAGACAATGGTTGATATTTGTCTCTTTAACCTTTCAGATGCGAGGTCAGAAGCCAAACCTTACATACAGTATTATCCTCTTGACAAGCCCAGTGCTTGGCCCACAGGAGAGTCTCAAATACTTCAGGGATAAATGAATGAGTAAATGAATAGAAGCCAGCTCTCTGGATAACAAGTCAGGGTTATGAGAGACAGGGACCCACATTAAAAGATGTTCAAGAGATCAACAGTGTGGTGACTAATGACATCACCAAGACTTTGGCATCTATCAGATCCAGCCAAGACTGTGCAGTAGGCCATGACCAGGTTACCTAACCTCTACTTCCTCATCTGAAAAATAGGGAGAATACCTCTTTCCTTAGGAGATTTTTGGATGGAATTAGATAACATGTGGTATAAATATAAGGAGCAGATATAAAATTATAAACATGTAACACTGTCCCTTTTCCATCTTCTAAGGAGGTTTCCATGTACCACTCAACTCTTGAACTTAGGTAGCATGAACTTGGTAATGGGGAGTGTGAAGCAATGCAGTTGAATTTGAATTATACACTGGAAGAAGCAAACAGTTGACTGTACGTATGTGTGCTAAGTCGCTTCAGTTGTGTATGACTCTGTGCAACCCTATGGATGGTAGCCCGCCAGGCTCCTCTGTCCATGGGATTCTCCAGGCAAGAATACTGGAGTGGGTTGGCATGCCCTCCTCCAGAGGATCCCTTGACCCAGGGATCGAACTGGCATCTCTTACATCTCCTGCATCGGCAGGTGAGTTCTTTATCAGTAGTGCCATCCGGGAAGCCAAAGAGTTGACTAAGGGAAGAAAAAGAATGGATTTTGCCATGAGCAGTAGAGGGAAGGAAGATAAGCGCCTTCATGGGCTGGATTTTAGAAATTTTTAAAAAATGCAAGTAAAGATATTTTTGGTCTGCAGTCAATCCAATTGGATATTAAGACATGGTTATAAAAATGTTTAAGAAATGTTGCTATTTTTCTTAAAAGTGATCATCAATGATATTTTTCCCCTAAGAGATTACAGTAAAGATTCAAACTGATTTCCAATTATTTTTAGATAGCAGACTAATAAGTTTTTGAAATGTAAAACTACTAAGATTGGCTTCAAGGATAAGCAAGCTGGCCAAGCTTTTGGTGGATTCCAGACATGTAAAGAGCTTATGTAGAAAGCTTACGTAGCAAGCTTACCTAGCCTTAAAGTAACACAGAGGCTTAGGTGCTTAATAAATGGTGGCCATTGTCAGGGTGGGTCGCCAAAGAGAAGAGATGAGCCTGGCTCAAGGTCAGTTATCCTGGGAGTTGGATTAATGAATTCAAGAAGTCTATTTTGTCATTGTTTTCATCACTAAGTCATGTCCAACTCTTCTGAAACCCCATGGACTGTAACACGGCAGGCTCCTTTGTTCATAGCATTTCCCAGGAAAGAATGCTAGAGTGGGTTGCCATTTCCTTCTCCAGGGGATCTTCCCAACCCAGGGATAGAACCCGTGCCACTTGCATTGCAGGCGGATTCTTTACCATTGAGCCACCAGGAAGATCCCCAAGAAGTCTATAGCTGAGACATAAAATTTGAGAGCCTGAAAAAGAGTCTAAAGTTGCCTGACCAGAGGCTCCTCTGACTCCCAGCCTGAGTGGCAGCTGGAGCCCTGGGAAATGGACCCATGGAGTAACTGTCTGAGTAGAGGCTGAGGGAGAAGGAGAGAGCCATGGTTACCAGTAACTTCCGGTAACAGCTCTTCAGCTCCATCGAAGGGGTCCAGGTGGCTAAGGAAAGCCATCACTGGTAAAAGGATCTGAGACCATTTCTAAGCTGAAGACAGTCCTGGTGGGAGCAGGCAGCTGACGAATGATGAATGAGCCTCAGAGGATGTCAGGTGATGGCTGTGGAGAAGTCGCCGGGGAAGAAATAATGCAGAGAAAAATGACTTCTTTCTGCCTTGAGCAAGAAAGCCAAAAAGGGTTTTGCATTCCCAGGGCAAAGGTCATGATAGCAGGCTTCTTCTTTTCCCCTTCAGCCACACATGGAGACAGGAAGTGAAGATCTGAGAAAGTGCAGAAATAGGTGGAAAAGGACTTCTTTTTAAATGACTTGTACAGAATGTAAGAAGTGTCTCTGGAAAATATTCTGTTAAGAATAAGATCATTCTGTCAAATGTTTGGATTTACTAATAAACCCCAAGGAAAGACTCTGGCTGCCAAGCTGAGATTTATTAATAGAGGGAGGAGGAATGAGATAATCCATTATGACAGAACCAAGAGGACTTCATGTACTTCTTTTTTTCTTTCTCATTTCTTTAAATATTATTTTTTTTTCATTTGTTCATTTATTTATTTTTGGCTGCACTGGTTCTTCATTGCTGCATGCAGGCTTTCACTGCATGCAGTGAGTTGGGGCTACTCTTCATTGAGGTGCATGAGCTTCTCATTGGAGTGGCTTTTCTTATTGTAGAGCACAGGCTCTAGGTGCCCAGGCTTAGTTGCTCCATAGCATGTGGGATCTTTCGGAACCAGGGATCAAACCCACTTGTCCTCTGCAATGGCAGGCGGATCCTTCACCAGTGGATCACCAGGGAAGTCCCTCATGTTCTTCTTTGAAACAAGTCTTCCTACCAAAATATCTCTTGAAGTCATGACTCAGTGATTTGTTTGTGTGGCATATAGTGTCTGCCTTAGAGCGTGTTTGCTTCAGTGCGACTGGTGAAGCTTTATTCTCACACAGGGCGATGGGTTCCAGGTTGTTCATTTCACCATAATGCTTCATAACTCACATCAGTGAGTGCTAACAGGCATTGGCATTTGGGGCCAGATGATTCTTTGCTGTGTGGTGCCATGTGGCACCCATGGCTGCAGCCTACTGAATGTCTTGCCCCGGTCATTCTGTCAATGATGATAACGTGACAAGCAAAAAAGAAGGCCCCTACATGTTTCCAAATGCCAGGTTCCAGAAGAAGTGGAACAGCCCTCAGGGTGAACTGTCAACTCATCTATTTGGTACTGTTTTCTTCTGCATGTATCGATACTAAAAATTACACAAGAAAACCTCTCAATGATTCTCATCCATGCATTCAATAATTAACATACTCTTGGCATCAGGCTCCCTTCTAGGTGCGGTGGATACAGCAGAGAATGAGAGAAAGTCCTGTACCTGGGAGCTCCCATCCTAGTGCAAAGATAGATAGGAATATCTGTATTGTATCAAGAATCTGAAGGGCTTCCCAGGTGACTCAGTGGTAAAGAATCCGCCTGTCAATGCAAGAGATGAGGGTTCAATCCCTGGGTCAGGATGATTCCCTGGAGGAAGAAATGGCAATCCACTCCAGTATTCTTGCCTGGGAAATCCCATGGACAGAGGAGCCTGGTGGGCTACAGTCCATGGGGTCATAAAGTGTTGGACATGACTGAGTGACTGAGCACAACACAACATCAAGAATCCGAAATGTGTTTATATCTTGGATTTAGTTCTATGCCTGGAAGTGTGCTATAGACTGCTGGTGTTCACCCCCAAATGCATATTCTGAAGCCTTAATACTCAATGGGATGGTAGCTAGAAGTGAAGCCTTTGAGAGGTGAATAAGTCATGACGCTGGAGCCCTCAGATAGGAGACTAGTGCCCTTATAAGAAGAGACAAAAGGGTGATGAACATTTTCTCTGTCATGTGAGGACAGCAAGAAGTGGCCGTCTGCAAGCCAGGAGGAGGGCTCTCACCAGAACCCAGCCCTCCTGGCACCCTGGTCTTGGATTTCCAGCTTCCAGAACTGGGAGTAACAAATCTCTGTTGTTTAAGCCCCACAGGCTGTGTTATGTTCTTACAGCGGCCATGTTGTTATGGTGGCCACGCTGTTACAGCAGCCAAAGCATAAATTGATGAACTGATTCAAACCCCAGAAATATTCTGTACACAAAGAAACTCACTGTAGCAGTTATAAAAACAGCAAAAGCTCCAGCATAAGCCACCAATCCAAATAGTTTGAAAAGGCCCATGAAAGTGATGGGAGGACCACATAGGGTTTATGTGCTAGCATAATTTTACAAAAGTTGTATAAAGAGCTTGCAATCACTTTTGAAAACAGCTTCTGTTATAAATGGGAGGTGTAGTATATATATACCCTGGTGGCTCAGTGGTAAAGAAGTTGCCTGCCAAGCAGAAAATGCAGGTTCGATACCTGGGTCAGGAAGATTCCCTAGAGAAGGAAATGGCAACCCACTCCAGTGTTCTTGTCTGGAGAATCCCATGGACAGGGGAGCCTGGCGGCTATAGTCCAAGGGGTCACAAAAGAGTCGGACATGACTTAGTGACTAAAAAACAGCAACAACAACAGCAAGTACTATTATTGAATGAACATGTATTCCATTCTACATATCGTTGGATTCAATTTCCCAATATTTTGTTGAGTATTTTTGCCTCTATATTCATGATAGATAATGATTTATAGTTTTCCATTCATGTCTGTCTTTCATATATTCATATTATACTTGTAAAAAACTTTGAAAATAAATATATAAATTTGGCTATTATATTAGGCTTAGTTTAGCAGATGAGGCATAAAAAATCCACAGTGAAATAAGAGCAGACATCAGTCTGAGACAAATGGTAACTTTTGCCTCCATGCTTGGCTCACATGCTACCCGTAGAGACCTCCTACCCAACTTATAGGATCAGCTCTTAAGAGATAGACAAACTCCCTGTGCAATATAACACCTTAAAATTAAAATGCTGACTGGACAGCAAATGTCACAGGGTCAGAGAAAAACAATGGCCAAAACTCACTCAGGTCTTGATGAAAGTTAAGTTGAACAACTATTTTGCCTTCTGGATCCTGGAAGCTCATATGTAAAAGCAAACCTCACTGATGTAACCACAGCAATACAATCTACAGCTCCACAGATATTCAAATATTCAGACATTAATAAGCTCATAAAACTTAGACCAGAATTCTAGAGTCTTAAGTAAATTTAGAGATCATTTAATTTGATTCAGTTTTTAAATGAAGAAACTGTGAGCCTGGGAGGTCAAGTGACTTGCCCAGGAATATACAGGAAATTCTATTTTAAGCCAGCTGAAATGCTATTAACTCTCCTACACTTTATCATTTATGAAGGCCAAGCTTCCTTGAGGTCAACTTCCTCCTTGTCTTTACATCAAGTGATGTAGGAGATTCCTGGTCTCCTTTGTGGTCTACAGGCTCAGCTCATTCACTCATTCATCCATTTATTCTACAGACATCTGAATGTCTGCTTTCTGTTAGGCACTAAATAGCCACTGGGGAGACAATGGTGAATGAGACATAGTCCCAGCTTTCCAGGAAGCCACCTCTGTTTAGAGGCTGACAAGAGGCAGGCACTGTACAACCTTTCTAGGGCTCAGAGTAGAGAAACGGGAGCACAGTGGCACCACCTCCAACCCCATGAAACCCACCTACACCCCACCCCATCCCACCTATTCTTGTCACTTTTTCACAGACCCTCCAAGACTCCAAGTATCTTGTGAGCTCTCAGATCCTCTACCATGACTCTGTAGCCTGGGCTCCACCCCACCTGGGTGATGGTTGATAATCCTTCTCCAGGGCACGTGAGCTAGGTGGGCAGCCTGCAGGCAGAAGTGGGTACTTCGGGGCAGTGACCAGTCCCAGCAACCTAAGATTTCAAAGCAGTGAATTTGGGATGTGACTTGGAAAACTGATACTTTCAGTCTCCCTGATGACTTAGCTTGTCTGCTTCATCTGGGAAGACTGTAGTAGTGGTTATATGAACCCCTCTGCCTGCCCTATTCACAGCATCTCTTGGCATTCAATGCCATTGACCCCAGACACTGCCCTCTGTACACATCAGGTCAGTCCAAAACTCTCCCTCCCTTGCTGGAATCTAGAGTTGAGACATGGAATTCCAGCCAGTCTCTGTTGACTTTATAACTAGAGTTCATCCACCTACCCATCCATCATTAAGTAACTACTCAATTAAGCAAACTGGGAAAACAAAAGCTTGCTCTCTCATGGAGCTTATTTTTTGTTGGGAGGAGGGTTAACAATAAACAAATAAGCATAATAATATCATAGGTCCTAATAAATACCAAGAAGACAAACAAAGAAGGCAGGGCAGCAGAGTGATGGTCAGGAGAGGCTGCTGTTCTGTGTGGTGTGTTCGTGTGCGCTCAGTTATGTCCAGGTCTTTGCAACCCCATGAATTGTGGCCTGCCAGTTTCCTCTGTCCATGGGTTCCCCGGCAAGAATACTGGAGTGGACTGCCATTTCCTTTTCCAGGGGATCTTCCCAACCCAGGGATCAAACCTGGGTTTGATCTCCTCCATTGTAGGCAGATTCTTTAACATCTGAGCCATTCCATGTGGAGTGGCCAGCAAAGTTCTCTCTGATAAGGGGACATTTGAATGGATCTCTGAAGGAAGTCAGGGAGAGAGGGATGGCCTTATGAGGGGAAGGATCTTCCAGGCAAAGGGACCAGATGTACAGAGTCCCCAGGGGGAGCATTTATAAAGCTCTGTGTGCTTGGCACATTTGGGGAACTGTAAAGAGGCCAGTGGGGCTGAGGTGGGGAAGGCACAGAGGAGATGACGGCAGAAAAGGTCAGAAGACCAGGCCAGAGGTCAGCAGACTTTTTCTGGAAGGGGTCAGGTAGCAAATACTTCAGGTTTTGTGGCCAGATGGTTTCTGTTGCAACTACTCACTTCTGCTATTGTAGCTCAAATGCACCAGAAATAATACACAAACAAGTGTGGTTAGGTCCCCCCGAAAATTTGTTAACAAAAACAGGTTATTTGGCCCTGCAGGCCCTGTTGCAGGTCAAGGCAAGCACTTTGGATTTTACCTTGGGTGAGGAAGGTAGGCACCAGAGATTTTAAAGCAGAGCAGTAATATGATCGAAGGTATATCTTAACTATATCCCTCTAACTGACCTGGGTTTGAAAATTCACCATGTCTGCTGCCTGTGGAACGGAGCACACAGGGATGCAGGCAGAGGCAGTAAGGAGGTGAATGCATTATTCTAGGTAAGAGATGCTGTCGGCCTAGACCAGGGAAGAGGCAGCAGAGGTGCTGAGGAGGAATGCTCAGAATCTGGATATGTTTTAATAGTCGAGCAGACAGGATCTTGTAATGCATGAAGTACAGTGTGTGACAGAAAGAAAGAATTGAAGGAGGACTCGGAGGTTGACAGCTGGAGACACGGTCACTGAAAGAACAGCTGCAATTGGTGGAGCTGGAAAGACTGGAGGAGAAGCTGAATTTCAGGAGAGGATTCTGAGCTGTTTCTTCACATGGAGGTGGGCAGCCAGTGGAGATGATGGGCAGGGAGGTGTAACTATGGCCTGGGGTCATGGAAGGAGCCAGTATTACACATTTAGGCACCAGAGAAGGAAATGGCAACCCACTCCAGTGTTCTTGCCTGGAGAATCCCAGGGACGGGGGAGCCTGGTGAGCTTCCGTCTATGGGGTTGCACAGAGTCGGACACGACTGAAGTGACTTAGCAGCAGCAGCAGTGGGTAAAATCAGAATTTCAAGCTCTGTGACTGGATGAGGTCACCTGCTGAGTGACAAGGGACCAGCCCATGGTGTCACCTGGGCTGGACTGTCATGGGAATCGGGCTGGGGTGGGGACAGCCCACAACCGGCCAGCAACTGAGAGTCCCAGGAGAAGGCAGGGCAGAGTGATAGGTCTTCATCAGCCTGTGGTCACTTTCTGACACTTGGCCTTGTGTCAGTGTGGATGTGCAAAGGTTGCAAAGTACTCACACCACCCTGTGTACTGTGTACACAGGCCTATGGGCCCCTGAACGAGGGTACCAGCATCTGCCGTTGTGATCCCACTGAGGGCTTGAATGGTGGCCCCCTGAAGATGGGTCTGGGTGTCTGGGAACCTGTGATCATGACTTCATTTGGAAAAAGGGTCTCTGCTGATGCCATCAAGGTCAGGATCTCAAGATGAGATCATTCTGGACTATCTGAGGTAGGCGGCAGCTCTTAAATCCAATGACTAGTGTCCTTATAAAAGACACACAACGGAGTGAAACAGAGAGAGAAGAGAATGGAACGTGAAGACGAAGGCAAAGAGTGCAGTATGCAACCATGAGCCCACAAGCCGAGGAAGTCTGGAGGGGCCAGAAGCTGGAAGAAGCAAAGAAGGATTCCATCCTAGAGCCTCCAAGGGAGCCCAGTCCTGGGACCCCTTGATACAGGACTTCCAGTCTTGGGAGCCATGCGAGAAAACACTTTTTTGTTTTAATCCACAAGGACCACAGTGATTTACAACAGCCGCTCTAGAGAACAAATAACAACTGCAGGACAAGTTCTGAGTTTTCCACACACCTAAGGGATAATTTTTAAAAAGTGCCTGAAGAGCAGAGTAATAAAAATTAACATGATTTATCACTCTGAAAGCATTCATTTAGATGTGCTAAAAGCCTGTACCTAACAAGGACATTCAGTGATGCGACTGCCATTTAAAAATAGAAATGTGAGCACTGGCACCTCACTGCTAATTTGTGGACGTCATGAATCTGGGTGTGCAGTGAATAAAGGGGCCCAGAGGTCTGCACAGCTGTCTCGTGCTCACCTCTGTGGGTGTTGGGGGTGGGTGGGCTGGGCTGCCAAGCACACACAGGAAATGGGGAGAGGGTGTTGAAAGGAGGAGGTCCTTGTGAATGTACCTCTTTTTGTCTCATTGTGTCTCTGTGGTGTCGATCTGTGGTTTCCTGGCTGAACCCCTTGTCTCGGGTTTCCAGGGACTGGTCTCATGCATGGGGGGCTGGTCTTGTGTGGCTCTTTAGGGTAACCTTTCTCTTAGCAATAGCAGCTTCCCAGGACACGAATTCCTTTCCTCTTACCCCTCAGCCTCATGATCTTGCCTCCAGAAACACATGATAAGGGCAGCTCAGATTGTTCTGGAAACAACCTGAGCCCATGAACTGTGGCCTGTAGACCCTCCTCTGACCACAAAGAGCTGTTGTTCCTGTGTCTGCTGAGGCTACTGTAACACAGGACCACAGACTGGGTGGCTTACATGCCAACATGTACTCCTCAAAGTTGGAGAGGCTGAGAAGTCCAAGGACAAGGTGTTGGCAGATCCAGTTTTTGGTGGGCGTTGTCTTCCTGGTTTGCAGAGAGCTGCCCTCTGGCTGTGTTCTCACATGGCAGGGGACAGACCTCTGGTCTCTTCGCCTTCTTCTCAGGACACTAAGACCTCATGGAAGCTCAAAGGTCGCGACTTCAAGCCCACCTCGTAGTACCACTGCACTGGGAGTCAGGACTTCAACATATGGATTTTGGAGGGGGCATGCCTGCTCAGTCATTCACTCATGTCTGACTCTTTGTGAACACCATGGACTGTAGGCCACCAGGCTCCTCTGTCCATGGGGATTCTCCAGGCAAGAAGATGAGTGGATTGCCATTCCCTTCTCCAGGGGATCTTCCCAACCCAGGGATCAAACCCACATCACCTGCATTGGCAGGGTGGGTTCTTTACCTCCACCTGAGGGGGAAGGAGGGGGCACATGTTCAAGCCATAGTACCCTGTGTCTGGTTAAGTGATAAGTTTAAACTCAAGAGTAACTGGGATGAATGTCTGACAAGATAGGGCAGGGACAATGGGTGGCAGCATCTGAGATCTGCCTCTCTGGGAATATTCTGGGATGTACTGTAAGACCACTGAATCTACAGGGAGGGCAATGAGTCCAAGCAGGTGTACAGCAGGCTGCCTTTGGACTGGACTGTGCTCTCCTCACACGCCAGGTGAGTGGCTTTTACTTGCCGCCCCACAGCCTGGAATCACTGCTGTAGAGGGGAGGGGACAGAACTGGATAAGCTGGGAAAGGGCACAAGATGGCTCTGTCTCTGACCCTCCCAGGGATGTAGGTGTGGATTCTAAGTCGGGTGATGCTTTGGGACTAAGTAAGGATGGATCTTTTTGTTTGTTTGTCTTCTTTTGTACACATGTCATGCAGGATCTGACAGGATGTGGTCCGCTGGAGAAGGGAATGGCAAACCACTTCAGTATTCTTGCCTTGAGAACCCCATGAACAGTATGAAAAGGCAAAATGATAGGATACTGAAAGAGAAACTAAATTAAAAGACGCTTACGCCTTGGAAGGAAAGTTATGACCAACCTAGATAGCATATTCAAAAGCAGAGACATCACTTTGCCAACAAAGGTTCGTCTAGTCAAGGCTATGGTCTTTCCTGTGGTCATGTATGGATGTGAGAGCTGGACTGTGAAGAAGGCTGAGAGCCCAAGAATTGATGCTTTTGAACTGTGGTGTTGGAGAAGACTCTTGAGAGTCCCTTGGACTGCAAGGAGATCCAACCAGTCCATTCTGAAGGAGATCAACCCTGGGATTTCTTTGGAAGGAATGATGCTAAAGCTGAAACTGATGCTGGGAGGGATTGGGGGCAGGAGGAGAAGGGGACGACAGAGGATGAGATGGCTGGATGGCATCACTGACTCGATGAATATGAGTCTGAGTGACCTCCGGGAGTTGGTGATGGACAGGGAGGCCTGGTGTGCTGCAGTTCATGGGGTCGCAAAGAGTCGGACACGACTGAGCGACTGATCTGATCTGATGCTACTGGAGATCAGAGGAGAAAAAACTCCAGAAAGAATGAAGGGATGGAGACAAAGCAAAAAGAATACCCAGCTGTGGATGTGTCTGGTGATAGAAGCAAAGTCCGATGCTGTAAAGAGCAATATTGCATAGGAACCTGGAATGTCAGGTCCGTGAATCAAGGCAAATTGGAAGTGGTCAAACAAGAGATGGCAAGAGTGAATGTCGACATTCTAGGAATCAGTGAACTCAAATGGACTGGAATGGGTGAATTTAACTCAGATGACCATTATATCTACTACTGCAGGCAGGAATCCCTCAGAAGAAACGGAGTGGCCATCATGGTCAACAAAAGAGTCCGAAATGCAGTACTTGGATGCAATCTCAAAAACGACAGAATGATCTCTGTTCGTTTCCAAGGCAAACCATTCAATGTCACAGTAATCCAAGTCTATGCCCCAACCAGTAACGCTGAAGAAGCTGAAGTTGAACGGTTCTATGAAGACCTACAAGAGTTTTTAGAACTAACACCCAAAAAAGATGTCTTTTTCATTATAGGGGACTGGAATGCAAAAGTAGGAAGTCAAGAAACACCTGGAGTAACAGGCAAATTTGGCCTTGGAATACGGAATGAAGCAGGGCAAAGACTAATAGAGTTTTGCCAAGAAAATGCACTGGTCATAGCAAATACCCTCTTCCAACAACACAAGAGAAGACTCTATACATGGACATCACCAGATGGTCAACACTGAAATCAGATCGATTATATTCTTTGCAGCCAAAGATGGAGAAGCTCTATACAATCAGCAAAAACAAGACCAGGAGCTGACTGTGGCTCAGACCATGAACCCCTTATTGCCAAATTCAGACTGAAATTGAAGAAAGTAGGGAAAAGTGGAAGTGAGAAATAGATTTAAGGGCCTAGATCTGATAGATAGAGTGCCTGATGAACTATGGAATGAGGTTCATGACATTGTACAGGAGACAGGGATCAAGACCATCCCCATGGAAAACAAATGCAAAAAAGCAAAATGGCTGTCTGGGGAGGCCTTACAAATAGCTGTGAAAAGAAGAGAAGCGAAAAGCAAAGGAGGAAAGGAAAGATATAAACATCTGAATGCAGAGTTCCAAAGAATAGCAAGACGAGATAAGAAAGCCTTCTTCAGTGATCAATGCAAAGAAATAGAGGAAAACAACAGAATGGGAAAGACTAGGGATCTCTTCAAGAAAATCAGAGATACCAAAGGAACATTTCATGCAAAGATGGACTCGATAAAGGACAGAAATGGTATGGACCTAACAGAAGCAGAAGATATCAAGAAGAGGTGGCAAGAATACACAGAAGAACTGTACAAAAAAGAGCTTCACAACCCAGATAATCATGATGGTGTGATCACTCACCTAGAGCCAGACATCCTGGAATGTGAAGTCAAGTGGGCCTTAGAAAACATCACTATGAATAAAGCTAGTGAAGGTGATGGAATTCCAGTTGAGCTATTCCAAATCCTGAAAGATGATGCTGTGAAAGTGCTGCACTCAATATGCCAGCAAATTTGGAAAACTCAGCAGTGGCCACAGGATTGGAAAAGGTCAGTTTTCATCCCAATCCCAAAGAAAGGCAATGCCAAAGAATGCTCAAACTACGACACAATTGCACTCATCTCACACGCTAGTAAAGTAATGCTCAAAATTCTCCAAGCCAGGCTTCAGCAATATGTGAACCGTGAACTTCCTGATGTTCAAGCTGGTTTTAGAAAAGGCAGAGGAACCAGAGATCAAATTGCCAACATCCGCTGGATCATGGAAAAAGCAAGAGAGTTCCAGAAAAACATCTATTTCTGCTTTATTGACTATGCCAAAGCCTTTGACTGTGTGGATCACAATAAACTGTGGAAAATTCTGAAAGAGATGGGAATACCAGACCACCTGATCTGCCTCTTGAGAAATTTGTATGCAGTTCAGGAAGCAACAGTTAGAACTGGTCATGGAACAACAGACTGGTTCCAAGGCTGTATATTGTCACCCTGCTTATTTAACTTATATGCAGAGTACATCATGAGAAATGCTGGAATGGAAGAAACACAAGTTGGAATCAAGATTGCTGGGAGAAATATCAATAACCTCAGATATGCAGATGACACCACCCTTATGGCAGAAAGTGAAGAGGAACTCAAAAACCTCTTGATGAAAGTGAAAGTGGAGAGTGAAAAGGTTGGCTTAAAGCTCAACATTCAGAAAACTAACATCATGGCATCTGGTCCCATCACTTCATAGGAAATAGATGGGGAAACAGTGGAAACAGTGTCAGACTTTATTTTTCTGGGCTCCAAAATCACTGCAGATGGTGACTGCAGCCATGAAATTAAAAGACGCTTACTCCTTAGAAGGAAAGTTATGATCAACCTAGATAGCATATTCAAAAGCAGAGACATTACTTTGCCAACAAAGGTTCGCCTAGTCAAGGCTATGGTCTTTCCTGTGGTCATGTATGGATGTGAGAGCTGGACTGTGAAGAAGGCTGAGTGCCGAAGAATTGATGCTTTTGAACTGTAGTGTTGGAGAAGACTCTTGAGAGTCCCCTGGACTGCAAGGAGATCCAAGCAGTCCATTCTGAAGGAGATCAGCCCTGGGATTTCTTTGGAAGGAATGATGCTAAAGCTGAAACGCCAGTATTTTGGCTATCTCATGCGAAGAGTTGACTCATTGGAGAAGACTCTGATGCTGGGAGGGATTGGGGGCAGGAGGAGAAGGGGACAACAGAGGATGAGATGGCTGGATGGCATCACTGACTTGATGGACTTGAGTCTGAGTGACCTCCGGGAGTTGGTGATGGACAGGGAGACCTGGTGTGCTGTGATTCATGGGGTCGCAAAGAGTCGGACACGACTGAGCGACTGATCTGATCTGATCTCATGCAGGATCTTAGTTCCCTGACCAGAGAGTGAACCTGTGCCTCCTGCAGTGGAAGCACAGACTCCTAACCACTGGACCCCCAGGGAAGTCCCAAGGACAGATATTGATCATGGCTTTTCAGCACAACAGAGGCTGGCCGAGGGAGAGGGTTTTAATGTGGGGGCTCTGCTGATATCCTTGGAACCACACCGAATCACAGACAAGTGCCTCATTTTCTGCTTAAGGCCCTCCTGTGTGAGACACAGATGGTCCACTGATGGAGAGAGATGGGTCCATGCAGAGTGTGGGTCAGCTGGTGTCAGCAGGGGAGAGAAAACACCACGAACCAGCCAATCAGTGTGTTATGTAGAGAGGAGTGAGAATGGCACTTAGCCGTAGGTGATTTATCCTCCGAATCATGATGCTCTTGAGATTAGCAGGGGTACTGTTCATATTCATCCCTGGACAGTGTGTGGAAAGAAGGACTCTCCCATACAACTGGGACATATGGTCAACCTACCCTAAAGAAAGAGAGGAGAAGGAGAAAAGAGGAGGGAGAGGGAGACAGGAGAGAGAGAGAAAGGAGAGGCTGTAAGAGTCAAAGAGAGACGCCCTGTGTGGGCAAGTCTGGGTGGCACTCAGCTGGTTGTTTGCAAAGTGTTATCTTAACCTCTTTCCCGACAAGCAAATTAGCATGTTAGAAAAATATATGATGATAGAAGCCTCCACTTGCTTCAGAGCTCCCTCCCCACACAATTCCCTATGAATATCAAACAAAAGCGAAACAGGAAATCAAGAGGAGCAATCTCCATTTCTCATTCAGCACGTTGCTCCATTCTCTCCAACACCTGTCTAATTTCTGTTGGGTCCTAAACACAGGGGCCAGGGCTTATTTACAAAGCTTTTAACAACCTAGACAAAACATCCTGAGGCAACTGTATTTATGTAGAAAGAGGCTGAGAAAAAAGAGGAAAACACGAGATCAGCAAGTAGACATGGAGTAACTATGTTTTGGAAATGTGTTGCCAAGTGGATTGTGCCAGGGCCATTCTCCATGGCTTCTATTCCTTCAGACACAATTCTGACACCTCCACTATTCGGAGGTCAGAATTTCTGGAGTGTTCTTGTGGAAGGACAAGTGCTTGGCAAGCTTGAAAGGACTGGCAGTACTTTGACACAGAGAAGATGGTGAAAGAAGATACAGAGCTGCAAGGAGAAAAATCCATCAGAGGATGAAGCCCAGCTGGGGAAAGAAATACTGGAAGCAGAGGGTGGGAGGGGCCAGTCCAGGAGATTCTTGGGCAGGGAAACTGGTCTGGATCTAAAAGGACTGGAATATAGCATCTACAAACAGGCCATGAAAGGCTAAACAGTTCCTTGATGTTTAGACCAAGCTCTTTTGTACTCTGCGCTCTCACAGAATTTCTGTCTTCCTGTCGGAGCACTTGTCTCCATTTGTAAAGGTTCATTCATCAGTGGGGGTCAGTGTCATTCATTACTGTGGGTCCTTGGCCTGAAAGCCCATTGAAAGCAGGGATTGTATTTGTGTTTTAGGGTTTGGTTTTACTTCAAGGCCATAACCAGCATGGTGTCAGGTACATGGGGGCACTCAACATATTCTTGTGGAATGGATGATGAAATTATTCAAGACTTCTTCATTGATGATTTTACCCACATTAATGGCTTTAACTACCACCCAGAGGCTGACAAGATCCAAGTGTCTATCTCTAGCCCAGTTTTTCCTCCAGAATCACATATCAAACAGTCTACTCAACATTTTCACATATTTAACGTAACATGAAAATGTCAGAGCATCCCAATTGCACTCGACAGTCCACAACTGGTTCTGGGATCTCCCTACTCTCCAACCAGTTTCTCTTCAAGTGTCTTTCACCTTAAGGAGTGGGACCCCTGACCACCTGAACTAGAGCTGCTGTTCTTGACACCTTCTTCTTTGTTTCTGAATCTCTGGTTCATTAGCAAAACCTTTCACATTTTCATCTCTTAAATTTTCTGGATTACAATCACTTCTTTCCATAAACCATGGTGATTAAGAGTGCAGGCTCAGGAATTGGATTGCCTGGGTTTGAAAACAGTTTCCAGCACTTACTAGCAATTTGCTTAATGCTTCTGAACCTTATTTCCATATATAGAGAATGGAATAGTAGTATGTACTTCATAGGTTTCTTCTGAGAAGTTGATGAGATAATACTTATGATGCACTTCCAAAATTGCTAGTTGCTATTATCATCACCACCACCATAAGGGGTACCACTATTACATCACTACCACCATCATCACCATCACAACCATCACCATAACACCATCATCATCATCATCACCAGCATCAATACCATCAACATTATCATCATCAACGATCCTCACCATCACCACCGCCGTCATCATCACTATTACTGCCACCATCATCACTGTCATCACCATCACCATAAACGTCATCATTATCGTCATCACCATCATTACCACTGGCACCATTATCACCACCACCAGCACCATCAACCCTATCAAGATTACCATCACCATCATGATCACCACCATCACCTCCATGGCTACAGTCTCAATCTAAACTACCATCATCTCTTATCTGGATCATCACAATAGCCCCCTAACACCTCACATCCATTCTTGCCCTCTCCAATCTATTTTCCACTGTGTAACCCAAGTGATCTTTTAAAAACACAATCTCATGTCACTCACATATTTAAACTATATCAGTAGCTCTCCATGGAAGATGGGATAAAATCCAAAATTGTTAACATGGTTTAACTAGTTAACATTGGACATCCTTTAGCCTCAAAACTAACAGGTGTACTGGTCACTTCAGGATCTTAGCAAAAGCTCTTTTCCTTTGCCAGTAATACTGTTCCTCTTGCCTTTTCCTCTTTCCTTCCTTACATGAGCAAAGCCTCTCTGGAATGATAACATTCGCTGTCTCTGCTCTCCAACTGACTGCACAATGGCTCCTTCCCCCATCTTTTCATTGAAATTGACCAGAAAAAGAACATTATAGCACCTGCTGGTGAAGTCAATGAGTCTATTTTTAGCCTTATCTGACTTGACCTTTCTGAGAATCTCACACAGCTAACCACTCTTTCCTCAACGTTTCCTCTGCCTTTGTCTCTCCTTCCTGCTCTCTTGGTTCTTTTCATCTTCCTCTAGATGATTCTGTTTTTCCTTCATTTGCCCCTCTTTATCAGCCCCTTAGAAACTGATTGCCCAAGGTTTCCTACTTAGAACCTTTCTTTTGCTCTTTTCATTCTCTGTGGGTGATCCTACCTATTCATATGATATCCACTGCATGCTGCTGCTGCTGCTAAGTCGCTTCAGTCGTGTCCGACTCTGCGACCCCAGAGACGGAAGCCCACCAGGCTTTCCCATCCCTGGGATTCTCCAGGCAAGATCACTGGAGTGGGCTGCCATTTCTTTCTCCAGTGCATGAAAGTGAAAGTGACTCCCAAATCCTCATCTCTAGGGCCTTTCTCCCTCCTCAGCTCCAAGTCCATGCTCCTCTATGAGAGTGTTTCATAAAGATGTCAAACAGAACACTCATAAAGCTGAAATCTCAGAACATCCTTCCTTTCTCTGTTGGTATCTCAATGAATGGTACCAACGCCCATTCAGTTGCCCAAGCAAAAGCTTGAGTCATCCTTGTTTCCTTTCTTTCTCTTCCTCCCTACATCAAGTTAATCATCAAGTTCTATTGACTCTGCCTGTTTAGATGCACTTGGATCTGTTGACTTGTCTTTGTAACCTATGCCACTCCCTTAGTTCATCATATCCCACCTACATGACAGCCATGGCTTTCTAATTCCTCTGCCTTTCATCAGCTTTTCCTCTCTCCTACACTTTTTGTACTTTGGTCAGAGTTGAGGGAAAACAGATCCCTAAATGATTTCTTAGAGAACTGGTTCTCCAACTTATACAAGAAAGGGTTTCTTAGGCAAATAAGAAATGACTGACTTAAGAGAACGGCCTCAGATATGCAGATGACACCACCCTTATGGCAGAAAGTGAAGAGGAACTCAAAAGCCTCTTGATGAAAGTGAAAGTGGAGAGTGAAAAGGTTGGCTTAAAGCTCAACATTCAGAAAACGAAGATCATGGCATCTGGTCCCATCACTACATGGGAAATAGATGGGGAAACAGTGGAAACAGTGTCAGACTTTATTTTTCTGGGCTCCAAAATCACTGCAGATGGTGACTGCAGCCATGAAATTAAAAGACGCTTACTCCTTGGAAGGAAAGTTATGACCAACCTAGATAGAATATTGAAAAGCAGAGACATTACTTTGCCCACAAAGGTCTGTCTAGTCAAGGCTATGGTTTTTCCAGTGGTCTTGTTTGGATGTGAGAGCTGGACTGTGAAGAAGGCTGAGTGCTGAAGAATTGATGCTTTTGAACTGTGGTGTTGGAGAAGACTCTTGAGAGTCCCTTGGACTGCAAGGAGATCCAACCAGTCCATTCTAAAGGAGATCAGTCCTGGGTGTTCTTTGGAAGGAATGATGCTAAAGCTGAAACTCCAGTACTTTGGCCACCTCATGCGAAGAATTGACTCATTGGAAAAGACGCTGATGCTGGGAGGGATTAGGGGCAGGAGGAGAAGGGGATGACAGAGGATGAGATGGCTGGATGGCATCACCGACTCAATGGACCTGAGTGTGAGTGAACTCCGGGAGTTGGTGATGGACAGGGAGGCCTGGCGTGCTGCAATTCATGGGGTCACAAAGAGTCGGACATGACGAAGCAACTGAATTGAACTGAACTGAACTGAAGAGAATATCACTGCTGTGGCTCTTTATTAGAACCCATCATGCAGAACAGCATATTAAAGATTCTAAGAAGTCCTGTCACAAAGGAATTGGTTCAGAATTATTTAACCAAGGATCTCCAAACTCCTTTGACCATAAAAAAACCTTGTCCAGAATGCACTTCCTAACATCTTGCAGGACACTACAAACTGTTTCAAAATACAAATCTGATCATCTTACTTTACTTGAAGATATGACAGGTAAGTGGATAAACACTAAAAGAAGATGATTTTAATTTTATTCTACAGGCAATTAGAAACGCTTGGGGATTCTTGAGCAGGGTAAAGACATAATACCCACACAGTCAATAATTTCTAAGGACTGAGCTCCTGCTATATTCTGGATGCTTCTCATCTACCATCTCTGATCCTTAACAATGAGGCTACAGGTAGGCATAATCCTTAGGTGAGGGAACTGAGCCAGGTTGGCTAAGTGTTGGGTCTAAGGCCATACAACAAGTAAGGGTGCAGTGGTATCAAGCTCAAGGTCTAGATGATTTTAAAGCCATGGCTGTTTTCAGTGAGCAGGTGACATGTTGCTTCTAGGACAGATGTGAAACAGGAAAAATAAGAAGGCTGGGACATAAACTCCTAGGAGGCTATCACTTCTTTCTTTGTTCTTTTTCCACCTCTGTTTTCATACTTCTCCAGATAATACTTCAAGTACTAGCCATTCTTCATTTTTTCTCAAGATTTTTTGATGTGGATCATTTTTAAAGTCTTTATTGAATGTATTACAACAGTGCTTCTTTTTGTGTTTTGGTTTTTTTGACCACAAGGCATGTGGAATCTTAGCTCCTTGACCAGGGGTTGAACCTACACCCTCTTCATTGGAAGGTGAAATCTTCATCACTGGAGGCCAGGGAAGTCCCTGAGCCATTCTTTCTAAGCTCAGGTCTCCTTGCCCTTTCTGTAGGCTTTTGTATTTTTTCTCCTTAAGCGCCCAGCAAGACATCAGACGGCTCCAGGAAAGCCTCTCTCTTGCTTGAAAGCTGTGTGTCTCTAGTGCCTGTCTGAGCCCAGATTCCTCAGCTTGATATTCTAAGCCCTCCCTTATCCACCATCAGATTTCCTTTCTGATCTTGACTCTGATACTTTTATAAATATAACCCACGCCCCAGCCAAACCCAACTACCCACTGTTCAGCAGCCTCTCTGTCTTTGTTCTTGCCACGTCCTCCTCTTAGAAAGCCCTCTTCAGTACTGCCTCTTCCAATCCACCAATCCTTTCGGGTCCCCTTTCACCATACCTCCACAGAACACGGGCTTCCTTGGTGGCTTAGATGGTAAAGAATCTGCCTGCAATGCAGGAGCTCTGGGTTCAGTCCCTGGGATTCGAAGGTACCCTAGAGAAGGGGATGGCTATCCACACAAGTATTCCTGCCTGGGAAATCCCATGGACAGAGGAGCATGGGGTTGAAAAGAGTTGGACATGACTGAGCAACTTAGCATGCATGCATACCACAGAGAACATCCTAATCTGATTAGTCTAACCACATGCTCTTTGGGTTTCAGCCCCAAAGGGCAAGAAGGTGCTCCAAACATGGAAAGTGGGTTGCCTTCTGAAATTAAACTAGTAAACCCCATTGTAGATGGCATCAGCTATCTGCAAAGATGATATACCCAAAGGAAGGCTCAAGAAGTAGAGAGTTAAGGAGATCTGAAAACATCCTTTTGGAGGAAAGTGCCTAGGACTTACTTCTGGGACGCAATTGTACATACATATCTGGAACCATAAGAGGCAGACAAGGCCCTCATCAGATCAGTTATAGGAAACAGAGGGAAGAACCAGCCCAGAATCAATTGTGACAATAGGCCAAGACAGTGACCTAATCAATTACATTCGCTCAGTGTGTTGAAGCACAGCATGTGCACAGACAAAAAGCAGCCAAATGCACAGATGTGGAGAGGCTGCTGCCAGTGCCGACTGGAAGAGACGCTTGCCGAGTCTGGGAAATGCTGACTTCCGGGACATGGCAGGCTTGGTGATTAAAGGACTGGAGATGGTTCATCCAGCTCACTCAGATCTGATGAGTGTTCCCAAGATCCTCCTGCTTCCTTTGTTCAAATGACAAACCCAGCAAAGCCAGCTCTGGAGAATCAGTTTGGCTTTGGCTTACTTTCACATCATCAGAAAGGAATTCTCTGAAGAGTGGAAAACGATACCCTTGCTGTATCTATCTCAAAGGTTCAACCAGATAATGTAGAGGGATTGATTCAGGCATGTATAGGAAAGAAAGAAAAGTGTTAGTTGCTTAGTTATGTCCAACTCTTTGTGACTCCATGGACTGTAGCCCGCCAGGCTCTTCTGTCCACAGGATTCTCCAGGCAAGAATACTAGAGTGGGTTGCCATGTCCTTCTCCATGGGATCTTCCTGACCTGGGAACTCAACCTGGGTCTCCTGCATTGCAAGTGGATTCTTTACCATCTGAGCCACAGGAAAGCCCCATGTATATAGGAATTGTTCAATAAATGTTGCATTTAAAATTAATCGGTGTATTGTGGCTCTGCTTCTGATGACAAGCTCTCACACATTTGGTTAAAGTGAGTTAGCTTCCTGGTGTCAAGGTGCCCTGGTGACTGTGGGTACTTGGATTTGCAAAACAGATTCTGTGACTCTGGATGAGAATGAACCTGTTGAAGTACAGCCTCAGAAAGGGCCTGGCAACCAGGTGCCTGGTCAAGGGCATCTCTAGTTTATTACCATCCTCTAAATGTCTCCACAGCTCCCTTTTCTAAGCATCCAGGGCATGTCTGGGAAAATCACTCTTGTTCTGTGTTCAATGTAATCACTTGTGTTATTCCAATTCCATGAGAGTGTGAACTCTGAGGGAGGAGGGAGCACATATATCCCTTGCAGAGCCTCAAATGTCATAAATAAGGAACAAGTTGAAATGAGATAAATCAAAGCTTGAGCAAATGATCTAGGGTTTGAAGGAAGGCTAAACACTCTGTCCCTACCCCTAGAGCTGCAGAGCATTGGAGAGGAAGACCAGAGCTGCAGGAGGAGAGCACCCCTCTGGTGCCCACCCCCTCCCCGCCATCCAAGGAGTGGATACAGGAGAGCTGTCAGGCTGAAGGAGAGATGCTCAGCCACCCAGGAAGAGTGAGGGAGAGACAGACAAATGGAAGGTGCAGGTGGCGCCCGCCACACTCACCCGGATCTCGGTCTGCACGGTGCATTTAACCAGTTTGAAGTTCTTCCCAGGGTTGAAGCTGTTGCCATAGAAGCAGACCTTGAGGATCCTCACGTCTTCCTTTTCCACATCTACTGGCACCACCACCATGGGCTCTGGGGGGCCTTCAGGCCGACGTAATGTGCCCACCTTCACTCGGCTCAGGGCCTCAGACACCCCGGACATCCTCTCTGACGGCGGCTAGGACCAGCACATCGCAGTCCTGCGGAGAGAGCAGAGGGATAGCCCTGAAATGATGGGTGTGGGCCCACCTGCCTCACCCCCCAGGGGCAGCACCCGACAAGCACACATCCTCCTACTCCTGAAGACTCCCCTTAAAGGCATCCGGCTTGGAGGATGGGGAAGCGGAAGTGCAAAGGAGCAGTCTGAATGAACATCCAGGTATCAGCCAGAGGACCTGGTGCGTGCAGGCGGGCTCTCTCTGTGAGGGGCCCCTTCTCCCCATCACTTTCCTCCTCCCACAATGGCTCCTAGGCAAGGGGCCCACACTTTGCAAACGCAGCTGTGAGAGGAGGCGGCCCTAGCATGATTCCAAGGCACAGCTGAGCATAAAAAGTGAAGAGCAAGACAGTAGAAAATAGCAGGAGAGAAACAGGGACAAGGGGGGAGAAGCCTGGAAGAAACAGAAGTGGAAAATGGGTAGCCTGGAGGGCAGTGGGATGGGGAAGCCAAGAAAGTGTCCAGGTAGGGGACCGGCCAGGGGCTGATGGCTTTGCCCGCACCCACCTGCAGCCCCCAGCCTGGGTTTCAGGGCTGGCAGCCTTGGTCCCACTGGAAGTCATCTCCCAGAGCATCTGTCACCATATCAGATGGCACCCTGGCATCCCAATCTGAGAGGTCTTTCTGCTGGGGGAGGGGTGTCGAGGGGGTTGGGGGTGTGACTGAGGCCCTAGAAGACCCAGCCTAGTTCTGATGACAGTTTGGTTGACATCTACATGGACTATAAGTATCCTAGGAATCTTCAGTTCACCCCGATTCTCAGCCAACATTGGCCTTGGCTTCTTGATCCAACAACAGCTCTGTAGGGTTTACTATCATTGGTCTAAAGCTATTCCTGCTTTAGGGATACTCAAAGGGAGCAAAGGAAGTCTGACACTAGACTGGAGATGCCAACCTTGGCTCTGCATTAATATCCCCTGGGAAGCTAAATCCAGACCCATGCCCAGAGATGGTCAGTGAGGTGGTCTGGGGGAGGCCTGGCACTGGTATTTTTAGTTTCCAAGGATGTTTCTAACATTCAGGCTAGGTTGGAACTTCCATTCTAGACTAAGTTTAGTTCGCATTGAAACCCATTCCTACAGAGAGATCTCTCCCTTCTAACAAGAGACTGTGATTTTAGGGGGACATTCCTAGACTAGGAGTTGGGGGCCGAAGGATGGAGTGACAAGTGAGCTTATTCATGAAACAGGAATAGAATCACAGATGTAGAAAACAAACTTCTGGTTGCCAGATAGTAAGGGGTGGGGAGGGATAAATTGGGAGATTTGGACTGACACATACACACTACTACATATACAATAGATAACAATAAGGACCTGAGCTTCCCAGCTGTCTCAGTGGTAAATAATCTGCCTGCCAAGCAGGAGATGCAGGTTCAATCCCTGGGTTGGAAAGATCCCCTGGAGAAGGAAATGGTAACCCACTCCAGTATTCTTGATGGGAAAATTCCAAGGACAGAGGAATCTGGTGGGCTAAAGTCCAAGGGGTTGCAAAGAGTTGGACATGACTGAGCGATTGAACATACACCACACACCAAAATGTAATGAATGTACCACTCTGGTGGGGGATGTTGGTAGACAGGGTGATTATGCATGTTTGAGGGCAGGGGGTAGATGGGAAATCTCTGTACCTTGATACCACTGACATTGGCACAAACTCCATGCAAGAAAAAAAAAATGTCAGCCCAACATGGAACATCCCAATCTGTGAAGAGTCTTGAACCCTCCTGGCTTAGAGAGTGCCACTCCTTCCCAAGCTAGGATGTGGTCATGACAGGTCCTGGAGGACCTTGCCTAAGAGTCTGGGCAAAAGACCTCAGTCCAGAAAGGTGGTGCCCACATCTCTGATGACACATGACAACTCTCTCAAGGGCATCTGAAACCACCAGCTGTCAGTACAGATCTGCAGTGAACTGCCAAAGGGGTCCCTCCTGAACTCTCTGAAGCTGAGTAACTGAAAGGTGTTCTATAATCAAAGCCTCAGTTACGTGCCTTTGGGGTCTTAGAGAAATTAGCCCTCAGCCTCATACATGGTCTTCTCTCCCAGCCCACCACGGCTGATTTCAATCTACCAACGTACGGCAGTGGACACAGTGTGGAAGACAGGAAAATAACCCACTGACTCTAGCTCGTGCTTCCTGACAATACAACCTGCCTGTTCCTCCAGACTTTGCCTGATAACTTGAATCTCTCATTGACAGCTTGTCTCTGGATTTTGATGATCACAAAATCCTCTGGCTCTCTATGCGTGAGTCAAAACCCCTGCTCTCCAGTCCAGACCCGGACCGCAGCCTGGTGACCCCTTCTCCCTGCGTCCCAGCCAGCCCCAGGCCCTGTGAGCACTGGCAGAGCAGAGACCACCCCACCACCCCAGGGAGAACCCTGGAAGTGAGCCAGTGTGGGCTCCGGGCTGCCTCCCAACCCCTAGATCTGCCCAAGTCAGAGCCAAAGAATAACAAACACAAGGAAATGGGCTCAAATTAAAACAGGAAACGTTTTGATTGGCTCTAAGAACGTCTTGGACAAGACCTGCCAAGGGCACTGATGGAAGCTGAACAGTCTTTGCGTCCCTGAAGACTTCAGGAAAAAAATACAGGACACTCTTCCTGAACACGAGACATTCACCTGCCTGAAGGGGGCAGGGGGGAAATTAGGAGATTTATTTATTTATTTTTAACTTTGTATTTTATATTGGAGTATAGCCAATGAGATGGTTAGATACTATCACCAACTCAATGGACATGAGTTTGAGCAAACTCCAGCAGATAGTGAAGGACAGGGAAGCCTGATGTGTTGTATTCTATGGGGTCAAAAAGAGTCAGACATGACTTAGCAACTGAACAACAATAGCTGATTAACAATGTTGTGATAGTTTCAGGTGGAGAGTGAAAGGACTCAGCCATACATATACATGTATCCGTTCTCTCCCCAAATCCCTTCCCATTCAGGCTGCCACACAACATAGAGAAGAGTTTTCTATGTATACAGTAGGTCCTTGTTGGCTATCTATTTTAAATACAGCAAGGTGTATACATCCATCCCAAACTCCCTAACTATCCTTTCCTCCCATCCTCTTCCCTGGCAACCACAAGTTCATTCTCTAAGTCTGTGAGTCTGTTTCTGTTAGAAAAATATACTCTTGTTTTTGAAGATGTTGCAGGGTAATGTTACATCTTACTGAACACACATGGTGTGTTAGGGAGCTTGTGTAAGCAATCGTTCATTTTCTAGAAAAAGTCTGCCGGATAGGTAATGTTAGAGAGGACCAGTGAGGTGACTTTGTCCAGATCACACAACTGGTAAGGGCAGAGAATTAAGGCCGCCGAGTTGCCAAAGATTAGAGGGCCCATGGTATCCTGTCCTGCCAACGAAGTGTCCGGCTCTGCCACCAACCAGCCCTTGTACCTTGAGACGTCAGGCTGGGATGGGACAGAGTTACCAAACAGCAGCTGGCAGGTGGACGATGGCCTTTGATGATATTTTGCTGTGTCCTTGGCAAAATGAGAAAAAATAAGGACACTATAGATAATCCATCATAAGGCTCAATGTATTCCATTTGAGGCACAGGGGCAGTCTTTCATTCTTTGTCTTTCCATCCTTTTTTTTTTTTTTTTTTTGGTTTGGTTTTCCAATGTTCATTAATTTATGAGATGACAGTAATAGCCTTTGGCAACTGACATTGATGCTGGGCCTCTTGGGCAACCAGACTTGAGGTGACACTGGGAGTTCCAAGGGTAAAAGGCAAAGTCTTGAGGATTGGAAGTTCTGCCCTGGATTTCAGGGAGCAGAGACAGGGCACCATTAATCAGGAAAATGGCACAGTATCAGGAAGAGAGCACAGACACCTGACTCATTTGAACCTGGTTTAAAACTCATGTCCTCGGGGCTGCCATGCTGCACAAGTCTGGGGCGTTACTCATGAGGGATTTCATAGTTAGGCAGTGTGGTGGCCTTCAGTCTCTGCTGCTTATCAGCTGTGTGATCTGGACAAGGATACCTCTCAAGACGTCAGTTTCCTTTCTTGGGATAGGAGGCTAACATTACCTATCCTAGAGAATTTTCTGAAAAATCAGAGATTACTTAGATAGACTCCCTGGCACGTGTATTTTTTAAAATGCCTGTGACTTGGCAGAAGAAAGAACCAGAAACCCAATACCACTTGTAAAAGTGGTATTGTAAAAGTCCACTTGTAAAAGATTAAACAGAGCCAGTAACTCAAGGCTCAGGGGGTTGTGACAATCCTTCCTGTCTCCAATACCAGTACCCACCCCCTCCATCTACTTTGGCACCTGAAAAGATCACCTCCACCTCCAACCCTCTGCTCACACTTAGATCCACCGTCTGTTCTATACATGGAAGGAGGCCCCCCAGGACACAGTTGAAAGGCCAGTCCTCTGCGTCCAGCAGAAGCCAGAATGTCATGAGACACATACTTTATTTCCACTCTGTCTCTGAGTCACTTCCTCTTGCCGTTTCCACATCAACAAAATGGGGAACACATGCCTTTCCTCTGCAGAGGCCTGCTGAGAACAGCCACTTAACGAATTGGCCATGACCTTGCAGTCTTGGGGAGCCAGGCCTGTGTTTCTGGGAAGCCGGGCCCTACTGGCTCCACGCAGTGCCCCTCCCCAGCCCAAGCCCTTTCAAACCCCAGTTCCCACTGGGTGGAGGCATTCTGCTTGCCCTGGGGAAGCCCAATCCACCATTTGTTTAATCCCTTCCCCTCCTCTCCAAGCATCCCTCCCCACTGTCTTGCAAAGGAAGGACCCAGGAAGGTTGTGATTAATGCCAGCTCTAATTCAATGTCATTCAAAAACCTTTACTGAGACTCTATCGCGTTTTCAGCCTGCCACCTCCGCACACATTACCCACTCCGGCTCATTCTCTTGCCAGCACTTTGTGACCAGAGGTCCCCTGACGGGGGCTGGCTCTCGGGGGGTGGGAGGGGGCTGGCTGAGGTGCTGCACCTGCCCTTTCTTGTTCACAGAACCTCTGTTCTCTCACTAGTTCAAGGGCTCTGAGCCCCACAGCTGGGCAGACCATTTTTACCTCCTGGTGACTTCTGGGTGCCCCTGTTTCCCCAACCCTTCATGAAATCCCCCTCCCCTTGCCTCTAACTGGCCAGTTCATGAGTGATTTGGGCTGGCCGGTTTCTCTCCCCCTCCCTCCCTTCCTTTTTTCCTTCCTTCTTTTTTCTTCTTCCCTTCTCCTCCTTCCTCTTTCTTCCCCCCACTTTTCTCTCTCCCTTTCTGCTTTGCTATGTTTCAGGAGGCAAGCCAGAATCCAGAAATAAGAAGATAAACAGAAGAAGGAAGAGGGTCCCCATAAGCAGAGACTCATCCGGGGAAGGCAATGGCACCCCACACCAGTACTTTTGCCTGGAAAATCCCATGGACGGAGGAGCCTGGTAGGCTCCAGTCCATGGGGTGGCTAAGAGTCGGACACGACTAAGCGGCTTCACTTCACTTTCACTTTCATCCAGTAAAAAGGAAAAGGATTAAGCAAAGCAGCCACAACATGATACAGGATCTAATGGGGTCTCCCCTAGGTGTCAGAGGATCACAGAAAAGGACTTGCCTCTGGGCCCCTGGGGTCTCAGGAAAAGGGGACACAGCAAGATCAGGAAATCATGTGACGTGATACAGGGCTGGCCAGGAGGGTGCTGAAGGGCTGTTGGGAAATGAGATGAGATGGTAGCAACATACCACCCTGTAGAGAGGCAGATTTTCATTTAGAAAATAGAATTTGGGCCATACAATGAAGCACAGGTGAGAGATGGGAGGCAGGAGGAGAGGCTCAGATAATGCCTTTGTATGAGTTTCACAATGGGCTTCCCAGGCCGCTCAGTGGTAGAGAATCCACCTGCCAGTGCAGGAGATGCAGATTCCATCTCTGGGTCAGGAAGAGCTCCTGGAGATGGGAACGGCAACCCATTCCAGTATTCTTGCCTGGGAAATCCCATAGACAGAGGAGCCTGGTGGGCTACAGTCCATGGGATTGCAAGGAGTTGGACACGACTTAAGTGACTGAGCATGCGCATGAGTTTCACAACCAGCAATCCAGAGGAAAGACGGCTCAATTTCAGCGTTTCCTGATTTCTCTGGTGTAAATGCTTCTGGCATCTCTGATTTCAAGCTACCAGTGTGAATTCACTGACAGCAGACTCGGGAGAGAAGGGTGTCTCATGCTGGACCCAGCACTGCAGGGCTTTATCAAGGAGAGACCTTAGAGTAGGATGAGGGCAGAGGCTAGAGCACTTGCTTCAAGCCCACCTCTGACCCTGGATGTTGCCTGCTCTTGGCAGTGGTATGGCCAGCCAGTGCTGCAAGATAGCAACACACCATAAGGTGTATGGAAGCAGAGAATTTTTTTAAAATATATAATTATTGTATTTATTTGTTTGCTCCAGGTTTTAGTTGTGGCAGGCAGGATCTTCGACCTTCATTGCAGCATGTGGGAACTTTAGCTGGGGCAGGAGAACCCTTAGTTGGGGTATGTGGGATCTAGATCCCTGACCAGGGATCAAACCCTGGCCCCCTGCATTGGGAGCATGGAGTCTTAGCTGCTGGACCACCAGGGAAGACCCAGAAGCACAGAATGTTAAGATTCGCTCCTTTTTTCAAGGAACTTCTGCTTCTCTCCAGTTTCCTAAAAGTTGTAGTTTTCAAAGCCATACCCTGTCCTCATTAACCATCAACTAAATTCTCCAACTTCTCCACTATGAGTCCCAGTCTCAGCCTTTTCCATCTCTTCCAGCTTTCAGCTCCAGCAAACCCCATTTCTCTTTTTGCTTAAGTGTTGGTTGTTGGGCTGGGAAATTCGGCACCATGATGAATCCATGCTCCATTGGGTGTTTTGAGCTCTTCCCCATTTTCCTGAGAAGTGAATGAGGAGGCCACATGACAAGCAGGTGAATTCACAACTGATCAGATGGTTTCCCCAACAACTGATCAAACGTCTGTTAACCTGAGGAGCAATGGCGGTTCGAACTGGCCCTTGTTCACACTGCTGCCCTTGGCTTTAAGGAGTTTGTGGTTGTCAGACAGGAAGCACCAAGATCAGCACAGGATTAGGGGAGATTGTGGCTCTGGCTGAAGGACCCCTGACATCTGCACAAGAGGATACCAAGACATACCAAGGGGAACAGAATGCAACCAGTGAAATGGGCTAAATGTGAAGTTCTTCATGTAGAGAAAAAGGATCTCCTCCAGTCTGGAATGAGGAAGATGTGGTTGAGCAACAGCATGGATTAAAAAGTGGGGTTTAAGCTGTGCCACTATGAAATAGCTGCCAAAAAGTTAACACTGTTGGGGTTACTAGAAAGATCCCTAATATAAGGATGATGATTTCCCCCCGGGGCTCTGCATGGGAACAACTGCATCTATGGGACTGGTGGTCTAGGGCCCTGAAGTCTGATAGGCTGTGTTCTAAGATAAACATCCCAGGACACTCAGAGCCCTGGGAACCTGGAGGGCTGACCCTGAGGCTAAAGGAAACGACAGCCCTGGGAAGTGAGGACTGGATGGCTGGTTTCAAATGGTTGCAGGGCTGCCATGCAAGAGATAGACTCACTCCCCCCATCCAGGTCATTGTTTTAAAAAAAAGTACAACAGGGACTTCCTTGGTAGTCCAGTGGTTGGGACTTCGCCTTCCAAAGCAAAGGGTGCAAGTTCAATCCCTGGCTGGGGAACTAAGATCCCACATGAGTCATGGCCAAAAAACCAGAACACAAAACAGGAACAATGCTGTAACAAATTCAATAAAGACTTAAAAAATTTATCCACATTAAAAAATATTTAAAAAGTGCAACAGACAGATGGGAGGAAAGAGGGTCTTTATACAGACAGAATACCCACTGTGCACCCATTTCTGGAGTGCTGCACCCTCACTGGCTATCTTGTTGCGCTCTCCCAAAGCAGATGTCACTCCCATTCGGAGGATGAGGAAAAGTGATCAAGTAGCTTGCCTGGGATCACTGTTGTTAAATGGCAGAGGCAGGACCAGAACTCAGAGTTTCCCATCTTAACCCAACAAATGAAGCCCATAGCCTGAGTCCCCCAACTCTGTGCTTTGTCTCCTCATAGCAAGTGATTCCTGTGCTCAGGTGGACACTGCTTTTCTGATATGGCCCCCAGAATTCTGCTCAGATGAAAGCTCATACATAAACGTTAATTTCCAGCCTTGCAGTGCCAAAAGGGATACTCGCCTTTTGATATATTAATATTATAATCATGGTGTATAGAAATTTATCTTTGATGACACATTTAATAAACAGAAAAAAATTGACCATGAAAAGAAAACTCAAGTTTTTTTATTTTCAACTAGATAGTACAAACCCAGGTCTGACAGTACAGATATTGTCTTCTCATCTAGTGCCACTTGAAAACAACCAAAACATCCTTCTGAACAAGCTTCTCCACCTGACAGCCCCCAATATCCTGCTCTTTGCAACTTCAGTAGACACTACAAATTTGCTTTTTGTACACAGATATCCAAGCCATTAAACATGCTGGTGGCCCCAATCCGTACACTGCAGTGATTGCCTTTCACTTTAGTGAAATTAGAGTCCTGTCAAGTAAACAGGATGCCACCTGTGTGTGAAATGGCTTGGGAAAATTAAAAGCAGAGAGGAAAATCTTCAGCAGTTAAAAATACTAATAAAAAAACACTTTGAGGCACCACTACAAACTTTTTAAACAAGCCAACATAGCTGGAGAAAATAATACAATCTTATGTTTATGGACCTGAAATAAAACTAGTACAATTGCCAGTTGATTCAGAACCAGCTTCCTGAAGAATAAGTTAGATGAATAGAAAACAACTGATGAGGAGCAGAAGACCTAGACAGAAATTCCTCCAGAGAAGACAACAGGAACATGAAGAAATGCTCAACATCACTAATTATTAGAGGATGCAAATAAAAACTACAATAAGGCATCATCTGACACTGGTCAGAATGGCTAGCATCAAAAAGTCTACCAAAAATAATATATGCTGGAGAGGGTGTGGAGAAAGGAGAACCCTCCTACACTGTTGGTGGGAATGTAAATTGGTGCAGCCACTGTGGAGAACAGTATGGAGAGTCCTTAAAAAACTAAAAATAGAGCCACCATAAGATCTAGCAACCCCACTCCCAGGTATGTATCCAGAGAAGATGAAAACTATAATTTGAAAAGACACATGTGCCCCAGTGTTCACAGCAACATTATTTACAAAAACCAAGATGTGGAAGCAACCTAAGTGTCCACTGACAGATGAATGGGTATAGAAGATGTGGTGTATATATATACAATGGAATATTATGCAGCCATAAAAAAGAATGAAATACTGCCATTTGCAGCAACATGGATAGACCTAGAGGTTATCCTAGTAAGTGAGACAAACATAACTATATGACATCATATATATGTGCAATCTAAAAAATAATACAAATAAACTTATTTATAAAACAGAAACAGACTCACAGACGTAGAAAAGGGGGAAAGGGGGAGAGAGAGGGATAAGTCAGAAGTTTGGGAGTAACAGAACAACCCTACTATCTATCTATCTATCTATCTATACACACATATATACATATATATAAAATAAACAATAAGGATTTACTGTATAGCACAGGGAGCTATATTCAATATCCTGTAATAATCTCTAATGGAAAAGGATCTGAAGAAAATACACAATACACACACACACATATGTGTATAACTGAGTCACTTTGCTGTATACCAGAAACAAATAACATTGTGAATCAACTATACTTCAAAAACAAAAACAAAACAAGTAACTGACATAGGTTGACATAGCCGTTCAACTTTGGGAAATGCACACCCCACATATCTAAAGAGGAAGCAAGGATCACATGCACAGAAATGTTCATAACTATAATATTTATAATAGAGTAAAAGTGAAATCAGAACAAAATGCTCAGGGAAATGCTGAGGGGGAATTCTATCTAGGCAATATCCATAATGATAAGCCCCATTTAAAAACATGCTGCTGCTGCGTCACTTCAGTCGTGTCCGACTCTGTGCGACCCCACAGACAGCAGCCCACCAGGATGCCCCCTCCCTGGGATTCTCCAGGCAAGAACACTGGAGTGGGTTGCCATTTCCTTCTCCAATGCATGAAAGTGAAAAATGAAAGTGAAGTCACTCAGTCGTGTCTGACTCTCAGTGACCCCATGGACTGCAGCCTTCCAGGCTCCTCTATCCATGGGATTTTCCAGGCAAGAGTACTGGAGTGGGGTGCCATTGCCTTCTCTGATTTAAAAAATGAACAATGGTAATTCATGAAAATACTGGGTTGGCCAAAAAATTGTTTCCATACAACATTGTATGGAAAACTTGAATGAATTTTGGCCAACCTAATATTTATATTAAAAATGTTAAGTGACAGGGAATGGGGCTTACGTACATATTGTAATTATGTAAACATACATTCTGAATTACATACAGTAAGGACTGATGCTAAAGCTGAAACTCCAATACTTTGGCCACCTCATGTGAAGAATTGACTCATTGGAAAAGACTCTGATGCTGGGAGGGATTGGGGGCAGGAGGAGAAGGGGACGACAGAAGATGAGATGGCTGGATGGCATTACTGACTCGATGGCCGTGAGTTTGAGTGAACTCCAGGAGTTGGTGATGGACAGGGAGGCCTGGTGTGCTGCAATTCATGGGGTTGCAAAGAGTCAGACATGATTGAGCAACTGAACTGAACTGAACTGAAAAGATATTAAGATCTTTTGTTGTTAGGTTGCCTTCCCAGGTAGCTCAGTGGTAAAGAATCTGCCTGCCAATGCAGGAGACACGGGAGTCTTGGGTTTGATCTCTGGGTTGGGAAGATCTCCTGAAGGAAGGCATGGCAACCTACAATAGTATTCTTGCTTGGGAAATCCCATGGACAGAGGAACCTGGTGGGCTCTAGTCCATGGGGTCGCAAAGAGTTAGACACGACTGAGAATGCACACACTGTCTGTCTCTCTGGTTAAATATAAGCAAATATTAAGTGGCTCCCACAAGACTAGAAGCTGGCCCTGTCTCTCCTTCGGACCTCCAGCTCCCCTTCTGATGGTCTGACTTTCTTATTTTCTGTGCTCTCCATGTAGCCCAGAATGGCCAATCCTCCTACCCCAGAGCTTGACTAGAGAGCAAACAGACCCCATATCTAGATGACAGCATCCCACTCAAAGCGGGAATTGGGGTGAAAAGGCAGAGAGGGAGCTCAATAAAAGCTACCAAGAGAACCTGGAGCTACAGAAAGTTACCCTCAGGCCAAGACAGTCCTCCAAGAGACCAAAGCACATGACAACGCCTGATGGGGGGCTCTTTGCCACAGGTCTGCAGCCTGAGCCCATGTTCCCTTCTTTCTCCCCTGCACACCCGTGGAAGGCTCACTTCTGAGAACTGGCAGCAACTCACACAAAGCCTGTTCAGCCCTAACAACAAATTAAGAAGGTAGGTACTGTTATCACCCACCTAATGGATGGGGCAGCTGAGGCTGAGCAGTGACTTCCCCAAGGTCACAGGGGAGGCAGAGACCAGATGGGATTCCTCATTGTCCTGAGGGCTCTGAGCGTTGGCTCTTGACTGCCACACCTGCAGTAATTGTGTCTGGGACGACTTGGGGAGGAGGCCTCGGCACACAGACAACACTGGGGTAATTCCCTTTGGGGCTCTGAATTCTAATGGTGGAAACAGTGGACTATTTGACCTGATACATAACACCTAACAGCACTTGGACTCTGCCTTCTTCAGCTGGCTGTGAGCTCATGTGCTCATACACATATGGATAAAGATTCTCTCCTTGACCAAACTTTAGTCTGGCCCCTCTGAGCCCCTCTGCTCTATTAGGCCTGGATATCAGCTTCTGTTCCTGTCTTTGTAGAGTCCAGATTTTAGTAAGAATCTCACTAAGCGGGTTTAGTCAGAATTCCCTACTTTCTATAGCTTCCTACTCCCACTCCCAAGGCAACATCTGATCACTGTAGCCTGTCTGCAGTAAGAATCCTGTTAGGTTAACTTAGAAAAGAAATACCCTGTCCTCTTACTCTGTCTATCCACTGACCCCCATCCCCCGCTGTGGTTCTTGGCAATAATTTCCTTTCCCTTGTTTTGTTTCAGTTTCTTTCCCCTACTGCAAAAACCCACTGTAGTAGTTCCCTTGAATAAGGTCTGCCTTACCATTCTTTAGCGAGCGTCTGAATGTTAATAGTTTTGCTTTAACAATTTACATGTGTAAATATCCCAAAGTGTGGTGGCTCAGGGGCAAAGAACCCACTTGCCAATGCAGGAGACTCGGGTTTGATCCCTGGGTTGGAAAGATCCTCTGGAGAAGGAAATGGCAGACCACTCTAGCAATTTTACCTGGGAAATCCCATGGACAGAGAAGCCTGGCTGGCTACAGTCCATGGGGTCGCAAACAGTCGGATAAGACTGAATGACTAAAGAACAAGAAGTCTCATCTTAGTTTCCATGAATGAAGACGCCCTCTGAACTGGGGCCCAGTCATCTACTCTTTAAATTACATCCTAGGTGATTCTGATACATAGCACTGAGGGTGCAGAACAGCTGCTTTGGCCTGTCTCCCTGGTGAGCACTTAGTTTCAGAGAGACTAAAATCTGAGAACTCTTGGCCGAACCCCAGGACTCCCCATTCCCAGGCTGTAGGCTCCCGCTAGCAGGGTGGTGTCTGATAAACACTTGATGCCGACAGGTCTCAGTGAGTTATGATTCTTAAGTGTGGGACCTTCCTGGCTGTCATCGAGACTGAGTGCAAAGCACAGTATTGGTTTCTATTTCAGTTTCTTGTTGTTACCCAAGCCTATTATTGGGAAATGGACTGAGCGACAAGAGACAGGTGGCTTCAGTTATTCAGAGCTTAGAAAAATCAGAAAATTTGGGACAACTCTGGTCTTTGAAAACTCTAGCCACTGTAGTTCCAAGGGAGGGAAACCCTCAGTGCAGTGGCAAGAAATCCCCCAGCTTATACCCCTTCTCTCACTATCTTCTCAACCACTTCTCAAAGTGTGGTAGGAATTTTTTTTTCCTCCCCTGGTTAGAAAAATAAAACAAAATACAAAGGGAAAACCCAAGCCAAAATTTCCTGAGCCCAAAAGGTAGCAAAATTACTGTTAGCCTTTTACAAGGGCTATGCAAGGAAAAGGTCTTATGTACCCAAATGCAGGCATATAAACCTAATGCCTGGTGGCCAGGCTAGGATGGGGAAGAACTGACCCTTAGAGACCCAAGTTTGAGTCATGATTTGAGTAGGAGGCTCTGAGAATGGGGGTTTATGGGCAGAAAGCTCAGCAATGTGCCACCAAAAAAAAAAAAAAAAAAAAACCAAGGAAAGGAAGGAAGGAAAAATGAAAGAGAAAGAACAAAGGAGCCTGGTATTTCTCCATAGTTTTGTCTTTCTCACCCAGGTATAAAATTTCACTCATATATTACTTCTCATTTGTTCTAAAAAGTGTTTAATAAAGAGACTACTTAGGCATATACAATTAAAGTAATATAAAAAAACCTCCAAAGATTCGATGCATATTCGTTACACAAATATATATGCTCCCATGGTAACAACTAGCTGCATGCAGAAAAGGAGACAGAGAAGTTAAAATGGTTGTGGTAAAGAGGTAAGTAAGCATTCTCTTTTAATGTGTTTGATTTCAGTGATACATATTTCTCAAGAATCATTTGGGCTACCTCCCGAGGCATAGTGGACCCAATCCTGAAAATATTGAGGATCCCACTACCTACTTCCAGGCGTTTGTGTTCCCTAGAGGCCAGGTAGGGGTCAGAACCTTGGGGTTTCGTTCTATAAAAGTCATGAATCTAGCTCCCCGCATGTCGGATGTAAGTCTATGTTTGGCATAACGGTCCTTGGCCCTTTCTTCCTTTAGTTGGTCTTTCACTGAGGTTTCCGAAGCACACAGGAAGTCAGAAAAAAGAACAGCAACCCCACTCCTCCACAGCTTCACCACAGATGAGAGGCAGTGGGGTGTGGGGTGCAGAGCACAGCAGATCCCAGAAAGGGCCCCATGTCAGAGGAGGGGCGTGGGGACCAGTGGGCCCTCCGTGCCCCACAGGGCAGGGATGGGAGACAGCAGAAATAGGTGGGAGGGTAGCAGCAGGGGTTATGTCCACAGCCAGGTCTTGTAGGGTCTCCAGAAGAACCCAGCTCTGGTACCTCCCTCCTTCTGTTGGCTGAGAATTTTCTGGTTATCTCACATACACCCACAAAAGCTATAGCATGTGAATTCTTTTGAATCACATCTAACTTAAATGCCAAAGAAATGCTTGGTTAACTATGCCAAGTCACCTCACCTGCTGGGACCTCAATCTTCTCATCTAAAAAGTGAGGGTATTTTTCTAACAAAGTCTAGAGCACAAACGTTTTACTTTAAAAGGGGTTCCTGGGGTGGCTCAGCTCATTGTTTGGCTGACAATGCTTCCATTTTTGCAACCCCCCCACCCAAGTCCTTTTCAATGGCCCTGAGTTCCAGGCTAGAACTGCTGGACCAGGTTAGATGCCTCCCAAAAGGCCCTCTTAGATGGAAAAGTCTGGAAGCTGAGGTCATTAGCCCCAAGGAGAGACCCTGGGTCAATGAAACAAGGGCAGGGAGGGGTAAGTCATGATTACAAAAAGAAAAGGAATGATTTGGGATATTGATGAGGGAGAAAACATAATGACTCTGATTATAAACTCATTAGTGGTGAGAACCAGAGCTAAAGGGGCTCATAAGTGACATATTTTTACCTCTTCTTATTTTTACGAGGAAACTGAGGTCGGAGATGTCAAGTGACCTTCCCAAAGACACAGAGCTGAAATCCTGCTGTGGGGGAGCAGAGCAAGGGCCCTTTGATGTGTCAGTCACAGAACTTGGGGGGCCTGAGTCTTTGTCAGGAGGTCCATCTCACCAACAGGGAATCCCCTGTGGGTGCTAGAGTCCAGGCGACCCCATAGGGACTGACTATGTAGGTGATGCCAGCCAGGAACAGGGTTAAACAGAGGAGGACTCTGCCTTCTAGAACCTTCTGCATCTCCCTCTAGCACTTCTGTGGTCTTTACCTTGCCCTGCCCATCATGGACAGCCCTCTTGGGAGAGCTTTCTTGCTTTCCAGACAGGAAGTCTACATTTCAATGGCGACCTAAGCTAGAAACGGTCTTTCCCAACGACTTAGCGGTAAAGAATGCTCCTGCAATGCAAGAGACGCAGGAGACACGGGTTTGATCCCTGGCTCAGGAAGATCCCCTGGAGAAGGAAATGGCAACCCATTCCAGTTTTCTTGCCTGGAGAATTCCATGGACAGAGGAGCCTGGTGAGTTACAGTCCATGGGATCCCAAAGAACTGGACACGACTGAGTGACTAACACTTTCACACTTTCAAGCTAGAAACACTCCCCCCTCACACAGGTAGTCGAAAGTAACAGTCCACAGAGCACTTGTCCTTCTCCATTGTCCTCTCTCTGGAGGTGGTCCTGATCCCTTTAAAGAGGAAGAGACACTGGCTTAGAAAAGTTAAGGTCCATGCTCAGCTGGAAACAGAACTGAAGCCTCCCAATCAACAGCTGATGGAGGCCTTCTGGGACAACAAAGTTCATATCATGCTGGAAGAAGCACATGTTTGGAGGTCTGTCCTGGTTCAGGGCACTCATCTGACACAAATTCTGTTACCTCTCTGCATCTCAGTGTGCTCACCCACAAAATTTAGGTATGTTAATACTATCTTCCCTAGAACTGCTGTGAAGAGGAATGAAAAAAACTATATAAAAGCATTTCAGAGGGGCTTCTCTGGCAGTCCAGTGGTGAAGAGTCTGTCTTGGAATGCAGGGGACATAGATTCGATCCCTGATCTGGGAAGATCCCTCATTGATGCAGAACAAATAAGCCCGTGCACCACAACTGCAGAAATTCAGATGCTCTGGAGTCTGTGCTCCACAAGAGAAGCCACCGCGACGAGAAACCTGCACACAGCAACTAAAGAGTAGTCCTGCTGTCTGCAACTAGAGAAAGCCTGTGGGTAGCAACGAAGACCAGCGCAGCCAAAAATAAATACATAAATAAAATGAGTGAAGGACAGGAAGCTGGCGTGCTATAGTCCACGGGGTCGCAAAGAGTCAGACATGACTTAGCAACTAAACATTACAACAATATTTAAAGAAAAAAGAGCATTGGGGAAACACTAACTCCTTGAGCTTTGGTCATAATCATACCTAATCCACAATCCCTGGGTTCCTTCAAGCGTCTGCACAAACATTTCCATGACAAGAACTCATTCCTGTCAAAGAAACTCATTTGTCCCATGTTGGGGCCAATTTTAGTACTAGAGAGGTTTATCCTGTGATGTGTTAAAGGCACTTTTCTGTATCAGTAAGTGCTGGACCTGCCTCGGGAGCTGCTAATCATGAGCTCTGCCCCTTCACCTATTCTTGGCACAGCCAGTCCTGGTTCCAAACACAAGGCTGCAGGGAAACAGGGGGGTTTGCAGGACTCTCGGATCATTCCACACCAGAACCACCTGCTGCACATACACATCTTAATGCCAAGAAACCCATAGAAATCATATGGATGAGCTATGCTAGCACCAGTGTGATGGTAACTGGACACCTCCAGAGACCACTCAGCCTGCAGACTTGCCTGGCCTGAGCCTGCCCCAGGTCCCAGGTCTCTGGATCTAGACTTAGATTCTTAGGATTTTAGAGCTGTATATGTGTTGGCTCAGATGGAAAAGAATCTGTGTACAAAGAAGGAGACCTGGGCTCGATCCCTGGGTCAGGAAGATCCCCTGGAGAAGGAAATTGCAACCCATTCCAATTTTCTTGCCTGGAGAATTCCATGGACAGAGAAGCTGGGTGGGCTACAGTCCACGGGGTTACAAAGACTCAGATATGACTGAGTGACTAACTCTTCACTTCACTTCACGGGTTTTGAAGGGCTTCCCTGGTGACTCAGCAGTGCCTGCCAATGCAGGAGACATGGGTTTGATCCCTAGGTTGGGAAAATCTCCTGGAGGAGAGAATGGCAGCCCACTCCAGTATTCTTGCCTGGAAAATTCCATGGACAGAGGAGACTGGCAGGCTACAGTCCATGGGATCGCAAAGAGTGGGACAGGACTGAGCGACTAAACAACAACAACAACAAACTTTGAAGACTAGATCTTCCCCATGGCCTTGTAGTCACCGATGTGGCTCCTGGGGACATTCAGTCCACTCTGAGCACTGGTCCCTGCTCATCCTCGAGCTGGGGTGGCAACCACAGCTGCCCCCTTTAGTCCCCATAGCACCCGTTGAGCAGACTCACCTCCCACTCGTTGTGCTATTCTCAGCTGTCAACATCGCCATCACCACCACCGTCGCTTGTCAAGCGTCTAATTGCACATGGCCATGTGCCAGGTGAGGAGGAATAAAGAACCCAGAGCACGGGCTGCCCCATGTGCCATTGCAGCCCACAGTCCTTCTGAGGGCAAACAGCTGTTATGGGCAGAATGCTGAGCCTGATGTGGATGGACACAGTGCACTTGTTGTATACACTGGGCTCAGTGGGGAGCCGGGCTAAGTGCATAATGGGGGATGGGATTCAGGTCAGGGGAGGCCCACTATGGGAGAGACGTGTGGGCCAGAGCAGAAACACAGCCTCAGGAGACAGGGCTATGGGCTTCCTGTGCTGAAGCCCTCCCCACAGGTCCTCAGATGTGACTGTATTTGGATACTTGGCCTTTAAAGAAGTAATTAGGGAAAAGTGAAGTCAATAGTGGCTCAGTGATAAAGAATCCATCTGCCAGTGCAGGAGACATGGGTTTGATCCCTGGTCCGGGAAGATCCCGTGGAGAAAGAAATGGCAACCCACTCTAGTCTTCTTGCCTGGAGAATTCCATGGACAGAAGAGCCTGGTGGGCTATAGCCCATGGGGTGGCAAAGAGTCAGACATGACTGAGCTACTAAGAATAGTAGCAGTAGCACAGTAGAACTCAAGGTCTATCAGGCAGAACGAGTGGGTAGGGCAAAGAAAGAGGAAACTTATTTTAACAGGGAGGATATCAGGCAGCAGGTTGGGAATGACTGGATCACAGTTGATAAGCCTGATGATAGGGAGGGAAATAAGCTGCCCAAGTGAGACACTTGGAGCAGGGCCAACAAAGCTGAGACCAGTGTGGCACCCCCTCCCCCCAGGCTGCATCTGCTTGCAGATCCTGGTTCCAGGTCTTCCTTGTGCCTTCAGGGCAGAGGAGGGGAAATCAGGAGCTTTGCTGCACTACCAGAAACTGCACTTCTGACTTGCCCTAGGAACCCCAGGGGCTTCCCAGGTGGTTCAGTGGTAAAGAATCCACCTGCCAAGGCAGGAGAAGTGGGTTTGGTTTCTGGGTTGGGAAGATCTCGTGGAGAGGGAAATGGCAACCCACTCCAGTATCATTGCCTGTGAAATCTTATGGAGAGGGGAGCCTGGCCGGCTACAGTTCAGGGGGTTGCAAATAACTGGACACAACTTGGCGACTAACAACAACAGGAGCCCCAGACGTTGCTAGCTAGTCCACATTCTCCCATTGTGGACTTTTATGCATGAGGAATCCGTTACCCCTCCCTCTAGCCCCTTCTAACCACAGAGAGTGGCCAGAGGGGCACTGGGTTCCAGGCCCTTCTCTGAAGTGAACCTGAGACTTTGACTGAGTCTGTTTACCCCTTTGGGTCCAGGGTCCCCTCTGAACAAACCAAGAGTAAGGCTGGACTCTTGGGTTACCTCTGGATCAGAGGTGCTACCTGATTGACAGCACCTCTGGGCTGGAAGGAGACACAGGCATCACTTGGTCTGGTGCTCCCCTCCTGGTGCACCTAGAAAAACCCATCTCCCCAGCCTCCAGGCACGTGGGCCGAGCCTTGTTAATCACCATGTTTCCTGGTTTCTGTGTTTGGTGCTCTGACTCCAGGGGCTGCGCTGACTCTGGAGGACTGCTCCTCCCTCTGCTAGCAAATTCTTGAGAAGGTGCTTTTCATGTACAAAACTGCCAATCCTGAGTCCCTCAGTTCAGTTCAGTCGCTCAGTCCTGTCCAACTCTTTATGACCCCATGGACCACAGCATGCCAGGCTTCTCTGTCCAACACCAACTTTTGGAGTTTATTCAAACTCATGTCCGTTGAGTCGGTGATGCCATCCAACTATCTCATCCTCTGTCGTCTCCTTCTCCTCCCACCTTCAATCTTTCCCTGCATCAGGGTCTTTTCAAATGGGTCAGTTCTTCCCATCAGGTGGCTAAAGTATTGGAGTTCCAGCTTCAGCATCAGTCCTTCCAATGAATATTCAGGGTTGCTTTCCTTTAGGATGGACTGTTTGGATCTCCTTGCAGTCCAAGGGACTCTCAAGAGTCTTCTCCAGCACCACAGTTCAAAAGCATCAATTCTTCAGTGCTCAGTTTTCTTTATAGTCCAACTCTCACATCCATACATGACTACTGGAAAAACCATAGCTTTGACTAAACAGACCTCTGTTGGTAAAGTAATGTCTCTGCTTTTTAATATGCTGGTCATAGGTTTAATAGGTTGGTCATAACTTTTCTTCCAAGGAGCAAGCATCTTTTAATTTCATGGCTGCAGTCACCACCTACAGTGATTTTGTAGCCCAAGAAAACAAAGTCTGTCACTCTTTCCATTGTTTCCCCATCTATTTGCCACAAAGTGATGGGCTCCAAAATCACTGCCGATGGTGACTGCAGCCATGAAATTAAAAGACGCTTACTCCTTGGAAGGAAAGTTATGACCAGCCTAGATAGCATATTCAAAAGCAGAGACATTACTTTGCCAACAAAGGTTCGCCTAGTCAAGGCTATGGTCTTTCCTGTGGTCATGTATGGATGTGAGAGCTGGACTGTGAAGAAGGCTGAGCACCGAAGAATTGATGCTTTTGAACTGTGGTGTTGGAGAAGACTCTTGAGAGTCCCTTGGACTGCAAGGAGATCCAACCAGTCCATTCTGAAGGAGATCAGCCCTGGGATTTCTTTGGAAGGAATGATGCTAAAGCTGAAACTCCAGTATTTTGGCCACCTCATGCGAAGAGTTGACTCATTGGAGAAGACTCTGATGCTGGGAGGGATTGGGGGCAGGAGGAGAAGGGGACGACAGAGGATGAGATGGCTGGATGGCATCACTGACTCGATGGATGTGAGTCTCAGTGACCTCTGGGAGTTGGTGATGGACAGGGAGGCCTGGCGTGCTGCAGTTCATGGGGTCGCAAAGAGTCGGACACAACTGAGCGACTGATCTGATCTGATCTGATCTGATGGGACCAGATGCCATGATCTTCATTTTTTGAATGTTCAGTTTTAAGCCAACTCTTTCACCCTTCTCTTTCACTTTCATCAAGAGGCTCTTTAGTTCCTCTTTGTTTTCTGCCATAAGGGTAATCTGCATATTTGAGGTTATTGATATTTCTCTCTGCAATCTTGATTCCAGCTTGTGCTTCATCCAGCCCAGCATTTTGCATAATGTACTCTGCATATAATTTAAATAAGCAGGTGAAAATATATAGCCTTGACGTGCTCCTTTCCCAATTTGGAACCAGTCCGTTGTTCCATGTCAGGTTCTAACTGTTGCTTCTTGACCTGTATACAGATTTCTCAGGAGGCAGGTCAGGTGGTCTGGAATTCCCATCTCTTGAAGAATTTTCCACAGTTTGTTATGATCCACACAGTCAAAGGCTTTGGCATAGTCAATAAAGCAGAAGTAGATGTTTTCCTGGAATCCTTTTGCTTTTTCGATGATCCAGTGGATGTTGGCAATTTGATCTCTGGTTACTCTGCCTTTTCTAAATCCAGCTGAGTCCCTAATCACTCCTAATCACCTTATTTACTGGTTTCTCATACTCTGATCACTACCTCCCTCTCCTCATCACCCCAGGGCCAGATATCAGACAACCACAGACAGTCCTTACGCCCCAGAGTCCTCTGATGTTATTCAGAAAAAAAAGTCAAGGGAAGGCTCTTCCCCATGTTCTCCCCCTCATTCCCTCTGCCTCCTGACACAGCCTGGTGCTTCCCCGTGTGGCCCCTTGTGTAGCGTGTTCTTCCTCTTATTCTAGAAACCCATATGTATAAACTTCTTCCTGCATGACATGCATGCTAAGTCACTTCAGCTGTGTCCAACTCTTTGCGACCCTATAGACTGTAGCCTGCCAGGCTCTTCTGTCCACAGGATTCTTCCTGCATGACTGTCATCTCCATGTCTGCACATCTTCCCAGACCTGCTTAAAAATAATCCCTGGTTGGGCTTCCCTGACGGCTCAGTAGTAAAGAATCTGCCTGCCAGTGCGGGAGTCATGGATTTGAACCCTCATCCAGGAAGATCCCACATGCTGAGGAGCAACAAAGCCCACACGCCACAACTATTGAGCCTGTGTTCTAGAGCCTGGGAGCCATGACTACTGAAGCCTGTGCACCTAAAGTCCATGCTCGGCAACGAGAGAAACCACTGCAATCAGAAGACCACGAACCACAACTAGAGACTAGCCACCACTCTTTACAATCAGAGAAAGCACATGCAACAATGAAGACCCAGCAGAGCCACAAATAAATAACTGAAATTATTAAAAAATAATAATAAGCCCTGATCTCCTCAAAACTGCCATGGCCTAGAACCCTGGGCCTGTATGCAACCCCTTTAAGGTTAAAATTTCCACTAGTCAACCTCCTATTGTCGTAAGAGTATTTTCATTGCCTATGTGTACCACCCATGAAAGAGGTTTGGGACTCTTGCTACAGTCATCCTCCAATCTAAAGATCAAATCCCCTCTGTAGTCCCCATGGCTATGGGGCTTTACTGTGTTACGCATTATGCCTTTCTACTTCCAAGGAGCCTTCTTTGCTGGAAAAATCTGCATTATGCTCAACACAAACCTGCTTTCTCATGACTGTTAGTCCCTGGTTTGATGCCTGCCCTCTGCTGCTGCTGCTGCTGCTGCTGCTGCTGCTGCTAAGTCGCTTCAGTCGTGTCCAACTCTGTGTGACCCCATAGACGGAAGCTCATCAGGCTCCCCCGTCCCTGGGATTCTCCAGGCAAGAATACTGGAGTGGGTTGCCATTTCCCTCTCCAATGCATGAAAGTGAAAAGTGAAAGTGAAGTCGCTCAGTCGTGTCTGACTCTTAGCGACCCCATGGACTGGAGCCCACCAGGATCCTCCACCCTCTGGGGCTGTACCAAATTGATGCAATCCCAAACTTTCATATGACATCCCTTCAGCTTTTTAAAAAGCAGCTCTTGGTTCCCCTAGGCATTTCTTCTCCCATCTCAACACCCCCATTTCCTTCACTGTGCCTCATTAGTGGAAAGTCATGTTTTTCATGATACTGTGACTCTAGAAGTTTCCATCCCAAAGTCCATCTCTGAGCATTGGGCTTGAAGAAGAAGAAAAGACATCCTGACCTTAAAGATGCCTGACTTACATGTGACCACTTCTTCTAGGTTTTCATGAGATTTTGAATGTGAAATCAAATTTTTAAATGTTGCTGCTGCTGCTGCTGCTAAGTCGCTTCAGTCGTGTCCGACTCTGTGCGACCCCTGAGACGGAAGCCCACTAGGCTCCCCTGTCCCTGGGATTCTCCAGGCAAGAACACTGGAGTGGGTTGCCATTTCCTTCTCCAGTGCATGAAAGTGAAAAGTGAAAGTGAAGTTGCTCAGTCGTATCCGACTCTTCGTGACCCCATGGACTGCAGCCTCCCAGGCTCTTCCGCCCATGGGATTTTCCAGGCAAGAGTACTGGAGTGGGGTTTTGTTATGAACTCACAAAACATGGTAGCAGCATGAGGCTGCTGGTCCTCTCCCAGGCACTCACTGAGCTTTCCCACCACCACCCAAGATCCCTCCCAGTCATAGAACTCTGAAGGGCCTGTGGCCATGGGGCTACTTTGGATAGAAGCTTGTTAGAGAATCTTGTGAGGAGACATGGGAAAGATCCCCATAAGTGCTTTGAACAGTCTCATCCTTGCTTCTCCCTCTGCTCTCACAAGGAGAGGACACAGCCTGCTGTTGGCACAGGCTTTCTCCTAGGGGGAGCGGGGGTGTGGTGGTGGGGTGCTGATGTTCAGGTCAGGTGTCTCTGTTCCTATAACAGTGAATAAGTTAAAGTGTTAGTCACTCAGTCATGTCCAACTCTTTGTGACCCCATGGACTATAGCCCACCAGGCTACTTATTCTGTCCACGGAATTCTCCAGGCAAGAATACTGGAGTAGATAGTCATTCCCTTCTCCAGGGGATCTTCCCTACCCAGGAATTGAAACCAGGTCTCCCACATTGCAGAGTGATAGTAATAGACATGAGTGCAGCAGGTCAGGAGTGGGTGATGGAGGCTAAGCCAGCAGGTTGGGGGTACCTCACGGCAGGGGGGTGGCAGCCCCAGCTCAGATGTCTAACCTCTACACAATCACTTCCGTTTTTTCATGTGCTCAGTCATGTCTGACTCTTTGTGACCTCATGGACTGTAGCCTGCCAGGCTCATTTGTCCATGGGATTTGCCAGGCAAGAATACAGGAGGGGGTGGCCATTTACTTTTACAGGGCATCTTCCCCTGGCCCAGGGATCGAACCCACATCTCCTGTGTCTCTGCATCTCCTGTGTATTGCAGATGGATTCTTCATCCACTGAGCCACTGAAGAAGCCTTCTATTTTTTTTTTTTTTTTATAAGAAGCTAGAAATTCAGACTTTTAATGGGAACTCTTCAAGATGTTGGCACAAACTTATAAAGTGCACCATAAACCATCAACAATACATCTTTGGATTGGACAGAGCTCCAGGGCAACTAGTTTGCATCATATCCTGACCTTAGCCAAGGTTACCCTCCCCTTCAGGATAGGGTGGTCACTCAGTGATTCCTCAAGGACTTGCTCAGCTAAAACATCCTCCAGCCACAGGTCCTGGGGCTGGTTGATTGTGATGTGTCAATTTGACTGGGATGCCCAGATATTTCATCAAAGATTATTCTGCATATTTCTGTAGGAGGATTTTGGATTAAAGTTAACATTTGAATTCCCTGGAGAAGGAAATGGAAACCCAATCCAGTATTCTTGCCTGGAAAATTCCAAGGACAGAGGAACATGGTGGGCTATAGTCCATGGGTTTGCAAAGAGTCAGCCATGACTGAGCAAAGCAGCACATAACATTTGAATTGGTAAATCAAATAAAGCAGATTTCCCTCCCTAATGTAGGTGGGCCTCATCCAATCAGATGAAGGCCTAACAGGTTAAAAAAAAAAAAAAGCTGAACTTCCCCCAAATAAGAGAGAGTTCTTCCTGTCTTATGGCCTTGGAAGTAGGACATTGGATTTTTCCTGTCTTTTGATTTTGAACTAAAATACTGTCTCCTTTTGAGTACTGAGGCTGCTGGCTCCAACTATACCACTATCTCTCCTGGGTTTCCAGATTGGGACTTCAGATCTTGGGATTTGTCAACCTCCATAATCACATAAACCAATGTCTTATAATAAATCTCTTTATACATTCACATATACATGCAAACCACTCCAGTATTATTGCCTGGAAAATTCCATGGATAGAAAAGCCTGGCAGACTATAGTCCAGGGGTTTGCAGACTTGGACATGACTCAGTGCATAGCATGTATACACACACACACACACACACACACATATATACGCATCATATATATGAGATATATATATATATATACCCATCTCCTACTGTTTCTGTTTCTGTGGGAAACCCTGACTAATACAGTCTTTCCTTAACCAAAAGAGAACTATAAGTCTGAAGAAGTTATATATTTTACTGAATGAAAACATCATTTCTGATTCTCTGCCTGGCCATTTACACCATATTTTTAGTGTTAGATATAAGAAATATAATAACAGTAACAACTACCATTTATCAAGCACTTTTGTGCACTATGTATGATGATAGGTAACATGCACATACACATTTATACACACACATACATACACATGTACTTTCTTAATCTGAACATCACCTAGTCCTTTATGGGAATACATGAGTATCAAGAGGACAAGAACCATATCAATCCTTCCCACCAATGATGCTCATGCCTGGCAAGTACTTACCAAGAAGGGGGTGGTCAATAAATTATGCATTGAATTAAATGTTCTTAAAAAGAGATACAGTTAATATCCTCATGTTACAAGTGGGGAAATGGAATCTCAAAGATGCTAATACCCAGGGTCACAAGACTAAGGAATGGTGGAGCTGAGACAATCCCAAGGTCACTTGAGTTAGCATCCCACATTCCTGACCCTCTGCCCTCTTTCCAGTGAACATGGAAGAGCCTGGAGTCAGGGTGGTGGTCTCCAGCGCCTGACCTTGACATTCATGCCTACCACTCTCTCGCCAATGCGGATGCTTGGAGTGAGTGCCTTCACAGCTCAGCACCCCTCACCTGCCTGCACACTGATAGCCCTGCTACCAAGCTGTCCACTGAGGTTTCGAAAGACTAATTTGAGCATCTAACCACAGTTTCATCTTTAAAAATAAGACAAAAGCAAGACAGGAAACTAGCTGTAGAGGTCTTTGTTCACCTCCTTTTTTCAGAACTGCCTCAGGGAACAGAGGAGACTGAGCAGGCAGACGCCCAGGCTGAGAGGCCAGATCATAGAGCAACTGAAGGGAGGGTGACCACTCTTGGCCCTGGCAAGGAAGAAGGCTTTGAGGAAATGTGCACAATTTCTAGAAACTACCACATCCTTACATTTGGCCTCTGTAACCCAACGTGGTTCAAGCTGCACAGCAAGCTGGCAGATAAACGGTGGGTGGTGAGTGGAGTTAGGTAAAGCTCGTGAATGGAAAAACACAGCAAGCACAGGAAAGAGGCAGGAGGGGGAAGTGAAGGAGGACCTCCAGATGGACCACAAAGAGATGGGAGGTTTACCAACTCATGGATGCCCATGGGACCCATCTGGAGTAGAAGGCACAGCAAAGGATGACTAAGAACTTGGTCTGGAATGTGGCCGCATACACTAGTCTCTTCATTTGCTTCTTAATGACCAACCCCTTGAGAAATCTGTATGCAGGTCAGGAAGCAACAGTTAGAACTGGACATGGAACAACAGACTGATTCCAAATAGGAAAAGGAGTACGTCAAGGCTGTATATTGTCACCATGTTTATTTAACTTATATGCAGAGTACATCATGAGAAATGCTGGACTGGAGGAAACACAAGTTGGAATCAAGATTGCTGGGAGAAATATCAATAACCTCAGATATGCAGATGACACCACCCTTATGGCAGAAAGTGAAGAGGAACTCAAAAGCCTCTTGATGAAAGTGAAAGTGGAGAGTGAAAAGGTTGGCTCAAAGCTCAACACTCAGAAAACGAAGATCATGGCATCTGGTCCCATCACTACATGGGAAATAGATGGAGAAACAGTGGAAACAGTGTCAGACTTTGTTTTTCTGGGCTCCAAAATCACTGCAGATGGTGACTGCAGCCATGAAATTAAAAGACGCTTACTCCTTGGAAGGAAAGTTATGACCAACCTAGATAGCATATACAAAAGCAGAGACATTACTTTGCCAACAAAGGTTCGCCTAGTCAAGGCTATAGTCTTTCCTGTGGTCATGTATGGATGTGAGAGCTGGACTGTGAAGAAGGCTGAGCGCCGAAGAATTGATGCTTTTGAACTGTGGTGTTGGAGAAGACTCTTGAGAGTCCCTTGGACTACAAGGAGATCCAACCAGTCCATTCTGAAGGAGATCAGCCCTGGGATTTCTTTGGAAGGAATGATGCTAAAGCTGAAACTCCAGTATTTTGGCCACCTCATGCGAAGAGTTGACTCATTGGAGAAGACTCTGATGCTGGGAGGGATTGGGGGCAAGAGGAGAAGGGGACGACAGAGGATGAGATGGCTGGATGGCATCACTGACTCGATGGACGTGAGTCTGAGTGACCTCCGGGAGTTGGTGATGGACAGGGAGGCCTGGCGTGCTGCAGTTCATGGGGTCGCAAAGAGTCGGACACGACTGAGCGACTGATCTGATCTGATCTGATGACCAACCCCTCCCACCAGCATGTATCTGGAAAGCATCATTGTCTGGATCCCTCCAGGGGGCCATTTCAGTCCATAAGTACTCTGGATACGCCACTTTTGCTTTATCTAGAACAAACAACATTCTGGTCTCTTCTTCTGTCCCAGAAGCAATGATCTCTCATTTCAGTGATTGCAATACAACATAGCCAGGACTTCCACCTTCCAAGGAAGGGCACAGGACTCCCTTCCAGTGCAGGGAGTACAGAGGGCTTCCCAGGTGGTGCTAGTGGTAAAGAAAGTGAAGCCGCTCAGTCATGTCTGACTCTTTGAGACCCCATGGACTGTAGCCTACCAGACTTCTCTGTCCATGGGATTTTCCAGGCAAGAATACTAGAGTGGGTGGCCATTTCCTTCTCCAGGGGATCTTCCTGACCCAGGGATTGAACCCAGGTCTCCCACATTGTAGGCAGACACTTTACCCTCTGAGCTACCAGGAAAGCAGTGGTAAAGAAGCTGCCTGCCAATGCAGGAGACATAAGAGACCTGGCTTCTATCCATGAGTCAGAAAGATCCCTGGGAGGTGGGCATGGCAACCCACTTCAATATTCTTGCCTGGAGAATCCCCATGGACAGAGGAGCCTGGCTAACTACAGTCCATATGGTTGCATAGGATCTGACACGAATAAAGCTACTTAGCACCCATGCATGCAAGGAGTACAGGTTTGATTCCTGGTTGAGGAGCTAAGATTGCATATGCCTCACAGCCAAAAAACCCAAAACATAAACCAAAGCAATACTGTAACAAATTCAATAAAAGACAAACAAAACAAAACAAAAACCCACACCTATTCTGAAAACAAAATAGGAGGGTCTGAGGACAACTGCAAGTCAAGGTGTTACAGTTCCTACCTTAATCCTTGGCACAGGACATCCCCAGCAAGACATTAGTTGCTTATCTAAGCAGGAGGGACTGAGCCAGTTCTTAACAGTCTATGACTCAAGTCCTTAGTATATGAACCCTTGTGTCACTTGACATTGGGTTCTTTGTAGGCCCAGGAACCCCCAGGCCCAGCACAGGCTGACTATAGCAGGGACCCATCCATGCCTGGGAGGGGATTCTGTGATTATCAGATGGTTGAAGGAGGGCTACAGGGCAGGGAGGGAGGTGGAAGGATTTTAGGGGAAGACCTGTAAAAAGAGGAAAGTAGAGACTAGAAAACATTGGGAGGAGTGAGGGCATAAAGAGGAGATGATATTCCTTTCTTCTTTTATCTCAATATCACAGCTCTGTTTATTCTGAGAAGCAACCAGCTGCAGCTCCAAAATAGATATGCCAAGAAACGCCTCTAATGACAGAATGTTTCTGCAGGAACCAAGGTTAGAACAGTTCTTTTCAAGCAATGGGAGCAGGAAGAGCCTAGAAGGGGACACTGACGGCTTCCCTCTTGTCCCTTCCAGTCCAGGGCAGTTGTGGTTCTTCCCAGAGTCCCCAGGGCGTGGAGCTGGACATGGCTCTGCCATCACTGGGTAACAGTGATCAACCCTTCCCCATGAGGGCTCCCATGGCAGGGTGTGACAGATGGCTTTCCTCTCCCTGGACCTGAATGTCCTTTCCCAGCAGCGTTCCTGAGCTCAGGAGAGATAATGAGATGACCCAACAGAACCAGAGAGTTTGTTAACAGTGTGTTGGTACATGTACACAAAGAAAACAATGCACGGAGGGAGTCCACCAGGCCAGGCAGACTTTTCTCAAGACTATTGCAGCAGGGGAGAGAGAATGAGCATGTCTCAATACAACAGAAGCAGCTGGGGGCTTACAGCAAACAGGCAGGGGAGGGAATTAGTGGATGGACTAAGAGGAACTTGGTTAGGTGTCAGGGGTGGGGATATTCCAGCACTGAACTTTCCAGGCCCAGAATGGGGCCCCATTGAGAGGAGGGCTCCTGACTCAAGTTCAGTCAAGGACAGGGTCCTTGTTAGCATCAGGATGGATGAAGAGAGTAGTTTTAGGATGAAGACCTGTTGCCTCCCTTCTTTCCTTCTTCAGAAACAAACCAGAATGAGCATCAGCTTCCTAAGGGCCACAGGACGGTCACCCACTCACCCTGGGGCAGAGTGAAAGGACAGTTCTCACCACCTGGAGCTGGTGACCCACGCAGTGTGGGCCATTCCCCACACAGAACAGCCCAGCCTAGGTCTGACTCCACTGAGTCTTGATTCATGGGGCCTTCCTGGTCCCTGGCTCTGGACCTTTCTATTAATTGCCCATAATGCAAGGTCTCCTTTTGCAACCCCCCAGTGCCCCCAAGATGGTCCCTCAAGGAGGACTGGGCTGCCCCAAAGCCAACAGGGCCACTGGCTCAGGCTTCACAGGACAAAAGGCCTCTGTCATGATTTCTAAGTGAGTCTATTCACAAAGTCACCATGTATCTGTGTGTGTGTGTCTTGTATGTTAAACTATTAGTTGATGAAAGTAAACGTTTAAACCACATCATGATATCTGTTGCCCTCCTTTGATAATTCTGCTTTTTTAATGCAGAGAGCCTCCAAAAATGGAAGTAGTCCAGACTTCTCTAGAACCCAAGAGGCCCCATCATCAGGGAACTTTTACTTTTTAAAATTGAAGATTCGAATGCCAGGTAAGCCAGAGAATAGTCTCTCACTCTCTCCCTTCCCATCTTCTCTCTTCCACTTCCCTTGCTGCTTATCACTCCTCTCTGCCCAGCATCCACCCCACTCCCACCCTACAGCCCCCACACACTGACCCATAAGCACAAACACCCCAGAAAAACATGAGCTGGAGCCCTGAGCTGTCCTCTCTCGGAGTCTGTTCCACTGCCTCCCTGGGGGATACAGGCTCTGTTGTGAGCAATTTGCATACTGTGCAGTCTGACCAGATGAGCACAGGAGCTCTGCTCAGGTGGTACCTCCCTGGCCAGGGTGGGGGTGGGGAGGGGGGAGGGGAGAGGGGAAGGTTAGGTAGCAAGGGGGACAAGGAACAGGCTGAAGGTCTCGCCCTCCCCTGATGCCACTGTGATCTTGGCCTGGGACTCTGCACCATTCAAGGCAGATGCTGATTGGGCAGCTGAAAGACCTGCTGCACTGAATGAGGCACCCACATCTTTAGAAGCTGGCTTTTCCTGGACAGACTGTGCCATTTACATGGCAAACAAACTGGGTTATTGGAAAATCTACAGTGCCACAAGAGGGAGGGGTGGGAATTAGTCCAAAGTCTGAAATAAGTCTGAAGGCTACAGGGAAAGGGTGGGGTGGCTGAGCAGCCAGGTGGAGGCTGGCAAGTCTGAGACCAGGGTGACAGTGTCCTCTTCTGGGTGGGCTGACAGGTTTCTCACTCTGTCCTCACATGGGAAAAGAGTTTAAGGAAACTAGGAGGAGGTCTCATTTATAAGGGCACTAATCTCGTTCATGAGGGATCCACCCTCAGGACCTCATCACCTCCCAGAGGCCCCACCTCCTAAGACCATCACCTGAGGGGGTTACAGACTTGAACACATGGATTTGTGTGTAGTGGCAGGGTGGAGTGGGGTCACATATTCAGATCACATCAGATGGAGAGATTGAGGAGGTGGGAGTGCCCAGGGGGCACCTGTCCTCAGGGAGGTTGAATTAATTCTGGAGTCCCCTAAGATTTTCTAGAATGTGCTTGCTTTCCCTGAGACTCAAGTCCCTAGCCTGATTTGCCTGTTGGGTTTCAGATTTCCTGTTGAGCACAGGAAGTGGAATGTCAGGTGGGTTACTGTCCTATTTGAAGAAGAGGCTGAGCAAAGAAGAGGGTGCTGGTAGCACGCTGGCTGGAGGTCTTGTATTTCTGGGGTAACACCAATGGGAAACATTATAACATGAGATCTGATGAGTGTTCTGAGTCTTTCTCTCAGGACCACTCAGTCTGCAGCCCCTCATGACCTTACCTCACATCTGAACCCTCCCAGGATCTGTTTTGCGATCAGGAAGGTACATTTCCAACAACTATCCCCAACAGTATCCATCACTTGGGCCCCTTCAGGATCTCTGGTTCTCAGATATGTGCCTCTTGCTTGCTGGGAGGAGGCCAGGTTATTAGTAATTTATTATTATTACATTATTTGGGTTATAGTATTCCCAGGTGGTGCTAGTGGTAAAGAACCCGCCTGCCAATGCAGGAGACACAGAGATACAAGTTTGATCTCTGGGTCAGGAAGATGCCCTGGAGGAGGGCATGGCAACCCACTCCAGTATTCTTGCCTGGAGAATCCCATGGACAGAGGAGCCTGGTGGGCTATGGTCCATAGGGTCACACAGAGTCAGACACCACTGAAGCGACTTAGTACACACATACATGAACACAGCTATAGTTATAAGGTTAATATAATAACCTTAAAATAATAACATATATTGGGTATTTTTAATACACCAGTGACATACATATTAACTTGATTCTCAAAATGAAACAAAGTGGTCAACACTATTATTCTCCTGCCATGTTACTTGTGGGGAATAGAGAGGTTAAATGGTTTTCCCAGGGTCATGGAGCTTGGAAGCTGCAGATCTGGCTCCCATTTCCTTCACATATCACACATCTCTCAAGGAAACATACAGGACTTAGTCACAAAGTGGAGGAGAACAGCCATGGCAGTGGCAGGTCCCTATTCTTGCTAACTTGTTTCTATTCCCATAGAAAGCGTGTATGGCGCTATGCCAAGGTCAGGCCCTGTGTGCAGCTGCTTTCCCAGGGTCTCCATCTGCATCCCTTCAGTCTGGGGCTGGACCTCAGGCCCTGTGATTACAATCAAATCCATGAGCGGGCTGACAGAAGATGGACGACAAAGGCAAGTGACTCGCCATGTGGGAACTTAGAGCCAAGCTAGGCAGACAGGCAGGCGTGTCCACAGATTAACTCCACATGGCAAAGTGTCCTATGTGCTAGCAGAGGAGCATAGATCCAGTTATACCCGCGAGCAAGAAAACAGAAGTTAACTTCACCTGAGGAGGCGCGGCATTGGGAGGCGGGAGTGGTGAGGTTTGTAAACAAAGTTTGTAAAACAAAGGAGATGGGCAGGGAAGGTTGTCGGGAAAGCCTAGAATAAATGTGTGCAGAACCACAGCAAAGGGAAGTCTTGCTGTGGATTCAGTCCAAGTGCCAAGGTTTATAAAAGTGACTCTACGCACAACTATGTGTAAAGTAGATTTACAGGGAAAGACCCTGGTGCCTGATAGGTTGATTTAGGCAAGAAGCATGGGAGTCTCGGCTAGGATAGGAGGCAGTAGTAAGGGATGGATAAAGGGAGGTGTCCACAGAGAAGCTGCAGGCATTGGTAGTGGTTTGGAAGAGGCCCTGATGTCGCCTACTACAACCTCCAGTTGCTGGCAGCCTGGTAAGGCTTTGTCAAGTCAGAGGAGGAGAAGCTTGGGTTGAACAGTTCTGTTGGGGGCTGGGGCCACGCAAGGGTGGATAGAGAAAGTATGAGGGTCAGGCATGCTTGCTTAACAACAGCTCAAGACTTCACAGGCCCAATTCTGTTACCCAAGGCTCCTGTTGGCAAAGTCCATTTCAAGTTCCATCTCTGTTATGAAGCTTTTCCTCCTGTCCTTCAATACGCTGACCTCTTAGGCCCAGGGAGGTGCACCTGGCTTATTGTGAACACGCAATGTTTATTTTTGGGACCACAGCTTTCTCATAAGCTGGAAATAGTACCTCGTACTCTTCCTCCCCGACCCCTGTTGTATTTAGCACAGGGCCTGGAATCTATGGAGAAGGTCACACCTCCAGGGGTATGGAATTGAACTGCTCGGTCCTGAACCCTGGAGTACATGCAGGTAGCTGCCTGAGGCTCCCTCCGGCAAGTCCACGGGATGTCCCTACAGCTCCTGGTGGAGATGCTAGCAGCACAGCTCTGTCCCTTACTAGCTGTGTCCCAGGCACGGTTCCAACTATTCTGAGCCTCGGCTTCCTCCTCTGTGCAATGAGATGATAACACAGCTGTTTTGGACTGGCCTTAAGGATTTGACTTGAGCTTGCGTGTAGGATGTACAGCATGCAGGCACCCCATGAACAGCGTCAGAAAGAGCAGGCCAGGCTCTGGGCCTAATCTTAGCTCTGCAGTGGCCTGGATATTTCCTTACTTCCTCATCTGCAGCCTGAGGGAGAGTAATCTTGACCCACAGGACTGGTGGGTGGGTGAGATGACCAGTAAGAATTCACAGACATGTGTCACAGAAACGCTTGGTGACTGGACTGGCTCAACACATGGCAGACTTTTCTGGGGCCTCTGCCAAGAGCTGTCACCCAGCCCACCCCAGGCTGGTGTGTGTGTTAAGTCGCTTTAGTCATGTCCGACTCTTGGTGACCCTATGGACTGTAGCCTGCCAGGCTCCTCTGTCTGTGGGATTCTCCAGGTAAGAATACTGGAGTGGGTTGCCATGCCCTCCTTCTGGGGATCTTCCCAACTCAGGAATCAAACCTATGTCTCTTGTGTCTCCTGCATTGGCAGGCAGTTCTTTACCACTAGCGCCACCCCAGGCCAGAGCACAGGCCAGACTATGGGCCTCTGTCTCGCTCAGGGGAGGAGTCCAGTGATGAGAAAGATGGAGATTTGCTGCAAGAGTGTTGTGGGTTTGGAAGACAGGCAGAGCTAGACCAGATCAGAGACTCTTGAAGGCAAGAGTGGAATAATCCTGCAGGCTGAGCTTTAAGCCCAGTTGCAGAAGCTCTGTCTTGGCCAACTTCTGCTTGAATTCCTCTAGCAATAAGAAGCTTACTATCTTAAAATGTGAGCAGTCTATTCACATTATTCAAAGCTCTCATTATAGGCAGGTGTTTGTTTCCAGTCAGCCCAGATACACTGTTCTGTAACTTTCTGAGTCTGTCTCAAGGACCTCCACTTGACAAAGCACATCTCACTTTCATGGAACAGACTTTTGGTAGCAGAGAGCAGCTCACCTGCTCCTCCAGGGGTTCTCCAGTCCTTCAGACAGTTCTCTCGAGACGTGACCTTTAGCTCCTTCATCTCCCTAGATCCTTCCAGCAAGCTGTGTACCATTATATGGAGATGGGGCCCTCAGAACTGGATCCGAGACCACAGAAGTACCATGGCCTCCTAGACTGTGCTGGCCCAATCCTGGTCCCTCTGCCAACAGGGAGACTTCCCTGAGGTCAGTGGGACCCTGCCCTTTTCCCCACTTCCCACTGTGAGCAGTAGGATGGCTGCTCTCCTCAGAAGACCTGCCTCTGGAGCCCACATCACAAGGATTCCTGGCTGAACTCTGGCCACGTGGGCATCACAGGCAACACAGGTCACAGAGAGGTGGGACAGTGCCTACAGAGCGGTGCCATGCGTGCATGATAGAACCTCATTTCCACCCAGCAGTTCCAGTTTTCACATGGGAATGGCTCTTGGCCTGCTTGCTGGTCTCTCCCATCCTGCTCTAACCAGGAAGGCTAGATGGACTAGCCTTGGGGATGGACTTGTGAGGTTGGATCCTTCCTGCCCGGTCACAGTGCCTAGCATCACCCCGCTGGCCTTCCCAGGGAGCGGCAGGCTGCCAGGGTTGCCCACAAGGCGAAAGGATGCATCACTGGTGGGAAGGTGAGAAGAAAGTGGAACAGTTCTGGGGACTGGTGGGGAGGGTGTGGGGATGGAGGTGGGGCTGGGGGTGGCAGAGTACAAGATGAAGCTCACTGTCCCAGGCCCCTGCTTTTCCCAAACACCTCCTAGTGGAAAACACAGACAGCCTCTCCCGCAGGTGATAGATAAATTCACTCCAAAAATAAATCCCTACCAGGATGCTGCAGTAGGCTTGAAGGTCCAACCCTTTCGGTCCAGTTCAATCAGATCAGAGGGGTCTCAGAGGTAGCGGGGGTGGGACACGCTCAAAGCCTGGGTCTCAGAGCAATAAGGAAATGACACATACCTGCCATGCTGAGAGGGAGCCTCTGGGTGAATCACGCCCCGGAAGTGGAAAGGGGAGACCTGGTTGGCCCAGAGGAGTTCGGGGTGGGGGAAAGGGGAGGGGAATGAGGCCCTGGGAAGCTGGGGCTCCTGACTGCTGCAGGCTCTGACTTTTCAACTCCATCTGCCCTGCCTGCAGGCTTATAAACTGGGTCAGCAGAACTGGAGGAGGGAGAAGGCTTGGGGCCAGCCCTGGATTAGTACAGGCCTGCAAAGGGTTGGTCAGCAGTCTGTGTCCATAAATGGAAGTTCTGAAGGGAGACCAGGCCCGGGCTCCCCACCACCTGACGTGGGTAGGTTGGTAAACACCGAGAAGGTGCACACTCACACTCATGACGCAGAGACTGTGTTTTCTTGGCACAGAAGGGCTGAGCTGGCTGCCAAGATGGATTTAAAGACAAGAGTGACAGGAAGTTTGGGGGGGTTGCAGAGGTGAGCTGGGAGGGTATTTATTTCAGACCCAGAGCCCTCTTCGCCTCACAGAGAAGGGGCCTGGTGCCAGGTGCCCCTGACCGTGGTCCCATCAGGAAGTTGGAGAAAGAGCTGGGCTGTGGTTCTCCCATGGCTCTTTCATGTAAAACATCCTCCCCACCTATCCTTCAGGTTTCCCAGGTGGCACTAGTGGTAAAGAACTTGACTGCCAATGCAGGAGATGTAAGAGAGGTAGGTTCAATCTCTAGGTCAGGAAGATCCCCTGGAGGAGGGCATGGCAACCCACTCTAGTATTCTTGCCTGGAGAATCTCCTGGACAGAGAAGCCTGGTGGGTTTCAGTACATAGGGTCCCAAAGAGTCAGACACGACTGAAGCGACTTAGCACGCATGCACGCACCCATCCTTCATCACCCCCCGGGCTATTTGAATAACCAAAATGTTGTATTTGGAGAATAATCAAGGACCCTTTTCTTCTGGTCATCATCTGGAAGGAGAAGAACTCCCCAGTCCTAGACCCATAAGACAAAAGAAACACAGTTCTGTCTTTTTTTTTTCCCCCTCCATTCTGCCAGTCAAAATATACCAGGTGCAGTGTTCCACAGACAAGTCTTTCATATCCTTTTTCTTTTTTTGTTCACGGCATATATGGCATCATATGTGAGGGTATTTTGCAGTATTTTAGGGCATCGTGCCAGGGGAAATCCTGCCCCTGCCACCCATTCCCACACCTGTAAGGTTGGATCACATCGGGTGCCTGGTCCTCCAGCCTTTGTGACATGTGGGCTGCTTTTCTTCTGACTGCTGGCTGAATCAGGCCTCAGTTGGGATACAACATGCCTTTCCTTAGCTAAGGTAGCAAATTTACACTTACTCCTCAGGCTACCTGATTCAAGGCTTTCTCCTTCTCTGGGTGTCACCTTCTGGGAGGGCAGGGCAGATCTTCACTCTGCCCTGTAGCCCTCTGATCTCATTGGCTCAGTGATGTTTGCTGACTGAAAAGAATGAAAGTGGGCTTCCGTCAGGGTTAAGAACATGAGATCGGCTGATTTACAGTCAGAGTGAGACTGACCTAGTATAGATCTGGCCCGCCCTGCTCCAAATATGCAGAAATGCTGGACAGAATATAACAGAAAAATCTTATCACAGCCAACGTCGAGAGAGGAGATTCTTAGGTATCAGAAATGGAAGGACTCACAGCCAGAGTAGATGAGTGGGGGCTGACACTGTGGAGACCCCAGGGGCTGGGGATGAACACACGCAGAGGGTGACTTCCGGGTCCAGATCCTTTCAAGGCAAGGGTGGAGCACAGAGAATAAATAGATGGGCCCTGGGAACGCCGCTTACCAGCCCAGAGAGGTGAGAAAGCTTGACCTCTGTCTGGGGCCCGATTCAAAAAAGAAAGAAAGAAATTTTTCTTAGAAACCAAAGCCTGTGCCATTCTAGCAATGTGCACCAGGAATTCTAATCCAAATAATTAAAACAAACAAATTCAAGGACTTCCCTGGTGGTCCACTGGTTAGGACCCCTCACTTTCACTGCTGGGGCTGTGGGTTTGATCCCTAGTCAAAGAACTAAGATCCTTCATGCCATGGTGGCGGCACGACTAAAAATAAATCAATGAAAACAAATGCAGAAATGGTGACAAATGATTCCGGCAAAGGAAAAAACAAAACTCTTTGCTGAGGGGGAGAATTCAATCAGAAATGAAGTGGGAATCCCTACCCTTCACATATACAAACACACAATTCAAAATTACAAACCATGCAGATTAACAAGCCACCCGTGAAGAAGGCTCAGCAGACAGAAGTCATAGATTTGAAAAGCAAGACCTGGCCAAAGAACTAAACAAACATCTCTCCAAAGAAGACATACAGATGGCTAACAAACACATGAAAAGATGCTCAACATCGCTCATTATCAGAGAAACGCAAGTCAAAACCACTATGAGGTATCATTTCGTGCCAGTCAGAATGGCTGCGATCCAAAAGTCTACAAGCAATAAATGCTGGAGAGGGTATGGAGAAAAGGGAGCCCTCTTACACTGTTGGTGGGAATGCAAACTAGTACAGCCACTATGGAGAACAGTGTGGAGATTCCTTAAAAAACTGGAAATAGAACTGCCATATGACCCAGCAACCCCACTGCTGGGCATACACATCGAGGAAACCAGAATTGAAAGAGACACATGTAGCCCAATGTTCATCACAGCACTGTTTATAATAGCCAGGACATGGAAGCAACCTAGATGTCCATCAGCAGATGAATGGATAAGAAAGCTGTGGTACATATACACAATGGAGTATTACTCAGCCATAAAAAAGAATACATTTGAATCAGTTCTAATGAGGTGGATGAAACTGGAGCCTATTATACAAAGTGAAGTAAGCCAGAAAGAAAAACACCAATACAGTATACTAACACATATATATGGAATTTAGAAAGATGGTAATGATAACCCTGTATGCGAGACAGAAAAAGAGACACAGATGTATACAACAGTCTTATGGACTCTGTGGGAGAGGGAGAAGGTGGGATGATTTGGGAGAATGGCATTGAAACATGTATAATATCATATATGAAATGAATCTCCAGTCCAGGTTCGATGCATGATACAGGATGCTCGGGGCTGGTGCAAGGGGATGACCCAGAGGGATAGTATGGGGAGGGAGGTGGGAGGGGGTTCAGGATGGGGAACATGTGTACACCCATGGTGGATTCATGTTAATGTATGGCAAAACCAATACAATATTGTAAAGTAATTAGCCTCCAATTAAATAAATTTATATTAAAAAAAAAAAGAAAAGAAAAGCAAGACCTGGAGTTAACAGAATAATTCCAGGACCATAAAGAGTCTATTTCAAATATGTAAATGTGAGAGTGGGGAGGGGAAAGATATGAGAAATTGAAGATGATAATTCTTTTAATACTAGGCTAAATTTGAGAGGGAGAATTTTCAAAACAAGGTGACATTAAAATGCTTGTCTGTAATAGCTTGGAAGATGGATGGTCAAAGATTGGAGCTGAGGTGTCCTACCCTGCACTTTGGGGAGGAGGACAATGATATTGGCTAATGCTAGACTTTCAAATCAGAAAATCCCATGGACGGAGGAGCCTGGTAGGCTGCAGTCCATGGGGTCGCTAAGAGTCGGACACGACTGACCGACTTCACTTTCACTTTTTCACTTTCATGCATTGGAGAAGGACGTGGCAACCCACACCAGTGTTGTTGCCTGGAGAATCCAAGGGACGGGGGAGCCTGGTGGGCTGCCGTCTACGGGGTCGCACAGAGTTGGACACAACTGAAGCGACTTAGCAGCAGCAGCAGCAAACTATCAAATCAAGTAACCTGTTAAAGATGAGGTAAGTCACTAAAATAATAGAACTGTAATATATAACTTCTAAAGTAGGAGAGTAAAAGAGGAGGAAATTAAAGAAACACAGTCAATCCAGTGAAAGACAATAAGCCAGGAAAAAGACAAAGGGAAAATGGATTTCCAAATATACAATAATATAGTAGAAACATACTGAATATATTAGAAGTCTTAATAAATTTTTAAAAAATCTTAAATTGCCTGTTAAAAGACAAAAACCTTTGGATTCAATTTTTAAAAAACCAATTCTATGTACTTTACAAGAAATAAAACTAAAAAATTAGAAAAGTTGAAGATACAGGGAAAACTGTAAATCAGACCATTACCAAATGAAAGACAGTTGATACAAGTATATAAAATAACAAACTAGCTAGATTTGAAGAAAAAATAAAAATATGATTATGAGGAAGAATGATTTTTAAAAGAAAACAATTTACCAAGAAGATACAATAATGAATGTATCAAAACACAATGAAATAAAAATATAAAGCAAAAATGAACAGAAATACATAAAGAATTTTCACCTTCCATACTTCATTTGGTCTGAGCTCTACAGAACTATGCAGATGCCCAAAGTGATGGAATTAGAAGCCAAGTCCTCTAGGAGGTGATTAGATCATGAGGGTAGAACCCCAATAATGGGTTTGCTGCTGCTGTTGCTGCTAAGTCACTTCAGTCATGTCCAACTCTGTGTGACCCCATAGACAGAAGCCCACCAGGCTCCACCGTCCCTGGGATTCTCCAGGCAAGAACACTGGAGTGGATTGCCGTTTCCTTCTCCAATGCATGAAAGTGAAAAGTGAAAAGTGAAAGTGAAGTTGCTCAGTCATGCCCAACCCTCAGCGACCCCATGGACTGCAGCCTACCAGGCTCCTCCATCCAGGGGATTTTCCAGGCAAGAGTAAATAATGGGTTTAGCAGCCTTATAATAGAGATATTAGAGGAATTACTACTCTTCCACCACATGTGAGGACATAGGGAGAAGACATCTGTGAACAGGAAGCAGGTTCTAACCAGAATGCAGACACCCTGATTTCAGACTTCCCAGCCTCCAGAACTGTGAGAAATAAATGTTCGATGTTTAAGCCACCTAGTCTATGGTTCTTTTGTTACAGCAGCTTGAACAGGTAAAGATGCTTGCTGAATAAATGGATGAATTCAGATAATACTCCAAGTCTGTGCTTTTTCTATTAAGTTATAGCACCTATTTTACCCATCTTAATCTTAACTTCCCCCAGATCTCCTCCCACAACAAAGGCTTCTCCTTTCTCCAGTCTGTTTACTGGCTATTTCCCCTCCCTCATCCAGAGTTGGCAGAGGAAACAGAAGAAAGCCCGGCTCTCATATGCCCAGTGTGTCTCATAAACACAGCCAATCTCACCATATACCAGGAAATGATGCTCCCGGTGGTTGTTGAGGGAGAAGGCAGGCATGGAGTGTTGCACAGCACTGGAGATCTGGGAGGAGGTGAGTTTTCTGTTCTCTGCTGTCAGTTGCTAGCATCATCTCCCCATCCTGAGCAGATGTCTAAAAGTGATGGGGGAACCACGAGGTGTTTAAACAATAACTGAAATGGACCCAGAACTATTTGAGTGGTGAGGAATTTCTTGGGGACAGAAGAAATATCATCAGACAGATGAATTTTAGTTGGTAGCTTTTAAAAAATTTCTTATTTTGAAATGTAGACTCATAGGAAGTTGCAAAAGTAGTACAGCGTCTAAGTACACTTGATCCATCTTCCTGTGATGCTGAAATGTCTAAACCAGGAAACTGACATTGCTTTACTGCTGTGAGCGGACAACAGACCTAATTCCATTTTCTTCGTTTCCCACAGGGATTTATGTGTGTCTCTTTGTGTGTAGTACTATGCACTCTTATCCCACGTGTATGATTGTGTAACTATCTCCCCAATCAAAATCCAAAACTGTTCCAGCACCATGAAAGAACTCACTTGTGTTAATCTTCATTTCTGCAACTACTGCTTTGTTCTCTATCTCTACAGTTTTGTTTTGTAAGAATGTTACATATTGGGATCATACAGGGATCTTTTGGCACTGACTCTTTTTTTCACTATGTATAATGCCCTCAAGATTCATCCAGGTTGTTGTGTTTATCAACAGTCCCTTCTCTCTTTTTATTGAGTAGTTTTGGATTGTGTGGGCCACCCAGGTGGCTCCGGAGTACAGAATCTGTCTGCCAATGCAGAGATGTGGGTATGATCCCTGGATCAGGAAGATCCCCTGAAGAAGGGAGAAGGGAATGGCAACCTACTCCAGTATTCTTGCCTGGAGAATCCCATGGCCAGAGGAACCTGGTGGGCTACAGTCCATGGGGTCACTAAGAATCAGACACAACTTAATGAATGAGCACAGACACAGATACACAGGGTCGCATTCCTTCAGAAAACCTTTCCTTCTCTTTTCCAGCTTCTAGAAACTGTTAGCTTGGTGGTCCCTACCTCCATCTTTAAAGCCAGCAGAATAACATCTTCAGCACTCTCCACGTGAGCCATACTTCTGCCATCACATCACCTTCTTTGACCCAGACCCTCCTGTCACCCTCTTATAAGACCCCATGTGATAGGCAACCAGGTAACCTAGGATCATTTGCCCATCACAAGGTCCTTAACCTAATCACATTTGCAGAGTCTCCTTTGTCTTGTAAATCAACACATTCACAGGTTTTCAGATTAGGATCTGGCCATCTTTGGGGGGTTCTGATTATATACCAGATGCACAGTATTAAAGCATTAAGACTCCTTTTGAACAAGAGCAAAGTGTAGTCTAGAGACTGAAGAGGCAGAATTGAAAATAGTCATTTACTCTCGGGGAAGGCAATGGCACCCCACCCCAGTACTCTTGCCTGGAAAATCCCATGGATGGAGGAGCCTGGTAGGCTCGTCCATGGGGTCGCTAAGAGTCGGACATGACTGAGCGACTTCACTTTCACTTTTCACTTTCATGCATTGGAGAAGGAAATGGCAACCCACTCCAGTATTCTTGCCTGGAGAATCCCACGGATGGGGGAGCCTGGTGGGCTGCCGTCTATGGGGTCGCACAGAGTCGGACACGACTGAAGCGACTTAGCAGCAGCAGCAGCAGCATTTACTCTAAAAACAACTTTCACTCATGACAAAAGGGCACGTTGGTTTTAAAATTTCAGACATAGGCAGTACAATAAAAATGTCATTCTTGAAGATCGAGGATGGGACTTCCCTGATGATCCAGTGGTTAAGACTCTGGGCTTTCACTGCAGGGGGCCATGCCCTGTGAACCCATGGTTCGATCCCTGGATGGAGAAGTTCCAAGAACTGCATGGTGTGGCCAAAAAAATAAATAAATAAAAAAGAAAATCACTAAAAGTGGAATTTTTCCACTAAAAATCACTTTTAGCGTCACCACTATTAGTGACATTGCCTTCAAGTCCAGGAAAGAAAGACCAGTGAGCAGGTGACTTGGTCTGGGAAATCCTACAAGCTTGGCTGCATGACCAGGAAGTTGAACTCAGTCATCTCCTCCTTCATATAATAACTGTTGTCAAACAGTTCAGCAGTATGTAAATGATTTATGGACATATAATTTATGACCTTACAACCTGTCCTTTCTGCAAAGCTGTATTTAATCCTTGGCTGTAACATAATTCTACATTGCCAATTCCCAAGCACTTTAGATGTCACCATTTCCCTCCATTCGTCAAGTTGAATTATCTTCCCAACAGACACACACACCTGCCAGCAGATGTAACTTTGCTGTATGATCAAAGTTGGCAAGACTACTGCAGGGGGACCTCCATTGTTTTGTCTGCCTTCAACACCTCCTTCCCCTTCTTCAGAATTTCCCTAGTTCTCTTTGTGGGGAGCTAGTCCTTCTTCCATGGCAACCAGCTGGTTCTAGTAGAGGCTGGTCATCATGGGAGACCATCTCCTCCTCCTGTCTGGACCACAGCTAGGACACAGAACACCCTTGCTAGGGCAAAATGGCACCTGCCCTGTTGGCCAAGAGGTTCAGTTCAGTTTACCCAAACTCATGTCCATTGAGTCAGTAATGCCATCCAACCATTTCATCCTCTGTCATCCCCCATCTCCTGCCTTCAATCTATCCCAGCATCAGGGTCTTTTCGAATGAGTCAGTGGCCCAGAAATGGGCACGTGATCTTAGCCAGACCAATCATAGTTTTCTTTGGCATTTTTCAAACTTTGGCTTAGGGAGTGAGGATTTCCCTTGTGGGTGAGAAGGTTGTGGATGAAAACTTGACACAGTTAGTGGCAATGCTTTTGGAGAAGTTGTTCTGAAAGAATGAAGACAACATGCAATGAGAGCCAGAGAGGCAGATAGGCAGGGCCAGGAGTCCCTGGCCATGTCTAAATGCCTAGTTTGAGTTGACCTTGAGTTCAGTTGCTTCCTGAATCTTCCCTTAGTTTGGATATGTGATCCTGCAAATCCTGTCTTTGGACCAGCATCTTTGGGATTTGTGTCATCTGCATCTACAAGGCTATTGACTGTGGCGATGACAGGTATGGGATGCCTTCTTTTTCTTGCTCTATCCTCAACAGCAGGTTCTTTTATGTGGTTGCTTTCTTGCTCCTGCTTTTGGGAAACTTATTCCAAAGCCATCCTTTGAAGGTCTATGTGACTGATGATATTTCATGAGTAGGCACTTGCAGGCTAGTCATCCTCAAGCAGATGAATAGTGGGAGATCATACCTTCAAAACAGCATCACCTTAGAACAATCCTGTGACCAAAGTGCCTCTTTTACTTAAGCTTTGGTCTTGATGTAAGCTGCCATTACAGGGTACACATGGAGATTGTGTTGTGGTAACCAAAGTGTGTGTGTGTGTGTGTGAGAGAGAGAGAGGTTGTGAATGTGTGAATGAATGCACTAGGGACTTTGCTTATTCATACTCACAGGGCTTCCCAGGTGGCCACAGTGGTAAAGATTCTGCCTGCCAATGTAAGAGATGCAAGAGACACTGGTTTGAGCCCTGGGTCGAGAAGACTCCCTGGAGAAGGAAATGGCAACCCACTCCAGTATTCCTGCATGAAAAATCCCATAAACAGAGGAACCTGGAAGGCTACAGTCCATGGAGTCTCAAAGAGTCAGACAAGACTGAGTGACTAAACAGCAACAAGAACAATTCATAGGTCAACACGTACAATTAGTCCAAGCTGGGCCCTTCCTTCCTTGGACTTCCCTGGTAGCTCAGTCGGTAAAGCATCTGCCTACAATGCAGGAGACCTGGGTTCAATCCCTGGGTCAGGAAGATCTCCTGGAGAAGGAAATGGCAACCCACTCCAGTATTCTTGCCTGGAAAATCCCATGGATGGAGGGGTCCATCCATGGGGTCACAAAGAGTCTGACACGACTGAGCGAATCCCATGAAAAGAAAGGAGGGAGAAAAAACTTGACAATGGATTAGAAAGCAATGGACACTGTCTGAATTGTCCTAGTAAACAATAGACTTTTGGGACAGGCAACCCATCCCCAAATTAAGGGTGACTCACTGGCTTGGTCTGGTAGCTCTTAATCCGAACCACTGCCTTCATCCTGAACATCTGATAGAACAAACCTCCAACAGGCACAACCACATCCATGAAAAGCTCACGGCAAATTTATGCTCTAGACTTTTTGGATCTCTTTTGGAGTAGGATTCTGGAATGAATCCCCTTCAAGCCTGAGACTAGGCAGTCCTGTGAGCATGTAGTTCTCTGCCTTGTGTCTCCTTGAGGGGGCGTGGCCTCCTCTGTCTCGGGGGAAGGAGACACGCTTCTCCTTCAATGCTTCTTGCTGCTCTCGAGATAGAAAGTGCCAGGACACCATGCCATCCCCTTGGGTTCAAAATCACGTGCCTCCCAATTAATTAAAGTTCCCCTCTCGACTCTTAGAGCCAAAACAAGTCCACAAGTGTGGGCTGGCCCTGATGACACGTCCCCTCTGCATGGTGAGGATAGTTTTCTTGCTCTAACAAGCACTGACATGAGGCAAGCTGGTTGCAAGGCTTTTCCTGTCTTTTGTTTTCCTTGTTCACAGGAACCCATGTTGACCTTGACTTAGCCTTCAGGGTATCATGCCTATGTTGCCTATGCTGGAGACTACCAATTCTAAGGATGAGTATGTGAGTGAGAAAAAAAAGCTTTGGCACTTTGTCAGGATATGTGTAGAGTACATTTTAAAAAACGGGGTGGTAGGGGGACACCATTTGTATTAATGGGTGAGCATTTTGAAAGGTGGGAAGGGTGGGGGTCTTGGAGCTCAGAAGAACAGAAAGGGGATCAGCAAGGGAGAGGGGAGGTAACTCAGTCAGGGTCCCACCACCCCCCTGCAACATGCCCCCTGAGTCATGCATGACAGGCCCTGCAGAGCAAGTGCCAAAGTCAGCTCCCAGCTTGGGGAAGCGGGGCCTGAACAGCGGACTGAGTCATACTTACTGAAGAGACCATGGGAACAAAAGCTGTCACTGGGAGCCTGTGTGGGGGCCAGCATTCACACTGCTTTTACCACCCATTAGCGGCGTTTCTCTTTCCTCAAGTGGACGGGCTATGTGGGCTGTGGGTTAAGAAAATTAAACACAGGTTCCATTTTGCACAGCCTCCTTCAGTGGGCGGGTTTAACCCCATAAACCAGGTGTGTTTGGAGAGACTGGCTTATAACTGATATTTTACTTTTAACATTCCCCAGAGAGTGAGGTGGCTTCCTGGTGGCTCAGTGGTAAAGAATCTGCCTTCAATGCTGGAGAGCCAGGTTCAATCCCTGGGTGGGGAAGATCCTCTGGAGAAGGAAATGGCTACACACTCACTCCAGTATTCTTGCCTTGAGAATCCCATGGACAGAGGAGATTGGTGGGTTGTGGTCCATAAGGTCACAAAGAGTCGGAGACAATTGAGCAAGTAAATAACAGCAACAAGACCAACACAGAGTGAGGCTCCTTGGTATTCAACAGAAAATGTTTATAAAATGAACCTGGATGACTGGAAAATGCTGATCATTTTAGGTTTTAAACTGTGGAGTCTCATTGGAGGCATGATTCTGTTCTTATTGTAAAGGATCTTTTTGCAAACCCAGGTCTAGCCCTGGGTGGAATCCTCTGGGGACAAGCAGAGGGACAAAAGTTGACAGTGGGGCTTGGCAGGTTCTGTCCTGACACCGCTACGGGGCCTCAGGCAAATCACTTTCCTGGTTTCTCATTTTTGTATTTTTATTTGAAAAGCAAAAATTTAGAAAGTGGTGGTCACCCACATTTCCACAATTCCAAATGGAGTACTGTTTACATGTTGCAGACTCTTGCCTTGTTTGTTGACCAAAGGACTGTCATGGGTGATGGCCAGGGTCCCTTCCAGCTTAACTTTCTCTAATTCAGTGACTAATTATTTCACGTGTACGTGCAAAGTCGCTTCAGTTGTGTCCGACTCTGCAAGCCCACCAGGCCCACCAGGCTCCTCTGTCCATGGGATTCTCCAGTCAAGAATACTGGAGTGAGTTACCATGCCCTCCTCCTTCCCGACCCAGGGACTGAACTCACATGTCTTACGTCTCCTACATCTCCTGCATTGGTAGGCAGGTTCTTTACCACTAGTGCCACCTGGGAAGCCCAATTATTACACGGGTCCAGTCATAACAGAGATCAGATCTGTCTCCCTGGTGCTCCCCCACCAAACACCTATATTTTTGAAAAGTTAGTGGTAATATGTGGTTAACCATTGATACTTGTACAATACAGGACCCCTTGCAGCTTGATTACAAAGCAAAAATTCCCCATTTTTTTGGTTGACTCTTAAAAAATATCAAATTTTTATTATAAAATTTTAAGTGATTTGCAAATGATTGCTAAAAATTGATACCCCATGGCCTGAGATTGTTGTTTAGCAAAGCAGCTAAGTAGTGTCTGACTCTTTTGCGACCCCATGGACTGTAGCCTGCCAGGCTCCTCTGTCCATGGTATTTCCCAGGCAAGAATACAGGAGTGGGTTGCCATTTCCTTCTCCAGGAAGAATTCCCAACTTTTTAATTTGTTTATTCATCTTTCCTCTGAAGCCATGGGCTTGGAGAATGGGTAAAGGCCCCAAGTGAAGTTGACCCCTCTCTCCTAAGGGCTTGGAAATAGATCTTCCGGGTAAAGCTTTGAGAGTTGCTTGAAGTATCCATCTTTCCTCTTGGGATCTTTCTTGTATGAAGACGCTGTGCTTGCCTGGGGAAGTCTCACTGAGGAAACTGCAAAGGCTCTGGAATGTTTGTTCATCCTTGGCCAGACTCCCAAGCTCCAAGATTTTTGTTTTGGCCACACCGTGAGTCATGCAGGATCTTAGTTACCTGCATAGACCAGGGATAGAACCCACAATCCCTGCAGTGGAAGCCTGGAGTCTTAACCACTGTACTGCCACGGAAGTCCCTTCAAGATTTCAGTAATATCCAAATTCTATGGTTTGGCTACACTTTTATTTTGTTAACTTCCTATAAACTGCTGACATCACAAACTTCTATATCTCTGGCTTCAGAACTCCTGTATTTGCAAATTCAGCCTTTTCAGGTCACTATTAAACAAAGAAGCACCAAGGAAGTCTCCATGATACCCATCCAAACGCCTCTTCCCCAGCACCTCTGTCACACCTCGGGCACGTTCTGACTCATTTGTTTTCATTATTGAAAAGACAGAGCTTTCTATATACTTCCAAATCAGAACTAGAAGAAGCCTCTAACTGGATAATAAACAGCCACCTTGGTCATGGGGTCCAGAGATGAGGAATCTATTCTTCTGGCCACAGGACAAATACACTCTATAAAGAAGGATTCAGTTCTCTCCACAGAGGCTTCTGAAGGGCACTGTCATTTCTCAGTCTGCTACAGTTTTTGCATTTAAGGGGGCTTTAGGCATTTTTTAATCTAACTCTTTCATTTGACAAGGAGGGAAATGGGACCAGGTTTGTCCAAAATAATCCTGATCTCTAAAATTTGTGAAAGACTTTAAAATATGTAAAGGATATTGATGGCCTCCCCAAATGGTGCTCGTGGTAAAGAACCTGCCAGTGCAGGAGACATAAGAGATGTGGGTTTGATCCCTGAGTGGGGAAGCTCCCCTGCAGGAGGGCATGGCAACCCACTCCAGTATTCTTGCCTGAAGAATCCCATAGACAGAGGAGCCTGGTGGGCTATGGTCCATGGGGTCACAGAGTTGGACACAACTGAAGCGACAGCATGCACACGGCTCAAAGGAGATAACATGCATTTGAACATGCATTTGACAACTCAAGTGTTCTTAGTTCCATTTTACAGGTGAACAGAGGGAACCTCAGGGGTATTTAGGCAGGACCCAAGATCAGAGGAACTGACCCAGAGACCTGGAGCGTGTCCACCCACTCTGGGCCCCATGTCCTTGTCACTACACAGTGGTGCCACTTTAGAATCCAACCAATAAACTGGTTTTCCCTTGAGAGAGAGAAGCCGCCAAAGAAAGGGTAAAGAGATAGAGATGGAAGGAGAAGGACAAAAAGAGTTCTCCAGCTCTCTGCAATGTATTTTGCTGGGCTCTTTCTATATTACCTTGTATGACTGTCATCATTGCCTGGTGAGGCAAATATTCCAATCCCCTTAGAAAACAAAGACTTGGAGAGGTTAAAGAAACTTGATCTAAATCACAGAATCAAGGGGGGAAAAAGAGGATCAGGAGTTGGAATATAGGTCTTCAGACTTCAGACTCTCACCTTCTCTACTGTTTCATGTTACATACACCACATCTGTGAACTCCAACTCACAAAGATCTGGTCCTGATCAGGACACCAACAGCGGGTAGGAGGAGGACTTCAGTCCACTGAGTGGTGTCTGGCCTAGTGGCCTGAGGTTGGAATGTAAAGAACATACAGGAATACAGGAAATGGCAGGGAGGGGGCGGGGGTAAGGTGAGGGGAATTGCTGATCTGAGAAACTAAGGGCTGTCTGGTTACAGGAGGTGCATCTGAAAGGCAGAGGGACCAGGGACTGGAAGAACAGAGGGCTGCAAGGGAGTGGGGTGGGGAAAGGGCAGTGCCAGCATGTTGAAGAACCATCTCCAAATGGAAGAAAGTGAGGGGAACTGCGGCGGCTGGGGGCGGGGGGACGCGGGCCTGGTGCAGGGCAGGGCTGTGTGGGAGCAGAGATGATCTGCAAGCTGCCCTGTCTGCATCACAGGCATCCTGAGAACAAGTGCAAGCAGAGAGATCCGGCCCTTCAAGAACCACCTACCCAGCCGCCCCCACAAAGACATTACCCAATGCCAAGTAAGAGCGAAACGCAACCAATTTAGGGCTCCCGGGGGATGAGCCAATATCGCTGGAGCATGATGCTGGCCACCTCTGACAGTTACCTTCCTCTTGTTGTACGGAAAAGCCAGGGAACTGTTTGTATTGTTTGCAGTGCTCTATGGACAGTGTGTGGAGGTGTGATCACACTTCCCCTGCTCGTTGCTAAGCAACAGCATTAAGATGATATGCCAGGCTGAAGCTCTGGGAGGTGTGTGTTGGAGAGTGTGCATGCTGGGGAAGAGTTGCAGAATGGAGTGAAAAGAGAAATAGGCTCTGTGGATTTCAATTTAACTCAGGCATCTCAACAGATGAAGTCTGGGAGAGCCTTGTCTTGTGGACGGAACATGGAGGAGACTGCAAGACTCTGAATTGTGAGGAACCAATGAAGAAATCTGACTATTCACCATGTGAGAAGAGGACCAAGTTCTGTTTAACTTTGTATCTCAAGAACAATATCTCAGGGTAGACAGTTCTCAGGCATCTAGTCTCACTAGTTTTCAACTTCCGAAATATTTCAGATTTTTTCCCCCACATGCTATTCAGTTCTCATTGTGTCCAGAGATCATTTTACTTATTTGGGATGATTTTATCTAAATTGGAAGGGGAAGCGCCTTCTGTTTGTGAAGCATGGAGCTTCTAGATACAGGTTGCTCGTATAGAAAGCTGTGGAGGCTAAGAGAATGGGCTGGTTTAGGAGAACAGGAATTCTTCATCTCTGGGGTGTCTACACAGACTGGACAACCACTTGGCATGAGAGCTTCTTTGAAGAGGGGCCTTGAAGGAGAAGCAGGATAGGCAGGGCAAGAGACAGTAGGAACAAAGCAGGAGAGATGAAAGTAAAGGATGTGTTCTGAGAAGACTGGGTCTAACCAGCAAAAGGTAAGGTAGAATGTAATGGACTGAATTGTCTTCCCCCACATGCAAATTCACATGTTATTTTCCTAACCCCCAGGACTTCAGAATCTGGCTGTTTATTTGGACCTAATGTGGCTGTTTATTTGGATTTTTAATGAGGTAATTAAGGTAAAACAAGATCATTGGGGGTGGACCCTCATCAGCATGACTGGCGTCCCTATATGAGGAGGAAATACAGACAAGGATATGAACTGAGGGAGGAACATGTGAGGACACAGGAGAAGCTGGTCATCTATCAGTCAAGGAGGGAGGCCTCAGAAGAAGCTAAGCTTGTGAATATTTGATCTTAGGCTTTCAGTTTCCAGAACTGTGAGAGAATAAATGTTTGTTTAAGCTGCCTTGCTGCTGCTAAGTCACTTCAATCGTGTCTGGCTCTGTGCGACCCCATAGACGGCAGCCCACCAGGCTCCCCCATCCCTGGGATTCTCCAGGCAAGAACACTGGAGTGGGTTGCCATTTCCTTCTCCAATGCAGGAAAGTGAAAAGTGAAAGTGAAGTCGGTCAGTCGTGTCTGACTCTTAGTGACCCCATGGACTGCAGCCTACCAGGCTCCTCTGCCCAGGGGATTTTCCAGGCAAGAGTACTGGAGTGGGGGTACCATTGCCTTCTCCATTAAGCTGCCCAGTCAGTGTTATTTGTTACACAGCTGAGCTGAGGAATAGAAGAATGATGAGAAGAAAGACTGAGAGAATGGACCAGAGAGAAACTGATGAGAGTTTCCAGGAACATGAGAGCCAGGCTGAGGAATTCAAAGGGACTGTTGATGGGTTTTACTTTTTAAATTTAATGAGGATGTTTCAAAACAGAAGTCCCACTTGGGCAGGGGAAAGATGGGAGCCCATAAGTGATGAAGAGGCTGGAACCAGCTAATAGGTCTTGTTTCTCATGGAGTGTTAATGTCTATGGCTGGCTTTGGCATCTTTAAGATGGCAACAAAATCACTCATGCAGAAGTGAAGAGCCGGAAAGGCAGGGCATCTGAAAACTATGTCATGCAAGGAAGAGGTGAAACAGTTCTTTATGTGAAGCCTTCAACAAGAATCATGGGGTGGGTGGTTCCTATCTTTCAGGGCAGCCATATTGAAAAGGTCATGATCACAGCTGTTGCAGAGGGCAGATCTAGCACTGGTGGGGTATGTTTCACAGCTACTTCAGCTCAGTGAAAGGAAGAACCTTCTAGCAATAAGAGTTTTCCAACAACAATGAGTTCTATGGATGAGGCATTTCCCACAAGTGCTCAAGGAAAAGAAGAGTTTTCTTCACAAGTTTAGATTAGATAACTTCAGCAGGCCCCCTGCTCCTTCCCCCAAATAATGCTCTCATCAGCAGGGTAATCTCTGGTCCACAGGGATGCTCTGCTTTTCTGTGCTCAGAAGAAATTCTCCATCACTTTTCTCATTACTCACAGCAGCATGGGCAAGTAGTTCTACAAGAATAGAGTAAAAATAAGTATCCACAGAACATCCTTATTGAGCTCTTTCTTCCCCATCTGCAAGTGGGAAGTGGAAACTCCACGGGGGCCAACTGCCCATGACACCAAACGTGGTCTTGAGTGACCAGACTTTCAGTCGAAACTGAAATTTCAGAATTTCATTGAATGGATTTCTAAAAGATTTATGGAGACCTTACTGCATTCCAGACACTTGAAGCCACTAGATAGGGCTGAGAGTGGATTGGAAAACAGGTTAGATACAGAGTTCGCTGGAAGTCAGAAGGAGGGGAATGCCCACTGTCACCCAAGGCTGTGAGCTAGGAGACCAGTGAGAATAGGGCGGTTCACTCTGATGATGGGCAAGAGGAACTCAGGAAGGCCCCCTCAGGAGCGGTGTGGGGGAAAGATGAGAAGAATTTTAAGGGGTGAATAAAAAGAGTGAGATGCAGGGTTGAGGAGCATTTGGGTAGATGAAACAGCGCTTCTGGCAAAAAAAGTGAAGTGATGTGAAAGTCGCTCACTTGTGTCTCTTTGCAACCCCATGGACTATACAGTTCATGGAATACTCCAGGCCAGAATACTGGAGTGGGAAGCCTATCCCTTCTCCAGCGGACCCTTCCCAACCTGAGAATTGAACCAGGTTCTTCTTCATTGCAGGCTGATTCTTTACCAACTGAGCCATCAGAGAATCCCCTTCTGGGAAAAAGTGTGAGAGCAAATAGCACTGTGGGGGACTAGGAGTTTGGATCCCTGTGATAGAGAAAGTGGGATAGGCTTAGTCCCTCCCTGAGCCTCTCCTGCTTCTCAAAATTCCATACCACAGCCTGGAGGCCTCACTGAGACCTCCAGGGTCGTGAGCTCCTAGCAGCTGTTTCTACATTTTCATCTGACTCACCTGCCCTGGGATGCATCAACCCTGTCTTAGGTTTGGTTCGATTTTCCAAGTCTGACTCATCCATATCTAACAGAATCTGTCTCTCTCTTGTTGACTTGTTTGATCAGGAGTCCATGTGGGGGTTAACAAGTCTCATCGCCAGAATGTCCGGTCTGCAGTCTGCCGCTCTTCACAAGTAGTAAACACCCCAACCAGGCTCAGTTTATCTTCACAGGGAGTGGGCATCTGTTTCATAATCTCTGTTCTCTGACTGCTCTGTCCCCAGCCATATGCAGCTATCCCATGTGGCCTTGTTCACCATTTCGGCTCCCTAGACGTTAACTTCGGGGTCCTGTTGGCAGGATGTGGCAGCATCTTGTGTTTGCTTAGACACATGTAGAGAATAAAGAGGGACTTCCCTGGTGGTCCAGTGGTTAAGAATCAGCTTAGCAATGCAGTGGATGAGGGTTTGATTCCCGATCTGGAAACTAAGATTCCACATGCTGTGGAGGAACTAAGCTCATGTGCCACAACTACTGAGCCCATAGGCCACAACTAGGGAGTCTGTGTGCTGCAAGGAAAGATCCTGCATGATGCAACATGTTGGCTGTAACCAAGACCTGATGTTGCTAAAGCAATCAATCAATAAAAAGAATGATGAGATCTCTACTTCCTTAGGAGACGGTAACAGAATTCCCCTGGGAATAAAGCTATATTTACTTAGAAATATGTCTGCTATGGTCTGAATATTTGTGTTCCTTCCAAATCCATATGTTGAAATCCTAACTCATAAGGTGATGTACTAGGAGGTGGGAGATGATGAGTTCACGAAGGTGGGGCCTTCATGACAAGAGACTCCAGAGAGATCTCTTGCCCCTTCCACCATGTGAGAACACAGCGAGAAGACTTCTATCTAACCAGAAAGCAGGTGCCCATGAGACACAGAATCTGCTGGTGCCTTAATCTTGGATTTCCAGGCAACAGAACTGAGAAAAACATTTATTCTACTGATAAACCACTCAGTCTATGGTATCTTGTTTTAGCTGTCAAGTGGACTAAGGTAATATTCTACTGCATCACTGGAGTTAGAAGGTGAAGCTCAGGGAATCCTGGCAGGTATGCTTTACTCACTGTGTTGGGAAAGAATGGAGATAATGAATGGAAGGGGTGGGGTGGGGGGAGACCAGAGAATGAATGGAACATTGTAGGATCTGTGTGTAGGGAACTGGGGAAGGGGGCTGAGCTCTGGGCCTTGGGGTGATGTGACAGAACAAGGCCTGATGGCACAGAGGTGACCAGAGGCACAAGGAAGTGAATCTAAAACTGGCAGAGGTCATGGGCAGGCATGGGCTGTGGAACTGGGGTTTCTGTCAGCAGTGACCAGACAGGTGAGGAGCAAGGACCCCCAGAGTCACTTCAGTTGCACCTACTTCTGTCTTCCAATTCTAGGTGCCATTAATAAGAGCAACTGCTCCATGAATGGAGTACTTGTTACATGCCCTGCAGCCAGGCTGAGTGCTTTACATACATAAACATATTATGTCTCTTTAATCTCTGCAGTATCCCTTTAAGGAAAGCACTAGCTTGATGACTGTTTGGCTGGGAGGAAAGTTGAGGATTAGCGATCACATGGCTGGGAAGTAAGGAGCCACACCTTGGGCACAGGATGCAGACCACTGCTCCTTCCTGTTACCAACGCTGCTCGCTGATGGACTGTCACTGTTTGTGTGCGAGCTGGGTGAACCTCTGCCTCCTTGGGAAACTCAACTGTCCCATGTTTAAGGGAGCAATAATGTCAGACCCAAGCTTGTGCTGGGGAGGGGGTGTGGGATGGGGAGGGGAGGGGTGGGGGGGGGGGGGGGGGGGGGGGCCATTTTCCTGAGGAGTGAAAGATGGGGTCAGAACAGAGTCCGGGAGCCCATCTCCACTCAGAGTCCTTCAGTCGTGTCGTTGCACACAAATAAAGCAGGCTGATATGCTTGCCATTTTCCAATGCATGAAAGTGAAAAGTGAAAGATGGGGTCAAGAACAGAGTCCGGGAGCCCATGGTCTCCAACCTGAGGTCATTTTTAACTTAGTCACAGCTCTCAGAGGAACAAAACAGAGAGGAAAGGCCAGAAAGCAGGGGACAAGGTTAATGAATAATGTACAGCTTGCAGAAGGATTACCAAAGGCACCCCCTGCTAACTGTGGTCTCCTCCTGGCTGATTTTGTCATTTGTTGTTGTTTAGTCCCTCAGTTGTGTCTGACTGTTGCAGTCGCATGAACTATAGCCAGCCAGGCTATAGGATTCTCCAGGGAGAACTGTTCATGGGATTCTCCAGGCAAGAATACTAGAGTGGGTTGCATTTCCTTCTCTCCAGAGGATCTTCCCGACCTAGAGATCCAACCTAAGTCTCCTGCTTTGGCAGATGGGCTCTTTACCATTGAGTCACATGTCATTCAGTTCAGTTCAGTTCAGTCGCTCCGTCGTGTCCAACTCTTTGCGACCCCATGAGTCGCAGCACGCCAGGACTCCCTGTCCATCACCAACTCCCAGAGTTCATCAGACTAAATAATAAACAGCAAAGGGCAGTGGTCCCAGAGATGTATGCGGGTCACCCAGGGCTTCTGTGATTCACGAGGGGTCCTCAGGCAGGGAGACCAAACTCCTGGCGAACCTCAGCAGCCCCACTGGAAAGGAGTGAGTTCTCTTAGCAAGAACTTCAAGACAGTGTTGGGGGAAGGCAACTATGTTGGAAAGTTTTTTGAGTGTTGAGAGGGCAGCATGGGGGTTGGTTATATGTCAACTGAGAGATCTGGAAGGAGTACAGGAAGGAGCAAAAAAAAAAAAAAACAGAGAAGAATCAATCATAAAAAGAAATTCCTGAGGCTGCCTTGAATGCCAAAGACAGCACATTTTTTTTTTTTTTTTTTTTTTTTGGCCTGAGAAAAACATTCTTAATACAGCTCTGGGGGTGGTAGTTCCCTGAGTGATACAGATTAGTAATCAAATTAGTTTCAAGGCTGATGAGCCCATCCACAATGCTGGGACCTGGTCATATCAGCTCATGGATGGAGTTCAGCAAATGCCTTCTCTTCTCCATCACCTCAGTCTTTCAAGAACGGGGACCCAGGGAAGGCCAAAGTAAACAGGTCTCAGTTTGTGCTGGTTTCTTTCAGACGCTCAGTGTGATTCAGCAAACAGATTGAATTAGTCCTCTACAGACCCACTGAGGGGCACATGGGCACCAGGCCTGTGATTTCCCAGGTTTCCAGTCTAATTGGGAAAGACAGTGTTATGGACAGAGTGTTTCCTGTTATGGACAGAGAGGCCTTCCCACTGCCCCCCCACCCCCTCCACCCCACCCCATCCATATGTGAAAGCCCTAATGGCTCATGCAACTGTATTTAGAGATAAGGCTTTTACGGAAGTAATTAAGGATAAATAAGGTCTTAAGAGGCTTTCCAGGTGGCGCTAGTGGTAAAGAACCTGCCTGCTAATGCAGGAGATGTAAGAGATATGAAGTCAATCCCTGGGTCAGGAAGATCCCTTGAATAAGGGCATGGCAACGCACTCCGGTATTCTTGCCTAGAGAATCCCATGGACAGAGGAGCCTGGTGGGCTACAGTCTATAGGGTCGCAAAGAGTGGGATGTGACTGAAGCAACCTAGCACACACGCAGGAGGTTGTAAGGTTGGGCCCTGATTGGATGGAATTAATGTCTATATAAGAAGAGCAAGACAGACCAGAGTGTGCTCTCCTCCCTCCTTCTCTTCTTCTCCCTCCCTCTTTCTTATACACACACATCCACCAAAGATAAATCAAGAAAGGACACACAAGAAGATGGCCATCTCCAAGGCAGGAAGAGAGTCCTCACCAGAAACCAACTGTGTGGACAGCCTGACCTCAGCCTCCCAGCCTCTAGACCCATGAGAAAATAAAGGACTGCTGTTTAAACCACTCAGCTGAGCTTGTTATGGCCACCCGCACTGACTCGGACAGAGGGCACACACACAGTAAATGACAAAACAAGGCAGGAAGAATGTGCTAGCAGAGTCAGGAAGAGAGTGTTGGGGATAGAGAGGATGGTGCGCTGAAGCCAGCCTGAGGTTGTGGACAGGAAAGGCATCATGTCAAAGTCTGTGGAGATGCGGTAGGTATTTCAGCCTCGGTGGAGTTGGGGAGTTTGGGGAGTGTTAAGGACGAAACCGGGGAAGGCAATGGCACCCCACCCCAGTACTTTTGCCTGGAAAATCTCATGGACGGAGGATCCTGGTGGGCTCCAGTCCATGGGGTCGCTGAGAGTCGGACACGACTGAGCAACTTCACTTTCACTTTTCACTTTCATGCATTGGAGAAGGAAATGGCAATCCACTCCAGTGTTCTTGCCTGGAGAATCCCAGGGACAGGGGAGCCTGGTGGGCTTCCGTCTATGGGGTCGCACAGAGTCGGACACGACTGAAGCGACTTAGCAGCAGCAGCAAGGACAAAACAGAGCAAAACCAAAAGAGGGAACAGATGTCTGTGCAGGTCTGATTGCAGACAGACACAGGGGTTCCAGGGGAGCTCTAAGACACACCCCAAGTAAGAGTGGTCACAACACACAGAGTGGTCCCCAGGCTAGCAGCATCACCGTCACTTCTAAACCTGTCAGAAACGCAGAGGGAGTTGGAGCCTAGTTGCCTGTGCTTTTGAAAGCTCTCCAGCTGATTCTAAGGTGGCACTGACAGTTGATCAGCACCACTGTCTACTCCGCTGGAGGACCTAGGTTGCTTCCGCCCTGCAAGTTCTCCGAGGTACACGGGGCCTGGGGTCAGGAAGTCCTCTGCCCGCTTGTCTCTTTCAGCAGCTGATGAGATTTTTCACATCCTGCTTTATCTGAACTCCTCTGATGTCCCTCATTTTCACCAGTATTGGAGACCATCTCTATATAGAGCACTTTTCCCTCTGCTTTCTTCCCTAAAACCTCCTCTGTCTGTACAAGTGTTTACTGAGCACAAGTTTGTAGCCTAACATTTGCTGGAATAGTGTCGGGAGACACAGGGGCAGGAGGCGTGGTCCCCGCCTTCCCCCATTCCATTGAACAAGGCGTGTACTTGTGAAAAAATAATTTTATCTCAAGATAACATGTGCCTGGCATAAGTGGAGGGTACAGCCAAGAGCTCTGGGAGGACAGGGGCTCGGGGGAGGTGGAGTGTGAGCTTGCATCCTGTGACAAATCCCTCTGCCCACCACTCCCCACCCAGAGTCTTCCGGTCCTGAATATCCTACGTGTGCAAGCATGCTCAGTCTCTTCAAGTCGTGTTTTACTCTTTGCAACCCTATTGATGGTAGCCCACCAGGCTCCTCTATCCATAGGATTCAGTCTCCAGGCAAGAATACTAGAATGGGCTTGCCATTTCCTCCTCCAGGGGACCTTCCTGACCCAGGGATCAAACCTGCGTCTCTTATGTCTCTTGCATTGGCAGGCAGGCTTTTTGCCACTAGCGCCACCCGGGAAGTCCTGAGTATCCTATACATCCCATAATACCTGTGGGACACCCTATTACAACTGGAGGGGCCAACAAGGGTGCTGGGCATCCCCCTTGCTTTGCAGCAGGCATCCTCTCCTAGATTCCCTATTCCTGCAGCTTGAGTCTCACCCACTGCACCTGCCCACTGAAGGCAGGCTGGTTCCTCTTCCCCTGGCCAAGTCCCTCTCTGTCCACTCAGACCCCTCTTTACTGCATGAGGATGGATGTCCAGGGGAAGGAAACAAGAAGTAGGCTCTTCCTCATAGCCAGCCCTGTGGGCCAGCCCTCACCACCACCATCTCTGGCCAGCCAGCAGTGTGGGGAGCTGCGACACCCAAGCTGACGACTGGAACTCAGGGCCATTGGCACGGCACCGCTGCCGACCATGGCCATGCCCCAGAAATGCCTGTCTACAGGTCTCTGAGCCAATCCTTGTCTACACTTGGCACAAGAGCCACTCTGGTCTGGGGCCAGAGTCATCTTTCCCAAAACAAAAATCTGACTCGCTTCCCTGCTCGAAAACTCCTACGGCTACACATCCTATAGACACACTCTCTTATCTGTCTTGTTGCTTCTTGTTGCTAAAGAACAAAGTCCAGTGCCAAGTGACCATAATAAAGTGCCTCTCTGCATCCCTCCAGCTTTATTCCCACTGCTGTCTGGCCAGCTCCAGCCTCCCTGAGCTGTTCTCAGCTTCCCAGACCATCCACACTCTTTGATGCCTTGTCTTTAAATTTACTGTGCTCTCTGCCTGGTGGGGCACCTCCCTGCCCTTTCTCTGCCTGGTGCACTCCTATTCATTCTTCAAAACCCTTCCCAGCATCACCTCAACAGTATATATAGCATTGTTAGCCTCCCCCAATAACGTGGGTGGCCTTGGCCTTGTGTATCTACAGCGTTTGGCCATCATCTTGAAGCCCATCTGGTTTTACTGTGGCTCTTGCATGGTTCTTTCATCTTGAGGGTGCTCTCTTGTGCACCCTTGTAACCCTGGCACCTTACTTATTACCTGGCCCAAGTCTGGTACTAAGTGATGAGGAGCTGGGCTTCAGATTCACCACATAACACTCCCACTGGTCCCACATTCTTAAAGAAGGAAACAGCACTTCAAGGAGGAAGAATACAGACTCTCCTTCCTTGCAGAAGTTTAACATCAAGATAAACAATCACATGGGGGGTGGGAGAGGGGAAGAGAGCTTAGAATCAGTCCTGCCTTGGCAAAGAAGTAAGGACTAGCTGTCACTGGAGGATGCTGGGACCCTGCCTAGGAATGGACTAAGTGGTAGAGGGACTTCCCTGGGAGTTCAGTGGTTAAGACTTCACCTTCCAATGCAGGGGTTGAAGGTTCGATCCCTGGTTAGGGAACTAAGATCCCACGTGGCAAAAAACAACAACAACAAACAAAACACATAAACCAGAGGCCATATTGTAACACATTCAATAAGGGCTTTAAAAATAAAAAATATATACCTTTAAAAGAAAATAAAGTGGTGGGAAGGGACCCAGGCTTTGCCTGATTTACCAGATGTGCCCCCCATTTCCCTTAGGACCACCATGTGTAAACGAAGGGGGGACCAGGCCCATCAACACTTCCCTTCATCACCCCTTGTTCTCTGATCCCAACTCCAACCACACACACTCCAGTAGAACTGCAGTCCTGCTGGGTCCAGGATCCCTGAGCTGTTCACAGCCTCCCAAACTGGCCACACTGTGGCTGTCCCTCTGTGGCTGCTGTGAAGGTCTTTCTAAAGAGCAGTCTCATCCATCACTAATTTCCCCTCCGGGGTCTGGGCCTCTAAAAGCCACCCCTCAAGCTTCCATCCCTGTCTGTCACTTCTTCACACGTCTGACCACAACTTCCACTCTGGTCTTCCTGCCCGTCAATCTTCCTCTTTCCCTTCCTCACTCTTAGAGCAAACCTGGGCGTCCCAGGTGGCACAGTAGCAAAGAATCTGCCTTCAATGCAGGAGATGTGGGTTCAATCCCTGGGTCAGGACGATCACCTGGATAAGGAAATGGCAACCTACACCAGTATTCTTGCTTGGAGAATCCCATGGACAGAGGAGCCTGGTGGGCTACAGCCCCGAAGTCAAAAGAGTCAGACACAACTGAGCAGCAGCAGCAATACTCCAAATCCAGGAGGGCTATATGCTCCAGCTCACATGTGTCCTAAGAGAAGACCAGAAGGGAAGTATGGAAGGGCCAGTCTCTCTCTGAGGAGTCTGCTGGTGAATCACCAGGAAATGTGGTTTGTGAGGTGGTCAGACCATCCCACCCCCGAGAAGCGAGGGAGAGAAGCCTCCAGGGCTAGACACCCCAAGTCCTCACGCTAGTGGGAAGAGCAGTGGTGGACTTGGAGCCTGGTCAGGGCAAACCCAAGAAAACCTTTGTACCACGTCACATCCCTAAAGGTCCTGCTCCACCAATGCGTAGCCCTCAACTGTGCAGTCCTGTTACATGGTCTTTGGTTTCTCAACCACTTTCAGAAACCAGGCAGACTGTGGTTCTCCCATTTTAAAGAAGGCGAGAAAGACTGTCAGACAACAGAAAATCTAGTGTCTTGTTTCCAACTTGGAACTACAAGTTTTCCAAAAAAATTAATAATTTACATATGATTCTATAGAGTAGAAATGAAAGACCAGTGCTGGTTTTCTCCATGAGAATAAAGAAGTAAAAAGGGCCAGATTGGTGCGGCTGCTTGATTGACTTTCTCACCAGCTTGCCTTCCTTTCTTTGTTCATTCATTCATTCCTAAAGTTATTTGTCCATCCATCCACCCATTCAGTCATCATCTGTTTTTAAACATGTGTGCTCTTTCTCTCCCCAAATTATCTGTCAGAAAACAGAAAGTTTGTATTCTAGTCCTTTTATAATCTTTCATTTTATGGGCTGCTTTCACAATCACCGTATTTTGAACAAGCTGGGAAAACATATATGTTTGACACCACTACAATAAATGTTAGTTTGGGCTGTTTACAAAGGTTACCTGATAGAACTGTTTTAGAGAAGAAATGCAGGACTATAATATAGATTTCACTTACAGTAATGTTTTTAAAGTTTATCTCCATATTATAGACTATAATATAGATTCAGAAACTTTGAGAGTATAGCCTCATAATTACAAGTGCTGAATTTTGTTAAAGACCATTTTTTCAAAAAGCAATGCACTAAGTAGTTATGCTCTAGACATCTAAAAGACATATCTTCTATAGGGTGTGATTAAACATTTTTCCAAAGTGCGGTATGAATGGTCAATAAATACATGAAAAGATGCTCAACATCCTCAATCATTAGGGAAATGCAAATGAAAACCACGACAGGGTACCGCCATGGCTACTGAGTGAAGTCACTCAGTTGTGTCCGACTCTTTGCAACCCCATGGACTGTAGCCCACCAGGCTCCTCCATCCATGGAATTTTCTAGGCAAGCATACTGGAGTGGGTTGCCATTTCCTTTTCCAGGGGATCTTCCTGACCCAGGGATTGGACCCTGGTCTCTCGCATCTCAAGCAGACACTTTACCGTCTGAGCCACCAGGGAATCAAAATTACGGACAATAACAAGAGTTCCAAGAATGGAAACCATCACACATTGCTGATGGGAGTATAAAATGGTGCAGCTGCTGTTGAAAGCAGTTTGGCCATTACTCAAAACGGTAAACGTAGTTATCACATGGCCCAGCAATTCTACTTCTGGGTTTATAACTAAGAGATATGAAAATATAAGTCTATGCAAAAACTGGTACATGAATGTTCCCGGCAACATTACTCATAATGCTCAAAAAAGTAGAAACAACTCAAAAAGAGAAAAGAAAGAAAAAAAGAAACAGCTCAAATGTGCATCAACTGATGAACGGTTAACTAAAGTGTGGAATATACAAATAGTGGACTATTAACTGGAAATATAAAGGAATGAAGGACCAATACACCCTACAGAATGGATAAACTTTAAAAACATTACTGTAAGTGAAAGAAGCCAGTCACAAAAAGACCTACGATGTTACATGATTCCATTTATATGAAATGTCCAGAATAAACAAATCCACAAAAACAGAAAGTAGATTAGTGGTTGCCAGGGACTGGGAGGAGGGGAGAACAATGAGTGACCACTGACAGGATGAGGTTTCTTAGAGAGTGAGACCAACGTCATGCAATTAGATAGCCGTGATGGTTACTCAACTCTGTAGATCCAACATTCACCAGACTGTAGATTTTAAAAGGATGAATTTTATAATATATGAATTCTATCTCCAAAAGGCTGTTCCTAAAAAAACGTACAAACATCTTCTGTGTTTATAAGAAATAGCCAACTCTCTTTAGACTGTTGGGATGGTGATATAGGCCACAACACAGAGAGTCGATTCAAAAAGTGTAGAGGACACTGGTGTGTCAAGATGTGAGTGAAATGTTGACTGTTCTGTAAACAGAGAGAGTAGGGGAAAAGCCATACTTTAAATGTAATATATTATTTTATATAAGTAGCAAGTGCTTTAAAATGTGTGCCTTTAAAATTATACATTAAATATTTTGAAACGTTTATGTGGCTGCTCTGTCCATGGGATTCTCTAGATGAGAATACTGGATTGTGTTGCCATTTCTTCCTCCAGCGGATCTTTCTGACCCAGGGATCAAACCCACATCTCCTGCATTGGCAGAAGGATTCTTTACCATTGAGACACTTAGGAAGCCCATTTTGAAATGTCTACATATTTACATTAGCTGTGCTGTACACAACCCTCCTTATCAGGAGACACATGTGCCCAGGCATGAAACATGTATGTATCAAATGCCAACTGTGTATCAAACACCACTTGTCCATCTCACTCTTAGTACAAACGTTAACACTTGTGTTCTGACCTCCACAAAGCTTACAGCCTAGTTCACCTGAATTAAAACAGAGCTTAAGTTGGAGATCATTCGTTAAAAAATCCATAAAATTGATTACAAAACCCTGTGGGTCGTTCTTAATATTTGGTGGAGGGGTGCCAGAGTTTCCTTGGAGCTTAGATGAAAGTTCTGGACTTTCTTCTCATAAACATGTGTATTTCCTCAGAGGTGGAAATTATGCATCTTCTCCAAGGGTGTTCATGAATGCAATCCCTTCTCAGCTCCCACAGTACACACGCCATGCCCCAGATTGCATTCCTTACTTTGAGTTCATTCTTCACTGAATACACCTGAATCTAGACCTGCTGTCCACTGTCTGTGTGTTTAGACATATAAACAATGAGGACCTCAGGAGCTGGAGGCCTGGAGAGGATCCCGGATGATCTGGGCCCTCGAGATGCATGGAGGGACCTGCCCTCCCTGCTTGAACTTTGGGAAGATCTACTGTGACCTGGTTTACACACTGGGCTTTCCTCTAAGATCCATGTTGAAGAAGATATCCTCTGGTTAACAACTCCCAAGCCCCCTTATTGTAAGTACAAATAAAAACCCTGAGGCTTGAAGCGGCCCACCCAAGTGACTCACCCAAGGTCAAGTGACAGGGAGGTGACTGAGAAGCCACTTCCTGGGTCTGCTTCCCAGGCAGCACTCTCTCCGTCCCCACGCCTCTCCCCAGGATTGAACTCAGGCTGGCCGCTAAGCATTTAGCAAACAGGTACAGGAAAAGTTTTTCTAGACTGGGAGTCAGGTAGAGAAAGAGGGAGGAGGTCCAGAGGACCATGGAGAGCCACCCTCTGGACAGCTCTGTTGCAGCCACCACGACAAGACCCAGGCCTGTGCACAGGTGAGTGGAAGTCCAAGTGTCTAAAAACTGTGGCTCTCATCACTTAGGATCTCCTCACTCAGGCTCTCAGTGGAGGAGAGACTCTTTTTCCAGCATCCAAAGCCCGACTCTGAAGTGAGATTCTCATTACCACCATGTACGTACGTACTCCTGAACTAATCACTTTGCCAATCTGTGCCTTGCAAATCTCTCCTGTATCCCCAAAGTGACTTCACCCTCGACAAGAGCTTCTGGTTTTTTTTCCTACTCCCTGACTTTCTACTGTCACTCAGCCTGGCTAGGATGATTTCAAATAAGCAGGAAGATGAGAGGGAAAAGAAAGCAAGAATCCAATGGATTAGAGACAGGAGCAGCTCAACAAAGGGATTGCTGCTGCTGCTAAGTCGCTTCAGTTGTGTCTGACTCTGTGCGACCCCATAGACGGCAGCCCACCGTCCCCAGGATTCTCCAGGCAAGAACACTGGAGTGGGTTGCCGTTTCCTCCTCCAATGCATGAAAGTGAAAAGTGAAAGTGAAGTCACCCAGTCGTGTCCGACTCTTAGGGACCCCATGGACTGCAGCCTATCAGGCTCCTCCATCCATGGGATTTTCCAGGCAAGAGTACTGGAGTGGGTTGCCATTGCCTTCTCCAACAAAGGGATTATCAAGCTCTAAATCACCAATTCCCTCTCTCTGGGCTCTGGAAAACCTGCACATTCCCTGAGAGGCCAGGATAGCATCCTGACCTCAGGGGGTTGGGAGGAGTGGGTAGGGGATGGTGGCTGGACATGGAGAATGCAGTCCTCCCTCTGTTGCAACCGGCTGTTGTGAAGCCCAGCACAGAGAAGGACAAAGATTGCATCTGGTGCCAGGGAGCCAAGTCAGATGAGTGTGTAAAGGAGGAAGATGGAAGCTACAACCCTTGGAATTTGGAGGAGTTTGGAAGAAGGACAGATGAGTGGGTGGGGCTTGGCCTGAGCCCTGGGGGAGGAGTCTGATTGAAGAAGGGTGAAGCGGCTGGCAGTCCTAGCAGGTAGTCCAAGAGGATTTGGGCAGAGGTTTGATTTGGGCAGAGGTTTGATGGGGACCAGCAAGCAGACCAGGCTACTTGGGGTGAAGGGCTTAGTTTGGAAAGTATGGGGAAGTTAGGATAGAAGGTAAACGGAGGTGAGATTACAGAGGGCATTAAACAGTAAATGTAAGGGATGCCGATCTGCCTAGAGGCACAGGACCTTCTGAGGAATCTAGAAGCAAGGAGAGGCAGTGAGGTAACATCCGGTGATATCGGGTAACATGGCTCAGACTAGAGTAGGGGCATGGGAAGTGGGAGGAAGGAATGAGAGGCATGAAGAAAGAATTTGCAGGATTAGTGATGGGTAAGATGTGAGCAGAGGAGAAAGGGGAGATAACCCAAAGTTTCTGACTAGGAGAACTACAACTGCGTGCCCAGGAGAACCGCAACTTTGTGCAGAGGAGGTGAGCCAGAAGGCAAGGCTTTGGGGTAAGAAAACAGCAAGTTTTGTTTTTCAACCTGCAGCACTGAAGATGAGTTACTCAAGTGGACATCTCTTACAGTTTCTTGGAAGTGGAGAGCTGAAGCAAGGGAGAAGGATCAGGCTGGAGGAGGGAACCAGGAGTCATCTGAAGTGATGAGGGTGGATTGGAGGTGGGAGATAGAGCTGCATGCCTCTCCAGAAGGCCGCCATTACAAAGCTTGCCATAGGATCTCGAGACAGGATGACAGTGCATCTCCACCAAAGATGAGGTTCACGGGAAAGGGCTTACATGTGAACCAAGAACGTGGAGGAAGGAGAAGATTAAGGGCAATGACGAATTACTTATATAGCCTAAACAGTTTGATGCTCCCATAAATGCTACATCTTTTAAATCCACGTCAGGACCAATTTCAATTCAGAGAACACAGAAGCCTCCGACTAACCAGCAGACACTCTCCAGGACCTGCAAATCATCCCAGATCACAGAATTTATCCAGACTCTTGAGGCAGGAGCTGTAATAATAGACTCCTCCATGCCCCTCTTTCCAAGTCAAGATCTCATCTTTCTGATGTACTTTATACACTGCTGCCCAAACCTGATTATTAACCCTTTACCCACGTTCAGAACAAAGTCCAGTGGCTCCCAGTGGCCTGCGGAATCATGTCCAATCCCTCAGCCACCATGTTCCAACCTTATCTTATTCTCCACCTTTATCTTAATCGCCCTTTGATACTCTTGGCTCCAGCCAAAATGAGTCATTCAAATCATGCCTTCCAGCCTCCCTCTTATTCATGCTCTGTGATCACAACCACCATCCCATGTTTCCAGGGTCATACTCTGCACATCTTTTGAGAGCTTTTTCAAATGCCACCTCATCCAGGAAGCATTCCCAAACTCCCAAGACAGAAGAATTCTTTGTTCTCTGACCTCACTGTAGTTTATTAGTGCCTCCTTTATGGAACCAAAAGTCCCTATCTGGTCTCACAGTTATTTATCTTTATATATTATGGTCAGGAATATCCCCTAGAGAAGAGAATGGCTTGCCCACTCCAGTATCCTTGCCCGGAGAATCCCATCGACAGAGGAGCCTACAGTCCATAGGATCGCAAAGAGTCAGACACAACTGAGAGACTAACACTTTCACTTTCATTATGTCCCTAAGAAGACTGTAAACTCTTTCAGGAAAGATACAATCCTTCAAACTCAGGGAAAGAATATACTCTGTGAGTGACAAGGGGGCTGAAGGAGGGGAGAAATGTTGAACAAATGCCAAGAATGAGTCATAAGTGAGAAAACTCAGGCTTTGAGAGGTTACATAACTGGCGATGTCATCTAGGGAAAGAAGTGACAGGTCAAGACTCAACCCACGGGGATTCCCTCATGGTCCAGTGGATCGGAATCTACCTGCCAATGCAGGAGGTGTGGATGGGTTCGATCCCTGGTCTGGGAAGATTCCACATGCCATGGGGAAGCGAAGCCCATGCTCCACAACTACTGAGCCTGCGTTCTAGAGCCTGGGAGTGACAGTCACTGAAGCCAGGGCACCTGAGAGCCTGTACTCTGCAACAAGAGAAGCCACTGCAGTTAGAAGCCTGTGAACCTCAACTAGGTAAAAACCCACACAGCAACGAAGACCCAGCATAGCCAAAAAATAAATAAATAATAAGAAAAAAAAGACTCAACCCATGTCTTTCTGACCCAAACTCTTCATCTTTCCAGGAATCATGTCTGGGGTGTCTTATGGGGCAACTTCACACAAGTTAGGTGTTTCGCTCAACAACCCTATCAAACCTGAGGCACTATGTCTTCATTTTGAATGAGAAAAGCGAAGTTACTTTGCCGGAAGTCACACAGCCAGTGACTGGAAGAATCTAAACCAGAGCCAGGTCTCCTGACCCCTGACCGTTTTCCCACTCACCCGGGCTGACACTCTGCCAGTGCTGAGCTGGGGACTTGAGAAGTTCAGCTGGGGACAGCCACTCACAACTGGCTCAACGGGCAAGGCCATGTTTCAGCGCCTGGTGTCTATGTCATAGCAAACACAGGTAAGCCGATGCTGGTAAGAGCATCTTCGAAGGTGCTGGAGTATCAGATCTCTGGTTACCTGCCGGAGCAGGAGCTAAGGGTGGGAAGAGCATACACTGGAGCCAAAGAGAGAGGAGCTGGGTTCTCACCCTCAAAGCTCCTGCAGAACAAAGAGACTACTTAAGGCTAGAGAGGAAGTTGTGGGGGGTTGTTGAGGAGGGACAATTGACATTAATTTAGAAACCCGGAAAACATGTGATGCTTCAAGTGGCACGGACCAGAGGAGGGACTGTTCTCTCACTGGTGGGAAATGGTACCCATGCCCTCAGAAGAGCAAAACCTGAACTCGGGGTAGAATTCCCAATGGGCCTGTTAGGGGAAGCACACTGACTGAAACCGCCCACCCTGACCAGGCACCATAGTAACCATTTGTGTGTGTTATTTTACAACAGGAGATCCTGTCTTAAACTAATAGGCCACCCCCAACCAGAAGAGTTGGGGAAAAGTCAAAAGGAGATGCCACGTGTTCAACTACCTCCCAGAATCCTTTTTGCTGACATCCATCTCGGCTGAGCAACGTGTGAGCCATGAGGAAGGACCCTGAGCCAGAACGATTGGCCAAAGACAACCTAGAAACAAATCCCATCATCATAAAACCTGAGACTGTGAGTCACATGGCAGAGCAGTTCTCCTGGGTCCTTTTATCCTAATGCTCTCTGCCCGGGCACCCCTTCCCAATTAGGTCTCTTGCTTTGTCAGCATGTGTGTCTCCTCAGACAATTCATTTCCAAGTGTCAGACAAGAGCCCACTCTTGGGCCCTGCACGGGTCATCCTGCATGTGTCCCAGGGGGATTGCAACAGCTGGGGAGTCAGTGAGCCAGCTGGAAGACTGTCAGAGAAAAAAGGGGCATGAAACAGAGTGCCCTCAAAGTTGTTGGGAGAATTGGCCTATTGAAAGGGAGATAGTCCACGAGACAAGAACTAAACCCAGGAGCAAGCTCTCAACACCAGGCCAGTGGATTCCTTGAACTCTTGTCCAGGCAGTGATGGTGCCAGGGCCTGTGAGGGAGACTTTCAGGACACAAAAGGGAAGAACACAGAAGAGGAGGAAAACGTTAGTGGAGGTCACCAAGATAGAAAAGGGGAAGGTTCCCTTCCAAGGCACTGGAGGTGGCTGATCCTGGTTCTAATCACACTGACTGGCTGCCTTTAGTGCTGGGTAAGGTCAGAGCTAGCTGGGGTCTGCAGCCCACCCACAGCCCACCCAGAGGGTCAGTTGGAGACAAAATCTTGCACCGCTATCAACCCACTCCTTGGGTTTAGGTAAAAAGCACATTGGAGCACACAGTCTCCAGCCTGCTCTCTTAATCAAACCATCATCGTGAGTAATAATTATACCCTGGGAAACAGCAGAGTGACTAAAAAAGCTGCACCCCCTCCCCCAACACCACCTCCTCTCAAGGCTCAGAGCTCTGTGCGGGGTGCCTAGCGCCCCGGAAGCTGAAGCCACCGTTTTCTCCTGTGAGTCCTCTGTGCACTTTCAGTGACTGTACAGGCTCTAGTGTCTGATCGTGGGAGTAGAAAGGCTCTCAGTTGGATAAAGAGCTGATCTGGCCAGGCTGCTGACAGAGTGAACTGGGGGCAGGAGTAAGGGGTACGGGTTGGGGGTAAGATGCAAATTCTGTCTCATATGTGATTGCATGTTGGTGAGACAGTCCATATGAGAAGCTGATTTCAGCCCCTCAGAAGAAGGCCTTTATCACCAGGAAAAAAAAAAAAAAAGCTCCTTCCCCATCAGCTCAGATTAAGTGTGAATACAGAATGATAAGGAGAGCTGACACTTATGGGATGCCTACCATGTGCCTGATAAAGGACTGAATGTCTTATGTACCATCAAGGTGATGAAGCTGGTGCATAAGTCCATCTGGGAGATGAAAACACTGGACTAGTCCATCCAAGTTGGAGGGCCTCCCAGGTGGCGCTAGTGGTAAAGAACCTTCCTGCCAAAGCAGGAGACATAAGAGACATAAGTTTGATCCCTGGGTTGGGAAGATCCCCTGGAGGAGGGCATAGCAACCCACTCCAGTATTCTTGCCTGGGAAATCCCTTGGACAGAGGAGCCTGGCGGGCTACAGTCCATGGGGTCACAAAGAGTCAGACACCACTGAAGTGACTTAGCACAGCACAGCAGTCCATCCAAGTTAGTAAACGTCCACGCCCCCAGCACCCTGACTGCCTACCTGATCCACCCCCCAGGTTACCCATGACCACTGACACATTGGGCTGGGTTCTGTTAGATTCCTGCCCAGGCCTTAGCAGCTGTTAATATTTTGACTGTTACTCCTGGTATCCCCTCACAGAAAGCCCTGTCATCAACTCCATCTCAGAGATGAGGAAGAGAGGGTGACAGGGCTTGGCCAAGCCAGTCATACCATGAGTCCCAGAGCTGAAGCTGGAACCTGGGCTGGCTGACCAAGTCCAGGCACTGGCCCACAGAACCAACAACCACATTAGTGTTTCGGAGACCATTACCCATCTCCCTGCTGCTCCCCTTTTACTCTAGAACTGGCCCAGAGTCTAAGAGAGACTCTCGAACAGGAGCCAGCAAGAACTTGTGTTAATTACCACCCCTTCTGCCCGCACACCTTGGCAATTGCCCATCTCTACTCCAGCTGCCTTGGATTATCCCTATCTATCCCATTTACCTGGGAGGCTGGGACCACATGGTCCCCGAGCCTAGGACTCCTGGGCAGGGAGAAAACTAAGGGTCAGGAGACCTACCATGCAGGGTTCGACCAAGATACACTCCTTTTCCTCCCCTACCTCAATTGTACTTAATAGTATGTGAACACACAGAACTCCTCCATCACCCCAGGGGGCTTATGGGCTGAGAGACATACTTTTCCAGAGTCCACTGAACCAAGGGAAATGGGTGGGAACTGTTGTAGGAGGCTGTAGGCTGACACGTCGGGATTTGTGTCCATGAGGCATGAGTGATGCTAAGACAGGGCACATGGTGCCCCGTACCTGAAGATCTTCCATAAGCTGGACACTGCTGAGTCCAGGCTAGAGCTATGGGATAAATTATGTCCACAGAAAGATCTGCTTGGTCCAAGAACTGCACTCACATCAACAATCACTAGGTGTGGATTGGCTGTTTCCCTTGAGAAGGTACTAGTGGCTTCTCCAACCCAGTACACATACGGATGTGAGGGTTGGACCATAAAGAAGGCTGAGTGCCAAAGAACTGATGCTTTTGATCTGTGGTGCCAGAGATGACTCTTGAGAGTTCCCTTGGACTAGAAGGAGATCAAACCAGTCAATCCTAAAGGAAATCAACCCTGAATATTCATAAGAAGCAGTGATGCTGAAGCTGAATCTCCAATACTCGGGCCACCTGATGCAAAGAGCTGACTCACTGGTAGAGATCCTGATGGTGGGAAAGATTGAGGGCAGGAGAAGAAGGGGGCGACAGAGGATGAGATGACTGGATGGCATCATCGACTCAGTGAACATGAGTTTGAGCAAGCTCAGGGAGATGGTGAAGGACAGGGTCAGAGTGCCACGGGTTCGCAAAGAGTTGGACATGACTTAGCTACTGAACAACAACAACCCGCTACAAGGGGTCTATAGTCAAATTTAGGGACTTCTGGGGCTTCCCTCATAGCTCAGTCGGTAAAGAATCTGTCTGCAATGCAGGGGACCTGGGTTCGATCCCTGGGGTCAGGAAGATCCCCTGGAGAAGGAAATGGTAACCCACTCTATTCTCTGCCTGGAGAATCCTATGGACAGAGGAGCCTGGCTGTCCATGGGGTGGAAAGAGTCAGACATGACTTAACAATAAACCACCACCACCAAGTAAGTTCAGCGATACAGATAACTTTTCTGTGGAATTGACTATGGTCTAGATCATGCAAACATGTGGGACAAATGCATATTTATCTGAGAGTGGGCTCCTTGGAACGTGTCTCCAGTGGAACACCTGTAACCATCTTATGGCACAGAGTTCCTCTGAATACTGTTTGGCAAATGCTGCTCTAAGAGCTGGGGACAAAATGCTTATCACTGGGCAGGAGGATGGGAAGATTCAGCCACTGGAAAGAGGGGCCATTTTTAACCCAGTGGTTCTCATAGGGAAACACACTTTCCATTTCCTCTTTCTCTTAACAGATTCTTAGCTCCTTCCAGGTTCCCTTTCAGGATGCCAGTTAATTTGCCCTTATAAACACCCCCCATAAAAGTCAAAACAAGGCATCCTTACTTCTACCCCTAAACTCTATTTTCCTAATAAGTTACTCAGTATAAAAATGGGTACGTTGGGTTTCCCTGGTGGTCTAGGGGTTGACTGCCAATGCAGGGGACACAGGTTCAATCCCCAGTCTGGGAAGATGCCACAGGCAGCAGAGCAACTAAGCCGGTGCACCACAACTACTGAAGCCCAGGCACCTAGAGTCTAAGCCTGAACACTGCAACAAAGAGTAGATGGAGGCAGCTAGAAAAAGTCCAGGCACAGCAATGAAGACCCAGTACAGTCAAATAAGTAAATCTTTAAAAATATAAAAATGGGAATATTGACAGCCAAATTTTATGGCACATTTGTCTCTGTCAGCCACTGTGCTAGCTGTTTACCTGGATGCTCCCTGTTACTTCACTCACATTTCCTTTCAGTTAATTCTTTGAATCATTCCCCTCCCCTCGCCCCCCTACCCCACCACCGGTGTCCTCCAATAGAAGAGCTGGTTATCTCTTCCCTTGAAGCAGGGCATCTAGGCAGCAGGTCAAAGACAAAGTTGAAAAATAAGCCAGGCTCTCCCTCTCAGGAGCTAACCCACTCTCTGCCTGGGAGTGGGATCCCCACCACATATTTCCCCTGGGACTTCTGTGTGCTCAATCACTCAGTAGTATTCGGCTCCACATGACCCCATGGACTGTAGCCCACTAGGCTCTGTCCATGGGATTTCCCAGGCAAGAATACTGGAGTGGGTTGCCATTTCCTATTCCAGGGCAACTTCCTGATCCAAGGATCGAACCCACATCTCCTGCATTAGCAGATGGATTCTTTATCACTGTGCCACCTGGGAAGACTTTGGTAGCTCTGCTGCTGCTGCTAAGTTGCTTTAGTCGTGTCCGACCCTGGGTGACCCCATAGACGGCAGCCCACCAGGCTCCCCCATCCCTGGGATTCTCCAGGCAAGAGTACTGGAGTGGGTTGCCATTGCCTTCTCCATGGTACCTCTGAGCATTCAATAAATAAAAACAGAAATAAATGAGCCCCAAGTCCTTTGAGGATGCTACTTTGGTCACCCCCGGGAAAACTTTACAAAGATTAATATCTACCACTTTTTCTTAGGCATTCCCTGGGTAATTTACATACATGACTAGGGATCCAGCCTACAACCTGGACAAACAGGTACTCTCATCCTCATTTCTGAGAAGAGGTTCTGGGGCTCTGAAGAGCTAAGTGGTTTATGGGGGTCTCACAGCAGGCAGGTGGCCAAGCTGGCATTTGACCAGGTCCACTCAGCTCCAAAGACTAAGGAATTGTTTTTGTTTGGTTTTGTTTTTAAAAGACAACATGGTCAATTAGTGGACAAGCCCCAAAGTGGAATCTAGGAGGACTGGCTACAAGATGATATGTCCTGAGACTGTTCCCTTGGTGCCTGCACACTACCCACCCCTCACTTCCAAGCACAGTAGCATCCTCAGCTTTCTCCCAGACCAGTGGTCCCCAGCCTCCAGGATCTGATGCCTGGGGATCCAAGGTGGGACTGATGTAAAAGTCATAGAAATAAAATGCACAACAAATGCGCTTGAATCATCCTGAAACCATACCTCCCCACTTCCCAGTCCATGGAAAGCTTGTCTTCCATGAAATGCTTACCTGGTACCCAAAAGATTGGGGACCACTGTACTGGAAGACAGGTGCCAGATAAATACCAGACATCCTGTTACACTTGAATTTCAGATCAACAGTGACTAATGTTTTAGTACAAATATGTCCCAAAGAGCGCATGGGACATAATTGTACTTGACAAATACACCGTTGCTTATCTGAGATTCAAATCCAAGTGTTCTGTATTTTCATTTGCTAAATCTGGAAGCCCTGCCCTTGAGTCAAGTCAGAGACTGCTGGCTCTAGGGCCTGAGTGACAGAAGTTGCCATGGCAGCCCGAGTAGACCCTCCTGGAGCTTCTCTCCCTACCTCTGCAGCGTCACTTCGCCCCTGCACTCTCCACGCACTGAACACCCTGAGCTACTTTCAGTTTCCTGGGTGCGTCATGCTGTTTCTGGCCTCCAGTCTCAGCACTTGCTGTGCCCTGTGCTGTTCATCGCCCTCTTTCCCTTCCGGAAATTCTACTGATCCTTCAGGTCTCCACTTAGAGCCACTTTCACCAGGAAGCCTTCCTGGATACCCTGACCAGTTCCTCCCACAGTCCTCAGCACTGGGCGGTCAGCACCTGCTGCTTTCCTCCCCACAGCACTGCCGGTGGGTGTGGGTTGGGGGGGTGGTGCAGATGGTGTATACCGTGGTCCCCGACGTCCAGTGCTAGCACCTGGCCTGGGGTAAGAAGTCAGCCAATGTGTACAGAATGAAGGAATGAGAGCCCAGTGTCCTGCCAGAGCTTGTCTCTTGGTGTGTCTACTTCCCTCCCTCCGTCCATCTTCACTCACTTTTTCATCTCTGCCTTCTCTCACCCGCCCCTAGAGGAGTTGTGAAATCTGGGGTTAGGTCCACAATTGCATTCCTTGCCCTCGAGGGAGGGGCCTCCTCTTGCCCCTTCCCTCCTCTTTGGCATCAACTGCCTCCGAGGGCTCATGTCCAGCTACAGGTCGGGGGAAGGTCTTCTCTCTGGCTTCTGAGTGCCCCTGGTGAGTCTCCCGTGAGTCCCAAATTCTGTTCCTTCCTCTCCTGACCCTTGGAGGAGTCTAACTGGATTGAGCACCAAGTTTGGGGTGCAGGGGGTAGAGAGTGTCAGATGGCTGAGGGTTAGGGCAGTTGGTGGGGTTCTTGCTGGGCTCAGAACAGCACCCATATGCTGCCTGTTCACCCACCCCAGGCTTTGCCCACGCACCGCCTGCCAGGAGGAGAAGGCGGCAGGGAGCTTAACTCTTTAGGGGCATTCCCAAGTAGTTTCACGGTGTCAGCGGGTGTTAACTGTAGTCCCCCAGGGCACACAGGTACTCACTCACACACACACACACACACACACACACACACACACACACACACACACACACACACACAAATGAGTCCTGCCTCTACGCCCTTGCAGAGTCCTGCTCTCTTCCAGTGGGGGGTGCAACATACAGAAGATGCCTCGTGGGGTGGTCAGGTGGGGGAACAAGAATACAATGCGGGGTGCCTCGGGGTGTTCATGGGCCCGTGACCGGGGTGGGCGCGCTGTCTTCAGGGGCAGGGGCGAGGGGTGGGGGTGCAGCCCGGGGCGCCGGCAAAGGCTCTAAGGCAGGAGTGGAAGGTGGATTCTGAAAGCTCTCTGATCTGACCTTTGCAGGCAGGCGGCCCTTCTGAGTCCTCTCATCATAACCCCGGCCTTCCCTGTCTGAACCCGATAAGAGAACTAAGAGGGCAAAGAAAACACCCTTGAGTTTCAAATTAACTCCCCAAATATACTCCTTCTCCCCCTGGCCGAGGGCTAGCTGGCCCAGAGGCGCCCACTTCTGGGTCCGCGGTCTGGGAGTCGCCCCCCACCCCTCTTTCGTCCAGCCTCCAACTTCTGGCCGGGCGCCCCGCGCCGATCGATCGCGGGAGGGGACTCACTCGGGGCGAAGCGCCGGCTCCAGTGGCGGCGGCTGCGGCTTCTCTGCTCGGCCAGGTGCGGCGGGGGCTAGGCAGGTTAGGGGCGCTTCCGAAGGGGCTCGCGGCGGCTCGGGAGGCCTCCGCTGAGTAAGAGCGCTGACAGGTTTGTGTTTTCCCCTTCTCCTCCTCCGGCTTAACCACACCCCTGCCGCTCTCCTCCCCACTTCCTTAAAGGGTGGGGTGTGTTGTCTGCGGTGCGGAGCGTGTGTGGCTCCAGCCTCTTACCATAAACTCTGAAATAGACGCCGCTGCCAATTCCCGGAGCTGCACGTGCCGACCTGGGAGGGGGCCATCTCTGCCACCCCCAACCCCATGTGGGGTCTCCTGATAGTCTTTGTCACCACCGCTTTCACCTCGTGAGCAGTTGAACACCCCCAACTCCACCCCTCCTCTCTCTCCCTTCCTCTCCACTGGGAAGCTTTCCTCTTAGCTCCCAGGTCTGTTGCAGAGCTAGAGACTGTTAGCAGCCTGCCACTCCCAGCATCGGTGTCCCTCTGGGTGTCTTCAAGTCCTAGAGTGCTGCTTTGGGAGGGTGGGGGTGGGAGCACCACAGATCAGGTGACTGTCACCAGGGGCTTTGGCAGAACTGGCCCAGGGGTCTGAATGCCATGGACCAGGTTCCTGCACTGCAACAGCCAGGAGCAGAGGCACAATAGTCATAGATGCTGGGCAGCCTTTCCTCGTCCCCTCTCCACATCAGTCCACTTGGTTTGTTGACCAAGAGTCTGGTTTGCCTCTTCACTTAGGCCAGCAGGGCAGCAAGAGTTGAGGCAGTGACTCAAGGACACTTAGTAACCCCTTTCTCTGTCACTAGAAAGATTCTAGACTTTTTCTTGAATAGAAGCAGGTGAACAGGACTTAGCATAAAGTCAAAAAGCTGGTGTGTCACTCAGCATTCCTCAGCTTCTCAAAGTTCCTCTCCAGAGCCCCACCCCAAACTTCTTCATTCTGTATCCTGAGAAGAACTGGAATCTCCCACAGTGTTAGAGATGCTCTTCACAAAGGCGTCTCTGAGCATGGCGCCCCCTGGTGTTGTGCAGCTGCCTATGACAGACCAGTGTACACTACAATCAGTCCCAGTCTTCCTCCCTCCCAGCACTTCCAAACTCAGAGAACAGGTCACCCCAGGAGAAAAGCCAGCATTTGGTTAGTATGTCTAAATGCCAATCACTGTGCCAAGGAACACTCAGTTTACATTTTATCTATGTTAACATTTCCTTTCATTCTTCTCATTTTCTGAAAAGAAAACAGATTTAGATTAAAATGTCCAAGGCTGCAAAATCAGAAAGTCAAAGTTTCCTGTAAGTATGATCAGTGGACTGTCTGTAGCCCTTAAAATGCAGATACCTGGATATGACTCTGGGGCTACTGAAAATCAGAATCTCTGAGCCTGGGACCCACCCACTCATGCAGGGTAACTTAAAACCCATCTGTTGGAACTCACAGCCTTGTTAATCCCATACACTGATCAGCCCTGTTCTCAGCACCAAGTATTGCCGGGGTCCACAAAGCAGTGAGAACACACAAATAGATATTCAGGGATACCTTGGTTAGGGCTTGGGCGACAAGACGAGTCAGATAGGGTAAACTGGAGTTAGTAGGGGACTTGTGGGGGATGATGAGGCGCTAACTATGAGGAACTTGTCAGAGGGCATCAGAAAGCGGGTGACCTGATTGTCTTCCTGGCATGGAAATGAGGTAATGAAGGTCCAGCGGTGTGAAGGCAAGGGAACCTGTGTGAACTGTGGAAAGTCTGGTGCCGGGTCTTGACAGTGGGTACTCAAGAGCAAAGCTACTCCAGACTGGTTTAACAAAAGGTGAATTTGTGTATGCTGTCTCTGTGTGGCCAAATTCATGAACTACATCTTCATTGACTCCTAATTCAGGGGAAGAAGTTTTCAGATATTTAAATTGTTAAAGTCTTTAGCAAATTTTTTTGAAGCTCCAAAATCTAGCTACTGGAATTGTAGCATCACAGGTTTTATTTGTTAAAGAGGCCTTGAGGAATTCCCTGCAATGTATAACTCCATCTTCAGGTCTTATACTCTGTCCAGTGTGTGTGTGCTCAATCGTGTCTGACTCGTTGCAACCCCAGGGACTGTAACCAGGCTCCTCTGTCCATAGCATTTTCCAGGCAAGAATACTGGAATGGGTTGCCATTTCCTCCTCCAGGGGATCTTCTAGACCTAGGGATAGCACCTGTGTCCGTGGCGCTCCTGCATTGGCAGGTGGATTCACCTTTGATTCTCCTTTATTGCCCCACAGTCATTCAGTTTCTAGGTTCTGGGAATCCTTCTAAGCATCTTTCCTATTCATCGTTTTCATTCTAGTCCCGTTGCCCCTACCATGGGTCACGGTCTGTTTGTTTTGTGCCTAGACTTTAGAAAAGGATTCTTTTGATCTGTCCTACACTGCTATCCGGAGTTCAGTAAAGTGGTCTGATCAGGTGATGAGCTTCCAGTTGGCATCTGAAACCACAGGAATAGGTGTGATAGTCTGGGACAGCAGTGAGAGGGAGCAGAGATCTTAATGTCCGGCTCTTGCCAGGAGCAAACTTAGTGAAGAGGCAACAGTTGGGGGAGGGGAGTTAATGAATGAAAGAGAAGTGAGAACATAGAGGCAGCATGTTGGCTGAAAGGAAAATTGAAGAGATGGGGTGCTGAGGCGCTTGTGGGTTGAAACATGGCTATTTAATCATTTGCTTAAGATGCAGGTTTAAACGCACATGGAAGGATCCAGTTGAGAAGGAAGACGTGAACTTGAGCACATGGAGTCCTCTCTGAGCTCATATCTCCTAATCTAGAAGATTAAGGACTACCTTCACTGCCTATTTCACAAGGTTCTGTGATGCTTAACAACTATTAAAATGCTATAAAATACTATAATTATTATTTTTAGATGTGATAGGAATTAAATAGGATGGGATTAGTGGGGAGATTTACATATGTATCTGTTATATGTATACAGTTTATTGAGTGTTCACTATGACCAGCACTTTTACCCATCATCTAAGTAATCTTCACAACAGTTCAGGTTGGTTATAATACTCTTTTGCAGAAAGGTAAAGGAGGCTTGGAGAAGGTAAATAAAAAATTTGTCCACTACCCAGGTGGTAAAGAGAGAAGCTGAATCCATTAATCATTAATAGCAGGGCCATGATGGTAGTAATTGGAGTCTCTCCATTATGGACAATGGAGTTAAATCACATAATATGAATTTACTATTACAATTCATTTCATTTTAAAAGGGCAGCGTGGTTATAAGTGTCCTGAACAAAAAACAAAGAAAAAACTCATGGACACAAGGATTAATTAAGCTGTTCACGACCCAAAGCCATCTGCCTCTAGTTTAACCAGGTACCACTAGGTGTACTAAATGGGCCATGGTTGAAGCCAAAATGATGGACTCAAAACCACACCCTTGACTTCTAAAGAATCCTTTATTCCATCCACAAAAGCACTCCTGCTTGTCCTCCTCTCTTTACTTATAGTAGTATCCCTGATTTTTAGTTGGCCAGAGGCTGCCCAAAATAAAGACTGCCTTTCCCAGTCTGTCTTGCAAGTGTGACTGGGTGATTATGTTCTGGGTGATGGCTGATGAGTAGACGTATGTGTGCAGCATCAGGACCAAGTCCTTCAAGTCAGTGGGTATGCCCTCCACTAGTCCCTTTTCCACTTCCACCTGATGATGCAACCTGAAGCAGTCTTCTTGGTCTGTGCGTTTGAGAATGGCTAAGCAACATGAGAGACGAAGCCTGGGTCCCTGTTGAATGTCATCAAGCCACCATGCTGGCCCCAGACTTGGCCTGGACCTGGGTAAACGTTTTACATGAGAGAGAAAGAAACACTTCAGTTGTTCAGGTTACTACTGCCTTGAGGCTTTTCTGTTGAAAACCAAAGCCAAAACTGCATCTTTTAGCCCATTTGAATATACCACCATTTAGTTCATTTTTTAAAATATACAAATTAAGGCAGAACCTCAACATCCCCATCTATAAAATGGGAATAATTGACAGTTGTGAGAAGACTAGAAATAATACATGGAAGTTTTCTTGCTAGTGCTATGGTTCATAGTGGACAATAATGGGAGGTATTATAACCTGTTGTAAGTTTAAAAAATGTGTTCCTGAAATAAAATGATGGTTACTTTGAAATATTCCATATCCTGCTTCCAAAAGTGTAGGAAAAAGAGAAACAAAAACAGCAAAATTTAGAACTGACATAAGATGAATGATGGGTATGTGGGGGTTAATTATACTATTCTCTCTAACACTGTGTGTGAAAATATTCATAGTAAAAAAGTTAAAATAAATAAAATCTTTCCACAGAGCGGGGGAAAATAGAATTCTGGGACATAATCCAAAGTATCTCCTTTGGAAAAATACAATTATATTAAATGCACTGAGAAATTAATTTGGGTACCCAAGTGGAAGGGCAGATGGATAAGGCAGAAGAGTGTTTTTGTTTTCAGCAGTTTCCACAGCCTGGGGGCACTGCTGCCAGCCCTTCTGTAGCCCCCAAGGTGGAGGCAGGTCAGTGGGCTCTGGGATGCTCCTGGAGGGTGCCTGCATGGAAGGGGAGCCCACCTTGCCCACTCGGGGTCAGCTCTGTGTCCTGTGACTTTGACTTTGGTTTTCAATCCTTAGCTCCACCTGTGGATGAACTCACCAGGTCCCCCCACCTCCAGCCTGTGGAAAAGCTCTGAAGTAACAAATGACCATGTGAATCTTGTTTTGCTATTGTTGATGCCAGAGATTCTAACACACATGGCTATCAGCTCCCAGCCCACACTATGCTAGAAGCATCCAACTAGGAAGAAGTGCAGGTTGCTATAGGCAGGCTCTAATAAACAAAGAAAGAAAGAAAGCCCAGCCGATGCAAGAACCTGCAAATCACAGGGATCTGTGGCCACTGAAGGGGCAGAGAAAAAGAATCCTGCACACTTCATTAACTTCTGAGGGCACCCCATTATTACCCAGCCTAGCCCAGTGATTATTGTCTATTTTGGTAAGTCATGAAGAAAAGTTTAAATGATATTCTGCATCCTCTATTTTAGAGAGAGAAAAGCACATGATGGAATTAAAAAAAATTTTCTGTTGAAAATGTTTGCCATAAAATAATTGAGGGCTTAAAGATAAATTTTAGGAACATGGAACATCGGTTTAGATTTCATTTTGTCAAGTTGTCAAGTTGCAGTCTGTACCAGAGTATTTTTACCACCCTCGCTCCTTCACAAGGAGTAGCAGTAATGTGTAGCCTTCACTGGGGACCTCCAAGTGTTATTGTTAGTCGCTCAGTTGTGTCTGACTCCTTGAGACCCCATGGACTATGGCCTGCCAGGCTCCTCTGTCCATGGGATTCTCCAGGCAAGAATACTGGAATGAATATCCATTCTCTTCTCCAGGGGATCTTCCAGACCCAGGGATCGAACCCAGGTCTCCTGCACTGGAGGCAGATTCTTTACTGCCTGAGCCACCAGGGGGACCTCCAAACAACGGGTCAAAACCCCAAATGCTGATGGAGGCAGGGAGTGTGAGGGATGCTGATGGAGGCAGGGAGTGTGAGGGATGCTGATGGAGGCAGGGAGTGTGAGGGATGCTGATGGAGGCAGGGAGTGTGAGGGATGCTGATGGAGGCAGGGAGTGTGAGGGATGCTGATGGAGGCAGGGAGTGTGAGGGAAGCTGGCTAGATGGGGAACACGGCAAACAGGAACAAATGTTCCTCCTACAGGGAGCAGCTGCTATTCAGCTCAGGTCTCCTGCCATGTAGAAGAGGGAGCTTAATGTGGTAATTGTAGGCAGATCTTTCCTTCTTTAAGAGCAAAGGCAGACTGGTTATTCGAAAAGGAAATTAAGAAAATATTTTCATTTACAATAGTATCAAAAAGGATAAAATGGAGGCGAAAGACTTGTACACTGAGAATTGTAAAGCACTGCTGTAAGAAATCATCAGTTCAGTTCAGTTCAGTCTCTCAGTCATGTCTGACTCTTTGTGACCCCATGGACTGCAGCATGCCAGGCTTCCCTGTCCATCACCAACTCCTGGAGATTCCTCAAACTCACGTCCATCGAGTCAGTGATGCCATCTAACCATCTCATCCTCTGTCATCCCCTTCTCCTGCCTTTGATATTTCCCAGCTTCGCGGTCTTTTCCAATGAGTCTGCTCTTCACATCAGGTGGCCAAAGTACTGGAGTTTCAGCTTCAACATCAGTCCTTTCAATAAATATGTAGGACTGATTTCCTTTAGGATGGACTGGTTGGATCTCCTTGCAGTCCAAGGGACTCTCAAGAGTCTTTTCCAATACAACAGTTCAAAAGCATCAATTCTTGGACACTCAGCTTTCTTTATGGTCCAACTCTCACACCCATACATAACTACTAGAAAAACCATAGCTTTGACTAGACGGACCTTTGTTGGCAAAGTAATGTCTCTGCTTTTTAATATGCTGTCTAGGTCAGTCATAGCTTTTCTTCCAAGGAGCAAGTGTCTTTTAATTTCATGGCTACAGTCACTATCTGCAGTGATTTTGGAGCCCAAGAAAATAAAGTCTGTCACTGTTTCCATTGTTTCCCCATCTGTTTGCCATTAAGTGATGGGACCAGGTGCCATGATCTTCATTTTTTGAATGCTGAGTTTTAGGCCAGCTTTTTTACTCTCCGCTTTTACTTTCATCAAGAGGCTCTTTAGTTCTTCTTCACTTTCTGCCATAAGGGTGGTGTCATCTGCATATCTGAGGTTATTGATATTTCTCCCGGCAATCTTGATTCCAGCTTGTGCTTCATCCAGCCCAGCATTTTGCATGATGTACTCTGCATATAAGTTAAATAAACAGGGTGACAATATACAGCTTTGACGTACTCCTTTCCCAATTTGGAAGTAATCATAGTACACAAGTAAATGGAAAGATATCCTGCATTCATAGATTGGAAAACAATATTGTTAAGGTGGCAATACTACTCCCAAGCTATCTACAGATTTAACGCAATCCCTATGAAAATCTGAACACTATTTAATACAGAAATGGATAAAAAAATCCTAAAATTAATATGGAATCTGAACAGATCCCAACACTCAAAATAATCTTTAAAAACAAAAACAGAGTTGGAGGTCTCATACTTCCAGATTTATAAACTTGTTACAAAGCTGCAGTAATCAAAACAGTATGGTACCAGCATAAAGACAGGCATATGCTACTGCTGCTGCTAAGTCACTTCCGTCATGTCCGGCTCTGTGTGACCCCATAGATGGCAGCCCACCAGGCTCCCCCGTTCCTGGGATTCTCCAGGCAAGAACGCTGGAGTGTTCTGGCAACACTGGATTGCCATTTCCTTCTCCAATGCATGAAAGTGAAAAGTCAAAGTAAAGACACTCAGTCGTGTCCGACTCTCAGTGATTCCATGGACTGCAGTCTTCCATGCTCCTCCATCCACGGGATTCTCCAGGCAGGAGTACCGGAGTGGGGTGCTATTGAGAGTTAAGAAATGAACCCTTGCATATACGGTCAAATGGTCTTCAACAAGGGTGCCAAGACCATTCAGTGGGGAAAGGACAGTCTCGTCCACAAATGGTGGTGTGAAAACTGGATATCCACATACAAAAGAATGAAGTTGGACCCTTCCTTTACTTCATGTACAAAAATTAATTCAAAATACAATAAAGACTTACACATAAGATCTAAAACTATAAAGTTATTAGAGGAAAACATAGGGAAAAACTTTCATGACATTGGGAATGATTTCTTGGATATGACATCAAAAGCACAGGCAACAAAAATAAAAAGAGCTAAATTTGACTGCATCAAACTAAAAAAAATTCTGTGAAGCAAAATGAAAATGGATGGTAACAAAATGATATAATGGGAGAAGATATTTTCAAGTGATCTGGTAAGGGGATAATACTCAGAATATATAAAGAATTCATACAACTCAACAACAAAAACATCGAATAACCTGATTTTAAAAGGGGCAAAAGACTTAATAAACATTTCCCTAAAGATGATATCCAGGTGGCCAATAGACATGGGAAAAGATGTTCAACATCACTAATCAATAGGGAAATGCAGATCAAAAACACACGCAGATATTACCTCACATCCATTAGGATGCCTACCACTAAAAAAGAAAGAAAGAAAGAAAGAAAATAACAAATGTTGGCCAGTGGGTAGAGAAATTTGGAATCCTTGGGCACTATTGTTGGGAATGTTAAGATGGTGAATCTGTTGTAGACAACAGTATGTCAGTTCCTAAAAAAGTAAAAATCAATCCAGGGATTCCACTTCTGGGCATATACTCTAAAGAATTGAAGACAGGGTCCCAAAGAGATATTTGTACACTCATGTTCACAGCAGCATCATTCACAATAGCCATAAGGTGGGAGCAATCCAAATGTCCATCAATAGATGAATGGGTTAGCAAAAATGTGGTACATATATACAGTGGAATATTATTCAGCTTAAAAAAAGGAGGGAAACTTTAAGATATGCTACCAGATGAATGAACTTTGAGAACATTATGCTTAGTGAGATAAGCCAGTCACAAAAAGACAACTATTATTTGATTCCCCATATCTGCAGTACCTAGCCTAGTCAATTGTTAGAGATCTAAAGTAGACTGGTGGTGCCAGGGAGAGAGGAAAGGAGGAAGAGGCTATTTGTTTAAAGGGTTCAGTTTCAGTTTTACAAGATGAGACGTTCTGGGTATTGTGTTGCACAATAATGGGAATATACTTCATACTACTGAACTGTACTTAAAAATGCCCGCTGCTGCAGCTGCTGCTAAGTCATTTCAGTCGTGTCCGACTCTGTGCGACCCCAGAGACGGCAGCCCACCAGGCTCCCCCGTCCCTGGGATGGCCAATTTTATGCTTATTTTAGCACAATTAATTTTTTTTAAACAACGGGAAAGCAAAGTTTAAAAAAATTTTTAATGGAAAATCTCCCAATTTGCATATGATGGCAACTGTTTTGAGCTTCTAGTTGCCTATTTCGTGATGATTTCCCCCTCTTTGGTAATAAATAGCCAAGCCCCAGATGTATCTCAGTGATGATCTCTGCAGCACTTGATTCAGGTAAAACCTAATTGATTCAGGCCAGTCATAGTAGGCTCATCTCCCTTGCTGGTGATGGATTTAGAGGTGGGCATGTGACCCAGTTCTGACCCATAAGGTGTGAGGGAAGGTCTTCTGGAGGTTTGTAGGAAAGGTTTCTTGGCTCTGAAAAGGAGATATACTAAGGAGAAATGGTCCTTTCCATTACTGGACATTGGTTTATATCAGGATAAGATGCCTGGGACAGTGGAGTAACTTTCCAACCCAAAGGCAGCCATGGGCAGACCAGAAAAATGGAAAGAATCTGGGGGTCTCAGTGTCACTGGGTTGGACGTAGCCTTCTTGCCTCTAGACTTTCTGTTACGTGAGATCATACATGCTCTTACTGTTGGGTTGCAATTTACAAGTGGCAGCTTAGAAGATCATAAGTGATACAGAGGGGGAATATGGATCCAATAAAAGAAGTCTGCAACTGAATCTGATCCAGAGGCCAATGATTTACTACCTCAGGTGTTTCTCTTTTGTTTTTGTTGTTTTGTCATTAAGGCATGTCTGACTTTTTGCCACCCCATGGCCTGTAGCCCTCCAGGCTCCTCTGTTGATGGGATTTTCCAGGAAAGAATACTGGAGTGGGTTGCCATTTCATGTTTCCCTGCTACTGCTGCTAAGTCACTTCAGTCGTGTCCGACTCTGGGTGACCCCATAGATGGCAGCCCATCAGGCTCCCCTGTCCCTGGGATTCTCCAGGCAAGAACACTGGAGTGGGGTGCCATTTCCTTTTCCAAAGCATCAAAGTGAAAAGTCAAAGTGAAGTCGCTCAGTCGTGTCTGATCCTCAGCGACCCCATGGACTGCAGCCTTCCAGGCTCCTCCATCCATGGGATTTTCCAGGCAAGAGTACTGGAGTGGGGTGCCATTGCCTTCTCCCATGTTTCCCTGCTGCTGCTGCTGCTGCTAAGTCGCGTCAGTCATGTCCAACTCTGTGAGACCCCACAGACGGCAGCCCAACAGGCTCCTCTGTCCCTGGGATTCTCCAGGCAAGAGTACTGGAGTCGGGTGCCACTGCCTTCTCTGCATGTTTCCCTAGTCACTTGCATTAAGGACTATTTCTTAGGACAGTTCTCCCTGCATTAGTCAAGCAAACTCAGAGCCCCACCGCCCCCAGCCCCAGCTCCTTTTCTTCATGGTGTAGGCCTGAGAGAAGGCCCAAGCCACCAGTGTGTCCACTATCAAGTGTGAGACTACAGTGATTTCCTCAAAGATGTCCTTGGTAATGTTGCTGAACAAGTTCAAGTCTGTCGGCATCTCTGGTTGCTTGTTTCTAAAAATGGTTCATGCTACTTCCAGCTCTGTAATTGTCAAATATGGAAGTCATCTTCCTTATTCCTATAATATTCTCCAATAGTAAATCTGCTTTGTCTGGTATTACTAGGGCCACTCCTAGGACTCCCTGGCAGTCCAGTGGTTAAGACTTCGCCTTCCAGTGCAGGGGGTGCGGGTTCAATTCCTGGTTGAGGAGCTAACATCCCACATGCCTCCTGGCCAAAAAACCAAAACCAAAACACAAAACAGAAGCAATATTGTAACAAATTCAATAAAGACTTTAAAAATAGTCCACATCCCCTCCCCCCCCCCAAAATCTTAAAAATATAGGGCCACTCCAGCTTTCTTTGATTCATGGTGGTGTGGTATAACTTTTCCTATTCTTTTACTTTTAGCTTATCTGTAGGTTTACATGTGAAGTGGTTTCCTTATATAGTTGAATCTTGCCTTTTTATCTAACCTAACAATCTCTGCTTTTTATTTGCAGTAGTCACTTTCCAATCAACTGCTTTAAAAGAGGGAGAGAAAAAGTCACTCTTCTTTCTGCACCTAGGAATATATATATTTTTTCTCCTAACACAACATTTAAGAAAGAGAAGTCATTCCCAACATACATTTGTGTGATGTTGCCATATATAAAATAGACAGCTGGTGGGAATTTGTTGTATGACACAGGGAACCCTAACCCAGTGTTCTGTGACAACCTAGAGGAGTGGGATGAGGAGGGAGTGGGAGGGAGGCTTAAGAGGGAGAGGACATATGTTTACCTATGTCTGATTCCTGTTGAAGTATGGCAGAAACCATCACAATATTGTAAAGTAACTATCCTCCAGTTAAAAATAAAATTAAAATACATAGAAAAATGTATATGATGATAGAAGGGGCTTGGAAATGTGGCATTGCCTGGCAAAAATGCCTGGGGATGGAATGGAATGGAATGGGGCAAGTTATAGTAGTGAGAACTGCCAGCCAAGTTTTGCAGTAGTTTAACTGGTATACAGAGGATCTGAACTTCAGGGCCTCTAAGGAAGGTCCTTTCTACTGGAAGAAGAAACAGGAGCTGCTGACACATGAATTATGATCACCAAGACTTCTCTTTCCTGGTTTCTATGTCTTAGTCACTCTCTTTCCTGAAATTATGCAAAGAATAAAAAAAAGTTCAGAGTGTTGGAGCTAGTAAGAATTTGCAGCAATTAGTCCAATCTTTCCTTAACAGTTGAGGAAAAGGAAGTAAGAAAAGTGAAACATTACTCCCCACGTCATGCTCCTGGCTAATGGTGGAGCTTGAAATAGGACCAAATCTTTTCCAGATTTCCAGAAAGACAGGAGGACCTTACTGGTTTAATGTTAACCTTTGTATTCTACTTAAAGGAAAAATAAAAATCCATTTGTTAATATATACTTTTTACCCTTGTTTGATTTGTGGCTCTACTTAGATAGTTGAGAAAAAACCAACAACAAAACAAACAAGGAACATCATAAGAACAGAAGGAAATAAATATATAGCAAAACAGATTCAAAGAGCAACTGGGACACAAAGATAAAACAGTGAAAGAAAACAAGACTAGAAGATAAGATTTTCCAGCAAGGTGCCTGGCATGTGATTTCCCCAGTGGCTCAGTGGTAAAGAATCCACCTGCCAAGCAGGAGACATGGGTTTGATCCTGGGTGGGTAAGATCCCCTGGAGGAGAAAATGGCAACCCCCTCCAGTATTCTTGCCTGGGAGTTCCTATGGACAGAGGAGCCCACTGGGCTACAGGACACGGGGTCACAGAGTCTGACATGACTTAACAACTGAACAACATCCTATCATGTGGGGTTATGAGCCCCATCTTGTGGCCCTTTTGGATATTGCTTAAGGTTAATTTTAAACCAGTCAACATAACTGGAGCAGCATTCCTCAGCTTCCCTGGTGGCTCAGATGGTAAAGAATCCGCCTGCAACGTGGAGGACACCTGGGTTCAATCCCTGGGTTGGGAAGAACCCCTGGAAAGGGACTGGCTACCCACTCCAGTGTTTTTGCCTGGAGAATTCCATGGCCAGAGGAGCCATTAGTTCACAAAGACTTGGAAACAACTGAGCAACTAACTCTTTACACTTTCAAACTCAACTGGAGTACCTGAAAAATCACCTGGGGTGTGAAAATGCAGATTCCTAGGCCTTTCCCTCCAAAGAGGCAAATAGATCAAAGAATCTGGGCTCAAGAATCTGTGCTTCTAAAAAGCTCTCCAGGTGATTATAGAGGAAACAAACTGGCACTGAGCAAGAAACACCTGTCAACAACAAACTGGCATTTGCCATCTCCCTCTACAAGGATTAAATCATGTGCTGCTGCAGATGGTGACTTTCAACACCTCTGAAAGGAGTGCAGGGTACAGAGCAGAAATGAGACTCTGTACTCTGGGAAAAAACTAGCAGGGTAGATCTTCAAACAGTTAGATATTTTCAGAAGCTGATTTTATCAGCCCAATTCTTGTATCTCCTTATATTTAGAAAAGCACTAACATCCTTCACGGTGACAACTGCTGCTCATGACTAGCAGACCCCTTTGGCAAAATATATTTGCTTGATTTCATGTACTTTTCCCTCACCAAAATCACATATATACTGTCCTTCCTCCCTACCTCTTTGGAGCAACTTCTCAGAGCTATCTAAAATGCCAACTCCCCAGCTATACTCCTCTTTTTTTTTTTTTTACTCAGAATATAGTCTTAATTTTGCCCCCAATGAAATTTAACTCACAACTCTCATATTGTGTATTTTTTTTGTCGGCATACTGCAGACGGCAATAGGAGTTAGTGGCATCCATCCCCTAGGCATTGTGGCTAAAGGCCTATTCTGAGTACAAGTTTGGAAGGAAATTATCTAGCACTATAAAAGTCTGAGATTTTAGCCTGCTTGCAAGCTAACAAATTATCAATGAAAAAAAAAAAAAATGGTTCCTGCTTTATCAGTCAACAAAGGATGCTGCAGCCATCAAGCTATCATAGTAATGCTGCCCCAACCTAGCAGTCAACTACTGCAGCCCCCATCAATGATGTGCCCTGAAGAGACTCAGCAGGAGAAAGCACAGGGCACTGGCCTCAGATAGCTGAGGTGCATACCAAAGGAATGACTTCAGTGAGTCCAGACTGTTGTATTTTCCCGTACACAGAAAAAGTGCTAAATTCCCTGAGATATCTACTTTTCCTTAACAGCAATCTTTTGAAGTTTTGACTACTTGGTCTTTGTTGCAAAAACTATATATGGCTCCTCTCTTACCTCTTTGGAGCAGTCTCTCAGAGCTGTCTGAGATGCTGTGTCCCTGGATGAAGTCCTCAGTTTTGTTCACCAAATAAAACATGATCCTCAACCTTTAGATTTTTTTTTTTTTTTTTGGTTGACACTTTAGTATGCAAGTTTCAGGAATGCTGGTAGAGGAGACTCTCGGTTCAGAGACAAAGGAGAGTTTATTACTAACAGCAATTTCAGTAGTCAGATTATAGTCACTTGAGCCAGTTTCCTGACTTAATTCCCAAAAGGCATTGTAGAGTGGGCCAGAGGATGGAGCTTAGAGAAACGGAATCTTTTTTTTTTTTTTAATTGGAGGATAATTACAATATTGTGGTGGTTTTTGCCATACATTGACATGAATCAGCCATGGGTTGCACATGTGTTCCCCCATCCTGAACCCCTCTCCCATCTCCTTCCCCACCCATCCCTCTGGGTTTTCCCAGAGCTCTGGCTTTGAGTGCCCTGCTTCATGCATCAAACTTGCACTGGTCATCTATTTTACATATGGTAATATACATTTTCAGTGATATTCTTTCATATCATCCCACCCTTGCCTTCTCCCACATAGTCCAAGTCTGTTCTTTACACCTGTGTCTCTTTTGTTGACTTATATATAGGATTGTTGTTACTGTCTTTCTAAATTCCATATATATATGTTAATAAACTGTATTGGTGTTTCTCTTTCTGACTTACTTCACTCTATGTAACAGGCTCCAGTTTCATCCACCTCATTAGAACTGACTCAAACGAGTTCTTTTTTTATAGCTGAGTAATATTCCATTGTGTATATGTACCACAACTTTTTTTAACCATTCATCTGCCAATGGACACCTTGGTTGCTTCCATGTCCTAGCTATTGAAAACAGCACTGAAATGAACATTGGGGTACACGTGTCTCTTTCAGTTCTGGTTTCCTTGGTGTGTATGCCAAGCTGTGGGATTGCTGTGTCATACCGCAGTTTTATTTCCAGTTTTTTAAGTAATCGCCACACTGTTCTCCCTAGTGGCTGTACCAGTTTGCATTCTCATCAACAGTGTAAGAGGGTTCCTTTTTCTTCACACCCTCTCCAGCATTTATTGTTTGTAGATTTTTTGATGGCAGCCATTCTGACCAATGTGATAAGATACCTCACTGTGTCATCATTTTGATTTGCATTTCTCTAAAAATGAGTGATGTTGGACATCTTTTCATGTGTTTATTAGCCATCTATATGTCTTCTTTGGAGAAATGTCTGTTTAGTTCTTTGGCCCACTTGGATTGAGAATCCAAAACTTTTACAGTGCAGAAAGACTGCCTGAAGGGAGACATTGTCTGTCTCTTACCAGGCTCTTCATCATAGAAACATCCTTGAAACGACAGTTCAGTATGGCAGTGTCTCTGGATAAGATACAGAAACACCATACAGGTGGGGAATTGTCTTCCAGCAGAAACCATTAATGAAAGGAATCCTACATGTGACTGCTATAAAATGATCCTGAGGCAACTTGAGTGACTCAGGCCTGTTGTACCTGGCAGGAAAATTCAGCCTGGACTGTAGTTTCCATAGCTAACTTTGCAGACGTCTTTGATCTCTATTTCACCCAGGAGGAAATAGATTTTGTTAAAGATTGTGACTTGCCTGCCTATCCAAACAAGACAAGAATTGGGTCTTCTCAGAGGTCTTCCACTGCCCCCTGCTCTCACTTGTTTCTTCCTTACCCCAGCAGGCAGGAACTAAACAGGCCAAAATAAGTAAACAACTAATTCAAGGGCGGGCATAGATCTTTCAAAGGGGCACTGCAAACTCAAGCGGTGAAAACGCTAACGACGTTGCAAGATCACACTCCACTTGGAACCACGAAGTAAGGAGCTCTGGCTTCTCCCACCTCGCGGGCCTGAGATTTCTGGGAACTAAGGAAGTAGTGGCAACCCACTCCAGTACTCTTGCCTGGAAAATCCCACGGACGGAGGACCCTCGTAGGCTACAGTCCATGGGGTCACAAAGAGTCGGACACGACTGAGCGACGATACACGTGACTACATCACAAGGGAGTGGCTCATTTTCCATTTGAAATCGGAACTAGGTTTCAATGCTACGGAAGCCCTAGAGCAGGGATGGGTAGTTTCTTCTTGGCTAAACTTGACGGGCACGCCTAGAACCCGCGCGGACCGCAGAGCATATGGGCTCCGCCCCACGCTTCCGGGATTTCCCGAGCTGACCGGAACTGGGGCGGAGCCTCCTAAGCACGCCCCGAGCAATTGGCCGGGACCGCTGTCACTCAGTGCTCCGAACGGAAGAGGCTGGGCCCTTCTCTTAGGGTCCGTAGAGCAGTCAGGCGGGTGGGAGGGACTGGAGCGAAAGTTACCGGCTCAAGAGCCGGGAAGGCTATGGAGCCAGGTCCCGCCGCGTCCCCTGGGCCTTCCCGCTCCTTCAAAGAGGAGCTGCTGTGCGCCGTCTGCTATGACCCCTTCCGCGATGCCGTGACTCTGCGCTGCGGCCACAACTTCTGCCGCGGGTGCGTGACCCGCTGCTGGGAGGTTCAGGTGGCGCCCACCTGTCCGGTGTGCAAGGACCGCGCTGCCTCCGCCGACCTGCGCACCAACCACACCCTCAACAACCTGGTGGAGAAGCTGCTGCGCGAGGAGGCCGAGGGCGCGCGTTGGACCGGCCACCGCTCCCCGCGCCTCTGCCGCCTGCACCGCGTCCAGTTCAACTTTTTCTGCCTCGACGACAAGGAACTGCTGTGCTGCTCTTGCCAGGCCGACGCCCGGCACCAGGGACACCGCGTGCAGCCGGTGAAGGACACTGCCCACGACTTTCGGGTAAGAGTTGCTGCGCGCGGAAGTTGGCCGAGCGCGCACGTGGACCGGAACCTAGCATCCTGACCCCGCTGCTCCTGCACTCCAGCCTGCCAGGGCTGGGTGTGCCCAGTCCCGTCCCTCTTCCCCTTGCCAGCTTGCTGGTGCCTTCTCAGGACCCCATCTTCCCCTGGTAACATACAAAGCCTACATCGAGCACCGCCCAGGGGATCTGAGATAGAGGAAAGACTGTCAACAGGAAGTCTGAGAATTGGGGTTATAGGATGTTCTTAAGACCGCCCGCCCACCTCTGAAGAGCTGAGGCTCTGCACCCTTTATACCAGGCGAATGTGGCTCATGCCCATTTTAGAAGCACAGGTTGAGTAAGCCCAACAACCCTGGAACTTGGCACACAGAGGGCAGAGGTGCAGCACCCGAAGTCCTGGTCAAGGATATGGAGCTTTTAGGTCTCCCCCACATCCCTCACCTACTTCCTGGGCCCCGTGTATCGGATAGCTCTAGGGAGGCCTCTGGCCCTGGCCAGCTAGTTTATCCTGGATCACTCTCTCAGCATCTCCCATACCTGGAGTTTCACTGGTTATAAATAAAGGAGCTCCAATATTTTGGCCACGTGATGTGGAAAGCCAACCCACTGGAAAAGACCCTGATGCTGGAAAAGATTGAGGGCAGGAGGAGAATGGGACGACAGAGGATTAGATGGTTGGATGGCATCATCGACTCAATGGACAGGCAAACTTTGAGCAAACTCCAGCAGACGGTGAAGGACAGGGAAGCCTGGAGTGCTGTAGTCCATGGGGTGCCAAAGAGTTAGACATGACTGAGTGACTGAACAAGAAAAGGAGCAACTTATAAGGGAAAACTAACATGAAGTTTTTGGCATAGGAAGGAAAGTGATCAGGAAATAAGGGTTAGCCAGCTCAGGAGTTTTCAGAATTTTTGACCTTTGCTGGCCCATTGTTGTTCAGTCGCTCAGTAGTTTCCGATTGTGACCCCATGGATTGCAGCACCCCAGGCTTCCCACAGTGAGAAATATTTTTTTTTCCATTGTGACTCAGAAAGCCACATGTATGTATCATGTTCTGTATCAGTGGAAACAAAAATTCTGTGAAAATCTCTATTGTAGTCTGGCATCTTCTGTCATTATATTTTAAAAGTTTCACAGGCTGTAAAACATTATTTTATCACCTACTAATACCAATTAATACATAGGTCAGACCCACAGTTTGGAGAACACTGGTTAGCTGGTCTGAAGATTAGTGTATTGAAAATAAGTGTATTTCAAAAAGTTGAAACTAATTCTATAAGAATGCCTATTCTTCAGATACTGTTTTAGTGCCTTTTTGTTGTTGTTTAGTCACTAAGCTGTGTCTGACTCTTTTTTTGACCAGATAAACTGTAGCTTACCAGACTCCTCTGTTCATGGGATTTTCTAGGCAATAATACTGGAGTGGGTTGCCATTTCCTTCTCCAGGGGGTCTTCCTGACCCAGGGATTGAACCCATGTCTCCTGCATTGACAGGCAGATTCTTTACCACTGAGCCCCCAGGGAAGTTCACAGTGAAAGTAGACAGTTCCATATACATTTTGGCAAAGTTCAAGTGAAGGAGAGTGTCATCGACATGCTTATTTGAAGAGTGTTTGAACAGTGGTCCACAGCAGTGCTTTTTCTTATTTCACCTGGCAGAACTGCCATGTCCTGATCTGAGACAGTCAATGTATTAATAAGTGTGGGCATTCTGGGCATCCTGGGGCCTGGTGTCGAGGTAAGGGAACACCATGAATCAAGTCGTGATGAGTCACTGTGGGGCTGGCAGATATAGATCAGGAAGGTGGGTGGGGGTCAAGGCCAAGAACACTAAGGCAGAACCTCCAGGTCTGGGCTAAGCCAGGATTCAAGATCAGTGAGCCAGGTACCAGGAAGTACATATGGTCTAATGACCTGTTACTGTTTATTCAATAGATGTCGTATACTGCTAGGCCCTGGGATACTGCAGAACAGGAGCTGAGCAGTAATTCATACCTTCAAGGAGCTTTAGGCAAAGACCCAGGGAATAAGAAGGTGTTGGCCAGGTGAAAGGAGTCAGGGAAGGTATTTCAGGCAGTGGCATGTGTAAGGGTCCAGAGGAGGGAGGCCAGATTTTCCAGGTACCTAGAGAATTTCAGGGTGAGAAAGAATGAGGATGGAGATGCAGGAGGTCCCAGGCTTGTCCTTAATCCTGAAGACTGTAGGGAGAGGACTTCCCTGGTGGTCCCATGCTTAAGGCTTCACCTTCCATTGCAGGGGGTGCGAGTTCAATCTCTGGTTGGGGAGACAAGATCCTACATGCCTTGAGTCCCCCCAGAAAAAAAAACAACCCAAAACATAGAACAGAAGCAATATTTTAACAAATTCAGTAAAGACTTTAAAAATGATCCACATCAAAACAAAAAAATCTCAAAAAACCCCAAAAAAGACTGGGGAGTAGTGGGAATGTTTTAGGCAGAGAAAGGATGCCATCAGAGTAGTGGGCACTCAGGACAGTGTCTGAGGGGCCAAGGAGTCCAGTCCCAAAGATCTAAGGAGTGTGCTCAGCCTGGTGCCAACTGGCATCACTTGTATTAGACAGCTGTCCTGGGTGCTGAGGCTGCAGAGGTCAGTAAACCAGAGCCCTCGCCCCGTGGAGCTGGGGGAAGTCAGCCAGCAGAGAGTCAAGTTGTAGTTCTGGATGATTGGAGTAGGTGGAGGTGTAGGGAGAGTAGCATGGGAAGGCAGGAGAGGTGAGAGGGGGCCAATGGGGAGCCCCAAAAGCTTTTACATAGGGGTTTGGCAATTTGATTTGTGTGTTGGAGACTACTTTGAGGAACTCCAGCAAAAATAACAATCATACCAGACAACATCCTTTTTAAAAAGAAATTATGTGTTTGTTTTTGTCTGTGCTGAGTCTTCATCGCTGCATGCAGGTTTTCTCTGGTTGTGGCAAGTAGGGGCTACTCTGTAGTGCAGTTGCAGGCTCAGTTGCTCCACAGCGTGTGGGATCTTCCCAGACCAGGGATTGAACCTGTGTCCCCTGCACTGGCAGGGAGATTCTTACACTGAGCCACCAGGGAAGTCTGCAGCCTATACTTTTTGAGCACTTACTATGTACCAGGTACTCTTAAGTGTTTTTGTCAACACATTTCATCCTCACAAAAACTCTATGAGGTTGTATATTAGTTTCCAATTGCTGTTGTCATAAATTGCCACAAAATGTGGTTGAACACAACACAGATTTGTTATCCCACAGTCCTGGAGGTCAGAAGTCTAAACATCAGGGTGTTGGCAGGACTCTGTGCCTTTTGGAGGCCAGAAAAGGGTTTCTTTCATTGTCTTGTCCAACTTTTGGAGGCCTTTTCCTCCATCATCCTGAAGTACATCATTCCAGCTTCTGCTTCTGTTGTTTCATTGTCTTCTCTGACTCCCTCTTGGAAAGACCCTCATGATTACAGGGAGCCCCTGTGGACAATCCAGGATGATTTCCCCATCTTAAAGTCCATATTTTAATCACATCTACAAAATCCCTTTTGCCACATGAGGTAACACATACCCAGAATTAGGACGAGGACATCTTTGGAGGAGGGTATTACAACCCACTTTCACTGCTGAATTCTTGACTGGAGAATCCCATGAAAAGAGGAGCCTGGTGGGCTACAGTCCATGGAGTTGCAAAGAATTGGATGCAACTGAGCACACGTCTCTGGAGGAGCTGGTATTCAGCTTACTACACCTGGGTACTATTCTCAGTAGTACTGAGTCTCAGAGAGGTTAAGCAACTTGTCCAAAGCCAGAGCAGTTACTGTAGAGTTCACCTGGGGCCTTGCTCAGCTCTTACTCCAGTGAGTGACATTGATAGACCCTTCTCTGGTGTCGAGCTAAGGACTTCCCTACCAGCCCACTTTTCCAGGAGCTGTGAGGGCAGCTGCCTCTGTGTTTGGGTTCATAGAGGCTTGTGTGGATGAGGGCCCTCATCAGTGGGCCAACAGATATGGACTGAGTGCCTGCTCCATGCCAGGCTGATCCCCTGCCTTCTTGGAGTCAGGTGGGCATGATTGAATACGTGCATGCATCCTCAGTCGCTCAGGCATGCCCAACTCTTTTTCGACCCCATTGACTATGGCCCGCCAGGCTCCTCTGACCATGGGATTCTCCAGGCAAGAATACTGGAGTGGGTTGCCATTTCCTCCTCCAGGGGATCGTCCGGACCCATTTCCTGCATTGGCAAGCAGATTCTTTACCACCTGAGCCACCAGGGAGCAGTGGATGAAAGCCTCTGCCTTTGCAGAGCAAGCCTTCGTTCTGTCTGTAATTTATGGAGCATCCGTGTGCTTGGTGAGAGGACCAGGCATGAGGACCTACCCCCAGGAAGCCTGCAGCCTTTCCAGGAATGTGAGACAATGATGCTGGGTATGAAGTAAAGGTGTCCATGGAGGGGCAACTAAATTATACTGGGGAAATCAAAGCAGGGTTCTAGAGGAAGTGGGGGAGGGGCCCAAGTTGAGTTTTCAAGGCCTTGTTGGGATAGTTGCCTGAAGCAGGTGGGGATCCGATAGAAGCATCAGTCTATGCTGTAAAGCTTTAAATACTGTAGAAGGTTATCTTTATGACCTCAGGGCAGGGAGGTATTTCTTAAAACCAAGGAGCACTAATTCTGATTTTTCACCTTGGATTAGTGTTGCTGATCTTGATCTTCACATAAATGGGATGAAACTGTATGTACTTGCCTACAAAATTATATATACATATACTTTTTGACTCGTCTGTGTATAGTCAGTTCAGTTGCTCAGTCATGTCCAACTCTTTGCAACCCCATGAATTGCAGCACGCCAGGCCTCCCTGTCCATCACTAACTCCTGGAGTTCACCCAAACTCATGTCCATCGACTTGGTGATGCCATCCAGCTATCTCATCCTCTGTTGTCCTCTTCTCCTCCTGTCCCCAATCCCTCCCATTATCAGGGTCTTTTCCAATGAATCAACTCATCGCGTGAGGTGGCCAAAGTATTGGAGTTTCAGCTTCAGCATCAGTCCTTCCAATGAACACCCAGGACTGATCTCCTTTAGGATGGACTGGTTGGCTCTCCTTGCAGTCGAAGGGATTCTAAAGAGTCTTCTCCAACAGCACAGTTCAAAAGCATCAATTCTTTGGAGCTCAGCTTTCTTCACAGTCCAACTCTCACATCCATACATGACCACTGGAAAAACCATAACCTTGACTAGACGGACCTTTGTTGGCAAAGTAATGTCTCTGCTTTTTAACATGCTGTCTAGGTTGGTCATAACTTTCCTTCCAAGGAGTCAGTGTCTTTTAATTTCATGGCTGCAGTCACCATCTCCAGTGATTTTGGAGCCCAGAAAAATAAAGTCTGACACTGTTTCCACTATTTGCCATGAAGTGATGGAACTGGATGCCATGATCTTAGTTTTCTGAATGTTGAGCTTTAAGCCAACTTTTCTCTCTCCTCTTTCACTTTCAAGAAGAGGCTTTTTAGTTCCTTTTCACTTTCTACCATAAGGGTGGCGTCATCTGCGTATCTGAGGTTATTGATATTTCTCCCTGCAATCTTGATTCCAGCTTGTGCTTCTTCCAGCCCAGCATTTCTCATGATTCACTCTGCATATAAGTTAAATAAGCAATTTGATCTCTGGTTCCTCTGCTTTTTCTAAAACCAGCTTGAACATCTGGAAGTTCATGGTTCATGTATTGTTGAAGCCTGGCTTAGAGAATTTTGAGCATTACTTTGCTAGTGTGTGAGATGAATGCAGTTGTGTGGTAGTTTGAGCATTCTTTGGCATTGTCTTTCTTTGGGACTGGAATGAAAACTGATCTTTTCCAGTCCTGTGGCCACTGCTGAGTTTTCCAAATTTGCTGGCATATTGAGTGCAGCACTTTCACAGTGTCATCTTTCAGGATTTGAAATAGCTCAACTGGAATTCCATCACCTCCACTAGCTTTGTTCATAGTGATGCTTTCTAAGGCCCACTTGACTTCACATTCCAGGATGTCTGGCTCTAGGTCAGTGATCGTACTATCATCATTATCTGGGTTATGAAGATCTTTTTTGTACAGTTCTTCTGTGTATTCTTGCCACCTCGTCTTAATATCTTCTGCTTCTGTTAGGTCCATACCATTTCTGTCCTTTATCGAGCCCTTGCATGAAATGTTCCCTTGGTATCTCTGATTTTCTTGAAGAGATCTCTAGTCTTTCTCACTCTATTGTTTTCCTCTATTTCTTTGCACTGATCACTGAAGAAGGCTTTCTTATCTCCCCTTGCTCTTCTTTGGAACTCTGCATTCAGATGTTTATATCTTTCCTTTTCTCCTTTGCTTTTCACTTCTCTTCTTTTCACAGATATTTGTAAAGCCTCCTCAGACAGCCATTTTGCTTTTTTGCATTTCTTTTCCATGGTGACGGTCTTGATTCTGTCTCCTGTACAATGTCATGAACCTCCGTCCATAGTTCATCAGGCACTCTGTCTATCAGATCTAGTCCCTTAAATCTATTTCTCACTTCCATTGTATAATCATAAGGGATTTGATTGAGGTCATACCTGAATGGTCTAGTGGTTTTCCCTACTTTCTTCAATTTCAGTCTGAATTTGGCAATAAGAAGTTCATGATCTGAGCCACAGTCAGCTCCCGGTCTTGTTTTTGCTAACTGTATAGAGCTTCTCTATCTTTGGCTGCAAAGAATATAATCAGTCTGATTTTGGTGTTGACCATCTGGTGATGTCCATGTGTAGAGTCTTCTCTTGTGTTGTTGGAAGAGGGTGTTTGCTATGACCAGTGCGTTCTCTTGGCAAAACTCTATTAGCCTTTGCCCTGCTTCATTCCATATTCCAAGGCCAAATTTGCCTGTTACTCCAGGTGTTTCTTGACTTCCTACTTTTGCATTCCAGTCCCCTGTGTCAAGGACATAGTTTTGGGGTATTAGTTCTAAAAGGTCTAGTGCTTCCCTGGTGGCTCAGACGGTAAAGCGTCTGCCTGCAATGCGGGAGACCTGGGTTTGATTCCTGGATTGGGAAGGTCCCCTGGAGAAGGAAATGGCAATCCACTCCAGCACTCTTGCCTGGAAAATCCCATGGATGGAGGAGCCTGATAGGCTACAGTCCATGGGGTTGCAAAGAGTTGGACACAACTGAGTGACTTCACTTTCTTTCTAAAAGATCTTGTAGGTCTTCATAGAACAGTTCAACTTCAGCTTCTTCAGCGTTACTGGTTGGGGCATAGACTTGGATTACCATGATATTGAACGGTTTGCCTTGGAAACGAACAGAAATCGTTCTGTCGTTTTTGAGATTGCATCCAAATATTGCATTTCGGATTCTTTTGTTGACCATGATGGCTACTCCATTTTTTCTAAGGGATTCCTGCCCTCAGTAGTAGATATAATGATCATCTGAGTTGAATTCACCCATTCCAGTCCATTTTGACTGTGGTGGTGTTGGAGAAGACTCTTGAGAGTCCCTTGGACTGCAAGAAGATCCAACCAGTCCATTCTGAAGGAGATCAATCCTGGAATTTCTTTAGAAGGAATGATGCTAAAGCTGAAACTCCAGTATTTTGGCCACCTCATGCGAAGAGTTGACTCATTGGAGAAGACTCTGATGCTGGGAGGGATTGAGGGCAGGAGGAGAAGGGGACGACAGAGGATGAGGTGGCTGGATGGCATCACTGACTCGATGGATGTGAGTCTGAGTGACCTCCGGGAGCTGGTGATGGACAGGGAGGCCTGGCGTGCTGCGGTTCATGGGGTCGAAAAGAGTCGGACACGACTGAGCGACTGATCTGATCTGATCTGATTCCAGTCCATTTTAGTTCACTGATTCCTAGAATGTCGACGTTGACTCTTGCCATCTCCTGTTTGACCACTTCCAATTTGCCTTGATTCATGGACCTGACATTCCAGATTCCTGTGCAATATTGCTCTTTACAGCATCGGACCTTGCTTCTATCACCAGTCACATCCACAACTGGGTATTGTTTTTGCTTTGGCTCCATCCCTTCATTCTTTCTGGAGTTATTTCTCTACTGATCTCCAGTAGCATATTGAGTACTTACCGACCTGGGGAGTTCCTCTTTCAGTATCCTATCATTTTGCCTTTTCATACTGTTCATGGGGTTCTCAAGGCAAGAATACTGAAGTGGTTTGCCATTCCCTTGTCCAGTGGACCACATTCTGTCAGACCACTCCACCATGACCCGTCCGTCTTGGGTGGCCCCACACGGCATGGCTCAGTTTCATTGAGTTAGACAAGGCTGTGGTCCGTGTAATCAGATTGGCTAGGTTTCTGTGATTATGGTTTCAGTGTGTCTAGACACACACTGAAACCATTATCACAGAAAATGCATCTGTATATGTATCAGTAATTTGTTCCTTATTTATTGCTAAGTAGCCACTTCACTTTCACTTTTCACTTTCATGCATTGGAGAAGGAAATGGCAACCCACTCCAGTGTTCTTGCCTGGAGAATCCCAGGGACGGGGGAGCCTGGTGGGCTGCCATCCATGGGGTCACACAGAGTCGGACACGACTGAAGTGACTTAGCAGCAGCAGCAGCAGCTTTCCATATGTAAAAGTTAAAGTGTTAGTTGCTCAGTCGTGTCCGACTCTTTGTGACCCCATGGACTGTAGCCCACCAGGCTCCTCTGTCCATAGAATTTTCCAGACAAGAATATTGAGTGGATTGCCATTGCCTTCTCCAGGGGATCTTCCTGACCCGGGAATTGAACCCGGGTCACCTGCATTGTAGGCAGTTTCTTTACCATCTGCACCACCAGGGAAGCCCAGCTTTCCATTTAATAACATCATCATTTATTCACCCATGTCTTGTTGATCAACATTTGGGTCATTTCCAATTTTTTGATTTTCCTTAAGATTTTAAGATGTGTTGTTTAGTTAGACATTGACAGGAGGAAATTTTCATTAACATGCTAGGTTATTTAAGGAGTTGGGCAAAGTATGGCCAGAATTATAAGCTTTTATGCTCCAGAATTAAAGACATTGACAGTGTGTTTGACGTCAACAAATTTGGAAATAAGATGGCACATTTGGAAACACAGAAGACAACTGGACAACGTAGTAGTAGCTCCCTTCATGAGACAGGGTGGTTGTGGTTACCACTGTGGCCTTTGTTTTTGGGCAGTTCTGCAGACAGAGCCTGGTTTTGCTGCTAACTATAATTTTGGCAAGTTACTTAATTCTTATGGGCTTCTTTTCTCTTTAATGTGTTAGGAATATAGTGCCTACCTTGCAGAAATATAAGAATTCAATAGAATGATACCTGTAAAGGACCTGATTTAGTGCCTTGTGCAAAGTGCATGCTCATTAATCACTGTTTGTTAGTGATAATACAGACTTTTCAGGTGGCGCTAGTGGTAAACAACTTGCCTGCCAGTATATGAGACATAAGACATGTGGGTTTGATTCCTGGGTCAAGAAGATCCCCTGGAGGAGGGCACAGCAGCCCACTCCAGTATTCCTGCCTGTAGAATCCCATGAACAGAGGAACCTAGCAGACTATGGTCCATGGGGTTGCAAAGAGTCAGACATGACTGAAGCAACTTAGCACAGCACAGCGATAATACAATCATTGGTAAATCTCACCAGTGAGCAACTCAGAGAAGGGCACATATTAGGGCTGGGACTTGCTGAATTGAAGCAGAACTCTCCAAGTGATTAAAAAGTTTGAGAAAGATAAGGGACTGTTACCCCTTCCCTCTTCATTGCCCCATAATTCCCTAACTCGAGGTTGAAGGGCAGAGGGTCAGGGGTGTGTTCTTTGGGGCCAGCACAGCCCTGTGTAACGTGTGTGGGCAGTTGCTTTACCCCTGACATTCACAGTTATTTCACAAATCATGGAATTTTTCTTTGGGATAATATTACATAACTTTGCTACAAAACATCTCGTCCCATCAAATAACACATTGGGGTGACATTTCAGTGGTTTTGTGGGACACTTATGCTAATGTTCAGAAAGGGCAATGGCACCCCAACTCCAGTACTCTTGCCTGGAAAATCCCATGGATGGAGGAGCCTGGTGGGCTGCAGTCCATGGGGTCGCGAGGAGTCAGACACGACTGAGTGACTTCACTTGCACTTTTCACTTTCATGCATTGGAGAAGGAAATGGCAACCCACTCCAGTGTTCTTGCCTGGAGAATCCCAGGGACGGGGGAACCTGGCAGGCTGCTGTCTATGGGGTCGCACAGAGTCGGATACAACTGAAGCGACTTAGCAGTAGCAGTAGCAGTATGCTAATGTTATTTGCTGTTGAAGTGATACACCTTAGAGATATTACAGAAGACAATATTTTTAAAAAATCTGTTAAATATTGTCAAGAAGAACATAAGGATGACCAGAATGAATTGAAAACTAAACCTGCAGTAAAGGAAATCACTGTTTATTTTCTGTAGAAGTGTGGTTAAAAGAATAGACTGTGGAGTCAGACACATGGGCTAGTTATCTACTGCTTTGTGACAAACTCCCCCAAACATAGTGGCCTTAAACAAAAGTGTCTAGTCTCTCATGGTGTCTGTGGGTCAGGAATCTGGCATGACTGGATGGGTGTTTCTGCCTCAGGGTCTCAGTGGTGCGGCAATGTGGACCAGGGCTGCAGTCTCATTGGAAAGTCCGAGGAGGCCAGGATCCCCACTCAGGCTGACTTGTGTGGTTGGCAGCAGGATTCAGGTCTTCATGGGCTGTTGCTTGGACACCCTTACTTCCTAGCCCCATGGGCTGCTCCGTTGGTTGGGTCACTTCCATCTGAGAGTGAGGGAGCAAAAGAGGGTGAGAAAGGGTCAGTGCAGGCTTTTTGTCACCTCAGCTCATCTCCCGTCACTTTTGCCTTATTCTCTTGATTAGAAGCATGTCTTTTGTAGATTCAGCTCTCAGGGAGGGGCTTTCAGCAGTGCAGTACTGGGAAGTGGGGATCCTTAGGGCCATTTCCAAGGCTGCTTCCTCCAGTCTGGCCTCAGTGATTGATGTCCCTCCCACCTGCAGAGCACGCTCACCCCCTCTCAAGATCCCCAGTCATCTTGTCATCTAAACCAGGCCCAGGTGGGGATGAGGCTTTTAGGGACTAAAAACACAGCTTAAATTTACCACTCTGTTAACTGTCTACATAGTATTTACATTGTACTTACAACTACTTACACAGACTTTTATACTATACTGAAGCATTTTTACATAAGGGACTTGAGCATCCTGGGATTTCAGTATCTGTGGGGATCCTAGAACCAACCCAGGATGACTGTGGTTTAGACAAGGTCTTGTGGGAAGAAGTGGTTAACCTCATGATCAGACCTGTTCTTTCATGACTGTAAACCAGTCCAGTTCACGAAGTCGTGAAGGGGGCCTGTGAGCACGTTGTTGACCCCCAGCTCGGGTTCACTCCTCCGCCTGCACCGGCTTTAGGCTTAGCAGGATGTCCTTCTGTTCTGTCCTGTGACCAGCATGGAAACTAGTCCCTTTACCTCCTCAGCTGTTTTCCCTGTCTGTTTCGGGTATAAACAGAGGTGCTGGGTTAGAGGGTATCGGAGGCCCTTTGTGCTGTACACCATCAGGTGCAGGGTCAGAGCTGTGCTTTCCCCACTGTGTCCCCCAGTGTGTGGCTGGACTGGGTTCAGTAAATAATGGTCGAGTGGTACCCACAGTGAAGTGCACCTCCAGCTGTGATATGGCATGCTGTGTCCCTGCCTGGCCTCTGCCCCTAACCCACCTCCTTCTGGTCCCTCTTGGCAGGCCAAGTGCAGGAACATGGAGCATGCACTGCGGGAGAAAGCCAAGGCCTTCTGGGCGATGCAGCGCTCCTACGAGGCCATCGCCAAGCACAATCAGGTGAGTGAGCACTGGGGCTGAGGGTGCAGATGGGAACACGTGGATTACCGTGGGGCAGAGGTGTGGGTGGGCTGGCCCTGGCCATGGCTGTTGCTACAGGGTCAGCCTTCACCAGCCCTGCTGGCAAGCACAGCCGTGCCCTTGGGTGCTGATTGTGACTTCGTGGCGTCTTTAAACATCTGGGCGTGGCCACGCAAGCAACCACCAAGAGGCTTCCACAGCCCCCTGTGCCTTTGAACTCAGACTGATAATGGGTGCCATGCTGCACCACCTGCTGGGGTGCTCAAACCAGTGACACCCCCATTCTCACACCTCACATCCACTGTCTCCAGAATGCACCTGTCCATTGATGTGCCCTCTCTACTCCCAGCATCTGTTCCAGGTCCCCATTGCCTCTGCCTGCCCTCCTACCTGGGCCCCATGCTTTTGCTCTTATATGCAGTCCACACTCCTTGCAGTGGACTGATCTTGTAAATAAAATAGATTGGTTGTGTCACTCCTCTGCTTAAAACTGTCTAGTTCAAGCTCCTCACCATGGCCTCAAGGGCCCTCATCCAACCCTCATGCCCCCCAGCTTCATCTCCCCCCAGGACTGGCCAGTGCCGTCTGCCTGTCTGGCCTGATGTGGGGTGCATTGGGGATACCTGGGTTGTGTCCATATGTCCAAGTGACAGCCCCTGTCTCTCCATCCCAGCTGCTGTAGAATTCTCATGTAGTCAGTCAGTTGTGTAGAGTCCAGGATTCTGGCTTGACTAACACTTTTCCTCTCAATTCAGTCCATCCTGATGGATGAGAAGTGAAAGTTTGTGTCTTCCCCTTTATTGAGAGGCTCCATGGCCAGTGTGAGGCTGGCTGGAGCTGACTTTGCACTGGCTGGCTTTTCCTGTCTACTCTTCTTTTTATCCCCCTGTGTGATAAGAAGCCTCCCAAATTTTACTCTCTTCCACTGTACCTTGTCAGTCTTTTTACCTGATATTTCAACACTGCTGTCTCTCCTCCTATGCTTTTCTTTGGTTATTAAAGTAAGTCAAACAAAGTGTGTGCTTCCTTTCATAAGAGTAACAGCTGAGGGGAGGAGCTAAGATGGCAGAGGAATAGGATGGGGAGAACACTTTCTCCCCCACAAATTCATCAAAAGAACATTTAAACACCGAGTAAATTCCACAAAACAACTTCTGAATGCCGGCAGAGGACATCAGGCACCCAGAAAAGCAACCCATTGTCTTCGAAAGGAGGTAGGAAAAAATGTAAAAGACAAAAAAAGAGACAAAAGAGGGAGGGATGGAGCTCCGTCCCGGGAAGGGAATCTAAAAAGAGAGAAGTTTCCAAACACCAGGAAACATTCTCACTGCCGAGTCTGTGCCGAGCCTTGGAAGCACAGAGGGCAACCTAACAGGGAGGAAAAATAAATAAACAATTAAAACCCACAGATTACGAGCCCTACGGTAACTCCCTCAGAGGAGAAGCAGCGCAGACGCCTGCATCTGCCATTAGCAAGTGGGGGCTGGGCAGGGAGGCGCCACGCAGGCTGCATCGCTTAGAGTAAGGATCTGGCCTGAATACCCCAAGTGCTACCTGAGCGAAATAATTTGGGCTAGCAAATCAGACTGTGGGATATCTACCATGCTAAAAGCCAGCCCTAACCTAAGACACCGCCAGGCCCACGCATAGGAACAAAGGACTGTATAGAGATAGCCAGCTGCAGACCGTCCCCCTCTGATGACAGACAGCCAGAGCCGGAAGCGGGCAATAGCAGCCCCAGAGAGACATTATCTACAAAATTGTAAGCAGGCTTCTTTGCTAACTGAAACTTCTTGGGGTTCTGGACAGTCAACATCCGCCTGAGAAGTTGTGCCCGTTGTTGATAAGTCACAGCAAGTGCGCTCGCCAAACACCTCATCACCTGCGCTGCTCAGACTTGGGAAGGGCACAAAACGCAGGCCCAACCGAGTCTATGCCTCTGAGGACTACTCGAGTGCCTGAACCTGAGGGGCTTAGACCTGGGAGGTGCAAGCAGCCCAGGGCCAGCCATGGATGGTTCCCGGCGGAGCAACCTAGAACCTGAGCAGTGTGGGCAGGGAGGCTACACATGCGGTGAGTGGGGAGCAGGCCCAGTGTGGCTGAGGCACTGTGAGCACACGCCAGTGTTATTTATTTGCAGCGTCCCTCCCTCCCCACAGCACGACTGAACAAGTGAGCCTTTAAAAAAAAAAAAAAAAAAAGGTGTCCACCACCGCCCCTTTTGTATCAGGGCGGAAATCAGACATTGAAGAGACCAGCAAACAGAAGAAGCTATAACAGAGGGAACTGCCTTGGAAGCGACAGGCAATAGATTAAAACCCCGTGGTTAGTACTGACTACATGGGAAGGGGCCCATAGATCTTGAGAAATAGAAGCCGGAACAAGGAACTAGCCAAAAATGAACTGAACCCACAATACCCACAACATCAGAGAAAGTCCTATATATATTTTTACTATTTTTACGATCATTCCTTCTTTTTTTTTCAATTAAAAAAAAATTTTAAGTCCTCTATTACTACTTTAATTTTCACTTTTATAACCTACTATTACTTTGCAAAAAAAAAACCCCTTTTTTTTAAAAAAGCAAACTTCATATATATATTTTTTATAACTTTTGTGACCTTGTTTTTTTTTCTTTTTCTTTTTCTCTTTCTTTTTTTTTCTTATTTTCTTTAACATTGTATTCCTGAAATTCCAAACTCTACTCTAGATTTTTAATTTATGGATTTTGGTATTTGTTATCAATTTTGTACCTATACCTTCTTTATAATTTTTGTGACTTTTTTTTCTCTTTTTCTTCTTCTTTTCTTTAACATTGCTTTTTTGAAATTCCAAACTCTACTCTAGATTTTTAATTTTTGCTTACAGTGTCAGACTTTATTTTTCTGGGCTCCAGAATCACTGCAGATGGTGACTGCAGCCATGAAATTAAAAGACCTTTGCTCCTTGGAAGAAAAGTTATGACCAACCTAGATAGCATATTCAAAAGCAGAGACATTACTTTGCCAACAAAGGTTCGCCTAGTCAAGGCTATGGTCTTTCCTGTGGTCATGTATGGATGTGAGAGCTGGACTGTGAAGAAGGCTGAGCGCCGAAGAATTGATGCTTTTGAGCTGTGGTGATGGAGAAGACTCTTGAGAGTCCCTTGGACTGCAAGGAGATCCAGCCAGTCCATTCTGAAGGAGATCAGCCCTGGGATTTCTTTGGAAGGAATGATGCTGAAGCTGAAGCTCCAGTACTTTGGCCACCTCATGCGAAGAGTTGACTCATTGGAGAAGACTCTGATGCTGGGAGGGATTGGGGGCAGGAGGAGAAGGGGACGACAGAGGATGAGATGACTGGATGGCATCACTGACTTCGATGGATGCGAGTCTCAGTGAAGTCCGGGAGTTGGTGGTGGACAGGGAGGCCTGGCGTGCTGCAATTCATGGGGTCGCAAAGAGTAGGACACGACTGAGCGACTGATCTGATTTGTTACCAATTTTGCACCTTTAAGAACCCAATCTTCAGTACCAATCTTTTACTAGGGAGCAAGATTACTGGCTTGACTGCTCTCTCCCCCTTCGGACTCTCCTTTTTCTCCACCAGGTCGCCTGTGTCTCCTCCCCTAACCCCCCTCTACTCTACTCAACTCTGTGAATTTCTATGTGTTCCAGACGGTGGAGAACACTTTTAGGGAACTGATTACTGGCTGGATCTGTTTCTCTCCTTTTCATTCCCTCCTTTTATCCTCCTGGCCACTTCTGTCTCCTTCCTCCCTCTTCTCTTCTCTGTATAACTCCATGAACCTCTCTGAGCGGTCCAGATGTGGAGTGTACATAAGTAAGTGATTACTGGTTAGCCCACTCTCTCCTCTATTGATTCCACCTCATCTCATTCGGGTCACCTCTAACTCCCTCCTTCCTCTTCTCTTCTCCATGTAACGCTGTGAACTTCTCTGGGTGACCCTCACGGTGGAGAAACTTTTCATCTTTAACCTAAATGTTTTATCAATGGTGCTGTATAGAAGGAGAAGTTTTGAGACTACTGTAAAAATAAGACTGATAACTGGAAGCAGGAGGTTTAAGTCCAAACCCTGACTCCAGGGAGCGTTAATTGACAGGAGCTCATCAAATGCCTCCATACCTATACTGAAACCAAGCACCACACAAGGGTCAACAAGTTCCAGGGCAAGACATACCAAGCAAATTCTCCAGCAACACAGGAACATAGCCCTGAGCTCCAATATACAGGCTGCGCAAAGTCACCCCAAAACCATAGACATCTCATAACTCATTACTGGACACTCCATTGCACTTCAGAGAGAAGAAGTCCAGCTCCACCCACCAGAACACCGACACAAGCTTCCCTAACCAAGAAACCTTGACAAGCCACCTGTACAAACCCATACAGAGTGAGGAAATGCCACAATAAAGAGAACTCCACAAACTGCCAGAATACAGAAAGGACACCCCAAACTCAGCAATTTAAACAAGATGAAGAGACAGAGGAATACCCAGCAGGTAAAGGAACAGGATAAATGCCCACCAAACCAAACAAAAGAGGAAGAGATAGGGAATCTACCTGATAAAGAACTCCGAATAATGATAGTGAAATTGATCCAAAATCTTGAAATCAAAATGGAATCACAGATAAATAGCCTGGAGACAAGGATTGAGAAGATGCAGTAAAGGTTTAACAAGGACCTAGAAGAAATAGAGAGTCAATATATAATGAATAATGCAATAAATGAGATGCAAAACACTGTGGAGGCAACAAATAGTAGAATAACAGAGGCAGAAGATAGGATTAGTGAATTAGAAGATAGAATGGTAGAAATAAATGAATCAGAGGAGAAAAAAGAAAAACGAATTAAAAGAAATGAGGACAATCTCAGAGGCCTCCAGGACAATATTAAACGCTACAACATTCGAATCCTAGGGGTCCCAGAAGAAGAAGAAGACAAAAAGAAAGACCATGAGAAAATACTAGAGGAGATAATAGTTGAAAACTTCCCTAAAATGGGGAAGGAAATAATCACTCAAGTCCAAGAAACCCAGAGAGTCCCAAACGGGATAAACCCAAGACAAAACACTCCAAGACACATATTAATCAAATTAACAAAGATCAAACACAAAGAACAAATATTAAAAGCAGCAAGGGAAAAACAACAAATAACACACAAGGGAATTCCCATAAGGATAACAGGTGGTCTTTCAGTAGAAACTCTCCAAGCCAGGAGGAAATGGCAAGACATACTTAAAGTGATCAAAGAAAATAACCTACAGCCCAGATTATTGTAACCAGCAAGGATCTCATTCAAATATGAAGGAGAAATCAAAAGCTTTACAGACAAGCAAAAGCTGAGAGAATTCAGCACCACCAAACCAGCTCTCTAACAAATACCAAAGGACATTCTCTAGACAGGAAACACAAAAAGGGTGTATAAATTCGAACCCAAAACAATAAGGTAAATGGCAACGGGATCATACTTATCAATAATTACCTTAAATGTAAATGGGTTGAATGCCCCAACCAAAAGACAGAGACTGGCTGAATGGATACAAAAACAAGACCCTTATATATGTTGTCTACAAGAGACCCACCTCAAAATGGGGGACACATACAGACTGAAAGTGAAGGGCTGGAAAAAGATTTTCCATGCAAATAGGGACCAAAAGAAAGCAGGATTAGCAATACTCATATCAGATAAAATAGACTTTAAAACAAAGGCTATGAAAAGAGACAAAGAAGGTCAATACATAATGATCAAAGGATCAATCCAAGAGAAGATATAACAATTATAAATATATATGCACCCAATATAGGAGTACCGCAATATGTAAGACAAATACTAACAAGTATGAAAGGAGAAATTAACAATAACACAATAATAGTGGGAGACTTTAATACCCCACTCACACCTATGGATAGATCAACTAAACAGAAAATTAACAAAGAAACTCAGACTTTAAATGATACAATAGACCAGTTAGACCTAATTGATATCTATTGGACATTTCATCCCCAAACAATGAATTTCACCTTTTTCTCAAGCACACACGGAACCTTCTAACCTTTGGATAGATCACATCCTGGGCCATAAATCTAGCCTTGGTAAATTCAGAAAAATTAAAATCATTCCAAGTATCTTTTCTGACCACAATGTAGTAAGATTAGATCTCAGTTACAGGAGAAAAACTATTAAAAATTCCAACATATGGAGGCTGAACAACATGCTGCTGAATAACCAACAAATCACAGAAGAAATCAAAAAAGAAATCAAAATTTGCATAGAAACGAATGAAAATGAAAACACAACAACCCAAAACCTGGGGGACACTGTAAAAGCAGTCCTAGGGGGAAAGTTCATAGCAATACAGGCATACCTCAAGAAACAAGAAAAAAGTCAAATAAATAATCTAACTCTACACCTAAAGCAACTAGAAAAGGAAGAAATGAAGAACCCCTGGGTTAGTAGAAGGAAAGAAATCTTAAAAATTAGGGCAGAAATAAATGCAAAAGAAACAAAAGAGACCATAGCAAAAATCAACAAAGCCAAAAGCTGGTTCTTTGAAAGGATAAATAAAATTGACAAGCCATTAGCCAGACTCATCAAGAAACAAAGGGAGAAAAATCAAATCAATAAAATTAGAAATGAAAATGGAGAGATCACAACAGACAACACAGAAATACAAAGGATCATAAGAGACTTATCAGCAATTATATGGCAATAAAATGGACAACGTGGAAGAAATGGACAAATTCTTAGAAAAGTACAACTTTCCAACACTGGACCAGGAAGAAATAGAAAATCTTAACAGACCCATCACAAGCACAGAAATTGAAACTGTAATCAGAAATCTCCGAGCAAACAAAAGCCCAGGTCCAGATGGCTTCACAACTGAATTCTACCAAAAATGTAGAGAAGAGCTAACACCTATCCTACTCAAACTGTTCCAGAAAATTGCAGAGGAAGGTAAACTTCCAAACTCATTCTATGAGGCCACCATCACCCGAATACCAAAATCGGACAAAAATGTCACAAAAAAAGAAAACTACAGGCCAGTATCACTGATGAACATAGATGCAAAAATCCTTAACAAAATTCTAGCAATCAGAATCCAACAACACATTAAAAAGATCATACACCATGACCAAGTGGGCTTTATCCCAGGGATGCAAGGATTCTTCAATATCAGCAAATCAATCAACATAATACACCACATTAACAAATTGAAAAATAAAAACCATATGATTATCTCAGTAGATGCAGAGAAAGCCTTTGACAAAATTCAACATCCATTTATGATAAAAACTCTCCAGAAAGCAGGAATAGAAGGAACATCAGATCAGATCAGATCAGTTGCTCAGTCGTGTCCTACTCTTTGTGACCCCATGAATCGCATCATGCCAGGCCTCCCTGTCCACCACCAACTCCGGGAGTCCACTCAGACTCACGTCCATCGAGTCAGTGATGCCATCCAGCCATCTCATCCTCTGTCGTCCCCTTCTCCTCCTGCCCCCAATCCCTCCCAGCATCAGAGTCTTTTCCAATGAGTAAACTCTTCACATGAGGTGGCCAAAGTACTGAAGTTTCAGCTTTAGCATCATTCCTTCCAAAGAAATCCCAGGGCTGATCTCCTTCAGAATGGACTGGTTGGATCTCCTTGCAGTCCAAGGAACTCTCAAGAGTCTTCTCCAACAGCACAGTTCAAAAGCATCAGTTCTTCAGTGCTCAGCCTTCTTCACAGTTCTAGCTCTCACATCTATACATGACCACAGGAAAAACCATAGCCTTGACTAGGCGAACCTTTGTTGGCAAAGTAATGTCTCTGCTTTTGAATATGCTATCTAGGTTGGTCATAACTTTCCTTCCAAGGAGTAAGCGTCTTTTAATTTCATGGCTGCAGTCACCATCTGTAGTGATTTTGGGGCCCAGAAAAATAAAGTCTGACACTGTTTCCACTGTTTCCCCATCTATTTCCCATGAAGTGATGGGACCGGATGCCATGATGTTAGTTTTCTGAATGTTGAGCTTTAAGCCAACCTTTTCACTCTCCACTTTCACTTTCATCAAGAGGCTTTTTAGTTCCTCTTCACATTCTGCCATAAGGGTGGTGTCATTTGTATATCTGAGGTTATTGATGTTTCTCCCGGCAGTCTTGATTCCAACTTGTGTTTCTTCCAGTCCAGCGTTTCTCATGATGTACTCTGCATATAAGTTAAATAAACATGGTGACAATATACAGCCTTGACGAACTCCTTTTCCTATTTGGAATCAGTCTGTTGTTCCATGTCCAGTTCTAACTGTTGCTTCCTGACCTGCATACAAATTTCTCAAGAGGCAGATCAGGTGGTCTGGTATTCCCATCTCTTTCAGAATTTTCCACAGTTGATTGTGATCCACACAGCCAAAGGCTTTGGCATAGTCCAGAGAGTTTTTCTGGAACTCTTGCTTTTTCCATGATCCAGTGGATGTTGGCAATTTGATCTCCGCTTCCTCTGCCTTCTCTAAAACCAGCTTGAATATCAGGAAGTTCACGGTTCACATATTGCTGAAGCCTGGCTTGGAGAATTTTGAGCATTATTTTACTAGCATGTGAGATGAGTGCAATTGTGTGGTAGTTTGAGCATTCTTTGGCATTGCCTTTCTTTGGGATTGGAATGAAAACTGACCTTTTCCAGTCCTGTGGCCACTGCTGAGTTTTCCAAATTTGCTGGCATATTGCGTGCAGCACTTTCACAGCATCATCTTTCAGGATTTGGAATAGCTCCACTGGAATTCCATCACCTCCACTAGCTTTGTTCGCAGTGATGCTTTCTAAGGCCCACTTGTCTTCACATTCCAGGATGTCTGGCTCTAGGTCAGTGATCACACCATCGTGATTATCTGGGTTGTGAAGATCTTTTTGTACAGTTCTTCTGTGTATTCTTGCCACCTCTTCTTAATATCTTCTGCTTCTGTTAGGTCCATACCATTTCTGTCCTTTATCGAGCCCATCTTTGCACGAAATGTTCCCTTGGTATCTCTGATTTTCTTGAAGAGATCCCTAGTCTTTCCCATTCTGTTGTTTTCCTCTATTTCTTTGCATTGATTGCTGAAGAAGACTTTCTTATCTCTTCTTGCTATTCTTTGGAACTCTGCATTCAGATGTTTATATCTTTCCTTTTCTCCTTTGCTTTTCGCTTCTCTTCTTTTCACAGCTATTTGTAAGGCCTCCCCAGACAGCCATTTTGTTTTTTTGCATTTCTTTTCCTTGGGAATGGTCTTGATCCCTGTCTCCTGTAAAGTGTCACGAACTTCATTCCATAGTTCATCAGGCACTCTATCAGATCTAGGCCTTTAAATCTATTTCTCACTTGCACTGTATAATCATAAGGGATTTGATTTAGGTCATACATGAATGGTCTAGTGGTTTTCCCTACTTTCTTCAATTTCAGTCTGAATTTGGCAATAAGGAGTTCATGGTCTGAGCCACAGTCAGCTCCTGGTCTTGTTTTTGCTGACTATATAGAGCTTCTCCATCTTTGGCTGCAAAGAATATAATCGATCTGATTTCGGTGTTGACCATCTGGTGATGTCCATGTATAGAGAGTCTTCTCTTGTGTTGTTGGAAGAGGGTGTTTGTTATGACCAGTGCATTTTCTTGGCAAAACTCTATTAGTCTTTGCCGTGCTTCATTCTGTATTCCAAGGCCAAATTTGCCTGTTACTCCAGGTATTTCTTGACTTCCTACTTTTGCATTCTAGTCCCCTATAATGAAAAGGACATCTTTTGTGGGTGTTAATTCTAAAAGGTCTTGTGGGTCTTCATAGAACCGTTCAACTTCAGCTTCTTCAGCATTAGTGGTTGGGGCATAGACTTGGATTACTGTGATATTGAATGGTTTGCCTTGGAAACGAACAGAGATCATACTGTTGTTTTTGAGATTGCATCCAAGTACTGTATTTCGGACTCTATTGTTGACCATGATGGCTACTCCATTTCTTCTGAGGGGTTCCTACCTGCAGTAGTAGATATAATGGTCATCTGAGTTAAATTCACCCATTCCAGTCCATTTCAGTTCACTGATTCCTAGAATGTCGACATTCACTCTTGCCATCTCTTGTTTGACCACTTCCAATTTGCCTTGATTCATGGACCTGACATTCCAGGGTCCTACGCAATATTGTTCTTTACTGTATCAGACCTTGTATAATATCATATATTAAACAAGTTGCCAGTCCAGGTTTAATACACGATACTGAATGCTTAGGGCTGGTGCACTGGGATGACCCAGAGGGATGGTATGGGGAAGGAGGAGGGAGGAGGGTTCAGGATGGGGAACACATGTATACCTGTGGCAAATTCATTTTGATATATGGCAAAACCAATACAATATTGTAAAGTTAAATAAAATTAAAAAAAAAAAAAAAGGATAACAGCTATCTGTATTTTTCCTGTGAATGTTCATTCTTTTTCTTGGGATGTTTGTCTTTTCTTCTTGGAGAGACTTAAGAGCACTTTGTATACGAAGAATAACAATCTCACGTATGTTGGAAATATTTTTCCTAGTTTGCCCTTTTTCAATAAATTGTGCATGCGTGCTCAGTCATGTCCAACTCTTTGTGACCCCATGACTGTAGTCCTCTAAGCTCCCCTGTCAGTGGGATTTTCCAGGCAAGAATACTGGCATAGGGTTCCATTTCCTTCTCCAGGGGATATTCCTGACCTAGGGATTAGATTCTTTACCACTGTGTCATCTGGGAAGCCCTTTCAATAAATCATTTCCCTCCCTTTCTGGTCATTTCCTCCTGTTCAGTGAATCATTTTGTCATATTAGCATTTTACTGATTCAGTTTTAAAATAAATACTTTCTACTATTTTTTTGGTAAACATCTATCAAATTATCAAATTTGAAGTCCTAATATTGGAAGGCGAGTGATTTTTAAAAATTGTTGCAGTTTGCAGCAGTTCACTTCTGTGATTCAGTTTCCCTCACTATCATACAACCTATGCAAGTACAAAATATTATTGAGGAGTTTATTGAATTACAGTTGTCCTCTATAAGCACTGATATTGTTTTATTCATTTATCTCAACAATCTCATTATGCTGTTTAACTTTTTTATTTAAAACATTTCTTTTTTAAAAAAATTTTTGCCTGCTCTCCGGGGTTTTCCTTTTGGAGGACCAGTTGCCCTGAGCCCTATGGGATCTACATCCCATGCCCTGAAAGGGGAATTCTCAACCACTGGACCACCAGGGAGGTCCCTATGCTGTTTGACTTACTTTAAACTTATAAATATGTGCTAAGAAAGCTGCATCTATATTTTATCTTCTGAGGTTCTGCACATGATTTCTTTTTTAAAAAAATGGAGTTCCTTTGCTAAACATCTGGGGGCTACCTGCTCCGTGGTGGCTGAGGCTCCGCCCCTCCTCTGCCCCATCCGGCCCCGCCCTGTGCTGCAGGTGGAGGCCGCCTGGCTGGAAGCACGGATCCGGCGGGAATTTGACAAGCTCCGCGAGTTCCTGCGCGTGGAGGAGCAGGCCATCCTGGATGCCATGGCCAACGAGGCAAGGCAGAAGCAGCACCTGGCGGAGGAGAAGATGAAGCGGCTGACGGAGGACACGGAGGCTTTGGCCCACGAGATTGAGCGGCTGCAGATGGAGATGAAGGAGGATGACGTTTCCTTTCTCATGGTGAGGAGTGCAGCATCCAGATCTAGTGACAGGGCCCAGATGTCAGGGGCCAGTGGGGACCCTGAGATCAGCAGCCCTGGCTATATTGTTTTTTAAAATACCTATTATTTTAAAATATTTATTTTTGGGGTGGTATTGCCATCCTAACAATATTATCGCAATATTAACCTTAATATTATTAATAATTTAATAATATTAAACTTCTGATCCATGAACATGGGATGTATGACTCCTTTTGAGGTCAGAGATTTATGTTTTCTCTATGTTTGTATATCTGTTTTTTGTTTTTTTTTTTCCAGAAACACAAGAGCCGAAAACGCCGGTAAGCTGCCAAGTCTGGTAGGGGGAGGGGAAGCATAGGCAGAAATACCAGGGGTGCAACCTCAGGTGGCTCCTGGGCCAGGCAGGTGGTGAGGCCAGCTGGTGCAGTACAGAGGCAGTAGTGGGACCGACCAAGTGGAGAGCCCTCTTTCAAGACACAGACTTCAAGTTTGCACTGGTGCAGTGTTGTCTTCCTGAGGGTGGAGTGTGACCATCTACTATGTGGGGAGAGATTGTCATCCTGCATGGGGCTTGTAGTTCTCTGACGATCATCCCAACGTTCAACCTTGTTTCTTGGTCAGCCCCCTCCCTCTGGGAGTCTCAGGACATACTAATTTGTGTTGACTGTTGTTGGGGTCGCACAGATGAAGAGGAAATAACTTTGTCCCAGTCAGAGCTGTACAAAGATGGAAGAGAATGCTTTGGGTGGTAGTGAGTTCCCTGTCACTGGAGGTATTGAAGCAAAGGCCAATGACACTTTCAAAATGTGGGACTAGAGGGCCCCTAAGGTGCCTTCCGACTCAGACATCCTATGAGCTGATGTGTATGTATCATTTCTGCTCACATGAAATTAAACCATGTCTGAGAACCTCCTGTTTATATTTATCCTGGCGAGGGCAGGAAGGGCTCTAGTACTGAGTCCTGAAGGGTATGAGCTGCCCACTTGGTTCCTGGTTCATCAGAGCCCAGTGTAGATTTGTCTTAAATAAGGCAGCCATGGAATGCAGGCCTGAGGCAAGGGATCCTGTTTCCAGCTGACTCAGTTAGGCCCAGAACGCCTGGCCCTGGCCCTGGCCCTGCCCCCCAAAGCCCACGTCTCCTTTCCCAGCCTCTTCTGCACGATGGAGCCGGAGCCCATCCAGCCCGGCATGCTCATTGATGTCTGCAAGTACCTGGACTCCCTGAAGTACCGTGTCTGGAGGAAAATGGTTATGTGTGTCGAATCTGGTGAGTGGGGGCCCCAGGCAGGTGTTAGAGGCCGGGGGAGGTCATGCTGGGCAGAGGGCCAGCTGAACGAAGTCCTTCCTACTTCCCACCCCATAAGACCGCCTCCTCCCTGCACTGGTCACCTTTCCAGCCTCTTTCATGCAGGTCCCTGTGCCCTGCTCCGCTCCATGTCCTGCTGCTCAAACCATTCCTGACAGAGCCACCTTCCTATTTTGGGTCCTGACACTTGGCCACCTCTCTGGAAAGAGCAGCTGACTTCCTTTCTTTTCAGAACCATATTGTATATATAATGAAAGAGAAGAGCTCCTCAGTTTAGGGCTGCCTCTCTCAAGGTGATTCTAGCCCTTGAAGTCGCTATGGACTGAATATGTCCCCGACCAAATTCGTATGTTGAAGGCCTAACCTCCATGTGATGGAATTTGAAAGCAGGGCCTTTGGGAGGTGATCATAGTTAGAAGAGGTCATGTGGATGGGGCCCTCTGATGATCAGATTAGTGCCCTTTTAAGAAGAGACACCAGAGAACTGGCTTCTTCTCTCTCTCTCTCCCTCTGCCTTATGAGGACACAGTAAGAAGGCAGCCATCTGTAAACCAAAAAGAGGGCCCTCACCAGAATGTAAGCATGCTGGATCCCTGGTCTCAGAATTCCAGAAGCAGAACCATGAGAAATATTGTTCTGTTGTTTAAGCCACCCCATCTCTGATACTTTTGCAGTAGCATCCCAAACTGAGACGTGATTTTAAGGGGAGAAATATCAGTGACCAGGGGCATGTCACATGCTTTTCTAAGGTGGTACAGGCATCTTGTGAGGTTCACTGGCTACCTGTGACTATCCTCACAAAAGACTGAAGTCTGGATGCTTTAAGATGACAGAATTTTATTCTCATGGTTCTAGAGGCTAGAAGTCTAAAGCCAAGATGTCTTCAGGGCCATGCTGCCTCTGAAACCTGTAGGGGAGGATCCTTCTTCGCTTCTTCCTAAATTTTGGTATTTTTTGGTGAGCTCGGCGCGGGCAGTTGCAGCATTGCGACCTGTGCCTCCATCATCAGAGGGCTTTCCCCCTCATGTGACTGGTTTTCTCCTTTTTCATAAGGACAACAGTTAAATTGGATAAAGGGCCCTTTCTCTTCCCATCTGATCTCAAATTGTTAACATCTGCAAGAAACTCATTCTCAAATAAGGTCACCTCTTGAGGTACTGGGGTTAAGACTTCAACATACCTTTTTTGTAGGGCACTTTTTTTTTTTTTTGAACTTTATTTTGTATTGGGGTGTAGCCGATTAACAATGTTGTGATAGTTTTAGGTGAACAGTGAAGAGACTCAGCCATACATATACATGTATCCATTCTCCCCCCATCTCCCCTCCCATCCAGGCTGTGCAGGGCACATTTCAACCCATAATGCAACCCCCAGCCCAGGGCAACCCCCTTTGTTCACTGGGCCAGGTGGAACACAGTGGGTCAGTTTAGGGGGACCCGAGGCCACAGGCTGCTCTGATTTCCCCACTGTCCTCTTTCTGCACCCAGTGCCTTTCAGCCTTGATCCCAACACCGCGGCTGGCTGGCTCTCCGTGTCTGATGACCTCACCAGCGTCACCAACCACGGCTACCGGGTGCAGGTGGAAAACCCGGAGCGCTTCTCGTCGGCGCCCTGCCTGCTGGGCTCCTGCATCCTGTCGCAGGGCTCACATGCCTGGGAGGTGGACCTGGGGGCACTGGCCAGCTGGCGCGTGGGGGTGGTACGGACGCGACAGGATGCGGGCACCGAGGGCCACGCGCACAGCTGCTACCATGACACGCGCTCGGGCTTCTGGTATGTGGGCCGCACGCAGGGTGTGGACGGCGACCACTGTGTGACCTCGGATCCCGCCACGTCGCCCCTGGTCCCCGCCATCCCGCGCCGCCTGCGCGTGGAGCTGGAGTGCGAGGAGGGCGAGCTGTCCTTCTATGACGCTGAGCGCCATTGCCACCTGTACACTTTCCACGCCCGCTTCGGGGAGGTGCGGCCTTACTTCTACTTGGGTGGCTCGCGCGGTGACGGGTCCCCAGAACCACTGCGCATTTGCCCGCTGCGCATCACCATCAAGGAGGAGCTGGACGGCTGAGGACCCCTCCGGCCCACTGGACTCCGCTTGCATCCAGCAATTGGTCCCATTTCCTTCCTGTCCCTTCTCAAATCCACGCTCGCCTTGGTACCTCTCTACCGCCTGCCTTCTTACCAGGATCTTCCCACTGACTTACCCTGTCATTTTCTGTGGCTCCAGGCCATGGGTCTTTCCCTCCTTTTTTTTTGGTCTCTTCTCTCCCTTCCTTTGAAAGTCAGCCAGGAGACACCTCCTGGGTCAGGCTTTTTCCAAAGTTGTGGCATCCTCTGGATGTGAATTTCCTGATCCAGATTCTAAGATTTCTGGGGATAATGTTTGTTTCTAGAGTGGGTCTGTTTAAAAAATGTAGTTTTTTTTTTTTTTTTAATAATTTTTCAAGTGTTGTGAGGCCAGCAGATGGGAGGGGACTGCTGTTGAAGAGTTTGTTACTTACAGTTCCTAGGAGAAAGGGTGCTACGGTGGGGGTGGTGTGGGGAGAGGGGCACCAGGGGAAGCACCAGAGTTCTTAGGAGACAAGGGGCATGCTTTTCATGGAAAGGAACAGAGGAGGCAGGGTACCGGGTGAGTGGGTTTATGATCAACAAGTCTGAGTACTTTTCACAGGTTCTGGGGCATAGTGGCTGCCCCTAGTTGTACTGAAACCTGGATGTGGGTTGATTATGCATGTGTGCGTGCTCAGTCGTGTCCTACTCTTTGTGACTCTATGGGCTGTACCCACAAGACTCCTCTGTCTGTGCAGTTTTTCATTCAAGAATCCTGGAGTGGGTTACCATTTCCTATTCCATGAAATCTTCCTGATGCAGGGATTGAACCCACGTCTCCTGTATTGGCAGGCAGCTTCTTTACCGCCGAGCCATCTGGGAAGCCTGTGGATTGATTAGCACAGGGGATTATTGGCTTGGAGTGGATCCGGTGAGAGCCTGGCACAGCAGGTGGTTGGGGTACCGTTTTGCATGTAGAAGATTGACTGCATTCAAAAGGCACACTCACAGGGGAGTTGTCTGCAGGAACTTGATGCCCAGGGAGGCCCCAGGAGCCAGAGTGTCAGGAATTCAGAAAAGAAGAAATATGGTTATTCTAGCACCATTGCCATGGCTCTGTGCAGGACCCATGCCCTGGCTTGTCTGTCACTTTATACTGGTATTTAAAGCTGCTCTGTGGGCCTTGGTGGAGCCCTTCAGGGCAGGGGTGGGAACAAGGCTGCCCATCCAATCGGCTCTAACTTATAGATTAAGACTTCTTGCACAATTTCCTCTGAACAGAGTTTCCAGAGCACTTTAAAAAACACAATTTAATTAAATAGCATGATTTTCACTTTCCTCATCTGCAAATGAGATGGTAGATCTGGAAGGTGATGGATGCGTTGCAGTTGTGTGGAGGACCTTTCTCTGGTTCCTCTCACAGAGGTACAAAAGGAGGAGAAGAAGGGCCCCTTTGTGTTAGGAGGGAAGGGAGGCGATTCTGTCCAGGGAGGCGGTTGGTGTCAGGAATGAGGAGGGGGCTCCAGGGCTCTGGTCTCTGCTGACCCCAGCCTGCTCATTCTTGTTCTGCTGCCTTTTACATCTTCATCCTGATTTCTTTTCCCTCTGCTGTGCCTCCAGACTCCTGCCTCACCTTTTCGTCTTCACGTGCCTGTGGAGGGTTTTTAATTGTCACCTCCTCACTTGTGTCCTGGGACAGGGAATGTCTCCCTGTAGGACCACTGTTCTAATGGAGGTGTTTTTACCGAAGACTCACAGACTTTCTCCTGCTTGTGTCTCCTGGTTCACTGAAATGGACATTTTAAACAGAAATGATGATTCAAAACTAAACATTGGTTATAAGCGTGAAATGTCCATCATTGGTGGCCAGGGGAGGGAGGTGGTAGGATATACCACTGAGTCAAGGGGACCAGATGCAGGAGAGGGGTGAGGATGTTGGCAAAGGGGTGGATGTGAGCTGAGCGGCCTCTCTAAAGATGCTCAGATTCAGCAAAGCTCAAGGCACTTTGAACCCAACACATCTGAGTCCAGTGTGCACTTTCTACCATAAAGTATTTATCTAGCCCATTAAATGCAAATCACTACCTAATAAATCTTGACCTGAAACTATTTTGTTAGTTGTTGTAAACTTTTAAAAGTGTTTTTTCTTTTCCATCTTAGGTGTTGGAAGGGCTTTGTTTTATTTTTACAGGATATTGTGGATTGCCTAGGCCCCTTTTTACCAAAATAAAGTGTTTGAGCCAAAGTATACTTTTTTTTTTTTGACATTTTCCTTTCAGTGTTCTCATAAGCAAAAAGTTTCATTCACCTTGTAGCATGTATTCAATGTTTTTGTTTTTATCATTGGATAATCTATTATGTAGATATATACTGCATTGTACTTAACCAACTCTTTAGTTGGTGAAAACATTTTAATTGTTTTCACTTTTTGCTATTATGAATAATGCTGCTGTAAACATTTGTGTGCAAGATTTTGTGTGGACATATGTTTTTTGTTCTTTTGGGTAGGTAAGTAGGTAAGTAGGTGATCTTTTGCTGGATCATGTCCTGACTCTTGTTTAACCTGAGGGACTGCCAGGCCGTTTTCCAGTGTGGCCGCACCTTTGTATAGTCTTATAATGTAGAGAGGTTCCAGTTGGTCCATATCCTCGTTAGCACTTGTTACTGTCTGTCTTTTAACTTGGGCATCCCAGTAGATGTGAGGTTGTATCTCATTGTAGTTTTGACTTGGATTTCCCTAATGACTAATGGTATGGAGCCTCTTTTCAGGTGCTTATTGTTCATTTGTTTACCTTCTTAGGAGAACTGACTTCAGATCCTTTGCCCATTTTAAAATCTTTTTTTTGTTGTTATTGTTTTTACTATCCAGTTGCGAGAGTTCTTCATACATTCTAAACAAAAGTCCCTCATCAAGTACATGATTGTCAAACATTTTCTACCACTCTGGTTGTATTTTCACTTTCTGGAAGGTGTCCTTTGAAGCACAGAAGTTTTCATTTTGGCGTTTGGTTTATTTTTCTTTTTGTTGTTTGTATATTCTGGAACTCTTGCCTTTGACACTGCCCTTAAGCCAGTTCTAGGTCTTGGCTCAGGCATGGGCAGCTGTCTCAGCATGGGTAGCCATTCTATTGACAAGGAGCCCTAGTTCAGGAGCCCATTCCTTCTTCCCTTGAGCCCTCCTACCCACATAATGTGATGATTGAGTGTGTGCATGGGAGCCCAAGTAAGCTGTACCCAGAAGTTTTATAAGCTGGAGGCATCTTTGGTAAAGAGATAGCAGCCGGAACCAGAAATCCAGATTCCTACACGCAAGCCACAACCGTATGATGTATGAGCTACTGAGCCTTCGAGCCTCTGCTCCCTCATCTAAATGAGGATTTAGGGTACCTACCTCAGGTTGTAGAAATTAAATGAGGGGATTTGGGGGGTACAAATGCTTTTTATTATGTCCTAAACATACTGTAGACTCAATGCGTGTTGGCTAATTCTTCAGAAAGTGGAAGATTTTGAATGTTGACGTTATGATTCATATTAATGAAAAACCCCAAAAGAAATTGAGAAATGAATTTACATTGGGAGTGCTTAAATTTCTTGAGACTAGAAGCTTATAGACAAACTTATGTTTATTAAAACAACGTGGGAAAATGGTTATGTTGTAATGACTGAGAAGACTAGGATTTATACATATAGACATGCAACATACAATTTGTCTCTAATTTGTGTGTGTTGTTTGATGAGATCACCCACTTATGTGGCTGTAAATCCAAAAGGTACAAAAGAACAGTCTCTCCCACTTCTGCCCAGACACTCAGCCCCCTTCTTTGTGGACAATCATATTACCATGAAAAAAAATCCGGAGAGATTTCATGAACAGCAGTATTCTGTTGTGAGTATATTCTGGTTCCCCCAATATACTATAATTTAAAAGCAGATACTTTTGGGGGCTCCCCTGGTGGCTCAGTGTACAGAATCCACCTGCCAGTGCAAGGAGACATGGGTTCTATCCCTGGTCCAGGAAGATCCCACATGCTGCAGGGCGGCTAAGCCTGTGTGCCGCAACAACTGAATCTGTACCCCTAGAGCCTGTGCTCTGTAATGAGAAGCCACCACAGTGAGAAGCCTGTGCCCCGCAACTAGACAGTAGCCGGTGCTCGCAGCAACTAGAGAAAAGCCTGCACAGCAGCGAAGACCCAGCACAACCAAAAATAATAAAAGCAGATATTCTAGGTCTGTATCTCTAAGCAACCCAACAAAAGGAGACAACTCAAAGGATGTTATTAAGATGTTTTCCTCCCCCTAAGAGGAGGTTTGTTACGGATGTTCTCATGTAGTCAGTTCAACTGGTGCATTCAGCTTCTTGTTTATTTCACCCTAAGGTTTTAAAACGGAAAAAACAAAGTGGAATTTAGCTGCTCATGACATAGAAGACAAACCTTACACTTGAGACCTCAACATACGTTTTTAAAATCTCAGTCCTTACCAGGGTATCTAGTGAACTACATAGTGTGTTAGTAGGGGAATGAATGACCTGGGTTCAAAGTGTGCCTCAGCCACTGTGTGACCTTGGGAGAGTTACCTAACTTCTCAGTGCCTTAGTTTCATTATGTGAAAAATGGAGATCTTGATGAGTGGAAATAATAACCTACCTCATAAGGTGGTCATGAGATTAAGTGAGCAGAAGTGTAAAACAGGACAAGATCTGACATGTACTTGACAGTTGAGAGTTCACTATTGTTTTGCTTGGCTGTGCTACTCTGGTACTTCAGATAAAGCCATTCAGCTTCTCATCTGTAAACGGAAATGACATGTGCATGATTTTTTCAAGGTTTTTTCCAGTTCTAATGTCCTTTGATTTGCAATTTGTGTCACTAGCAAAGGCTGGTATCCTGCACACAGTAGGGGCTGCTGATTCCAGGTGCTGCCGCTGACCAGCATTCAAGAACCTGAGTGTGGGTTGGTACCAGGAGCCTTGTTTCCTCATGTGTTGAGTCTGGAGAAAAAACTAAATAGTCATCATGTTTGAAGGGTGGCAAGGTTGTTCCACTGAGGAGCAAGTCTTGGGAAATTGTTCCTAAGATTAATAATTAATCATGCACAATAAAATTGGACAGTCATGTTTCACAGATGGTTCATGTGCTTGTATGTGCAAGATTAAAGATGTCAAATATTGACTCGAGTGCACCGTGAATATGATCTTTGTGGCCTCAGAGCTGCTGGATTGGGCAAAAGATGACTGATCATTCATGGTGGGGACTATAGTAGGTCCCTTCAATTTTCAAAAAGAAAATGCATCTTCTTACAATGTTCTATGCCTCCTATTCCTTCCCCAGCCATGCCTGGAGGACCCAGCAAGACAGATCACTGGCTATTAAAGCCTGATTCCCTAGCACAAAGTGAAGTGCTTCTGTGGATGCCATCAGTCCCTGTTTGTGGGTGTTGCTTGGGTGGGTTTCTTTCTCTAGGGAACAGGCTGAGGATGGGAAATTCAGGTTTCTATGGATACTGGACTAGCTGGGATTTGCATCACGTATTTCAGAGACAGTCTAGGAACAACATGGGCTCAGGAGGAACATAGAGCCACATGGAAACAATTGGAGGGCCTGGGTAGGCAAGCTCCATTTCATCCCTTCTCCAGGGATGCAGATCTGAGATCCTCACCCTTTGAAGAGGCTGCAACTTGGAGCATGAGGATCCAGGGAGGTGGTGTGTGAAAGGCGCCCCCTACAGGATGTGGCCGGTACTGAGCGCTCTACAAAAGTTAATACCCTTTTGCTTCCCTTTTTATCTCAGCAATTCCCTCTCTAGAGGGTCTTCCCTACCCAGGGATCAAACCCCAGGTCTCCTGGATTGCAGACAGACTCTTTACCTACGAGCCACCAGGGGAGCCCCATTGACTAAAGGGTCCATCAATAAGAAGGTTTAGCATGTGAATTCTCCCTTGTTTATTTATAAGGCATTCCACCATGCCCCTACTTCTCCATTATCTTATTTATAATTTTTATTGTAAAATACACATAAAAATTCCCATCTCATTTGCTTTTAAGTGTACAGTCTGATAGTGTTAAATATATTCACATTGTGGTGTTTCCTTCCTTATCTTAACCCCCGTGTTAACCACAGTTATATTTTTCCATGTCCTTTCAGAAAATGATATTGTGCCCTCTCATTTTAATCCCTACTCTCCCTTGACCACCCTGTGAGATAGCTTCACCAGGTCAAGAGACTGGCCTATACTCATGTGACTAACTGGCATCAGATCCAGACCTCAATCCCAGGTCCCCTGGAGTTAGCATCTACAAATCCAAAAACATCTGGGGTCCCCAACATCAAGTTTGGCATCATGGAGGCAGTTCTGTTTGTGAGGCCTGAACTGAAGTATAAGTAGGGATAAAGAGGAGAAACAGGCATTAGATATACTGGAGGAGGTAAGAGGGTCAGGAAAGGTCCTGGAGGAATGTCCTATATGAGGAAAATCAAGAGTCTGATGGCTGCCAGTTTCCTAGCTTGAGTGATGATCTAGTCTCATCACTAGATGAGAGACCATAGGAGAGCAGGTGGGTTCAGTGTTGTGTAGGGGACATCGGGTGGAATTACAGAGAAGCTCTATAGCCCAGGATTCGAACAGGATGGGAAATAGGAGTCGTTGGCAGAGTTGTCTTGTTGAGAATACTGGAGTCTGAGCTCTTGTGTAGACAGTATCTGGAATAAAAGGAGCAGAGACAGGGTCCTGGGGGCACTGACACGTTGGAGGTGGGCTGAGGATTCCAGGTTAGAGACGAGGGAATAGAGAAGCAGAAGCAGGGCAAGGTGGTATGGCCGAAGCAAACTGAACATGTAAAAGGTAGAATAGAGGAAGCCACAGCATCAAAAGACCCAGAAAGTCAGATAAAGGGAAGATGAAAAAGAATTCATTGACTCCAGTTTACCTGCAGCCCCTGACACAGCTTCTCCCTATATCAGGGAAAGCAGAGAAAAGATGAAAATTTACAGTATCCACAAGAAGCAATGGGTGACCAGTCTGTTGACAGAAGTTAGGAGGGATGATCCCAAACTATAAAGCAGAGGAGCTTGAGTTTTAGCTCCCACCCAGACTTTGCTTCTTGAAATGTCCACTCAGGAGACATCAAAAGCTACTTTATCCTCCCCTATCTCTCTATCTGTACTGTGTAAACCAGATGTTACAAAGGTTTTGCCATTGGGCTTTGGGACTCTAAAGGGGTGGAAAGGACAAAGTGGAATTTAAAAGAATATTTCATACTGATAAAAGCGTCAAAGTATATAAGGTAAGTTGTTAGACATACATTACAAATTTGCTGCTATAATATTTGCCTATAAACCCAAGAAAATCAACTGAAAGCAGAACTAATAAGAGGTTTGGTAAAGTGAATCCAAATGACATTAGTTTATAAAAAACAAATTTATATGCCAGCAATATCCAGCTGGAAAATGTGATAGAAATAAGATTCCAATCACAAAATCAACCAGAATAAGAACTACCTTGAATTGAATTTTAAAACAGAATTAGAAACTTTAATGAAAAAATTTAAAAAAAAATTGACTAGACTGACCAGTCATAAAATAACTAAGGTTTGGCTTCAAAATTGAAGTGATTTAAATTTAATTTGGAATAAGTAGAAAGGAAGCTTAACCAAAATATCTGTGGCAAAAAGTCTTTAAGATAATCCTATCACTAAGGTTGCATCTGGAAGAAAACTAATGATATTGGGTCCAGAAATTATATACAAAAGACCCCTCCTTCAACACAGATTTAAAATAGGGAACAGTTGGAAATCATCTAAATATGTAAGAATAGGGGTATAGTTTTAAATTATTCTGTTTGCTGGAAAACTGTGATGCCACTAAAACAAAATCAAACCACTAAGAATATTTAAAGACATGAGGAAATGCTTACATGAGAAAAGCCAAAGAGGAGAGAGGACAAAGCATTTATAATCAGTGCAATTCCAAATTTGCAAATCTATAATCTTTCTAAAATGACTGATACTGTTAACCACGGGTATCTCTGGATGGTATTCACCCTTAACTTCTGTTTTCCTCCTGTTCCCTAAAAAGAGAAAGCATTACCTTAAAAACCAGAAAAATGTAACATTATGAAAAGCAGAGCCTGTTACAGGTGGCTGTAAAATGATGCCGGGTTTTATTTTCAGAACTCTGAGGCTAGGAGGGCAATGCCTGAACTGACGAGGGACAGGAATCATCTGACGCTGAACTCGGTCCCCACAGAGAGGATGAGTGACAATATGAGGACAAACGGAAGCAGTCGCGTGGACTTGTGAACCTTCTATTGTTTTCAGCCGTCTGCTGAAAAAGTAAGCAGCAGAGGTGTACTGAAAAAAAGTGGTGAAGCTCTGGGTAGAGTGGCTGGGGGAGGAAGCCAGAGCCCTTCAAAGAACTGCCGCACAAGGGCCAGCACCGCAGACTCAGAGACCCTAGGCTGGCCCAAGTCTAAGCCCAGCCTGGGGGCCGCGGGGGGCATCCAGATCCCCAGGTCTGGTCCACAGCATTCAGCTGCCCACATCTCGGGTGGAAATGTCAGTTCACTAGTCCAGACGCCTCTTTAAGGCATCCGGGTCTTAAGGACGCTTTATAGGCAGGGATGCTACTATTGGTTCCTGCTCCCGGCATGATGTCACCATCAGCCAATCTGAAGTCAGCATTTCCTCCTAGGCAAAGGAATTAATTACGAATTAATTAACTCTTCCTAAGCCGTAGAGGCAAGCAAAAGCAATGCCCGTCATCTTTTCTGGTTTCTCTTTGCCAGCAGAGTAAGGAGATGGAGTTGGAAATAAACTGAATAAGAACAGATGCTAGGTTTTGTAGATAGGTGCTGTGCTTAGTCTCTCAGTCGTGTCCTACTCTTTGCGACCCCATGGACTGTAGCCCGCCAGGCTCCTCTGCCCATGGGGATTCTCCGGGAGAGAATACTGGAGTGGGTTGCCATATCCTTCTCCAGGGTATCTTCCCAACCCAGGGATCAAACCCAGGTCTCCTGCACTGCAGGCAGATTTTTTTTTACCGTCTGAGCCACCAGGGAAACCTTTTGTAGATGTAGGCATAGATACCATTTTTTAAGATATAAGAGTAATGTATATTCACCGAAATTGTGAAAAGAATTACTTGAATTCCACCACCTAGAGTTAATAATAATAAGCATTTCAATGCAGGTTCTTCCTACATTTTAAAACTCCAAAGTGTGGGATTTTTATGGAAATTAACTCCCACTATAATTTTTGTAGCATTTTAAATTTATTTGCTGTGAATAATTAATGATCTTCAAATGAATAGTACTTAATGGCTGCAAAACTTTCAACTAAATGGACATTCCATAAGTATCCCATTAAGTATTGTATGGGCATATCATAATTTATTTTAAAAGTGCCCTGATCACAACTGAAAATAATACTGTCACAAACACTACTGTATATACTTTGTATATTTTGTTATTGTTCAGAAGCTAAGTCATGTTCAACTCCTTGTGACCTCATGGACTGCAGCACACCCAACTTCCCTGTCCTTCACTATCTCCCAGAGTTTGCTCAAATTCATGTCCATTGATATACATTGTTCAATTAATTCCTTAAGATAAATTCCTAAGAGTGAAATTCCTGTGTCAAAGATTAAAATGCATGTTCCCAGATTGCTCTCCAGAAATGTCGCTAACAGTCTACAAGAGTGTTCAATTTTTCACATCCAAAACAAACCAATCAAAATGATAGATAGCTCATGAAGATTTTCAAAATTAATCTTCTTCATTACTAGTGATATTGACCATGTTTTCATGTATTCAGTGCCCTTCTATATTTCTTTTTTGCATTCTCTGTCTTCTTTGCCCATTTTTATATCAGGATGTTTGCTTTTTTCTCCTGACCCATGTGCAAGACCTTTAATTCAACTTGACAGTATTTTCGTGAGTATATTTTTTCATAGGCACGTTAGTGGGTGTACATAGGTACATGGTTTTTTTGTAATATACCATGTTTGTCAAGCTTTTGTTTCAGGATTCAGCTCTTTTCGTACTGCAATTGAACAACTTTCTTGTTTTTTTTTTTTTCTGTGCCATGAAATAGTTTATGTAGCATGTTTCTGGTAAGTTTAAAGAATCAGAGTCATTATTGAAAGAAATTCTTTGAACTCTTTAAAAATATCTTACATAATTATTAGTCGACCAGGTGGCACTAGTGGTAAAGAACCTGCCTGCTAATGCAGGAGGTGTAAGAGATACAGATTCAATCTCTGGGTTGGAAAGATCCCCTGGAAGAGGGCATGGCAGCAAACTCCAGTGTTCTTGCCTGGAGAATCCCATGGACAGAAGAGCCTGGCTGGCTATAGTCCATGGGATCGCAAAGTCAGATGTGACTGAAGCAACTTAGCACAGCATGGCACATCTTTGGCCAACCAACTGGGTCTTGAAAGGTGGTCCACGTGTAGCATGGGTCTGTGTATGGCAGGAATGGAGGGCAGGAGGGGAGAATGGTTCCCATGAAAGACTCAGGGACCCACAGAGAGGTCTGGACTCTTTTCTGTAGGTTCTGTGGAGCCATTGGTGATTGTAAAGGAGGGTCAAGGTATGATCAAGAGTAGGTTTCTCCTCTTTCTCTTTCCCCTGGTCCCCAGCCCAGTGAGATTGTTCTCCCTATGAGGAAAGGATGACAATAATGACCTGACTTCCAAAGCTATGGTGCTCATTACTTAGAGAACTGCAGCTACTCAGGGTCCCTGAAGGACCTGCCCTATGAAGTTGCTGGGGGAACTGAGGGCATCACTGGAGTCTCAGAGCCTCAGCAGTCAGGATGATGTCATGCTCACTGTGACCTGAGGCCTCCTTCCCCCACGGACAGCTCTCACTGGGCTTGTTACTAGCAGGCTTCTCCCCAGGTACAGAGAGCATGCCCATTGGCTGAGGAAGGTCATAGACGGTGAATTGAGAGTCAGTCAGAGATAACTGCCCAGAGATGACTTGGGATGTTTTCTGAAAATTAGACAGTAATTTTTCAGATTCTTTTTCCATATAGATCATTATAGAATATTGAGTAGAGTCCCCTGTGCTATACAATAGGTCCTCTACTTTAAATATAGTAATGTGTATATGTTAATCTCAAGCTCCTAATTTAACCCTCCCTTCTGTGTTTCCTCTTTGGTAACCATAAGTTTCTTTTCTACATCTGTGACTCTGTTTCTGTTTGGTAAATAAATTCATTTGTATATACTTTTTTAGGTTCTCATGTAAGTGATATGGTATTTGTTACCCCATAGCAGTTTTTTGAAAAATCAACTTTATTGACATATAAGTTACCAACAATAAAATAAACTTGTACTAAATTTGATGAGCTTTGACAAACATTTAAACTCATGCAATCACTACCATGGTCAAAATAGGGAAGATTTCCATCACCCAAAGTTCTCCTGGGCCCCTCCCCCAGAGAGTCCTCACACCCTAACCCAGCCCTGCATACCCTCTCATCTGCCTTCTATCACTTCAGATGAGACTAGTCTTTCCTGAAGTTTCATATAATTGAAGTAACATGTGATAGTTCAAGAAAGAAACCTGTGTAGATAAGGAAAAGCCAGTTTCTTTCTGAAAAATAATAAAGTCATTTAAAAATGTGAATCATTTCCTTCTAAGAAGCAAACCAATATTCATTTTTTCTAGAGGGCAAACACAGACGTGTAACCTCTTGACTGTGGATTCCAATTAGCTCCATATCTTTGTGCCTCCTCCCACTGTGCCCTTCTTGCAATTTATCTGTTGCTGTTTTCCTTTGATGTCTTATTTATTTTACTACAGTATGAAAATGCTATTGGCATTCCTCTTATGGCTGTTTCTAATTTCCTTGGATTTGGGGACATAAATAGATTTTTCATGGGCTAATATGTCTTCAAGACTGCTTGAATTTGGCCTGTTCATCAATCTAAAATGGGTTTGAAGCCTTTGGACAGAATAAGGCAGATGCTAAACTATATGGTGAATGAGAGTCTCCAGGGCTTTTTGTCATTGTGGCAGGACTATGTGTATTTCTTCCTATTCAGCTCTTACCTTATTCCCCGTCCCTATAGTACCTTAAGGGTTTCCCAAGTGGTGTAGTGGTAAAGAATCTGCCTGCCAATGCAGGAGATGCAAGAGATATGGGTTAGATCCCTGGGTTGGGAAGATCCCATGGAGGACGAAATTGCAGCCCATTCCAGTATTCATGCCTGGAGAATCCCACGGACAAAGGGTCACAGGGTCGCGAAGAGTCTATCACCACTGAAGCGAATTAGCACACACACCACTGTTTTCTTACCCTCCTGAGTGGAGCAAGGAGGGAACATATCAAGATGACCCCAAAGGTAATACTAGCTTCATGATTCTATCTACATGCAGAAACATGCAGCAAGCAGACCTGGGCAGCTGGGCTACTTGTGACCTTAACTGAGGGGGCAGGTGGTTCCCCTCATCTCCCGGGCCCAAACCATCTGACATCCTGTGTTTGAAGCATCACTTCTTTTCAGTTATCCTTTTTAAATATTGATTGATTTATTTGACTGCGCCGGATCTTAGTTGTAGCACATGGGATCTTTGATCTTTGTTGCAGGATCTTTAGCTGTGGCATGTGAGCTCTTTGTTGCATGTGGGACCTTATTCCCTGACCAGGGATAGAACGCAGGCTGGATAAAACCTTCATTGGGAGCTTGGATTCTTAGCTGTTGGACCACCAGGGAGTCCCTGAAGCCTCCCTTCTTAGCTCCCTGCTCTGATACCAGTCAGAGGAGGAATCTTTCTAGGGATTCTACCCTTGCTTCCCCCAGGAATTCTGCACTGGGGATGGAGCTGGCTCTAGTGCGAGAGGCCAAACGATGCAGAAAGGCAAATACCCTTCTCATCCTAAGCATTTCTCTTTTATACCTGTCCTGATTCAAGCATTTTGCTACTGGCAGTTAGCTATTGTTTGAGGACATTTTTGCAGTGAACACAATATTGCTCTTTTATTATGAGTTACGAACCCTGGAGGGGTACCCATATGGGATATCTGCTCCACTCTCCACGATGCCTCACTCTGAGAACAGAACCCTTACTCTCTGCAGATTCACGAAATGAAACCCAGCCCCTGGCCCAAATCCTTGACCTCAGACACACACACCTCAGTGAAACTGGGCCAGGTGGATTCCTTTCCCTAGACATTTGAAATGGGGATTGAAAGGCAGCTATTCTGTCTCTCTGTCACCCCAAGAAACATGAGATGGCCAGGGCTCACAAAGCAGAGGGAATCTGTCATGGAGATGGAAGGAAGTAGCCATGTAGATGAATGCACATGGAGTGACCACATGATGACAGAAGTGGGAAGGGCATCAACATCCAGAAAGAGGGAGAGAGGCCAAGAGACAGAGGGAGAGAGGGAGAGAAACTGGCTGCCCAGATCCTGTTGCTTTCCTAGTTCCTAGTTCCAGCTCAGCTGTTCTTTTGTGTTAGTTTCTCTGTGATAGCCTGGTAAACTTGAATGAACTTCCTGTTTATGCCTAAGGTAATTTGGAGTAATTTCCTGTTAATTTGCAGCCAAAAGACTCTAAATAAGATGCAACCTGGTACCAGGAAATGAAGCTGCACATAACCACAAAAATGGCCCATTTCAGAATTTGGGAGTAATAAGGATTCTGATGTCTTGGGATATGGAGGAATGTTGTTGTTCAGTTGCTAAGCCATGTCTGACTCTTTGCAACCCCGTGGACTGCAGCACGCTTGGAGGAATGTTGGTGCAACAGAGACTAAAGCAGCCAGGGAAATTAGTGTCGGTGGTTTTCGGGGACTTGGATAATTTTCCTTTTGAGGCTGAAGCTTTAGGAGGCTCCAGGGCCAACTTGAAGTATGCAGGTGATTCCTTGGGACTCCAGTATGGTGTGTGGGAGACATGCACCTGTATGAGGTTTAAAGTGGATCAGGGAAAGCAGGTCAATTATGCAACTCTGCTCCTGGAAGTCCTTTCTGCCTATAGTATGGGAGCTGAGACCACTTCCAGTCCATTTTTGAAATTCATCATAGGATTTACTGAACTGCAGCACTTACACTCTGTGTGGCAACAGGCATCAAAAACTAAATCTGGTGAACCAGTTATGAAACAGTGACAGTAGCAGTTAGAAAGAGGACATCTGGGGAATCTTGATCCTTCAACACTTCTTCCAAGTGTCTGCTCTGCCCTCTTGCTGGAGAGAGGTACTGATAACCTGTGAATTCCACCATTGGACAGATTCAGGGTGATCTATTCAGCTAATGAGGTGAAACAGGCTCTCCATTGCCCTCTGCACCCAAAGGTGAAACCCATTAAGTACAGAACTGGGCACAGCCTTCTGAGAAACTGAAGCACCCCAGGCATGGCCCACCTCTGGTGCCTAGTTGTGCAAGATGTCTAGGAAAGGTGTCCAGCAAGTTGAATCTCTAACTTAAGTCAATGGGCTTCCAGTTAAGGTCTTACAGGCATTACACTGCCAAGAAACCTCAAGCATGGAGAGCAGGGTCTTTGGAGGGACACAAATCCATGCCACAGGGCTTTTTGGTCCCTCAGGAAGACCAAGCTCAGAGGTGGCCAGTTCCATTCAGAAGGTGTCTCGTGCCCCACAGCCAAGTTCTTCTCAATCTGCTTTCAGGGGTGGCCCTGTGGGATCCAGGACAAAGGCCATGTTCCCCGGGGCACAATCCGGAATGGTTCTACTGGAGAACCAAAGAGCTTCTCCTACTGGAGTCAACATGTGATGGCCATGTGCTTTGTCAGATATTCAGTGACTGCCACAGAGTTATTGCTTGGAGGTTCCTCCTTCTTCATTTCTAAGTAGGGGCTTTGTGGGTATTGTCTGATTTCTCTGCATTCTATATCAGATAGAATGGAGATGGCAGGCTGTTGTCATCTCTTCTATAGGTTGTACCAGCTGGGGACTGACTTGGAGACGGGGACTTTGTTTGGGAACAGGCCCCCCACGGGAGAGGTGAAGGTCCTAACATTGGTAGGCACATCAGTGATATTGTGACCCCCTGCCATAGGATGAGGCAAGACTCCAGGACCAGACAGTCTCTAGTTGACTTTATTTTCCTAGAAATTTTGAATTGACTCAAAGAGAGCTAATGGATTTCTCTGTGCAGCCCAATTACAAAGGATCCTGGCACAGCCGGAAGGCAATAAGGTCCCTCGTGGCTGTGAGGCAGCCAGAGGCACAGAGCAGCAGAGATGGTCTAGAAGGAGGCAGGTTTGCAAAGAGAGGAGAGAGACAGGGATTGAGATAAAGATGGAGAGATACAGGAAGAGAGACAGGGAGACAGACTGATCCATGTTTGCTTTCCTGGTTTTTGTTTCTTGGGAGAAGGTGTTATACCATGCTCAGGTGCCATGAAAATCCCTGACCCTCCCTCTGCCTTAAAAACAAACCTCTAGTTTTGGAATAATTACAGATCCAGAGGAAGTTGCAAAGACAGGACAGGGGGATGAGTCCATGGGTCCATGTAGCTGTTAGTGTTTCCCCCATTGTTACAATTTATACAACTATAGGATAGAATTAGAGCAAGAAATTGATACATAGTATCATGTGCTGATTTATCACCTGTGTGGATTTGTGTAACCACTTGCACCCCACTCCAGTACTCTTGCCTGGAGAATCCCACGGACGGAGGCGCCTGGTAGGCTGCAGCCCATGGGGTCGCTAAGAGTCGGACATGACTGAGCGACTTCACTTTCTCTTTTCACTTTTATGCATTGGAGAAGGAAATGGCAACCCACTCCAGTGTTCTTGCCTGGAGAGTCCCAGGGACAGGAGAGCCTGGTGGGCTTCTGTCTATGGGGTCGCACAGAGTCGGACACGACTGAAGTGACTTAGCATAGCATCCCTACTGTCAAGGTCTAGAATTATGCAACCCATAAAGATCTTCCTGCTACCTCCTCCCACCATTCCTAACCCCCAGCAACTACCAGTCTGTTTTTCAGCTCTATCATTTTGTCATTTTGAGAATATTCCATAAGTGGAATCACAGTTTGTGACTGAGACTGGCTTCTATTCCTCAGCATCATTCCCTTGAGATCCATCCAAGCTGGTGTGTGTCTCACTCATCCACTCACATTATTGATGACTAGTAACCCATGACAGGGGGACTTCCCAGGTGGCTCAGTGGTAAAGAATTCACCTGCCAATGCAGGAGATGCCAGTCTGAACCAGAGGTCAGGAAGATCCCCTGGAGAAGGAAATAGCAACCCACTTCCAGTATTCTTGCTTGGAGAATCCCATGGACAGAGGAGCCTGGTGGGCTACAGTCCATGGGGTCACAAAAGAGACACAACTGAGCAATTAAAGAATGGATAAATGAAGGAGCAGCCTGTGGCAAGGATGGACCAGTCAGCATTTGTTTAACCGTTCAGCCAGGGAGAGACATTATGGTTGTTTCTAGTTTGAGGCTATTACAAATAAAGGCCTCTGTGAGCATTTGTATACAGGTTTTGTGTGAACATGTATTTTATTTCTCTGGAATAATGCCAGAAGTACAATTACAGTGAGGGTATTTTTTTTTTTTTTTTTAAGAAATTGACTGTTTTCTGGAGTGATTGTACTATTTTATGTTCACACCAGCTCTAAATGAGACCTCCAGTTTCTCTGCATCCTTGCCAGCATTTGGTACTGTCATTTTTTGGATATTTATTTTTATTTATTTATTTGATTGCCTCGGGCCTTAGTTGTGGCACATGGGATCCTTAGCTGTGGCATTTGAGATCTTATTTGTGGCTTGTGGGATCTAGTTCCCTGATTAGGGGTCGAACCTGGCCCCCTGCTTTGAGAGCACTGAGTCTCAGCCATTGGACTACCGGGGAAGCTCCAATGCTGTCATTTTTTATCTTACCTGTTCTTCTAGGTCAGGGAAGGCAGTGGCACCCCACCCCAGTACTCTGGCCTGGAGAGTCCCATGGACGGAGAAGCCTGGTAGGCTGCAGTCCATGGAGTCGCTAAGAGTCGGACACGACTGAGCGACTTCACTTTCACGTTCTTCTAGGTACAGAGTGATACCTCCAGGGGGTCTTGAGTTTCATTTTCTTTATTGCTAATAATATTGAGCATTTTTTCACATATATATGTGTTGTCTGTATGTCTTCATTGATGAAAGGTCTCTTTGTATGTTTTGCCCATTTTATAATTGGTGTGTGTATGTGTTTACTAGCAAATTTTGATATAAATTATCTTGTTTCATTAACAAGCTTGAAATGGGCTGTTGGTACTTGCAGACTCATGGGTAGTGTACTTTGTATTTAGTGACAGAGTAGTGTACGTTGTTCTTGCCTGGAGAATCCCAGGGATGGGGGAGCCTGGTGGGCTGCCATCTATGGGGTCGCACAGAGTTGGACATGACTGAAGTGACTTAGCAGCAGCAGCAGCAGCAGTGTATGTTGTATTTAGTGACAATCGTAGCAACGTCTAATGCTTATTGAGCACACATTTTGTCAGGCACTGACCTATGTGACTCACAGGCTTTAGCTCAGTGTATATATGCTGTTTTACAAATATCATGTGTTCCTGTCCTAAATTGTAATCACCGTGACAATTTATTTACGAAGAACCGTCAGCATAAACAAACAGCTCTAGTAACACAGCATTGCCTGGATTCGAATTGGCTCAGTCTGTTGTGTTTAGTCAATTGAAAAAGTTCTAAGCCACTGATGTACAAGTCAGGAGAGCTGCTCTTCAAGTGAAAAACTATTTCCACAGTCAAGACATATCACATAGGACACACCTTTATTATTTGTTTTAAGTAAATATCTGTCAATGTTCAGTTCAACACATTGTGCAAAAAGAAAAATCCCCCCAAGCTTTCATCTCCTCCTAAAACAAGGCAGAAAATAAATGCCTGTTTACATTACATAGTTTTAAAAAACCACATTGGTATGAATAAAGCAGATACAATACAGCGATCAGATATTCTGAATTCCTGGATGAGTTTAGGACCATATTTCCTGAGGTTTTGAGAGAGGTGGGAGGCTTGGGGAGGGTCCTGAAGGCAGCTACGAGTTGGGCCTACAGTAGAAAAACCGGTGTGACAGGCAAGATCCCTTTGGGAACAGGACACACTCCTCTGTGCCTTAGGGCTGTACGTAAGTGTTGCTGGTGAGTCACTGAGCAGGATGCCTTGGGGCCCCTGGCTTCTGTACAATCAATCATCTGTGCTACTGCTTCTTTCCACACTTCCAATCAAAAGGAAGATGCAGGAGTTCCCTGGCAGTCTGGGATTCCAGTGCAGGGGGTGTGAGTCTGATCCCTGGCTGGGGAACTAAGATCCTACTTGCTGTGCTGTGCAGCCAAAAAGAGAAAAAGAAAAAACAAAAACCCAGGAGGATGCAAAGCCCATTCCCACACATTAGACAGTCATGTTTCTACCCTTAGAAGAGGCAAAATGAATGAGGTGCCCACAGTGCAGCCAGGCAACACATGGAGATTCAAGGAGTGGCTATATGTGTCTGCCTGGTCCCAGTACCATTGCCCCAGTACAGCACGGCATCATGCAGAGTGAAGCCACAGATCTGTGCATTGTTAGCCCAAGTCCCCTGGACCAATGTTCAGCAACTGCATTTTGATGGATTAGTTACAGTCATTTATCCCAACCCCAGCAGACCCAGCAGGTTCTGGGATATCCTCTGCCCACACATCTTTCTCAGTGAAACTCAGGGTGGTGCTGGTGGTATGAGAAATATGTAGCCCACTTCCCTCTTTTCCATCTCTTCCCTGGTCACCACCCAGCCCTCTGAACCTCCCAGGTTTGATCTTGCCCCTGTTTCTCCTCACCCTTTATCCTTTGGACTTGAGGCTTGACTCATTTTCTTACAAAGCTCCAGACTGTGTTTTTCTCTTTAGTCTACCACCGTGTTGCTCTATGCCACCTCAAGGAAGCAGCCCTGGTGAGACAGGAAAGGGGCAGGGCACAGCCTTTAAAAGAATGATGTAGCTTGAGGCCCCTACGTAAATAGATTAGAACCACCTAAGTCCAAGGTGGTGGACAAGTCAACTTTAACTACAACTTCAACATTGCAACACATCAGCAAGCTAAATGACACATCCACAGACACCATGAACAGGAAGGTTAAAAGTGGGCATGACCCAATTCCTGGAAATCCCCACCCCTTCCCTAAAATAGCTGTTATACCCTTCCCACTCATTAGACTATGAAATTGCCCACTCCTTTAAAAATTGAAAACCCCATACCCTGGTGACTCTCCTTCCAAGATGGCCCACACTCTGTCTGTGGAGTGTGTTTCGCCCCAAATGAACCTTTCTCTTTACCATGGCTCGCTCTTGAATTCTTCCCTGTGCAAAGCCAAGACCCACACTTGGCAGTGGTCCCAGGGACTCAGATGTGGCCTGGGATGTGACCATCTTCTCATGCCCCACACTCCTTCCTGCAATACTGGGACTCTCCCTTCCTGAAAGGCTCCAGGGGGAGTGGCTCTGCCCACCTCCCTCTTCCCAATATTATCTTCCCTCCCCCTTACCAGCTAGGCTGTCTGCAATTTACCTTTCCTAGCCGACTCTGCTTCCTTTGTGAATGGGGTCCCTTTTTAGTCGGTCCCTTTCTCACAAGGCTGATGTGAGATTGATGGATTCCATTATACCAGGGGTTGTGATGGTATAACGAAAGGGAAATTCTTGTTTAAATGGGCACAAATTTTCAATTTCTGGAGATGCATGGCAGAACATCATTGTAATTATACTTACATATCCCATCACATCTTAGTACTCAAACTGTAGTTAGATAGTTCTAGAAATGAACAGCCCTTCCTTTTCCTGTCCCTGTCTTGATCTCTGCTCTCAGATCCTGATAACCTGTCCTCCACCCTTTGGTCCCAGTCCCACCCTCTTATCAGTCACTCAAGGGGACTCACAGAGCACTCCTCTTATCCAGCAGTGGAGGACTGCTCGCTGGCTGCCATCACCATGGAAACTCACTGTCTCCTCCTTCCTCCCCACCCCCATTTTCCAGTGCTGCTGGCAGATTTATGGAGTTCCAGACTATTTGGGGCTGGGAGGGAAGAGGAAAGAGGCTGAGGGAGAAGGGAGGCTCTCTTGACTGCAGAGCCAACTGGCCACGCAGCTCAGGTTGGCTTGGGTCCCTGATCCCAGCCTGGTATGCAGCGTTCCTTCTGGTGTCCCCAAACATTGTGGAAACCAGTTGGGAGTCCCTGCTGCTGCTGCTGCTAAGTCGCTTCAGTCGTATCCGACTCTGTGTGGCCCCATAGACGGCAGCCCACCAGGCTCCCCTGTCCCTGGGATTCTCCAGGCAAGAACAATGGAGTGGGTTGCCATTTCCTTCTCCAATGCATGAAAGTGAAAAGTGAAAGGGAAGTCTCTCAGTTGTGTCCGGCTCTAGCGACCTCATGGACTGCAGCCTACCAGGCTCCTCCGTCCATGGGATTTTTTAGGCAAAAGTACTGGAGTGGGGTGCCATTGCCTTCTCTGCTTGGGGATCCCTAGGCACCCCCAATTCCCTCTGAGAAAGGGCCAGAGTGGGACCCGAGGGTGGGGGGTTAGTGGCACATGGCAGGCATGGTAAGCATGTGGTTCAAACAGAAGACGGGTCTCTTCTGCTCTTGCAGCATGGTGGGGCAGGGGCTGGGGGATTACCTGATTGAACCAGGGGCAATGAGTTTTGCAAATGCCAAAGGCTGTCAGGGGGCATTGGTTATTCAGCCATTCCCAATGTGGTTGGCCAGAGTGGGGCAGCCTAAGGAATACTTACCCCTCCTGATGTGAAGTAGGGAGTTTGGAGATATATTTCCTCATGGGACCCCCTGGAGGACAACACAGGGACAGTGGACATGAGATGCCAACCAGTTGGTGAGTGCAGCCTGGTGGGGGTCATCACCAGACCCTGAGAACTTACCTTTTCCCCAGCTCACCTGTAGAATGAACACACCCATGTCTTATACATGCAGGACATGCAACGTGCAGATAAACTCTCACTGGTGCTCTTGTAGTTAGAAGAAATCATTTCAAGGCATGAGCTGAATTTAAGATAACTTAAAAAAATTTTTTTTTTAATTTATTCATTTTGGCTGTGCTAGGTCTTTGTTGTTGCATGGGCTTTTCTCTAGTTGAAGAGAGCTTGGACTACTCTACTCTCTAGTTGCAGTGTGTGGGCTTCTCATTGCGGTGAATTCTCTTGTTGCAGAGCATGGGCTCTAGAGTGCATGGGCTTCAGTACTTGCAGCATGTGGGCTCAGTCGTTGCGGCCCCCAGGCTCTAGAGCATACATTCAGTCATTGTGGCACACGGGCTTAGTAGCTCCCAGCATGTGGAATCTTGCAGGATCAAGGATCGAACCCATGTCTCCTGCATTGGGAGGTGGATTCTTTACCATTGAGCCAATAGGGATGCCCTCAAGGTAACCTTCTGTCATGATGTGTATTCTTAGTCAGCAGGGCCGTGGTGGTGGCGGGTGAGAGCCCGTGAACATGATGGTGGTTGAACAAACCCTCCTCTGAAAGGTTTCCCAAACATGGTGGAATTGAGACCCAGGCTATAACCTGGATGAACCTTGAGGATGTTCTGCTGAGTGAAGTAAGCCAGACACAGAAGGACAAATACTGTATGATTCCACCTACATGAGGTAATAGATGAGGTAATGAATTTACTAGAATAGGTGAATTCATTGAGACAAAAAATAGATTTGAGGTTATGGGAGGTTGTGGGGGGGGGAGAGGGGGAGTTAGTGTCTCATGGAGGCAGCGTTTCAGCTCAGGAAGGTGAAAAGGATCTAAAGATAGGGGGTGATGGTAACACAACCTTGTGAATGTGCTTAATGCCACTAACGGTGCACGTAAAAATGGTCAAAATGGTAAATTTTAGGTTATGTGTATTTTACCACAATAGCAGAAGTCACCTCCCCTGCCCAAAAGGGGGTGGTGAGGTGAGGCTGGGTGAAGGACTGGCCTGTCCCTGCCATGGGGCGTGGGGGTGCAGGGCTCATCTGGGGCTTTGATGGGGAGCAGTGTTCTGTGCCCCTGTCTCACTCTGCCACCTCCAGCTGCCTGTGGTGTTAAGAAGCTGCCTGTGTCCTGGCGTCCTGCCCCTATTTGCTGAAGCCACCGTGGATGCCCCGTCACCTCCCTGTGGGGTTCCACCTTGTCTGGGAAACCCCAGGGTGGTGACCACCCTCAGCATCAGTCATGTCTCCCTCCCTCTGGAAGGCACAGGTACGTGAGGTGGGCTGTGAGGACCCACCAGTGCTGGACAAGTGGCTATAGCAAATGTGTGGCCCACATGCCAGCCAGCTGGCAAGAAGGTGGCTCTGCTCTCCTAGGACCTTCATGTCGCTCCCACACCAGCTCCAGGGCCTGGGGTGCCGGCAGCCCCTCTTTGCCTTCTGACTCACTGTTCAAACCCACCAGCCCTTCTGAAAGAGCTGGAAACAGGCACGAAGCCCTCCAGGGAGCTATTTTTAGGGTTCATCTGTTCTTTTTGATTTCTCCTTTAGATTCTATATTCTCCCACCCCCAGATCAGAAAAAGCTAAAGATTCTGGAACCCATTCATCAGTCCCTCTGTCCAGGTGCTCTTTCTTTGCTGGGCAGCTCAGTTTGCAAGGTGGGCCCTCACCCCTACCTTCCCGTACCACTCCTTCTCTCTTTCTTCTTCCCCAACCTCACCCTCTGGTTCCCCAGCTCCAGAGGCAGTGCAGAAGGCAAGCTGTTTGTCTGACATCATCTTCTACTCCCTGGTCTGCTAAGAGTTACTCACTCAGGCAATCCCTGTGCAGCCAGAGGAGACTGTCCAATTGCCAAGCAACCCACTGTTGGCCAATCACAGAGCTTGGAGGTGATGTCATGGTGAGAGCTGAGCAGTGGTGCTGATGTGGAGAGAAGCCCAGGGTACCACTAATTGAGGGAGTGAAGAAGGCAGCAGCTCGCTTCTAACTGGACTGCAGGTAAGTAGAAATGGAATGCAAATTATTTGAAGCTTTTCATATAAAAGAAAAGAAAAACAGCAGGTGTAGAGAGGAGAAGCGAGGAGTCTGGTATCTATTGTGTTTCCTTTTGGTTTCACTCAGTTCAACTTTGCCAAATCCTGGGGGCAATGGGGTGAGGCGAAAAGGATGGTGCCTGGCAGAGGGGCAAGGGTGGGCTCCAGGAGTCTCTTCTATTCTGGACCTCAGGGGACAGAGGATGGGTGGGAATCGCCAGAGCTTCTTACAGATCAGCCATCCACAGTGAGTTCTTTCTGCATAAAAATGTTTTGTTGCTGAGGGAGAAGGGTTTTATTCAGAGTCTGGCTTTCCCTGGATCATCTCTGGCCCCCCAGAGCCCTTACAAACTGAAATCAGACCTGTGGTTTATATTTCCTTTCTCAGCCACAGTTATTCTGTCTCCCTTGCCCATTGGCAGCCTCCTTTGCTTTCTTCTCAGTCTGTACTGGGTTGCTTTTTTCTCTTGGTTCTAATAATACAATGAGCTCACCATCTCTTCTTGCCCTGCCCCGCCCCCGAGGTCAACCTGGTCCTACCTAGGCAGGGACAGATGGCTGTGAGGCTGCAATCTGTGGGAACCCACACCTGCCACACCCTGTTCTCTGCCTGTGGCCCCAACCAGGGCATGACACCTCCCCAGCCCCAGTGCTCCACTGCCTTCACCAGGAGTTTAGGCATTGTCCCCACCTCATCCTCGGGGACACAGGGTTTTGACAGCCAGCAGCCAGCTATGTCCCTGTGTGGCATGCTGCCTTTGTTTTACTCTTCTTGGAAGGCATAGTCAGTTGTGGGGGAGTCTCATTGTCCTGAAAAGGGCAGGACCCCCTAGGGCAGCACAGAAATATACCAATAGCACCTGTCCAAATGCCTGGAGAAGGGACCCCAGAGGCTAGAATAGTGGTGGTGGGGGAGAGGCGGCCAGCAGTGACCTGTGGGGTGGGTGGGAGGTTGAGGGTGGATGTGGGGGAATCTAGTCTCCTCCAAGGCTGAGGCTCCCTCAAGGGGGCGGAAGCCTCTCCCACAGGCAGGAGTCAGGGTGGCAGTGGGGGATGAGATCATCCTTCAGACTAGGGGATAATCCTAGTGCTGGAGCTAGCAGAAGGGAAAGGTCTGATCGGCAGCTCCACCGCGGGGAGGTAGAGTCGCCCGGAGACCCTGCCCCACCCTTCAGGGCCAGCCAGACCTGCATTGCCTCGGCTCTCCCATGCCCCTACCTTGCCGCTGGGTAGACCTGTCATTTTTCCCTGAAGCCCACTTATCATCGATAGTGCTGGAGCACTGTCAGCAAGTCCCAGCCCATCTGGGATCCCTGGCTCCACCCAGGCTGCTCTGGGAACAGGTTTGAAATGGGCAAGAATCCTTAACTGCTGGAGGTTCTGCACAGAGCAAAGTAGAGAGTGAGTCCCCCATCACTGGAGACATCCAAGCCAAAATCGGATGACCACCCAGCAGGGTAGCTATAGAGGAGATTTCTGCATTATCTTGGAGATTGGTCTGGATCAGTGTTTTTCAAACTGCAGGTTGAGACCTGTTTGTGGATTTTGAAATCAATTTTGTGGGTTGTGACTTGTTATTTTCTTTTTTTTAGATAAAATGGGATAAAACAGAGTAGGAAAAAGGTAAAAATGCATCCCATACAGTAATGTTTTCCTATACCATTTTTAGTTGCATATTCTCAGTTGTGTTAAATATAAATATATTATTATGTTTATAAATAGATTTAATAACATTCATAAGTAAATATGAATATACTTATGTTTATATTTCAGTTATATATGTGTGTATGTATATACATATACATAGATATATACATATATGTGTGTGTATATATGTAAATACATATATATATATATATGTCAGTATCATGGCATATACATATTGGATCATGATATAAAATGTGGTTCTTTATTGTGGATTCCAGTAAGAAAAAGGATTGAGAAAAACTGGCCTAAATAACCTCTTACCACTTTTTCTAACTATAAGACTGTAAACCTATAGATGACTCTTACTAGACTGCAAAGTTCATTTAAAATTAAAAAAAATTCTTGATTGTGGTAAAATACACATAACGTGAAATTTACCATTTTAGCCATTTTTAAGTGTTCAGCCAGTGATATGAAATACTTTCACACCATCTCCAGAACTTTTTTCATTTTCCCAAACTCAAACTGTCCTCACTAAACAGTAACTCCCCATTCTTTCCACCCCACCCCTGGCAGCTCCCCTTGTACTTTCATTATTGTGACTCTGAGTACTCTAGGTCCCCCATCAAAGTGGAATCCTACAGTAGTTATCTTTTTATGACTGGTTCATTTCACTTAATAGAGTGTCTTCAAGGTTCATCCCTGTTGTGGACTGTGAGCTTCCTATAAGAACTGTTTTATTCATTAGTGCCCCAGGTACAAAATAAGTACCCAAATTCCAAGTGTTGTTTTAAGTGGGAAACTATATCCCTTTAGGGAGAGATGATTCTAAATGACCCATCAAAGACAGAGAAGTCTGGTGTAACATGGTCCCCTCTGAGCAGACTATGGAACAGACATACTATGCTGATGGGTAGTGGGGGTGCCTTTTACTTGGCTTCATATCTAGATTTCACTGTGGCTCAATCATAGACATTCTAGGGGCAAGTGAGGTTAGCTGTCTTCTCTTGTCCAACTAGGTCTTTTTAACCACACTTTTCCTGTGGGACAGACATGAGCTGACTGGCAAGATTTAAAATAGAGCAATAAAGACATAAGCTGAGATCCAGTGAACGAGGTCCTGGAACAGAAAACAGAGACAATGGCAAAGAAGGAGCATAAGAGAGAGCTAGAGAGAAAGTGCCTACATGAAACCAACCATATAGAATGGGAAAATTCAGATATTTGGGGTTCTTGGTTTTAAATCACTGAATATTTTTTAAAAAGTCAAGATCAGAAACAAAGAAAGGCTTCATTTTTCCTGAATTCCTAAGATCCTCTCTCCAGATCCCCTTGATATTTTATATTATTTCCTGCTTACCTGGAGACTATCAATTGGAGATACAGAGATACAGCATTCCCAAAGATTTTGAAATCCTGAGTAGGTGGACATTTTGGAGGGTGGGGTGGGGAGGAGAAGAGAAATTTGGAGGAACATTCTAAAACATGCCATGTGTAATGGCCTGTAGGGAACCAAACTCTATCCCTTCCCATCTCACCTCCCTCCTTTTTTGGCTTGGGAAATAAACATGCATCATATATAACTTAATTTGCTTTTAAAATTAGAATTTGCTGTATTTAGAGATGTGGTAGTCTTAGAAAACGTTGCTTTTTGTCCTTTTCTTTGGGGGAAGAGTGAGAACCAAAAAAAAATAAAAATCTTCCTTGATATTTTAAAAAGCATTTTTGAGATTTGTACATTTTCAGTCCCACAAGGAAGACAGGGATACACACAGATAAAGGTATTGGGTTGGCCAAAAAGTTTGTGCGGATTTTTCCATCACATCTGGCTAAAAATCCAAATACATGTTTTGGCCAACACAATACACCATGCCTGCATCCCAATACACACCGATTCTGCTTCCCCAGTAGAACTCACTGTTTTTTTCTATCATTGCAGACTGATTGTTGTGTGTCCACTCTTTTAGGGTTCTGCTTATAGCACTGGGTGGTGGGCAGAAACCAGACTGAACAGATCAGAAGGGGCAGGAATCTGGGGGTGGTGGCCTAATTTATGACAGGGCACAGGTGACCTGAGAGCTCAGAGAACAAAGTAGTGAGTGTGAATCCTGAGAAAGGAGCTAAGCGCAGACTCTGTGTTGAAAGACCCAGCGGGGTGGAGGTTGGGCAGAGTGCAGCGTTTCAGTGGGTCATTTGGGTATGGGGGCCCAGAAATCCAGACCGGGTAGAGAGCATGGTTCAGACTGAGTGTGTGTGAAGAGGTGGACCAACCATCTACTGACTGCACAAACCAACTGGGCTGTTGATCCCACAGTAGGTCTGTCTGTTTCCTACACCTGCCACCAAACTAGATAGGCAAGGACTCAATAGGGATTCCATGAACCCTTCCTGGAAAAGAATTACTCCAGCATAGTCTAGATAATCAAAGAGTTTTATCACATTAAAGGACTCAAGTATAAAAAAAGATGGGGTATTGATAATGACCACCAAGAAAGAAAATTTAGAGTCATTGCCTAATTATAATCAATGTGCTCAGAAAGATGAATGCAAATGTTAAACATCTGGAGGCCAGTGGGGAGGGGGGGGAAATATATATATATATAATTCATCATCGTATTTCTCCTTAGTACCTCGCATTGTGCTTATAGTAAATATTTCTCCAAAAGTATTTGTTGAATGAATAATGTAAGAAAGAAATCAATAATGATACTCTAGAACTGAAAATCCAAGTCACTATGACAAAAGTCAGGTTTGTAGGGAAAGGAAGTAAAAGTGTGCTAAAGCTCTTATCTCCTGAAGAAAATCATTAGCTACTGTTCTATTCTTCATGTAATGAAATTACATGCATTCCTTATTTTATTGCGCTTCACAGATATTGCAGTTTTTACAGACTGAAGGTTTGTGGCGACCCTATGTTGTCAGATGATGGATAACCATCATTTTTTAACAATAAAGTATCTTTTAGACAGAATGCTATTGCACATTTAGTAGACTCTAGTATAGATAAACATACCTTTTATACCTACCAGGAAACCAAAAATTTCATCTGACTTGTTTTATTGCAACAACATTTGCCTTATTGTGGTGGTCTTCAATTGATCCTGCTACATCTCCAAGGTCTGCCTGTAGACATAAATGATTTTAACGTCAAGATAAAATCAAGATGTAAAACTTACAAAGCATCGGAGAAGAATGAAAGAACAGAGAAACAGGAGAAATACTGCAAAAGAGAAGAGTCTCCCTCTCATGTAGCTAGATGTGGGGCCAGAAACCAGGCTCTGCCCCTCCTACTTAGTCTTGGGAACAACAGTGGACCTCTTGGGTCCTCTTATCTGAACATAGATGTGAACCAGAAACACTGTAAGATCTCCATGGCTCCTCCCATTTATGGGCACAGAACTTGACCCCTGGAAGTGCTCACAAATCTATTGCTTGTTCTCTGCTGACAGTGAAAATGATTTAATTGATTGCACTTGGTAGGTCGTGTGTGTGCGTTTTAACAGGGACTTTCTGAGGCAATGCCTAATGCAAAAGAGGGCTCCGTGTTGAGACTAGGGTGCTTGTGGCTGGGAGGGAGAGTTGGGACAGGCAAGCTCTTGTGTGCCCTTCAAACACATGCCCCAGGCAATCATTCATCTTCCTTACATTTACACTTGGCCTCGAGTCTCAGGAAGTACCATGGAACTGTGATGTTGGGCTGACCAAAAAGTTCATTCAGCACTGTGCATAACATCGTATGGGAAAATCTGAATGAACCTTTTGGCCAGCCCAATATAAGAAGACTTTGATAAATCCCATCTTTATGGGATCCCATAAATCCCATCTTTATGATTTTCGACTTATATGACTTTAGGCAAATCAAGTCCCCTTCCTGAATTGATCGTCTGTAAAGTGGGTTTAATAGAATAGAATAGAATTTAATTCTCTCTAAATTCTATTGGATAGAATTTAGAGAGAATGAAAGGATAAAAGTGATGATAATGATGTAAAAATAATAGACATTAACAGAAAACTAGAAGGAAATATCAACAGCAAAGAGTAGCAAAGTGCCAGAGATTTGTTTCCTTTTCTCTGTCACATAGATGATCTGAAATATATTAATATGCCTGTAATTAAAACATTATCAGTAAAAGGAATATATATATATATGTACACATCACACACACACATGAAAGTGCCTGGCAAGCTGTAGAGCACTATGAAACATTCCTGTTGTGACTAGGAGTAAGATCACAGGGACTTGCTCTATGTGTTGATGCTTCCAAAGGCTTTGACCCCAGGATGTGACACATAGCTGGATCCCAGTTCCTTGTTCTCTATCCAGCAGCCCTTCACAGAAGCCCATGCCCCTCACTTGTGTGTGTGTGTGTTGCTATGCTTAAAAAATTTTTTTTTATTGGATTATAGGATATATTGGATTGCTTTATGATGTATCGTTAGTTTCTGCTGTATAGCAAACAGTCAGCTATACGTATATACATATATCCCCTCTGTTTTGGATTTCCTTCCCATTCAGTTCACCATAGAGCATTGGGTAGAGTTCCCTAAGTATACAGCAGGTTCTCATTAGTTATCTATTTTATACATAGTACTGTGAGTGTATATGAGTCAATTCCTACACGTGCCTGATTCATACTTCTAGTATGTTGATTCTCCTGTAACTATTGAATGGAAAATAAAACTAGCCCCCAAAGCAGCATCATGGTGGATTATTTGGGGCTGTCTGTTTTCCAGACTTCATTTTGCTCCTCTGGCTTGCCAACAACAAGGAGGGGCCCCTCAGACTTAGGCCATCAGAGCTCTACATTTGCCAGCAAGTGGTGTCTCCTTGTTTCCTAGAAGCACTGTTTCTAGGAAATGAAGATGCATTTCTCAGCCTGCTAGGGATGGTCTGGAGGTTATTCTTGGCCAGGGCTCCCACCATTTCTTTCCCTTGGAGCCTCAGAAGCAGACCTAAGCAGGTGCTGACAAGACACTCGTCAGTTCCCCAAATCACTTAAATCGCAGGTTGCACATACACGGACAGGCAGGGCCCACGTAAGCACACCAAGGACTTGAGCATCCAGGGATTTTGGTATCCACAGGGATCCTGGAATAGACTCCCTCAGGGATCCGGAGGAATGACTATATTCTGCTTTGTCTAGTATCTCTCTGCAAGTCTCAACTGTCCGTTCTTGGCCCATACCCTAATACCTACTCTTTCTCCCTTTATAACATGGTCCTCATTACTGCCAGAGACTTGCCCAAGGCTAGCAGAAACCTCCGAGACTCTAAATTTACACCCAGGGGACCCATTCATTTTTTTCCTTATTGAAAATCCTTGTGGTTATTTTAGGACCTGGCTGAGGGCTTGGCACAGAATTAATTATTCAACAAATATTGTGGAAAGAATGAAAACCACAATCATGAAAAAATAATTTCTCTCTTCTTTTAAAGAGAACCGAAATGAGACACAGGACTGCCAGTCAGAGCCTTTGGATCAACATGAAATAACCAGGTTTACTGTACGGACATGATATGATTCTATGACATTTAGGCAGCTCGTGCAGTGTATTTCAGGTTAATGTTATAATTTCAACAGGACTTTAAAAAATACTGGTAATTGGCACAAATCAAAAGAGCCAGCTTCCTCTACTGCTTGTGGTTAGAGGAACTGGGTCAGAACTCAGAGCTTCTACAGGATGACTCTATGAGTTCTCTTACTATCTCTGAACACTCTTGCCAGGGACCACTCTCTTCAAACCATTTGGATGCACGTTCGCTTTTTTCCTCTGGAAAATAGTCTACAGGGGATTTGACACATCCTGATGGCATTTTCTGGGCAGAGCTTGCAGTGACAAATGAAATGCTTGTTCACTCAGGTCATATGGATGGTCAGAGATGCCTCCAGAGGTCAGGCATGCATCCAGTAAACGGCCATATGGCATCTGAGAGCTGGATGCTCTTCTCTATTGGCTCTTGGCTATTGATTGCTTTATAGAAAGCCTGAGGGCACGAGTCAACATTTCTGGTCTTGTAAAAAATGTCCTTCAGCATCCCTATCACCATCAGTGGCTCTGGTGGACCCCCCAAGTCTCCCCCAACCACCTTGTGGGATGTTCCTGTTGTGTGGGAGGAGAGAGAGAAAAGCAATGACTCTGGAATTCAGAGGTTTGGTTCCATCTCTGCCACCAACTCAGTGTGGTGTCTAGAAACCCAGTCCCCAGGGAGGAACACATTGGTGTTATGGAAGGGACAATAGTTGGTTGTGTGGGATCGTCGTGTGCCATGAAGGACATTTAGGCTACCTGGCACCACAGGGATGCCTGTAGCACCTCCAGTCAAACAGTCCTCCAAAAGTCACATATATTTCCCAGGAGTGAGGTTGCCCCTAGTTGAGTATCCCTTAGCTAGTGATGGCCAGTTCTTCCTTCCCTGACATTTTCATGTTCTGGGGGGAACTGGAGGCTCTGATCTCTTCACTTTCATTTTTCCCTCCCACAAAGAGATCCCTCCTCTGTCAACAGCCTTGATTCTAGATCTTCATGGTCGACTGCCCTACCCTCAACCAAGATTTCGTCCTTCTGTGTCTTCTGATGACTTGGACCTCAGCTTGGTGGGATTACCACTAACTGATTAATTTTACCAATTGTGCTAATGGTTCAATCCATCAACAAAAATGTATAAATGCTTGCTTTTCCATACACAGACTCTTAGATGCTAGAGCTGGACTAAGAGTAGGGAGCAGTTTGCAAATGGGAAAACAGTGCTGCATGGGATGCAAACAGTCCAGGGTTTAACTCATTTAGGCAGGCCCTCATCCCTTTAGGCCTCATCTCAGCTCCTAGTCTTTTCCCAGCAGTATAATCTAAAGAGAGAGATGGGTTTTAGACTGAAAAGTCCAGCTTTGCCCCTTACTACTGGTAGGACTTAGTGTAATTAACCTGACTCTGTTGAGCTCCAATTTCCTCATTATAAAAGGACCTCAGAAAATAAAATTGAGATAATGCCTATGATTTTTCTTGGGCACCAAGGAGGTGCCCAAGAAGTGGTAGCTATTATTATTGCAATTATCCTTAGCATCACCATTTTTCCTCTTTGTTTGTATTCAAAAGATGCCAGTGGCTTCCTACTGAATAGAAGATAAAGTACCTTTCCCTGGTCTGGAGGTCTCTGATCTTCCTATTCCTATTCTAGCAACTGGTCCCAATGCATCCTGCATGCAGCCCAGTGGGTCCTCTCTGTTTCACCGGTAAACCCAGTCCACACACCCAGCACACAGGCAAGTTCTAGAGCCACTGCAAGACTAGAAGCACGGCAGAAGCCACATTGCATCATAACCCCATCGCCCTCTCACCTTTGCCACCTGAAGCATGAGTCCTCTCGCCACTGGCTGAGCTTGATCGTACCTGACAGCACAGCGGCTGGGCTGCCCAGGGAGGCCCTGCCTCTCCAACAACCAGTCGGCACCCATCAGAAATGTGTGGGAGTGAGCACCACGGGATGGGACAGGGGAGGCAGGGGCGATTGGGAGGCTGTGGTCCTGAACTCTGACTCTGGTTCTATGGTTATCAGCTGAGTGATTGAGACATGTTCCCATTCTGTTGTGGGCCCCTTTGAGCTTCTATTGCTAGATATGGTCAGTTTCCTGGTCTTCCTTAGGGACAACCACGGAAGGTTAGGGGCAACCCAAGGCCTGGAATTGGCCTCTGCCTTAATAGAAAACATGCAAGGAGACTCTGGGAGGGCCAAAGCTGTGCCTCAGCAAGGGTTTTTACCAGATGATGTTCTGATAGAATCTCCCACTGACGGGCCTGACCTCAGCCTTACCCCCTACTCTGGCCTCTATGGTCTTTTAAACTTCACCTGCCTCCCTAAATTCCTAGCATTCTGTCCTCCCTGACCTTGGCAATAACACCCCTTATTGCCCCTCTCTGGTAGTCCCTGGATAGGCCTGGTGGCCCCACTCTATTGCAGGTATTCTGCTGTGACTTGACAACCCGACCCACACTGTCAAGCCATTCGACAGATTCTACAGCACTGAGACAAGCTTGAAGGGCCAAGGTCTCTAAACTCATGCTGGTCTGTGGGCCCTTGGGTTCATGGGATGCACCCAGGAGAATGGCCTGGGCTGTTGGTGTTCAAGATGGGAGAACAGAGGACTGAGAGCTGCTTCGAAGGGCCTGAAGGTCAGGGGTTAGCATAACTAGATCCTTCTAGCTGTGAGTATCCAATCTGGGTGTCACCCACAAGAAACCTGGACTACTCAGGCAGCAAGGCTGAGTGCTGAGGAGGGGATGGGACTGGCTCACCACCCACATTGATGCTACAGGTTAATTAGGGATGCAGTCAGGCTCCCTGCTGTGGCCACCACTAGCTAGGGACTCAGGACCACTTTGCATTGTTGGGCCCTTGCAGAAGAATCTTCCCTCCGCCTCTCTCCCCCACTCCCCCCTTATATCCTTTCTTAGAACATTCTTTTGAGTCTTGAGTGCCATAGAAGTGATGTGACTATTGGGATGAGGATTTATAAGGGTACCATGTACCTCAAGTACACATACACAGATCATCTTTTTTTTTTTTTTTTTTGGTTGAGCGCCAAGACATTCGGGATCTTAGTTCCCCGAGCAGGGATCAAACCCATGATGCCTCCACTGGGAACCCAGAGTCTTAACCACTGGATCACCAGGAAAGTCCCAGAGATTATCCTGAGAACCAAATCAGACCATGTAAAAATACTGGTAGCTGAGATACAACGAACGAGTGAATCATGGATTTGAATGAATCCTGGCCCTGTTGCTTATCAAGTATATTAGATTGCTTGGGCTACTGTAAGAAATGATCACAAACTTAGCGGCTGGACACAACAAAAATTCATCCTAGTGTAGTTCTGGTGTCCAGAAGTTCAGAAATGAAGATGTCAACAGGGTCTTACCCCTCCCAGAGACTTGGAGGAGGGTTCCCCCTGCCTCTTCCAGTTTCCAGTGCTCCAGGCCTTGCTTGGCTTGTGACAGCATTACTCCATCCTGTCTCCACCTTTCCAAGGTCCTCTCTCTGTGCATCTCTCCCCTGCATGTTTCTTATAAGGGCACTTGTACCACCTGGACAGACAGAATGATCTCATCTTGAGATCCAACTTACTTAAATGTGCAAAGAAGTCACATCCCCAAACTGCAAGGGTTAGGATGTGGACAGGTTAGGTTCGAGGACACCACTCAACGCACTACACTGAGTGACCTTGGTAGTGCCATTTAGCCTCTCTGAGCTGCAATTCACACCTCTTTAAGACAGGGGTAGTAAGTCCTACATCACAAGGTTATGATGAAAATTAAAGTGAAAGCACTTGTCACATAGTAGATGCTCTGTAAATACACATGCTTAATGATGCAGATTTCAACCCTGTGAAACTGAGAGCTTGCAACTCCAAGTCTCATGGGCATGAATACCTCTGCTCGTCTTTAAAAAAAATTTCTTTTGTTTTATTCACACTGCATGGCCTGTGGGATCTTAGTTCCCCTACCAGAGATCGAATGAACCCTTGCCCCCTGCATTGAAAGCACAGAATCTTAACCATTGGACTTCTGGAGAAGTTCCCTCTGTCCATCTCTAGGAGGTCTCCTCTTCCCTGCCCTGTCTTCTTTCTCTGCCTATCTGACCTGTACTTGATTCCTCCTGCAATTAAAACTCCTCACATAGTATCTTTCATTGATGTATAGAGAGCGCCTAGTAAATCATATCCTGAGGTTAGACCGCCTTTCCCTGAGTCCTTAGGACCATGGAGGAAACAGTAGTTAGCATTCATTCCTTCCACTGGCTATAAGAGATGAGCTTATAAGTCAGAAGACTTGGACCAGCTCTACACCAACTAGCTGTGTATCCTTAGCTAAGAATCTTAACATCTCTGAGCCCCAAGTTCTTCACCTAAAAGCGAAGCTGATAATGCCTGTGTTATCAGCCCAGCCCAGCCTCCTGCAAAGATCAACTGGGATAATGTAGGCAACCAGGATTGTAATCAGTCACATGCTCCACGAGTGTAGGATCTTAATTATCATTTTCAGCTCAAGCCAAGGGACGTGGTCCCTAACTCTAGGTAGCCACGCTCACAAAAAAGCCCAGCTTGGTCTCCTTCCTCAGAGTGCAGTACTTACTCTGCCTCCTCTTTCCTATTTGGACCCCCATTTTTAAAAACAAGTATTTATTTTTCTATTGAATTTTTTGTTTTGGCCTCGCCCTGTGCCATGCAGGATCTTAACTAGAGATGGAACCTGCCTGCCCTGCCCCCTGGAGTGGAAGCTCAGAGTATTAACCAGTGACCACTTTCATTTCTGATCCATTACCCAGGTTGAGGTCTGAGCCTGTGCCCTCTCCTGGCAAGGTCTCACTCCCTCTGCCAGTTGCCCCATCAAGCAGCCTGGTCATGAGTGGGAGATGGTGTGGAACGGAGCTCATGATCAGGGGGATCGTTTCCGGGCACTCTGCCCACATCTCTGCTCGGGGACTCACTGGTGCTGCCAGGATCAACTTGACTCCGAGGACAGAGGCCCATTGTGTTGCATCGGGAGGGGCCTGGCAGGGACCTCTGGCTTCAAAGCACAAGGAGAACACAGAGGCCCTGAGGGGAACAGAGCCCTTCAAGTCTGTTGACCTGGTTTCAAATCTCTGCACTTTTGCTTTCTAGCTGAGTGATCCTGAGTAAGTTGCACAAACCCTCTGAGCCTCCATTTCCTCGTGTGCAGACGGGGATGACGGTCCTTACCTGTAGGTGTGTGATACCTGGTAGTGAGCTTGATGTAAAAGGCTGGGGAAAGGAAACTAATATTTATGAAATGCTCCCTTTTGCTGGATGCTTTTCTCATTTCCTTTGGACAACTCTGTGCAGAATAAAGATGGGGAGAACAAGGTTAGATGTGTGATATGACTAGTGACTGCTGTAAGAAAGATGAAGCCTGTGTCTGACCCCACACTGGTCCAGCCTTAAAGCCTGGGTGGAGCCTCTTGTTCCCATCCACTCCCCTGCCCATTTCCAGTCAGTACTGCTTCTGATCACAGAAGGAAAACACCCCAATAAGCAAGGAAAGGGGTTCTAAGTTGGTTTCAGAGTCCCTTTCCCTCCTGGGGTGGCAGGCAGTGAGCTCATGCCACCTTTTGCTGGCACAGTGACCACTGAGGATGACTGGGTTTGTCAGGGTTCTCCAGAGAGACAGACCAGTAGGCTACATATAGAAAGAGACGTATCATGAAGGATTGACTCCTACAGTTATGGAGGCTGAAAGGTCTCGCTATTAGCTGTCTGCAAGTTGGAGGCCTGGGAAGGCCGGTGGTATAATCCTGTGTGAGTGAGTGCTTAATCACTTCAGTTATTTCTGACTCTTTGCAACTCCACGGATATAGCCCACCAGGCTACTCTGTCCATGGGATTCTCCCGGCAAGAATACTGAAGTGGACTGCTGTGCCCTCCTTCAGGGATCCCTGACCCAGGGATCAAACCCACATCTCTTATGTCTCCTGCATTGGCAGGTGGGTTCTTTACCACTAGTGCCATAGGGGGAACCCTGAGTAATCCTAGTCCAAGTCTAAAGGCCAAAGAACCAGGAGCTCCCATGACTGAGGGCAGGAGAAGATGGATGTCCTAGCTCAAGCAAAGAAAATCCTCCCTTTCCCCACCGTTGTGTTCTACTCTGGCCCTCAATGAATTGGGGGATGCCCACTCAAAAGGGGGAGGGCCACCTTCTTTGCTCAGTCTCTTGACTCAAACGCTCACCTCTTCCAGAGACACCCTCCACAGACACACCCAAGGATGTTGTTTACCAGCCATTTGGCCATCTCTCGTAGCCCAGTCAAGCTGACACCAGGATGAACCATCACAGCAACCAAGGATTGAGTGGTGCCCATGATGGTGGCTCACTGCTGGTTGTTCCTCACTCCATCAGATGGAAGGTTGCCTCCATCTGTCTTCCAGACACGCTCCAGTCTTTTTCCTTCCTGCCTCTCTTGTTTCACCTCCTTCTTCACACTTTCTTATCCAGCATCAATCAGCTTGGGAACCCCATAGCTTTCTCACCCTGACTCTCTCTTTTATTAAAAAAAAAAAAAAAAATATGTATTCATTTGTTTGGCTATGCTGGATACCAGCTGCAGCATGCAGGATCTTCAGTTGCATCATGTGGGATCTAATTCCCTAACCAGAGATAGAACCTGGGACCTCTGTACTGGGATCGCAGAAGTCTTAACCACTGAGCCACCAGGGAAGTCTCCCTCACCCTGACTCTGGCATATGCTGTTTCCCCAGAAGAATGTCCTGCTTAATTTTGACTCATCATTTAAGACTCAGTACTGGTGCTGCTAACACCAGGGGTCCTTTCTGGCTCCCCAGACCTCATGCAGAATCTAAAGCCCCGTCTCTGTGGTCCTGCAGTAATCCCCAATGCTGATTTCCATTTCTGCATGAATCACATGGTGATCACATTAATAATCAATATTTGTCTCTTTTCATAGTCTAGGATTGTCTTAAATGGGGTCAAGCCGTGTTTAGGACAGTGGTTCTGTAGATGACCAAAAGAGAGTGAGAGGGCAACTGAAGAGGTATTTTGTTGGATTTTTCTTTAGGTTTTCTAAAAGAAATTTATTTCGTTTTATTATGACATCGTAGAATAACTATACTCCAAATATTCTTTTTTTAAAACCAGAGTATATTTGCTTTACAATGTTGTGTTGATTTCTGGTGTGCAACAAAGTGAATCAACTGTATGTATACATATATCCCTTACCTCTTGGACACCCCCCCATGGCCACGCCCATCCCACCCCTCTAGGTCATCACAGAACACCAGGCTGAGCTCCCCACATTATACAGTAGGTTCCCACTATCTATCTGTTTTACACGTGGTTAGTGTGTATATGTCAATTCTAATCTCCCAGTTCATCCCACCCCACCCCTCGCCACCTGTGTCCAAATGTCCATCCTCTACATCACATGTCTGTTCCCTCCATCTGCATCTCTTTTTCTGCCCTTCATTAGATTGATCTGTACCAGATGAATCTTTCTGACTTACTTCACTCTGTATGACCGGCTCTAGGTCCATCAGTGTCTTTATAAAGGACCCAGTTTCATTCCTTTTTACAGCTGATATTCCATTGTATACATGTACCACACTGAAGAGGTGTTTTGACATCCCCTGTCCACTGTCAGATGGTCTGGACGGTGGTCCAGGGTGAGTGGACCTTCACAGAGTTATTTTGTGAATATGTCCCAGGTGATTCTGACTTAGGGTTGGTCTCTTACTTTAGCCTTTGCCTTGGACCAGGCCACTGAGCTGCACAAGATGGACATCTACTGATACATTCAGTTGGAAACCCGTGTTTGAGGCTCGAGGGGTCTTGAGATTGGGAAGTCAATGCTGAAACTCTTATTGTGCTTGGAAACTGAACTTGACTGGGGTGATGTGGAAGAGGTGGCTTGGTGTTTGGGGAAGGGAAATTCAGCCTGGAGGTGGGGGACAGATGATCCTGAAATTTCCTCCCTGGTTGTATAAAGACCTTCCTCATGTGAATAACCTGTCAGCTAAAATGCTCTTATTTTTTGGATTTGTGACAGTGTCCTGAGCTGGCAGCAGACTTACCTTGACTTTCACTAGGACTCAGCTCTCATATTCCGGAAAACATGACCCTTGCTGGTAAGTACAAAAACCCACTTATATTATGGGCACCACAACACAGGGTATTTCTGTACACACGTGTTTGTACTTACATGTGCACAGAGAAGAAAAAAGGCTGGCAGGAAATGCACCTAAGGGGTAAAGAGATTATCTCTAGGTGGTGGGTGGGATCATAGCTGAGCTTTTCTTCCTTTTACTCATCTGAGTGTGTTTTTTTTGTTTTCTACAATGGCTATGTAATATTTTTGCAGTTAATCCTGCTTTCAATTTGTAAAAGGAAATGAGGGGTGAGTTGCAGCAGTGGGGGCAGGGAAGGGACTGACAGGAACACACACCAGGGCCTGGAGGAGTTGGGTTGGACTGGACTCAACATATCAGCTCTAGGGACTTCCCTGGTGGTCCAGTGGTTAGGATTCCATGCTTCCATTTCTGAGGGCCAGGGTTTGAACCCTTCTTGGGGAACTAAGATCTTCTAAGCCAAGTGGTGTGGAAAAAAAAAATCAGCTCTAAATGTGACCTTCTGGTTTCCAAACCCTCTCCAGACACAGAGTGACCAGATAGGGATGAGGATATGTGTCCAGCCTTCACGGAGGGACACCAGCCCTTTGGCTTTGACCACTGCATTGGGATGATCAGGGAAGGCTCACAGCCTAACCTTGTCACCCAGGGAAGGACAGGATCACAGGAATGGTGGTGGCCTTCTTTGCCCTCCCAGAAGTACTGCCAAGTACATTGAGAATGGAGTGTGTGTTGCCTCTATCCTAGAGTGAAAGGAATGGAATATCCTGGGCACATGGGGGGAAATAGAGAGAGGTCCAGGGTGCCTGCTGGGGTGAGGGCACTGGAGCTTGGGGCCCATGTTGTTGCTGTTTAGTCGCTCAGTAGTGTCTGACTCTTTATGACCCCCAGGGACTGTAGCCCGCCAGGCTCCTCTGTCTGTGGGATTTCCCAGGCAAGAGTACTGAAGCTGGTTGCCATTTTCTTCTCCAGGGCATTTTCCCTGACCCAGGGATCAAACCTGCATCTCCTACAAGTCTCCTGAATTCTTTATCACTGAGACCTGGGAAGCCATTGGGGTCCATACCTGAGGGCATTTTTTGCATTCAGTATCATAAAGGGAAATGATACACTGGAGAGAGGATAGGGTCCTCTGGGAGCTCTGGCAGGCTCAGGTTCTCATAGGTGGGCAGAAGTGGGTCCAAATCATACACAGGGATTCTAAACAGAGCTGCTCAGGGAAGAAAGGGCTGCATCACCGTGCAAGGGTCTGGGTGGTTTGGGTGCCTCTGTGGAGCCTGGTGACCCCCGGGGTCTGGTTTCTGAGTCTAGGAAGGGGGTCACCCTCTTCACCTGTCCGTGTTTCCACAGCCTACAAGGAGAAGATGAAGGAGCTCCCGCTGGTGTCCTTGTTCTGCTCCTGCTTCCTGGCCGACCCCCTGAATAAGTCATCCTATAAATATGAAGGTACATGAGGGCCACCACTGGGAGACTAAGGACCGAGGCTTCCTGTAGCTTGTCTCCAGGAGCCCAGCATACCCACCCAAGTTTCCCAAGATTCCTCCCTACATCACATTTTGTTTCCCAGAGCCAGTAAAGTCACCGCAGCTGATTCTGGGGGGTCTACATGCAATGCGATGGTGGGAGTGGGGCTGCAACCCAGGGGACAAGACAGCAGCTGAGGGTCTGAGTCAGACCCTCTCAGAGTGTCCTTGATCTCGGCTTTTGTTTACTTGTGTGACAAACAAATGTGGTGGAAGATGCAGAGGCCAAGTAGACAGAGAGTCTGCCCACAGGGACACCTAGCCTAGAAGAGGGACAGTCACGTGTCAATCACCAGACACCCTGGCCCATTGTCTCTTTAGTGAAGGGTCAAGAATGCTCTGAGCGAGTTCAGAGGTGGGAAGGGACGTCTGTGCTTTGGCCGCCCAAGGAGTTTCTGGGATGGCCATGTTGCCCGAGCCCTGTGACAGGTCCCAGGATATGGACAAGGAACATTGATTGGCCATGTCCTGATTGAGGGGGGTTGGTGGTTGGGGAAGCCAGGTCACCTCTTAATTTCCTGGGGCTTAAAAGGAAGGTACGGGTTTGGTCTGGAAATGAGAGATGGGAATGCTCGGGTCACCTGAGATTGTTTTTTCTGTTTAGGCTGGTGTGGGAGACAGTGTAGGAGAAAAGATGAGAGCCAGCGGAGAGACAGTGCTGACTGGAGAGAAAGAAGAGAGCAGGGTAGGAGGGGGCGGGGGGAGAGGTCCGCAGGCTGAGGATCAGATCTGTAGTGGGGTGAGGAGTGGATGGGCGGTGGGTGGTGAATGCCTCCACATGCACCAATTTGAAAGTGAAAGTGTTAGTTGTGTTCAACTCTTTGAGACCCCACGGCTGTAGTCCATCAGGCTCCTCTGTCCATGGAATTTCCCAGGTAAGCCAGTTTGAGCAAGAGGCCAGCTAAAGGGGGACCCTTGTGGCAGAAGCAAAACAAAGGCAGTTGCTATAGCCGTGATTAGAAATCCCCTGTCCTGGGGCTCCTGCTCTTAGAGCCAGAGACCCTCCAGTGGCTGCCCACTCCAGCCGCATCAGAGCCCAGCAAGCTTGGGTGCTATGTTCAGGACAGACCCAGAACCCTGGCCTTTGGTCAGCCATGGGGACCCTGGCCCTCCCTCACATGTGTGCATGCTATAGGGGGGCCTGTGTGGTCTTCAAGGAAGGGTGAGCAGCCCCTTTTCTGTTCTCTGCAGCAGACACAGTGGACCTGAACTGGTGTGTCATTTCCGACATGGAAGTCATTGAGCTGAATAAATGCACCTCCGGTCAGTCCTTTGAAGTCATCCTGAAGCCACCCTCCTTTGATGGGGTGCCTGAGTTCAATGCCTCCCTCCCCAGACGGCGAGACCCATCACTGGAAGAAATCCAGAAGAAACTGGAAGCAGCTGAGGAGCGGAGGAAGGTAAGTGGCTCTCCTTTTCTTCCCTGTCAGGGTGTGATGGGGAGGAAGTTGAAGAAGACAGGTTCTGAGCTGGAGTCGGGTCACCACCAACCTGTAGATATGAAGGCAGCACCTACAGATACCAGGAAGGGAATGAGACACTATGGAGAGAAACAAAGATGAAAAAGCCCCAGGTGTTTAGGAGCTTGCTTAGGGGAAGAAGATGCTATATTACATGCCTCCAAGAGGTGAGCCTACAGTGACCTGGGCCAACCCTAAGGATTTAAGGAAAGGCTGGACAATTAAAGAAAGGGGTCCTTAACTGGGGGAGGGGGAAGAAGGTCATGGCATGGTATATTGGGTTGGTCAAAAAGCTTTTCTGGGTTTTTGGTTAGTGCTTACAACAAGCCCAAAAGAATTTTTTGGCCAACCCGATACTTTCAGCCCTTGGTGTGCCTTCCTTACTTTCTGTGGATTCTTATGGTTCAACTCCAATGCTGTTTCTGTGTAAGCTTTCCTTCATCTTTGAAGCTGAAAATGATGATCACCTTTGAATTCCTATAGCACTTCATTTCTGCCTCTCAAGGCATACGTCACATGCTAGCCTGGGTTAGAGTTATTTATATATGATTTGTCTCTACTAGACTTTTTTTTTCTTTCCCAAGTTGCTAGAATAGTGCCTGCTACACTGAATCTGATCACTTTTTTGTGAATGAACGAATGGATGGATAGATGGATGAATGATGGCAATGAGAAAAAGAGGACTGAGAGCCCAGTGGGAGAACCCAAGAGTTGTTGTTGTCTTGCTTCCTGCCAACAGGCCAGGGGCCCAGGCTCGGGGAGGTGTGCGCTCTGGGTGTGCAGCTCTTAAGTTATGATGCTAAAACCACACCCTGGCTTGCTCACCTGCAAGGGCCTCCTTTTCACTTCATGCTCCCATAGTACCAGGAAGCAGAGCTCCTGAAGCACCTGGCAGAGAAGCGAGAACACGAGCGGGAGGTGATCCAAAAAGCCATCGAGGAAAACAACAATTTCATCAAGATGGCAAAGGAAAAACTGGCCCAGAAGATGGAATCCAATAAGGAGAACCGGGAGGCCCACCTTGCTGCCATGTTGGAACGGCTGCAAGAGAAGGTAAGAGGTCTCGGACTGGAGAGGAGACTCCTAGGTCTTGCTCTTCCTTCCACGGCAAGTACAATGGACACGCCTATCATTTCAGGGAGCAGGTAGCCTCAGGCAGGAGTGGCCACATTTCTGTTAGGTTAGATCCTTAGAGAGTTCCAAGGGATTACTTGGGAGGTGGCAGGCAAGAACCATAAATTGAGCCAAGAACCATGAACCAATGAACCAAAAACCATGAATTTCTTGGGGCGATGAATTGCCCAGCTACACAACTGAAATTTCTCATTGTCTGAGGGAGATTAGACCTCTTATCTTCCAGGGTAAGCCTGCCGAATGCTTTTGTACATTCCTGGCTTCATCCTTAAATGCCTTGATTTGATTTAATGAAAGATGCTGACTTCAGCTCTTGGCTTGAGGCCAAGGGCATGACCAGCTGAGCTGCCCACTGAGCAGGAAACACGATCCTCTCCAAACCTCTTGATGTGGGCTGAGTGGGTCACCAGTCTCTCCAATATTCTGCCTTTTGTCAATAAACCTAACGATGTCACCTGAATATGAGAAACGTGAGAGACTGGGGTTGGTCCCGCGTGTCAGCAGAAGCACAGCCCATTCTGCTGAGAACATGCTGGCCTCGTTTCCTGAGTCCCAAGGCTGCCCCAGTTTCTCCTGCGGCTCCTGGGAGAGCTCCAGCTCTGTGTTTTATTTCCAGGCGCCGCCTGCCGCGCGGTGACTCCCGGGACCCGATCGGTGGCCTCATCCCATGGTGAGCAGCGTGGTCTCCGCTCCTTCCTGCCCATCCACCTAGAGTCTCAGGCCCTTGGCACAAGTACTAGAAAGATCTGGTTTCTTCACAGGGGATCTGGATGTTGTATAGGCTCTGTAGCTGGCCAGCATGTGGCAACCCCCATCCACTCTCTTTCTCCATCCTTCGGGGGACAACGAGCCCTCCATAAGTATCAGATGGGAGGGAAGTATTCTGGGTCTGATTTCAGGCTTCCTCAGTTATTGAGAGATGGGTAGGAACGAACTCTTGCAGGAAAAAGAAATCAGAGATTTGGACAGGATGTGGCCTGGGCACTCAGGCTACATCTAAGACAAATACTGAAGATAAAGCCATGATATGCGATTTGAAAGACTGCAAAACACTTTTATTTCATCATACTCCTATCCTAATAATGCAATGAGCAGGACAGGCATTATCCTTATTTTACCAGTAAGAATCCATGTCAGAGGAAGGTTCAATGACTTGCCCAGTGTCACATAGCCACTAAGCAATGGAGCTGGGAACAGAACCGAGTTCTTTGACTGTGAGTCTAGGTGGCTCTTCCTATGCTTGTTTCAGGAAGACCAGATCACAAGCATCCTGCCAGCCTTTTGTCAGACAGGGAGCCACTTGGAGGCCAAGGAAAGGGAGTCCAGGAACCTAAGGATCTGTCCAGTGAGCGGATGTAGGGAATAGAGAGAGGTTCTGAGCTAGAGAGGCTGGGAAAGTCCAAGGTCTGAAGGAAGAGCTGTCGGGGTGAAATAAGCCTCAAATGAGCATGTTGTTGGAGCAGACATGTGGGTGGGCCTCACTCCTCTGGGTTCTTGACCCCTCTTTACCTTTGCCCGCCGATGAAGACAGGAGGTAGGATAAGATAGGTGTGTGGTGTCTGCTCTGCTAGGCACCTATAACAATGCCTCTGCATCAGTACTTGCATGAGTCACCAAGCATCAGCACCAGACTTACCTGGTGTAAAGTTGAAAACTATAGGTGCTTGGACCCTAACCCCAGGCCCACCAATCCTGGCTCTCTAGGGATGGTGCCTAAGGACCTCAGTGGTTTTTTTTATGTTTAATTTCTTTAATTAGAGTATAATTGCTTTACAATGTTGTATTAATTTCTGCTGTATAGCAAAATGAATCAGCTATATGAACACATACAACCTGTCCCTCTTGAGCCTTCCTCCCCCGCCCCCATCTCACTCCTCTGAGTCATCACAGGGCACTGAGCTGAGCGTCCTGCGTCATACAGCAGCTTCTCACTAGCTGTTTTACACATGGTAGTGCACATACGTCAGTGCTGCTCTCCCAGTTCATCCCGCCCTCCACTCCACCCTCCCCTGTGTCCATGTAGGGCCTCAGTTTAATAAGCTTCTAAGATCATGCTGAAATGTGGCAAGGTTGAGACCCACTGCCCTAGATGTACCATCCCCCATGCTTTCTCCAGGGCCATGGAAAGTTTTAGGGTCTCTCCAGGGACAGATCTGTAGTCTAAGGTACCTCCTGGGACCTTGGGCTGCCTCAGTGGGTCTCCCCCAGGCTGATTCATACCTGGATGTGAAAGGATAGAAGGCTCTGGCAGAGACACACTTTACTGAGTATCTATTATGTGCATGGTGCTAGATGAGGAACTGGGAGATACTAACACAAAGAGGAAAAGGCATGCTCCCTGCCCACAAGGAGGACTCAGATGTCTTCACCATGATCAGGGATGGAAAATAGACCATGAAAAGCCCTAGAGGTGAAACTCCAAAATCACATAATTCTAGAGGTAAAAGAGCCTCCTTTCCATTTGTTGTTTAGTGGCTAAGTCACGTCGGATTCTTTGTGACCCCACAGACAGTAGCCTGCCAGACTCCTCTGTCCATGGAATTTTCCAGGCAAGAATACTGGTAGCCATTTCTTCCTCCAGAGGATCTTCCCAACCTAGGGATTGAAACCAGGTCTCCTGCATTGCAGGTGGATTCTTTACCGCTGAGCCACAGTGGTGTCTGTGGCCCTCCGTGAGCCTGATCAGTGAAGTGAGTTGGTCAATGTCATACACCTGATGGGCCTTTGAAGCCAGAGCCCATTGTTTGGTTTGATGATGCTCAGAAACAAAGGGCGCTTCCCTGGTGGTTCAGACGATAAAGAATCTGCCTGCAATGCAGGAGACCTGGGTTCAGTCCCTGAGTCCGGAAGGTCCCCTGGAGAAGGGAATGGCAACCCACTCCAGTATTCCTACCTGAGAATTCACGGACAGAGGAGCCTGGCAGGGAAACAAAGAGTTGGACACCACTGAGTGACCAACACTCACTTTTAAGAAACAAAAGAAGATTCTCTATCACACCTTGTGGAACTGGACATTTTCCAAAATTCTTTATTTGATTTATGCTTTTCAAGCCCTTATCTTTCAACGAGGGGCTTAAGACAACCTTCACTAAAGAGGTGGACCAGAAACACAAGGACAGTCCAGTTGCCTGTGTGTAGGGGTCAACTGCAGTGAGTTCTCCTGAGCTACTCCTGGCATTAGGTCAAGCAGGATTATCAGCCCCCAGACGGCCAGGTGAGGGTGGCAGAGGCTGATGGTCCCTGCCAGGTGGGTCCCCCAGGGAAGTTGTTCCAAGGTAATAAGCATCCTGGGGCTAGAGGCACCAGCAAGCTCCCTCACTTGTCTCCTGCCAGGCTCACCTGCCTCCTCTGGTCCCTTCTCAAGATGCCTTTGCAGACCCTGCCTGTCTCTTCCTGTGGTGGCCAGTGGTGACCACACTGTTTGCTTCGGCCCTCCAGCCCCTCGGTCTCCTTTTATCCTGGGGTAGTCCATGTGACCCGACCTTTTCTCTCCCTTTCCTCCCAGGACAAGCACGCGGAGGAGGTGCGGAAAAACAAGGAGCTGAAGGAAGAGGCCTCGAGGTAAAGCCCAGAGGCAAAGAAGTTTCCAGAACGGCCAGACAGCTCCAGCAGCTCCACAGTTCCGGAGGCAGCCTGGCCCATCGCTGGCTGCTCTCCCAGCACTGGGGTTTGGGGGGAGGGGGTGGCCAGGGGCGTTTCCTCTGCTTTTGGTGTTTGTACATGTAAAGAATTGACCAGTGAAGCCATCCTATTTGTTTCAGGGGAACAACGATGGGGTGGGAGAGGGGAGCGAAGGAGAGAGGTGGGGAAAGAGAGATGGAGAAGGACTCGTGGACATTGCAACCCAGCCCAGGTCAAATCCTAGGCTTTTCTTCACAGTGAGCATCTGGGCACCGCCTTGAAGGAAGTTAACAACAGGCGGTAGAATTCCCAGCAAAGGGCAGAGTCCTGGGTGGAACGAGGGCTGCAGGGCATGGCCGGAGACACCAGCAGCGAGTAGGGGGCCCTGTGACGGGGGGATGAGGTGTGAATGTGTGTGTGTGTGTGTTAACCATTATCTTTTGATCATCATGACCAACAATGAAACATTTCCTCCAAGTCTCCAGTTCTTTATTTCCTGAATTTGTCCTTTGTGTAATTTATAGAATGTTCTTGAATTGGTTTTCCCCCATCAGGGGCCAGATGCCCCCTTATTTCTTAGTTTGACCATCAGGGCATCTGAGGTGCTGGGTGAGGATGGTTGAGACATGCCATTATTTGGCATTGTTTGATTTTTCTTCTTCATTTTTACCCACCACTCCCCTCGCCTTTCCTGGGCTGTCCCATGTTGTATTGAGTGCACTGAATTGATAAAATTAATATTCCTTTGAGTGGATTGACATTCTGATGTGGTCTCCAAGAAGAAAGAGGGCTTCCTTGTTGGCTCAAATAATAAAGAATCCTCCTGCAATGCAGGAGACCTGGGTTTATCCCTGGATTGGGAAGATCCCCTAGAGAAGGGAATGGCTACCCACATCAGTGTTCTTGCCTGGAGAATTCCATGGACAGAGGAGTTTGGTGGGCTACAGTGCATGGGATCGCAAGGGTTGGACACAACTGAGTGAAAGAAGGAAGGAGGAAGTCTGCCTCACATGAAGGGTATGAGATGTTAGGTGGTCACAGATAGTGAGCAAGTGAGGAAATAAAGTTTGTTAGTGGAAGGCAGAGAGGATCATTTAATGATCCAGAACATGGAACCACAGCTGGGAAAGGGGTCTTCCTACTTCTCTCCCTGCAAACAGAGAGGGTGTGGACAGCTGGTATGTGAACAGGGTCCCAGGGCACCTTACCACCCTGCCCTTCCCACTGTCTTATACAACTCTGTAAATAAATCTTTTTTCTTCCCACTAGTGGCACTGCAATTTAGATTCATTTAGAATAGGATAACAGGAAGGATCAGAGATGTCATTTTGTAATTGTGTGGCAGGAATTTTGGAGCGAACACAACTCTTCCTTTGAGTGGGTAGAGACAAGGATGATAGATTTGCACCAAGAGTATGTCCACACCACACTCAACTTCTGAGTGTAAGTGACAAACCTGCTTATGATTATCTAAGCCCAGAACTCAGTTTTACACATAAGCACAAACTCCCTCCCACCCCACCGTGGTGGCTTCTGCAGGAATGCAGTTCCTCTGCTGTGCTGGTTTTGGGTCTTTAGCCCTTGATCTATCTCATTCCTCTGTTATCTCTCCTTGGCTCTTGAATCCTATTCTTTTCCATTTACTCTGTCCTTGGACTTAATTTTTTTCTCCTGCTCAGCACCTTCTCACGGACAAGAGGTTAACTTGATTCCACTCTGACAAAACTTAAAAGCAAGCTTTGAAAAAAATCACACTGCTTTCAAGCAAATTATTGGCATGCCAGAACAAAGTCCAAACTGAGCCCAACAATGTAAAATTAAAAATATCTGGTATCTAGTAAAAATCTACAAGGCATACAAAGAAGAAGGAAAATATTGCAGATAATCAGGAGAAAAATCTATGGAGGCAAATATAGAAAGGAAAACTTTGATGGAATTAATAGACAAAGATTTTAAAATAGCCACTAAAATCTGCTTCATATGTATAAGGAAGTAATAGAAAACAAGAAAGAAATGGAAGATATATAGAAAAAGACCCAATAGAAGTTCTAGAATAAAAAAATATAATATTTGAAAAAATTGCACACATACACTGGATGAGATTAGTGGCTGGTTAGTCAAAAGAAAGCTTGAAGACAAAACCACAGAGATTATTAAAGCTAGTTACAGAGTGAAAAGTACTAAAGAAATGAGGAGAGTAGCAGTGATCTGAGGAATAAGAAAAAAAATGTTTCAGCACATGTAAAATTTGAAGAGAGGAGAGTACAAGGGAGATGAGGGAGCAAAAAATTATTTTAAGAAATAATGGCTAGCATATTTGAGATTCCATAAAATTTATATATTGGAGAAGGAAATGGCAACCCACTCCAGTATTCTTGCCTGAAGAATCCCATGAACAGAAGAGCCTGGTGGGCTACAGTCTGTAGGGTTGCAAGGAGTCAGATATGACTGAAGCTACTTAGCAGCAAAACGTATAAATATCAGATTTTTTTTATATCTCAACAAACCTCAAGAAGAATAAACAGAGAAACAACACCAAGATACATCCCAACCAAATCACTGAAAAACAGTGATAAAGAGAAAATTTTTCTCCACCTCCCTGCAGTTTTTTTAGATATATTCAACCTACAGGACTGTATAAATTTAAGATGTTCAGCATCATGACTTGACTTACATATATTGTGAAATGATTATCACAACATGTTTAGTCAACATTTATCATCTCATATAGAAATGCAAAACTTATTCATAGTGATGGGAGCTCATGAGATTTGCTCTCCAAACAACATTCAAGTATACCATGTTGATAATTACATTACATTACCCTAACCCTAATGGGTTTCCCTAGTAACTCGGTAAAGAATCTGAGTTCTTTACCTGGTTCAATCCCTGGGTCAGGAAGATACCCTAGAGAAGGAAAAGGCAACCCACTCCAGTACTCTTGCCTGGAGAATTCCATGAAAAGAGAACTGGACAGGCTACAGTCCATGGGATAGCAAAGAATTGGACAGGACAGTGTGACTTTCATTTTTTCTTTTCTTTTCACCATAACCCTTAATTATATAAACACTCCAATTACAAAGTATAGACTGCTACATCAAATAAAAAAGCAAAGTCCAAGCTATTTGCTACATACAGTGGGTTCATTTTCAATATAAATATGAAGATAGGTTAAAAGTAAAAATAATAAATAAAGATATGTCATGTAAGCACCACTCAAAAGAAAGCTGGGATAACCACAATCATATCAGACTAAGTAAGATTTCAGAACAAACATCATTACTTGGAATAAAAATGGACAATATATAATAAAAGAGGCAATTTATTAAGAGAAAATAATTGTAAATACTTGTGCATCTAATAACAGAGCTTCAAATTACATTGGGAAAAGCCTGATAAAACTGAGAGCAGAAATAGTTGACTAGCTTGACCAACTAGAACACTATCTCCAACAACAGTGGTGTATACATTCTTTTTCAAGTACACATGGAATTCATCAAAATGGACTAAATTCTGGGTCATAAAGCAAGTGTCAAAAAGTTCAAGAGAATGGGAATCATACAAAATAAATTTTCTGACTCTAGGGAATTAAAGCAGAAATTAGTAACAGGAAGATCTCTGGAAAGCCCCCAGATATTTAGGAATTAAGCTACACACTCTAAATAACCCATGAGTAGAGGCATAAATCATACAGAAAATTAGCATTAAAAAAAGTGAAAGTCATTCAGTCATGTCTGACTCTTTGTAACCCCATGGACTATACAGTCCACGAAATTCTCCAGGCCAGAATACTGGAGTGGGTAGCCCTTCTCTTCTTCAGAGGATCTTCCCAAACCAGGGATTGAACCCAGGTCTCCCGCTTTAAGGGCAGATTCTTTACCAGCTGAGCCACAGGGAAGCCCAAGAATACTGGAGTGGGTAGCCTATCCCTTCTCCCGTGGAACTTCCTGACCCAGCGATTGAACCCAGGTCCCCCTCATTGCAGGTGGATTCTTTACCAGCTGAACCACCTCGGAAGCCCCAGAAATTAGCATACTTTGAACTAAATGAAAAAAATCACAATACATCAAAAATTTTAGGAAACAGCTAAAGAAATGCTTAAAGAGAAATTTATATTTTAAATGCTAATATTAGAAAAGAAGGAAGATTTCAAATCAACAATCTAAGGTTTCACCTTAAGAATTTAGAAAAGAAAGAGCAAATATATCCAAAATAGGCAGAAGGAAGGAGAAGGCAATGGCACCCCACTCCATTACTCTTGCCTGGAAAATCCCATGGACAGAGGAGCTTGGTAGGCTGCAGTCCATGGGGTTGTAAAAGTTGGACACGACTGAGCGACTTCACTTTCACTTTTCACTTTCATGCATTGGAGAAGGCAATGGCAACCCACTCCAGTGTTCTTGCCTGGAGAATCCCAGGGATGGGGGAGCCTGTTGGGCTGCCGTCTGTGGGGTCGCACAGAGTCAGACACAACTGAAGCAACTTAGCAGCAGCAGTAGCAGCAGGCAGAAGGAAAACAAAGATAAGAGCAGAAACCAATGAAATTAGAAACATAGAGGGTAAACAAGAACATGAAAAATGCTTAACATTGCTAATTACTAGAGGAATTATTGTGCAAATGAAAGCTGCAATGAGGTTTTAATATCACCTCACACCAGTCAGAATGGCCCCTTTAAAAAGTCTACAAATAATATTTTGTTTAGCTTGCTGTGATTGTGGTATTCCTTCTGGAGGTTGCAGAATTGTATTCTTGCTTCTTCTGTCTGCCCTCTGGTGGATGAGGATAAGAGGCTTTTGCAAACTTCCTGATGGGAGGGACTGCTGTAGGGAAAACTGGGTCTTGCTCTGGTTGGCAGGGCTGTGCTCAGTAAATCTTTAGTCCAATTGTCTGCTGATGGGTGGGATTGCACTCCCTCCTTGTTAGTTCTTTGTCCTGAGGCAACCCAGTCCTGGAGACTGCAGGCTCTACGAGACATCCAAGAGGATTTATGCCAAAACATATTTCCCAGCACTGCTGCTTCCAGTGACTCTGTCCCTGCCAACCTATGCCTCTGCAGGAGACGCTCCAACACTAGCAGGTAGGTCTGGCTCAGTCTCCTGGGGGGTCACTGCTTCTTACTCCTGGGTCCTGGTATGCACAAGATTTTGTTTGTGCCCTCCAATAGTCTATGTTTCCCCCAGTCCTGGGGAAGTTCTGTAAGCTCTGCTGGCCTTTACAGTCAGAGTCTCTAGGGATTCCCTGTCCCTTTGCTGGATACCCAGGCTGGTGAGCCTGATGTGGGGCCTAGAACCTTCACAATAGTGCAAGAACTTCTTTGGTATTATTGTTCTCCAGTTAGTGAGTTGTCTACCCAGCAGGTATAGAATTTGACTTTATCATGATTGTGCTTAGTCGCTCAGTTATGTCCAACTCTTTGGGACCCCAGGGACTGCAGCCCGCCAGACTCCTCTGTCCATGGGGATTCTCCAGGAAAGAATACTGGACTGGGTTGCCATATTGCACCCCTCCTAACATCTCGTTGTGGCTTCTCCATTGTGCTTAGACACGGGCATCTTTTTCTGGTGGGTTCCAATATCTTACTGTCAGTGGTTGTTCAATAGCTAGTTGTGATTTTGGTGCTCTGGAAGGAAAAGGTGTGCACATGTCCTTCTACTCTGCCATCTTGAACCAATCCTCACTTAGGCCTCAAAAAGTCTATGAATAATAAATGTTGGGGAGGGTGTGGAGAAAAAGAACCATTCTACTTTGTTGTTGGGAATGTAAATTGGTGTAGCCACTATGGAGAACAGTATGGAGATTCCTTAAAAAGCTAAAAATAGAGTTATCGTATGATTCTGTCTTCCTACTTCTGGGCATATATCTGGACAAAACTGTTACAGAAGCCACAGGAGATGTGAATTTGATCCCCTGGTCAGGAAGATCCCCTGGAGGAGGGCATGGCAACCCACTTCAGTATTTTTGCCTGGAGAATCCCACAGACAGAGAAGCCTGGCAGACTACAGTCCACGGGGTCACAAAGAGTATGACCAAACTGAAGCGACATTGTATGATGCAGAGTAAGGCTTCTCAAACTGGGCACATGATATCTGGGGATGTACAAAGCTACCAGAGAAAAATTTCACATCTTCCTAGAAGACCATCTTTATTGAAAAGTTGAGGGGAAACATTTTTATGATAAATATGAAAACAACTACAAAACAAAAATGCACCTCAATGTTTTTATTGTAGTAAAAACACAAAATGTAAGATGAACCATCCTAACCATTTTTAAATGTATAGTTCAGTAATATTCATTATATTCACCTTGTTGTGAAACAGATTTACAGAACTTTTCATCTTACAGAACAAAAACTCTGTACCTTTTAAACAACAATTTGCCTTTCCCCCCACCCTCCAGCCCCTCCCTGGTAACCACAATCTACTTTATATTTCTATGCATTTGACTACTTTAGATACTTTACATAAATGGAATCAGGCTTATTTCCCTTAGCATGATGTCCTTAAGTTTTCTCCATGTTGTAGTTTGTGCCAAGATTTCCTTCCTTTTTAAAGCTGAATAATATTCTATTGTTATATATTTTGCTTAGGCTTCCCTGGTGGCTCAGTGGTAAAGAACCCTCCTACCAATACAGGAGACTCGGGTTCCATCCCTGGGTAGGGAAGATCCTCTGAAGGAGGAAATAGCAATCCACTCCAGTATTCTTGCCTGGGAAGTCCCGTGAACAGAGGAGCCTGGTGGGCTACAGTCCATGGGGGTCACAAAGTGTCAGATATGACTTAGAGACTGAGCACAAGCATGCTATTTTGTTTATCCATTCATTCATTGATGTATACTTGGGTCTCTTCCACCGTTTGGCTAATGAGAATAATGCTGACATGAATATGAGTGTACACATATCTCTTCAAGGCTCTTCCTTCAATTGTTTGGGATGTATATCCAGAAATGGGGTTGTGGCTCATATGGTAATTCTATTTTTAATTTTTGGAAAAACTATCATACTCCATATGCTGAGCTGTGCTTAGTCGCTCAGTTGTGTCTGACTTTTGCAACTCCATGGACTGTAGCCCACCAGGCTCCTCTGTCCATGGGGATTCTCTAGGCAAGAATACTGGAGTGGGTTGCCATGCCCTCCTCCAGGGGAATCTTCCCAACCCAGGGATCTTACCCAGGTCTCCCGCATTGCAGGCAGATTCTTTACTGACTGAGCCACCAGGGGAGCCCAAGAACACTGGAGTGGGTAACCTATCCCTTCTTCAGAGGATCTTCCCAATCAAGGAATCAAACCGGGGTCTCCTGCATTGCAGGTGGATTATTTACCAGCTGAGCTACCAGGGAAGCCTACTGTTTTTCATAGCTGTTGCAAAAGTTTTCATAGATTTTTGAGAAAAAACCAAAAGCTTCTAGGATTTCACTTGCTTCTAAATGGCCAGGTCTGTGTACACTCCACACACCCCAAGGATCAGCTTGCTCACTTCTCTAACATTATGCTCATTTTGGTGGAAAAGTTTGGGAAGTCTTGATGTAGGGGTTGAAAACAACCTTTAGAATCATTGCAATCTGGATTTATGGTTATTGTATCTACTGTTACCTCTGTGACTCTTGATAAGTGATTAAACCTTTTGAAGTTTTAGTTATCTATCTCTAAAATAACTAAGATTCAGTTCAGTTCAGTTCAGTCTCTCAGTCGTGTCCGACTCTTTGGGACCCCATGAATCGCAGCACGCCAGGCCTCCTTGTCCATCACCAACTCCCGGAGTTCACCCAGACTCACGTCCATCGAGTCAGTGATGCCATCCAGCCATCTCATCCTCTGTCGTCCCCTTCTTCTCCTGCCCCCAATCCCTCCCAGCATCAGAGTCTTTTCCAATGAGTCAACTCTTCGCATGAGGTGGCCAAAGTATTGGAGTTTCAGCTTCAGCATCATTCCTTCCAAAGAAATCCCAGGGCTGATCTCCTTCAGAATGGACTGAGTCACTACTAAAGCTAAAATGCTTAGTACTGTGCTTGGCACACACCTAACACTCAGTGAATAGTAGTTAGTGATATTCTATGGCTGTTCTCCTCTGCAATGAGACTAAGTTTACTTCCTCTTCCTCATGATAATGTTATCATAATCTTTTTCATGATAGATGTTTAAAAATGTCTAACATGTCCGCCCTTATCCTCTGGTAAACTTTCCACATTTATCTCCAATAATTACTTGCATATAATGTTTACTTTCTATAGAGACTTTCAAGTTGCTCCATATGTCTCTTAAGTGTGATGTTCAACTTTCCTGAATCCAAATGGGTATGGCCATTTTAGCAAACCATTTGGTGATACATGCTGCTGCTGCTGCTAAGTCGCTTCAGTCGTGTCTGACTCTGTGCGACTCCATAGACAGAAGCCCACCAGGCTCCCCTATCCCTGGGATTCTCCAGGCAAGAACACTGGAGTGGGTTGCCATTTCTTTCTCCGTTGGTGATACATAACATGACCCTAAAAAACGTCTATTGTTGTTGTTCCTGTTTGTTGTTCAGTCATGTCCAACTCTATAGGACCCCATGGGCTGTAGCCCACCGTCTCCTTTGTCCATGGGATTTCCCAGGCAAAGAATGGTGGAGTGGGTTGCCAATTCTTTCTCCAGGGGATCTTTCCAGACCAGGGATTGAACCCGAGTCTCCTGTGTTGCAGGCAGACTCTTTATCAATGAGCCACAGGGAATCCAAATGTCCATACCCACTGATTTACTTACTTTCCAGAAATCTAAAGAAATCTGAAATACCAAGTTTATGGACAAAATTCTTATGAGAATATTAAATATAATATTAAGATGCTGCTCATGTTACTGTCTGGCAATAGGGAAATAATCTTAAAAGTATGGGACAATTATACAGGGAATGTTTGTAAAAATTTTTAATGTTACAGGGAGCTTGACTCAGCAGCCCAAGTGAAAAAAATGATATAATTTAAGTGGGGAAAGCAGGACATCAAATTATATATAATTTAGTAATTCTTAACCATATAAAATTACACAGGCAGTATATGCTAATTTATGTGTTTAGCTTTTCATTCTGTTGAGATCCTGTTGTAATTTAGATAAGGGCAAGGTTCTGAAGATACAAATAGAAACACAATAAAAATTCTTTTTCTGGAATGTCCTGTAATCTAGATGAGTTATATAGATTTTCAAAGTATTGTGATAAGTCATATAATGAAAGTAGAAGTTTTATGGGAAAGCCTGACTGTTCAGTGGAGTGGGAGGAGGTGAGGGAGCAGAGAAGTTTACACAGGAGAGGGTTATCTGAGCTGACTTTTGGAGAATTACCAGGAGTGGTTCAGGCAGGCAGAGGATGGGAAGAAGTGGGTTTATTGTTGTTCGGTCCCTTCAGTTATATCTGATGATTTGTGACCCCATGGACTGTAACATGCCAGGCTTCCCTGTCCATCACCAACTTCCAGAGCTTGCTCAAACTCATGTCCATTGAGTTGGTGATACCATCCAACCACCTCATCCTCTGTTTCCCCCTTCTCCTCCTGCCCTCAGTCTTTCCTAGCATCAGCATCTTTTCCAATGAGTTGGCTCTCTGCATCAGGTGGCCAAAGTATTGGAGCTTCAGCTTCAGCATCAGTCCTTCTAATGAATATTCAGGACTGATTTCCTTTAGGATTGACTGATTTGATCTCCTTGCATTCCAAGGGACTCTCGAGTCTTCTCCAACACCATGGTTTGAAAGCATCATTTCTTCCATGCTCAGCCTTCTTTATGGTCTAGCTCTCACATCCATACATGACTACTGGAAAAACCATAGCTTTGACTATATGGGCCTTTGTTGGCAAAGTGAAGTCTTTGCTTTTTAATACACTGTCTAGGTTTTTCATAGCTTTTCTTCCAAGGAGCAAGTGTCTTTTAATTTCAAGGCTGCAGAAGAGAGTAGGGGAAGGAAGCAGACAGCCTTCCAGACTGAGAGAGCAGCCTGTGCAAAGGTAAGAATGCGACATGGCATTCTGGAAGTGACTAGTAGTTCCCTATAGCAAGGATTGATAGTAATAAAGGATGTGCCAGGAGTTGGAGGTACAAGAATTGGCTGGACCCAGATTCTTCATGGAGCTAGAAGAGTTTGTGAATGCTGGCTGCATCCTGTGAGAGTTCTGGAGGGTTTAAAGCATGAGATCTGTGCTATGCTGTTTTAAGCTTAGTCATGTCCATCTCTTTGTGACCCCATGAACTGTAGTCTGACTGGCTCCTCTGCTCATGGGATTCTCCAGGCTAGAATACTGGAGTGGGTTGCTATTTCCTCCTCTAGGGGATCCTGCCTGACCAAAGGATCAAATCCACGTCTCTTGTGTCTCCTGCATTGGCAGGCAGATTCTTTATCACTAGCATCACCTGGGAAGCCCAGAGAGGAAAGAACTGTGGCCGAAGCAGGGAGCCTGCCGAGGAATGTTCAGATCAGGCAGGGTGAGAGCCTGAACTAAGTATGTGATGGTGAGGCGTTAGGGGGAAGGGTTGAAACAGGAAGAATCAATGGCATTAGTGACTTAATAAAGAGATTTCTAGGTTTCTAGCTTGAGCAGGTGGCAGATGGTGTTGCTACCATTAAGACGAGAAAAGAATATAGGAGAATAGGGAAGTTTACAAGGGAAGCATTCAGTTTGGAGGATGGTGAATTTAAGATTTGATTTCTTTAAATAATATAACCAAACTGATTTCTTGATTACAATTAAGTTACATAACTTGCTTATGAGTTGCTTTTCATTAAACAGCATTAGGGAGTAAGTAATGGGGCTCTGTGTTCAACAACCAAGGCTGGAGTGAACAATCCTGCTAAGTGTAGAAATAGGCAGTCTCAGAAGCAGTGACTGCAATAATATCCTAACATTTGATGGAGATAAATTTAAGTTACAGCTATAAATACATACAAAAATATATGCTTGAATATAGAGTAACTAATTAATGCTAAATGTATTGGACATTAACTTGTCATGAGCATAGCTTCAAATTATCATAAGTCATTTCAGTTTCAGGGAATTTGTTTCATGAGTATGTTTAGTTTGCGTAGTAAAACTTTAGATAAAAAACTCAACTTCCCCTGTTGTTGGTTTATTCATTTTTGACTAGGAAATGGAAACAGTATGTACAACTTCTGGGAAGTGTTTTTATTTTATTAAAAAATTTTTTTTATTGACATATAGTTGTTTTGCAATGTTGTGTTAGCTTCAGGTATACAGTAAAGTGATTCAGTTATATATATCAGTTCAGTTCAGTTCAGTTCAGTCACTCAGTCGTGTCCGACTCTTTGTGACCTCCCTGTCCATCACCAACTTCCGGAGTTCACTCAGACTCACGTCCATCAAGTCGATGATGCCATCCAGCCATGTTGTCCCCTTCTCCTCCTGCCCCCAATCCCTCCCAGCATCAGGGTCATTTCGAATGAGTCAACTCTTCACATGAGGTGGCCAAAGTACTGGAGTTTGAGCTTTAGCATCATTCCTTCCAAGGAACACCCAGGGCTGATCTCCTTTAGGATGGACTGGTTGGATCTCCTTGCAGTCCAAGGGACTCTCTGGAGTCTTCTCCAACACCACAGTTCAAAAGCATCAATTCTTTAGCGCTCAGCTTTCTTCACAGTCCAACTCTCACATCCATACCTGACCACAGGAAAGACCATAGCCTTGAATATATATATGTGTGTATATTTTTTCTTTTTTTACATTATCTTCCATTATAAGTTATTGCAAAATGTTGAGTATAGTTTCTTGTGCTGTACAGTAGGCCCTTGTTGGTTACCTATTTTATATATAGTAATGTGTATATTTTAAGCCCAAACTCCTGATTTATCCCTCTCCCCTCTCCCCTTTTGTAACCAAAAGTTTGTTTTCCATGTCTGTGAGTCCATTTCTGTTTTGTAAATAAGTTCATTTGTACAGGAAACGTTTTCATTTGAAGGAGTGTGTTCTTTTTCCCTTTCCTATATCTTGCCTTCCCTGTCTCTTGCTGGATTGAATCTGGGTGTGATATCTGGAACTGGAGGAGCCGTTTTGGATCCTGAGGTATGCATGGGAATGTAACAGGGTCACAGAAGCCTGGATCCCTAACACCAAAACTTACCTCAGATGTATAAAAGAGAAATAAATACCATTTTAAAAAGAGATGCAGACACAGAGAACAGATCTGTGGATACAATAGGGGAGGGAGAGGGTGAAATGAAATGAGAGGAGAGCATAGACATTTGTCCACGACCATGTGTGAAATAGACAGCTAGTGGGAACCCGCTGCATAGCACAGGGAGCTCAGCTCGGTGCTGTGATGACCTGGAGTGTGGGATGTGGGATGTGGGATGTGGGGTGGGCGGGAGGGAGGTCCAGAGGGAGGGGATATATGTATACATATAGCTGATTTAGTTCATTGCACAGCAGAAACTAACACAACATTGTAAAGCAACTATAATTCATTAAAAAAATTAAAAAAATTTTAAAATTTATTTTTAAATAAAATTTTCAGTTATATCATGTATGGATGTGAGAGCTGGACTGTGAAGAAGGCTGAGCGCCGAAGAATTGATGCTTTTGAACTGTGGTGTTGGAGAAGACTCTTGAGAGTCCCTTGGACTGCAAGGAGATCCAACCAGTCCATTCTGAAGGAGATCAGCCCTGGGATTTCTTTGGAAGGAATGATGCTAAAGCTGAAACTCCAGTATTTTGGCCACCTCATGCGAAGAGTTGACTCATTGGAGAAGACTCTGATGCTGGGAGGGATTGGGGGCAGGAGGAGAAGGGGACGACAGAGGATGAGATGGCTGGATGGCATTACTGACTCGATGAATGTGAGTCTGAGTGACCTCCGAGAGCTGGTGATGGATAGGGAGGCCTGGCGTGCTGCAGTTCATGGGGTCGCGAAGAGTCGGACACGACTGAGCGACTGATCTGATCTGATCTGATATTAGATTTAATTTCTGTATTTATTAGTAAAATTTATAACAATTTTTTGTCCTAGCCACTTCCTGCCTTTGTAATAATACACTGAAAGCACTGGAGTGATAGATATGAATAAAAGGACCCCAGAGCTTGTATTCTATTAAGGAAGAATCATACAGCACCAACCAAAACAAGTGACAGATTCTATTGTTGATTGCTGGGGGCCCAGTGTGACTTTGAACTGAATCCTCTGCATACGGAGGCTACCAGCAGCTATGCAAGGGGTGTGGTGAGAGGGCATTTCAGGGATTTTCTCAGGTATGAGAAAAGGAAATGGCACATACAACTCCTAGGTAGTGTTTTCTGGAAGTATTTTAGGAACAGTAAGTTATCCAGGGGCTTCCCAGATGGCTTAGCAGTAAAGAATCTGCTTGTCAAGCAGGAGACATGGGTTCAATCCCTGGGTCAGGAAGATCCCCTGAAGGAGGAAATGGCAACCCACTCTAGTATTCTTGCCTGGAAAATCCCACGGACAGAGGAGTCTGGTGGACTACAGTCCATGGGACTTCAAAGAGTCGAACACGACGAAGCAACTAAAACAACAAATTATTCAGTGACCAGAACCCCATATACAATGGGGTTGCCAGAAGATAACCCTAGCATGATTGTGTCATTGAAAAGGATTCTGTATTTCAAACAAATTTGGACTTAATCTACAGGCAACTAAGAGGTCTCAAGTGATCTACAATGAAAACAAATATCTTTACAGACTGCCATGGCAATGATGGTACAGTCCTGTATTCAGAACAGCAGTGTGTTGTCAACCAAATGGTGAAGGAACTCCCCATGGAAATACAATATAATTACAATTTTCTTCCAAGGGATTCAAATAACTGTGGGGGCAAGAGGTGGGAGTTGGAGGAAGGAAAGGAGGAAGTGAGGGAAGGACACACACACACAGAAACAGTGGAAGAGCAAGATAGAGGAAGATAAAATGAGACAAGAGTAAGTGCATGTGTATGTCTGCACTTTTGCTAGAGGCTACAGATGGTAGACAAGGAGGGAAGAAAGCTGAAGACTTGGAACAGAAAAGCTTTCAAAGAAATGGAAAGAATAATCGAGACGAATTTTAAAAAGTTTAATTAAAACCGTGGAACATTTCTGCCTCAGGGAAGGATAAAACAATCTCTAAATTTATTTGTAATGAGATCTTCACACTTTCTTCCTCGATCTATTTTTGTGGTATCTCTACAGGCTAATGATAATAGATGTTAAATGTCTTTTTTGATGGACTTTGCAGAAGTGTTAATATATGTGGTATTTTTTTGATTTCAGATTTATTCTTTATAAAACTGAATATTTATATGTATTCTCATGCTAAGTCGTGTCCGAGTCTTTGCAACCCTATGGACTGTAACCCGCCAGGCTCCTCTGCTCCTGGGATTCTCCTGGCAAGAATACTGAAGTGTGCTGCCATTTCCTCCTCCAGAGGATTTTCCTGACCCAGGGGTTGAACCCGTGTTTTTTGTCTCCTGCATTGGCAGGTGGGTTCTTTACCACTAGCACCACCTGGGAAGCCCTATAAAACTGAGGGAAGTGTTAAATCTTTAAAATTATATTTTGTACAGGGGACAAGAGAAAAAAAATGCATTGCTCCTACAATGTGCCTTTTATCTCATGGCACTTAGTTTGTGTTATGTCATTTAGTTTAATCATCACTCTAACCCTATCAGAGAGGCACTGCATTCATTTTACAGAAGGAGATGAGCATCTCAGAGACCGAGGATAATGTCCAGATTGTTCTTGAAAGAGAGAACCGGGATTTGAATTCTGCTCAGCTTGACAACAGAACCTGTATTCTTTCTAAAACACTGAGAATATTCTGACTTTGACTTTCCTTGGCTAAGAGAACCTGGGCAAGTGGTACAGCCTCATGAGGCAAACTGAATTCCCAAAGGAGAGGCTTCTGGGAACCTTGAAATGAGACACACTAGTTACTGTGGGCTAAATTTCTCATGGGAAACAAATATAGCACTTATATATATATATATATATTTTTTTTTTTCTTGTTACCAGTTTTACTTGAAGCCCTCGAATTTATGCAGAGAAAAGTCTTCTGAAGCCTCTTGAAATGCTCTGAACTCAGCAAGAAAGGAGGAGTAACTGAGAAATTCTAAGGAGCTTTAGGTCACCAAATCTCTTTATATATAAACCATATGATTCCTTGCAAGGTCAGGAGGGTCCATATGGGAAGCTTTAAGAACATGGGAATGTCTAATGACTGGGCTATTTCAGTCGTGTTGTGTCAGAAGTCTTGAATATCTCACACAGGGTATTAATCTGCTTTCTTTATCTTCTGAAATTCAGTGAAAGTATTTGCACAGACATGGCAATGTGCATTTAAGTTTTCTCACTTCTTTTTCTCCGTGGTTATTTTATGGAACTGTCATGTACGTAGAGACAAAATGGGAGTATTATGAGTATAAGGCTCTGTGGTTGGGTGATGAGACCCTGAAGCAGGAATGGGAAATAGAATTCCAGTGGTTAAGACTGCGCTCCCAGTGCCAGGGGCAAGGGTTCGTCCCTGGTCATGGAAACTAAGATCCCGAATGGCATGTGGTGCAGCCAAAAAAAAAAAAAAAAAGGGGGGGCTATCTCTTATTGCTCTAGAGTCCAGAATTCAAGAGTTCACAAATTCTGGCATTTATCTCCCACTTCAAACTTCTTATACTCCTTCCAGCAAAGCTCTTTTGTCTACCAGTGTGTTGCCCTTCACGTGCTATATGTTCTTCTCTGGGCCTTCTCTTCATCAACTCATCTATGCCCTGCTCTTTTTTCAGTGAACAGCTCCAATCTCACCTCTGTCAGGAAGGCTTTGTGGGTCTTAAAGCCTGCCCTGCTCCACTAGGCAGAAATACAGAGGAATCCTTGGGGCTTCCCTGACATGGGGACAACTGCTCCAGGGGAAAAAAAGGCAACAACCTTGAGGGTGCAGTCAAACCAAAGATTTACTGGAGAAAGCTGCTTCTTTAAGCAGCAGCTTCACCAAAACAAGCATAGGAAACTGCACAGGGATCATTTTGCCTCCTGGGTCCCCCACGGATTTTTCTCTTCCGTCATCTTAGGCTCCTGAATCACTGACTAGTAATGTAGACTGTTGTTCAGCTGTTTTTTAGTTTATGATCTGGTAAGGACTCTACATAAACTAGTTGCTTAGTTACTCAGTCATGTTCGACTCTCTGAGACTCCATGGACATGCCAGGCTTTCCTGTCCTTCACCATCTCCCAGAGTTGGCTCAAACTCACGTCCATTGAATCGGTGATGCCATCCAACCATCTCATCTTTTGTCATCCCCTTGAGCACAAAGAGAATCTACTGACTCCGCCAGATAGAACTGTCCTTGTTCAAGGATGTCTAACATGGAAAAACCAATCAGACTGTGATAAGGAATGAAAGTACAAAATAAAGCTTTCACAGCACTCAAGTTATATAGGAATACTTGGTATTTTTTGAGAAATATTTACTATCATGGAACAGAGAAGAGTTTTTAAACTGTATATTTTGTATAGGAGTATAGAAGATTAACAATGTGGTAATAGTTTCAGGTGAACAGTGAAGGGATTCAGCCATATGTATACATACATTCATTCTCCCCCAAACTTCCCTCCCGTCCAGGCTGCCACATAACATCAAGCAGAGTTCCATGTGCTATACAGTAAGTCCTTGTTGGTTACCCATTCTAAAAATAGCAGGGGATACAGACAATTTTAAATTGCAACTGCTGGGGGGATGTGGGAGGAATTGGCAGATTAGGATGAATGCATATATACTATGTGTAAAATAGAGAACTAATGAGAACATATTCTATAACAGAGGGAACTCTACTTAAAGTCACTGCACTGTAGTGACTTGAATGAGAAGAAAGTTCAAAAGGGAGGGGTTAGGCTTCCCTGCTAGCTCAGTGGTAAAGAATCTGCCTGCCAATGCAGGAGACGTGGTGGGTTCGAGCCCTGGGTCTGGACAATCCCTTGGAGAAGGAAATGGCAACCCACTCCAGTATTCTTGCTTGGGAAATCCCATGGACAGAGGAGCCTGATGAGCTACAATCCATGGGGTCACAAAAGAGTAGCATGATAGTGACTAAACAACAACATCGGAGAAGGCAGTAGCACCCCACTCCAGTACTCTTGCCTGGAAAATCCCATGGACGGAGGAGCCTGGTGGGCTGCAGCCCATGGGGGTCTCTAAAAGTCGGACACGACTGAGCGACTTCACTTTCACGAATTGGAGAAGGCAATGGCACCCCACTCCAGTACTCTTGCCTGGAAAATCCCATGGACGGAGGAGCCTGGTAGGCTGCAGTCCATGGGGTCTCTAAAAGTCGGACACGACTGAGTGACTTCACTTTCACTTTTCACTTTCATGCATTGGAGAAGGAAATGGCAACCCACTCCAGTGTTCTTGCCTGGAGAATCCCAGGGACGGGGGAGCCTGGTGGGCTGCCATCTATGGGGTTGCACAGAGTCAGACATGACTGAAGCGACTTAGCAGCAGCAGCAGCAAACAACATATATGTATAGATGGATGATTCATTCTGCTGCACAGGAGAAACTAACACAACACTGTAAAGAAACTATACTCTAATAAAAATTTATTAAAAAATAAATAGCCCCTTCGGAGAAGGAAATGGCAACCCACTCCAGTCTTCTTGCCTGGAGAATCCCAGGGACGGAGGAGCCTGGTGGGCGGCTGTCTGTGGGGTCTCACAGAGTTGGATAGGACTAAAGTGACTTAGCAGCAGCAGCAGCTATGTGTTAATGAAATTCAAGAAGTTTGGCCCAAATTACAGCTAAAAGATGATAAGAAAACACATTAATATGAAATAGACTGAGAAGAAAGAGGAAGAAATATGGAGATGCATACAATATTGGGAGCTATTGAAGGAAAATAAAAATATACGCCAGAATTAAGACACAGAATAGTAAAATAAATTAATAAATCACTCACCATAAACAGATGATTTAAGCCAAGTATAAAATGAGCTTAAAGATTTCTAAAATGCTGAAGGGAAAAAAAGAAGTAAAAATTTTACAGCAAACAACAAATGAATAGAAAGTACACTGTTAGCATTGGGTTAGCCATTCATTTTAAAGGGAATATTTATTTACTTATTTACACATTATTTATTGACAATGGCAAATGCAGTTATAGTAGATCTCAGGAGAGTCTATGGGGAAACTTATTTTCAAGAAATTAACTTGACTGAACTTGATTCTATTTTCACATTCTAATTCCTACGTTCCTATTATGTTTTGAGAGTGTGCCACTGGATTTGGACCTTCCTTATTCACTGACATAAGAATGGGAGTTTATAAATGTGCAAAGTCTGTATAATCACAATTCATTTCTTTCTGGAAATTGGGAGGGTTCATGCAGTGTGCAAATTATGTCGTTCTGATTATCAGGCATTGCACCTCAAAGCGGTCAGGAGTGTGCAGGAAAGAGTGGTAGCCACCAGGTGGTGCTCTTGGTTCTTGCTGATTTCATTCTGGGAGTTGGAGCAGTGGTTCTGCAGAAACACAAGACTCGCCCAAGACAGGTTGCTACACCAGAGCTCACAGAATTGGTAATTAGGAGTAGGGTTGCTATGGTGACGGCAGGGGGCATCTTGAGATGTTTATGGCTTTGTAGGAGCCAGTGCCTATAAGCCATCAGAGTGCTTCCTTTGATGATAATGGCTGGTGTAGCAAGGTCATGAAAATCCTTTCAGATTGTACACATTGCAATGGTCGCAGTTCTTTCAATGTTCTTCTTGATTCATGGATTATAACTGGGGTGTTGAGAGTGACAGAATGTACTTGTTTTAATATGTTTATCTTCTACCGTATTGTACTTTTGGCATTTTTCCTCATCCCTAGCATTTCTTAATTTTTTTTTTCATAAAAATACTCTATGAAGAAAAACTTGGTGGTCTAACAGGTTCGAGCAAGACTGCATGTTAATTGCTCTTAGAGATTCAAAATATCCACCAGTATATTAAAATCAATGCAAAGTCCTGTTTTATGCTAAAAAGATCATGTGACAATTGAACCTATTTTAGTGGAATATTCGTTAACAATTAGGGATTCTTCCCTCATTTCGTCCCTAAGATATTAATGAATGTTCCATTAAAATGGTTCAGTTGTAGTAATTTATTATGTTTACATGGGTCTCCCCAGGCTTACTGTCTAATCGAGGTTCAGTAACCTAAGAAATATTTTTTAGCTGAATTATCTCTCTGTGGATACTATTGGTTGTGATTTTTAAAAAAAATACTTATTTATTTGACTGTGTCCAGTCTTATTTGCAGCAGACAGGATCTTTGTTGTGGCACTTGGGATGCACTAGCTGTGGCGTTCAGGCTTAGTTGCTCCATGGCATGATGGACCTTAGTTCCCAGACCAGGGATTGAACCTGTGTCCTCTGCATTGCAAGGCAGATTCTTAACTAATAAACTACCAGGAAAGTCCCACAATTAGTGTTTATAAACAATCTTTAGCCATAAGTTTTAGTGGGATTCTAACAGCAAGATAGAGCAACACCATTAGTGATAAGTCATTTTTAACTTAGTGGGTTGCCATTTCCTTCTCCAACCAAATTATCACCACGTCCTCATGAAAGGACAAAAGAATGAAGCACTTTTGCCTCTACTCAACATTTATTTTTAGTCTTATTGCATATTCTCAGTATTTCAAGACCATTATGTTGCTAGCAATTTTTCTGAGACACCATTTCCCCTGTGAATAATCTTCTGCGATTGATCATAAAACATAACCCATAAAAAACTCACAAAAATGCAAAAACACTGAGCATTTGCTCATGCGTCTTTTGTTTCCCCAGGGAGCCATCCGTACTAACATTTTATTGCATGCATGACCTTATGTCTCTTGCCTTTTTTGGAAGTGTTATGCATGTCTGAACTCCTACTAGCATAAAAAGAACAATAACTGTGGGGGCATAAAGGGGATGCTATTTGTTGAAACCTGTATCAGGACTCCAAGCAGAAGGCTCTCTGACTCCTTTCCTTTGAGTAAGTCTAGACGGCATCCATTGAGGTGGGTTCTTCTACAAAGAGTATAGCCTCTTCTTGTTTCTGAATTTAAACAGATCAAGGCTCTATAACCTTTTTCTGTTCCTACAAGTTGTGCAAGATTGGGGAGAGGGGTACCTCTGAGTCTTTGTCTTATTATCTCTGAAATGGGTAATAAACCCCAGCAAATGAGTTACTTTGAGAATCAAATGTGATAATGTATGTGATGAAACAGCAGAGTCTGTCATATAGGTAGGCACTCTGTTGAGGTCACTTCTCTTGTTACCTTCTTACTTTTTCCCTTTCTTGGCTCTGGAAACAAAAAAATCATTGAATCTAAGGACATGGGATGGAGCTAGAGTAATGGCAGAGACATAACTATACTCTGAATGTTTGTGTCTTACCAAAATTTATGTGTTGAAATCTAATGCCCGAGGTGACAGCATTAGGAGGTGAGACCTTGCAAGGTGGTTAGGTCACGGGGGCAGAGATCTCATAAATGGGATTTGTTGCTATTTAGTCGCTAAGTTGTGTCTGACTCTTTGCAGCCCCATGGACTATAACTCTACCAGGTTCCTCTGTCCATGGGATTTTCCAGATCAGAATACTGGAGTGGGTTGCCATTTCCTTCTCCAAGGGATCTACCCAACACAGAGATTGAACCCAGGTCTTCCGCATTGGCAGGCAGATTCTTTACCACTGAGCCACCAGGGAAGCCTCTTTATAAGATTACAGTGAACATTAATCATATAACATATGCAGAGCTCCTAGCACATTTTTGGGAGACAGTATTCCAGGAATGTTAGTTCCCTAACATCCTTCCATTCTTCCTTCCTTCCTTTTTTCTATTTTTTCCCCCTCTCTTCTTCCATCTCTACCTCTCATTTCCTTCCTCCCTTTTCCTTTCTTCCTTATTTTCCTCCCTCTGAGTATAAATAAGTCTTTTTTGGATATCTCTGAAAACTATACTTTACTTACTCCCTTTCTAATGTCTCAGCAGAAGAGAGAGGGGAGAAGGGAAGAAATTAGAAAAGATTTTCTATCAGAGAAAGATAAAATGATTGCCCTAAATAGCATTGAGGGAGTGCAAGTCTTTCTCCTGTGTTCCATCCTACCTCTTGGTTTGAGGGCCCGGAAAATCCCATGGATGGAGGAGCCTGGTAGGCTGCAGTCCATGGGGTTGTGAAGAGTCGGACACGACTGAGTGACTTCACTTTCACTTTTCACTTTCATGCATTGGAGAAGAAAATGGCAACCCACTCCAGTGTTCTTGCTTGGAGAATCCCAGGGACAGGGGAGCCTGGTGGGCTGCCATCTATGGGGTTGCACAGAGTCAGACATGACTGAAGCGACTTAGCAGCAGCAGCAGCAGTGTCCTGGTGGGCAGTGTGTAAGTGTGTGTGTGAGACAGGGATATATCTGAGGCTTTGAGTTAGGAGCTGATGCTCTCAGAGGGGAAACCAACGACTGTTCCATTTGGTATTCTCTCTAAGTCGCTTCAGTCGTGTCCGACTCTGTGTGACCCCATAGACGGCAGCCCACCAGACTCCGCCATCCCTGGGATTTTCCAGGCAAGAACACTGGAGTGGGTTTCCATTTCCTTCTCCAATGCATGAAAGTGAAAAGTGAAAGGGAAGTCGCTCAGTTGTGTCCGACTCTTATCAACCCCATGGACTGCAGCCTACCAGGTTCCTCCGTCCATGTATTGCTCCCTTATTTTTCTTGAGTCCATTCCCCTTTTTGGATTGTTTTTCTTTGTAATTATTCTCTAATTTGACTGATACAAGATGACTTGGTATCTCCTTTCACTTTTAAGAAGGCCATACCCTATGTTCCCCTGCATCTCTTAGAAAACAAGGCAGTAAACAAGGTGGTACCCAGAGGAAATAAGACAGGTCTATTCAGAATGGAATATTAATTAGGTGAAAATGAATTCTCCCCAGATTGTGAGGAGTATAATTTCCTGAGCTCATACAGAGCCAGGAATCGTTCAAGTTCCCTTGAGATGCGGTGGATGGACCCGGCTGAATTCACAGAGCGTTTCAGAGAGATTCCAAGAGGGTCGCAGGTCATATGGGCTTTTTATCTCATCTGAATGTCTCAAGCATACACCACAAGCTTAAACTATTACAAACCAAACACTCAATTCTCTCCTTGTCTTCTGAAAGTCCCAGTTTCCCCCAATCTCCCTCATCTAAGTGAGTAAAAAGAAATATCCTCAATTAGACTCTCAAGTCAGAAAGGTGTGGGTGACCCTCTGAATCCTCTCATGCCCTCAGCACCCACATCAGCAGGTTCTCTAGTTTGTATCTCCCAGATGGATATCTTTAATTCCTTAAATTTTCTTTATTTCTACTGCCAACCACCTCCTGTCTCACATGTAACCAACCCAGCTATCACTTCCCAGTTAAACTACTGCAAGCAGTTTTTCTGACCTGTTTCCAATTCATTCTTCATATATTAACTATGTGTGTGTGTTAGTCACTTAGTCGTGTCCAACTCTTTGCAACCCCACAAACTATATAGCCTGCCAGGCTTCTCTGTCCATGGAACTCTCCAGGCAAGAATACTGGAGTGGATTGCAATTCTCTCCTCCAGAGGATCTTCCCAACCCAGGGATCGAACCCTGGTCTTCTGCATCACAGGCAGATTCTTTACCACTTGAGCTACATGGAAGTCCTATATTAGCTATAGAATCTTTTAAAAACCTTAAATAATATCATGCCATCTTCCTAAGTTTAAACTTTTTAGTAGATTCCTATTGAACATGGAGAGGGCTTCCCAGGTGGCTCAGTGGTAAAGAATCTGCCTGCATTAGCAGGAGATGCAGGGTCCATCCTCGGGCTGGGAAGATTCCCTGGAGAAGGAAATGGCAACCCACTCCAGTATTCTTGCCTGGAAAATCCCATGGATAGAGGAGTCTGTGGAGGCGGGGGGGGGGGGGGGGCAGTGCGTGGGGCGTCCAGTCCATGGGATCTGAAAAGTCAGTGAGTCAGTTCAATCACTCAATCATGTCTGACTCTTTGCAACCCCATGGACTGCAGCATGCCAGGCTTCCCTGTCCATCACTAACTCCTGGATTCTACTCAAACTCACATCCATTCCGTCAGTGATGCCTTCCAACCATCTCATCCTCTGTTGTCCCCTTCTCTTCCCACCTTCAATCTTTCCCAGCATCAGGGTCTTCTCCAATGCCTTGCTTCTTTGCATCAGGTGGCCAAAGTATTGGAGTTTCAGCTTCAACATCAGTCCTTCCAATGAACACCCAGGACTGATTTCCTTTAGGATTGACTAGTTGGATCTCCTTGCAGTCCAAGGGACTCTCAACAGTCTTCTCCAACACCACAGTTCAAAAGCATTAATTCTTTGGCACTCAACTTTCTTTATGGTCTAGCTCTCACATCCATACATAACTACTGGAAAAACCATAGCTTTGATTAGATGGACCTTTGTCAGCAAAGTAATCTCTCTGCTTTTTAATGTGCTGTCTAGGTTGATCGTAACTTTTCTTCCAAGGAATAAGTGTCTTTTAATTTCATGGCTGCAGTCACCATTGGCAGTGGTTTTGGAGCCCCCAAAAAAGAGCCTGTCACTGTTTCCATTGTTTCCCCATCTATTTGCCATGAAGTGATGGGACTGGATGCCATAATCTTAGTTTTCTGATTGTTGAGTTTTAAGCCAGCTTTTTCACTCTCCTCTTTCAACTTCTTCAAGAGCCTTTTTAGTTCCTCTTTGCTTTCTGCCATAAGGATGGTGTCATCTGCATATCTGAGGTTATTGATTTTTTTCTCCCAGCAATCTTGATTCCAGCTTGTGCTTCATCCAGCTTGGCATTTCTCGTGATGTACCCTGTATATAAGTTAAATAAACAGGGTGACAATATACAGCTTTGATGTACTCCCTTCCCGATTTGGAACCAGTCTGTTGTTCCATGTCCAGTTCTAACTGTTGCTTCTTGACCTGCATACAGATTTCTCAAGAGGCAGGTCAGGTGGTCTGGTATTCCCATCTCTTGAAGAATTTTCCACTGTTAGTTGTGATCCAGATAGTCATAGGCTTTGGCATAGTCAGTAAAGCAGAAGTAGATATTTCTTTGGAACTCTCTTGCTTTTTTGATGATCCAATGGATATTGGAAATTTGATCTCTGGTTCCTCTGCTTTTTCTAAATCCAGCTTGAACATCTGGAAGTTCAGGTCCCATCGGGTCCCATCACTTCATGGTAAATAGATGGGGAAACAATGGAAACAGTGAGAGACTCTATTTTCTTGGGCTTCAAAACCACTGCCGATGATGACTGCAGCCATGAAATTAAAAGATGTTTGCTCCTTGGAGAAAAGTTATGACCAAGCTAGACAGCATATTAAAAAGCAGATAGATTACTTTGCCAACAAAAATCCATCTAGTCAAAGCTATGGTTTTTCCAGTAGTCATGTATGGATGTGAGGTTTGGACCATAAACAAAGCTGAGTGCCAAAGAATTGATGCTTTTAAACTGTGGTGTTGGAGAAGACTCTTGAGAGTCTCTTGGATAGCAAGGAGATCCAATCAGTCCATCCTAAAGGAAATCAGTTCTGAATATTCTTGGAAGGACTGATGCTGACGCTGAAGCTCCATTACTTTGACCACCTGATGGGAAGAATTGACTCATTGGAAAAGACCCTGATGGTGGGAAATATTGAAGGCAGGAGGAGAAGGGAATGACAAGAGACAAGATGGTTGGATGGCATCACCGACTCAATGGCCATGAATTTTAGCAAGCTGTGGGAGTTGATGATAGACAGGGAAGCCTGGCATACTGCAAGCCATGGGGTTGCAAAGAGTCAGATAAGACTGAGCGACTGAACTGAACTGAACTGATCTGAGCTTTTCTTAATTAAGTTACACTTGCTCTTAATATTGTGAGACTATTTTATGTTTGAAATCACTATGGAAATACCTTTTCTAATTTGATATGTTTATTTTCATTTTATTGTTTTTATGATGCATGAATATTTTACATTTTTATTTAGTTATATCAGTAATATTTTGCTTCAAGGGCTTTGACTTTGGCTTAAATGTTCAGGAAGTTTTTCCCTACCACAAACTTGTGTTAACATTTATCTGTTTTTTCTTCTGATTTTTTTGGATTTTATTTTGTGCCCTCCATTTAACTACTCCATCTGGAATATATTTGGATATATGGATTGAGGTAAGGTTCTAATTTTAAATCATTTCCAGCCAGTTGTTTTAATACTATTTTTGAATAATCCATTCCTTCCATATTGAATGTTCTGAAATGTCTTTAACATATGATGCATTCTTGTTCTTACATATTGCTGTTCTGGGATTTCCTTTTCTGTTTCATCAATCTATATTTTTATCCTTTATTCTAATACTATTTTCATAGGTGTTACTTTTATGCTTTAAAATAAAATAAGCCTACTAAAATAATTTTTCTTTTGGTTCAAATTATGGCCAATTCATGAAATTCTTCCTCCAAGGGGAGAAAAAAAAAAAAAAACAAAAAAACAACTTTAGAAGCAATTTTCCAGTTCCTAAAAATTATATTGGAGATTTTATTGAAATTTGATAAAATGTATAGTCCCATTTGGGAGAAGAGAATTCTTTTTCTTTTTAATAATTTATTTGTTTATTTACTTCTGGCTCTGCTGGGTCTCCATTGCTACAATGGCTTTTCTCTAGTTGTGGTGAACAGAGGCTATTGTCTAGATGTGGTACCCTGGCTTCTCATTGCAGTGACTTCTCACTGTGGAACACAGGGTCTAGGTCACGTGGGCTTTAGTAGGTGCTGCACCCAGGCTCTACAGCACAGGCTCAACAGTGTGCACGGGCCTAGTTGCTCTGAGGCATGTGAGAGCTTCCCATATCAGGGATAGAACCTGGATCTCCTGCACTCGCAGGCGAATTCTTTACCACTGAGCCACCAGGGAAGCCCGAGAACTGAATTCATTATTCATTAAATATTTTTGTCTAGGGATAGAATGGCTTTTATTTTCTTCAATTATTCAAGTCACTTTTATATCTCTTGGCAGAGTTTTATAGTGAAAGTGAAGTCACTCAGTCGTGTCCGACTCTTTGTGACCCCACGGACTGTAGCCCACAGTCTTCTTCAAATATGTTTATAAACATACAGTTAATGTAGTGCTTGCATGTATGCATGCTACGTTGCTTCAGGAGTGTCTGACTGTTTGCAACCCTATAGACTGTAGGCCACCAGGCTTCTCTGTCCATTGGATTCTCCAGGCAAGAATACTGGAGTGGGTTGCCATGCCCTCCTCCAGGGAATCTTCCTGACCCAATGATCAAACCCATGTCTCTTGTGTCTCCTGTATTGGCAGGAGGGTTCTTTATCCTACTAGTGCCCCCCTGGCAAGCCCAACGTAGTGCTTAGTATTTTATATTTTATGTTAACTATTATTTTCCTAGCTTATTGCTAATGTTTTGGGGAAAAAAATCTTTGTATATTTATTTTGTGATTGAATATATAAACTTTCACTAATTCTTAAACATGTTTAGTTAATTTGGTTAGGGAGGTGGGTGTTTCCAGTTTACAATCTTTTTATTTGCAAACACAGTGAACCCTTAGTATCCCAGGTTCCATATATGTGGATTCAACCAACTGTGGATTGAAAATCCAAACAAATACCAAGTAGAACCCCTAGATATGGAAGACTGGTGACTGTATTATGCCATTTTATATAAAGGACTTGAGCATCCATGAATTTTATATCCATGTGGGTTCTGGAAGCACCTCCCCGTGAGTACCTAGGGATGACTATAATGATTATTTGTTCCCTGCTCCGACGTTTATACATCATATTCTTTTTCCTTGTACATTGCACTAACTAGAACCTTCATAAAAATACTTACCAAGAGTAATTATGATGGGCATTCTAGCCTTGATCCAGACTACACTAGGACTTTTTCCAGTTTTTCAACATTAAGTGCAATACTGGTTATATGATTAAGAAATATATAGGTATATTAATCATATTTAAAGAAATACACACATTCCAGATCATTGAAAGTTTAACAAAATCAAAACAGATGTTCAGTATTATCAAATGTCTATAAGAGTTGTGTTTCTCAGGCGTGCTGCTTGGAAGCTAAGATGTACAGGTAATTGGCTGATGGATCAGTTTGTATGTTCTGAATCTACTCGTGTTCCACTGAAACCATGCTTCCCACCAGCTGCTCCCAGCCAGTGACTGAGGCAGCTGAGATGCTGAGGTGCACGGATCTCCTCTGGTGGGTACCCTTCCTTCCCTTGACATTTTCCCCATCAACCTTGCCCAGAATTTCTTAGAATTCAACTGAAGTTTAAGGCTCATTCTACCCCAAACTCTTTCCTTCCCTCTCTTCCTAAAGGGTCAGCCCTGCCTCCTGGCCTGATGCCTTTCCTTACCTTCGAAAATTTCCTCTCCATTGGCCTCTACGGGTGTATTTCCCCAACAAATCTCTTGTCTCTCCAATCCCATCGGCTATACCATTGGGCCACAGAGAGAATTAAGTGAGATAAGGAAGAATGGCAGTAGAAAGCCTTCAGTAAATGTTAGCATACAAAAACACTAAGTATTACTTTTTGTCAAGTGTTTAACTCTCCTTTATGGACATATCCCCTTTCTTCTTCAGTTATACATTTGTGGTTTTTTTTTTAAATTTGTTTTTGTTTTTGTTTTTTTTGTCTTGAGTGAACTTGCTAGAAATTTGTCCATATTGTTCTCTTTTTCACAGAATCGGCCCTTGGATTTATTTATGTATTTATTGATTCCAATATTAATTTAATAATTTTCATCTTTGTATTTATCAACTTCATCTTGCTTTATTCTGAGTTTGTTGTGTATTCCACTTTATAACTTCCTGAATTGAGATTTTAGATTTTTGTGTTCCTTCCTTCTTGTTTAGTAATGACACTATTTAAAACAGTTTTCCTAAGGAGTATGTCTTTGGTGGGACTGTATTGGTTTTGATGTGTCATCATCTCATTGCTGCATTTTGTAAATAATTGGTAATTGTAGTTTTGATGGACTCTTTGATTACTATCAGTAATTATTTTGTGTGCTAATTTGCTTTAGTCCTATCTGATTCAGCTACCCCACATACTGTAGCCCTCAGGGCTCCTCAGTCCATGGGCTTCTCCAGGAAAGCATACTGGAGCAGGTTGCCATTTCCTTCTCCAGGGGAATCTTCTTGACCCAGGGATCGAATCTCGATCTCCTGCATTGCATGTGGATTCTTTACTATCTGAGTCACCAAGGAGGCCCCAATTATTTTGAGATGATATTTTTATTTATATGTTAGTTATTATTTTTTTATTATATTTCTCTAATATCTTCTGTACAAACTTCACTTTTGAATTTATTAAAATTACTTTGTGGCCTAATGTATGACCAGTTAATATAAACATTTATGAATTTTAAACCAATACTAAAGCAGATGACACATGGCAGTGCCTGGTGATAAAAAACACAGAATTTAGCATGGAACAGAAGTGGGTTTAAATCTTGGCTGTCCTTTATTAGCTGTGTAATCTTAGATGTGCTATTTAATATTTCTGAAATTTAATTTCCTGTACTGAATATGGAAGTAATTGTAATATTCCCTTCACAAAGATGCTGTGAAGATCAAATGTAATTGAGTGATCATTTTATACTGTTGACAGTTGTACCTTTTGGCTGCAATAGTCCTGTTTTTACAAGATTATCTTTTGTTCTTTGTTGGGCAACATAGTGACAAAACTTGAGAATGGAAATAGCTTGTAGATGGATTTTTTTGGTCTAAGGTACAGTATAATTACCATGGAAAAGAAATGCAAAAAAAGCAAAATGGCTGTCTGGGGAGGCCTTACAAATAGCTGTGAAAAGAAGAGAAGCGAAAAGCAAAGGAGAAAAGGAAAGATTAAACATCTGAATGTAGAGTTCCAAAGAATAGCAAGAAGAGATAAGAAAGCCTTCTTCAGCGATCAATGCAAAGAAATAGAGGAAAACAACAGAATGGGAAAGACTAGGGATCTCTTCAAGAAAATTAGAGATACCAAGGGAACATTTCATGCAAATATGGGCTCGATAAAGGACAGAAATGGTATGGACCTGACAGAAGCAGAAGACATTAAGAAGAGGTGGCAAGAATACAGAGAACTGTACAAAAAAGATCTTCACAATCCAGATAATCATGATGGTGTGATCACTGACCTAGAGCCAGACATCCTGGAATGTGAAGTCAAGTGGGCCTTAGAAAGCATCACTATGAACAAAGCTAGTGGAGGTGATGGAATTCCAGTGGAGCTATTCCAAATCCTGAAAGATGATGCTGTGAAAGTGCTGCACTCAATATGCCAGCAAATTTGGAAAACTCAGCAGTGGTTACAAGATTGGAAAAGGTCAGTTTTCATCCCAATCCCAAAGAAAGGCAATGCCAAAGAATGCTCAAACTACTGCACAATTGCACTCATCTCACACGCTAGTAAAGTAATGCTCAAAATTCTCCAAGCCAGGCTTCAGCAATATGTGAACCATGAACTTCCTGATGTTCAAGCTGGTTTTAGAAAAGGCAGAGGAACCAGAGATCAAATTGCCAACATCCGCTGGATCATGGAAAAAGCAAGAGAGTTCCAGAAAAACATCTATTTCTGCTTTATTGACTATGCCAAAGCCTTTGACTGTGTGGATCACAATCAACTGTGGAAAATTCTGAAAGAGATGGGAATACCAGACGACCTGATCTGCCTCTTGAGAAATTTGTATGCAGGTCAGGAAGCAAGAGTTAGAACTGGACATGGAACAACAGACTGATTCCAAATAGGAAAAGGAGTTCGTCAAGGCTGTATATTGTCACCATGCTTATTTAACTTATATGCAGAGTATATCATGAGAAATGCTGGACTGGAAGAAACACAAGCTGGAATCAAGATTGCCGGGAGAAATCTCAATAACCTCAGATATGCAGATGACACCACCCTTATGGCAGAAAGTGAAGAGGAACTAAAAAGCCTCTTGATGAAAGTGAAAGTGGAGAGTGAAAAAGTTGGCTTAAAGCTCAACATTCAGAAAACGAAGATCATGGCATCTGGTCCCCTCACTTCATGGGAAATAGATGGAGAAACAGTGGAAACAGTGTCAGACTTTATTTTTCTGGGGTCCAAAATCACTGCAGATGGTGACTGCAGCCATGAAATTAAAAGACGATTACTCCTTGGAAGGAAAGTTATGACCAACCTAGATAGCATATTGAAAAGCAGAGACATTACTTTGCCAACAAAGGTCTGTCTAGTCAAGGCTATAGTTTTTCCTGTGGTCATGTATGGTTGTGAGAGTTGGACTGTGAAGAAGGCTGAGCGTCGAAGAATTGATGTTTTTGAACTGTGGTGTTGGAGAAGACTCTTGAGAGTCCCTTGGACTGCAAGGAGATCCAACCAGTCCATTCTGTAGAAGATCAGCCCTGGGATTTCCTTGGAAGGAATGATGCTAAAGCTGAAACTCCAGTACTTTGGCCACCTCATGCAAAGAGTTGACTCATTGGAAAAGACTGTGATGCTGGGAGGGATCGGGGGCAGGAGGAGAAGGGGACGACAGAGGATGAGATGGCTGGATGGCATCACTGACTCGATGGATGTGAGTTTGAGTGAACTCCGGGAGTTGGTGATGGACAGGGAGGCCTGGCGTGCTGCAGTTTATGGGGTAGCAAAGAGTAGGACACGACTGAGCGACTGAACTGAACTGAACTGATAGTATAATTGATGGACTGTGTGTGTATATGTTAAGTCGCTTCAGTTGTATCTGACTCTGTGCCACTCTATGGACTGTAGCCTGCCAGGCTTCTCTGTCCATGGGATTCTCCAGGCAAGAATACTGGAGTGGGTTGCCATGCCCCTCTCCAGAGGATCTTCCCGACCCAGGGATTGAACCTGCATCTCCTGCATTGCAGGTGGATTCTTTATAGCTGAGCCACCAGGGAAGCCCTCTCACAGTTGACTGCTTGCTAAAACAGCAGCTTTTAAATGCTCTCACTATACACACACACACACGTATATAATGGTAATTATGTAAGTTGATGAAGGTGCTCACTAGCTTTTTTTCCTTTAAAACTATATGTTTATGTACATACACACTGCAGAAATAGTATTTATTGATCTCAACCTTCATCAATGGAGTGTGCCCATTGATTACAGGCTGTCAATTCTCTTAAGCTTTTGCATGGACAAATCTAGAAAATATGTAATTTTGAAATAAATTCAAAAGTTTATACTAGTATTTCCTATTTGGATATTAATAAAATTTCACAAAATATGTGTGCATCAAATCATCGCATTGTGTACAAACTTATACATTGTTATATGTTACTTATATCTCAATAAAGCTAAGACAAAAAATGACTAGCACATCCAAAATTGGAATACTATGCAAAAGATGACTTCCATACAAGGATATAAAATGACCTCCAGGGTACTATTTCTGCTAAAAAGAAGCAGGAATTCCCTGGTGGCCTAGTGGCTAAGACTCCATGCTCCCAATACTGGGGGCCTGGGTTCAATTCTTGGTGAGGTAACTAGATCCCACATGCTGCAACCAAGACCTGGCACAACCAAATAAATAAATAATAAGTAGAATAAATATGTAAAAAAGAAGAAAAAAACAAACAGGGATTCTGGAATAATAGTTATACCCAGATACAGAGAAGGAAAGACATTCTTGAGCCTGGAATGTTTCATTATGTTCAAAAGTATGGTAGATGGTTCATTATGCTGGCTAGTAAGAATGTTTAAATATAAAAGACTACTAAAAATACATGTTAAAAAAATACAGGGGCCAAAAAAAAAAAAAGAGGTTCTCATTGATCAAAGATGGGCATCTTGAAATATTAAAAATGATATTGAATGTTATTGATTGAAAACATTGACTATATAAAAACCTTGGAGTTCATAATTTTTAAAATGTCATTGGATACCACTGGTGTAACTGGAGCAAAACCAACTTATAGCAAAAACTGGAAATTAAAAGGAAAGAATTAGACATTTAGTCTGTCTTTCTTCATGAGCTGTATTTCAAGGTTATCAGAAAGCCTTGACATTCTAAAAAGTTTTTTTATTTAAAGCAAGAATTCTAGTCAAAACTGTGGAAGAAATGATGGAATTGTAATACCTATCTTGCAATGTTAATGATCCCCAATAGACTAAATATTAGCCTAGGTGAAAATTTGATGGGGAGATTCATAATGGGGAAAAGGGAAGAATCAGACTGCAATCTTCTGAATTCATTCATCACATGCCTACTAACTATGGGGCATCTAGATACTAGCTCATAGTAACAGTGAAGAAGTATTCTTGCCAAAAAAAAAAAAAAAAAAAAAATTGAAACTAATTCTAATCAAGCTTATAGGTTTAACTCTCATTTGCAGGGAAATATAAAGAAATAGAGAAGGAAATGGCAACCCACTTCAGTATTCTTGCCTGGAAAATCCCAGGAACAGAGGAGCCTGGTGGGCTGCCGTCTATGGGGTCGCACAGAGTCGGACATGACTGAAGCGACTTAGCAGCAGCATAAAGAAATAGGCTAAGAGCCCAAGGAGGCAAATTCAGAATTTAAGATATTTTTATAGTTGGGTGACTTGGTTTCTGCAACATGTTAATGACTGGCAAGGAAAAAAGCAGGGGAGGAAATTCCCACTTAACAGAGATTTAAGCCATAACTACCAAATACAATGAGTGGATTATATTTGGATTCTGGTTTGACCTAATCAAATGTAAAATCAACTTTTTGGAGGCAGTTGGAATATTTTTTATGAAAGGGCATTATGTGAAACCCTGAGAGTGAAAAAGCTGGCTTCAAACCGAACATTCAAAAAACAAAGATCATGGCATCTGGTCCCATCACTTCATGGCAAATCGTAGGGGAAACAATGGAAACAAGGAAAAACTTTATTTTCTTGGGCTCCAAAATCACCGTGGATAGTGACTACAGCCATGAAATTAAAAGACACTTGCTCCTTGGAAGAAAATCTATGACAAACCTAGACAGTGTACTAAAAAGCAGAGACGTTACTTTGCTGATAAAGGTCCATCTAGTCAAAGCTATGGTTTTTCCACTAGTCAGGTATGGATATGAGAGTTGGACCATGAAGAAGGCCGATTGCCAAAGAACTGATACTTTTGAACTGTGGTGTTGGAGAAGACTCTTGAGTCCCTTGGACAAAAAAAGAGATCAAATCAGTCAATCCTAAAGGAAATCAACCCTGAATATTCACTGGAAGGACTGATGCTGATGCTGAAGCTCCAATACTTTGGCCACCTGATGGGAAGAACTGACACATTGGAAAAGACCCTGATGCTGGAAAAGATAGAAGGCAGGAGGAGAAGGGGATGACAAAGTACAAGATGGTTGCATGGCATCACCAACTCAGTGGACATGAGTTTGAGCTTTGGAAGATGAAGAAGGACAGGGAAGGCTGATATGTAGCAGTCCATGGGGCCACAAAGAGTTGGACATGACTGAGTGATTGAACAACAAATTATGTGAAACAAAAGAATGATTGTTAATTTTTATTAGGTGCGATAATAGCACCATGGTTTCATAATTATATTGTTAGAGATACCTTTTGAATCATGTATGATAAGACCCTGATGCTGGGAAAGATGGACGGCATAGCGATGGAACAACAACAGACATGGTAAAATAACATGGTGTGAGGACTTTACCTTAAAAGACTTCAGCAAACGGAAAAAAAGAAAAAGTAATAGATGAACCAAGTATGGCAAAATCTGAATAATTGTTGAGCCCAGTAAATGATATTTGGAATTCTTGATATTGTTTTCTAAACTCCTAAGTATGTTTTAAAAATATATAATATAATTCTAAAACTAAAATTACTTGGAAAATAAAATATTAACATGACTTTTGCAGAAAGCATTGAAGAGACATTTGAAAACTATCTTGAGATATTGGTCTTCAGACAAAGGAAAAACATTGAAAACAGACTCATTTATATGCAGTTTTTCTGAAACTCTGATTACTCGTTGAATGGTAAAGGTAGCACCACATTGGTTGACCTTGGACCTTGGTCTTTAAATTAATAAGAAATACAGTGAATATAATTTGCATGCTATAGTTCCTGGGGAGGGGGGCTCAAGGTTTCTCTCTAGTTCATTCCATTCCCAGGAGGGCTTTTGGTTGTGCCACTCAAGAGTCTGGGGCTGCCATAGTCCTGGGTATGTTTTTCGCAAGAGAAGTCAAGAGGTTAAAGGTTCTTGTTTCATATGGTTAAGTAATAGGATAGTCTGGGACATTTTTCTTCATGGGGGGAAGTATTTCACCTTCTCCACTTAAACCACTTGGGAAACAAAGTGGGACAAAAGTGAGGAGAGTCATGGGGAAGGCCTCAGATCTCCTTCAACATGTCAGTGATTTTCAAAATGTGCTCCATAGAATTCTGGCCAGCCCCACATCATTTCAATAAAGACTGTAAAATCAAAACTATTTTCATTTTAATACCAAGATATATTTTTTTATCTTTTCCAATGTGTTGACATTTGCACAGGTGATGCACAAATAGAAGGTAAAGTTCTGGTGTGTGTGCGTGCTCAGTCACTCAGTTGTGTCTGACCCTTTGCGACCCCGTGAACTGTAGCCCACCAGCCTCCTCTGTCCATGCAATTTTCCAGGCAAGAATACTGGAGTGGGTTGCCATTTCCTTCTGAAAGGAATCTTCCTGACCCAGGGATTGAGCCCAGACCTCCTGCCTTGGCAGGCGAATTCTTTAACACTGAACCACAGGGAAGCCCCAAATTCTGATGTTTTAGCATAAATCAAAACAGTGACACCGATATGGAGTCTTTACAACATATACTCTAGGAAAAAGAAGACAGTTTTAATTAAGAATGTCCTTGATGAAGCAGTAAAAATTACTGACTTTATTAAAAATTTACTTTTGAATATATACCTTTTAAATACTCTGTGTGGTAAAATGCAAATATACATAAAGCACTTCTTTCTTTATTTATTTTTTAAATTTTATTTTACTTAACTTTACAGTATTGCATTGGTTTTTCCATACATCAAAATGAATCCGCCACAGGTATACATGTGTTCCCCATCCTTAAAACACTTCTTCTAAATACTGAGTATGATGATTGTGTTGAGAAAAGGTACTTGTGCAAAGCTTTGCATCATGAACTGACTGTTGTATTTCATGGGACATCATTTGTATTTGAAAGACTGATTGATAGACAAACTCTGATTACCCAGAGTTGGGTATTTACAGGCATTTTCTTGAAAAGGAGTCACCTTGGTCGCTTCAAGGAAAAGGACTGAGTGGATTTTGGCCAATGACAAGCCAATAATATTTTTTCAAATGCTCAAAAAATATTAGACATTAGGAAATTAGAATTTTGGAAATGTTGCCTTCAACTTGTTAGCTGGACAGTTTTCAACCTTAAAGGTATTTCTAATGAGATAAGCAGTGATTTTTTGATACTATAATATTCATATGTCACTGTTTGAAAGATGTGCATACAATAGTGACCACTTCATGACATTACAAACTCATACATGAGTAAAAGAGAGATCCATGGATTTTAAATTGCATCAATGAACAGAAAGTTTATTAACAAACTTTCAAGATCCTACTTTGCTTTAAGAAACTACAACATGTTGAGTTTTAATGTAGTATCAGTAATATTAAAAATTATCTGTAAAGATCATTAAAATATTCTTTCTGTTTCCAATTAACATCTGTCTGAGGTAAGAGGTGAGTTTTTTCCATATGATTTAACTAAAACGACATATTGCAACAGATTGAATGCAGAACTAAATATGGGAATTCAGCTGTTTCTAAAGAGATATTAAAGAGATTTCTAAGAATGTGAAACAATGCCACTAGTTGTCCTTGTTTTAGAAACTGTAGCCATATTTAATAAAACTGCATTATATATAAGACAGGTTTATTGTTTTTCTTTTTAAAATGAATTAAGTACTTCAGAATTTTCTCAGTTTCAGTTTCTGGTTTGATTAATATCCACGATGGAGCTCACACAAATCTAAGCTTTTTGATGTCATGAGTCATTTTTAAAAATACAAAGTTCTGGAGACCAATAAGTTAGAGAAACATTGGTCTCTAGGCTACATAAATTGTGTGGATCCAGTTCGGATCCAAAACTCTAACCAGTAATAAAATATTTCTTCATTTGTAATGTCCCCTGTATGTGTAATTCACTTTCTGTATGTGTAATAAATAAGGGTGCCAATAAATGCCAATTTGGAGGCACCAAAATATTTGGTTGTCCAAAAAGTTCATTCCTGTTTTTCTGTAAGATGTTGAGGGAAAACATGAGGGACCTTTTTGGCCAACCCAATGTATTGTGACCTTTCAGGACCTCTGTTTAAGAGACATGGGTCTTAAATTCAGAAGCATCTGTTGGCCACAGGCAAATCAGAATCGGCAATGATTATGCGGGAATTTAGCTGGTGCTCAATCACTTGCTCTTTTTATAATTAGAGTTCTTGACAATTCCCTTGTGGGTGCCTGAACCAAAGTACCTGAAATAAGATGTATTTGCAGCCTAAAGATGGTTCCTTCCGATGAAGAGCTGGAATTAGGGCTAAATTCAATATGTAAAATTGGATTGAAACATTTAATTCCTGTATCTAATTGTTTTAACAGAAGGAAAACTTTTGTTGCTATGAAAGTGCTTTTAAAAAGTCAGATGGCAAGTTCTGCATTTAAACTTGACCCTCTATCTTGGCTTGATGATCTGTCAAATGTTCATGAAATCCACTCTAAATCCAGAGAACGCTTCAGAAACTTCCAAAGTACAACATCCCCAGGCACTGACTAACATGCCTTTCTGTAGACTCTCACTTGTGGGGTGAAGTTTACAGAGAAGTATTTTCAGATTGTCCTGTCACTTGATAGTCCCCAAAGGAAAGTATAATGTACCTTCAGATCAGATCAGTCGCTCAGTCTGTCCGACTCTGCGACCCCATGAACCACAGTACGCGGCCCCCGCCACACCAGCCCCGGAGGTCACCAGACCGCACCACGGCAGTGATGCCATCCAGCCATCTCATCCTCTGTCGCCCCTCTCCCGCCCCACCCCCCAGCACAGAGTCCTCAGTGAGCCCCGGAGGGGCCAAAAGAACAAAATGTACCTTCAGGGGGCTGGAAAAAAGCAATCATGATTCACTGCTTTGCAGTGGTAACCAAGACAACAGATAGAACTATTTCTCTGGGAAACAGCCAATAGAGGGGTCTTGACTGTGGAGCTCTTGGAGCTCACTGAGGGCAGTACTGCCTTTTTTTAGTTTGGCTGTGCTGGATCTTCATGGCTGTGCGTGGGCATTTTCTACTTGCTGTGAGCGGAGGCTTCTCATCGCAATGGTTCCTCTTGTTGTGGAGCACGGGCTCTAGGTATGTGGGCTTCAGTAGTTGCAGTGCCTGAGTTCAGAAGTTGCAGCTTCCGGGTTCTAGAGCAAGGACTCAGAAGTTGTGGCTTATGGGCCTGGTGGCCCTGAGGCATTTGGGATCTTCCAGGGATCAAACACATCGCTGGCATTGGCAGGTGGATTCTCAATCACTGAACCACTAGGGAAGTCGCTGGGCAGCGCTGCTTTGAGTTTGCATCTCTTCTTTGCTCAGTAGTTTCCCTTTCTTACTTGCATTAGTGCTTACTTGGAGTTGCTGGAGTTTCCTAAAAACATGGGTGATGGGGTTCATTGGGCTTACCCCATCATCCAGAGATGCACCTGTGTCCCCAGACACCTTGTGTGGAAGCAGGCTATGGAGTCCTCTGGCATCCTTCAGGTACCCAGTGACAGATGGATGAGCCACTCCTGGAGATCTTGAGCTGATGATTGGGGATCCCGCAGGTGAACTGACCAGACTATAGAATGATCCTGTATTCCCTTAGACTGCACATCCTGCCCCCACCCCCTCTTTGTAGCACAAGGCCTCTGTGTTGAAGGCTGAATCATCCAGATCTGGGCTAGATCGTGATGATAGAGTACTAAAGTAATAGGAACATTCTACCCCCATTTCTGCCCTAATAGCTGTGTGTTTTTGACCAACTCATAGAACCTCTCTGAGTGTACTGTCCTCAGCTGCAAATGAGTGACTTGGGCTCACATCACTGACATCCCTTCTGGCTTGGGCATCCATGTGACTATCTCCCAACTACAACTAGGAATGGTCCTCAGTTGAGTTCAGTTCAGTTGCTCAGTCGTGTCCGACTCTTTGCAACCCCATGATAATCACTCACAAGCAATCACTCTCACGCCTTCCACCAATGACCCTTGTCCTGGTGTATTTTCCTATGAAGAAGGACAAGAGGTCATTCTCTCGGTCCCTGATATGGGTATCTACGTGAACAAAGTGTTGAAGCACACTAGATCAGCCAGCCTCAGATTGCCTGGGTGGAATAATAGTAGTTTGTTGCTGGTATCTTGTGTGCCCAGAACTCTTCCAAGTACTCCAGGGGACTAATTCATTTAAGTTTCACATCAAGCCTTTGAGGTAAATACTATGTATCATCCTTATTTTGCAGATGGGAAAAAGGTGGCACAGAGAGGGTAAGTAACTTGTCCAAGATTACACAGCAAACAGGAGATGGAGCTAGGAAGCAAAGGAAAATAATCTAGTTTACGATCTAGGCTTCAGCCACTACCACCCTAATCTTTTGTTTCCTTCTATCTTCCCAAGTCACCCTAGCTTTGGCTTCACGTTCAGAATCTCCTTCTCTGCCAGCTCTTGTACATGTGTCTTGTTTGAATGTTTTTTGAGATGTTCTCTCTGCCCTCCCCATATCACAGCCAATGAGTGGTGAATATCTTTCTGTCCTCACATGTAATGCACACATCAGGAGTTGCACAGGGCTTTTGTCACCTGGGATGGAGAAGCAGCCACTGGCCTCCTTGTACAGAGAGCTCTGACTCTATTTCCCTCCCTGATCACCACAGCATTCAATTTTAAATGGAGGGGAGCTATCTCTTTACAATATAGGGTTTTTGTCTTTTGTGTGTGATGAAAAAATTTTATAATTTCAAAGAGTAACAAAGACATTGACTTTGTTAGTCTTTGTTAGACAAAGACATTGTCATTCTCAGAGGCCAATAAATGAATACATTTACATTTGGTAGCTTCTGACTTTCATTATTTCATTGAATAATTGATTGTCTTAAGTTTTCTTTCTTTAAAAAAATTTTTTTAAATTCATTTCTTTGGCAAGGTGCTGTGCAGCATGTGGGATCTTAGCTCACCAACCAGAGATTGACCCTGAGCCCCCAGCAGTGGAAATATGAAGTCTTAACCACCTGACCACCATGGAAGTCCCTTTTTCTTTTCTTAAAAATTTTTTATTTTAAATTGGAGCATAGCTGATTAACAATTTGTGTTAGTTTCAAGTGTACAGCAAAGTGATTCAGTTATACGTATATATGTATGTATTCTTTTTCAAATCCTTTTCCCATTTAGTTATTACATTTTAACTTTCCTTATTTAACAACTGTTTTTTTCTTGTTATTATTATTACATAAGCATTGATGTGTTTGTTGCTGTGTTTAGTCACTAATGTCTGATTCTTTGCAACCCCATAGACTATAGCCCACCAGGCTCCTCTGTCCATGGCATTTCCAAGGCAAGAATACTGGAGTGGGTTGCCATTCCTTTCCAGACCCAGGGATGGAATCAGCGTCTCTTGTGTCACCTGCATTGGCAGGCAGATTCTTTACCACTGGTGCCACCTGGGAAGCCAGTCTCCAGTGTGGTTGCTCGGTCGTGCCCTCCCGTATTACTGTTTTCCAGTGGTTCTCAGTAGGTGGGAACATTATGTTTCCCATCACCAGGGGGGATTTAGACATTTCTGTGGGGATTTTGTGGTTTGTCATAACAACAGAAAATGTGCTAGCAGCATTTGGAGATGAGGTTGTTGATTGTGGAGCCAGTTCTGTAATGCCCAGGAAGTCTTTTATATTTTTTAGAAATTTATTTAAACATAATCCACATACTCGACATCAGCAGTCCCCAACACTTCTGGCACAAGGAACCTGTTTCATGGAGGCAGTTTTTCCACAGTCTGGAGTGGGGGATGGTTTTGGGATGACTCAAGTACATTACATTTATTGTGCACTTTATTTCTATTATGATTACATCAGCTCCACTTCAGGTCATCCATCAGGCATTAGATCCCAGAGGTTGGAAACCCCTGACTACACTGTCTATTTAAAGTATATAAATTCACAGACTTGTATGACTTCCACCATAAGTTCAGAACATTTTTATCACTGCAAAAAGATTCCCTGTGCTCATCATCAGTCACTTCCCAACCACCCCATCCTCCAGCTCTGGGCAAACACAAAGCTATTTTCTGTGTCTATCAATTTGCCTTTCCTGTACATTTCATATAAACAGAGTCATATACCATGTGGTCCTTTGTGACTGGATTATTTCCCTTAGCATAATGTTTTCACAGTTCATCCATGTCGAAGCATGTTCATTTTTCTTTATTGCAGAATAATATTTTATTGTATGTATATATATCACATTTTTCCACTGGAGAGGGGGATGGCAACCCACTCCAGAATTCTTGCCTGGAGAATCCCCATAGACTGAAGATCCTAGTGAGATATAGTTCATGGGGTTGCAAAGAGTTGGATGCTACTGAGCAACTAAGCACAGCACAGCACATATCACATTTTTAATCCATTCTTTGACTAAGGAACTTTTGGGTAGTTTCTACCTTTTGGCTTTTGTAAAGGTCATGTCTGCTATGAACATTTGTGTACAAGTTTTTGTGTGGATACATGGTTTTACTTCTACTGGGCATATACTTAGGAGTAGAATTGCTGGGTTTTTTTAAAAAAATTCTGTGTTTTATCTTTTGAGGAACTATTAGGATGCTCTTTAAAGTGGGTCCATCATTTTACATGCCCCCCAGCGGCACATGAGGACTCTAGTTTCCCCACATTCTAGCCAACACTTGTTGGCTTTTTGCCTTTTTGACTATTGCTATGACTGAGTGACTAACACACATACAAGGTTGGGGTGCGGGGGGAGGTGGGGGGCATCCCTGGTGGCTCAGATGATGAAGAAGCCATCTGCAATGCAGGACACCCGGGTTTGTTCCCTGTGTTGGAAAGATCCCCTGGAGAAGGGAACAGCAACCCACTCCAGTATTCTTGCCTGGAGAATGCCATGGACAGAGGAGCCTAGTGGGCTGCAATCCATGGGGCACAAAGAATCGGACAAGACTGAGCAACTAATACTTCCTCTTTCATACCAGTGGGTGTAAATTAACACCTCATTGTGGGTTCTGGTTTGCATTTACCTGATGGCTAGTGTTGTTAAACTTCTTTTTATGTACTTATTGGCCATTTATATGGTACTCAGAGAAACGTCTATTATGGTCTTTTGGTGGTTTAAAAAATTGACTTCTTTGTCTTTTTGTTGTTGAATTATAAGGCACCTTTATATATTCTAGACGCAAGTCCCTTTTTGAATCTATGATTTACCAAATAGTTTCTCCCATTCTGTGGGTTGTTTTTTCACTTTCCAGGCAATGTCCTTTAAAGCACAAAAGTTTTTAATTTTGATGATGTGAAGGCAGTCTTTGCACAACAAATTCTCCCACCAGCATGCCGATGGCATGAGCACTGCCAAAGGTCAGACTGAAAGGCAGTTGGTTTATATTGGTCTCAAACCAACAGTCTTAATGCTTACTAAAGGCTTTAAATCCACAGAAGACTCTTCTGTCCTTTCCTCTCCCCAAATCTCACTAATATCCTACGTAAGACTTTGCCTCTATTCCTCGGCAGTGAATAGTTCAGGTTTAAATGAACTTCTTTTCTCCTCTTCATATTTTATTTCTTACTAAACCTTAGATTTTGGATTGATTGAATTCATGTTTACTTGATAAGTGTCCCAGTATGATCATATTTTAGCTTTTTCAGGACAAATAGTGTGTTTGATTACATCTGTGCAAAAAGCCCATAGAGCCTTGTTTAGCCTCGTCTACATCAGTAGGGGGAGCAGGTAGTAAAACTGAGGTATGAGCCCGGCAGGAGAGGAAAGCTGATGAGAAGAGACAAAGGAAAGTTAAAGAAGAGGTAGATGAAGATGGAAGAGATAAGGAAGAAGTGGGAGGCAGGAATGGTTGACTTGAGAGAAACAAAGAAAAAAGAGAGAAAATGCTTTCAGGCAAGGTTGGTTCTTCTTTAGTCTCCTCTCTTCTTCAGTCCCCTCTCCCTTCCCGCAGCTGGGGAAGGACCAGGACACTGTGCCCATCTGAGTCTGCAGTTACCTCCAGCAGAGCCCAAAGAGGAGACCTGGATTTCCCCTTGGATGGGTGTCAGAAGACACACAGAATGTGGTTTTCATTCTTATCATCAGTGCTAATCTAGTGCACAAATAACTTAGACCTGAGACATTCTCCTTATAAGAGTTACCACAGTGTGTGGAGGGTAGCATGACTGTTATCCTACTGAGGTGGGAATAGAGGAGCTTGGCAGGCTGCAGTCCATGGGGTTGTAAAGAATCAGACATGACTTAGTGACCTAGCATGTAGGCATGCACACACGAGGTGGAGTTGGCCTGTGAGTGAGCTGAATTGACTTATATTTGAACATGAAGGTTTCTTCCCCTGTTATGTCTGTACTTCAAGTGGGTAGTATTAGAGTGAACTTTTGTAAATTGGAATTTAATCAGAAAAAATGATACAGATGAACCTATTAGCAAAGCAGAAATAGAGACACAGACGTAGAGAACAAATATATGGACATCAAGAGTGTAAGGAGAGTAGGAGGAATTGGGAGATTGGGATTGACATATATACACTGCTATGTATGAAATAGATACCTAATGAGGACCTACTGTATAGCACAGGGAACTCTACTCAATGCTCTGTGGAGACAAAGAGGGGATAAAAGTATAGTTGATTCACTTTGCTGTACAGCAGAAACACAATATTGTAAGACAAATGAAAGTGAAAGTCACTCAGTCGTGTTCAATTCTTTGTGAATTTCTCCAGGCCAAAACACTGGAGTGGGTAGCCTTTCCCTTCTCCAGGGGATCTTCCCCAACCCAGGGATCAAACCCAGGTCTCCCACATTGAGGTGGATTCTTTACCAGCTGAGCCACAAGCAGCTAAGTTCCAATTAAACAAAAGTCTATTATATGTGCTTAAATGGAAGGTAGGAGATAAGAAGGTGGGTGGAGTAGAATACCATAGTTCACAGTTTTGTGTGTGTATAAAGCAATCATGACATGATCAAATGCAATCATGCCATAAATTAGCAATCTTCAGTTAACAGAATAAATAAATGAAAAAATTTAAGAGGAGATAATTAGAGAGGTGTGTTTCTCCTTAACACCTTCACCTCTGTCGTGTGCTTTAAGTTCATTAATATAATGATTATTTGACAATATGAAGTGCTCCTGACACAAGCCATCCAACACTCCTGGTGGGTTTGTCATTACTCTTCTGAGTCTTTCTTTAGACACTTGTTCTTGTGAAATGATGATATGGAAACAGATTCAGTAACCATAATCCCCTAGGAAAAGATTCCTGGCAAAGATGCTGGCATCTCTGTTTGAAAGAAAGTAAGAATGTGGGAAGTACATCCATGGAAATGTTCCCACAAGAGATTAGTCACTGGATATACATTTTTATATTTAGTTATGTGTAATAATATTTCCCATCAATAAAAATATATGTAACAGCTTTTGCTTCTTGTCACTGCTTTCAAGTTGCATTTCCTACAATGGAGTCTAATTTAGATGAAGATGTAAACACATCTGTTCAGATCTGTTCAGATGCGCCAGGGTGGTAGTCTGGTGAAGTGACAGTCTGGATGCCTTCCAATGAAGCATTGTTACTTCCATCTAAGCACTTACTGTGTAAACAGCACAGTCACCTTCATATATGAACTTGGCAATAATTACATGTCTAAATTCTCCTCCACGGGGAGGCAGTGTGAAGCAGTTTTCATTCCTCGATGGCTAGTCTCTTCCTGGTGGCTCACGTCCTGACTCTGTTAAAAACTAAAACTCACGTTTTAGCTCTGTTGACTGTACAACCATTGATTAGTGTTCAGAACCATAGCTCCATTTAACAGAGCCGCTTAGAAATCAACCAAGAGCATATTTCCCATTGAATGACACCTGCCTTTCCCTGGAACATAGTAAAGGTGAGGGGTTAGCCTCTCATTTTCTTAAATAGAGAACTTTTCACAAAATTGTGTCTGGATCATGGTTTTATAGATAAATACATCTTCACAGCCAGCAAGTAATGCTTCCGTTATTATTGCATAGTCCATTGATTAATTTGCTTCTTTAAGTCCAAGTGGAGGGCAGAACTCAATGGAGAGCTCAATAATTAGGATCCCTAAATTGAATACACCAAACAGCTTTTTAGCATATCAGAGATATGGACTTTGGAGCTCAGCAGTCTTAGGGTAAGAGAGTAGGTCCACAAAAATAAGCAGGACTCCCTCTGAGATCTTCTATTTTCTCATTAGTAAAATCCTTTTAATTGTTAAAAAATACAAGTGTGATTGTGTACTTGTGATATGTCATACTAACAGAGGCACAAAATATGTTAATTCACTTTCATCTCTTCATAACATTATTATGTGACTCTAAGGTTTTCCCCTGGCTCTTGAGCAAATAGTACTATAGTTAGTAACTCCTGTGCGCTGGCTAACCTAATGTGTGGACCACTAGTAGTCCTTATGCGTGCATGCGTGTGCTCAGTCATGTCCAACTCTTTGCCACCCCATGGCCAGGCTCCTCTGTCCATGAAATTTTCCAGGCAAGAATACTGGAGTTGATTACCATTTCCTACTCCAGGGGATCTCCCTGATCCAGGGATCGAGCCCGTGTTTCTTGTGTCTCCTGCACTGGCAGCAGATTCTTAACCACTGGCACCACTTGTATCCCTTACTTTGACCTCAAATACTTATCCTACCTTCTCCCATAACCTGTATAGTAAAATCACAGTGGAGAGGGGAGTGCTGCTGGTGATAGGCACATTTATGCCGCTTTATGAGCTGATGTCCATTTACCCCAAAAAAGTATGCTGGGAGATGTAATCTAATCTTTCCTAGCAGATCTTGGTTCCCACTTGCTTCCTGAAGCATCTATGTGATTTTAGTGTTTAAATAAACATTAAAAAATATGATATGATCTCTAAATAGAAACCAAATATTTTGGTGGCCAACTGAAGAAATACTTTTAGCATGGAAGGGAAAACTGACTTTTTTTGGATCTATGGAGGGACAGTTGGAATGTCAGTCTTCCGTGTGACTTGAGATATGAATATGACTACTCTGTGGGCTACTTAAGCATTTTTCAAGGTTTTTTTTTTTTTGTTTTTTAAATAACCTACCAATCTACAAGTCACTTTTTGCCTTAGACTTCAGAATCTAATCCTCTGTAGTGGGTACATGTGGGTCAACTTCCTCTCATTCTCTACTTTCAATTATGCTCTTAACTGCTGATGCAGTTACTCAGTCATGTCCACCTCTTTGTGACCCTGTGGACTGTAGCCCACCAGGCTCCCCTGTCCATGCAATTTTCCAGGCAAGAAGATTGGAGTGGGTTGCTATTTCTTTCTCCAAGGGATCTTCCCGACCCAGGGACTGAACACATGTCTCCTGCATCTCCTGTACAGGCAGACAGATTCTTTACCACTGTACCACCTGGGATGCTGCTCAGATAACAAATATTTATAGAATTATTTTAAATTTTTAGGAAAAATATTAATCCTTTTGCTGATGCTAACCTTTTTATGCTCTGTCCAATCTTAACTTATCCCACAAAAAAACTGTCCTTTGGTGTGTATCATTAGGATAAGGGAGCTATAAAATGCCTGAGTTAGAGGAAATCTAACCCTTTTTTCAATCCCTTAGTATAGTGATTTACTATATAGTAAATCCCACAGCAAAATAGAAGCAGAAGCGTAGGTCTTCTTTTTTTTGTTGTTGGAGGATCAAAGATTTCTAGTAAAATAAAGATACGTTAAAAATAAACTACATTCAGCTGTTGCTATATTAGTTTTTAAAATCAAACTAACTTCACTATCCCATAAAGAGCATCTCATGAAGAATGGGCTGTAACAAATAGCCCTGACAAGGGCATTAAAGTCTAGAAGTAAGGGCAATGTGGAAACAGATCAGCCCTCTCCAAAACTGAAAATGGCCCAAGCAGAAGGCCAGCTCTCCAGTGTGTCTGGATTAATGCCGTTTCTCAGAGGGCGTTTGCCTACAGGGGAGGAGCTTCCGGTGGGCAAGCACATGTCTGGCAGTTGCTGTTATCTTTCGCCCTGGGTGTGTTGGCTCAGATAGTGACGGAATGTTGCTATTTTCTTCTTGCCTTCAGGTGACCCATACAATGGGGGTATTCACCTTCACAAAGGCTTAACAAAATCTCCTTCCAAAGCTCTAAAGTCGGGGGTGGTGGTGGTAGGGGAAATCCAGAATAACCTTTAGCCTTCTCAGAGCTCCCTTGTTGGATGGTTGGAGCAGGGAGAAAAGGAGGATGGCCAAGGAGGAAGGAAAGGACAGTAGAGGGGAGCATTCAGACAGGGCAGGACTGGCTGAAAAGATACCGTTAAATACCATCAAAGCCCAACTAGTTCTGATTTCTCTATTCTCTCCTTTCTCTGCCATAGATTCATCATTGCTTTGTTTTCTGAGCTGACAATTTGGCCACAAAGTCAAATCCACAGTCTGACAGTGAAAGAGAATATTTTTGTTTGGGAATCTTTTGGAAATAGGGGGTATATTATTGCCATGTTTCTGCCTCTTCTGTTCATGCTGTTTCTGCTCTCTTTTTATGCAAGATGAAGTATGTGTAGATTATTTATGTTTTCACTACAGATGTGGACTTGGCATCAGCTAAAATATTCCCACTAAAGAGGTCATTATAGATAGAGGTTTTTCTGGGACTTCCCTGGTGGTCCAGTGGTTAAGATTCTGGCCTCCAATGCAGGGGGTGTAGGTTCAATCCCTGGATGGGGAACTAATCCCGCATGCTTGTGGCATGGCCCTCCCAAAAAATTTAAATAGGCTAAAATAAGCATCCCATTTTTGCATTACAGACCCAGCCAGTCACTCTGTATTATAACTTGAAGTATTTCCCTGACAAGAATGCATGCCTGTTAGATTCTAGTGCAGCTCAGTTCAGTTACTTGGTTGTGTCCAACTCTTTGCAACCCCAGGGACTGCAGCACCCTAGGCTTTCCTGTCCATCACCAATTCCCATAGCTTGCTCAAACTCATGTCCATTGAATTGGTGATGCCATCCAACCATCTCATCCTCTGTCCCCTTCTCCTCCTGCCTTTAAGCTTTCCCAGCATTAAGATATTTCCCAATGAGTCAATACTTTGCATCAGGTGGCCAGAGTATTGGAGCTTCAGCTTCAGCAACAGTCCTTTAAATGAATATTCAGGACTAATTTCCTTTAGGATTGACTGGTTGGATCTCCTTGCTGTCCAAGGGACTCTCAAGAGTCTTCTCCAGTTCAAAAGCATCACTTCTTCGGTGCTCAGCTTTCTTTATGGTTCAACTCTCGCATTCATACATGACTACTGGAAAAACCATAGCTTTGACTAGACGGACCTTTATCAGTAAAGTAATGTCTCTGCTTTTTAATATGCTGTCTGTGTTGGTCATAGCTTTTCCTTCAAGGAGCAAATGTCTTTTAATTTCACAGCTGCAGTCACCATCAGCAGTGGTTTTGGAGCCCAAGAAAATAAAGTCTCTCACTGTTTCCATTGTTTCCCGATCTATTTGCCATGAAGTGATGGGACTGGATGCCATGATCTTCACTTTTTGAATGCTGAGTTTTAAGCCAGCTTTTCTACTCTCCTCTTTCACTTTCATCAAGAGGCTTTTTAGTTCCTCTTCGCTTTCTGCCATAAGGATGGTGTCATCTGCATATCTGAGGTTATTGATATTTCTCCTGGCAATCTTGATTCCAGCTTGTGCTTTATCCTGTCTGGCATTTTGCATGATGTACTCTGCATAGAAGCTATATAACAGGGTGACAATATACAGCCTTTAGGCTGGAGGTACTCCTTCCCCAAACTGAAACCAGTCTGTTGTTCCATGTCCAGTTCTAACTATTGCTTTTGACCTGCATACAGATTTCTCAGGAGGCAGGTAAGGTGGTCTGGTATTCCCAACTCTTGAAGAATTTTCCACAGTTTGTTGTGATCCACACAGGCAAAGGCTTCAGCTTAGTCAATGATGCTTTTCTGGATTCTCCTGATTTTTTTGTTGATGTTGTCAATTTGATGTCTAGTTCCTCTGCCTTTTCTAAATCCAGCTTGACGTCTGGAAGTTCATGGTTCAAGTATTGCTGAAGCCTAGCTTGGAGAATTTTGAGCATTACTTTGCTAGCGTGTGAGATGAGTGCAACTGTGCAGTAGTTTGAGAATTCTTTGGCATTGCCTTTCTTTGGGATTGGAATGAAAACGGACCTTTTCCAGTCCTGTGGCCACTGCTGAGTTTTCCAAATTTGCTGTCATATTGAATGCAGCACTTTCACAACATCATCTTTTAGGATTTGAAATAGCTCAGTTGTAATTCCATCATCTCCACTAGCTTTGTTATTAGTGATGCTTCCTAAGGCCCACTCGACTTCGCATTCCAGGATGCAGAGATTAGATTCTAAGTCCCATCTTAAATGATTTAAAGTTATTTAAGAGTTTTTTTTAAAGTTATTAAGAACCTTAAAGTTATATTCCAAGTCCCATCTTAAATGATTTTAGGCAACATTCAGCCAATAATTCCTTTTTATTCTATTGGTATTATTTTCTTTTTAAGGAAAGAACAAAAAGCCCTCAAAGAATCATTTTACTCTACAAAAACAATGTGAGGGCACATTGATTTTTACCCTCTGCCATCAAGATAAATTTATCCATATCCTGAATATAAGCCATTTAAAAAGTGTGGTGCAGTCAGGCTAAAGATTAGAAATGCCTGATGTAAGCAAATTGTGGTTTTTTTTTTTTTTAATACATAGATTCATATTTACCAAAGTGATATTGTAGCCTGCCAGCTTCTCTGTCCATGGAATTCTCCAGGCAAGAATACTGGAGTGGGTTGCCATTCCCTTCTCCAGGGGATCTTCACAACCTAGGGATCAAACCCAGGTTTTCTGCACTGCAGGCAGATTCTTTACAATCTGAGCCAGCAGGTAAGTCCAATATATGTACATACTGCTGCTGCTGCTAAGTCGCTTCAGTCGTGTCTGACTCTGTGTGACCCCATAGACAGCCTCCTACCAGGCTCCTCTGTCCCTAGGATTCTCCAGGCAAGAACACTGGAGTGGGTTGCCATTTCCTTCTCCAATGCACGAAAGTGAAAAGTGAAAGTGAAGTTGCTCAGTTGTGTCTGACTCTTAGTGACCCCATGGACTGCAGCCTACCAGGCTCCTCTGTCCATGGGATTTTCCAGGTAAGAGTACTGGAGTGGGGTGCCATTGCCTTCTCCATATGTGTACATACTCTTAGTCAAATAGTGGTATAATGTTTCTAATGACAAATAGCTTTTTATCAAAGATTTTTAATTCTTAGAGGCAACCACTGTACATTCTTTTCTTCTCTTGCTATTTACTTTGGTTATTCTACATAGATACTTATACTACTATTTCTTGACTTTTTGGTTTTGTATCTTAACCATAATACCTGGACTTCTTACTATGGAATCCAAGGGTTTAACATTCTTATTTAGTCTTACATATGTATCTTAACAGAATTTTCTTTCTTTTTTTGGTTATATTCCTACCACATACGTGCAATCTTGGAACTATGCAAATAAATATTGTTCCCTGATGAGCCAAGTACTTTTTTATGTTTGCATTTGTGTCAACATTTTATTTTCCAAAATAAATTTCCTTGATGTTTCTTTTCTGGGGCTTAGAATATCTTGTTGTTTGCACATCAAAATAGCCATCAATCCAGTTTGCCATATAATCAAACTAATCCTCCACCATCCCTCCTGGAAGCCACTACACTTGTTTCTAATCTGGATCAGGTTGGCACTCTCTGCCAATGTCCAGCTCTCATATGGGGAACACCATTTACAATTCCCCTGGAAGTTCCCTGTGCCCCTCCCCTGCATTGGATCACTTATTTTCTCTATCTCTTGTCTTATTATATAAGGCAATATTTGCTGCTATAACAAATGTACCTCAAAAATTATCGGTTTAAAGTAATAGAATTTATTTTGTCTAAAAGCCAAATGTAAGTGTTTCGTGAATCTTTCATTAAGGAGGACTCTTTGTTCTGCAATTCTGTTATCCTTTAAGGTCTTGGTATATTTTGCTTCCAACCTGTAGGCAGAGAAAAGAAGATTGCCTGTAAGAGGTTTTGTTTCTTTGGCTCAAACCCTGTCATGTACCAGCATCTAATGGCAAGCGAGGCTGAGAAATATAGTCTGTATGTCCAGGAGAAAGAAGTGGTGGTGAGGAAAGTATATGAAGAGATAGCAGTTGAGATATTTGCCAGAATTGAAGAAAGATGTGAAGCTTGAAATTGAACATGTTTGGAATTCTCAATCCTACACAAGATGAAAATAAACCCACACTGAGACTCATTATAGTGAAAATAAAGGTCATTTTTATTAATTTTATGACTCACAGCTTCCTTTTTCTTTTTTCCACGCTGATATTTAATTTTGGGTCATGACTCAGTTGCCTATAATACATCCTTATGTGATTTTTCTTTTCTTTTAAGAGTGGTATCCTTTATATAACTTGAAGTCTAAAAATGACAGCTGCCATTATATATAAGTGGCCACTTGATTGAGAAAATCTTTTCTGTTCTCAAATCTATAGACCAGTGGTTCTCTATAGGGGGCGAGTACCCTTCCCCTGAGGCATTCCTGCCCACAGTAGTAGATATAATGGTCATCTGAGTTAAATTCACCCATTCCAGTCCATTTTAGTTCGCTAATTCCTAGAATGTTGACATTCACTCTTGCCATCTCTTGTTTGACCACTTCCAATTTGCCTTGATTCATGGACCTGACATTCCAGGTTCCTATGCAATATTGCTCTTTACAGCATCAGACTTTGCTTCTATCACCAGACACATCCACAGCTGGGTATTCTTTTTGCTTTGGCTCCATCCCTTCATTCTTTCTGGAGTTATTTCTCCACTGATCTCCAGTAGCATATTGGGCCCCTACTGACCTGGGAGTTTCTCTTTCAGTATCCTATCATTTTGCCTTTTCTTACTGTTCATGGGGTTCTCAAGGCAAGAATACTGAAGTGGTTTGCCATTCCCTTCTCCAGCGGACCACACCCTGTCACATCTCTCCACCATGGCCCGCCCATCCTGGGTTGTCCCACAGGCATGGCTTAGTTTCATTGAGTTAGACAAGGCTGTGGTCCTAGTGTGATTAGACTGACTAGTTTTCTGTGAGTATGGTTTCAGTGTGTTTGCCCTCTGATGCCCTCTTGCAACACCTACCGTCTTATTTGGGTTTCTCTTACCTTGGGCGTGGGGTATCTCTTCCCGGCTGCTCCAGCAAAGCAGAGCCATCGCACCTTACCTTGGACAAGGGGTCTTTCCTCACCTGCCGCCCTTCCTGACCTTGGAGGAGGGGTATCTCCTCACCGCTGCCCTTCCTGACCTTGGTCGTGGGGTAGCTCCTCTCGGCCACGCTTAGTGTGCTGGTCACAGCCGCCGAGGCACATCCCTCAGAAGAAATGGAGTGGCCATCATGGTCAACAAAAGAGTCCGAAATGCAGTACTTGGATGCAATCTCAAAAACGACAGAATGATCTCTGTTCGTTTCCAAGGCAAACCATTCAATGTCACAGTAATCCAAGTCTATGCCCCAACCAGTAACGCTGAAGAAGCTGGAGTTGAACAGTTCTATGAAGACCTACAAGAGTTTTTAGAACTAACACCCCCAAAAGATGTCCTTTTCATTATAGGGGACTGGAATGCAAAAGTAGGAAGTCAAGAAACACCTGGAGTAACAGGCAAATTTGGCCTTGGAATACGGAATGAAGCAGGGCAAAGACTAACAGAGTTTTGCCAAGAAAATGCACTGGTCATATCAAATACCCTCTTCCAACAACACAAGAGAAGACTCGATACATGGACAACACCAGATGGTCAACACCGAAATCAGACCGATTATATTCTTTGCAGCCAAAGATGGAGAAGCTCTATACAATCAGCAAGAACAAGACCAGGAGCTGACTGTGGCTGAGACCATGAACTCCTTATTGCCAAATTCAGACTGAAATAGAAGAAAGTAGGGAAAACCACTAGACCATTCAGGTATGACCTAAATCAAATCCCTTATGATTATACAGTGTAAGTGAGAAATAGATTTAAGGGCCTAGATCTGATAGATAGAGTGCCTGATGAACTATGGAATGAGGTTCATGACATTGTACAGGAGACAGGGATCAAGACCATCCCCATGGAAAAGAAATGCAAAAAAGCAAAATGGCTGTCTGGGGAGGCCTTACAAATAGCTGTGAAAAGAAGAGAAGAGACAAGCAAAGGAGAAAAGGAAAGATACAAACATCTGAATGCAGAGTTCCAAAGAATAGCAAGAAGAGATAAGAAAGCCTTCTTCAGCGATCAATGCAAAGAAATAGAGGATAACAACAGAATGGGAAAGACTAGGGATCTCTTCAAGAAAATCAGAGATACCAAAGGAACATTTCATGCAAAGATGGGCTCGATAAAGGACAGAAATGGTATGGACCTAACAGAAGCAGAAGATATTAAGAAGAGGTGGCAAGGATAAACAGAAAAACTGTACCAAAAAGATCTTCACGACCCAGATAATCGTGATGATGTGATCACTGACCTAGAGCCAGACATCCTGGAATGTGAAGTCAAGTGGGCCTTAGAAAGCATCACTATGAACAAAGCTAGTGGAGGTGATGGAATTCCAGTGGAGCTATTCCAAATCCTGAAAGATGATGCTGTGAAAGTGCTGCACTCAATATGCCAGCAAATTTGGAATCTCAGCAGTGGCTACAAGATTGGAAAAGGTCAGTTTTCATCCCAATCCCAAAGAAAGGCAATGCCAAGGAGTGCTCAAACTACTGAACAATTGCACTCATTTCACACGCTAGTAAAGTAATGCTCAAAATTCTCCAAGCCAGGCTTCAGCAATATGTGAACCGTGAACTTCCTGATGTTCAAGCTGGTTTTAGAAAAGGCAGAGGAACCAGAGATCAAATTGCCAACATCCGCTGGATCATGGAAAAAGCAAGAGAGTTCCAGAAAAACATCTATTTCTGCTTTATTGACTATGCCAAAGCCTTTGACTGTGTAGATCACAATAAACTGTGGAAAATTCTGAAAGAGATGGGAATACTAGACCACCTGATCTGCCTCTTGAGAAATCTGTATGCAGGTCAGGAAGCAATAGTTAGAACTGGACATGGAACAACAGACTGGTGCAAATAGGAAAAGAGTATGTCAAGGCTGCATATTGTCACCCTGTTTATTTAACTTATATGCAGACTACATCATGAGAAACGCTGGACTGGAAGAAACACAAGTTGGAATCAAGATTGCTGGGAGAAATCTCAATAACCTCAGATATGCAGATGACACCACCCTTATGGCAGAAAGTGAAGAGGAACTAAAATGCCTCTTGATGAAAGTGAAAGTGGAGAGTGAAAAGGTTGGCTTAAAGCTCAACATTCAGAAAACGAAGATCATGGCATCTGGTCCCATCACTACATGGGAAATAGATGGGGAAACAGTGGAAACAATGTCAGACTTTATTTTTCTGGGGTCCAAAATCGCTGCAGATGGTGACTGCAGCCATGAAATTAAAAGACTCTTCCTCCTTGGAAGGAAAGTTATGACCAACCTAGATAGCATATTCAAAAGCAGAGACATTACTTTGCCAACAAAGGTTCGCCTAGTCAAGGCTATGGTCTTTCCTGTGGTCATGTATGGATGTGAGAGCTGGACTGTGAAGAAGGCTGAGTGCCGAAGGATTGATGCTTTTGAACTGTGGTGTTGGAGAAGACTCTTGAGAGTTCTTTGGACTGCAAGGAGATCCAACCAGTCCATTCTGAAGGAGATCAGCCCTGGGATTTCCTTGGAAGGAATGATGGTGAAGCTGAAACTCCAGTATTTTGGCCACCTCATGCGAAGAGTTGACTCATTGGAGAAGACTCTGGTGCTGGGAGGGATTGGGGGCAGGAGAAGAAGGGGACGACAGAGGATGAGATGGCTGGATGGCATCACTGACTCCATGGACGTGAGTCTGAGTGAACTCTGGGAGTTGGTGATGGACAGGGAGGCCTGGTGTGCTGCAATTCATGGGGTCATGACACGACTGAGCGACTAATCTGATCTGATCTGATCTGACCCTTCCCCATACCCCTGAGGACATCTCATAACGTTTGGAGACGGTTTGGGTTGTTGTAACTAGGGGGCAATGTTGCTGACATTACAGCTGATAGAGGCCAGGTGTGATGCTAAACATACCAATGTGCCCAGGACACCTGTCCCCATTTCCTCTAAAAGCCCATAGTGTTGAAGTCAAGAAACCCTTCTCTAAACATTGGCCTCAGTGCTGCCACTGTCTCATGACAATTAATGAGATGTGAGGCTCAATTTGGCTTTAAAAAAATTGTAAGGATGTCGATAGAACTTGTGAGACTTTAAAAAGTTTATAATTGAAATGTAACAGAATTTAATGAGGCTAAGTGTGGGCTTCATGGCAGCTCAGCAGTAAAGAATCTGCCTGCCAATGCAGAAGACATTGGTTTGATTCCTGGGTTGGGAAGAGCTCCTGGAGGAGGAAATAGCAACCCACTTGGGTATTCTTGCCTGAAAAATTCTATGGACAGAGGAGCCTGTGGGAGCCTGTGGGACTACAGTTCACGTGGTTGCAAAGAGTTGGACACATCTGAGCAGCTAAGCACAGCACAGCACATAGCTGATTCACGTTGTTGTACAGCAGGAACTAACACAACATTTTATAACAATTACACTCCTCTTACACTGTTGGTGGGAATGCAAACTAGTACAGCCACTATGGAGAAGTGAAAGTGGAGAGTGAAAAAGTTGGCTTAAAGCTCAACATTCAGAAAACAAAGATCATGGCATCTGGTCCCATCACTACATGGGAAATAGATGGGGAAACAGTGTGGAGATTCCTTAAAAAACTGGAAATAGAGCTGCCTTATGATCCAGCAATCCCAATGCTGGGCATACACACTGAGGAAACCAGAATTGAAAGAGATATGTGTACCCCAGTGTTCATCGCAGCACTGTTTATAATAGCCAGGACATGGAAGCAACCTAGATGTCCATCAGCAGATGAATGGATAAGAAAGCTGTGGTACATATACACAATGGAGTATTACTCAGACATTAAAAAGAATACATTTGAATCAGTTCTAATGAGGTGGATGAAACTGGAGCCTATTATACAGAGTGAAGTAAGCCAGAAAGAAAAACACCAATACAGTATACTAATACATATATATGGAATTTATAAAGATGGTAACGATAACCCTGTATACGAGACAGCAAAAGAGACTCTGATGTATGGAACAGTCTTTTGGACTCTGTGGGAGAGGGAGAAGTTGGGATGATTTGGGAGAATGGCATTGAAATATGTATAATATATATGAAACAAGTTGCTAGTCCAGGTTCAATGCACGATACTGGATGCTTGGGGCTGGTGCACTGGGACGACCCAGAGTGATGGTATGGGGAGGGAGGAGGGAGGAGGGTTCAGGATGGGGAACACGTGTATACCTGTGGCAGATTCATGTTGATATATGGCAAAACCAATACAATATTGTAAAGTTAAAAAATAAAATTAAATTAAATTAAAAAAAACTTTGCATCTATAAATATAAGCAACATTTTTGTATAATTTACTTTTCTATAATTGTCCAGTTTGGGTTTAGAACTACCTTATCAATTATCTCATAAGATTAGTTGGATAGGTATTTATCTTTTTCTTATATCTGAAGCAGTTTAGTAGGAGATAGATTATTTATATGTTCTTTGAAGGTTTGGATAAAATAATTTATGAGCCCATCTGAGCCTGATGTCTGGTGGGTGGCTGGGTATGGAGGACGCTTGAACAATGATTGAATTCTTTAAATGGTTCTTGATTTACTCATGTTTCCAATCTATCATTGAGTTTATTTACATTTTTTATATTTCAAAAAAGATCCATTCCATCTAAACTTTAATACTTCATGGTTTACCTTTATTCTCAGTATTTCTAACTATGATCTCTTTTTCTTTCCTGGTATATTTTTGTGTCTTTTCTCTGTTTTTCTTGACTAGTCTTGTCTATTTTATTAGTTTGCTTTTTAAAGTATTGACTTATGATTTTGGTGAATGTCCTGTGCCGAGGTCCAGCCCCAGCTGATCCAGGGAGTTCGAGATGTAGACTGCGTCAGTGAGGATCAGGATACAATAGTTTTAATTAGATAATAGAATGAGGATAGCTCAGTGAGAACATTTAGTGGAGAGAGGAGGCTGAATAATTCAGCCAGAAGGTAAGAGAAAGAACGACATGGGGAGACCAAGCTTTGGTGAACAAGGCCCCACACTTTATTTTTCAAAGTAGTTTTTATACCTTAAGTTATGCATAGAGGATAATGGGGGAAGGGGTGGAGTCATGCAGGGACAGCAGTCCCTGAGCCAGGCTTTCAAATCTATCATAAGTTTAGGTGAGTTACATCATCTTCTGGCCTGGAGGCCTATTAACATTTTAAGGAACTTATTTTCTCTAAAGGTGATCATTCTAAAGTCAGGCACCACCCTCCGAAAGGATTAGATAAGGTTGCATTCCTATAGGGCAAAAGGTGAGGTGGGCTCAATCAAGAAAAGAATTAACTCAAGGGTCCAAAGTTACAAACCTTGAGGCTACTAATTACATTTCTATAAACCAATTATATCAATCAATACACTGCCAAGGACACAGTAGGTAAGGGACATGGAGACTTAGCAGCAAGCATTGGCCCAACAAGTGAAAAACCCTCCACCAATACAATTTCTAATCAATCTTTTAACAGCTCAAAGGAATCTGTATTTAGACAGTTCAGAACATCTCATGCCTCTCACAGTTGGGAGGCTCCAAACAATCACATGTGGCTGGAAAAGCCTATTCAGGCAGGCTAGAGGATTTCCAAAGGAGTTTGTAGGTTGAAACACTGTCATACCCAGGAATGACAACTGGAGCTGTAAGTTAACTCTTTTTTCAGAGAGGTAGTGGTGGACAGCTCCCCGTAAAGTCAGAGTTGTAGGTGAGAACACAAAGCAGAAAGTAGGCAGACTCTGGTTTTTTGGGGGTAGATGCTCGAGAATTTCCTGAGGGGCTCCTGAGGCTAATTCAAGCCTTTGCGTATGCTGAGCCTCCTTTCTCATGCCCTTTGTCATGGGTGGAGCGCTGATCCAAGCCGGCTCCCAACAGTCCTGCAAGGTGAATCCCCTGTAGATTTCATGCTGTCAGACCAGGTGGGTCATTATCTGGGTTTCCACCTGTCATCTCACCAGGGTGTAGGATGAATTCCACAGCATTGCTAGAAGGCACAGATTCAGGAACAGGATTCACTAGGAAAACTTACAGAGGTCAAGGGAAATCAACAGGAGAAAAGGCAGGGGTTCCCCTCATTGACCAGAGACACCTGTGGATGAGCAGCTACTGGCTTGCAGTGAGGGTCTTCCTCTTCAGTGCACAGACCTCCTCCAGCCGCTTGGCTTCCCCTGTCATCATCAGCTGAAAGAATGGAAGAAGCTTGTTGATGGGGAAAAAAACAGGATACTGGATGTCAGGCTGTCTGGATTTGGGGCCACTCTGTCAGCAGTTCTAGCTGCCTGGCACCTGGAAACCTTGTTATTTACCCCCTCATGGAGGGCCATGAGAAAGCCATTAGTTCCCAAGGAAACTGAGTTCACATGCAGACCCCATCTGGCTATAGCTAGCTCATTTCCAGACAGTTCAGCGTGAGCACTCAGGTCACTCCATCTGCCTGCTCTCTTTGTCTCTGCTTGAGATGCATTGTAATCACACACTTGCATTTGGATCATGTCAATATCTCCTTGCAATTGGGTGGGATTTTGCTATGTGTATTTCTAGATTATGTGCATGATCACAAAAATGTATATTATCTTTTTGATGGTGTGCTCCTCTTTTGTTACCTAGTGTCCTTCTTTATCGCTTTAAATATTTTTCAGGGAATTTTAAAAAGCAAACTTTTTGGAATACCTGCTATTTAGTAGCTGTCAGACTGCAGCCATTCCCTACAATAACCTCTGAGGAAATTTAGGACAAGGAAACACAGGATACTGGCTCCAGGTAAATGAGATGCATGTGAAAGGAAGGATTTCAGTGAGCCCAGTCTCTTGTGTCTTCCCATACACAGAGAAGCACTATATTCCTTAACTTGAGATGTCTGGTTTTCCTTTGACAGTGACAGTGTCAGTTTCTCAGTCGTGTCTGACTCTTTGCAACCCAATGGATGGTAGCTTGACAGGCTCCTCTGTCCATGGGGTTTTCCAGACAAGAATACTGCAGTGGGTAGCCATTCCCTTCTCCAGGGGATCTTTCCAATCCAGGGATTGAACCTGGGTCTCCTGAATTGCAGGCAGATTCTTTACCATCTGAGCCACCGGATTATAATATAACTCTATGTTGCTCAAAATTTTCAACCTTTGGTGATTGGAGCCCTTTCACCTGGCCCTGTGTCCCTTTGACAAACCGTGATCAATATAGGCTTTTGTTTGTTTGTTTTAATGCTTATCATTTTCTGTCATTACAAGATGCTCTGCACTTATCATAGATATTTTCTGCTATCGCCACAAAATTAGTCTTTTCGAAGAACCCTGGCTCCTTTTATTGGAGAATCTTAGAAATCAAAATCTGGACACTATACCAAGTGTCCTTCTAGGCCAAGAAAATATATGTGTACATTAGCCATAAATGTGTACACTATAATATGCACATAAATAAATATTTCTATATGCAGCCATCTGTATATTAAACTAAATGTGAGTTAAGCTAAACACGTGTTCCTACTGATGTCACCAACTGTGATCCATTATCACATAGGTCATTCTACCCTTTTTTAAAAATAACAGTTTTTCTTTAACTAGGTTTTTTTTTTTAAGTATTTATTTATTTGTCTGTGTTGGGTCTTAGCTACAGCATGCGAACTCTTAGTTGTGGCATTCAAACTCTTAGTTGTTGCATTTTTGATCTAGTTCCCTGATCAGGGATCAAAGCCCAGGCCCCTTGCATTGGGAACATATAGTGGTAGCCACTGGACCACCAGGGAAGTCCCTTTTCTAGCCTTTTATTCTAGCTTGTCTCTAACCTTCTCATCCAACAGTGAGAAAGCCACCTTTGACCAACTGTCGTTCATTTATTGAGTTGTTCGATTCTGGTATACATGCATAACAGTGGTAGAAATATTAACCCATACCCCTGTGCAAAATTACTTTGCCAACTAGGCTGCAGTGTTCCTGTACAATTTATTTTACCTCTAGTCTTATGAAATACACTCATTTTCAATTACTTAAATCAGTACTTCTTCCCCTGCCCCTTTCAGGGACGTTGTTTTGTATTTTTGTAATGTAGTTAGATTGTTTTGTCATATTCTGTACTCTTTCCTTCCTATGAATGTTTCAGAAATCAAACATTGAGCTATGATCTCTGTACAATAAACTGTATCAGTTTAAAATGAAATTCAATGAACTCTGACAAACACACACACTCAGGACACCACTGCCACAAGTAAGACAGGATATACCTATTACCCTCAAAAGCCACCCTTGCCTTTGCCATATGCCCTTTCTCCACACCTGGCCCCAGATATATATATATATATATATATATATATATATATATATATGCTTTTTGGTCTCTATATGTCAGATTACATTTTTAAAAGATCATTTTGAGATTCCTTCATGGTTTTGTGTAATCAATATTTATTTATCCTTTTTTGCCTGTTGAGGAATATTTGGTTAGATTCAAGTTTTTAGCTGTTGTGAATGAACATATCTGTTATGAACATTTATACATAAGCATTTCTATGAAAATATTTGCTTTCTCTTGGGTGAGTAACTTGAAGTGGAATGTGTGGGCCAAATGGTGGGTGTGGGTTTAAGAAAAGTCCAAACTCTTTTCCAAATTGGCCAGACCATTTTTATTCCCACTGGTGGTGTATGAGGGTTGGCACATTTTCTTTTCTCACTCTGACTTGCATACCTCTTATAAGGACTCCTGTGATTACATTGGACCCACTGGGATAATCCTGAATATTTTTCCGATCTTGAGATCTCAATTATGTCTGAAAAATCCCTTTTGCTGTTGAAGATAACATTCATATATGGACTAGGATGTGAACATCTTTCAGGGGCCATTTCAGAACAGTCTCAAAGAATTTGTGGCCATATTTTATCACTCACGTCGTAATTTCTAAGAGCAATTTCTAATTTCACAGGGACTGGTACTGCTAGAACTCAGCATGCAAGTGTGAAGCATAGTCAGAGATGAGCTTTGAAAGGTTAATTGGGTGATTCAATCATGTAGAGAATTTTCTGCCAATGTGATATTCTGGGTTTTTACTTAAAGTAAGTCAGGAGGAAATTGGAGGATTTTTGAGAAGGCTAAAAAAAATCATCTGACAGAGTGTAACAAACTCACTCTGGCTGTTGTGTCAAGAGTAGACTATAGAAGGACAAGGTTGGATGTGGGAGATGAGTTAGGAATTTTTTTTTCCCCCCCAATCCAAGCAAGTATGAAGGGGGCTTAGGTCAGGGTGGAATATGTGGTGATGTTAAGAGATAGCTAATGTTGGGATATAATTCGAAGGTAAGCTCAAAGATCTGTTCCTGAGCTGGATATGGTATGTGAGGAAAAGAAAGGAAGTAAGGAAAACTCCAACTTTGTTTTTAAAAAATTAATTAATTTACTTTTGGCAGTGCAGGGTCTTCATGGCTGAGAGTAGGCTTTCTCTAGTTGTGGTTAGAGGGGCTACTCTTTGCTGCAGTGCGCAGGCTCTTGGCATTCGGGCTTTGTAGTTGTGGCACTTGAGCTCTGTGGTTGTGGCTCATGGGCTTAGGTGCCTCATGGGCATGTGGAATCTTCCCAGAGCAGGAGACAAACCTGTGTTCCCTGCATTGGCAGGCATATTCTTAACCATTGGACCACCAGGGAAGTCCTCCAAGTTGTTTTTGGCTAGAGCCATTAGAAGGATGCAGTTATAATTTATGAGATGGGGAAAGCTGCTGGTAGTTTAGAAGGGAAAGATTAGACTTCAGTTTTGTCCATGTTAAGTTCAGATGCCTATTCTATAATTTTATAGTAAGTTTGAGGAAGTAGTTGGGTATAGTGAAGAGTTTGGGGAAGAAGTCTGGGCTGAGGATATAAATTTTGAAGTTGGCAGCATATAGGTCATGCCCACCACTGCTCAGTCACTCAGTTGTGTCCTACTCTTTGCAGCCCCATGGACTGTAGCCCAACAGGGTCCTCTGTCCATGGGATTTTCCCAGCAGGAATACTTGAGTGAGTTGTCATTTCCTCCTCCAGGGAGCTTCCTGCTCCAGGGATCAAACTCAGGTATCCTGCATCTCCTGCATTGGCAGATGGATTCTTTTACCACTGAGTCACCTGGGAGGCCCCATATAGGTCATGAGAGTAGATGAAATCATCAAAACAATGAATATACAGAGATGATGACCAAGAACTGGTTTCTAGAATTCTGCAACACAGAAAGTTCAGGGAGATTAGAAGGACTCAGAAAAAAACAAACAAACAAACAAAGGCTCAGAATTCATGACTATTGAAGTAGAAGAAAATCAGGAGAGTGTATTGCCTTGGAAACCAAGAGAAGAAAGTGAAAGAGTTGGAAGTGATGAACTCTGTCAAATAAGGTGCAGATTGAGAATTGATTACTGAATGTAGAAATGTGAAGGTCATCCATGAACTTGATAACAGCAATTTTGATAGAGTTACATGGAGTGCAAGAATATGATGAGAATAGTTAAAGAGAGAAAGGAAAAAGAAGCACTGGAGATAGCAGTCACTTTTAAGGTGTTAAGCTCTAAAAGAAGGTGATAAATAGAATGGTACCCAAAGGGTGAAGGGTAGAGAAAGTAGAGTGATTTTTAAGATAGGAGAACAAATAGAAGTTTGGAGTAGATCCAGAGAAGGGTTCATATAGAAGGGAATATCATGCCAAAGAAAGAAGGAATGACTGCTGGAAAGTTCCTTGAGAGGGCCAAAGGGATGGTCCTAGGTTGGTCTTAGCTAGGAGCTAGGGCTCCAAAATCACCGCAGATGGTGACTGCAGCCATGAAATTAAAAGACACTTACTCCTTGGAAGGAAAGTTATGATCAACCTAGATAGCATATTCAAAAGCAGAGACATTACTTTGCCAACAAAAGTTCATCTAGTCAAGGCTATGGTTTTTCCTGTGGTCATATATGGATGTGAGAGTTGGACTGTGAAGAAGGCTGAGCACCAAAGAATTGATGCTTTTGAACTGTGGTGTTGGAGAAGACTCTTGAGAGTCCCTTGGACTGCAAGGAGATCCAACCAGTCCATTCTGAAGGAGATCAGCTCTGGGATTTCTTTGGAAGGAATGATGCTAAAGCTGAAACTCCAGTACTTTGGCCACCTCATGCGAAGAGTTGACTTATTGGAAAAGACTCTGATGCTGGGAGGGACTGGGGGCAAGAGGAGAAGGGGATGACAGAGGATGAGATGGCTGGATGGCATCACTGACTCGATGGACATAGGTTTGGGTGGACTTCAGGAATTGGTGATGGACAAGGAGGCCTGGCGTGCTGTGGTTCATGGGGTCGCAAAGAGTTGGACACGACTGAGCGACTGAACTGAACTGAGGTCCCACCTAATTCCACAGGATTGGTTCCAGAGAGGAGGAGATAGAACTTCCACCATCCATCTATCCATTTTGATCTTGTCAGCTCAGAAAAGCCAGTTATGGGTTAAGAAAAGCTATAACATTAAGGCAGCAATCCTTTGATTGTAGGAAGTCCAGCCTCTTATTTTAGAAAATCTCTCTAGAACCTAAAGAAATGAAGTGACTTGTTTATATTTAACCCATGATTTTATGGTTTCATCGTTTCCATTTTATTTTTTAATTTTTAATGAGTTCTGTAAAACAGTTTATAAAAGAGCTGATTTGAGAAACAATAATTAGCATAATTAAAAAGGCTAGTTTCTTAAGTAGGAACTTTATTAGGGAAATAAAGCTCCATTTTGTCCTCAGTCTGTCACTGAGAGAATTAAATTCTATCCCCTTCCTCAAACCTGTGAATTGCATTTCACTAAGAACAATCAAAAAATCTCTTTTTAGTAAAGGCATCTAGATACTCGGTCACTCAGTTGTGTCTGACTGTTTGAGACCCTTTGGACTGTAGCCCGCTGGGCTCCTCTGTGGAATTCTCCCCACAAGATACTGGAGTGGATTTCCATTTCCTTCTCCAGGGGCTCTTCCTGACTCAGGGGTCAAACCCGCATCTCCCATTGACAGGCAGATTGTTTACCACTGAGCCACCTGGAAAGCCCAAAACTATCTAGAAAAAACTCAAATAAATACTAGAAAGCTAAAAAGATGGTTTTACTCTAAAAGCCCAAATTCTTCCAAATTTCCATTAGTAACAAACAATTCTCAGAGACTGCTCAGGTTCAGCTAGGAACAACATACAGTTTCAGCACTTTTTATCTCCCATAGGATAATCTCTGGAATTAAATGCAGTGGCAGGACAAACATTTCTTGTAGTTACTTAAGCAAGAACTTTGAGGGCTGGCTAGTCCCTCCATAGACGTGAAGGTCCATAGCAGAACTATGCACAATAACCAGTAGGTGGAAACAGCAAAATGTCATCAAGGGTGAATGGATAAACCAAACACATTACATCCACACAATGGAATCTTATTCAGCCATAAAAAGAAATTACTAGATTTTAAAGGATTTACACTATAACTGAGATGAACTCTGAAAGCTTTATGATAAGTAAAATAAGCCAGACATCAAAGACTTTTATTGGTTGCTTCCATTTATATGAAATATCAACAATAGGTAAATCCATAGAGACAGGAATCAGGCTGGTGGTTCCTCAAGGGCTGGGGTGAGGAGAGAATTCAAAGTGATTGCTAATAGGTACAGAGTTTTTTTGTGGGGTGATGAAAATGTTTTGAAACTAGCAAGAGGTGGTGGTTGCATTGTGAAAGTATTAAATGCTACTGAATTGTGGACTTTAAAATGATGAATTTTGTTATGTGACTTTCACCTCAATTAAAAAACTTAATATGGGAAAAAACCTTCAGTGGCTCCCCATTGTATTTATTTTTTTTAAAGCTTCTTAAAATTTTTATTTTTTATGACAAACTGAGACAGCACATTAAAAAGCAGAGGCACCATATTACCAACAAAAGTCCATATAATCAAAGCTATGATTTTTCCAGTAGTTATGTATGGATGTGAGAGTTGGACCACAAAGAAGGCTGAATGCTGAAGAATTGATGTTTTTGAATAATGGTGTTGGAGAAGACTCTTGAGATTCCCTTGAACTGTAAGATCGAACTAGTCAATCCTAAAGGAAATCAGTCCTGAATATTCATTGGAAGGAATGATGCTGAAGCTGAAGCTTCAATACTTTGGCCGCCTGATGCGAGGAGCCAACTCGTTGGAAAAGACCCCGATGCTGGGAAAGATTGAAGGCAGAAGGAGAAGAGGGTGACAGAGGATTAGATGGTTGGGTGGCATCATCAACACAATGGATATGAGTTTGAGCAAACTGGGAAATAGTGAAGGACAGGGAAGCCTGGTATGCTGCAGTCCATGGGGTTGCAAAGAGTCAGACTTAGAAACTAAGCAACAAAACATTTTTATATTTGTCTATGCTGGGTCTTTGTTGCTGCGTGGGCTACTCTCTAGTTGTGGTGAGCTAGCTTCTCATTGCAGTGGCTTCTTTTGTTGTGGAACATGGGCTGTAGGAACTAGGGCATGTGAGCTTCAGTATTTGCAACTCTCAGACTCTAGAGCACAAGTTCAACAGTTGTGGTACACGGGCTTAGTTGTTCCGAGGCATGTGGGATCTTCCAGGATCAGAGATGGAACCTGTATCTCCTGTATTGGAAGGCTAATTCTTAACCACTGGACCACCTGTTCAGTTCAGTTCAATTCAGTCGCTCAGTCGTGTCCTACTCTTCCCGACCCCATGAATCACAGCACCCCAGGCCTCCCTGTCCATCACCAACTCCTGGAGTTCACTCAAACTCATGTCCATCGAGTCAGTGATGCCATCCAGCCATCTCATCCTCTGTCATCCCCTTCTTCTCCTGCCCCCAATCCCTCCAAGCATCAGAGTCTTTTCCAATGAGTCAACTCTTCACATGAGGTGGCCAAAGTACTGGAGTTTCATCTTTAGCATCATTCCCTCCAAAGAAATCCCAGAAATCTGATCTCCTTCAGAATGGACTGGTTGGATCTCCTTGCAGTCCAAGGGACTCTCAAGCATCTTCTCCAACATCACAGTTCAAAAGCATCAATTCTTCGGTGCTCAGCCTTCTTCACAGTCCAACTCTCACATCCATACATGACCACAGGAAAAACCATAGCCTTGACTAGATGGACCGTTGTTGGCAAAGTAATGTCTCTGCTTTTGAATATGCTATCTAGGTTGGTCATAACTTTCCTTCCAAGGAGTAAGCGTCTTTTAATTTCATGGCTGCAATCACCATCTGCAGTGATTTTGGAGCCCCCCAAAATAAAGTCTGACCACCAGGGAAGTCCCTAAATAGGCACTTTAAAATGATAAAGAGGGAGTGGGGAGAAGTGATGGGCGGAGGAGGCTTGGGCAGTCAAGCAACTGAAGTTACAAAAAGTGGTTATAAGACGGTTGGCCAGCATGAATTTGATTAAGGAGTGTCAGGCTGCTACTTTCCCTTAGAGACTGGAAAGCAGAGCCTCACTCCTTTTTGAGAACTACATTTCAAAGGAAGGGCTTTCAGGTCCTTGAGACTGTCCTGGGTTATAGGAGATGTGTGTACATCTCAAAGGGACAGTAGAAGGATATACGGTTGTAAGATTTTAAAATAAATCCTTTAAGAAAGGCAGGAAGTCAGTACATTGTTTTGGCAGCGTTGAGCTTTTCTGACCTGACACTAGATCAGCATGGCGGATCTTAGTTCCCTGACCAGGGATTGAACCCACGCTCCCTGCATTGGCAGCACAGAGTTTTAACTACTGGACCACCAGGGAGGTCTACCCTACATAGTTCTTTTTGATCTATATAATATTATAGTCCTATTCTTGGTTAACATATCTCTTTCCTCTATTGAAGCTTCTAGAGGGTAGAAATGTTGCTTCATTTTTTATTTTGATTCTTGATCTTCATTCAGTTTCTGGCAAATATTAGGTAAACAGCTAATGAGATCAGTACTAGGTGTTCATTGGAAGGACTGACGCTAAAGCTGAAACTCCAATACTTTGGCCACCTTATGCGAAGAGTTGACTCATTGGAAAAGACCCTGATGCTGGGAGGGATTGGGGGCAGGAGGAGAAGGGGACGACAGAGGATGAGATGGCTGGATGGCATCACCGACTTGACAGACATGAGTTTGACATCATCATCAGGAGTTGGTGATGGATAGGGAGGCCTGGCGTGCTGTGATTCATGGGGTTGTGAAGAGTCGGATACGACTGAGCGACTGAACTGAACTGAATGTGAGATGAGGGCTTCCCAGGTGGCTCAGTGTAAAGAATCTGTTTGCAATGCAGGAGATGCAGGTGACTTGGGTTTTGTCCTTGGTTTGGGATAGAAAATGATAACCCACTCAGTATTCTTGCCTGGAAATTCCCACGGACAGAGGAGCCTGGTGGGCTACAGTCCATAGGGTCACAATGAGTTGGACATGATTGAGTAAATGAGCAAGCACACACACAGTGTTAGATGAATGAATTAAAAAATGAAAAGTAGATAGATGGATAAAGTCACACTGTTCATTTGTGGGGCTAGAAGCTAGATTTCTTATGCAAAGCCCAGATTCCTTGACATAAACAAGCCTAACTGATGGCTCCCCCACAAGGCAAGACCCAGGAAAATTTGAAACATACGAGGAAGGTATGTCGGAGTTTTAAAAAAAACAAAAACAAGTAAAAGATAACACGTAGACTACCTAGTTAAAAACATCTTTGCCATAGTAAGTATTAGTTTTTCTTAGACAACTCCAACGTAAATTTTTGTGCACCTATATACTAATACATGCTTTTGAATTTTATTTTTGTGTATATTTAACATACAACTTTCTATTTACCTCTTTCAACTGGAAATTAAAACTTTAATTAAAAAAGCTAGCCACATGTATTTACTGTACTTAAAAATACAGTCAACATATACCAAACTGAAAAGCTTCTGCACAGCAAAGGAAACCATTAACAAAATGAAAACGTAAATCACAGAAAGGGAGAAAATATTTGCAAATCATATATATGAGAAAGGATTAATATTCAAAATATATCAAAAACTTATACAACTCAAAAATTATAATGGATAGCATCATTAAAGCCAGGTCAAAAATATATTATCAAAAAATTATAAGCAAAGATTCTTTATTATTAATAAGATGCCTTTAGTTGAGCTTTTGTTCAGGTGAAACTGTAAATAGCTAAATAAGTTTGATGAAACTGAAACACTTGGTTCTGGGATGGTGTGTGGTGTCAGAAAGTTTCTACTTATCAAATGTGTATCAAAAGTAATAAAATTTCAGAAGAAAGCAAATATCCCCAAATAATCTGATTAAAAAATGGTCAGAGGGACAGAATTAAATATTTTGCCAAAGAGAAATACAAATGGCTAACATGTACATGAAAATGTATTCAACACCACTAATCACCAGGGAAATGCAAATCAAAACCATCCTGAGATAGCACCTCTGCAGTCTCTTCTTCCCCTCACTCTGCATGCCTGGCTTTCTTCTTCTCTGGTTTGATTCACAGGATTACTGTGTGCCCATGCTTAGTTGCTCAGTTGTGTCTGGCTCTTTGCAACCCCAAGATCTGTAGCCTGACAGGCTCCTCTGTCCATGGGATTATCCAGGCAAGAATCCTGGAATGGGTAGCCATTCCCTTCTTCAGGGTATCTTCCTGACCCAGGAACTGCACTTGGGTCTCCTGCATTGCAAGCAGATTCTTTACCACCTGAGCCACCAGGGAAGCTCATTTCCAAGCAAAGACATGAATAAAATAAGAAATGAGCTGTTCAAAGATCTGGGGCAAGGCCTTGTGGATAGAGGAAACAAAGAACCCAAAGGAGGGAGTAAGATGGAGCTCACAGTGGCAACACCAAGGCCAAAATGCAGAAGAGAGAGAGGCAGGATGGTAGGAAAGGAAGGTGAGGAGGCTGCAGGGGCCAGGTAATTTACAGCTTTGTGGTTTTAACTAAGCTGTAAGGTAACTGACTGACTCACAGGGAGAATCTGGGATTTTTGTCATAAGTGTGAAAGTCATTGGGAAGTAATTAGAGAGTCTTGAATAAGGAAGAGGTGTCTGATTAAAGTTTTGAAAAAAAAAAAAAGAAGCATCCTGGATTGACCAAAGTAGGACAAGAGTGGACAAAGAAATATAAACCAGAAGATGATTGGAGAATTCTGGATGAGAGATGATAGTGGTTGGAGTGAGAATCTTGGCAGTGGGGTATGAGAAAGGGTTGTCAAATATGGAATGTATTTTGAAGGAACAATCTTAAAGATTTGCTGACCTCCATTTGAACAAGGGACAAATACTACAAATCTGCAATAATTAAACTGGTGTGCTCCTAGTGTACAGTAATTAATCAGATCAGGGGAAGGAGTATACAGTCCCCAAAGAGAGCCACTTGTGAGAGAGTTTTGCAAATCATAGTGAGGAACTAATCAGTAAGAAGAAGGGTGGATTATTTAAAAATGGCGCTGAGAAAACTGACTTAGAATTTTCAAAACAAAATGATACCTCCCATTGTCTTGTGGATGCCAGCACATATCCTAGATAGATTAAATAATTCAGTCAACATAAAAACATGAAGTCATAAGGAATTAATGTCAGAACCACCTTTGGGTTCTTGATTAGGAAGGAGGAACTTATTCAGTATAAAAGCAAAGGCAGAAACCACCGGAAAGGATTGATAGAAATGTCACAAAAAACTAAGACCCAAGTGATGGCCAAAACCTAGTCACTGCATGTGATGAAGGGCCACCATCAATGATACACAGAAGAATGCTTTTCATTGTAAGGAAGAGACAAACATTCAGAGTAAAAAATGGGCAAAAGAGACTTTCTGCTGTAAAAATGTAAAATTGGCTGAAGTTCAAACTGGCTTAAACTGTAAGGTAACTGACTAACTCACACAACTGAAAGTCTAGAGGGAGGGTGAACTTTAGGGCTGGTTGATCTAAGACCCAATACCAGAGAATTTAGATTTTGTACCCCCCACCTTTCTATTCTAGCAACATGTCAGTTCCCATGTAAGGCTGGTTTCACAGGGGTTCAGAAGGATGGCTGGTTATGATCATAGATACATGCCTAATTCCTATTCATGTGGCTCTTCTTTATCTCTCAATGCACTTTTGAATTATGTAACATTTTGAATATATGTTAATAAATAACATGTATAATGTATATGCAGGTCATGCAGGGTTATTAAATAGAAAAACTGAAGGTAAGAACTGCAAATTTACCAATATCTTAAAATCTTACATTATTAGTATGTCCTTCACAAAGCTCTTGTCTTCTTTTTTTTTTTTATTCTATATTTTTTAAAATTTATATTGGTCTTAGTTATGGCAGACAGGATCTTTAGTTGAGGCATGTGGGCTCTAGTTCCCTGACCAGAGATCAAACCTGGCCCCCCTGCATTGAGAATGCAGCAACTCAGCCACTGAACCACCAAGGAAGTCTCCATGTCTTCTTTTTTCTGAGGAATATACTGCCTTGATATTTATTTGATCATTTCCTGGCTATTTACTTATTTTAACTGCTGCTGCCACCGCTGCTAAGTCACTTCAGTTGTGTCCGACTCTGTGCGACCCCATAGACGGCAGCTACATACTTATTTTAACTACTACATGAATTCATATATTCATATGCTAAATAAGATATAATTCAGATGTGTTTGTTCTTGAGTGTTATAAAAATTATAATGTACACAGCTGTATCTTCTTCACTTGCCTTCATTTATAAACTCTATGCTGTGATTATGTGAGAACTTATTTATCTAGTCTCTATTGATGGACATCAGGTTGTTTCTCTTTGTTTTATTGCGACTAAGAACAATGCCATGATCATTCTTGCACACATCTCCCTTTGTATGTGGGAGATGCAAGAGTGTCTCAGTATTTAAACAGGATGGAGGTTTGGGTAATAGGTTATGCAAATTAAACTTTACAAGACAATGCCCAGTTGTTCTACAAACTGATGATACCTACTTACAGCCTCATACAAGAGCATAAGTAACTATTGCTCAGTGATACATGTTATTATCAGACTTACCTTTTTGTATTTCTAATGACCTATGCTCTATGGTTATCTTAGGCTTATGGTTGCATCTTCTACACACTTATTCTCTGCTCCATGTTTTGGTGCAATTTCTTATTGGCTTTATCATTGAACCCAAGTAGCCCCTTTACTTGCATTTCACACAAAATCACTCAAACAATCCCTTATGCATCAGACTTGGGGAGACTTAAAAACAGCTGCATCACAAAATACAAATGAGTTACAACTGAAAATCAAACATTTCTGCCCTTAAAAGTCTTTGACTACCGATATCTTATGGTGAATGATGTCAGATTCGTGATCTCTGAAGATTTAGCTTTGGAACCAGGGACCAGGCTTAATCATTCAAGAGCTTTTGTGTAGCAGAGTTTCATTAAAGTAAGAAAAGGGACAGAGAAAACTTCTGACATAGACAACAGCAGGGGGACAGAGAGTGTCCCCCTCACTAGTCTTAGAAAAGGGAATTATATACTTTTTAAATTAGCTGTTAAAATAAATCAAAAGAATGTCTCAAGGTTGTAAAAATTTTATCAGACCCACTCCCACAATTTACATTTAAAGATAACAGGATTAGAATTTAACAATAGAAGATCAGATCAGATCAGTCATTCAGTCGTGTCCGACTCTTTGCGACCCCATGAACTGCAGCACGCCAGGCCTCCCTGTCCATCACCAACTCCCGGAGTTCACTCAGACTCATATCCATCGAGTCAGTGATGCCATCCAGCCATCTCATCCTCTGTCGTCCCCTTCTCCTCTTGCCCCCAATCCCTCCCAGCATCAGAGTCTTCTCCAATGAGTCAACTCATCGCATGAGGTGGCCAAAATACTGGAGTTTCAGCTTCAGCATCATTCCCTCCAAAGAAATCCCAGGGCTGATCTCCTTCAGAATGGACTGGTTGGATCTCCTTGCAGTCCAAGGGACTCTCAAGAGTCTTCTCCAACACCACAGCTCAAAAGCATCAATTCTTCGGCGCTCAGCCTTCTTCACAGTCCAGCTCTCACATCCATACATGACCACAGGAAAGACCATAGCCTTGACTAGGCGAACCTTTGTTGGCAAAGTAATGTCTCTGCTTTTGAATATGCTATCTAGGTTGGTCATAACTTTCCTTCCAAGGAGTAAGCGTCTTTTAATTTCATGGCTGCAGTCACCATCTGCAGTGATTTTGGAGCCCAGAAAAATAAATTCTGACACTGTTTCCACTGTTTCCCCATCTATTTCCCATGTAGTGATGGGACCAGATGCCATGATCTTCGTTTTCTGAATGTTGAGCTTTAAGTCAACCTTTTCACTCTCTGCTTTCACTTTCATCAAGAGGCATTTTAGTTCCTCTTCACTTTCTGCCATAAGGGTGGTATCATCTGCATATCTGAGGTTATTGATATTTCTCCCAGCAATCTTGATTCCAACTTGTGTTTCTTCCAGCCCAGCGTTTCTTACCAAACCCACTCCCATAATATACATTCTAAGATATAAGGATTTATCAGACGGTCTGAAGGTTTTCAGGAGGAGAAACTGTCCTCAAGCAGGATACATTGTTGTTATGTAATCCTTAGTACAGAGTTTAAACTCAGTTGTTGGTTGTGTAATCATCAGTTCCTGGTTTAAATAAAAAACATTTTATGTGATTAAGACTAAGGAATGTAGAGAAAAAAAAAAAGACCTTTGTCCTTTCCTCCTCCTTGAGAATTCCAAACCCTATCTTCTCCTTGAAAACCCCATACCCATCTCTCCTCCTCAGGGATCCTGCACTTCTTATCAACCTGCCTAGGAATTGACTCTATCACTACTTCACCAAGTGGTTTGTTCCTCTTTTGTCTCTTTTTCAGGAAGTCATGGACTTCACTGGTGGCTCAGATGGTAAAGTGTCTGCTTACAATGAAGAAGACCCGGGTTCCATCCCTGAATCAGGAAGATCTCCTGGAGAAGGAAATGGCAACCCACTCCAGTATTCTTGCCTGGAAAATCCCATGGACAGAGGAGTCTGGTAGGCTACAGTCCATGGGGTCACAGAGTCGGATGCGACTTCACTTTCTTTTTCTCCTTTTGCTCAGGTAGAAAAAAAAGCCAAATTTCTCTCTTTTTCTCGTACAGAAGACCTCAACTCCCTCCTGTCTTTTTCTGTAAGGTTATTTCCAAACTTACCTTTGCAAATCCAAAAACTTGGCTAAAGCTTAGAAATTACCACTTGAAAGGTCCTGATTAGTCTCTGAGACAAGGCACCATTCTTTTTCTACAGTCTCTTGTCTAGAAGCAGATTGTGACTCCATTCTTTTAGTTCGGTCACGTGAGTGTATGTTCCTCGGTTCTTTGTCTCGTCACAACAAAGATTTGGAGCGACGGACATTAAAGCCCTCGGCGTGTTACAGCTCTCAGGTCTTGGACAAATCATGCTACAGCTCTTAGGCAAATCAGTGTTACAGCTCTATTTTATTTAGAAGATAGCAGGAGAATCCAAGAATCGAAGAGAGGAGAGTGGAGGAACGCGCGGGGGAGGGGGAGAGAGTGAGCGAGAGAGTGAGCGAGAGAGTGAGCGAGAGAGTGAGCGAGAGAGTGAGAGAGAGAGAGAGCGCACACACGCGGGAGAGAGAGAGAGAGAGGGAGGGGGAGAGGAAAGTCCGTGAGAAAGCGCTTTGGCTCCTCCTTTTATATGTTTTTCCTCCACCTAGGCCTGCCCTTTGCAGATTGGGCTTAGCCAGGAGTGCTGCCTGAAGTCTTCACTCTGGTCTTCAGACCTTCCTTTGACCTTCCTTGTCTTTTAGCCACTGCCATTTCGGACTCCTTTTCCCTAGTCTACCTACCTGACAGTTCAATAGACATTAAAATAGAAAACTGGAAGAATATTAACGAAATGTTAGTAGCTTCTATTCTTAGCTTTCCTAGTGGCTCAGATGGTAAAGAATCTGCCTGCAATGCAGGAGACTCGGGTTCAATCCCTGGGTCAGAAAGATCCCTTGCAGAAGAAAATGGCAACCCACTCCACTATTCTTGCCTGGAGAATTCCATGGACAGAGGAGCCTGGCGGGCTACAGTCCATGGAGTCACAGAGTGACTAACACTTTCAACTTTTCTGAATGATGTTTACTCTAGAGTTTTTTCAACTTTCTTTAATTTTACCTTACATACTTTCCAAGTTTTGTAAGGAAACATAACATGTCATATCCTCTTAGAGATCAGCTACTTTCAGGAAACTCATTCCTTCTTTGGGAACAAACTTATCAGTGTAACACATGTACCATAGGAGGTTAAAACCTTAGGAATCAGAAAAGGGTTCAATTCTGCTCCCATTCCTTACACATTGGGACTCCTCGGGCACATTTCCTTATTTAAATGAAAGATATTGTAAGCATTAAATCATATATGCATATTAAATGCTTTACATACTGACTGCTGTACATTGAGATAAATCTTAGGACCTGAAAAGAGCAATTTCTGTGACTTTGAAGTTGACGATATGCTGGCAAATGGTGTTCAACAGGGCAGTGTATAAAAATAATTTATTACAAATTATAATCAGAGTGTTAAAGCTTGAAAGTTACTGTTAGTATACATGTAATTTAATTAATTAACTTAAATGTATGTAAAGTAACTTTAAGATAACTCCCATAGTCTCATCACTTTTCCACATTTGATTTCGGAATATCTTCTTAAGTGGAAGACAAAAACATGGAATGGTGCTAAAAATTCCAGGTAAATACATTATCCATGCTGTATTTCATGTAGCCCTTACTTGTGTAGTATTATTCGTTAAATGATTATAATTGATTACATTGCTATGACTTGTGATTGTATAATTATTTCATTTTTTCTTGCATTTTTTTGTTTTACTCCCATGAGTAAATTTTAGTAAGAAAGAAAGCAAATATTAAATAAGAAGCTGCAAATGGGAGAAGAATGCAATCAATATCTTTGTTAGGAACACAGAAAAACTAGACTGATCAAAAAAGAAATTGAAAATAATGGTCAGATGGTATGGATTAACATTTTTACATTAACAATATATTTAAATTGATTTCACTGTGTCCATGAAAGGCAAACTATTTGAACCTTATTTCTTTATTTATGCACAAATTTTCTGGTTTTCTTCAAAGACCAGAAGCTGCCATTAGAGTGTCTAAAATATATTTTGAGAAAATATTGTCAAAAAATACTTTTAAAATTTTTATTTTTCAGTTAAAGTATAGTTTATCTACAGTATTATTTTAGTTTCAGGTATACAACACAGTAACTCACTGTTTTTATACATTATACTCCATTTAAGTTATTATAAAATATTGGCTACATTTTGTGTGCTGTGCAATATATTCTTGTTATTTATTTTATACACAACAGTTTATACCTCTTAATCCCATACTCTATTCTTGCCCCTCTCCACATTGCTCTCCCCACTGGCAACCACTAGCTTGTTCTCTGTATCTGTGAGTCTGTTTCTGTTCTGTTACACGCATTTGTTTGATATCTATTAGCCAAACTGTTATAATGTGTCATTTATGGCCACTGTTTCTTTATGGATTTTTCTGTCTGGATGATCTGTCCATTGATGTAAGTGAGGTGTTAATATTATTGTCAATTTCTTTCTTTATATCTATTAATTTTGCTTTATATGTTAATAAGTGCTCTTATATTATAGTGTGTATATGGTACTGAGTGTTATATCTTCTTCTTTTATGAATTCCTTTATCATTTTGTAATGCTCTTCTTTGGTTTTTGTTATACTTTAATGGAGAAGGCAATGGCACCCCACTCCAGTACTCTTGCCTGGAAAATCCCAGGGATGGAGGAGGCTGGTGGGCTGCAGTCCATGGGGTCGCTGGGAGTCAGATACGACTGAACAACTTCACTTTCACTTTTCACTTTTCATGCATTGGAGAAGGAAATGGCAACCCACTCCAGTGTTCTTGCCTGGAGAGTCCCAGGGACGGGGGAGCCTGGTGGGCTGCCGTCTATGGGGTTGTGCAGAGTCAGACACGACTGAAGTGACTTAGCAGTATACTTTAAAGTTTACTTTGTCTGATATGAGTATTGTTACCCTCATTTCTTTTTGTTTCCATTTGCATGAAATATCTTTTACCATCCTCTCACTTTCAGTCTGTGTTATCTTTACCTCTGAAGTGAGTGTCTTGTAGACGGGCCTTAGTATTATTATTTTTAATCCAACCAGCCACCCTCTGTCTTTGGATTGGGGCATTTAGTCCACTGACGTTTAAAATGATTATTGATAGTTATGTACTTACTGCCATTTGGTACTTGTTTTCTGGTTGTTTTTGTAATTCCCCTCTGTTCTTTCTTCTTATTTTAGTTCCTTCTTTGGATGTGCACACTTTCCTTGGCAATGGGCACCCAATGTGGGCTGGGTGCGTGCTGGGGCTGTCACAAGAAATTGGCCAGAGCCCCACACAGTTTTCAACTGGTTTCCTTAGCCTCGTTCCTGGGAATAAACAAGTGTGTGTGTGTGTGTGTGTGTGTGTGTGTGTCTGTGTGTTCTTAACAAGCAGAGTCTTGGTTTCTTGCAGCTCTCCTCTAAGTCCCACTGGATTTCAAACCAGCTATGAAGATTCGTCTTCCGGGTGCTGGACCCCAGGGCTAAGATGCCCAATATGGGTAATGAGTCCCTCCCTTGCCAGGGAGGATTCCTGAGTCAGTGACAGCCCCACCTCTTCTGTGTCCCCTGCTAGGACCTTGGGTCCTGAGCCTGTTGCTTCTCCTCCCTCCCTACTGTACTTCCAGTGTGTCTTTCCTCACAGGCTTGGTTATACAAGAGCCTTTCTGCCAGTCTTCAGTTAGTTTTCAGCAAGAATTGCTCCACATGAGATGTATTTTCTGATGTGTTTCTAGGGGGAGGTGAGTTCAGCATCTTCCCACTCCATTATCTTGATCTCCTTCCTATGAGAAGTGCTCCTTTGAACTGGGTTTTCCCCAGCCTGTTCTAGTTGAGATATGGATTTGCATAATCCACAGGGCTCTCTTTCGTAATGTTCAGATCTTTATCCAACCTCTCTTTCTTTTAATTTCTGCTCACAAATTTTTCTTTCTTATTTCTTTCCCTGGACTTTGTTCTTTCATAAAGCAAGACTTGTTTTATTATGAAACTCAATTATGAATATTCAGTTATTGAGAAAGCAAGCTATTTTGCTGTTTGAAAAAAAAAAGGAGAAAGAAAAAATCCACAAACCTTTTTTTTTTTTTTTTTTTTGCAGAAGGAAATTAAAGATGGGAAAAGAGATAGTCTTACAGGAACTCTGCAGGAGTTCTGAAACAGGCTACCATTACAGAAGATACCATTTTTTTGTGGATCTGCCAAATAATTACTAATTGATGTGTTATGCATTTAATTTTGGTTGCTTTTATGGGAAAGATTGTAAAAACTAAAATAGTGCACATTAAGAACTGTACATTTCATACTTTTATAGCAAATATAATTTAATAGTTTAAGATAGCTGTTGTCTATTAGCAGAAACTTATTATTAGAATAGTTCTGAAGCCTCCAGCAAATTTGCATTCTGTGTTTCCAGCAGGGAGCCCAACCATCTCCACATTAATTAGTAATCAGAGATGAAAACAAGGAACTGATGAACAACAGGAAATTATCAGCACCTTATATTATTGGCAGAAGATTCCACTGCATCAGTCATTGGATTTTCATCATCTCATTTGAACTGGATGCCATTGATGTAACATTTGTCATGGATGAATCAAATTATATCTATTTCTATATCTATATATATACATATATATATATATACTGACTAAAAATGATGTACAACTTGAGAGTTGCGAGTTAATTTTATTCAGAACAAAATGAGGACTGCAGCCTGGGAGGCAGCACCTCAGATAGCTTTGAAAGACTGCTCCAAAGTGGCAATGGGAGAAAGTCAATATATAAGGTTTTGGTGAAGGGGGAGTTCAGTACCATGAAGCACTCATTTTACAAAAGGTTTTTGTTAATCATGAGGATCTGATGTCACCATGAAGGGATTTAGTGCTTCTCTAGATATGAGGAGTTCATGATCTGAGCCACAGTCAGCTCCCTGTCTTGTTTTTGCTGACTGTATAGAGCTTCTCATTCTTTGGCTAAAACAATATTTCAATCAGATTTCGGTGTTGACCACCTGGTGATGTCCATGTGTAGAGTCTTTTGTGTTGTTGGAAGAGGGTGTCTGCTATGACTAGTACATTCTCTTGGCAGAACTCTGTTAGCCTTTGCCCTGCTTCATTCCGTATTCCAAGGCCAAATCTGCCTGTTACTCCAGGTGTTTCTTGACTTCCTACTTTTGCATTCCAGTCCCCTATAATGAAAAGGACATCTTTTTTGGTTGTTAGTTCTAAAAGGTCTTGTAGGTCTTCATAGAACCGTTCAACTTCAGCTTCTTCAGCATTACTGGTTGGGACATGGACTTGGATTACCGTGATATTGAATGGTTTGCCTTGGAAATGAACAGAGACGATACTGTCATTTTTGAGGGTGTATCCAAGTACTGCATTTTGGACTCTTTTGTTGACTATGATGGCTACTCCATTTCTTCTAAGGGATTCTTGCCCACAGTAGTAGATATAATGATCATCTGAGTTAAATTCACCCATTCCAGTCCATTTTAGTTCACTGAATCCTAAAATGTCAATGTTCACTCTTGCCATTTCCTGTTTGATTACTTTCAATTTGCCTTAATTCATGGATCTAACATTCCAGGTTCCTATGCAATATTGCTTTTTACAGCATCGGACCTTGCTTCCATCACCAGTCACATCCACAACTGGGTGTCAGGAGCTGACTGTGGCTCAGATCATGAACTCCTTATTGCCAAATTCAGACTTAAGTTGAAGAAAGTAGGGAAAACCACTAGACCATTCAGGTATGACCTAAATCAAAACTCTTATGATTATACAGTGAAAGTGAGAAATAGATTTAAGGGACTAGATCTGATAGAGTGCCTGATGAACTATGGATGGAGGTTCGTGACATTGTATGAGAGACAGGGAGCAAGACGATCCCCAAGAAAAAGAAATGCAGAAAGGCAAAATGACTGTCTGAGGAGGACTTACAAACAGCTGTGAAAAGAAGAAGAGCAAAAAGCAAAGGAGAAAAGGAAAGATATTACCCATTTGAATACAGAGTTCCAAAGAATAGCAAGGAGAGATAAGAAAGCCTTCCTCAGTGATCAATACAAAGAAATAGAGGAAAACAATAGAATGGGAAAGACTAGAGATCTCTTCAAGAAAATTAGAGACCAAGGGAACATTTCATGCAAAGATGGGCTCGATAAAGGATAGAAATGGTAGGGACCTAACAGAGGCAGAAGATATTAAGAAGAGATGGGCAAGAATACACAGAAGAACTATACAAAAAAGATCTTCAGGACCCAGATAATCATGATGGTGTGATCACTGACCTAGAGCCAGACATCCTGGAATGTGAAGTTAAGTGGGCCTTAGGAAACATCACTATGAACAAAGCTAGTGGAGGAGATGGAAGTCCAGTTGAGCTATTCCAAATCCTGAAAGATGATGCTGTGAAAGTGCTGCACTCAATATGCCAGCAAATTTGGAAAATGCAGCAGTGGCCACAGGACTGGATTCATCCCAATCCCTAAAAAAGACAATGCCAAAAAATGCTCAAACTACTGCACAATTGCACTCATCTCACACACTAGTAAAGTAATGCTCAAAATTCTCCAAGCCAGGGTTCAACAACATGTGAACCATGAACTTCCATATGTTCAAGCTGGTTTTAGAAGAGGCAGAGGAACCAAAGATCAAATTGCCAGAGACACTGATGTATAGAACAGTCTTTTGGACTCTGTGGGAGAGGGAGAGGGTGGGATGATTTGGGAGAATGGCATTGAAACATGTATAATATCAAATATGAAACAAGTCGCCAGTCCAGGTTCGATGCACTATACTGGATGCTTGGGGCTGGTGTACTAGGATGACCCAGAGGGATGGTACAGGGAAGGAGGAGGGAGGAGGGTTCAGGATGGGGAACACGTGTATACCTGTGGTGGATTCATGTTGGTATATGGCAAAACCAATACAATATTGTAAAGTTAAAAAATAAAATTAAAAAACCCAAATTGCCAATATCCACTGTATCATTGAAAAAGCAAGAGAGTTCCAGAAAAACATCTATTTCTGCTTTATTGACTATGCCAAAGCCTTTGACTGTGTAGATCACAATAAACTGTGGAAAATTCTGAAAAAGATGGGAATACCAGACCACCTGACCTGCCTCTTGAGAAATCTGTATGCAGGTCAGGAAGCAACAGTTAGAATTGGACATGGAACAACAGACTGGTTCTAAATAGGAAAAGGAGTACGTCAAGGCTGTACATTGTCACCCTGCTTATTTTAACTTATGTGCAGGGTACATCATGAGAAATGCTGGGCTAGAAGAAACACAAGTTGGAATCAAGATTGCCAGGATGACATCACCCTTATGGCAGAAAATGAAGAAGAACTAAAGAACCTCTTGATGAAAGTGAAAGTGGAGAGTGAAAAAGTTGGCTTAAAGCTCAACATTCAGAAAATGAAGATCATGGCATCTGGTCCCATCCCTTCATGGCAAATAGATGGAGAAACAGTGGTAACAGTGTCAGACTTTATTATTTTGGGCTCCAAAATCACTGCAGATGGTGATTGCACCCATGAAATAAAAAGATGCTTACTCCTTGGAAGAAGAGTTATGACCAATCTAGACAGCATATTAAAAAGCAGAGACTTAATTCGCCAATAAAGGTCTGTGTCGTCAAGGCTCTGGTTTTTCCAGTGGTCGTGTATGGATGTGAGAGTTGGACTATAAAGAAAGCTGAGCACCGAAGAATTGATGCTTTTGAACTGTGGTATTGGAGAAGACTCTTGAGAGTCCCTTGGACTGTGAGGAGTTCCAGCCAGTCCACCCTATAGGAAATAAGTCCTGAATGTTCATAGGAAGGACTGATGTTGAAGCTGAAACTCTAATATTTTGATGTGAAGAACTGACTCATTTGAAAAGATGGTGATGTTGGGAGAGATTGAAGGCGAGAGGAGAAGGGGACCACAGAGGATGATAGTCTGATGGCATCACCGACTCAATGGAAATCAGTTTGAGTCAACTCCAGGAGTTGGTGATGGACATGGAGGCCTAGCATGCTGCAGTCCATGGGGTCACAAAGAGTTGGTCAGGAATGAGCAACTGAATTGAACTGAACCAGACTGAACTGAGATGAGGAGATGCAAGGATTGAGATCATATAATCTGTTCCTAAAAACATTCAACTATCTAAAAACCTGTCCCACCAGATTCCCTGGAGCACAGAGTGCCTCACTCCACCCTGAACTCCCTCAGGGGTTGTTGAAGGTCAACAGCTAAAGCAGCATGGGGTTCAATCTCTGTAGAGGCAGATGGCAAATGTTCTTGCCAATGTTGTTGGCAATGCTCTTGATAAGTGCCAGTTTGCAGTTGACAAGACATACACATATGGAACAAGTAAAATGATGTTTCTTTCATGGAGGCCATGTTCTCCTGGCATTTTTGGTCCATTGGTCCTCAGCATGGCAGATGCTGATGGCTGATATCCAGGGTATGAAGGACAAGTGATTAGCATAAGAGGAGAGACTCTTTTTAGTCCTGCTTATTAACTGTCTGGTATGGACTGAATGTTCATGTTCCCCCCAGATTCATACGTTGAAGTCTAATCCTTAGTGTCATAGTAGTTGGAGGAGGGTTACATTATGAGAGTGGAGCCCTGATGAATGAAATTAGTGCTTTTTTTAAAAAAGGAGACCACCCTTCTATCTTCCACAATGAGTGGATAGAATAAGGAGATGGCTGTCCTAACCCAGGAAGAGGGCCCTCACTAGATACAAAATGTTCCAGTTTTTCTTTTTCTTTTCCTTTTTAAATTTGAAAGTATGATAACACATTTACAGTAGACTTGTAAAATACAGAACAAAATTACATATCATTCCACTATTTGTATGTATGTGTTAGTTGCTCAGTCGTGTCGAACTCTTTGAGACCCCATGGACAATAGCCCACCAGGTTCCTCTGTCCATGGAATTTCCCAGGCAAGAATACTGGAGTAGGTTGCCATGCCCTCCTCCAGGGGATCTTCCTGACCCAGTGATCGAACCTGGGTCTCCTGCATTCCAGGCAGATTCTTTACTGACTGAGCCACCAGGGAAGCCCACTTTTATGTTAGGTTGAACTAAATTAAACCTAAGTCTCTTCTTGCCCTCAGCTAGAGTTTTCCTTATAAAATAATCCACTGTGTTTTGTTGGAGATAGAAGACCTGGTTTTGAGACTTCCTCTTTGGAAGGAATGATGCTAAAGCTGAAACTCCAGTACTTTGGCCACCTCATGTGAAGAGTTGACTCATTGGAAAAGACTGATGCTGGGAGGGATTGGGGGCAGGAAGAGAAGGGGATGACAGAGGATGAGATGGTTGGATGGCATCACTGACTCGATGGACATGAGTCTGAGTGAACTCTGGGAGTTGGTGATGGACAGGGAGGCCTGGCATGCTGCAATTCATGGGGTCGCAAAGAGTCGGACATGACTGAGTGACTGAACTGAACTGACTGCCTCTTGACAGTTGTTTGATTGTGAGTGGGTTAACATTTAGAAATTCCTTCTTTAAATCTTCTAATGATGAATCTGATCTGTCCATTCTCTCATTCAACAAACATGAATTGAATCTTAACTATATGCCACTTACGCTCTACATTAGTTTTTGAACTGTTTGGCAAATAATATTCCTTCTTATAATATATTCTTCTTTTGATCCTATTATTTTGAAAGTTTTGATCTGTGAAATGGGCTTTGTATTGTATATTAAGTAATTTTTTCTATTTAAAAATCTGTTTCATTTATACAAAATATTTAAGACATTTAAAACAGAGAATCACACCTGCTAATGAGCTGGAGACAGGACTCCAGCCTCCAAAACAAAACCTTTACTGTTGGAGTTAACTTTTAGAGTCATATTGCCAATAGATGTGTTGTTTCCATTAAGCTTTAAAAATTCAAATAATTATGGTTTTCCCTGGGTGTATGCTCAGGAGTAGGATTGCTGGGTCATATGGTAGTTATATTTTTAATTTTTAAAGGAACCTCTATACTCTTCTGCATAATGACTGTATCAATTTACATTTCCACTAACAGTGTAATAGGATTCCCTTTTTTCCACACCCTCTGACATTTATTATTTGTAGACTTTTTGATGATGGCCATTCTGACCAACAGCATGTGAGGTGGTACCTCATTGCAGTTTTGATTTGCATTTGTCAAATTATTAGTGGCATTAATATTTCTAGAATGTTCATTTTTATGGGTCTCACCCATTATGTTCTTACGGAACATTAAAAATGTTTCCAAGATATCTATTATTACCTTTGAAAGTTGCTTAGGAATCAAGGAATGCCAAGGTAGGTTGGGGGAACTAGTCCCTCTTACAAATTGCTATGGCCTGATCATTCCGAAGACAGATAAACAAAATCATGTTTATCTGTGCTTTTGGCTTTGAGTTTGTTAGCAGATGCTTAGCAAAGCAGGAGATTGTTTCACAACCACTTTGCTAGATGCTTGTGGGAAATGATTTATCCAACCAGGAAATAAACACCCTTGAAATCTTCTCTTCTCAATGAACTGTGCCCTCATTTGATCATGGGCCAAAGAATTTGAGGGACCACTAGTTCAATCTCTGGGCTGAGATGGGAAAACTTGCAACTGAAAACAATATAGAAGGTCAGGGAAAACAATGCTCTCAAACTTGCTTGAGCTTTTAGATTCAACTCAATTGAGAGTTCACTCTCCTCCACTCACCCCACTCTACCACTGAGCCCCCAGAGCTGATGGTTTTTATTCCTGTTTCATCAGTGACCCTATGGGATCAAATAACATTTGTCTGATGATTTTAAAATATTCATAATAGGCACACAGTGAATGAGGAACACCTTAGGGCACCAAAAAGACAAACTCTGGGTATTTCTCCCTTTAGCATTTAATTAAATGTAACAACATTTTTGGAATATCTTTTATGGGCCAGGAGTTATGCAATACAATAACTTATCTGTTGTTTCTTTATTGCCCTTAAGAAGCTTCCAGTGAAATGGAGAAGTTATACACATACAAAATAACAGTCGTGAAGTTACTGTAAATACAACAATATAGGATCATAATGTTTTCTACTGGAGATAATCACTGCTCAGCCTCGGACATAGATGCTCAATGTCAGTCACTTTTAGAAGAGGAAGAGTTGATATCAATGGGGTTATTTTGGAGACCAAAGACTGATGTTTAAATTGGGCCTGGAAACAGGATGGGATTAGAGGATAAAAGTTTAAGAGCATTTTAGCAAGAGAAGTAGCAAGAGAGAGGACAAAATATCCTTTGCAGAATTATTTTTCCTGGTTGGGATAATCAAATTGGTTTCTTGAATACCTTGATCTTCATTGTTGAAATCTCATCCTGATTTCTAAAAAAAAAAAAAAATTAAAGATAGAATGACTGTATGAGGAATTCTGCTCCTGAGTGTATGTCCAAAGAAAATGAAAGCGATAAGTTTAAAAGATATATGCACCCTAATGTTCACAGAGGCTTGCCAGGTGGCAGAGTGGTAAAGAATCCGCTTGCCAATGCAGGAGTCATGAATTCAATCCCAAGATCAGAAAGATGCCCTGGAGAAGGACATGGCAACCCACCCCAGTATGCTTGCCTGGAAAATTCTATGGACAGGGGAGCTTTGCAGGCTATAGTGCATGAGGTCATGAAGAGTCAGACACAATTGAGCATACACATTCACAATGTTCATAGAAGCGCTGTTTATGATAGTCAAGATATGGAAGCAATTTGAGCAACATCAACAGATGAATGAATAAAGAAGATGTGGTATGTACACATATGTGTGTGTGTATATATGCATATATACACACAGTAGAATATTACTTAGCCATAAAAAGAATGAATATTTGACATTTGAAGCAACATGGATGGACTAGGAGGGTATTATGCTTAGTGAAATAAATCAGAAAAATATGTCTGTTAGTATTTATATGTAGAAGCTAAAAAATAAAACAAATTTAACAAGACAGAAATAGACTTGCAGATACAGAGAAGGAACTAGTGGTTACCAGTGGGTAGAAGAGTTGGGGGAAGGGGCAAGGTGAGGAAGGGGATTAAGAGGTACAAACTACTAGGTTGTAAGATAAGATACAAGATACAGCACAGGGAATATAGCCAATATTTTATAATAACTTTATATAAGGTGCAATCTATAAAAATATCAAATAACTGTATTGTACACCTGAAATAACATCATACTGTAAGTCAACTACACATAACAAATGGATGAAGTCCACTGCATCTTCTCTATTGTGCAATTTAATTGTACATTCAAAGAGAATGAATCCTCAAGGCTTTATTTTTAGCCACAGAGCAATTTCAGAAGCTTTAAGACTCTATTATTGTTGGAAATGCCTGTCACATTTAATTTTATTAGAATTGCTAAGATAGCACTGTTTGAAAATCACAGTGAACTTGGGTAGAGTATGGTTGCTAATAATAGAAACTAATGTTTATTAATCCAATATTTTGCAGGCATTACACTAACAATTTTACACAGATAATATCATTAATCTCATAAAATCTATGATGTAAGTAACAGTTTCATGATTTCACACAAGATAAATTAATGGTAAAAAAGAGTAAGTTGCAAAGGCCATACCATTACTCTGTGGCAAAATGAGAGCTAGCATTTATCAATACTTTTAGACACACTTCTCTACCTATTTTCCTGGTATTTAGTTAATATCAAGCTGAAAAGTGACAGCCACGTATTAATATATATTAATATATAAGAATTGTGATGCTGGAGAAGAAAACTCTTGAGAGTCCCTTGGAGAGAGAGGAGATCAAACTAGTTAATCCTAAAGGAAATCAGCTCTGAATATTCACTGGAAGGACTGATGCTAAAGTTGAAGGTCCAATACTATGGCCACTTGATGTGAAGAGCTGTCTTACTGAAAAGACCTTGATCCTTGAAAAGATTGAAGGCAGGAGGAGAAGGGGGCGACAGAGGATGAGATGGTTAGATAGCATCACTGACTCAATGGACATGAGTTTGAGCAAACTCCAGGAGATAGTAAGGGACAGGGGAGCCTGTTGTGCTGCAGTCCATGGGGTCACAAAGAGTTGGACACAACTGAGCAACTCAACAACAAAGGCAATCTTCTAAATGCTAACTGTGTCATCTGGGGAAGTTTTTTCCTCCTCCTATAATAAAGCCCTACTTGCCTAGTGAATGCATTTGGAAAAAGGGCAAATTGAATTTTGTAATTAACTAAGGATTATAAAGGAAACTTTTCCTTGAAAGCTCACAGTGATTGATTGATACTAAATCAAGTCTTTGATCACTGAGAAGCTGGCAGTTTCTCCATTCAGTACAACAAATATTAGTTGAGGACCAGTTGATACACCAAGCTGCTTCAGTCATTCTGAATATTGGGATTGACTGTACTTCTCACAATGTGACAAGTGTAGGCTTGAGATCTCCAACAAGCTAATCAAGAAATCTGAATTTTGATGAGACCAGATGCTGAGATGGCCTTTTCTGTCATTTTTGAAATGGGATCCAACTTCTCAGGAATATCATTATCTCCTTCTACACCATCTCTTCTCTTCTTAAGAAGTCAGAGAAGTTAAAACAAGATCTTTCTAACAAAATATTGTAGGCTAATTTTTAAACATTAATTAATTTATTTTAATTGGAGGCCAGTTTCTTTACAGTATTGTAGTGCTTTTTGCCATACAGTGACATTAATCAGCCATAGGTGTACATGTGTCTCCCATCCTGAACCCCCCTCCCACCTCCATCCCCATCCCATCCTTCAGCGTTGTCTCAGTGCACCACCTTTGATTGCCCTGTTTCATGCATCAAACTTGGACTGGTGATCTATTTCACATATAGTAATATACATGTTTCAATGCTATTCTCTCAAATCATCCCACCCTTGTTGTGAAGGCTGATTTTTAAAATCTAAGAACAGCTAAAAACACAGGTGTCTTATCTTTACTTTCCTTAAAGATTTTTAATGGTTCTTTATTCCTCAAACCAAAGAATTAAAGCTCAGATCCTCAGTATGACAGTCAAGGCTATCAACCTGAATAAATCCACCAGGCAACAATCAAACAGAAAACATTTATCTGGCATAAAAGAAATGCAATTAAGGGGACACAGATTTGGATAGCAACCCAAACAATGTCTTACTAGGGAGTAAAAGTCAGGGACTTTTAAAAACATAGGGAGGTTCAAGTTACGAAGAATTTTAATTGGAGTTGGAGGCAGAAGTTAGTCTGGGCTAATTATGATTGATTGTGGAAGCTATCAGTAGGGAGAGGTAAAAAAAAAAAAAAAGTCTGTTGCTTTGACAAATTGCAGATGCTCTTGCAGAGCCCTTGGGATATTTGTGGTTTGGCCCAGTTCAAAGGACATATGTTAAGTCCACTTTTTAATATCCTCCCAGCTCCATTTTAAAACTACTTGACATAAGTGACTCCATTTTATTTCACATTTCACAAGCCCCTTCAGATATGGTCTCAACCTATATTTTTAGTTTTATAATTCTGCAACATCATCCCACCCACCAGAGGTAACAAATTGTATGAAGGGTTTAAGCACTAGAATTGAATTTTGCTTTCTTCACTTACAGATGTAATCTTGAACATGTAATCTTAGGCAAGTTTCTAAGGTTAAGTTCTCCCATCTCTAAAATAAGTATGATAATAGCTAAGTTTCCCATGTACTTTTTCTTCTATTATCCTTCCTTACTATGTACTAACCATACTGGGCTTTCTGCCTTTGATACTATATGATAGTAAGAAATATATATATACTTTATTATACTACATATAATATATTTATATCTTATATTGTAATATATATTCTTCCTGGAGAACCCCATGGATTGAGGAGCCTGATGGGCTACATTCCACAGGGTCTCACAGAGTCAGACGTGACTGAAGTGACTTAGCACTTCTTCAGGCACTCTGTCCATCAGATCCAATCCCTTGAATCTATTTCTCACTTTCACTGTATAATCATAAGGGATTTGATTTAGGTCATACCTGAATGGTCTAATGGTTTTCCCTACTTTCTTCAATTTAAGTCTGAATTTGACAATAAGGGGTTCATGATCTGAGCCACAGTCAGCTCCTGGTCTTGTTTTTGCTGATTGTATAGAGTTTCTCCATCTTTGGCTGCAAAGAATATAATCAATCTGATTTCAGTGTTGACCATCTGGTGATGTCCATGTGTAGTCTTCTCTTGTGGTATTGGAAGAGGGTGTTTGCTATGACCAGTACATTCTCTTGGCAAAACTCTGTTAGCCTTTGCCCTGCTTCATTTTGTACTCCAAGGCCAAACTTGCCTGTTACTCCAGGTATCTCTTAACTTCCTACTTTTGCATTCTAGTCCCCTATAATGAAAAGGACATCTTTTTTTGGGTGTTGGTTCTAGAATATCTTGTAGGTCTTCATAGAACCGTTCAGCTTCTTCAGCATTACTGGTTGGGGCATAGACTTGGATTACTGTACTATTGAATGATTTGCCTTAGAAACAAACAGAGATCATTCTGTAGTTTGTGAAACTGCTCCCAAGAACTGCATTTTGGACTCTTTTGCTGATTATGAGGGCTACTCCATTTTTTCTAAGGGATTCTTGCCCACAGTAGTAGATAGTAGATATAATGGTCATCTGAGTTAAATTCACCCATTTTGGTCTTCACTGATTCCTAAAATGTCAATGTTCACTCTTGCTATCTCCTGTTTGACCATTTCCAATTTACCTCAATTCATGGACCTAACATTCCAGGTTCCTAGGCAATGTTGTTCTTTACAGCATTGGACTTCACTTCCATCCATCAGAACATGTGATTAGAGGATTGGCACTTTCAGCTCTGAAGAGTGGAAAGGGGCAGGAGATGTTGAGTTTCATCACGTGATTCAATTAATCATTCATCTGTAAGTGAGCCTCTATAAAAAATTCGTGAAGCAGGAGGTTCAGAGACACTCCAGGTTAGTGAGAATGGGGAAGAGCTGGGAGGGTGGTTTATTTGAGGAAGCCATGGAAACTCTGCCCCTCTCCCCACTTCTTATAGTTCTTCCATCTGGTTGTTCCTGAGTTGTATCCTTTTATAATAAACCAGAAATGTCATGAGTAAATTGTTTTCCCGAGTCGTGTATGCCAGTGGTCTCCAACATTTTTTGGCACCAGGGACTGGTTTCATGGAAGACAATTTTTTTCACTGACCAGGGAGTGGGGAGATGGTTTCAGGATGATTCAAGTGTGTTACTTTTATTGTGCACTTTATTTCTATTATTATTACATCAGCCCCACTACCAATCATGAGACATTAGATCTCAGAGACTGGGGACCCCTGCTGTAAGTCATTCTAGCGAATTATTGACCCTGAGAAGAGGGCTGTAGAAACCTCTGGTTTACAACAAGCTGGTGACAACTTGGAACCAAGATTGACATTTGAAGTGAGGTATGGGGCAGTCTTGTGGGATTGAGCCCTCAACCTGTGGAATCTGATGTATATAGTGTAAGAATTGAGTTGAACTGGAACACACCCAGATTGATTATATTCTTTAAAGCCAAAGATGGAGAAGCTCTATACAGTCAGCAAAAACAAGACCAGGAGCTGACTGTGGCTCAGATCATGAACCCCTTATTGTCAAATTCAGACTTATATTGAAGAAAGTAGGGAAAACCACTAGACCATTCAATATGACCTAAATCAAATCCCTTACAATTATACAGTGAAAATGAGAAATAGATTCAAGGGATTGCATCTGATGGACAGAATGCCCGAAGAACCTCCATAGATGGAGGTTCTTGAAATTGTCAGGAGGCAGTGATCAAGACCATCCCCCCAAAAAAGAAATACAGAAAGGCAAAATGGCTGTCTGAGGAGGCATTACAAATAGCTGAGAAAAGAAGAGAAGCCAAAGACAAGGAAAGAGAGGAAAGATAAAAGCATCTGAATGTAGAGTTCCAAAGAATAACCAGGAGAGATAAGAAAGCCTCTCTCAGTAATCAGTGCAAAGAAATAGAGGAAAATAATAAAGTGAGAAAGACTAGAGATCTCTTCAAGAAAATGAGAGATACCAAGGGAATATTTCATGCAAAGATGGGCTCAATAAAGGACAGAAATGGTATGGACCTAACAGAAGCAGAAGATATTAAGAAGAGGTGGCAAGAATACACAGAAGAATTGTACAAAAAAGATCTTCCTGACCCTGATAACCATGATGGTGCGATCCCTCACCTAGAGACAGACATCCTGGAATGTGAAGTGGGCCTTAGGAAGCATCACTAATAACAAAGCTAGTGGAGGTGATGGAATTCCAGTTGAGCTATTCCAAATCCTCAAAGATGATGCTGTGAAAGTGCTGCACTCACTATGCCAGAAAATTTGGAAAACTCAGCAGTGGCCACAGGACTGGAAAAGGTCAGTTTAATTCCAATGCCAAAGAAAGGCAATGCCAAAGAATGCTCAAACGACCTCACAATTGCACTCATCTCACACGCTAGTAAAGTAATGCTCAAAATTCTCCAAGCCAGGCTTCAACAACACATGAACCATGAACTTCCAGATGTTCAAGCTGGTTTTAGAAAAGGCAGAGGAAGCAGAGATCAAATTTTCAACATCCGTTGGATCATCAAGAAAGCAAGTGAGTTCCAGAAAACCATCTATTTCTGCTTTATTGACTATGCCAAAGCCTTTGACTGTGTGGATCACAGTCCACTGTGGAAAATTCTGAAAGAGATGGGAATACCAGACCACCTGACCTGCCCCCAGGTCAGGAAGCAACAGTTAGAACTGGACGTGGAACAACAGACTGGTTCCAAATAGGGAAAGGAGTATGTCAAGGCTGTATACTGTCACCCTGCTTATTTAACTTATATGCAGAGTACATCATATGAAATGCCAGGCTGAATGAAGCACAAGCTGGAATCAAGATTGCCAGGAGAAATATCAAAACCTCGGATATGCAGATGACCCCACCCTTATGGCAGAAAGCGAAGAAGAACTAAAGAGCCTCTTGATGAAAGTGAAAAAGGACAGTGAAAAAGCTGGCTTAAAACTCAACATTCAGAAAATGAAGATCATGGCATTAGTCCTATCACTTCATGGCAAACAGATGGGGAAACAATGGAAACAGTGAGAGACTTTATTTTTTGGGACTCCAAAATCACTGCAGATGATGACTGTAGCCATGAAATTAAAAGACACTTGCTCCTTGGAAGAAAACCTAGATAGCATATTAAAAAGCAGAGACATTACTTTGCCAATAAAGGTCCATCTAGTCAAAGCTATGGTTTTTCCAGTAGTCATGTATAGATGTGAGAATTGGACCATAAAGAAAGCTGAGTGCCAAAGAATTGATACTTTTGAACTGTGGTGTTGGAGAAGACTCTTGAGAGTCCCTCAGACTGCAAGGAGCTAAACCAGTCAATGCTAAAGGAAATCAACCCTGAATATTCATTGGAAGAACTGATTCTGAAGCTGAAACTCCAGTACTTTGGCCACCTGATGGGAAGAACTGACTCACTGGGAAAGACCCTGATGCTGGGAAAAATTGAAGGCTGGAGGGAAAGGGGACAGCAGAGGATAAGATGATTTGGTGGTCACCGATTCAATGGGCCTGAGTTTGAGAAAGCTCCAGGAGTTGGTGATGGATAGGAAAGCCTGGCGCACTTCAGTCTATGGAGTCGCAAAGAGTTGGACATGACTGAGCAACTGAACTGAGCTGAAGTGAACTGACAACACATCCAAATGGTATCACTAAATGGCTTAGTGTAGAAAAAACCATTCCTCTGGTGTCAGAAATATAGTGAGTATGCTAGGGATAGTAGAGTACAGAGGAGAAATAGTTTTTCCTTTAAAAACTAATAAGGACTAAAATCCCCTTGTAGTGTTTCATGCACTTTGTCATGGGAACCTTGACCCCAGTGACCATGGAGCCCTGACATTTGGAGAGAGAGGGACTCATAGAAAATTTGCTTGGGTGGGTCTGACTCTTCATTAATATGTGAAGTGGTTGGCTGCTTTTCCCTAAGGGTTGGATTATTTAGAAAGAAGAGAAATCGTCTCATTCTTGAACAAAAGGAAGGCAAAGGGGCATCAAGGAAGGGAAGCAGGGTCCGATGCTGTAAAGAGCAACATTGAATAGGAACCTGGAATGTTAGATCCATGAATCAAGGCAAATTGGAAGTGATCAAACAGGAAATGGCAAGAGTGAATGTTGACACTTTAGGATTCAGTGAACTAAAATGGACTGGAATGGGTGAATTTAACTCAGATGACCATTATATCTACTATTGTGAGCAAGAATCCCTTAGAAGAAATGGAGTTAGCCATCATAGTCAGATGTCTGAAATGCAGTACTTGGATGCAATCTCAAAAACAACAGCATGATCTCTGTTCGTTTCCAAGGCAAACCATTCAATATCACAGTAATCCAAGTCTATGTTCCAACCAGTAATGATGAAGGAGCTGAAATTGAATGGTTCTATGAAGACTTACTTTGCTTCTATCACCAGAAACATCCACAGCTGGGTATTCTTTTTGCTTTGGCTCCATCCCTTCATTCTTTCTGGAGTTATTTCTCCACTGATCTCCAATAGCATATTGGGCCCCTACTGACCTGGGGAGTTTCTCTTTCAGTATCCTATCATTTTGCCTTTTCATACTGTTCATGGGGTTCTCAAGGCAAGAATACTGAAGTGGTTTGCCATTCCCTTCTCCAGCGGACCACACCCTGTCAGATCTCTCCACCATGACCCACACATCCCAGGTTAGAGCAATATTGCATAGGAACCTGGAATGTCAGGTCCATGAGTCAAGGCAAATTGGAAGTGGTCAAACAAGAGATGGCAAGAGTGAATGTCGACATTCTAGGAATTAGTGAACTAAAATGGACTGGAATGGGTGAATTTAACTCAGATGACCATTATATCGACTACTGTGGGCAGGAATCCCTCAGAAGAAATGGAGTGGCCAGCATGGTCAACAAAAGAGTCCGAAATGCAGTACTTGGATGCAATCTCAAAAATGACAGAATGATCTCTGTTCGTTTCCAAGGCAAACCATTCAATTTCACAGTAATCCAAATCTATGCCCCAACCAGTAACGCTGAAGAAGCTGAAGTTGAACGGTTCTATGAAGACCTACAAGACCTTTTAGAACTAACACCCAAAAAGGATGTCTTTTTCATTATAGGGGACTGGAATGCAAAAGTAGGAAGTCAAGAAACACCTGCAGTAACAGGCAAATTTGGCCTTGGAATATGGAATGAAGCAGGGCAAAGACTAACAGAGTTTTGCCAAGAAAATGCACTGGTCATAGCAAATACCCTCTTCCAACAACACAAGAGAAGACTCTATACATGGACATCACCAAATGGTCAACACCAAAATCAGATCGATTATATTCTTTGCAGCGAAAGATGGAGAAGCTCTATACAATCAGCAAGAACAAGACTAGGAGCTGACTGTGGCTCAGACCATGAACTCCTCATTGCCAAATTCAGACTGAAATTGAAGAAAGTAGGGAAAACCACTAGACCATTCAGGTATGACCTAAATCAAATCCCTTATGATTATACAGTGGAAGTGAGAAATAGATTGAAGGGCCTAGATCTGATAGATAGAGTGCCTGATGAACTATGGAATGAGGTTCGTGACATTGTACAGGAGACAGGGCTCAAGACCATCCCCATGGAAAAGAAATGCAAAAAAGCAAAATGGCTGTCTGGGGAGGCCTTACAAATAGCTGTGAAAAGAAGAGAAGTGAAAAGCAAAGGAGAAAAGGAAAGATATAAACATCTGAATGCAGAGTTCCAAAGAATACCAAGAAGAGATAAGAAAGCCTTCTTCAACGATCAATGCAAAGAAATAGAGGAAAACAACAGAATGGGAAAGACTAGGGATCTCTTCAAGAAAATCAGAGATACCAAAGGAACATTTCATGCAAAGATGGGCTCGATAAAAGACAGAAATGGTATGGACCTAACAGAAGCAGAAGATATTAAGAAGAGATGGCAAGAATACACAGAAGAACTGTACAAAAGAGAGCTTCACGACCCAGACAATCATGATGATGTGATCACTGACCTAGAGCCAGACATCCTGGAATGTGAAGTCAAGTGGGCCTTAGAAAGCATCACTACAAACAAAGCTAGTGGAGGTGATGGAATTCCAGTGGAGCTATTCCAAATCCTGAAAGATGATGCTGTGAAAGTGCTGCACTCAATATGCCAGCAAATCTGGAAAACTCAGCAGTGGCCACAAGATTGGAAAAGGTCAGTTTTCATCCCAATCCCAAAGAAAGGCAATGCCAAAGAATGCTCAAACTACCGAACAATTGCACTCATCTCACACGCTAGTAAAGTAATGCTCAAAATTCTCCAAGCCAGGCTTCAGCAATATGTGAACCGTGAACTTCCTGATGTTCAAACTGGTTTTAGAAAAGGCAGAGGAAGCAGAGATCAAATTGCCAACATCCGCTGGATCATGGAAAAAGCAAGAGAGTTCCAGAAAAACAACTATTTCTGCTTGATAGACTATGCCAAAGCCTTTGACTGTGTAGATCACAATAAACTGTGGAAAATTCTGAAGGAGATGGGAATACCAGACCACCTGATCTGCCTCTTGAGAAATCTGTATGCAGGTCAGGAAGCAACAGTTAGAACTGGACATGGAACAACAGACTGGTTCCAAATAGGAAAAGGAGTATGTCAAGGCTGTATATTGTCACCATGTTTATTTAAGTTATATGCAGAGTACATCATGAGAAATGCTGGACTGGAAGAAACACAAGCTGGAATCAAGATTGCTGGGAGAAATATCAATAACCTCAAATATGCAGATGACACCACCCTTGCAGAAAGTGAAGAGGGGCTAAAAAGCCTCTTGATGAGAGTGAAAGTGGAGAGTGAAAAGGTTGGCTTAAAGCTCAACATTCAGAAAACGAAGATCATGGCATCTGGTCCCATCACTACATGGGAAATAGATGGAGAAACAGTGGAAAGAGTGTCAGAATTTATTTTTCTGGGCTCCAAAATCACTGCAGATGGTGACTGCAGCCATGAAATTAAAAGACGCTTACTCCTTGGAAGGAAAGTTATGACCAACCTAGATAGCATATTCAAAAGCAGAGACATTACTTTGCCAACAAAGGTTCGCCTAGTCAAGGCTATGGTCTTTCCTGTGGTCTTGTATGGATGTGAGAGCTGGACTGTGAAGAAGGCTGAGCGCCGAAGAATTGATGCTTTTGAACTGTGGTGTTGGAGAAGACTCTTGAGAGTCTCTTGGACTGCAAGGAGATCCAACCAGTCCATTCTGAAGGAGATCAGCCCTGGGATTTCTTTGGAAGGAATGATGCTGAAGCTGAAACTCCAGTATTTTAGCCACCTCATGCGAAGAGTTGACTCATTGGAGAAGACTCTGATGCTGGGAGGGATTGGGGGCAGGGGGAGAAGTGGACAACAGAGGATGAGATGGCTGGATGGCATCACTGACTCGATGGATGTGAGTTTGAGTGAACTCCAGGAGTTGGTGATGGACAGGGAGGCCTGGTGTGCCGCGATTCATGGGGTCGCAAAGAGTAGGACACGACTAAGTGACTGATCTGATCTGATGAAGACCTACAGACCTTCTAGAACTAACAACCAAAAAAAGATGTTCTTTTCATTATAGGGGACTGGAATGCAAAGGTAACAAGTCAAGAAACACCTAAAGTAATTCGTGTATTTGGCCTTGGAGTACAGAATGAAGTAGGGCAAAGGCTAACAGAGTTCTGTCAAGAGAATGCACTGGTCATAGCAGACACCCTCTTCCAACAACACAAGAGAAGACTCTACACATGGACATCACCAGATGGTCAACACCGAAATCTGATTGAAATATTCTTTTAGCCAAAAAATGAGAAACTCTATACAGTCAGCAAAATAAGACTGGGAGCTGACTGTGGCTCAGATCATGAACTCCTTATTGCCAAATTCAGACTTAAGTTGAAGAAAGTAGGGAAAACCACTAGACCATTGAGGTATGACCTAAATCGAATCCCTTATGATTATACAGTGAAAGTGAGAAATAGATTTAAGAGACTAGATCTGATAGAGTGCCTGGTGAATTATGGATGGAGGTTCATGACATTGTACAGGAGAGAGGGAGCAAGATGAAGAAATGCAAGGAAAAGAAATGCAAAAAAGCAAAATGGCTGTCTGAGGAGGCCTTTAAAATAGCTGTGAAAAGAAGAGAAGTGAAAAGCAAAGGAGAAAAAGAAAGATATACCCATTTGAATACAGAGTTCCAAAGAATAGCAAGGAGAGATAAGAAAGCCTTCCTCAGTGATCAGTTCAGAGAAATAGAGGAAAATAATAGAATGGGCTAGATTAGAGATCTCTTTAAGAAAATTAGAGATACCAAGGGAACATTTCATGCAAAGATGGGCTCAATAAAGGACAGAAATGGTATGGACCTAAAAGAAGCAGAAGATATTAAGAAGAGGTGGCAAGGATAAACAGAAAAACTATACAAAAAAGATCTTCATTACCCAGATAATCACGATCGTGTGATCACTCACCTAGAGCCAGACATCCTGGAATGTGAAGTCAAGTGGGCCTTAGGAAGCATCACTAAGAACAAAGCTAGTGGAGGTGATGGAATTTCAGCTCAGCTATTTCAAATCCTGAAAGATGATGTTGTGAAAGTGCTGCATTCAATATGCCAGCAAATTTGGAAAACTCAGCAGTGACCACAGGACTGGAAAAGGTCAGTTTTCATTTCAATCCCTAAAAAAGGCCATGCCAAAGAATGCTCAATCTACCACACAATTGCACTCATCTCACATGCTAGTAAAGTAATGCTCAAAATTCTCCAATTCAGGTTTCAACAATACATGAACCATGAAATTTCAGATGTTCAAGATGGTTTTAGAAAAGGCAGAAGAACCAGAGATGAAATTGCCAATATCCTCTGGATCATGGAAAAAGCAAGAGAGTTCCAGAAAAACATCTATTTCTGCTTTATTGACTATGCCAAAGCCTTTGACTGTGTGGATCACAGTCCACTGTGGAAAATTCTGAAAGAGATGAGAATACCAGACCACCTGACCTGCCTCCTGAGAAATCTCTATGCAGGTCAGGAAGCAACAGTTAGAACTGGACATGGAACAACAGACTGGTTCCAAATAGGAAAACGAGTACGTCAAGGCTATATATTGTCATCATGCTTATTTAACTTATATGCAGAGTACATCATGAGAAATGCCAGGCTGGATGAAGCACAAGCTGGAATCAAGATTGCTGGGAGAAATATCAATAAACTTAGATATACAGATGACCCCAACCTTAAGGTCTAAAGAGCCTCTTGATGAAAGTCAAAGAGGAGAGTGAAAGTTGGCTTTAAGTTCAACATTCAGAAAACAAAGATCATGATATCCAGTCCCATGACTTCATAGCAAATAGATGGGGAAACAGTGGAAACAGTGGCAGACTTTATTTTTTGGGTCTCCAAAATCACTGCAGCTTTGTGACTACAGCCATGAAATAAAAAGAGCTTACTCCTTGGAAGAAAAGGTATAATCAAACTAGACAGCATATTAAAAAGCACAGACTTTACTTTGCCAATAAAGGTCCGTTTAATCAAATATCGTTTTTCCAGTAGTCATGTATGGATGTGACAGTTGGACTATAAAGAACGCTGAGTGCTGAAGAATTGATGCTATTGAACTGTGGTGTTGGACAAGACTCTTGGGATTTCTTTGGACTGCAAGGAGATCCAACCAGTCCATCCTAAAGGAAATCAGTCCTGGATGTTCATTGGAAGGACTGATGCTGAAGCTGAAACTCCAATACTTTGGCCACCTCATGCGAAGAGTTGACTCATTGGAAAAGACTCTGATGCTGGGAGGGATTGGGAGCAAGAGGAGAAGGGGAAGACAGAGGATGAGATGGTTGGATGGCAACACCAACTCAGTGGACATACGTTTGAATAAACTCCGGGAGTTGGTGATGGACAGGGAGGCCTGGTGTGCTGCAGTCCTGGGGTTGCAAAGAGTCAGACACTACTGAGCAACTGAACTGAACTGAAAGGGGAATCATAGACTGTAGGAACTGGTTCTGACATTGGAAGTTCTTCCAGATTGAACATAAGAAAAGTGAACAATTTTGTAAATACGTTCAATTATATTATTTTTTTTTAGGTTCTGCATATAAGTGATATCATGCTATATTTCTCTGGCTTATTTCCCTGAGTATGGCAGTCTCCAGATCCATCCATGTTTCTGCAAATGGCATTATTTCATTCTTTTTTATGGCTAATATTTCACTGTATATATATATATATATATATATCAGATCAGATCAGATCAGATCAGTCGCTCAGTCGTGTCTGACTCTTTGCGACCCCATGAACTGCAGCACGCCAGGCCTCCCTATCCATCACCATCTCTCGGAGGTCACTCAGACTCACATTCATCGGGTCAGTGATGCCATCCAGCCATCTCATCCTCTGTCGTCCCCTTCTCCTCCTGCCCTCAATCCCTCCCAGCATCAGAGTCTTCTCCAATGAGTCAACTCTTCGCATGAGGTGGCCAAAATACTGGAGTTTCAGCTTTAGCATCATTCCCTCCAAAGAAATCCCAGGGCTGATCTTCAGAATGGACTGGTTGGATCTCCTTGCAGTCCAAGGGACTCTCAAGAGTCTTCTCCAACACCACATTTCAAAAGCATCAATTCTTCAGCGCTCAGCCTTCTTCACAGTCCAGCTTTCACATCCATACATATATATATATATATATATATATACACAACATCTTCTTTATCCATCCTTTACTGATGGACTTTTGGGTAGCTTCCATCTCTTGGCTATTGTAAACGGTTCTGCCATGAACATTGGAGTGCTTGTATCCTTTCAGACCACTTTGTTCTCCAGTTATATGCTCAGGAGTGGGATTGCAGGATCATATGGTAGCACTATTTTAGTTTTTAAGGAACCTCCATACCATTCTCCATAGTGACTGTACCAATTTACATTCCCACCAACAGTGCAATTGAACTGATTTGCAAAACAGAAATAGACTCACAGACTCACAGACTTGGAGAACAAACTAATGGCTATGAGGGGGAAGGATTGGGGGAAGGGATAGTTAGGGAGTTTGAGATTGACATGTACACTCTTTATATTTAAGATGGGTGACTAATAAGGACCTACTGCAGGTCAGGAAGCAACAGTTAGAACTGGTCATGGAACAACAGACTGGTTCCAAATAGGAAAAGGAGTACATCAAGGCTGCATATTGTCACCCTGTTTATTTAACTTACATGCAGAATACATCATGAGAAATGCTGGACTGGAAGAAACACAAGTTGGAATCAAGATTGCTGGGAGAAATCTCAATAACCTCAAATATGCAGATGACACCACCCTTATAGCAGAAAGTGAAGAGGGGCTAAAAAGCCTCTTGATGAAAGTGAAAGTGGAGAGTGAAAAGGTTGGCTTAAAGCTCAACATTCAGAAAACGAAGATCATGGCATCTGGTCCCATCACTACATGGGAAATAGATGGAGAAACAGTGGAAAGAGTGTCAGAATTTATTTTTCTGGGCTCCAAAATCACTGCAGATGGTGACTGCAGCCATGAAATTAAAAGACGCTTACTCCTTGGAAAGAAAGTTATGACCAACCTAGATAGCATATTCAAAAGCAGAGACATTACTTTGCCAACAAAGGTTCGCCTAGTCAAGGCTATGGTCTTTCCTGTGGTCTTGTATGGATGTGAGAGCTGGACTGTGAAGAAGGCTGAGCGCTGAAGAATTGATGCTTTTGAACTGTGGTGTTGGAGAAGACTCTTGAGAGTCCCTTGGACTGCAAGGAGATCCAACCAGTCCATTCTGAAGGAGATCAACCCTGGGATTTCTTTGGAAGGAATGATGCTGAAGCTGAAACTCCAGTATTTTGGCCACCTCATGCGAAGAGTTGACTCATTGGAGAAGACTCTGATGCTGGGAGGGATTGGGGGCAGGAGGAGAAGGGGACGACAGAGGATGAGATGGCTGGATGGCATCACTGACTTGATGGATGTGAGTCTGAGTGACCTCCGGGAGTTGGTGATGGATAGGGAGGCCTGGCGTGCTGCAGTTCATGGGGTCGCAAAGAGTCAGACATGACTGAACAACATCTGATCTGATCTGATCTGATCTGTAGAGCTCAGGGAACTCTGATCAAAGTTACGTGGCAGCCTGGATGGGAGAGGAGTTTGGGGGAGAATGGATACATGTATATGTTCGGCTGAGTAGCTGTGCTGTGCACCTGAAACTATCACAACAGTGTTAATTATCTATACTCCAATACAAAATAAAAAGTTAAAAAAAGAAAAGTAAACAAAATCATTTAATGCAAGATCTGAAATGGGAACAACCATAGCTACATACCACACACCCAGTGCTTGGGTTGGAATTTTCCAATGTGTTTTTTTTCCCACACTGCCAAGCAGTTCACTCAGTTCTTCATGGACCCTGATAAGGTGTCCCACAGATTAACTCAGTTCTGACACTAATCTGAAGTTAGCATTAGATGCTACAGGTGAAGGGCTCAGTTCCACAAGATTGCTCCACTTAGACAACAATCACAAGTCCAGGTTGTTACCTGTGTTTCTGACCAGGCAGCTATAAATCAGAGGTTCCCAAGACCCCATCTTGGGTTTGAATAATTTTCTAGAGAGGCTCAGCAAACTCAGGGAGCCAATTTACTCACTAGATTACTGGTTTATTACAAAAATATTGAAGAATATGAATGAATAGTCAGATAAAGAGATACGTAGTGTGAAGTTCTGGATGCAGGAGCTTCTGTCCCCTTCAAGTCTGGGTCTGACATGTGAATGCATTCTAGTTCACCATGCTGCAAACTCTGAACCCTTTATGATTTTTTATGGAGGCTCCATTCTACAGATATAATTGATTGTCTCTGATCATTGGTAATTGATTCACTCTCCATTGGAAGTCAGGAGTGGAACTGAAAGTTCCAGTCCTCTGATCATGTGTTTGAGTCCCCTTGGCAACCATCCTTCCAACTTGAGGGGATTTCCAAAACCCATCTCATTAACATAAACTCAGCTGTGATTGAAACAGGTTTGTTATGAATAATGAGACACTCATTTCACCTTTAAGACTCTGAAGCAATTTCAACACAAACAAATATTGTAACAAAAGATGCTTTTATTGCTCCTGCTGCTGCTGCTGCTAAGTCGCTTCAGTCGTGTCCGACTCTGTGCGACCCCATAGACGGCAGCCCACCAGGCTCCCCCGTCCCTGGGATTCTCCAGGCAAGAACACTGGAGTGGGTTGCCATTTCCTTCTCCAATGCATGAAAGTGAAAAGGGAAAGTGAAGCCGCTCAGTCGTGTCCGACTCTTAGCGACCTGCTAAGGAAATTCCAAGGGTTTTGGGAGCTGTGAGTCAGGAACCATGGCTGAAGAGGGAAAAATATATTTATTATAAATCACGGGCTACCGTACGACTATTATCATTTTCTTTGTGTTCTATGACCTTAAAAAGTTGGCAAGGATTCATTTAAATATGATTTGTAAATCTGGCAGTTCAAGTGATGAGAAGACTTACTTCCTCTTAAATATTCCAATGCTGTTTATAGGCTTAATAAAATACTCTGATACCTTCCAGTTAAACTAATTATTCAGTGTGGTAGGCTGAATAACAGTCTCCCAAAGATGCCCCACATTCTAATCCCTGGTATTAGGGAACATCTGATTTTACATGGCAAAGAGACTTTTTAAACTTTTTATTTTATTTTGGCTTATAGATGATTAACGATGTTGTAGTATTTTCAGGTGCACAGCAGAGGGATTCAGCCATGCATATACATGTATCCATTCTCCCTCAAACTCCCCTCCCATCCAGGCTGCCACATGACATTGAGCAGCCTTCCCTGTGCTACACAGTAGGTCCTTGTTGGTTATCCATTTAAAATATAGTAGTGTCTACATGTCAACCCCAAACTCCCAACCTGTCCTTTCCACCCATCCTTCTCCACTGGTAATCATAAATTCTGTAAATCTGTGATCCTGTTTCTGCTTTGTAAATAAGTTCATTTGTACCATTTCCTTTTATTAATAGATTTATTAATAGATTCTGCATGTAAGCAATATTTCTTGGCAAAGAGATTTTGAAGATGCAATAAAGGTTATGGGCCTTTTAAATTTATTTTTAAAGTTTTTTTAAAAATTTAATTTCTTATAAATTTTTTGTTGCACTGCATGGCATATGAGATCTTACAAGCTTGTGCTGTGCTCAGTCACTCAGATGTGTCTGACTCTGCAATCTCATGGACTGTAGCCTGCCAGGCTCCTCTGTCCATAGAATTTCCAAGGGAGAATACTGGAGCGAGTTGCCATTTCCTCCTCCAGGGAATCATCTTCTTGACCCTGGGATGGGACCTGTGTTTCTTGCGTCTCCTGCATTGGCAGGCAGTTTCTGTACCATGAGCCAGTGGGGAAGCCGCGGGATCACCTTACAATGGGAAAGTTATCTTCAATATCTGGGTGGGCCCAATCGAATCCCTGGACCCCGTGTAGACAGAGAAATCTCTAGTTCGAACTGGAGCGATGCAGCAGAGGTGTGTGGAGTTTTGACATAACTTCAAATCCACTTGTTTATGCAAAGTTGTTAAGAATGAATTTCCTTTCAATAATGAAATTATACTTTGATATAAAGGTGATATTGGGAGTCAGGATGTCATCATCCACACCTGTGTTTGTTACTAAGCACTCAGTTCCTCAGGGTCCCTGCTGGGACCTTGGGAGGGAGGAGGGGGGGGCCTGCTGCTCCCCCTGGGAGATTATTGATAAGAACAAATGAAGAAGCAGCTGTGATGAGGGGACACAGACCTTAAATACTGAGTTTGTGAGGACTCTCAGAGAGTGTTCCGTCTGGGCAAGGCTACCCTTTGCTGATCTAAATAGCTCTCTGGAGATCTTGGGCATTAGCTCCTGACATAGCAATGGTTAACACCATACAGTGACTGGAAAAGAATACCATGCCTGTCAACCCAGCCCTGTTATTACCTAGCAACATGCTCTAGCAACAAGGGACTTTTACCTTTGTAGACTCTTAGTGGGCTGAGCCATCTTTTCCTAGTACCAAATCATACTAGAGTACACCTCAACCAAATATGACCTTTATTCCTTTCATTTCCCCTTGCCTGGCACAATAGGATGGTTAATAAGTCATTGATTTGGAGTATGTTATTTCTTTCTTGGCTTATTAAGAGACATTATCCCGTATGCTGTTGGCTTTTGTGAAATTAGCCCACCGCAGCTTGTAGCTGAATGCTGGCAACAATCTGACTGAGCCTAAAGCCAGTTGTTCCTCAGTGTCTCCACTGCTGACACTTTTATTTCAGTAGAGTGACACCAGTGTGGGTCTTCTGACCTACATGACTGTGAGATAACAGATTTCTGTTCTTTAAGTCTGTAATTTGTTGAGACAGCAGTGGAAGGCTAACATACTCAAAACTTAAAAAAAAATTAGATCCAAAGGTTAAAACAACACCAAATTCACATCTATATTATAAGATACTTTAAAATTGAGCAAATTAATTCCATGAATTTGACTCATTTCATTATCTCAGTGATTGATTCTAAATCTTTTAGGACTCTTGCGTACTAAGCCCTGAGAGTCTTTGCCGTTTAGAACTAACAACAACCATCTTCCCAAGTCAATCTGGAGCAAACTTCTCAGTTGGATGAAGTTGTAGGGACCAGAGATTTTGATCTATTCATTAGATTTGAAGTTATAAACCCTTAGAACATTTTCCCCATAGCCCAACTGTCTAGTCTGAACTCTTTTCATTAGCCTTGGGGCATCTGGGGATGCTAAGTCCATGTCCTGTAAATAGGATTGATTTCACAATCGGTGCCCTCAAAATTCAAGATAAGCTCTTGCCTAATGAATCTTTGTTTCTGGATCAGAGCCGGTGAAATACAACGACCAGTCCAGTTACTGCACTACTTAATTTCATTCAGTCAATCTCTCTATTGCTCCATCCTGAGTTCTTTATCAGTTCTCTCTCATGCAGGACCATAGGACTTGTATTTAAATGATGTAAAATTGGATTTTGGTGTCTGTCAAGGCTGCGACACTGTACAGTTAAAGTTGTGTTAGTGGTATAAATCATCACACGTACACATTGGCACTGCTCCCTAGCCTTCAACAATCATGATTTGTGAGTTTTAAAAAAATAAGTGATTTGGCTGCACCAGGTCTTGGTTATTCCATGTGTGATCTGGTTCCCCGACCAGGGTTTGAACCCAGACCTCCTGCACTGAGATTGTGGAGCCTTAGCCACTGACCGTCAGGGAAGTCTCGGTTTATGACTTTTAAAAATAGTCATCTAACACTGATGCACAGAAGAAAATTTGACATTTCACAAGAAAATTTTGATAGTATAAGAATATACTTGTCTTATTTTCTTAATATAAGAAGTATTTTACATTTTGAAAAATAAAATTTAAATATAAATTCACTTGGAACATCTAAGTTTTTGTTTTAAAAGGAGGTAAACTTGGGGATCTTTCTAAAAAAGAAACTTATTGTGTTGGCCAAAATTTCATTCAGTTTTTTCGGCAACATCTAATGGAAAAATCCAAATGAACCTTTTGGCCAACCCAATACACTCAATAAGAATTAATCTGGCCCTTGTTGAAATACTACTGCTCAGTGGCATAGCAAATACAGTAGAATTAGAAGAAAACACCACAGCACACAAATAGTTTAAGACATATATACATATATATATGTGTGTATGTGTAACATGTACAAAACAACCAGAGCATATGTAAATATTTTAGAAATGATTTTAGAAACTATATCTAGATGTGAAAGGAAAACCGAAGAAGTGAGAATCTGTGCCAAAGACTATTAGTTAAGGGAAAGTAGGACATCTTGGAGATGTATGAAGGATTTAATGCGTATAAAATGACATAGGAGAAGAGGAAGGACATACTAGATTTTTCTAGAAATATACACATTTAGTAATGATATTTTGTATTTCAGAATCTCCTATTATTTTTACCAACTTAGGACTTGAAAAATGTGTCATGCTGTTCAGAACAGTTATGATTCATCCAGCTCTCACATCTTCAATCTTCTTGTCAAAATGTCAATACTCAGAATAAATTATGAGTATATGCTAATGTGGTTAATAAATACATGAGGTACACAGGTGCACACAGTGAAAACAAAAATAGATCTGCACGAAAAAGGAAAGAGGAATAAAAAGGAGCAATTTGATAAATATTATCTGAAATTCCTCAATTTTGCTAAAGATTTCCTGCCAGGAACCTAACATCTGGAAGAAAGAACCTTTAGATAAGCAAAAAAAAGTCCTTAAACCCACATAATAGAAAAAGGGTACCCCAAAGGACAATAGCAATCCCATCTTCCAAGAAATCAGGTAACAATTATTAGAAGTGCCAAATCAATCCAGATGTGCTTTCAAAAATGGCTTAAAATGACTAATTTGAATATGAAATTTAAGGTAAATTGGCCATTGGTCAATTCGGTCACGAGACATTTTATGTTTAATGGATGTGTTACCACTCCAGACAGGTAGATGAGCATGAATGAGCTTCAAGAGAAAGGCAATGCTCTCAGGGCCCTGGCTATACACTAAGATATTTGACTATGGGGTTCTGAGAAGTGAGAGGAAAACATGCACAGGTGTGTGTGTGTTTTGGAATTCATTGATAAAGTGTGTGCTAGTTGCTCAGTTGTGTCCTACTCTTTGTGACCCCATGGACTGTAGCCCGCCAGGCTCCTCTGTCCATGAAATTCTCCAGGTAAGAATACTGGAGTGCGTAGCCATTCCCTTCTCCAGGGAGTCTTCACAACCCAAAGGACTTGTCCAAAGGGATGACAATGGAAACAGAATTGGCTTGGTCTTTCTTGATTCAAAGTCACAAATAAACCATAATGGAAAAGAATATAAAAAAGAATGTCTATATGTATATCACTGAGTCACTTTGCTGTACAGTGGAAATTAGCATTGTAAATCAGCCATACTTCAATAAAAAGATAAAAAGATAAAGTCGTAGTAATGCTGTGGGAAGTGTCCTGAAAGACTTCAAGGGCATGATATGAAGTATCCTGTTTGGAGATTGTTATAAATTACCCTCATATGAAGAAGCACCTGCCATGTGGGGATTGCTGCGCTGTCTGTACGCATTGATGCAGGCTTAGCACTTTTCAAAACGAGGGTCTCCTGCATTGCAGGCAGATTCTTTACCGTCTGACCACCAGGGAAGCCCTTGTCATCAGTGAGTTCCAAATCAAATAAGCACTTTTTTTCTTGACACTTAAAATATACTTTAAAAAAGGTATAAATAATACATGCTAAGTAAGGAAAAATTTAAAAATTGAATGGGCTTGAAGAACAGAATAAATGCCATATTATGACATCTCCAGTGGTGCCTGCTTTAGTTTTCATCCTTACAGTTTTCTTATTGGCTTTCTCATTTCAAAATTCTGAAAATATTTACCTAAATGTTTTAAATAATTGTTCATGTTTATTTAACTTTTCATAATTGACTCTTCAGTTCCTTGGAATTTGTTGCAGTGAGTTGTAAAATAAAGATCTGTATTTTCAAAAGAGGTAACTCATAATAAATGTCTATTTATTTAGCAGCTCATCTTTATGCTACTAATCTGAAATTCATCTTTATCATGGACTAAAGTCTTCTATTTCCAGGTTTTCTTTCTGTTTTTCTTGTTTTCTTTCTGTTTTCTGGTTTTCTTTGCTATTTCTTTGATTTATTTGTTTATTCTGATGCCAGAAACTCATTTTGCTTTAATTATCATTGATTTAAAACATGTTCCCACATCTCCTACTGCAAGTTCTCTTTCATTGTTCTTTTTTTCCCCTTGATGTTTTCTAGGTTATTCATTCTCATCTCTATTTCTAAATTAACTTTAAAATCCCTTTAAGAACTTAATTAGAATTGCATCAAATGTATAAACTAATTTAGAAAGTATTCTTATATTTTAAGTGCTGAATCCTCCAATGCAGGGAGATAATCCTTCTCTCTTTCTGCCTCCCCTCTTTTATTTTCTTTACCTGAAGCATATTCCTTGTTCAATCTACTCTTAGTTATTTCATATTTATTACTGCTATTGTAAATGACTTCTTTGTATTTTCCAACAGGTAGATATTATATTGGAAAAAGTTTTTGTGAGTGTAGTTTGTAAATGCAAGCTATTCAAATTTTCTTTTCCTTTTCTAGATTTCCAGAAGATTTTTTTGAAGTTCTGATTTAACAGTATTGTCATTTACAGCTAATCATAGTTCAGTTCATTCATTCAGTCATGTGCAACTCTTTGCAACCTCATAGACTGCAGCACACCAGGCTTCCCTGTCCATCACTAACACCTGGAGCTTCCTCAAACTCAAGTCCATCAAGTCAGTGATGCCATCCAACCATCTCATCCTCTGTCGTCCCCTTCTCCTTCTGCCTTCAATCTTTCCCAGAATTAGGGTTTTTTCTAAGGAGTCAGTTCTTCGCATCAGGTGGCCAAAGTATTGGAGCTTCAATGTCAGCATCAGTTCTCCTAATGAATATTCAGAATTGATTTCCTTTAGGATTGACTGGCTTGATCTCCTTGCAGTCCAAGGGACTCTCAAGAGTCTTCTCCAACATCACAGTTCAAAAACATTAGTTCTTTGGTGCTCAGCCTTCTTTATTGTCCAGTTCTCACATCCATGACTACTGGAAAAACTAGCTTTGATTAGACGGACCTTTGTTGGCAAAGTAATGTCTCTGCTTTTTAATATGCTGTCTATGTTGGTCATAGATTTTTTCCCAAGGAAGAAGCATCTTTTAATTTCATGGCTGCAGTCACCATCTGAAGTGGTTTGGAACCCAAGAAAATAAGTCTGTTACCTTCTATCAAAGAGTTTTTCCTCTTATATATTCATCTCTTCACTGTAAAGTGTAGAATTTCCACAACAATGATAAATAATGGAGATTGTAATGCTATCGTTGGAGCCTCCATGGTGGCTCAATGGTAAAGAATCCAACTGCCAATGCAAGAGACGCAGGAAACATGAGTTTGATCCCTGGGTTGGGAAGATCACCTGGAGAAGAAAATGGCAACTAACTCCAGTATTCTTGCCTGGAGAATCCCACGGACAGAGGAGCCTGGTGGGCTACAGTGCATGGGGTCACACAGAGTTAGACACGACTGAACTGACTTTGCATGCACAAGCAGTCATGTACCTACCACCTTAATCAAGATATAGAACACTTATATGATATATACATTTTTATAATAAGCATTTTTGAGACTTCCTTAGTGGTCTGGTGGTTAAAAGTTTGCCTTCCAACGCAGGGGGTAGGGGTTCAAACACCTGGTTGAGGAACTAAGATCCTGCATGCCTCGTGGCCAAAACAAAACAAAATAGATCTTTTTGACCCAGGGATGGAATCCATGTTTCCTACGTCTCTGTCTCTGCATTGTCAAGTGAGTTCTTTACCATTGCACTACCTGGAAAGCCATGTATATGTCTGGCTGACTCATGTTGTTGTACAGTAGAAACTAACACAAGATTGTAAAGCAACTATACCTCATTAAAAATTAATTTTGTAAAAAAGATGACTGATCTCATGTATGTTTAGCTTTTTTCCTTAGAGTCTCTTACCTTGTTCCTCTCAAATGTCCTTAGGTCACCAAACGGTCTTCCCTCGTAACCCAGGAAATGACTTAATAGCTTGAGTATACCTTATCTGTATACCTAGACAGCATATTAAAAAGCAGAGACTTTGCCAACAAAAGTCCATCTAGTCAAGGCTATGGTTTTTCCAGTAGTCATGTATGGATGTGAGAATTGAAATATAAAGAAAGCTGAGCACTGAAGAATTGATGCTTTTGAACTGTGGTATTGGAGAAGACTCTTCAGAGTCCCTTGGACTGCAAATAGATCCAACCAGTCCATCCTGGTTGGATCAGGAAATCAGTCCTAAATATTCATTGGAAGGACTGATGTTGAAGCTGAAACTCTAATACTTTGGCCACCTGATGCAAAGAGCTGACTCATTTGAAAAGACTCTGATGCTGGGAAAGATCGAAGGCAGGAGGAGAAGGAGATGACAGAGGATGAGATGGTTGGATGTCGAGGATGAGATGGTTGGATGTCCATCGAGTCAGTGATGCCATCCAACCATCTCATCCTCTGTCATGCCATCCATCACTGGTTGGATCTATTTGCAGTCCAACTCAGGACTTCATGAATATTTAGGTCTTCTCCTGATCAACCAGGATAGGGGAAGAGTCTTCCCACCCAGTTCAAAAGCATCAATTCTTCAGTGCTCAGCTTTCTTTATATTTCAATTCTCACATCCATACATGGCTACTGGAAAAACCATAGCCTTGACTAGATGGACTTTTGTTGGCAAAGGAGTTGGGGATGGACAGGGAGGTCTGGCGTGCTGAAGTCCATGGGGTCGCAAAGAATCGGACACGACTGAGTGACTGAACTGAACTGATACCATATCTGTGCTCTCAAACAGGAGAAGAATCTTTCTCATTAAAATACAATTCCTTTGTTTGGTACCTATTACCAGATCATTTAGGATTCCAAATGTAAGCTTCAGTCTAAGGTGAAACTTTACTCAGAGCTTATAGGCACCGTAGTGATGACTGACAGTCACTCAAGTCTCATATGATACGTATATACACATTTTCCTGTTCTGACCTAGTTTTCCTGCTCTTCCTACTTCAAAAAACTCTGAGGACTCATCTAGTGAACCTTGTTGACAACTTATAAGTAGCTGCACTTGTACAAAAGTCATCTCTGATATGCCTGGAAAAGTAACAGGGAAGTTCTCCTCGCATCCCAGACCCTGTAAGAGCAGTGGTTAACAGCAAGCGGAATGGTGTTAGGCACATTGCTTAACCCCTCTTTTACTTCAGTTTCCACGTCTGTAATATGTAATGATATTAATAGTATCTACATCATTGGCTTGTTGAATGGAGTAGAGATAATATGTGAGAAAGTGAAAAATGGTACTGGCAGCTGGTGGCCAGGCTGTGATGGTCCCAATGGAACCTAAACTCACTCACAGAAGATAAGGAATGCTCAGACAAAGCCACCCAAGGTCTATGGTTGAAACAAGCCAAGACGAAGTCATGCAACCATGCAATGACTGAACATCCCCCTCTTCATATGTGTAACAGTGACTATTTCTGTTTCTTTTTTTATCATTATTTTTATTTGTTTGTTTGTTCATTTGTCTATGCTGGGTCTTTGTTGCTGTGTGGACTTTTCTCTAGTTGCAGGAACGGGGGGCTTCTGTCTTGCTGCCGCATGCGGGCTTCTCATGGCGGTGGCTTCTCTTGTTTTGGAGCACAGGCCCCAGGGCATTTGGGCTTCAGTAGTTGTGGCACATGGGCTCAGTATTTGCGACTACCAGGCTTAAGAGCACAGGCTCAATAGTTGTGGCGCACAGGCTTACTTGCTTCTCAGCTTATGGGATCTTTCTGAACCAGGGATCAAACCCATGTCTCCTGCATTGGCAGGTGGATTCTTTACCACTGGACCACCAGGGAAGCTGTCTGTTTCCTAAAGGAAAAATCTTCCTTGCTATTTGAGCTGAAAATGTGCTCAAAAATACTTATTCTTGCTTTGACTCAGAGCTTCCTAAAGCGCTATGAAATGTGTTTTCCTGCCACTTCTTCATCAGGGATTACTATCTCTAATTCTCTTTCCTGCAAGATAATAACCATTAAGACACCCCATCACCAAATTGTTCCCACTTGTAGATAAATCCATTCCAGAACTGGCTCCCTCATTGCCTTCAACCCCCCTGAAGATGAGCCAGAGTAGATCCAAATCTGCAAGAAGCTCCCACTTGCTCCCTCCTACTGAGATGTCCCACAGTTCTTCTGCAGTGTATTTTCTCTTGCTGGAGCAAGCTGGACAAATGTAACTTTCCTCCAATGAGTAAATTTGTGCATGTTGTATAGTGCCCTTTTGTCTACTCAGAGTCTGCTTTATTTCTTTTAACACATTTAATTTGGCAGACTCCTGTTGTCAGACATCCAGACCCTCTATCTCATTAAGTTTCACAATTCTCAATAAAGCTACTTGGAGAATTTCCATAGTAAGCCAAAGAGACTTCTGGTTCTAAACAGTTCCTGGCTAACAGCCTTCATGTGGTGTTTTCCAACTCCTCATTGACAGCCCACAAAGGCATAGAAAAGCCAGCTACCAACTGAGACTGGCAACTCAACTCCATAATCTCAGAAGTGACACTAATTATAAAGCATATGGAGCAGGACTGAGAATAACCCACCACACTTTAACTCACAAGGCACCCAGGATTGGCTCACAAATTAGATGACCTCTGAAACACAGAGATGAAGACGGTCTGTGGCCCAGGCTCACAGACTCATGCTCAGATCAACCAAAATATAGAGAAAGTGTTCTTTACCCCATGTGTGCTTCTCTGGGAGTTACCAAGAGTTTTGTTTCTCATCTCTGCCTGTCCCCAGTCTACCATCTTTTTACATTCAGGTAAAGATGGAAAATCCCAGAAACCATTGGAGAGAAATAGGGGAAGATGTGAGGAAATAGTAAGTGAGGCAAGAGATTGGGGATGATGCATGCACCACAGGTGAGGAGTGAGAAGGAGCAGTGCATTCTGGGAGTTGTACTTTCTGTGTATTACATCAACTTGATGCAAAGAGCTGACTCATTGGAAAAGACCCTAGTGCTGGGAAAGATTGAAGACAAAAGGAGAAGAGGGTGGCATAGGATGAGATGGTTAGATAGCATCACTGCCTCTATGGACATGAATCTGAGCAAACTCTGGGAGACAGTAAAGGACAGAGGAGCCTGATGTGCTGCAGTCCACGGGGTGGCAAAGAGTTGAACAAGACTTAGCTACTGAGCAACAACAATGTTGCATCAGCAGTAAGTAAGAAAATCCATCAAGACACAGGCAGAAAATGCTGGAACTTTATTTCTATTTTGTTTAAAAATTTAAAAAGAAATTAAGCTAGTCAATAACAATCCATTAATGTTGGTCCATTAATTGTAACAAATGTACCATACAAGTGTATGATATTAAGAATAGAGGAAACCATGTGTGGCATATGATAATTCTGAGAATTCTCTGTTTTATTTTCTCAATTTTTCTTTAAATCTAAACTATCTAAAACTATCATAAAGATACATCTATTAAGATATTTGAAAATAAAGATATGGGGAAACAGTGTCAGACTTATTTTTTTGGGCTCCAAAACCATTGCAGATGGTGACTGCAGCCATGAAATTAAAAGACGCTTACTCCTTGGAAGGAAAGTTATGACCAACCTAGATAGCATATTCAAAAGCAGAGACATTACTTTGCCAACAAAGGTTCGTCTAGTCAAGGCTATGATTTTTCCTGTGGTCATGTATGGATGTGAGAGTTGGACTGTGAAGAAGGCTGAGCGCCGAAGAATTGATGCTTTTGAACTGTGGTGTTGGAGAAGACTCTTGAGAGTCCCTTGGACTGCAAGGAGATCCAACCAGTCCATTCTGAAAGAGATCAGCCCTGGGATTTCTTTGGAAGGAATGATGCTAAAGCTGAAACTCCAGTACTTTGGCCACCTCATACAAAGAATTGACTTATTGGAGAAGACTCTGATGCTGGGAGGGATTGGGGGCAGGAGGAGAAGGGGACGACAGAGGATGAGATAGTTGGATGGCATCACTGACTCGATGGACGAGAGTCTGAGTGAGCTCCAGGAGTTGGTGATGGACAGGGAGGCCTGGGGTGCTGTGATTCATGGGGTCGCAAAGAGTCGGACACGACTGAGCAACTGATCTGAACTGAATTAAGTGGATATGTTGTTGATGGCATCAGGTTTTATGTAAGCCAATCTCCCCAAGATTATGGGTTTAAAATATTCCTGCAAAGAAAATGTGAATTATATGTAGTAGTAGTGTTAGCACAAGTGAGTAACAAAATGGCAGAACTGACTCTGCTCTTATTCCTGGTTTGGCTCTTTTTTTCTTAAAGTCACATGACTAAAAACAGTGACCCTCAGGAAGACTACTTAAAATACTATCAATGATAAACATTGTTCATTATCACCTATGTTGTTTCTAGTGGTGAATTTTGTTCTATTCAGGCAAGAACACTGGAGTGGGTTGCCATGCCCTCCTCCAGGGGATCTTCCCAACCCAAGGATTGAACCCAGGTCTCCCACACTGCAGGCATATTCTTTACTGTCTGAGCCACCAAGGAAGCCTATTATGCCTTTAGTATTAGCTAATAAATATGAAACTATCATCATTATCAAGACATTTATGGATAAAAATTTTTTGTTAATCACAGATATGAAGACAAGCTTTTGCAACTTGTTCAGTGATGTTTAAACTCATATAATATTCAATCTGAGACATCACAGAACTACACTAAGCATGATTCTAGATATTTAGCATCCTCTTCTGAGGTTTTTTGATGTTAATAAAACCAAAAATCATATGGTGTTTTTTCTGAAATATTAAAATAGTTAAAATATTAATTGAAAAATAAGTGAGAAAGTAAAATACACCTATTTCACTGAAGACACTGGTGTAAACCACATGAAGGAATATTACCAAAGATTTGAAGAAATGAGTATGAAAACAAATCACACATTTTAGGAAGTTATATTGTCATTAAACATCAGATCAGATCAGATCAGTTGCTCAGTCGTGTCCGACTCTTTGCGACCCCATGAATCACAGCACCCCAGGCCTCCCTGTCCATCACCAACTCCCGGAGTTCACTCAGACTCACGTCCATCGAGTCAGTGGTGCCATCCAGCCATCTCATCCTCTGTCGTCCCCTACTCCTCTTGCCCCCAATCCCTCCCAGCATCAGAGTCTTCTCCAATGAGTCAACTCTTTGTATGAGGTGGCCAAAGTACTGGAGTTTCAGCTTTAGCATCATTCCTTCCAAAGAAATCCCAGGGCTGATTTTAATGTTCTATATTCTGTTTTAGTAATGAGAGTCATAAAATATTTCTTTCATTATGAATATTTGAAAGATGATATATTTTCAGGATTAAGTAACTTTTTAACAAATATAATGTTTTATGGGGAAATTATACAAGTGTTACCACTGATGGAGTGACTATTGGAAGCTTGGTCAAGAAACAGTTCCAAGTGAAGTGTACAAAGATGGCCTCTCCCTGGTAAATTAATTCACCATGTTGTTGATAGGTAAGCTCTTGTGGCAAAGAAGTTATGTTGTAAATAAATACACAAGAGGCTATAGTTCTTTCATTATATATATATATATATATATATATATATATATATAACAGAATGTCATTTTTTTAGAAAAAAAATTTTAGTGGTACTACCACATGATCCAGCAATTCCACTTCTGGGCATATATCTGAAAGAAAATGTTAAACTAAGTGAGATGTCAGTTACAAAAAGACAAATACTGTATGAGCAGCAATATTTACAGAAACAGAAAGGAGAATGGTGGTTATAATTCAGGGAGTGAGGAGGTTCTATTTCATGGGAACAATGTTTCAGTTCGGGAAGATGAAAAAGCTCTGAAGATTTTAGTGACTTGAAGTGTGATGTTGAAACTCTTCCTAACCATACAGTTATTGCTGATTATAAAAGGTGAAGTACATCAAGGAGTTGCTACATGTGGAAGTGGCCCAGTTGTTTTTCTGCTCCGAATACACTTGTGCTGATCTTACCTGAGTTCTGATTTGGTAGATCTTTCTGAAGGACGTAAGTCTGTCCCAAAGGTAAAGGTGACGTTTGGAAAATATGGAGCTATAACTAGAATCTCTTTAAAAGAAGCTAGGGGTACAGCGGGCTTCCCAGGTGGCACTGGTGGTAAAGAACCCACCTGCCAACGCAGGAGACATAACGAGATGTGGGTTTGATCCCTGGGTTGGAAAGATCCCCTGGAGAAGGACACAGCCACCCACTCCACTATTCTTGCATAGGAAATCTCATGGATAGAGGAACCCTGTGGGCTACAGTTCATGGGGTGGCAAAGGATTGGACATGGCTGAAGCAACACAACACAGCACAGCACAATAGTACAGAGAGTACATTTTGAAAGATATATCCAATGATTATCTCTGGGTGGTAGGATTTCTCTTCTCTTTTCTGCATGTTGAGATATATATATATATATATATATATATATATATATATATATATATATATATATATATATATGAAAAAAAGCTATATGTCATCTTCTAATATCACAAAATCAAATTATTTTTAATTTAATTTCACTGAAAAAAAAATTTGGCCATACCATGCGGCATAAGGTTCATAGTTCCTGACCAAGGATCAAACCCAAGCCCCCTGCAGTGGAAGCACAGTCTTAACCACTGGACTGCCAGAGAAATCCCTCAAGTTATTTTTTAAAACATGCTTGGCACATAGTTGGCACTCAATAAATGGGGGATCTTTCAAATGTAAAGGGACAAAGGAAAACTGAAGTTCTCCTCTACCCACTGGAATAAATAAAACCATGTAAGAAATGTCCAAGAGAGACAAAATGTTTTCCCTTGAATTTGTTCTGCATGAACTGGAGTCTCTAAGTGGTTGGTTTCCCTCTGGTGAGCCTGGGCTCCTGACTGAATGAGACAGCGAATGTAAAACAATTCCTTAGACATCAGTTCAAGGCTTGGCTGCCCCTTGGCTTTTGGAGTGTCAATGGATGAGCCACCTGCTAGGAGCTAGAACCATATGGAGCAAATTTCCTCACAAAAACACATTGTCTTCAAGGTTGGCTGTGGACTTCCCAGACAGCTTGTTCGTCCTAAAATGTTGAGTCGTTTGAAAATATTTGGCTAACACAGTGTACTGCCAGCCTCTTCCCGTCAGAAGAAGGACAGTGGGGAGAGGACACCCTGCCTCGGTGATTCCACATCCCTGGGCTTACAGTCCTGAGGCCACTTGTCCTCCAAGATCAAGAACCCTGACAAGAGCTTCTCAGTTCCAAAGGGGACATCAACTATCACTTGTTTCCTTGTTTTGGTCAGTTCAGTTGAAATGTAGCAAATATTGGGGGTTTTTGTTGAGATGTCAGATTTCTTTCTTACTTTTCCACCTGAAAGCTTTGATGGTCACTTTCTTCAGAAGGAAAGAAGCTTGGTGCTGTGGGTTTGAATCTATCCTCTGTCACTTACTAAACACCCTCAGCATCAATGTCTCCATGTATAAAATAGGTCATAAGCCTGGATCTGAAACATATGAATGGAAAGCAATAAAACATGTAATGCTCAGAGGCCAGTCTCCGGTCAGTGCATGTTTTGTGTCTGACTCTTTGTGACCCCATGGACTGTAGCCCACCAGGCTCCCCTGTCCATGGGATTTTCCAGGCAAGAATACTGGAGTGGGTTGCCATTTCCTCCTCTAGGGGATGTTCTTTATCCAGGGATCGAACCCATATCTCCTGTGCTGCTTACATTGGCACTTAATACAGGCTAACTATTGTTGCTGTTCTGTTAGTATTTGTTTTCATCATCATTATCTCTGGTCTTTCTCTCCTGGGAAGATATATGTGATCTGAGTCCCAGATCTACACTTGCGAACTGTTCACTGTTCGCTGTTAATTCCCAGTAGTAATTAAAGTTATTGATGATGCTTAAGTTTATGTGTCATCTTCACTGGTCTATGGGATGCCCAGATAATTGGTTAATTATGGGTGTATCTATGATCCTCATGTGTCTTTGGAGGAGATGAGCATTATTATTTTTTTTTTTAAGATTCTCTTTGATGTGGACTGTTTTTAAAGCCTTTATTGAATTTGTTACAATATTGCTTCTGTTTCATGTTTTGGCATTTTGGCCCATAAGCACCTGGGATCTTTGTTTCCCAGCCAGGTTTGAACCCACAGCCCTTGCATTGGAAGGCAGAGTCTTCACCACTGGACTGCCAGGAAAGTCCTGAGATGAGCATTAGGAAGGACAGACTGAGAAGAGCAGATGGCCCTCCCTAAGGTGGGTGGGCACCATCCAATCTGTTGAGGATCTGAATAAAACAAAAAGGTGGAGAGAGGAGGGAGTCACTATCTGCCTGACTGAGCTGGAACACCCATCTCCTCTGCCCTTGGATCTGAACTTACATCACAGGCTTTCCTGGTTCCTAGACCTTCATACAGACCAGAACTACACCACCACCCAGGCTTTGTGTATCCATCCAGCTTGCAGATGGCAGATTATGGGGCTTCTCAGCCTCCATAATGTGTAAGCGAATTCCTTATAACAATTTACAATGCATACAATTTTTACATATCTATCTATACCTATATCTATCTATATCTATATCCCTCCTATTGGTTCTGTTTCTCTAGAGAACTGAATACACTGACGTTAAAGCTCAGAGGCACCACCTCAATGATTAGACATAAGTGGGCTGTTGTTTAGTCTCTAAGTTATGTCTGACTCTTTGTGACTCCATGGACTGGACTGTAGCTTGCCAGGCTCCTCTGTCCATGGGATTCTCCAGACAAGAATACTGGAGTGGGTTGCTATTTCCTCTTCTTGGGGATTTTCCCCACCCAGGGATTGAACCTGCATCTCTTGAGCCATCTACATAGGCAGGCGCATTCTTTACCACTGAGCCACACGGAAAGCATACTACACTTGACCCTAGCGAAAAGGCTGAAAAGTAACACCCTAGACTTGGGTCATTTTCTGAAGTATTTCAGTGTCTCGCTACAAATACCCGAAAGGAGAGTTCAGTTCAGTTCAGTCGTTTAGTCATGTCTGACTCTTTGCAACTCCATGAATCGCATCACACCAGGCCTCCCTGTCCATCACCAGCTCTCGGAGGTCACTCAGACTCACACCCATCGAGTCAGTGATGCCATCCAGCCATCTCATCCTCTGTCATACCCTTCTCCTCCTGCCCCCAATCCCTCCCAGCATCAGAGTCTTTTCCAATGAGTCAGCTCTTCACATGAGATGGCCAAAGTACTGGAGTTTCAGCTTTAGCCTCATTCCTTTCAAAGAAATCCCAGGGCTGATCTCCTTCAGAATGGACTAGTTGGATCTCCTTGCAGTCCAAGGGACTCTCAAGAGTCTTCTCCAATACCACAGTTCAAAAGCATCAATTCTTCAGCACTCAGCTTTCTTCCCAGAGTTTCTTCCCAACTCTCACATCCATACATGACCACAGGAAAAACCATAGCCTTGACTAGATGAACCTTTGTTGGCAAAGTAATGTTTCTGCTTTTGAATATGCTATCTAGGATGGTCATAACTTTCCTTCCAAGGAGTAAGCGTCTTTTAATTTCATGGCTGCAATCACCATCTGCAGTGATTTTGGAGCCCCCAAAATTAAGTCTGACACTGTTTCCCCATCTATTACCCATGAAGTGATGGGACCAGATGCCATGATCTCTGTTTTCTGAATGTTGAGCTTTAAGCCAACTTTTTCACTCTCCACTTTCACTTTCATCAAGAAGCTTGTTAGTTTCTCTTCACTTTCTGCCATAAGGGTGGTGTCATCTGCAAAGGAGAGTGGGGCAGAGAAATAACTCTGGCTTCTTGAAGCCAGCAAGCCCAGGGTTTTGGACTGGAGGGGTATGATACAGCTTGGTGTGTCTTTAGAAAGGGAAGCAAGGGCCATGTGAGCTCCAGTGAAGACAGCCACAGTCTTCTCAGAGCCCAGGTGATGGCATAGCAAGAGGGGTGTCCTAGCTCCCAGCACCCTCTACTCCATGTGGGGCCATTTCCCTCCCCCTCAGGCTCCAGCTCTCATTCCTAAACTTACACCTTACTGTGCTGTCTGCTTCCAATCAGGAATGACCTTTTGGGGGCAAAATTATTTTGCGTTCTCTTAGTTAGATCATCAAAATATTTTAGTTGACATAACATTCTCTGAGGCATTATTCTTTTAAAGGGTTGAAAGATTATTTTCTTAAAATAATGGATTTTTTAAGTACAAAATGCATGGACATTGTAGAATATTTGGACAACAGAAACGAAGAAGGAAAAGAAAACTACCCATAGCTCTAGGAGCCAGAGAAAAGCCTGGCTTTTTCTGCTGGCACTGGACACATCATAGACCATTTAATGCTCAAAAGCATGGCGATTTTCTGACTGGATCTTTTCCTCACTCAGTACCATCTTCCTTCTCCAGTCTACTTCCCGCAACTCTATCCTGATGGTGCTTTCAGATGTGTCCCTTTTTGTTCATCCTGTTTCTCTCACATCATCATTGTCAAATGTTGCTGGCTTTTTTTTTTTTTTTTTTTTGGTTTGTTTAAAGTATGGAGGTTTATAGTATACATAAAGGTTCAATGTGTCACCCAGGTGGCACAGTGGTAAAGAATCTGCCTGCAAATGCAGGAGATGCAAGAGATACAGGTTTGATCCCTGGATGGGGAAGACTACCTGGAGGAAAGAATGGCAACCCTCTCCAGTATTCTTGCCTGGAGAATCCCATGGACAGTGGAGCCTGGTGGGCTACAGTCCACAGGGTCACAAAGAGTTGGACACAACTGAGTGCACACATACAACACTTCAATGTTCAGGGTAGAAGTCAGGGGTTCAAGGATTCAAAAGTAAATAAAAAATGTTCAGTTGCACAGAAGAGAAACCCATTCCCAGAAGCCCAGGTGAAACAAAACCAGCATCCAGAACTCAGTTGTTGGAAGGACAGAGGACCCTGGTGTGGGAGGGGAGGTTCTTCTCTGAACTCTCATTCGGGCACCTCCTGGCTTTGCATGTCTGCTCCTCTCTGTGCACCAGTGCATTCTAGCTACATACACAATCAGTTGTTAACTTCAAGGCTGTTCTCACCCAGGAGAAGGACTCATGATCCACCACCCAGCTCCTTCCTCCTCTCTGTCTTGTCATCTCCTGTTTATTTGGCCAGTGGCTCAGGCACCCATGACAGGAATGGAGATGGGAGCGGCTATACTCCAGGAACAAGGATGAGGTGGCTTCTCTAAGAAGCAAGCAAGAGCTGACATTTCCACTCTAAGGTATCCACAATGAGTGTGGGAGAGAGGCGAGAGGGAGCAGATAAAATCAGCACTTCCAAGAGAACCACTTTCCTCCAAACATCACCCAGTTTGGTATAGATGATCTTATTTGCATGCTCAGTTGCTCAATCATGTCCAACTCTTTGCAGCCCCAAGGCCTTTAGCCCACCAGGCTCCTCTGTCCATGGGATTCTCCAGGCAAGAATACTGGAGTGGGTTGCCACTTTCTACTCCAGAGGATCTTTCTGACCTAGAGATCGAACTCCTGTTTCTTGGTCTCCTACATTAGCAGGTGGATTCTTTACCACTAGAGCCACCTGGGAAGCCCCACAGGTAATCTTATTTACAAAGCAGAAATAGAGACACAGGTGTAGAGAACAAATGTATAGACATTGAGCGGGGAGAGGGTTGGGGTGGGAAGATTGGGGAAGATTGGGATTGACATGTATGCACCATTGATACTATGTACAAAATAGATAACTAATGAGAACCTAGTATATAGCACAAGGAACTCTACTCAGTGCTCACTGGTGACCTAAAAGGGAAGGAAACCCAAAAAAGAAGATATAAATGGATACATAATACTGATACACTTCAGGGTACAATAGAAACTAGCAAAACATTGTATAACAACTTTGTTCTGTGTTTTCCAAGTCTTCTGTAAATATTTTATCATACTTTCATAATTTAAAAAATATAAAACTTTGTACAGCAACTATACTCCAATAAAGATTAAAAAATAAAAATTACTTGGTAACTGCTCAGCAAAAAACAAAAAACAAAACAAAATAAATATCACCAGTTTTGTGTACTGTCTCTGACTCTCTCGGGGCAGCTAACATCTGTTTCCACCTTGAGCACCTTTATTGCCCCAGCATTTTTTTAAAAAATTTAAATTTACTTATTTTAATTAGAGGCTAATTACTTTACAATATTGTATTGGTTTTGCCATACATCAACATGTATTCACCACGGGTGTACACGTGTCCCCAATCCTGTACCCCCCTTCCACCTCCCTCCCCATACCATCCCTCTGTTGCCCCAGCATTTATCATGTATTTTAATTTTATCTTTGTATTCTGTTCTTTCCATTATAGGTGGTGAACTCCCTCAAGGCATAAAATATTCTATTTATCTTTGCACCACAACTCATTTTCCAGGATCTAGCACTTGATGGCCTCCCAATAAATGTTTGTGGAAGTGATGCTGAAAGAGTAGGAATGAAGAAGGAAATAAGAGAAAGAATACAAGCTGTCAGGACTTCCCTGGTGGTCCAGTGGTTAAAAATCCGTCTGCCAATGCAGGAGATGCGGATTTGATCCCCAGAGAAGTCTGCACATTGCAACCAGGAGCCCACATGCTGCAATAAAGACAACACTGTTGAGAGGGAAAGAGAAGAAATACAAGTTGTAAGGAATTTCAAAATAGATGGGGAACTTTCCCAAGTAAATAGCAACTCTCCTTGTTAGGTGAATAGTGGTTGGTGTTGTTTGAAGGAATAAATGATTGGGATTAAAAGGAAGAACAGTTCTTTTGTTTCCTGGCTTTGCTGTGATCCTTTCCAAAGGCTTTGAGCATGATGCACACTGACAGAATGTGAGGGTTTTGAGTCCTACATGCTGTTTTCCAAAAGGCATGACCCTGAACTTGAAGGCCATTGTGATGGCTCCAAGGCTGCCTGGGAAACTTGGTTGGCTTGAGCATCTGATTAGAGTGAATTGCCTTTTTCATTTGTGGTTAGGTGCCGTGGATACTTGGCAAACTGGAGAGCAAGGAAAACTAAACATGTCCCCAGTGAGCGAGCAGGAAAGCTTGAGAACTTAGCAGAATTTCCACCCCTGCAGGTTCTATAGATACAGGCTTTAAAATTTGGATGTTGTTTTTTGAAACGACTGCAGAGACTTGGCAGAGAGTCCAAGAATGATAATTGGAGGACTGGGTCATGTAAAATACTAGTGGGAGTTAGAGGAGGGACCTTGTTCACTTTTATGGACCATGTGGTATTAGTCAGGGATCCCCAGATAACAAGATACTTGTGCCTCCTTTTGACTCTACTGGGCATTCTCTGTGACATTTCATATCAGACACCTAAAGAAACAACATTATGCTGTAATAGTAAGAGTAAAATGAGGTGAAGACATTGCCTAAGAGATTTGTATCATCCTTTCCTGTCTGGTTTTAAAATTATCATACTCTAGGGAATGTCCCTGGTGGTCCAGTGATTAAGAATCTGCCTTTCAATGAAGTGGACATGGGTTTGATCCCTGATCAGTGAAACAAGATCCCACATGACAAGAGGCAGCTAAGCCCCAGAATCACAGCTTGAGTGAAACCTGAGTGCTATAACTAAGACCCAACTTGGCCAGAAATACATACGTACATAAATAGTACAACAATAAAATCTCAGTTGTTAGTAGTTTCCTTTTTTTTAACTTTATATATATATATGTAAAGTAAATTTTTTTACTTTATATATATATAGTTTATTGCTTGCCAACTATACTAAATGAAACATAAGAACATGAACACACTGCATTTCAAAGACTTAGTATGATTTTAAAAATCTCATTAATAATTTTTATATTAATTACAGGTTGAAACAACAACATTTTGGATTTTAGTGTGAGACATTATAATTTTACCTGTTTCCCTTCGACTTTTTTTTCCCCCAACTTTCTATTATATATTAGAGTAGAATTGATTAACCGTGTTGTGATAGTTTCAGGTGGACAACAAAGGAACTCAGCCATACATAAATATGTATCCATTCTCCCTCAAATTCCTATCCCGTCCTGACTGCCACATAACATTGACCAGAGTTCCATGTGCAGTACAGTAGGTCCTTGTTGGTTGTGCTGTGTGCTTAGCTGCTCAGTCGTTCATGTCAGACTGTTTGCGATCCCATGGACTATAGCCCGCCAGGCTCCTCTGTCCGCGGGGATTCTCCAGGGAAGAATACTGGAGTGGGTTGCCATGCCCTCCTCCAGGGGCTCTTCCCCAACCCAGGGACTGAACCCAGGTCTCCCACATTGTTGGCAGATTCTTTACCAGGGGAGCCACCAGGAAGTTCTTGTTGGTTATCCATTTAAAATATAGCAATGTATACATGTTGATCCCAAACTCCCTAACTATCCCTCCTGCCCACCCTTCCCTGCCAGTAGCCATAAGTTCATTCTCTAAGTCTGTGAGGTTTTTTTGGTTTGTTTGTTTTATAAATAAGTTCATTTGTGTCATTCCTTTCTAGATTCCACATATAGGCAGTATCATACGACATTTCTCTTTCTCTGTCTGACTTCACTCAGTATGACAATTTCTAGGTGCATGCATGTTGCTCAAATAGTTGCCATTTATTTTTGAAACCCATCCAACCAGCTCAGTGCCATAATCTATCTTCTTAATTGTCTTAGGTTTTTCTCCATCCATCCCTACAATGTATCTTGTCATCTTTGTTTTCTAATTGACTGGACTAACATTCCCATTATGAAACTGTGCCTAGACTAGCCTTGTTTAAATGTTTTTCAAGTTCCAAAATTATCTCCCCTAACCCATTTTACCCTCATGAAACCCCCTGTCCCTCAGGTTACCTCGTCTTAGTTAGGTACTGCTGCTGCTGCTAAGTCGCTTCAGTCGTGTCCAACTCTGTGCGACCCCATAGACGGCAGCCCACCAGGCTCCCCCATCCCTGGGATTCTCCAAGCAAGAACACTGGAGTGGGTTGCCATTTCCTTCTCCAATGCAGGAAAGAGAAAAGTGAAAGTGAAGTCGCTCAGTTGTGTCCGACCCTCAGCGACCCCATGGACTGCAGCCTACCAGGCTCCTCCATCCATGGGGTTTTCCAGGCAAGAGTACTGGAGTGGGGTGCCATTGCCTTCTCCGAGTTAGGTACTAGGAGGTATTAATATTACTATAAATGAACTAGTTCCCTGTAAGCATGCAAGACCAGTAGATGATTGATCTACACTCTCAACTAGTGTATGATGTTTGAAATGAGACCATGGAGGAACCTCTGTGAATCTCTAGTTGGCAGAAAAATCAGTAAAGATGGAGGGAATACATCAGGCCACACTCTATGTTGCAGATTTTTGAAATAAAGGTCTTTTCTGTACTGCTTAAAATTATACCATGAGGACGATCACCCTCTTTTCTCAACGTATGGTTTGGTATGAACATAAATTAATTTCAAATTAAAACTGCAATTCTCCTTTGGTTTCAACAATTACTTCTAAAATGGCTTGGGTCTCATCGCTTTGGGAACCATTATTTCTTTCTTTGATAACTGAAGTTCAACAGACTAACCTCTGCACATTCAAAGACTCAGTTCCCTAAACAAACTGACACTTTTCTCCAACAGTGCTTGCATGGTCTGTTCTTTAACTAAGATGACATCTGCCGGATAGCAATTTCCTTGCTAATTAACAAATTGATTTTCAGTTTAAAGACACTATTTATATACCTCTCTGTTCTACTCTCTATATCCTATTAATTTGGGTGTGATAAGTCGCTTTAGCCATGTCCAGCTCTTTGTGACCCCATGGACTGTAGCCCACCAGGCTCCTCTGTCCATGGGGTTCTCCAGACAAGAATATTGGAATGGGTTGCCATTTCCTTCTCCAAGGGCTCTTCCCTACCCAGGGATAGAATCCAAGTCTCTTATGTCTCCAGCATTGGCAGGCGGGTTCTTTACCACTAGTGCCACAATTAGGTTACTGTTTATTAATTTATTGTTTTCAACTTGATTCTACCCTCACAATTTTTTGAACATTAATACATCTTTCAATTAATTTCTCAAAATTCATAGATGAATATTTTTTTTGCGTGAAGAGATAATTGCCTTTCAAACATCTAGATGTATTCTTTCTATTTCTTCACATGCAGTTTAAGTAACAAAGCTTTTGGAGAAAGGATCAAGTTGGCCAAAGAGTCAGAAAGAGCTTTTTGATATTTAAATCTTGCCAGACCTCTGTAATATGTTTGCTGAACTCCCAAAGGCTATACAGTTTTATTCACTAGCTCTTCAGAATCTAGAAACCCCAAAGAGTTGTTTTTTATAACCATATCCAACAAATTACACAATTATTATTCAGTTCCGCATTTCCTGTCAAGGTGCATAGCAAATGTTTTACAGCTGATGTTTTAATTGGGTTGATCCACAGTCAGGAAGTGGCATGCCATTCACAGACATTTTAAAGCTATTTATTTGTGATGGCTGTCATTAACTGCACTCACTCAGATGTGTTTTTGAGGAGACATTTCAGCTGCAAAGATTGTAGGTTTCTAGTTTGCTTGAAGTTGGTGCTATCAGAGCCCTGATGGGAGGCTTTGATGGAGCTAAACGACATCTCCTCATTATTGATTTGATGTGAACACCTGGACCATGACTACACAATGTGGAAATGGGTTATAATTGATTTGTCATTTGTCAAGTGCTGTGTAAGTCTAGCAAATTGTTGCATGTATTTAGGCTCATCACCTCTCTGTGAATTAATTTTGATTATTAGCATTGCTCAGACATGGAATTTTCATCTTAACCCACATAGAATTTAACACTTTGAATAACAAAGCAAGTTCTTTGGTGCTGTTCTCTACTATTGCAATGTTGCTAGGTGACAATACATGTCTTCATAATTTCTCCGTGTATGTGGAGTAACATGGCAGACACACAGAACAACTTGCAGAAACTTAAGAGGAGCACACTTCTCGAATCACATCATTTGAGATTCAGAAGAAAATCACCCAATTTTTGGTTTCCTAAAACAGGCCATTATGTGTTATGCTAAGCACTTTACATGTAGTATTCCATTTAATCAAACCTGCCAATCCCAAAGGAAATCAGTCCTAAATATTCATTGGAAGGACTGATGCTGAAGCTGAAGCACCAATCCTTTGACCACCTGGTGCAAAGAGTCAACTTGCTGGAAAAGTCCCTGATGCTGGGTAAGACTGATGGCAATAGGAGAAGGCGATGGCAGAGGATGAGATGGTTGGATGGCATCACTGAAATGGACAGGAATTTGAGCAAGCTCTGGGAGATGGTGAAGGACAGGGGAGCCCGGTGTGCTGCAGTCCATGGGGTTGCAAGAAGTTGGATACGACTTAGCAGCTGAATAACTGTAGCAACAAATTCCATTTAATTGCTTCATTCTTATGAGGAAAGTAATAAAGTATCTGCTTTAGAGATTGGGGTATTAAAACCCAGAGAAGTTAAATGACTTCCCAAAGAAGCCGACAGTGGAGCCCAGGTCTGAACAGAGGGTTCAGGTTGACAAACTGGGCTCCTAATCATTACACTATCTGGTCCAAGTATAAGGCAGAGAACCTAATGAGCTAAGGTATGGTCATAGGAAAAGACATTAGCTGTGATGAAAAGGTAAAGAATGTCTTTAAAAAGGCAACATGGAAAGAAACTCTGGTCCATCCAGGAAATGGAAGGTTATTCAAAGCCAAAGAGAAATGAGCCATGAAAAAGACATGGAAGAATATTCATTAAATGCACATAACTCAGTGAAAGAAGCCAGTGTGAAAAGATTGTATGCTGTATGATTCCAAATATATGATATTCTGGAAAAGGCAAAAGCTGACTGTGGCTCAGACCATGAACTCCTTATTGTCAAGCTAAAGCTAAGTCACTTCAGTTGTGTCTGACTCTGTGTGACCCCATAGACGGCAGCCCACCAGGCTTCCCCGTCCCTGGGATTCTCCAGGCAAGAACACTGGAGTGGGTTGTCATTTCCTTCTTCAATGCATGAAAGTGAAAAGAGAAAGTGAAGTCGCTCAGTCATGTTCAACTCTCAGCGACCCCATGGACTGCAGCCTACCAGGCTCCTCCGTCCATGGATTTTCCAGGCAAGAGTACTGGAGTGGGGTGCCATTGCCTTCTCTACCTTACTGTCAAATTCAGACTTCAATTGAAGAAAGTAGGGAAAACCACTAGACCATTCAAGTATGACCTAAATCAAATCCCTTATGATTATACAGTGGAAGTGAGAAATAGATTTAAGGGCCTAGATCTGATAGATAGAGTGCCTGATGAACTATGGAATGAGGTTCATGATATTGTACAGGAGACAGGGATCAAGACCATCCCCATGGAAAAGAAATGCAAAAAAGCAAAATGGCTGTCTGGGGAGGCCTTGCAAATAGCTGTGAAAAGAAGAGAAGCGAAAAGCAAAGGAGAAAAGGAAAGATACAAACAACTGAATGCAGAGTTCCAAAGAATAGCAAGAAGAGATAAGAAAGCCTTCCTCAGCGATCAATGCAAAGAAATAGAGGATAACAACAGAATGGGAAAGACTAGGCATCTCTTCAAGAAAATCAGAGATACCAAAGGAACATTTCATGCAAAGATGGGCTCGATAAAAGACAGAAATGGTATGGACCTAACAGAAGCAGAAGATATTAAGAAGAGGTGGCAAGAATACACAGAAGAACTGTACAAAAAAGATCTTCACGACCCAGATAAACACGATGGTGTGATCACTGACCTAGAGCCAAACATCCTGAAATGTGAAGTCAAGTAGGTCTTAGAAAGCATCACTACGAACAAAGCTAGTGGAGGTGATGGAATTCCAGTGGAGCTATTCCAAATCCTGAAAGATGATGCTGTGAAAGTGCTGCACTCAATATGCCAGCAAATTTGGAAAACTCAGCAGGGGCCACAGGACTGGAAAAGGTCAGTTTTCATTCCAGTCGCAAAGAAAGGCAATGCCAAAGAATGCCCAAACTACCGCACATTTGCACTCATCTCATACACTAGTAAAGTAATGCTCAAAATTCTCCAAGCCAGGCTTCAGCAATGTATGAACCGTGAACTTCCTGATGTTCAAGCTGGTTTTAGAAAAGGCAGAGGAACTAGAGATCAAATTGCCAACATCTGCTGGATCATGGAAAAAGCAAGAGAGTTCCAGAAAAGCATCTATTTCTGCTTTATAGACTATGCCAAAACCTTTGACTGTGTGGATCACAATAAACTGAAAAATTCACAAAGAGATGGGAATACCAGACCACCTGATCTGCCTCTTGAGAAATTTGTATGCAGGTCAGGAAGCGATAGTTAGAACTGGACATGGAACAACAGACTGGTTCCAAATAGGAAAAGGAGTTCGTCAAGGCTGTATATTGTCACCCTGTTTATTTAACTATTATGCAGAGTACATCGTGAGAACGCTGGACTGGAAGAAACACAAGCTGGAATCAAAATTGCTGGGAGAAATATCAATAACCTCAGATATGCAGATGACACCACCCTTATGGCAGAAAGTGAAGAGGAACTAAAAAGCCTCTTGATGAAAGTGAAAATGGAGAGTGAAAAAGTTGGCTTAAAGCTCAACATTCAGAAAATGAAGATCATGGCATCCGGTCCCATCACTTCATGGGAAATAGATGGGGAAACAGTGGAAGCACTGTCAGACTTTATTTTTCTGGGCTCCAAAATCACTGCAGATGGTGACTGCAGCCATGAAATTAAAAGACGCTTCCTCCTTGGAAGGAAAGTTATGACCAACCTAGATAGCATATTGAAAAGCAGAGACATTACTTTGCCAACAAAGGTCCATCTAGTCAAGGCTATGGTTTTTCCTGTGGTCATGTATGGATGTGAGTGTTGGACTGTGAAGAAGGCTGAGCACTGAAGAATTGATGCTTTTGAACTGTGGTATTGGAGAAGAAGACTCTTGAGAGTCCCTTGGACTGCAAGGAGATCCAAGCAGTCCATTCTGAAGGAGATCAGTCCTGGGATTTCTTTGGAAGGAATGATGCTAAAGTTGAAACTCCAGTCCTTTGGGCACCTCATGCGAAGAGTTGACTCATTGGAAAAGACTCTGATGCTGTATGGGACTGGGGGCAAGAGGAGAAGGGGACGACAGGATGAGATGGCTGGATGGTATCACTGACTCGATGGACATGAATTTGAGTGACCTCCAGGAGTTGGTGATGGACAGGGAGACCTGGTGTGCTGCGATTCATGGGGTTGCAAAGAGTCGGACACGACTGAGCGACTGATCTGATCTGATGGAGACAAGGAAAAGGTCATTGGATAGATGCAGAGAAAGCCTTTGACAAAGTTCAACATCCATTTATGATAAAAACTCTCCAGAAAGCAGGAATAGAAGGAACATACCTCAACATAATAAAAGCTATATATGACAAACCCACAGCAAACATTATCCTCCATAGTGAAAAATTGAAAGCATTTCCTCTAAAGTCAGGAACAAGACAAGGGTGCCCACTTTCACCATTACTATTCAACATAGTTTTGGAAGTTTTGGCCACAGCAATTAGAGCAGAAAAAGAAATAAAAGGAATCCAAATTGGAAAAGAAGAAGTAAAACTCTCACTGTTTGCAGATGACATGATCCTCTACATAGAAAACCCTAAAGACTCCACCAGAAAATTACTAGAACTAATCAATGAATATAGTAAAGTTGCAGGATATAAAATCAACACACAGAAATCCCTTGCATTCCTGTAGACTAATAATGAGAAAATAGAGAAAGAATTTAAGGAAACAATTCCATTCACCATTGCAATGAAAAGAATAAAATACCTAGGAATATATCTACCTAAAGAAACTAAAGACCTATATATAGAAAACTATAAAACACTGGTGAAAGCAATCAAAGAGGACACTAATAGATGGAGAAATATACCATGTTCATGGATTGGCAGAATCAATATAGTGAAAATGAGTATACTACCCAAAGGAATTTATAGATTCAATGCAATCCCCATCAAGCTACCAACGGTATTCTTCACAGAGCTAGAACAAATAATTTCTCAATTTGTATTGAAATACAAAAAACCTCGAATAGCCAAAGCAATCTTGAGAAAGAAGAATGGAACTGTAGGAATCAACCTGCCTGACTTCAGGCTCTACTACAAAGCCACAGTCATCAAGACAGTATGGTACTGGCACAAAGACAGAAATTTAGATCAATGGAACAAAATAGAAAGCCCAGAGATAAATCCACGCACATATGGACACCTTATCTTTGACAAAGGAGGCAAGAATATACAATGGATTAAAGACAATCTCTTTAACAAGTGGTGCTGGGAAAACTGGTCAAACACTTGTAAAAGAATGAAACTAGAACACTTTCTAACACCATACACAAAAATAAACTCAAAATGGATTAAAGATCTAAATGTAAGACCAGAAATCATAAAACTCCTAGAGGAAAACAGGCAAAACACTCTCTGACTTACATCACAGCAGGATCCTTTATGACCCACCTCCCAGAATATTGGAAATAAAAGCAAAAATAAACAAATGGGACCTAATTAAACTTAAAAGCTTCTGCACAACAAAGGAAACTATAAGCAAGGTGAAAAGACAGCCTTCAGAATGGGAGAAAATAATAGTAAATGAAGCAACAGACAAACAACTAATCTCACAAATATATAAGCAACTCCTACAGCTCAATTCCAGAAAAATAAATAACCCAATCAAAAAATGGGCCAAAGAACTAAATAGACATTTCTCCAAAGAAGACATACAGATGGCTAACAAACACGTGAAAAGATGCTTAACATCACTCATTATCAGAGAAATGCAAATCAAAACCACTATGAGGTACCATTTCATGCCAGTCAGAATGGCTGCAATCCAAATGTCTACAAGCAATAAATGTTGGAGAGGGTGTAGAGAAAAGGGAACCCTCTTACACTGCTGGTGGGAATGCAAACTAGTATAGCCATTATGGAGTACAGTATGGAGATTCCTCAAAAAACTGGGAATAGAACTGCCTTATGATCCAGCAATCCCACTGCTGGGCATACACACTGAGAAAACCAGAATTGAAAGAGACACGTGTACCCCAATGTTCATCGCAGCACTGTTTATAATAGTCAGGACTTGAAAGCAACCTAGATGTCCATCAGCAGATGAATGGATAAGAAAGTTGTGGTACATATATACAATGGAGTATTACTCAGCCATTAAAAAGAATACATTTGAATCAGTTCTAATGAGGTGGATGGAACTGGAGCCTATTATACAGAGTGAAGTAAGCCAGAAAGAAAAACACAAATACAGTATACTAATGCATATATATGGAATTTAGAAAGATAGTAACAATAACCCTGCATACGAGACAGCAGAGGAGACACTGATGTATAGAACAGTCTTTTGGACTCTGGGAGAGGGAGAAGGTGGGATGGTTTGGGAAAATGGCATTGAAATATGTATAATATCATGTTTGAAATGATTCACCAGTCCAGGTTTGATGCCTGATACCGGATGCCTGGGGCTGGTGCACTGGGACGACCCAGAGGGATGGTATGGGGAGGGAGGAGGGAGGAGGGTTCAGGATGGGGAAGACATGTATACCTGTGGTGGATTCGTTTTGATGTATGGCAAAACCAATATAATATATAATACTGTAAAGTTAAGTAAAATAAAATTAAAAAGAAAAGAAAAAGGTCATTGGTTGCTAGGGACTGGGGGAGGGATGAATAACTGGATTATAGAGGATATTTAAGGCAGTGGAAGTAGTCCAAATAAGATAATAATGGTGGATATGCATCATTCCACATTTGTCAATATGCATAGAATGTGCACCAAGAATTAAGCTAAAATGTAAACCATAAGGGCTTCCTTCATGGCTCAGATAGTAAAGAATCTGCCTGAAGTGTGGGAGATCTGGGTTCAATCCCTGAGTCAGGAAGAAAACCCTAGCTGATAAAGATATGTCAGTGTAGGTTCCTTGATTTTAACCAATATACCATTTAGTGTGAATGTTGATAGTTAGGGAGGCTGTGCATGTGTGGACTATATGAAAACTCTACTTTCTCACTAACTTTACCGTGAACTTAACACTGCTGTAACAATGAAAGTTTAGTACAAGGCCTGGTACTCACGAGGATTCTATAAGAGTTTGTTAGATTTCGGTACATAACAGCAAAAAAATGCAACAGGGTGAGGCAAAAAATTCAAGAATGAGATGAACAAGAAGAGATAGAAATCTAGGGATGTTTGTGTAGCATAGAGAATATATAGAGTCTAAATATATATATTGAAAGTTATTACAATATTATTGTAATAACATATAGTCAATATGTTACAATAATATAGAAATATTACAATAATATAGAATAACTGTGTGATGACCAGTGGTAACTAGACTTATTGTGGTGATTATAACATATAAAAATATTTAATCACTATGTTATACACCAAAAGCTAATATAATATTGCAAGTCAATTAGACATCAGTTTTTTTAAAAAAGGAGGTATAATCTGGAATAATTACATTATTATATAATATTTTAATTATATATAGTCCCCTATATTATAATATAGGGGACTTAATTCCCTATATTACTTTGGGATTCCCTGGTGGCTCACACGGTAAAGAATCTGTCTGCAATGCGGGAGACCTGGGTTTGATCCCTGGGTTGGGAAGATTCCCTGGAGGAGAGCATGGCAATCCATTCTAGTATTCTTGCCTGGAGAATCCCATGGACAGAGGAGCCTGGTGGGCTGCAATTCATGGGGTGGTCGAAAAAAGTTGGACATGACTGAGTGACTAAGCATAGAACATTACTTTCCTAGGACTGTCACAACAAAATACCAAACTGGCTGACTTAGAAATCTATTCTCTCACATTTCTGGAAGTCCAAAATTGGTATGGGCGGGGGGTTCTTCCTCTAAGGGTTTGGGAGGATATTTCTTTTTTTTTTTTTTTTTTTGTTTTTTCTTTGGGGGGGGGTTGGGGGGGGGTTTGTGTGTGTAAATTATTTTTGTAAATTAATTTGGGGTTGTTTTTTTTTTTTTTTTTTTTTTTTTTTTTTTTTTTTTTTTTTTTTTTTTTTTTTTTTTTTTTAGTTTAATCAAGAATCTCTTTTATTGATTATCAGAAACATTACAAACATCTAGTATGAACAAATTGTAACATGATAGTGTTTAGTTTGAACAATTAATACATTTCAGATATAATATTATACATATTTCAATGCTATTCTCCCAAATCATCCCACCCTCTCCTGGTCCCAGAGTCCAAAAGTCTGGTCTATACATCAGTGTCTCTTTTGTTGTCTCGTAAATAGGGTTATTTTTTACCATCTTTCTAAATTCCATATATATGTGTTAGTATACTGTATTTGTGTTTTTGTTTCTGGCTTACTTCACTCTGTATAATAGGCTCCAGTTCCATCCACCTCCTTAGAACTGATTCAAATGTATTCTTTTTAATGGCTGAGTAATATTCCATTGTGTATATGTACCACAGCTTGCTTATCCATTCATCTGTGGATGGACATCTAGGTTGCTTCCACGTTCTGGCTATTGCAAACAGTGCTGCTATGAACATTGGGGTACAGGTGTCTCTTTCAATTCTGGTTTTCTCAGTGTATATGCCCAGCAGTGGGATTGCTGGATCATAAGGCAGTTCTATTCGCAGTTTTTTGAGGAATCTCCATACTGTTCTCCAAAGTGGCTGTACTAGTTTGCATTCCCACCAACAGTGCAAGAGGGTTCCCTTCTCTCCGCACCCTCTCCAGCATTTATTGCTTGTGGACTTTTGGATAGCAGCCATTCTGATTGGCGTGAAATGGTATCTCATAGTGGTTTTGATTTGCATTTCTCTGATAATGAGTGATGTTGAGCATCTTTTCATGTGTTTGTTAGCCATCTGTATGTCTTCTTTGGAGAAATGTCTATTGAGTTCTTTGGCCCATTTTTTGATTGGGTCATTTATTTTTCTGGAATTGAGCTGTAGAAGTTGCTTGTATATTTTTGAGATTAGTTGTTTGTCAGTTGCTTCATTTGCTATTATTTTCTCCCATTCTGAAGGCTGTCTTTTCACCTTGCTTATAGTTTCCTTTGTTGTGCAAAAGCTTTTTAAGTTTGATTAGGTTCCATTTGTTCATTTTTGATTTTATTTCCAATATTCTGGGAGGTGGGTCACAGAGGATCCTGCTGTGATGTAAGTCAGAGCGTGTTTTGCCTATGTTTTCCTCTAGGAGTTTTATGGTTTCTGGTCTTACATTTAGCTCTTTAATCCATTTTGAGTTTATTTTTGTGTATGGTGTTAGAAAGTGTTCTAGTTTCATTCATATGGAGGGGTCTTGTTTTTGTATCCATTCAGCCAGTCTCTGTCTTTTGGTTGGGGCATTCAACCCATTTACATTTAAGGTAATTAATGATAAATATGATCCCGTTGCCATTTACTTTGTTGTTTTGGGTTTGAATTTATATATCCTTTTTGTGTTTCCTGTCTAGAGAATGTCCTTTAGTATTTGTTGGAGAGCTGGTTTGGTGGTGCTGAATTCTCTCAGCTTTTGCTTGTCTGTAAAGGTTTTGATTTCTCCTTCATATTTGAATGAGATCCTTGCTGGGTACAATAATCTGGGCTGTAGGTTCTTTTCTTTCATCACTTTAAGTATGTCTTGCCATTCCCTCCTGGCTTGGAGAGTTTCTATTGAAAGATCAGCTGTTATCCTTATAGGAATTCCCTTGTGTGTTATTTGTTGTTTTTCCCTTGCTGCTTTTAATATTTGTTCTTTGTGTTTGATCTTTGTTAATTTGATTAATATGTGTCTTGGGGTGTTTCGTCTTGGGTTTATCCTATTTGGGACTCTCTGGGTTTCTTGGACTTGAGTGATTATTTCCTTCCCCATTTTAGGGAAGTTTTCCACTATTATCTCCTCTAGTATCTTCTCATGGTCTTTCTTTTTGTCTTCTTCTTCTGGGACTCCTATGATTCGAATATTGTAACGTTTAATATTGTCCTGGAGGTCTCTGAGATTGTCCTCATTTCTTTTAATTCGTTTTTCTTTTTTCTCCTCTGATTCCTTTAATTCTGCCATTCTATCTTCTAATTCGCTAATTCTATCTTCTGCCTCTGTTATTCTACTATTTGTTGCCTCCAGAGTGTTTTGGATCTCATTTATTGCATTATTCATTATATGTTGATTCTTTTTTATTTCTTCTAGGTCCTTGTTAAATCTTTCTTGCATCTTCTCAATGCTTTTCTCCAGACTATTTATCCATGATTCCATTTTGCTTTCCAGATTTTGGATTAATTTTACTATCATTATTCGGAATTCTTTATCAGGTAGGTTCGCTATTTCTTCCTCTTTTGTTTGGTTTGGTGGGCTTTTATCCTGTTCCTTTACCTGCTGGGAATTCTTCTGTCTTTTCATCTTGTTTAAATTGCTAAGTTTGGGGCGTCTTTACTGTATTCTGGTAGTCTGTGGAGTTCTCTTTATTGTGGCGTTTCTGCACTATATGTGGGTTTGTACCGGTGGCTTGTCGAGGTTTCTTGTTTATGGAAGCTTGTATCGGTGTTCTGGTGGGTGGAGCTGGATTTCTTTTCTCTGGGGTGCAGTGGAGTGTCTAGTAGTGAGTTATGAGATGTCTATGCTTTTGGGGTCGCTTTGTGTAGCCTGTGTACTGGAGCTCAGGCTGTGTTCTTGTTTTTCTGGAGAATTTGCTTGGTATGTCTTGTTGTGGAACTTGCTGGTCTTTGTGTGATGCTTGGTTTCAGAGTAGGTATGGAGGCTTTTAATGAGCTCCTGTCAATTAGTGTTTCGTGGGATCAGGGTATGGACTTAAGCCTCCTGGTTCCAGTTATTGGTCTTATTTTTACAGTAGTCTCAAAAACTTCTTCTTCTATAATGCATTCCACAACTGGACTGCTCAGAGATGTTCACGGAATTATACATAGAAGGAAAAAGGGAGGAAGGAGACAGAGGTGGTCAGGAGGATAAAAGGAGGGAGTGTGAAGGAGAGAGACAGATCTAGTCAGTAATCAGTAAAGAAAAGAAAAAGGAAAGGAAAAAAGCAAAGGACAAAAAGGAAAAAAGAAAAAAAAAAAAAAAAAAAACAGGGTCGCAAAAGTTATATCTAAACGTGGAGATTAAAGAAGTACTAGAGGATAAAAAAAATAATAATAGTAAAAAAATAAAAGAAACAAAACAAACAACAACAAAAAAAAAATTAAAAGGGAAAAAAAAAATTTTGTTTTCCTTTTTCCAATTAAAAAATAATAAAAATTTAAAAAAATATATATATTAAAAAAAGAAAAGAAAAAAAAAAAGGAAATAATGATGGTAAAAATAGTAACAATATATATAAGAGTTTCTCTATTATTGTTGTGGGTTCAGTTCATTTTCAGCTAGTTCCTTGTTCCGGCTTAAATTTCTCAAGATCTATAGGCCCCTTTCTCTGTGGTTGGTCTGTATAGTTCTTTGTTCTGTGCACGGTTCGGCGGTGTTCTGGGCCAAGGCCCGCCACTCGTGTGGTCGGCGCTGCACAATCTGGATTGCCGGCCCAAACTACTCCAGTTAGGCAGCACTCCAGACAATCAGGTGAACGAAGTCTGCGCTGAGGCCCGCAGAGGGGGAGGGGTCGGCGACGGGAATGGCGGGCGGGCGGGTGGGGGGAGGGGATGGGGTGGCCCTCGTGGGAGCCGCGGCACAGCGGGCGGGGGGGGGCACGCCTGCGCGGGGGTGGCCGGCGGGGGAGCGTCCAGTGGGGGGAGAGTCCCGCGGGGGAGCGTCCCTCTGGGGAGCGCCGGCAGCGGAGCGTCCCGCGTGGGAACGGCCAAGGCGTTTCCCTGCCCAGCCCCGGCTCCCCAGTGGCAGATGCGGGCGTTTGCAGCGGTGCTTTTCCGCTGCGGAAGTTACCGCAGGGCCCGCAGTCTGTGGGTTCTAATTGCTCAACTGTTCTCCTCCCTGTTATGATAGTCTCCGTGTTTCCCAGGTTCGGCGCAGATTCCGCAGGGAGAGTGTTTCCTGGTGTTTGGAAACTTCTCTTTTTAAGACTCCCTTCCCCGGACAGAGGTCCGCCCCTCCCTCTTTGTCTCTCTCTGGCTTCTATATTCTTTCCTACCTCCTTTAGAAGGCAGTGAGTTGCTTTTCTGGGTGTCCGACGTCCTCCGCCAGCACTCCGAAGCTGTTTGTGGTATTTACTCGGCGCCCAGATGTCCCATTGATGAATTTGTGGAGGAGAAAGCGTATTCCCCGTCCTAATCCTTCGCCATCTTAACCGGAAGTTCCTTGATTTTCCCTTTTTCCGGAAATGTATAGCAGGTTTTTCAGCCACAAAAAAAAAAAAAAAATTGTAAAAAAATTTTTTTTACATTATAAAAAAAAAAAAACAGTCCTTTTTTATTTATATATGAAATTAAAATATCTAAAAAAAATATAAAAAAAATATATAATATATCTAAAAAAAAAATTATAGTTTATATTTTAAAAAAATAAAAAGTATAATATATAATAATATAAAAAAATAAAATAAAGAAGAAAAAAATAGAAAAAAAAAAAAAAAAAAAAAAAAAAAAAAAGAATAAAAAAAAAAAAAAAAGTTATGTTCCTTGCCCGTATAAGAAATAAAAATATTCCCCAAATAAAAGAGATAGAGATGGTATCCGGGTGGGGGGGGTATCCACGAAGAAGGAAACAACAAAATTATAATTCTGGACATGGAAAAGACAGAGAACGGAGGAGCGAGAAGGAAAAAAAAAAAAAAAAAAAAAAAAGAAAAAAAAAAAAAAAAAAAAAAAAAAAAAAATAAAGAAAAAAAAAATAAAAATGAGAAAAAAAAAAAAAAAAAATATATAGAAAAAAAAAAAACAATAAATTAATTAATTGTATTAAAATATAATATAAAATTAAGGTAAAGGGATGAAATAAAGAATAAAATAAAAAATAACAAAAACCCCAATAAAGAAAAAAAGAAAAAAAAATAAAAAAAATGGAAAAAATAAATTACTAGTAAAAGAATAGAAATAGAACATCTAACTTCCAAACCTGGTGGGGGAAAATAGTAAATTAATCAACTAGAAGGAAGAAAATGAGAAAAGTATAGCTTACAAAAACTATGGTTAATGGAAAGCCAAAATATGATAGAAATAAATTAAAAAAATAATCTATGCATATCAATCTGTAGTAATATTGTACTTTAGTGCTTAGTTTTCATCTGCATTGGTGGACCAGTGTATAATCATGAAACAGTTGATGTCTAATAATTTCATCTTGGATAACATGCACAATATCATGTTAGCAAGTTAACCATAGACCAAGTACATCTTCAAGGATCTTTCCAATCTTTTATTTTCTTTGTTCCTTACAATTCCCCACAATGCAAGGTATCAGAGTGCTGTGTCTTAGATAGTTCGGGTTATGTGATTTAAATCAAGATTTGTTGACTCAGGGCTTTCTCCAATATCCACAGCTGCAGTTCTTTGATTTTCCTATTCCTCATAGTTTCTATTCTTGTCACCATTAATGTGGGGTGATTTTATTCTGGCTCAGGTTTTTCAGTGGAAAAAGCATAGAGAAATTAGGAGGTTAGGAAGAATGGTAATACTGAGAAGTTTATTTTTTTTTAAAGCATATCACAAATACAGAATGAAAACTGAAGTTAGAAGACCTCATAGCACTCTGCCTATCCTCCCTCTTTGCCGCTGACACTGAGTGTTTGGTAGCCACTCTCTTGGAGTGACAAAAAAAAATATACAAGTATATTACTCCAGAATCTGGGTAATACGTTTTAAAAATAGCTGTTAAGTTTTCTACTCATTTCCGAACTCCCACCTCTGTTCTTTCAAAACTACCAGGACAGGAAATTCATTTGGTACAGAACTTCCAAGAACTCTTGCAGGGAACATAGAATTTTTTCATTGGCTCTGTATCATCAGAGATAGGCAACAATGAATTATCTATGGTTTATTCTTTTTTTAATATAATTTTTTTTTTAATTTATTTTTTGTCTGTGCTGAGTCTTCATGGCTGAACGGGCTTCTCTAGTTGTGATGAGTGGGGGCTACTCTCTTATTGTGGTACATGGGTTTCTCATTGCAGTGGCTTCTCTTGTAGTGAAGCATGGGCTCTAGGCACATGGGCTTCAGTAGTTAAGGTGCGAGGGCTCAGTAGTTGCAGTTCCTGGGCTCTATAGCACAGGCTCAATAGTTGTGGTGCACAGGTTTACTTGCACAAGTTTACTTGGCATGTGGGGTCTTCCTCAACCAAGGATCGAACCCGTGTCTCCTGCATTGGCAGAAGGATTCTTTACCCCTGATCCACTAGGGAAACCTCTTGGTTTGCTCTTGATCATATCCATTTGAAGCATGAACCTCAAATATGGTTCATGGCTGGGATGAATACATGTCCTGCTTTGTTCAGGAGAACCCCAGTTTATATAACATTGTAGGGTCACCCTATTGATGGCATATTGGTGGAGAGTTCCCTTAAAGAACTCATTTTTTTTTTTTTTAAATGCGACTTGTCTCCTCCATTTTTAAAGGTAAATAGCTCTCAATTTCAACTCTGAATTGGCAGAGATTCAATTTTGATTGGGGAGGTATCATAATTTTTAAAACAGTTTTAGTGATTCTAATGAGTGGCCATAATTGAGAATGACCATACCAGGAAGTCCAGTGGTAAGTGACACTTAACACTATCAAGAAATCCTTCTAGTGCATGTGTGCACAGATATAGTTGGAATTCTTTCAATGTGGGACAAGGATGCCCAAACCAATTACCCTAAAACAGATATGAAACAGGTTTGAGATGTAGTGATGCATTGGCCTAACATTTACTGAGCACAAACTATGTGTCAGTTACTTTGCCAGATATTAAGATACAGAGGTGCATGAGGGGAAGGTGTGAATAGAACAGTGCAGTCAAGTGCTGTAGCTTTTCCCACAGGCTTATCTACATGACCCTGAGGGGATGGGCAGAGGCCTGCCAGGAAAGGCATGGACAGGCTTCACAGGTGAGGAAAAATTAGATTGAATCCTGGATAATTAGTAGATGCTCTCCTGTTGTGCATGTGGTAAGAGAACGTCAGGGTAGAAGGCAGAGGGGAAAGAACTCTGGGCAGAAGGCACAGTGTAAGCAAAGGCAGCGAGGCAGGACACAAGGTGGTCTGGGGGCATTACAGGATATCGAATATGCTATTTATTCATCATCATTGCTACAGGTTTGGTGATTCCTATATCTGTTTATATTAACTTAAAATTTTTTTTGATGTGAACCATTTTTAAAGCCTTTATTGAATTTGTTACAATATTGCTTCTGCTTTACATTATTGTTTTTTAATCATGAGGCATGTGGGATCTTAGGTCCCCAACCAGGGATCAAACCCACACCCCCTGCATTGGAAGTCTTTACCACTGGACCACTAGTGAAGTCCCCTACACTAACTTATTTTATTGATGTACATAATGTTCTTTTCATATCAGCAATGTCTGTTCACCTTTTGCATGCTTTTAAAACAACTTACTTGTATTTTTTTCTCTTTTCAAGACTTGTAGAACTAATAGAAAAATGAGGAAAATGTGACATCAAAAAGAAAAAATTAAAACCACCTACAATTTCTCCACACGGAAATGACCATAGTCAGGGTTTTACCCTACCTCCTCTCTGTGTGTTAACAACACAAACTAGAGTGTGATGTTTTATATATCCAAGCCTTTGTTCACAACAATACATCCTGAACAATTTTCTGGATTGTTAATATTCTTCTATAGCCTCAGTTCTCTTTGAAAGTGAAAGTGAAGTCGTTCAGTCACGTCCAACTCTTCGCCACTCCACAGACTGTATGTAGCCTGCCAGGCACCTCCATCCATGGGATTTTCCAGGCAAGAATACTGGAGTGGGTTGCTATTTTCTTCTGCAGGAATCTTCCCAACTCAGGGATCGAACCTAGGTCTCCCGCATTGCAGGTGGATTCTTTACCAGCTGAGCTACAAGGGAAGCCCCCAGTTCTCTTGACTGCCTTATTATAATTAGCAATACATGTTCATTGTTGAAAAATTAGAGAACATAGGTAACTATAAATGAAGCAATAAAAATTGCCTATAACTTTTGTGACCCAGAAATAATCAACATTTTTAGGTTCATCCTTCAATATATTTTAAATGCATCCTCTTTCCATGGGATTTCCCAGGCAAGAATACTACAGTGGGTTGTTTGTCTACTTATCTCCCCTTTACTAGAATGTAAGCTCAGTGACAGCAACAATTTTGTCTATCTTTCCATCTCTCTCATTAGCTCCAAAACAGTATTCTTCAAAAATAAGAACTCAACAATTATTTGCAGAATGTTGAAGTAAATATGCATTTTTGTACCATAAACCCAAAGCACTCTAGACTTAACTTTTAAAGAGGAAATGATAGCTGTTCCACAAAAAAAAGAGGGAAAAGAAAGAAAGAAAGAAAAAAAAAGCTAAAGAAATGAATATGCTTAAAAATTCTGGTTTGTGTTTTCAATTTTTTCACAAGAGACATAATTAAAGAGTTTCGCTCTCCTCCTGGACCTCTGACAGCAAAATTAGCATGATGGAGAATGGTATATAATAGAAAGTAAAGGTAGGCATTAAAATGTTGTTCTTCTCTTGCAAATTGCACAATTCAGTTCTGATTCATGATGAAAAAAATCAACTTTTCAAGAGTCTTAGAACTGACACATGTCAGTTTAAATACTTCAGAAACACAAAGCCTTTCCATCAAGTGCACAGCTTTGCTTGTGTAGTATATATTTAATGAACGCTTCTGAAATGCTGTCTACCACGCGAGGCATGGGGGTGAGAAGGATGAATAGGAAACAGTCCTCTCTCTCCATCTAAGGATAGTCAGTCAGTTCAGTTGCTCAGTCGTGTCCGACTCTTTGCAACCCCATGAATCACAGCACGCCAGGCCTCCCTGTCCATCACCAACTCCCAGAGTTCACTCAGACTCACGTCCATCGAGTCAGTGATGCCATCCAGCCATCTCATCCTCTGTCATCCCCTTCTCCTCCTGCCCCCAATCCCTCCCAGCATCAGAGTCTTCTCCAATGAGTCAACTCTTCACGTGAGGTGGCCAAAGTACTGGAGTTTCAGCTTTAGCATCATTCCTTCCAAAGAAATCCCAGGACTGATCTCCTTCAGAATGGACTGGTTGGATCTCCTTGCAGTCCAAGGGACTCTCAAGAATCTTCTCCAACACCACAGTTCAAAAGCATCAATTCTTCGGCGCTCAGCTTTCTTCACAGTCCAACTCTTACATCCATACATGACCACTGGAAAAACCATAGCCTTGACTAGACGGACCTTTGTTGGCAAAGTAATATCTCTGCTTTTCAATATGCTATCTAGGTTGGTCATAACTTTTCTTCCAGGGACCCAGAGATTGAAACTGCATCTCCTGTGTCTTCTGCATTTGCAGGTAGGTTCTTTACCACCAAGCCATCTGGGAAATCCTTTGTTGTGTTAACTCTTTGATTATTATAATAAGCATGTCTCCTGCAAATGCAGAAGACACAGGAGATGCAGTTTCAATCTCTGGGTCAGGAAGATGCCCTGGAGGAGGAAATGGCAACCCACTCCAGTATTCTTGCTTGGATAATCCCATGGATGGAGGAGCCTGGCGGGCTACAGTCCATGGGGTCCCAAAGAGTCAGACACAACTGAGCATGCAACACGTTAATACAGCATAGTGTAATAAACGGTAAAACGCTGTCTGTTATTAAAGCACAGGGGGTGGTACTTGTGACTTCATGAAAAATTTGACTATGAAATAATGAAGTGGAGGAAACTTTAATGGTCTTCAAATAGATGCTTGAAGTAATGAAGGATGATGTTTAAATTGGAAGCATGCAGTAATCAAATTTAACCATGGCAGATCTGACAGATTGTCAATCATGAAGCATTTACTGAGGATCTCCTCTGTTCCTGGAACTATCCTAGGTGCTGTGATTCAAGAAACTGTCAGCTGACCATCATGCTGGGTCTGCTTTTGTTGTTTAGTTCCTAAATTGTGTCCAACTCTTTGTGACTCCATAGACTGCAGCCTGCCAGGCTCCTCTGTCCATGGGATTCTCCAGGCAAGAACACTGGAATGGGTTGCCATTTCCTTCTTCAGGGGATGTTCCCAACTCAGGGATCGAACCTGTATCTCCTGCACCGACAGGCAGATTCTTTATCACTGAGGCACTGGAAAGCCCTGCTGGGTCTGTGATGCTCCACCACCACCTCCCCCACCACCAACCCCGCAAAAAAAAAAAAAAAAAAAGAGCATAAATTCCTGCTTTCTGCCTTCATGGAGCTTAAACCCCAATAATCCACAACAAGAGCTTTGGTACTTATGAAAACAACTGGATTTCTCTAGTTCACCCCACTAGCATGTCGACATTCTGGCCAAACCTTTGAAGGAGGTTGACACGGGAAGAGAGAGTCTGCCGGATAACTCAGAGACCATCCCTAGCCTCTGGGAGCTTGCACCAAATCCTTTGGGAGAATTTGTGTCCTGGTTCATTCCTGATATCACAGAATCTCCCCTTTTCAGAAGCTCTTCATTGCTCTCTGTTTTTTAGGCAGCTCTTGGATAGGAGCCAAGTTCTACCAAGATGGGTGGGATGATTTGATTTATGACAGCAGAGAAATAGGCTTTCAGTGAGTTTTTGAGTCAGAACCATTTTCTGACTCCAAAATAAATTGTGACAGGAAGTGTGATCCATGCCAAGCACCCTGTGTCGTGTCAAGTTAAAGCTTCAAATTTAAAGAGAATGGTAATAGTGTTTGCTGGCTAAGCAATCTGCTGCTTCCTTGCACAGGAAGCTGTGATATTGAATTCTCCAAAATCTTGACCCTCTTCCTCTTTCTCATTTCTTGCTCACATCTTGGTTTTGGACTTCTCCGGTGGTATAGTGGATGACAATCTGCCTGCCAATGCAGAGGACATGGGTTCGATCCCTGGTCCCAGAGGATCCATATGCCCCGGAGCAGCTGAATCCCACGTGCTACAATTACTGAAGCCTGCAAGCCTGAGAGCCTGTGCTCCGCAACAAGAAAAGCCACCGCACTGAGAAACCTCTGCACCGCAACTAGAGAGTAGCCTCAACTTGCCACAACTAGGGAAAGCCTGAGTGTAGCAACAAAGACCCAATGCAACCAAAAATAAACAAATTTATTAATAATTTTTATAAAAGATAATTGGAATGAGTGATGTTTTAAAAATAAACACATCTTGATTTTTCTTGGATTTCCCCTTGCTGTCTGGGTTTGGGGTCAAGAGATTTCTGGAAGATTGGTGCAGTCAGAATTAGATGCTACAGTTGCTAAACTGGCATAACCTTTCTGAGTAGTATTTGAGACCACAATGGGGTGATCACTGCAACTCTTTCTAGCTGTGTCTTTTGGTGGTAGGGGGCACTGAGAGCAAGGCTAGCAGCACCTCTGGTAGGGATGACAGGATCTTCCTGACCCAATCTCCTGCATTGTAGGCAGATTCTTTACCATTTGAGCTACAGGCAGTCCTGGTAGGGATGAGGAAACCAAATTGCTGCTTGGAAGACCTCAGGTGCCACAAGTCCTCACAGAAGCACCCAGCAGAAAGGACATTCCCTCCCTGCCTTGGCATTTCTTGAAAGACTTGACTGTAGCTCGTTGAGTCACCAAGAGAGACAGCTTCAAGTTCACAGTCCCAGAGCTGAAAAGCAGAGTTTCATATATGCTTGTATGTGTGTGTGTGTGTGTGTGTGTGTGTGTGTGTGTGTGTGTGTTCAGCTTCCCAGTTGTATCTGACTCCTTTGTAATCCCATGGACTGTTGCCCAGCAGGCTCCTCTGTCCATGGGATTTTACCAACAAGTATACTGGAATGAGTTGCCATTCCCTTCTCCAGGCGATCTTCCTGACCCAGGAATCGAACCCTTGTCTCCTGCATTGGCAGGAGGATTCTTTACCACCCAGCCACCTGGGAAGCCCTTCATATGTGCTCACAGAAAACATTAAGAATGCCTTACCCAGACAAGCAGAAACTATCAATGGATTCAGAGAATGGTTTAAAAATAGTGCTTAACCTTATTAAGAAGAGACTGGAGATATTTGGACCATGTCTCCAAAGCTTTTAAATCAACATTATGGAAAGCAACTCCCACAAATCTTTCCAAAGACAGATATATGGGTTGGCATTTTGACATAAAGGGGCGTTTGAAAATGCACTTATGTCTAACGGGTCCCAGATTATTAATTACTTTTTTGGTTGGAGTGAATTATTATGCCTTTTAAATTTTATTTTTCAGCTGTGCTGGGTCTTCATTGCTGCACACAGCCTTTCTCCAGTTGCAGTGGTCAGGCGCTACTCTCTAGTTTCGGCACACAGACTTCTCATTGTGGTGGCTTCTTTTGTTGCGGAGCACAGCTCTAGAGAACAAGAGCTTCAGGAGTTGCAGCACGGGAGCTCGGTAGTCAAGGCTTGCAGGCTCTGGTGTACTGGCTCAGTGGTTGTGGCACGCATGAGCTTAGCTGCTCTGTGGCATGTGGGATCTTCCTGGACCAGGGATTGAACCAGGGACCCTTGTATTGCAAGGCTGATTCTTAACCACTGGACCATCAGGGAAGTCTATGATTTGTAAAATAGAGAAATGAAGACAACTGCAATGGAAACAAATAGTAAAGAACCAACCTCTCCCCTTCAACATACGTGCCACCTTCATCACCACCATCACCACCCTGACAATAGGTAGCTGGCGTTATCATGAATCCAGCACTGGGAAGTCTATTTACAAGTATGATCTCATTAAGTAGTATAGAAAAACTTAAAAGGCTATGCTATTATCATTTCCACTTTCAGATGAAAAAAATTTAAGATTCGAATGTTAATAACTGACCCAGCTAGTAAATCATGCAGTCAACCCTAACAGCCTTTGTAATTTAGAAGACCTTGTTTCATGACACTGAACTGCCTCTCCTTAATGAAAAGTAGTAGCTCTGAGAAGAGGGACCGTCCACTTTGCTTCCAACTAATGTTTCCCAGGCTGGATTTGACCTCTGGCTCTGCTAGTGTATTTTCAGCTTTCTCCATTCCACTGATGGACTCATATGGATCATATGGTCTTTCTTAAAGGATAAACCATGCATGAAACATGTCACTGAAGAAATACCAGACAAAGATAGAATCTTTAATTTTTCCCTTAAAAAAGTTCTCTAGAAGAATAATAAATTACACTACTTCGTTTAATGCTAAATTTTCTCCCCTTTACTTAGTTGCTTCTGTGATCCATTCTTCTCTATTCTGGTCCTCTCTGTAAGGCCTAATAAGTTTACTTGAAACCTAGCAATTTTGTAGCTTTCTTTTTGCTTATTACTTAGGAGCAACTGGCAGCTATTAATTCCATACCTGTGAGCTGTGTGGGCCACACATTTTTCTAACAACCTCCGGAGCCAGGCAGGAGTCCATCTTTACTTAGGTTCAGACATATTCTTTTCCAATTTGACATCTAATCATTAGAGGTGCAAATGAAAGAACAAAGTGCTTTGAGAGTGAATGAGGTGGAGTAGGGGGAGGAGAGGTGGTTCCCTTGGGTGTCATTATCAGACTTTCCTAAATGGGTGCTCTGAACAGTGCAGCACAGAGGTTTTCAGTGGCATCTCTGTAAGTAGGTGCTAGGGCTTTCCTGGTGGCTCAGTGGTAAAGAATCCATCTGCCAATGCAAGGAAACATAGGTTCGATCCCTGATCTGGGAAGATCCCACATGCTGTAGTCATGTATGGATGGGAAAGTTGGATCATAAAGAAAGCTGAGCACCAAATAATTGCTGCTTTTGAACTGTGGTGCTGGAGAAGACTCTTGAGAGTCCCTTGGACTGCAAGGGGATCAAAGCAGTCAATCCTAAAGGAAATCAACCCTGAATATTCATTGGAAGGGCTGTTGCTGAAGCTGAAGCTTCAACATGTTGGCCACCTTACGTGAAGAGCCGATTCATTGGGAAAGACCCTGATGCTGGAAAAGACTGAGGGCAGGAAGAGAAGGGGGTGACAGAGGATGAGATGGTTATATAGCATCACTGACTCAATGAGCATGAATCTGAGCAAACTCTGGGAGATAGTTCGAGGACAGAGGAGCCTGCTGTACTGGACTCCATGGGGTCATAAAGAGCCAGACCCAACTTTGCATTACATTACATTAATGTTACAACGATAACATTATATATCCAGAGTAGGTGCAGAACAGGGCAAAGGTTGGACACAGAGTGAAGCTGATGGGATAATCTGTGAGCACTAGTGAGGCATCTCCTAGTGAGAGATGTCAGGGTAGGAGGTCCTGCCTTCCCGGGTGCAGGCTAAGAGTCAGTGTTGTTTGGATGCTCACGTTACTGTATACTCACTTGTACTCAAAGACAGGAATGTCCAGAGCCACCTGGGTCAACCCCCTCAAAATGAGAGCTCTGCAAATTTTTCTACTGACTGGCTGTTTTTTAGAAGAACTACATTTCCTTCCCTGAAGGTCTAAGAACTACAGAGAGTTAAGCTATAAACTGTTCTCCTGGATCCTTCATTTTTTTTTTTAAATTTGGAGTGCATAATATCTGACAATTCGTTTTTTCCTCTTGTGGCTAAGTCACTTCAGTCGTGTCCGGCTCTGTGCCACCCCAGAGATGGCAGCCCACCAGGCTCCCCCCGTCCCTGGGATTCTCCAGGCAAGAACAGTGGAGTGGGTTGCCATTTCCTTCTTCAATGCATGAAAGTGAAAAGTGAAAGTGAAGTCATTCAGTCGTGTCCGACTCTTAGCGACCCCATGGACTGCAGTTTACCAGGCTCCTCCATCCATGGGATTCTCCAGGCAAGAACACTGGAGTGGGTTGCCGTTTCCTTCTCCAATGCATGAAAGTGAAAAGTGAAAGTGAAGTCGTTCAGTCATGTCTGACTCTTAGTGACCCCATGGACTGCAGTTTACCAGGCTCCTCCACCAATGGGATTTTCCAGGCAAGAGTACTGGAGTGAGGTGCCATTGCCTTCTCCGTTTTTCCTCTTAGGATATTATTAAAAATAATATTCCTTTTTAGTATGTGTTCCTTCCTTTTTAGTATGTGTTTTCTGTTTCTGACCTAAAATTGCTGTGTTATTGTGTATGTCTTGAGTAGGATTCATTTTCTGATCTTTTCAGCCTCTGGCAATATTGAAACTCCTTTGGCATTTCCGAATCTTTATAAGAACAAGATGTCAAATTCTTGATTCCATTAAATCATTTAAGGAGTAGAAATGACTGCTTTTCTTTATTAAAAAAAAAAAGTAAAAAGAATCAGACATTACTCATATGTAGCACTGTTTGCATCAAAAATTTACTGACCAGTACGTGTTTTATATATATATATATATGCATGTTTGCATGCTCAATCATGTCTGATTCTTTGTGACCCCGTGGATTGTAGCCCACCAGGCTCTTCTGTCCATGACAGGTGGATTCTTTAGCACTGAGCCATCTGAGAACCCACATATATATATACATAAACATATATACACTTATACATGATAGATATTATCACATATAATGTGTATATTATATTTCAGGAGGGAAGCCCCCATTTTTCAATATAAATATTATAATGTGAGATATAATTTATGTTATTTTAATATTTTACAATATTATTTATTGCCTGTAGTATAACTATAAATTATTTATTATATGTAACATTATATATCAGAGAAGGCAATGGCACCCCACTCAGTACTCTTGCCTGAAAAATCCCATGGATGGAGGAGTCTGGTGGGCTACAGTCCATGGGGTCGCTAAGAGTTGGACACGACTGAGCGACTTGACTTTCACTTTTCACTTTCATGCATTGGAGAAGGAAATGGCAACCTACTCCAGCATTCTTGCCTGGAGAACCCCAGGGACGGGGGAGCTTGGTGGGCTGCCGTCTACGGGGTCACACAGAGTTGGACACGACTGAAGTGACTTAGCTGCAGCAGCAACATTATATATAATATATACATATAATATGATATAATATTATATCAGATATAATATTACATATAATAAAGAAGGACAGGGAAGCTTGGTGTGCTGCAATCCATGGGGTCACAAAGAGTTAGACATGACTTAGTAACTAAACAACAAACAAGATATATGTATGTATACACACACACACATATATATATATATATATATATATATATATATATATGAAATGGGGATTTTCATCCTAAAAACCACTGGATGAATATTCTAGATGAGTGATTTCCACTTTTCAATTCTTGGACAGTTGATATGAGCACCCAAGTGAAAATGACCAAGTGGTTGACTAAGTCTAAGCAAACGGAATAATTTGTGGAAGAGATACCTTTTTAAAATGTTTCCAGAGCCAAATAAATGAATACAACCAAAACCAACATTCAGAATCCTCCCCCAATACTACTTTATCATGAGTTGGTCGCCTTCTCTCTCTTCTTCTTCCCCAGGACTGCTCCCATCCTACAGCTTGCTCTCCTGATAACTGCCCTGGACAGCTGCTCCTACCCTCTGTCCTCTGTCCATTGCCAGTGATGGCATGAACCTTGCTCTAAGGCAGACCCTATGTGAAGTCAACTTTTAAGAACAATCAGAAATGACCTTACAGGATAATGGTTCACACGAAGAACGTTCTTTTCAGGTGTATTTCAAGCGCATCCTCTTCTATAAACATTCCTCTTCACTACAACTAGAAGTGAGAGTCTTCTGTTTCACAGTCCTGTGGCAAGTGGCTTTTATTTTCCTTACGGTATTTAGGATCGGTGAGGTCTTGAAGATCACAGAGTAAATCATCTCTGACTACCACTTCCTATGCCTCCCTGCTTCCATCCCAGCTAATAAAGAAATGGTTTTGAATGAATTAATGAAACAGAATTGAACAGTGTCAAGCTGATCAGCTTTATTTATCATGGTTTACCTGCGTACCACATTGGTGAAAAAAAATTTTTTTTCTGCTGGATCTCGTCGTTAGTCACAATACAAGGAACTGGACTTGTGATCTGATACTGTAATTTTTCCTCTCTGGAGAATATAAAACAATCATCGAACTTAACTCTCCCTCTCCTCCCCCTCCTCCTTCTTTTCTCCTTCCTCCTTTCCCTTTCTCATTAGGAATCCCAGATAAAATACAGGGCAATAGATTACATCTTAATGTCAAATTACAAATAACTTTTGGGTGTAAGCCGAATATTACATAAGACATACTTACACTAAACAGCATTTATTGTTTGGGCTTTCCAGGTGGCACTAGTGGAAAGAACCTGCCTGCCAACGCAGGAGACATAAAAGACACAGGTTCGGTCCCTGGGTTGGGGAGATCCCCTGGAGGAGGGCATGGCAACCCACTCCGGTATTCTTGTCTGGAGAATCCCATGGACAGAGGAGCCTGGCAGGCTCCAGTCCATGGGGTCGCACAGAGTCAGAAATGACTGAAGCAACTTAGCATGCACGCATGCATTTATTGCTTATCTGAAAATCAAGTTAACTAGGCATCTTCTGTTTTTATTTGCTAAATCCAGCAAACCTACCTCTTTCAATTTTTCTTAGTATCCACAAGCAGAGGAAAAAGGGAAATTATGTGGAAATCCTGCAGCCTTTGGCCCTATTATCAAAGTCCCAAACCTACCATATTCTACAGATTTCTGGGGGGAGAAAAGCATACATTTTAAATAAAATTGGGCATCAGTATCAGGGATCACCTTTTCCTGAGACTGAGACCAGAGCTCATTGCCTCATCACGTGTCCAGATTTTAAGAGGAGGAAATGTGGTCTAGCAGGAGAAGGCAGACAAGCATCATGTACTCTTAGGAGAGCTATGTGTCACTCCATTTAGAGATTGTCAGTAGTAGAAATTCAATAGGGGCACACTTTCCTTGCAGTTAGCTTTTTCCCAGGCACTCTGTGAGTCGGCATCAGCAAGAATTTGGAGGATTTAGAGTTATGGTACCATGGCCACCTTGAGGATGGAATTGAATTTTTTATTTTTCCTTTCCCACTGCAGTAACAGCCTTGTCTTCAACAGGAGAAAAACCGAATCTCTCCACAGCACCATTTTCCTATTTTAGAACAATGTGTCATAAACTCTGTCTGGGTTTAGGAAAATTAATTTATTTTTAATTGAAGGATTGCATTAGAGTATTGGTTTGATTCATGCATCAATATTTTTTAAAATTAATTTTTTTTAATTGAAGGATTGCATTACAATATTGGTTTGATTCATACATCAATATGAATTAACCATAGGTATACATCGGAGACCTGGAGAATTCCAGGGACGGGGGAAGCCTGGTGGGCTGCCGTCTATGGGGTCGCACAGAATCAGAAACGACTGAAGTGACTTAGTAGCAGCAGCAGCATACATCAGAAAAGGCGATGGCACCCCACTCCAGTACTCTTGCCTGGAAAATCCTATGGATGGAGGAGCCTGGTGGGCTGCAGTCCATGGGGTTGTGAAGAGTCAGACACGACTGAGCGACTTCACTTTCACTTTTCACTTTCATGCATTGGAGAAGGAAATGGCAACCCACTCTAGTGTTCTTGCTTGGAGAATCCCAGGGACAGGGGAGCCTGATGGTCTGCCGTCTACGGGGTTGCACAGAGTCCGACACAACTGAAGCGACTTAGCAGCAGCAGCAGCATACATTTAAAAAAAAAAAAAAAGATAGTTAAAAGATATGCAGCCTTAGGATGCTGTCTAACTTTGATCAGCTAGGGAGAAACATTTTCTTTCTATGAAGCAGAGAGAGCAGAAAGGAGCCACGGAGTCCAAGGCTGCCAGTTTGCCCCTGCTGCTCACTGGCTGTGTGATCTACAACAGACCACTCAGCATTTCTGATCCCTGAAATCCAGGGCATATTAAATTCTTCAGATCTTTTCCTGGTTGCAATCCTAGGAGTCCGAAATGATCCGAAAACATTAGCAGCCAGTCTCCATGAAATTCTCCCTTCCAAAATGCTAGATTCACAGTTTATCCTATCTTCACTCTGTGTCTCTCCCCTTCATGCTGTATAGTTAACAGTCAGGGAAAATTTGGTCTGTGGAAAGCCCTAAAAATAGCAACAGCCAAAAAGTCGACATGGAGCCCGCTCGGCTCCACTGGGCCCAGATCCTGCCAAATACTTGTCATCAAGTCACCAGCGTGACATGGGAAGGAACCAATGTTCAGGCGGCGGTGGCCCAGACTTGTGACTTGTGTCATTAACCTCCCCAGAGGGCCTGAGCCAACAAGGAAGTTGCTCAGAGAGCCCCTAGAAAGTCAGGATACCTGCTAAAGCAAAAATGCCCAGTGGGACAGCAGCCAGTGAACTACCTGGGTCCTGGCTGGGCTGAGAGCTGAATCCATGCCTGGCCATGCATTCTGCATCCTGACCCCAGAAACCCTTGGTTCCTATGGTAACCAAGAGGGCTCTTTGAAAGAACTCTGGGACTGGGCAGTTTTATCAATTGTGTGCCTGGTACTCAGTCCTGGGTGCCACCCCAATTCTACAGGGAGGAGGGCTTCTGGTGCCCCCAGACTCCAAACTTTCAAAAACCACTGTAACATGCTCTGCATTTTGGCCACTGACATCATTTACTAAATGTAGAATGGACTAAATCCTTACTAGCTGAGTAATTCAAGATCAAAGTGGTTTCTGGTTGTTGGTACCAAGCAACTGAAGTTCTATAGTCATCATTCCCAGCTTTATCAATAGACAACCCCCTGGAAATAAAGGTGCCTATTTAGCTCTATAGGCACTGTAGATGGTGACTGCAGCTATGAAATCAGATGATGTTTGCTTTTTGGCAGGAAATCTATGACAAACGTAGACAGTGTGTTGAAAAGCAGAGACATTACTCTACCAACAAAGATCCATAGTCAAGGCTATGATCTTCCCAGTGGTCACGTATGGTTGTGAGAGCTGGACCATAAAGAAAGCAGAGTGCCAAAGAATTGATGCCTTCAAACTATGGTGCTGGAGAAGATGCCTGAGATTCCCTTAGACAGCAAGGAGATCAAACCAGTCAATCTTAAGGGAGATCAACCCTGAATATTCATTGGAAGGACTGATGCTGAAGCTGAAACTCCAGTGATTTGGTCATCTGATGCCAACAGCTGGCTCATTGGAAGACCCTGATGCTGGGAAAGATTGAGGGCAGAAGGGGAACAGGGCATCAGAGAATGAGATGGCTGGATGGCATCACCAATGCAATGGACATGAACTTGGGCAAACTCCAGGAGATGGTGAGGGACAGAGAAGCCTGGTATGCTGCAGTCCATGGGATTGCAAAGAGTCAGACATGACTGGATGACTGAACAACAATAACATTTAGCTCTATATGATGGTGGTTTGCACATTCTTCTGAATTCAGTTTGAACAGAGTTCTCATGGAATAATTATCCTTTGAAATACTGATTTTTACATAGTACTCTAAATTCTTTGTATTGCATATCTTGAAGCTGATCTTACACATACAGCTGTTTCCTAGCACTGAAAAGCAGAATGTGAAATGCTCGGAAATGTGAGTTGTAATTTCCATTAGGAGATTAAAAAAAATTCATGTCCTGGGAGATAAGCCATCTGCAATGTAAATCACAAAGTTGCTGCATTTGGAAAGCCACACTGTGTAATTTCAGGAAAAGGAGGAAAATAATGTAGCTCTTTTTCTCACAAAGCTTGCAGTTAACAGCGGACTTTCACTTAGTTATTTTAAGTCTACTAACATATATCAAGTACATATGATCTGCTGGACTTCACACCAAGCATTGGAGGTTTACACATAAATAAATCATTAAAATGCAGTGCCTTAAGTGAAAGAATTGCGTATTGTGCAGTGAAAACAGTAGCAGTACTTAATCCAGGAGGTGATTCTATTGAGAACTTAATCCTTTGAAGTAATTTTAAAACCTCTGTTTAAAAGAGAAAACTAAGGCAGAGAAATTCATGTGGACACTCCTTACAAAGAGCAGAGAGTATACTAGGATGCATATGGAGACCAAATCCACGCTATCAGCAATGTCTCAGTACCAGATCTTTCCCAATTCCCACCAAAAAATTGGCAATGCCGTCAACTTAATCTTTTTTTTTAACAGTGAAAATAAATTTCTCCCAGCAAACGGACTATAACAGTAAAAACAAATTGCTTTTCAAAAAAATTTCTCTTCTGTTATCTTTCTCATTTTAATAGGATACTCCAGATTGAAAAATCTCATTCATCAAGAAAATATGGTTGGAACATCTAATAATATTAGCTTTTCTCTATTTTAAATTGTGGTGCTGGGGAAGACTCCCAAGAGTCCCTTGGACAGCAAGGAGATCAAACCAGTTAATCCTAAAGGAGGTCAAACTTAAATATTCATTGGAAGGACTGATGCTGAAGCTGAAGCTCCAATACTTTGGCCACCTGAAGCAAAGAGCTGACTCACTGGAAAAGACCCTGATGCTGAAAAAGACTGAAGGCAAAGGAGATGGGGAAAACAGAGGATGAGATTGTTAGTATCACCAACTTAATGGACATGAGTTTGAGCAAACTCTGGGAGATAGTGAAGGACAGGGAAGCTGGCATGCTGCAGTCCATGGGATGGCAAAGAGTCGGACACGACATAGTGACTGAACAACAACACAGTCCATTGACATATGTAAAATCCTCTAATTTTTCCTCACTTCTGGAAACACCAGGTTTAGATCTGAACATGAGAAGGGTTAAACTCTGATCTCTGAGAAAGCAGATCATTGACACAATGTAAAGAACAAGACCTCACATTGAGGTAATATTAATACATTATGTCAGATATTAGAGTCTTTATGCAAAGATCCCTCACATTGAAAAACAGGCTGAGTAATGGCACCCCACTCTAGTACTCTTGTCTGGAAAATCCTATGGACGGAGGAGCCTGGTAGGCTGCAGTCCATGGGGTCGTTAGGAGTCGGACATGACTGAGCGACTTCACTTTCACTTTTCACTTTCATGCATCACAGAAGGAAATGGCAACCCACTCCAGTGTTCTTGTCTGGAGGATCCCAGGGACGGGGGAGCCTGGTGGGCTGCCGTCCATGGGGTCACACAGAGTCGGACACGACTGAAGTGACTTAGCAGCAGCAGCAAGAGGACTTTTGTGAGCTGGGCATAATCTAAAATTTCATGGCCAAGAATATGAATGTGATAGGTGGGGGGAAATTGGAGAAGTTTCTTCCATACCTTGGTGAACCAGGGGATGATTGAGAAGGATGGCAAATAAAATTCCAGAAAGTGATGAGTGCCTTGAAGCTAGGATGTATCTTGATCTATAGCCCTGAGCAAAGACTAAGTTTTGTAAGAATTGGAAACCTGTGCTGTATGCAGGCTAGTGTTTTATACACATTGATGCTCTGAGATTCACAAGGGAATTAGCACACATAAATTACAAACAGTAGGCTGAATTTATGTGTGAAAGGTGATTTGAGTACTACTCAAATCAAATGTGTTGTTGGAAACACCACAACTTGAGGGGGAAGGACTTCTAATTGGATGCAGAGCAACTGTGTCTAAACTAAAGAAAAACACTCTTAGTAACTCTAGATACTATCAAATGTTTCCAATTTTGCCAATGGTGAAGGGAGACTTGGTGTCTAAAAGTTTTAACTGGCAAACCCTTGGATTACAAATGAGGTTATTAACCTCTGGCAACCACTGATCTTTTTACAGCTCTATTGTTTTGGTTTTCAAGAATTGCACGTGGTTGGAATCATACAGTACATAGTCCTTTCAGATCAGCTTCTTTCACTAAGAAATGTACATTTGAGGCTCCTCCACGTCTTATTGGAAACGACAACCCACTCTAGTATCTTGCCTGGAAAATTCCTTGGACAGAGGAACCTGGTGGGCTACAGTCCATGGGCTTGCAAAAAGTCGGGCACGACTGAGCACACATGCAGGCAGGCAGGCATGTCTTTTATTGCTTAATAGCTTATTTCTTTTCTAGTGCCGAATAACTTTCCATTGTCTGGATGCACCACAGTTTGTTTATTCATATACCTATTGAAGGACATATTGGTTGTTTCCAAGTTTGGGCAATTATGAATAAAGCTGCTATAAACATTTGTGCACAGGTTTTTGGGTGGGCATAAGTTTTCAACTCATTTGAGCACACACCGAGGGGTGCAATCGCTGAACTGCGTGGTAAGAGTACGTTTAGTTTTGGAAGAAACGGTCAAGCTGTCTTGCAAAGAGACTCTACCGTTTTCCATCCTCCCCAGCAATGAATGGGAGTTCCTGCGTTTTCATACTCGCTGCAGCATTTAGTCTTGTCAGCATTTTGGATCTTCGCTGTTCTGTGTGTGTATCTTATTATTGTTTGAATTTGCCATCCCCTAGTGACTTGGCTACCTGATATGAAGAGACAACTCATTAGACAAGACCCTGATGCTGGGAAAGATTGAAAGCAGGAGGAGAAGGGAATGACAAAGGATGAGATGTTTGGATGGCATCATCAACTCAAAAGACATCAGTCTGAGCAAGTTCCAGGAGATGCTGAAGGACAGGGAAGCCTGGTGTGCTGCAGTCCATGGCATCACAGTCGGACATGTCTGAGTGACTGGACAACAACAACAATGACATATGATGTTGAGCATCTTTTCAAATGCTTATTTGCCATCTGTATATATTCTGTGGTGATGTGTCTTCTCAGATCTTTTGGGCATTTTTAACTGGTCATTGGTTTTCTTATTTTGAGTTTTAAGAGTTTTTAATGTATTTTGGATATGGGCCCTTTATCTGATAAATGTTTTGCAAATATTATCTCCAGTCTGTGGAGATAATATTGTCTTTTCATTCTCTTAAAAGTATCTTTGGTAGAGCAAGAGATTTTAATTTTAATGAAGTTCATACCACTAATATTTTCTTTCATAGATTGTCCTGATGGTGTTATATTAAAGGGTCAAAGATGGCTCTCGTGTTTTGGCATAAAATGCCCTAATGTTGTTACTTTTTCTCAGCAGGTTAGGATCACTAGCTCAAAGGTCTCTGGTACCAAACTCAGATTCTTGTGAGTCCAGATGCTTTACCTATAGTCCAAATCAACATTCTTAGTTATTGAGAGTTTACCTGCTTTGCATACTCTGTGAAACTGCATTTGATACCTGCCAGCAAGGAGCAGTGACCCCACAAGAGATTGACCCAGACTTGCCTGTGAGTGTCCAGGAGTCTCCAGGAGAGGCGTGGGTTGGTGGTGGCTTGCTACGGGGTTGGGGACACTGAGTATAGCGGTACATGCATGGGACCTTTTGAGAGAGGTCGCCATTATCTTCATTACCTCCACCATAGTTTGGCCCCAGATAAATAGCAGGGAGGGAACACAGCTCCACCCATCAACAGAAAATTGGATTAAAGATTTATTGAACCTGGTCCTGCCCATCAGAACAAGACCCAGTTTCCCCCTCAGTCTCTCCCATCAGGAAGCTTCCATAAGCCTCTTATCCTTCTCCATCAGAGGGCAGATGGACTGAAAACCACAATCACAGGAAACTAACCAATATGATCACATGGATCACAGCCTTGTCTAACTCAGTGAAACTATGAGCCATGCCCTGCAGGGCCACCCAAGAGAGATGGGTCATGGTGGAGAGTTCTGACTAAACGTGGTCCACTGGAGAAGGGAATGGCAAACCACTTCAGTATTCTTGCCTTGAGAACGCCATGAACAGTATGAAAAGGCAAAAAGATAGGACACGGAAAGGTGAACTTCCAGGTCGCTAGGTACCCAATATGCAACTGGAGATCAGTGGAGAAAAAACTCCAGAAAGAATGAAGAGATGGAGCCAAAGCAAAAACAACACCCAGTTGTGGATGTGACTGGTGATGGAAGCAAAGTCCGATGCTGTAAAGAGCAATATTGCATAGGAACTTGGAAAGTTAAGTCCATGAATCAAGGCAAACTGGAAGTGGTCAAACAGGAGATGGCAAGAGTGAACGTAGACATTTTAAGATTCAGTGAACTAAAATGGTCTGGAATGGGTGAATTTAACTCAGATGACCATTATATCTACTACTGTAGCAAGAATCCCTTAGAAGAAATGGAGTAGCTATCATAGTCAACAAAAGAGTCCAAAATGCAGTACTTGTGTGCAATCTCAAAAATGACAGAATGACCTCTGTTCATTTCCAAGGCAAGCATTCAATATCATGGTAATCCAAGTCTATACCCTGACCAGTAATGCTGAAGAAGCTGAAGTTGAACGGTTCTATGAAGACCTACAAGACCTTTTAGAACTAACACCAAAAAAGATGTCCTTTTCATTATAGGGGACTGGTATGCTAAAGTAGGAAGTCAAGAAACACCTGGAGTAACATGCAAGTTTGGCTTTGGAGTACAGAATGAAGCAGGGCAAAGGCTAATAGAGTTCTGCCAAGAGAATGCACTGGTCATAGCAAACACACTCTTCCAACAACACAAGAGAAGACTCTACACATGGACATCACCAGATGGTCAACACCGAAATCAGATTGATTATATTCTTTTAGCCAAAGATGGAGAAGCTCTATACAGTCAGCCAAAACAAGACCGGGAGCTGACCCTGATGCTGGGAATGATTGAAGGTAGGCAGAGAAGGGGACAACAGAGGATGAGATGGTTGGATGGCACCACCGACTCAATGGACATGAGTTTGAGTAAACTCCGGGAGTTGGTGATGGACAGAGAGGCCTGGCATGCTGCAGTCCATGGGGTCGCAAAGAGTCAGACATGACTGAGTGACTGAACTGAACTGAACTGAACCTTAAATATTTATTTAGTTATTTGGCTGAGCCAGATCTTAGTTGTGGCATGCAGGATCATTAGTTGCAGCATGTGGGATCTACTTCCCTGACTAGGGATAGAATCCAGGCCCTCTGCATTAGAAGTGTGGAGTTAGGGCAACTGGCTCACCAAGAAAGTCCCATCTGCTAACCTTAAAAAGAAAACCCTTGTAGCCATAAAAGACCAGACACTGCTACTTCACTTCAGAGCTCTCTGATCCAGAGACCCCTTACCTTGCTGCTGACCAACATTGCCCAGACTTGTAGCCCTCTTTAGGACATCCCCTTCTTCCCCAGGAGACCACCCTCCCCTATTCCCTTTCTGGATGATGGCCTTGTGCCACTGAAAAGTCCCTTCTTGGGAAAGACTTCCTCTCTCCTGCAACCCTGGCCAATAAGTTGGTCATGTGTTACTGCTGTTCATAGCCATGTCTCTTCCTTTATCAACCCCAAATCCTGAAATTGGTTTCCCAGGTGGCACTAGTGGTAAAGGACCCACTGCCAGTGCAGGAGACGTAACAGATGTGGGTTTAATCCCTGGCTCAGGAAGATCCCTTGGAGGAGAGAGTGGCAGCCACTGCAGTATTCTTGCCTGGAGAATTCTATGGAGAGAGGAGAGTGGTAGGCTACAATCCATAGGGTTGCAAAGAGTCAGACATGACTGATCGACTAACACACACACTTCTTATCCTAAAACTCATTGCCAAACACAAAGTCACCTAGATTGTCTCCTACATTATCTTCTAGAAGTTTATAAGTTTTCATTTTACATTTAAGTATATGATCTACTTCAAGTTAACCCTTGTAAAACTTGTAGGTAGGCTCTGGGTGTAGACTAATCTTTTGTATGTTGATGTCCAGTTGTTCTAGCACTATTTGTTAAAAAAGACCACCCTTTCTGCATGAAATTGTGTTTACATCTTTGTCAAATATCAGTTGACGGGGTGGGTGCTTTTTCTGGGCCCTATCTTCTGTTCCATTTTCACAAATACCATACTGCCTTGGTTATTGTGGGGCTTACCAGGTGGTTCAGTGGTAAAGAATCTGCCTGCCAATGCAGGAGACGAAAGAGACTCAGGTTCAATCCCTGGGTTGGAAAGATCCCCTGGAGAAGAAATGGCCACTCACTCCAGTATCTTGCCTTGGAAATCCCATGGACAGAGAAACCTGGAAGGAGTTGAAAGAGAGTTGGACACAACTGAGCACACACGAGCCTGAGCTTGATCATGGCAGCTTTATAGTTAAGTCTTGAAGTCCAGTAGCATCAATGCTGTGGCTTTGCTCTTTAGTGTTTTGTTGGTTCTTCTGGGTCTCTTGTCTCTCCATATAAATTTTGCAATCAGTTTGTCAACACCCACAAAATAACTTTTGGGGATTGAAGTACACTTCTATCAGTATCTCTCATTACATTGTTTACCAACCAATCATTCTAGTTAGATCTAATAGTTTTCCAGTTAATTTTCAGGTTTCCTCTTTCCTTTCTAATAGTAATATCTCTTTATTCATCCCCTCCCCAATTTCTCTGTATTGGTTAGCTCTCCTGAAACAATATTAATTAACAATTGCATTTGTAGTCATCTTTACTTTATTTTTCTATTTGATAATAATGTGTTGATTGTTTTACCTTTAAGTTGTACTTGACTGTTGCTTTTATACAGATTTTTAAAATCCTAGTTTGTAGGTAAGTCTTTCAAAGCTTTTTCTTGACTTTGTCTAATTGACGTTGTCTTTTATCAACTCCTGCTTCTGCATCCATCAGAAAGAGTGATTTATTTACCTTGTCATGTTAATACAATCATATATGTCAACTTATTTCTCAATTGTGAACTCCCCTTGAATTCCTGATTTAAGCCTTTCTTGAATTTATCTGGGGAATTCTTATTGTATTATATCCAGGACATAACTTGCTAATGTTTTAATATTTTTACACTTGTATTCATAAGTAAAATTGGATATGATTTTATTTTTAAAAAAGTAATCTCTTTTTTTCTCTATAATCTCCAGAAGTTTAGGCAACATATGAATTATCTCTTTCTTGACAGTTTAAAAAATGCTATCTATAAAACTGTCTGGGCTTGATGCTTTTGTAGAGTCATTCTCTGATAAAACTCTTCCAATTATTCTCTTGGGCTTCTATTCAGGATTTTAGAAAATGGGTTGGTATTCAACTTTGGGCATTTGTATTTTCTGAGAAGATTACCCATTTCAATGTTATTTTCAAATGTTTACATATGGAATTGTATATAGATTATGTCATAGCTAGGAAAATAACCTATGATCCATTTTATATCTCTTTCTATTGTTATGTTATCTTTCTCTTTTCTTGATTAGATTTCTCAAGAACCAGGTTTTTGCACTTGTTTATGTAAACTAAATTTTATTATTTTTTCTTTTTATACTCATCGTTAAGTTCTTTCTTCCTGTTTAACTAGATTCTTATTTCATTTGTTTTGGTATCTTAAGTTAAATGCTCAGTTTACTAACATTAATTAGTTTGTGGAAAAGCCCTGATAGTTATAAAATGTCTTCTAATACAACTCATCCATAGCACTTGATTTTTTTTGTATAAAGCATTCTCATTGTTATCAATTTTTTTTCAAGCACATGAAGGAAGTGCATTCTTTGTAGACAAGTGAGAAGAGTAAAAGTAAAAAACAAGTCACTCATACTTCCACTTGATATAATGTCTGTTATTTAGGTTTGACAGCAAAATTTGTTTAAATGCTTATATATCAAACCTGTAAAGAACAAGGTTAAGAGGGCCAACTGGGAGAAAATATCTGCAAGGAAGTTTAATATTCTTCTTGTGAAATCAGCTTTTGTAAAATTTTAAGAAAACATGAAAAAAAAAAAAAAAAGAAAATATGGAAAGGTATGCAAGGGTGTCTGATCAGGCTCGACAAAAGAGATAAAGTTGTATTGATCTAAAACACATTTTAAAAAATCAATTTCATCTAGTAAACAAAGATCAGATCAGATCAGATCAGATCAGTCGCTCAGTCGTGTCCGACTCCTTGCGACCCCATGAACCGCAGCACACCAGGCCTCCCTGTCCATCACCAGCTCCCGGAGGTCACTCAGACCCACACCCATCAAGTCAGTGATGCCATCCAGCCATCTCATCCTCTGTCGTCCCCTTCTCCTCCTGCCCCCAATCCCTCCCAGCATCAGAGTCTTCTCCAATGAGTCAACTCTTCGCATGAGGTGGCCAAAATACTGGAGTTTCAGCTTTAGCATCATTCCTTCCAAAGAAATTCCAGGATTGATCTCCTTCAGAATGGACTGGTTGGATCTCCTTGCAGTCCAAGGGACTCTCAAGAGTCTTCTCCAACACCACAGTTCAAAAGCATCAATTCTTTGGTGCTCAGCCTTCTTCACAGTCCAGCTCTCACATCCATACATGACCACAGGAAAAACCATAGCCTTGACTAGGCGAACCTTTGTTGGTAAAGTAATGTCTCTGCTTTTGAATATGCTATCTAGGTTGGTCATAACTTTCCTTCCAAGGAGTAAGCATCTTTTAATTTCATGGCTGCATTCACCATCTGCAGTGATTTTGGAGCCCAGAAAAATAAATTCTGACACTGTTTCCACTGTTTCTCCATCTATTTCCCATGTAGTGATGGGACCAGATGCCATGATCTTCGTTTTCTGAATGTTGAGCTTTAAGCCAACCTTTAAGTGAAAATTAAAACCACAGAAAAAAATTCTTTTGCTATAAATTAGCAAAATTTCCCATTCAGTTTTACAATCTTTGAAGTTGACAGAGTGATGAGGAAAATTAACTCTCTCATCATCTTTTGGCAAAAACTGAAATGAGTTAAAAAAAAAAAAAAAAAACAAACCTTAAAAATGGATATATCCTGAAAAAAAAGCCATAAATGCCAGGGTGCCAAAGATTTAGCTACAAAGATGTTTAGTGCAACTGGAAATCATATACAACCTGAATGCTAAACAAATGGGGATCAGATTAGATTAGATCAGTTGCTCAGTTGTGCCGGATTATTTGCGACCCCATGAATTGCAGCACACCAGGCCTCCCTGTCCATCACCAACTCCCGGAGTTTACTGAGACACACATCCATAGAGTCAGTGATGCCATCCAGCCATCTCATCCTCTGTCGTCCCCTTCTCCTGCCCCCAGTCCCTCCCAGCATCAGGGAATTTTCCAATGAGTCAACTCTTTGCATGAGGTGCCCAAAGGACTGGAATTTCAGCTTTAGCATCATTCCTTCCAAAGAAATCCCAGGGCTGATTTCCTTCAGAATGGACTAGTTGGATCTCCTTGCAGTCCAAGGGACTCTCAAGAGTCTTCTCCAACAGCACAGTTCAAAAGCTTCAATTCTTTGGCGCTCAGCCTTCTTCACAGTCCAACTCTCACATCCATACATGACCACAGGAAAAACCATAGCCTTGACTAGACAAACTTTTGTTGGCAAAGTAATGTCTCTGCTTTTGAATATGCTCTCTAGGTTGGTCATAACTTTCCTTTCAAGGAGGAAGCGTCTTTTAATTTCATGGCTGCAGTCACCATCTGCAGTGATTTTGGAGCCCAGAAAAATAAAGTCTGACACTGTTTCCACTGTTTCCCCATCTATTTCCCATGAAGTGATGGGACCAGATGTCATGATCTTCGTTTTCTGAATGTTGAGCTTTAAGCCAACCTTTTCACTCTCCACTTTCACTTTCATCAAGAGGCTTTTTAGTTCCTCACTTTCTGCCATAAGGGTGGTGTCATCTGCATATCTGAGGTTATTGAGATTTCTCCCAGCAATCTTGATTCCAGCTTGTGTTTCTTCCAGTCCAGCATTTCTCATGATGTACTCTGCATATAAGTTAAATAAACAGGGTGACAATATACAGCCTTGACGAACTCCTTTTCCAATTTGGAACCAGTCTGTTGTTCCATGACCAGTTCTAACTGTTGCTTCCTGACCTGCATACAGATTTCTCAGGAGGCAGGTGAGGTGGTCTTGTATTCCCATCTCTTTCAGAATTTTCCACAGTTTATTGTGATCCACACAGTCAAAGGCTTTGGCATAGTCAATAAAGCAGAAATAGATGTTTTTCTGGAACTCTCTTGCTTTTTCCATGATCCAGCAGATGTTGGCAATTTGGTCTCTGGTTCCTCTGCCTTTTCTAAAACCAGCTTGAACATCAGGAAGTTCATGGTTCACATATTGCTGAAGCCTGGTTTGGAGAATTTTGAGCATGACTTTACTAGCGTGTGAGATGAGTGCAATTGTGCGGTAGTTTGAGCATTCTTTGGCATTGCCTTTCTTTGGGATTGGAATGAAAACTGACCTTTTCCAGTCCTGTGGCCACTGCTGAGTTTTCCAAATTTGCTGGCATATTGAGTGCAGCACTTTCACAGCATCATCTTTCAGGATGCTGAATTAAATTATGGTAAATTAATTATGAATTAATTATGGTGAAATAAATTAATTTAATAGCCATTAAAAATGAGATTACAGATAATATTTATGGAAAGAGGACTTTCATAAAATATTGCTACATAAAATGCAGGTTATAGTTATATTTATTGCATGATCTCATTTTGGAAATATGAAGATAGGTGACATACAATTTTATCATATATTAATATATATGGTACGTATCATATACACAAATTTATCATATATCAATATTTAAATTTGTATTTCCACAACCACAGGCTTTTCAGATGGCACCTGTGGTAAAGAACCTTCCTGCAAATGTAAGAGATGTTAGAGACCTGGATTTGACCCCTGGGTCGGGAAGATCCCCTGGAGGAGGTCACAGCAGCCCACTCCAGTATTCTTGCCTGGAGAATCCCATAGACAGAGGAGCCTGGCAGGCTACAGTCCAGAGTTGGACATGACTGAGTGACTTAGCTCCCATGCACGCATCCACAACCACAGTTAAAACACTGAAGCTTCACCACAAGGATCCCCCATGCAACTCTTTCATGATAACACTCACCTCCCTCCTGCCACTCCTCAGATGCACCCTGAAAACTGCTTCTCTGTTCTACATTTCTAAAATTTTGTCATCTCAAAAATGTTGTATAAATGGAATCATACAATACGTAACCTTTTGGATTGATTTCTTTTTTCCCCCTCAGCATGATTCCTGGGACATTTTCCTAGTTTCTGTGTATATCAATAGTTCATTCCTATTACTGCTGGGTAGTATTTCATGGTATGGGTGTATCATGTTTTGTTTAAAAATTTACCTGTTGGAGGACAACTGGGTGGATTCCAGTTTGGGGCCATGATGACGAAGGTGCTTGAATGTTTGTGTACAGATTATTTGGATAGACATAATTTTTCATTTCTCTGGGATAAATGCCCAAGACTGTCATTGCTGGGTCATATGGTAATTGCCTTTTTAGTTTCGTGAGAAACAGCCAAACTGTTTTTCAGATTGGCTGTACCACTGTCCATTCCCACCAGCAATGTGAATGATCTTGCTTCTGCATACTCTCAGATGCATTTGGTATTGTCACTATTTTTTATTTTAGCCATTCTGAGTGTATGCAGTGATAGCTCATTGCAGTTTTTTTTTCTTCTTCCAATTTTATTGTGATGTCGACACCAGAGCTATGTAAGTAAAAGGTATACTGCATAATGATTTGACTTACACACATCATTCAGTGATTACCACAATAAGCTTAGTGGACATACATCATCTCAGATATATATAAAATTAAAGAAATAGAATTTTTTTCCCTTGTGATGAGAGCTCTTATAATTTACTCTGTTAATGACTTTAATATACATCATATAGCATTGTTAGTTGTATTTATCATGTTGGGTGTTAAGATCCCTATACTTATGTTATAACTGGAACTTTGCACCTTTTGACCACCTTCATCCAATTACCCTTCCCACTGCCCCCTACTTCTGGTAACCACAAATCTGATCTCTGTTTCTATGAGTTTTTTGAAGTATATTTGTTCTACAACACTAAGATTGTCCCTGTTACACAACATAGTGATTTGATACTTCTGTAAGTTTCAAAATCATTACCATGCTGCTTACCATTCATTGTCTTACTTTGCATTTTGTGCTGTCTAGTAATGTTGGACATCATTTCATTCATCTATCCTCTTTAGCCTTCATGAATTTTGCCCATTTTCTATTTGGATATTTTTGTTTGTTGATTTTTAAAATTCACAACTTAGCAACAGAACAACAACAAGTTTGCAAATATTTTCTCCCAAGATGTAGCTAGTCTTTTCAGTCTCTTCTCAAGGCATCTGGATGGCAAATGTTTTAAATTTTGATGAAGCCTAATCTATTAAGTTTCCTCTTATGGATCATGCCTTTTGTGTCAAGTTTAAGAATGTTTTGCTTAGTCTTAGATCCCAAGGATTTTCTTTTATTTCTGAGTTTCACAGTTTTTATTTACGTTTTGTCCCTGATCCATTTTGAGTGAATTTTTGTATAAGGTGTGAGGTTTAGGTTGGCATTCATGTTGTCTGCTTTTAAGTGTTCAGTTGTTCCTGCATCATTTGTTGAAAAGGCTATCCTTTCTCCACGAATTGCTTTGGATTGATGTCAAAAATTAGGTGAGCCTGTTTATGTGGTCTGGGCTTTACCTGTGGCTCAGTGGTAAAGAATCTGCCTGCAATGCAGGAGATTGAGGCAGAAGATATGGGTTTGATCCCTGGGTCAGGAAGAACACCTGGAGAAAGCAAATGGCAACCCACTCCAGTATTCTTCCCTGGAAAATCCCAATCCATAGGGTTGCAAAAGAGTCAAACACGACTGGACGACTAAACAACGACAAACGTGGTCTGGATTCTGGATTTCCATTCTGCTCCACTAGTCCCTGTGTCCATCTCTCTAGAGACGTCCATGTCTTGATATTCTCCCTTATTGTAGACAGACGCTTTACCATCTGAGCCACCAGGGAACTCAATATTAAGAGTATTACAAGTTAACTTTTAATGTTGGACAGAGCAATTCCTGTACTTTGTTCTTTTTTAAGATTGCTTTAGCTATTCCATGGCCTGCCTCTTTCCATATAAATTAAAAAATATGCTTATCTATAGGCAACAAAAAAACCTTGCTGGAATTTTGATAGAATTTGCATTAAACATGTAGACAGTTTGGGGATAATTGACATCTTTACTATGTTCAGTCTTGAACCCAATACACCTTTCCATTTTTTGAGCTCTTCTTTTGATTTCTTTCATTAGAATTTTGTGTATATATAGTAGTATACTATATATATTATACCCGGGCTTCCCTTCCGCCAGCAATTTGGGAAACCTGGGTTCGATCCCTGGGTTGGGAAGATCCCCTGAAGAAGGAAATGGTCACCCACTCCAGTATTCTGGCCTGGAGAATTCCATGGACTGTGTCCATGGGGTCGCAAAGAGTTGGACACGACTGAGTAACTTTCACTTCACTCCATAGTATATCTGTGTTCACGTTCAGTCGTGTCTGACTCTTTGCAATCCTATGGACTGTAGCCCACCAGGCTCCTCTGTACACAGGATTTTCGAGGCAAGAATACTGGAGCTGATTGCTATTTCTTCATCCAGGGGATCTTCCCAACCCAGGGATTGAACCTGCGTCTCCTGTGTCTCCTTCATTGTCAGGTGGATTCTTTACTGACGAGCCACTAGGGAAGCCCATATATAGTACACTCAAAATAATGATTTTGGGTATATACATATATATAGTATGTATACAATTATATAATATCTATTAATTATGTTCTATATATTAATAATACAATTCTTCTTTCAGATTCCTTTTCACTATAGGTTTTTACAAGATATTGAATATATGCTGTACAGTAGGCCATTGTTGGTTATATATTTTATATATAGTGAAGGAAATGGCAACCCAACCCAGTGTTCTTGCCTAGAGAGTCCCAGGGACGGGGAAGCCTGCTGCCGTCTACGGGGTCGCACAGAGTCGGACACGACTAAAGCGGCTTAGCAGCAGCAGCAGCAGCAACAGTGTGTATATGTGAATCCCAAACTCCTAATTTATCTCTCTTTCCCCCAACTTCCCTGCTATCCTCTTTGGTAATCTTAAGTTTTCTATGTCTGTGAGTTTGTTTCTGTTTTGTAAATCAGTCCATCTGTATCATTTCTTATTAGATACCACACACAGGACACCATATATTTATCTTTATCCATCTGGTTTACTTTATTTAGAATGATGGTTTCACTAGGTTCATCAATGTTGCTGCATGCTGAATCAGTATCTGTGCATTATCATGTCAAGTAATTCCTAAATAATCTGAGAAAATTAATACAGTGTTCAGTGCCGTTTAGTCGCTCAACTGTGTCCGACTCTTTGCAACCCTATGAACCGCAGCATGCCAGGCCTCCCTGTCTATCACCAACTCCCGGAGTCCACCCAAACTCATGTCCATTGAGTCGGTGATGCCATCCAACTATCTCATCCTCTGTTGTCCCCTTCTCCTCCTGCCCTCAATCTTTCCCAGCATCAGGGTCTTTTCAAATGAGTCAGCTCTTCACATCAGGTGGCCATAGTATTGGAGTTTCAGCTTCAACATCAGTCCTTACAATGAATACCCAGGACTGATTTCCTACAGGATGGACTTGTTTGAGCTCCTTGCAGTCCAAAGGACTCTCAAGACTCTTCTCCAACACCACAGTTCAAAAGCATCAATTCTTTGATGCTCAGCTTTCTTTATAGTTTAACTCTTACATCCATACATGACTACTGGAAAAACCATAGTCTTGACTAGATGGACCTTTGTTGACAAAGTAATGTCTCTCCTTTTTAATATGCTGTCTAGGTTGGTCATAACTTTCTTTCCAAGTAATAAGCGTCTTTTTATTTCATGGCTGCAATCACCATCTGCAGTGACTTTGGAGCCCCCCAAAATAAAGTCAGCCACTGTTTCCACTGTTTCCCCATCTATTTGCCATGAAGTTATGGGACCAGATGCCACGATCTTAGTTTTCTGAACGTTCAGCTTTAATACAGTGTAGATCAGATCAGATCAGTCGCTCAGTCGTGTCCTACTCTTTGCGACCCCATGAATCGCAGCACGCCAGGCCTCCCTGTCCATCACCAACTCCCGGAGGTCACTCAGACTCACATCCATACAGTGTAGAGATAGGTATTAATTTAATGTGATGAATTCTTCATATGTTTAGGTGCCCCTATGGCTTGTACTGGTTTGAGAAGCAAACAAACTTATGCATTACATAGAAGAAAAGCATTTTTCTCTTATAGTGATGGCATCTGAGGTTTCCTTCCCAATGAACACAAGAAACATTATGATAAACATTAACATAAACGTATGTCTGTCCTCTAAAAACAATATGTTTAAAACAAAATGTTTTAGACTAAAAAATTTCATTGTTGAAATCACATCCACTTGCTAAAAATACACAAACCAATGATGTGATACTGTATCAGGCTCCCTTCACCCTCTCAACTGAAATTTACAACAGGAATTAATCGTAGATGACTTCAACTCATGACTGTGTAATTTATCCCAGGCTAGAGGTTTCAGAAACAAAGCCTCTCCATCTGTCTCTGTCTTCAGCTCTCACATGAGGAGCCCATTTATCAGCCTTCTTTATTGATTTTTTATTTGTAGAAGTGATGCAAAATGTACTAGACATCCAAATAAATTGCTGATCATCACCTTTTTCGCATGGTTTTGAATCTTCAAAAGCTCTATACATATATGGCATGTATCATTCTGTTATATATAAATAATACTAGCAAGTGATCACAACTTAATATATATATGCACAAACATACATCTTCAGTCTAACTGGCTTTTTGAGGTTTAGAAATGAGAATTCTATCAACAGGCTCTTTTTGATATTCCTAAAAGGATCATTTAGTTTATATCCGTTATTATTATACTATATAATTATATTTATGTGTAGACTATCTAGTTGTTTCGTATTTGTGTCTATTACAAATTTTGTCATTTTATATTCCTGGTCCTGTTTCACTCCTTTCACAACACTGCTTTATAAAGTATCTTCATTTTGCATCTGTGCAACGTGAAGAGAGTGTTGAACTTATTTTTTTGTAAAGTCAAATTGTTATCTTCCAGCAGCCCTGAGACCAGAATATAGATCTGACTCCAAGCTCTTTGCGGTAAACATCAATCCCTCTGTGGCCAAAGTCCAAACACAGAATGAACGAAAACACCAAGCAGCGTACAAAAGGAGTTATTTTGAGCTGCATCTAGTGGTGTCATCCATACCCAGGAAACACTGATAATTACCAACTCGGTGCTAATTTACTGAAGTGTGTCTTGTCTATGACTAAACATTACTCAGCCTATGCTGATTAATTCTGATATGAATCAGATAATTTCATCAGTGGCTAAAATTCATACTTTAATCATCCTTCTGTAAGCAGTCTCTTACCCTATATATCCTGTATCCTGAGATTATTTGTAGTTATTTCTTAAATGTGATTCATAGAATTATAATTTATAATTTGCCAAAAGTGCACAGAATATCATTATACTGAAAATGATGCTAGACTCATTGCATGCTTAGTCGCTCAGTCACGTCCAACTCTGTGACCCCATGGATTGCAGCCCACCAGGCTCCTCTGTCCATGGGATTTTCCAGGCAGTAATACTGGAGTGGGTTGACATTGCTTACTCCAGTTAGATTCATTAGACATCAATCAATTTAATGTCTACTCAAGATCTTATATAAAATATGAAACTAAATTTAGGACTCAGTTCTTCACATGCTCATGGATTTAAAGGGCAAATGTATCTTTACTTGATACAAACAATATAATTTTCTTTGTTTATCCAATATGCTTCTTTATTCTTTTTATCATAAAAATTGCCTCCTCACATGGTTTTAAAATAATTGAGTCCATTTGTTTCATTTTCCCTGATGTATTAGTATTTTCTTTGCATGGTGCTTTAGAAAATATATGACCTAGAAAGCAGACTAATTCTTGTCACAGCTGCGACCTTACTGAGGCAGAAAATTTGGCATTTATATAAAATGAAACCATCTCTAACGCTTTGTTCGCCTTTCCAGAATCCCCTTTGTTTAATCACTGTTTGTAGTCTCTAAAAAGGGCCTGCTTTCCCGAGTAAGTGGATAGGAATGAGGAGATGCCAATATGTAAATAAAATGATGATATAAAAGAAAATGGATTTTTTCCCCCTCCAGCTGAAGTCTGTGGAGGTTGTCCTGATTATCACTGATAGCTGTATGAGTCCATCTCTAATTCGTGAATTACAATCCTTACCCCCTCCCACACCAGCCTTGCCCTGCTCCACGTTTCCATGGCTTCAACTTCCCCACCATCGTGCATTATTGTTGTTGCTTCTTGTGTCTTCTGTATTCTCTGATAGATGTAGGGGTCAGGGACAGGGACTGCCTTGCTTTCTTGTCACACCAGCATCCAGAACATTGCTGGCACAGGGAGTCCTTAATAAATGTTTCTTTACTAGAAGAATTGTTAAAAATAGTTTCTAAGTCAGTAAAACACAGAAAGACAAAGATTATACGACACCTCTCATATGTGGAATCTAAAATATGACACAAATGAACTTATCTATGAAAAAGAAAGACTCACAGACAGAAAACAGACTTGTGATTGTCAGGGGGAAGATGGGGTGGGAGAGGGATGGATTGGGAATTTGGGATTAGCAGATGCAGACTAATATATAGCACGGATAAGCAAAGTCTTACTATGTGGCACAGGGAACTATTTTCAATATCCTGTTACAAACCATAATGGGAAAGAATATGAAAGAGAAAGTATATGTATGTATATGTATAACTGAATGTATAGATATAACTGAATCACTCTGCTATACAGCAGAAATTAACACAACATTGTAAATCAACTATACCTCAATAAAAATAAATTTAAAAAAATAGTTTCAACTCTGAGCTCATTCCCAATTCCTATAATTCTTTAAAAATATTTTATTGAAGTACAGTTGATTTATAATGTCATGTAATTTTCAGGGGTAAAACACAGAGATTCAGCTATATAATTCTTTTTAGAAACAATTTTATTGATGTATAATTGATACACCAAAACATGCACATATTTAATATATAGTATAATGAGTTCAGACATATGCACACACCTGTGAAACCGTCACCGAAATCAAGCCAATAAACATATTATCATCACCTCTGAATGTTTTGTCCAGCACTGGCTGGTTTTTTTTTTTTTTTTGGAGTGGCAAGTATACTATAGAAAATTCAAAGCCAAATTTTAATATGTTACCCTTCATTGTTAAATTCTTTAACTACTTGTCATTGTCTCTTCTTGCCCATCTTCCATTCCTCTTACAAAAGTTGTACAAAGTCAACCATACTTGAAATAAAATTAACGGAGAAAAATAAAAATAAATAAAATGGAATAAATACAGGGAAAACACTGACTAGAGCAGCCTTCTCTCATTCTACAAAAAATAATAGGAATAAGCTCTGATATTCATATTTCCTCATTTACCTGGTTACTCTTATCTTGAGTGACAGTTCTGCAGAAACAAGGAGGTGGAAATGGAATGAACATAGCAATATCATGATGTTTGCTTGATTAACTCAAAACTTATTCTGGACATCAACAGAAACTGGGTCTTAACCTAGTGCCTGTTTAGTCTTGGTCTTCTCAGCATAACAGCAGGTACTCCATATTATGGCAAGGGGTTCTTTATCTCATGAGATGGGATGGCTAAGAAGAGGAGGAGTGAAATCTTCAGGGTCTGGGGCTCTGGCAAAAAGTCCTCTTTTTGGCAGTACTGGTGGGAGAGGAAAGAGCTTATTGGAGGAGAGAGCACATGCTAAAATTGAAAGAATAAGCAAAAGCTGAAATCTAGGCAATCGTATCATGGCCAAAATTCCAGTAGGAAATCCAGACAGCAACCAAGTTGAATGACTTTAAAGTAAGCCACTGAGATGAGAGTATTACAGTAGGAGTCTGGGGCTCCTGAGGTGCTCTGTGGTAAAGAATCCGCCTGCCAATGCAGGAAACTCAGGTTCAATCCCTGGGTCTGGAAGCTCCCCAGGAGAAGAAAATAGCAACCCACTCCAGTATTCTTTCCTGGGCAATCCTACAGATAAAAGGAGCCTAGCAGGCTACAGTCCATGTGGTCTCAAAGAACTGGACACAACGACTAAACAGCTAGGGGTAAAGAGATAAAAGCAAATACAGCTGAGTCAGGATGGCAGTTGATGAAATGGGATCCAAAGGTGATGGAGTCTTTCTCTGATGAGCCATCCCAGCCATGGGGCAGGAGTGCTGGTGCTTGTTTTAGGGTAGGAGTGGGGCCAGACGGGATGTGCTCCTTTTAGGCTTGTGGTCTCTGAGTAGTATTTTGCTTTATGTAGTCCTCTGCACAGCACTCCATCACTCCATCAGCATGGGTATCTCATACCTTCTTTACAGACATCACCAGTCATGCCATGTCCTTGTCCAGCCTCATGAGAGGTTATCAGCCTTGAATTCTGAACTCCACTCAGCCAACTGGACTGTGAGATCAACACAGATGTGTTTTGTTTTCAGGTTGTTTTGTTTTATTGTTTTTATTTTTAAATCTGTATTTATTTGGCTGTGCCAGGTATTTATTTTGGCATGTGGGATCATTAATCTTTGTTGCAGCATGCAGGATCTCTTAGTTGTTGCATGTGGGACCTGGTTCCCTGACCAGGGATAGAAACTGAGCACCCTGCCTTGGGAATGTGAAGTCTTAGCTACTAGACCACCAGGGCTGTGTTTGCTAGCACTTAAATGAACTTATATGCAGAGTACATCATGAGAAACACTGGACTGGAAGAAGCACAAGCTGGAATCAAGATTGCCCGGAGAAATATCAATAACCTCAGATATGCAGATGACACCACCCTTATGGCAGAAAGTGAAGAGGAACTAAAAAGCCTCTTGATGAAAGTGAAAGAGGAAAGTGAAAAAATTGGCTTAAAGCTCAACATTCAGAAAACGAAGATCATGGCATCTGGTCCCATCACTTCGTGGGAAATAGATGGGGGGAAACAGTGTCAGACTTTATTTTTCTGGGCTCCAAAATCACTGCAGATGGTGATTTCAGCCATGAAATTAAAAGACGCTTCCTCCTTGAAAGGAAAGTTATGACCAACCTAGATAGCATATTCAAAAGCAGAGACATTACTTTGCCAACAAAGGTTTGTCTAGTCAAGGCTATGGTTTTTCCTGTGGTCATGTATGGGTGTGAGAGTTGGACTGTGAAGAAAGCTGAGCGCCGAAGAATTGATGCTTTTGAACTGTGGTGTTGGAGAAGACTCTTGAGAGTCCCTTGGACTGCAAGAAGATCCAACCAGTCCATCCTAAAGGAGATGGACTGATGCTGAAGCTGAAACTCCAGTACTTTGGCCACCTCTTGCGAAGAGTTGACTCATTGGAAAAGACTCTGATGCTGGGAGGAATTGAGGGCAGGAGGAGCAGGGGATGACAGAGGATGAGATGACTGGATGGCATTACCATTCAATGGACGAGAGTCTGAGTGAACTCTGGGAGTTGGTGATGGACAGGGAGGCCTGGCGTGCTGCGATTCATGGGGTCACAAGGAGTCAGACATGACTGACTGACTGAACTGAAATTAAGGCTGGGAGCAAGATGAGGGGAGTTTGGAGGGAATGGGAAACAGTAGGGCACATACAGATTTGAAATCTAGGAAGGATACTGGGGTCCAAAGGGGATATTGGTATTATATTTTCTACATAGAGTGAAATGTTGAACATCTCTTTCCTACCTGGTCTACCTAGACTAGGCTTCCTCTAGCTGAATAATCAATCCAGGCTATAGCTAACTTTTTCTTAAGGGGTCTAAATTCTTCCATTCATCAGGTATTTCTGGGACTTAAATACACACACACACACACACACACACATATATGGCCATATATATAGTCAACTCCCCACATTGTCTCATCTCTTTTCATCTTTAGATACAACCCAAGACATAAGCCAGTCTAGTCAATTGGGATCTTTCCTTTCTCATCGTCTCTTTGTTGCATCGTCCCATATCTCCTTTTACTTTAAGCCCCCTAGAATCTGTATCCTATGGAAAACACAGTCCATACATTTTCACTCTCACCATTTCCAATTGAATATATAGTAGGCATCCAACTTAAACATGTCCAAAACAGAATTCTTGATTCTGCTCCAAACCCTCCTCAACCTATTTTTGCTTCATCTTACTTCCTATTACTAAATAGTAATGGTATTCTTCCAGTTGTTAAAACCAAAACCTTGCAGTTATGCATGATTTTTTTCTCTTCAAGCTCTCAACTAAATCACTGGCTAGTCCTGCTGACCTTATCTTGATTCTACAGCTTGAACCTAACCACTTTTCATTACCTCCATCATGACTACCTGGTATAAGTCAGTAACTGTTCTCCTAACTCAGCTTATCACTTCTACTTTTGTCCACCTATGATCTATTTTATCCCCTCTCAGGACCTCAGTTCAGTCGCTTAGTTGTGTCTGACTCTTTGTAACCCCATGGACTGTAGTATGTTAGGGTTCCCTGTCCATCACCAACTCCTGGAGCTTGCTCAAACTCAAGTCCTTTGAGTCGGTGATACCATCCACCCATCTCATCCTCTGTTGTCCCCTTCTCCAGCTTTCAATCTTTTCCAGCATCAGGGTCTTTTCAGATGAGTCAGCTCTTCACATCAGGTGGCCAAAGTATTGGAACTTCAGCTTCAGCATCAGTCCTTCCAATGATATTCAGGGTTGATTTCTTTTAGGATTGACTGGTTGGATCTCCTTGCAGTCCAAGGGACTCTCAAGAGTCTTCTCCAACATGACAGTTCAAAAGCATCAATTCTTTGACACTCAGGTTTATTTACAGTCCAACTCTCATATCCATACATGACTAATAGAAAAACCATAGCTTTGACTAGATGGACCTTTGTTGGCAAAGTAATGTCTCTGTTTTTAAATATGCTCTCTAGGTTGGTCATAGCTTTGGTTCCAAGGAGCAAGCATCTTTTAATTTCATGGGTACAGTCATCATCTGCAGTGATTTTGGAGCCCAAGAAAATAAAGTCTCTCACTGTTTCCATTGTTTCCCTGTCTACTTGCCATGAAATGATGGGACCAGATGCCATGATCTTCGTTTTTGGAATGTTGAGTTTTAAGCCAGCTCTTTCACTCTGCTCTTTCACTTTCATCAAGAGGCTCTTTAGTTCTTTGCTTTCTGCCATAAGGGTGGTGTCATTTGCATATCTGAGGTTATTGATATTGCTCCCTGCAATCTTGATTGCAGCTTGTGTTTCATCCAGCCTGGCATTTCACATGATGTACTTTGCATATAAGCTAAATAACAGGGTGACAATATACAGCCTTGACGTACTTCTTTCCCAATTTAGAACCAGTCTGTTGTTCCACTTCCAGTTCTAAATGCTGCTTCTTTCCTGCATACAGATTTCTTGGAAGGCAGGTAAGGTGATCTGGTATTCCCATATCTTTAAGAATTTCCCACAGTTTGTTGAGATCTACACAGTCAAAGGGTTTAGTGTAGTCAGTGAAGCAGAAGTAGAGGTTTCTCTGGAATTCTCTTGGGAATTTTATCCCCAACTACGAAAATAATCCATTTACAGCAGCATTCAGATCGTCTTATTTTTCTGTCCTAAACCCTCCAATAGCTTCCACTTCAGAATTAATATAAAAATCCTTATCTTGGCACATAAAACTGTATAGTTTGGTTCTTTCTTTCCACATCTGGTTCTGTATAAATAAGTGGTTAATAACTGGCTCTCAAGGTACAGTCTTGACATGAATGTTGATTAATATTTTCACTTATGTTAACAAGCAAGATGAGTAAAATAACAAAGATGGATGTTAGAACTTCACCCATGTGTCGTGTCAATGACTCGAGGGACTTCTTTGCTAACTGGAAAATAGTTTTCCTGACACTAAAAGAATATTTTCTTAGTTTTTGAGTGCTATTCAGATGCAACGTGAAACAATTTGTCTGCATTTAACATTTTCTCCATCTCTTTCTTAAGTCTCAATAATCAGCAAAAGGTAGATCAAGTTCTGATGTGTGGCACTTGCTAATTTCTATGGTGTAATCTCCCATCATGGGTGATTTCAAGCTAACAAGTCAACATCCCTGAATGCAGAGCTAGGGAGAGACATACAGCAGCATACTGTTACATACTGTTGTTGTTATTTAGTAGCTAAGTCGAGTCTGACTCTTTGTGACCCCATGAACTGCAGTATGCCAGGCTTACCCATCCTTCACTATCTCCCAGAGTTTGCTCAAATATGTCCATTGAGTCGGTGAGGCCATCCAACCATCTCATCCTCTGTCACCCCCTTCTCCTACCCTCAATCTTTCCCAGCATCATGTTGTATATTGGGTTGGCCAAAAGGTTCATTTTTTTTAATGTTTCAGTAAAATTAATTTAAAAGTGAAGTCAAAACTATTTTACATGTTTACTCAGTGTTTCTTTCCTTCTGTTTAAATTTTTATAGATAAATGCTTCTATGATCGTGCTTCTTTGGCTCAATTTTTAGGATTATTAATACTTTTTCATTGAGTAGAGATTATTTTCCCACTTTTGTCTGGGTTTTTCCTTAAAATCCTAGTTTAGTAACCTCAAGCACATAGAGAATAGTAAGAAATAACAAGATAATTAGGAAGTGATGAGTTTGGAGTACTTGTTGCCTTGATTTTTAATATGAAGTGTTTAACAGTAAGATTATGTTATTTAATGTTTAATAACAGCTATGTTTAAGACTGGCCTGCAAAGGTCCTGAAAATTCAACAATTGGCTCTTGTGTCCAGTACAGGCTGGATCCAGCATGTTACTGGCTCTCTTAGAAGCTTTGCTTCATTAATATATTACATATATACTTTTGCATAAATGCATTAATGTCATTACATCAAATGAGCTTTTTAGTACATTTTAATAAGAAATTTGATTCCTTCTATAGTTATTTTTCATACATACATACACATATAATGTCTCTTACACATCCACACACAAATATATGTGTTCAGTTCAGTTCAGTTGCTCAGTCTTGTCCGACTCTTTGTGACCCCATGAATCGCAGCACGCCAGGCCTCCCTGTCCATCACCAACTCCCGGAGTTCACTCAGACTCACGTCCATTGAGTCAGTGATGCCATCCAGCCATCTCATCCTCTGTCATCCCCTTCTCCTCCTGCCCCCAATCTCTCCCAGCATCAGAGTCCTTTCCAATGAGTCAACTCTTCACATGAGGTGGCCAAAGTACTGGAGTTTCACCTTTAGCATCATTCCTTCCAAAGAAATCCCAGGGCTGATGTCCTTCAGAATGGACTGGTTGGATCTCCTTGCAGTCCAAGGGACTCTCAAAAGTCTTGTCCAACACCACAGTTGTGTAGGATCTTTATTATCACTTTATTTTTAATTAATTTTTATTGAGATATAGTTGCTTTACAATGTTCTGTTAATGACTATACATCAAAGTGAATCATGAATGTATATGAATCATATATGTATACATGTATACATATATCCCCACTTTTTTGGATTTCCTTCCCATTTAGGTCACCACAGAGCACTGAGTAGACTTTTCTGAGCTATAGAGTAGGTTCACATTAGTTATCACTTTTTTTTTTTCTTTTACCAAAAACTGTGACCATATCATACACACTTTACTTCTCACAATTAACTGGAAATATCTCCAAATTAATAGGTATAAGTCTAAGTCATTTTTTTCAAAATTGCACATATTACAGTTTCTATGTAATGTGTTTCAGTTGTTTTCTTAACGATAGATTATTTTGTTTCCAGTTTTTCATCAGTACAACAAGCATTCTTGTATATATTTGTTTCTATGGGATGCCCCAAAGCAGGTTTGCTGGATCAAAAATATGTGTAATTATGATAAGAAGTAGCCAGATTTGTTTCCAAAATGACTGTAACACTACATTTCCAATGGCACTGGAAAAGGACACTCTGTTGTCCAGATCTCCACCAGTGATAAATATTATAGCTCTTTTTGACATTCTCGTTTCTAGCCTCAAGGATATAAAATGAAATCTTGCTATTCTTTTAATTTGCATTTCTCTGACCCTTGGTGAATTTTGGGGTATTTTCACATGGTGTTCTATTTATCTAATATCCATTGATCTAGTCTATTGGATTTACATTTCTAAGAATTATTAATTTGTATCCTATTCCCCCAATCTTTGTCCCTTCATAATCTTTTTTGATATAGGACTAGCTCACTGGTCAATTTAGATTCTCCCTTGCCTTCACTGACAGGCGTCCCTGAATGTTGTTAGAAATCTCATTGTAAAACAAGAGCTGTCTCCTCTGTGCCAGTTTTTTTCCCTTGAGTATGCCCTACTCAAGCCAGATAAACTCCAGGCAGGAGGAACTAGCCGATTCACTTACATCCCTCTCATGGATAAAATGGATGAACAGAGCACAAATTCCTGATTTCTAAAACATCTAAATGAGTTAGGTGCCTTATCAAGAAATGCAGATTGTCGCTGAGGGAGAGGGTCTCCCTAACTGCGTCAAACACCACCTTTGAAAGCATGGACCAGTCTGCAAATAAAGCATTCTTTGGACACAGCGGGATTTCAGAGTGACAGATGTGACTGTGGGCGGTCTCGAAGGACACTGCAATAGGGTGGCTCATATCTCTCTTACTGATTAGTCTGTGTCTGTGCTCACCATTCTAATCTATTCCAGCCAGCTGCACACAGCAGATTATTACCTAGTCAATATGGAACACAGTCAACTGCCGAGCAGACATTGGTCATTACCTTGTCATGCAGAGCAGTCACTGAAACCACTCGTTTCCCCTGGAGCCCTTTAATGATTAAAATGATGTGGATTGCTTGATCTCCTTGTCACCACAATGGCAAAAAATCAAGGGAACTCGCTTGCTTTTATGACTAGCATCACCTGATTTTCAAGGGACAGGGGTTTTGCAAGAGAACTAATGCCCTCTAGGAATCCTTTGCTTGCAGTTGCCACCCATCTGCCCACAGCATCCTCAACCAGCATTAGCTGAGTGTGTAGGCTGCTCTAACTGGTTCTAACCTGTTTGCTTCAGTTCAGTTCAGTTCAGTCGCTCAGTCGTGTCCGATTCTTTGAGACCGACCCCATGAATCGCAGCATGCCAGGCCTCCCTGTCCATCACCATCTCCCGGAGTTCACTCAGACTCACGTCCATCGAGTCGGTGATGCCATCCAGCCATCTCATCCTCTGGCATCCCCTGCTCCTCCTGCCCCCAATCCTTCCCAGCATCAGAATCTTTTCCAATGAGTCAACTCTTCGCAAGAGGTGGCTAAAGTACTGGAGTTTCAGCTTTAGCATCATTCCCTCAACACCCAGGGCTGATCTCCTTTAGAATGGACCGGCTGGATCTCCTTGCAGTCCAAGGGACTCTCAAGAGTCTGCTCCAACACCACAGTTCAAAAGCATCAATTCTTCAGTGCTCAGCTTTCTTCACAGTCCAACTCTCGAACCCATACATGACCACTGGAAAAACCATAATAATAAAGAGATCATTGTGTTTTCTTTGTGTAATCTCTTTGATACCAACATACTAGTTAAACCATAGGCAGTAGAGTGGAAAACACCAGGTACCCAAATCAAATCAAGAAACATTAAAGGAGTTGCTCACTTACGGGTTGCCAATGTCAGGATCAAGACCCTAGCACGGGGAATTTCCAGGTAGTCCAGTAGTCAAGGATTCACCTTATAGTGCAGGGGATGCAGGTTCAATTCCTGATTGGGGAACCAAGATCCCATGGGCTGCAACTAAGCTCAAGCGCTGCAACTACTGAGCCTGATTGCCACAGCTAAAAAGTACATGCTCCCGAACAAATGATCCCACATGATGCAACGAAGACCCAACTTAATTGCCTGTTGCAATTAAGACCCAAGAAATCCGTGTTGCATGCTCAGTCATTTCAGTCATGCCTGACTCTGCGACCCCATGGACTGTAGACTGCCAGGCTCCTCTGTCCATGGGATTCTCCAGTCAAGAATACTGGAGTGGGTTGCCATGCCCTCCTCCAAGGGATCTTCCCAACCCAGGGCTCAAACCCATGTCTCTTACATCTCCTGCAATGGCAAGTGGGTTCTTTACCACTAGTGCCACTTTGGAAGCCCAAGACCAAATGCAGCCAAATTAGATAAATAAATAATTTTAAAAAGTAAAATAAAATATAACCTTTAAATAAAAGACCCTGGCATGTACTGACTATAACAGGAGTGTTAGAATCCTCATGAATGATTTTCAGGGAACCTGGAAAACTTCTAAGATTACATAAAAAATTTTAATCTTCACTTCTTTTCAGGAAAGAGTCTGTGGATTTCATCAGATTCCTATATCAGTCGAAAGTGAGTTAAGAATTCTTGTTCTAGAGCAAATGCAAGTCTTCACTCCAGTTGTCAGGAAGGAACTCTCACTTGGATGAAGGACAAGGTAGAGACTTCAAAAACACAATAGGACCCAGCCAGAAGAAGTATGAAAGTTTTGGGATGGAAGAGCAAAAATTCTCAGCCACTTAATTCACGTTACAAATATTTATTGACATTACCTACTATGTGCCAGACATTGTGCTATGTGTGACCAAGACTCTGCCCTTGACCCAGCTCTAGTCAGGGTCTGCTGAGCCCTCAAGTCCCTGCCCTTGGATTCTGTCACTGGCTGGTAAGAATTTTGTTGGGTCAAAATTGGGTCAGTTTAGTGGAAAGTTCAGAAGTCCAGACTTTCCTTGATTCCCAAAAGAAGCAGGGGCTGAGACTTTCATGCTTTAATGTGTTGTGTGATCAGTTGTGTCCGACTCTTTTGTGACCCCCATGGACTGCAGCCCACCTGGCTCCTCTTCCAAAGTGGCCCTAGTGGTATAGAACCCACTTGCCAGTGCAGGAGATGTAAGAGACATGGGTTTGAGCCCTGGGTTGGGGAGATTCCTTGGAGGAGGGCATGGCAACCCACTCCAGTATTCTTTCTGGGAGAACCCCAAGGGCAAGATAATCTTTCAACTTCTGGTTTTATTCTGACTATGTGCTTCTCTCTCCTGAGCCAGATGTGACAACATGGAGCTCTGAGTGTCCTCTGTTTGGGATCCTATCCCAAGCTCAGGTGATGGGAGCACAGAGGGATGGCCTTGGCAAGCTCAACTCAAAGCTCCTCCTGCCCTTCTCATCTGTCACTGTCTTTGGTGAGGAAGGTTCAGAGGACCAGCTAGACAAGATGGGACAAAGGAACAGAAGACAGAGGTCCAGACTTTCCTTGATCCCAAAGAGGAGCAGAGGCTAAGACTTTCATGCTTTAATGTGCTGCATGCTCAGCTGTGTCCGACTCTTTTGTGACCCCATGGACTGCAGCCCACCAGGCTCCTCTACCCATGGGATTCTTCAGGAAAGAATGCTGGGGTGGGTTGCTATTTCCTCCTCCAGGGGATCTTCCTGATACAGGGATCAAACTTACGTCTCTTGTGTCTCCTGCATTGGCAGAAGGGTTCTTTACCACTAGTTCCACCTGAGGCTTCTCTAGTGGTTCAGCTGGTAAAGACTCTGCCGGCAGTGCAGGAGATCAGGGTTTGATACCTAGATTGGGAAGATCCCCCAGTGGAGAAAATGACAACCCACTCCAGTATTCTTGCCTGGGAAATCCCATGGACAGAGGAGCCTGGCAGCCTACAGTTCATTGGGTCGCAAGAGTAGGACATGACTTAGTGACTAAACCTACCTACTTAGAGTATGGGGTCAATGGGGAATTTGACCTGATATCGAGAGTGGAGGATTTCTACTAAGCTGACCCAACAAGATTCTTACCAGTCAATGACAGAACCCAAGGGCCCGGACTTGAGGGCTGAGCAACCTTGACTAGAGCTGGGTCAAAGACAGAGTCTTGGTCACACATAGCACAATGTCTGGCACATACTAGGTAGTAAGTTAATAAATATTTATAAAGTAAATTAAGTGGCTGAAAATCTGTTTGTGTCATTGTAGGTGTGACTGATGGACAGGAAAGCCTGGCATGCTGGAATCCATGGAGGTGCAAAGAGTCGGACACAACTGAGCATCTGAAATAAAGTGTGATTGATGTCAAAAACTCAGCGTATATGCACCAGAGCTGAATCGACTCTTGGAGACAGACATAAAATAGAAAGGAATAGCTTTATTGCTTTCCCAAGCCAAAGGGGGAAACTTGGTCTTTTGCTCTTAAGAGTCTGTGTCCCCACTGGGAAGGATTTGGCAGTCTTTATGGCAATGGTTCAGGGGCAGGTTTGCTGATAAGGATCATGGCCTTTATCTGGCTTCAGGTGGTCTCCTGATCTTCTCTGAAGGATGCTTCACCAAGTAGTTAGCATCTTCCATTAGCCAGGGGTTTTAGTTCTGCAGAAGAGCTCCAAGATATTATCTTGAGGCAGAACCAATACTCTGCCCCAGTTCAGTTCAGTTCAGTTGCTCAGTCGTGTCCAACTCTTTGCAACCCCATGGACTGCAGCATGCCAGGCCTCCCTGTCCATTACCAACTCCCGGAGTCCACTCAAATTCATGTCCATTGAGTTGGTGATACCATCCAACCATCTCAACCTCTGTCGTCCCCTTCCCCTCCTGCCTTCAATCTTTCCCAGCATCAGGGTCTTTTCAAATGAGTCAGCTCTTCCCATCAGGTGGCCAAAGTTTTGGAACTTCAACTTCAACCTCAGTCCTTCCAATGAACATTCAGGACTGATTTCCTTTAGAATGGACTTGTTTGAGCTCCTTGCAGTCCAAAGGACTCTCAAGAGTCTTCTCCAAAACCACAGTTCAAAAGCATCAATTCTTTGGCACTCAGCTTTCTTTATAGTCCAACTCTCACATCCATAATAAACCATAGCCTTGACTAGACAGACTGTTGGCAAAGTAACCTCTCTGCTTTTTAATATGCTGTGTAGTTTGGTCATAGCTTTTCTTCCAAGGAGTAAGTGTCTTTTTATTTCATGGATGCAGTCACCATCTGCAGTGATTTTGGAGCCCCCCAAAATAAAGTCTGCCACTGTTTCCACTGTTTCTCCATCTATTTGCCATAAAGTGATGGGACCAGATGCTATGATCTTAGTTTTCTGAATGTTGAGCTTTAAGCCAACTTTTTCACTCTCCTCTTTCGCTTTCATCAAGAGGCTCTTTAGTTCTTCACTTTCTGCCATAAGGGTGGTGTCATCTGCATATCTGAGGTTATTGATATTTCTCCCGGCAATCTTGATTCCAGCTTGTGCCTCATCCAGCTCAGCGTTTCTCATGATGTACTCTGCATGCCCCAAGCCTGCTCTATTGTTTCTTGACTGCTCCTCCCTAGTCTCCACATCCCCTCCCTTCTCTGACTAGCAACTATTTGAAAGGCTTCCATGCTCAGAAGCCCCACAGGGTCCTTCTTGGTTTCAGCCTTAACAAGCAGGGCTGCCCACTAAAATTTTACCCCTAACATAAATATACAGATGGGGGCTTCCCAGGTGGCTCAGTGGTAAAGAATCTGCATAGCAATGCAGGAAACGTGGATTTGATCCCTGGGTCAAGAAGATCCTCTGGAGAATGAAATGGCAACCCACTCAGTATTTCTTGCCTGGGAAATCCCATGGTCAGAGGAGCTGGGGGATATGGTCCATGGGGTCACAAAAGAACTGGACTCGACTGAGCAACAGAGACAGATAAACATACACGTAGTCAAGCTTTTCTCAAAAATTAAAAAAAGTAATTTTATTAATTAAAAATATCCTTAACTGTTTCTGAAATTGAACTTTCTTTGAGCTCCTTTCACTACTGCATGCATGCTCAGTCGTGTCTGACCCTTGTGACCCTTCCCTGCCTTGACCTGCCAGGCTCCTCTGTCCTCTTACCTCTGTCCCAGGTAAGAATACCAGAGTGGGTTGCCATTTCCTTCTCCAAGGGTCCTTCCTGATCCAGGGATTGAACCCACATCTCCTGTCTGCATTGGCAGACAGATTGTTTACCCCTGAACCACCTGGGAAGCCCTTTCTATACAGACAGCAAAATAAAGGGTCTTGAAAAAGTATAGCTTCCCCACATTATAAACACAGTTCTCCACATGATTTTTTAAAATACCTATAGATTTAGAAAGCAATGTCTCATTGTATAATGATATTACTTATACAGTGCTCCAAACCAGCCATTTTCCTTCTTTAAAACCAATGATAAATGTTCCAAGCATCTAACAGAAGCCTGAAGCAGTAGCAATTGTTGCATCAGTCCCTTAGACATTCTAGTGAGCGAAGCCAGTTGTTTTGCTCAATAAACAAGAAAGTAATGCCTCTTCCTATTTAAAATCATGGCTACAAATTTTAAAATCATTTCACGGTATGTGGACAGCCAAGTCATGCTGCAGATACACTCCTATAAAGACACGGGGTGCCTTCAAGTAATTCTCAAAACAAAGCCCTTTAGACCCACTTCTGGATGCTTTCTGTTTTGTTTTGCTTCTGGCTCCCATTTCAAGTCTTAAAAGGCTCTGGTCCACACAGCTGGGTTTCTCCTTATGGCTGCTGGAATTAATGGGAGGGCAACTGATTTACTTGTATTTAAGTAGACAACACATGGAGTGACCTTCTGTGAATCAAAAAGTGATCCCCCAAAGAGTCATACCTTTTTCCAAAACTAAAAAGACTTAATGACCTCTTAGAGCAGCGCTTCCCAAAATTTTGGCACCAGAGACCAGTTTCAGTTTCATGGAAGACAATTTTTCCGGGGGTGGAGGTGAGAGGATGGTTTCAGGATGATTCAAGCACATTACATTCATTGTGTACTTTATTTCTTTTATTATTACATTGTGATATATAATGAAATAATTATACAACTCATCACAATGCAGAATCAGAGGGAACCCTGAGCTAATTTTCCTGCAACTGGATGGTCCCATCTGGGGGTCATGGGAAATAGTGATACCTGAAGTGTGCTGCACACCTATGAGAATCTAACACTGCTGCTGATCTGATAGGAGGCGCAGCTCAGGAGGTATTGTGAGCAATGAGGAGCAGCTATAAATATAGATGAAGCTTCACTTGCTCACCCACAGTTCATCTCCTTCTATGTGGCCTAGTTCCTAACAGACCTTGACTGGTACTGGTCCAAGGGGTTGGGGAGGGGCCCAGGGGTTGGGGAGCCCTGTTAGAGCACTACTTCATTCTCAAACGTTGTAACTATTTTAACTATTACCTTAATGTGCCAGCATTTCCCGTTTTATTTGGTTCTGATTTTGTGCTCTTTCTTTTCAGAGATCAGATTAGTCACTCAGTTGTGTCCGACTCTTTGTGACCCCATGAATCGCGGCATGCCAGCCCTCCCTGTCCATCACCAATTCCCAGAGTTCACCCAGACTCACATCCACTGAGTCAGTGATGCCATCCAGCCATCTCATCCTCTGTTGTCCCCTTCTCCTCTTGCCCCCAATCCCTCCCAGCATCAGAGTGTTTTCCAATGAGTCAACTCTTTGCATGAGGTGGCCAAAGTACTGGAGTTTCAGCTTTAGTATCATTCATTCCAAAGAAATCCCAGGGCTGATCTCCTTCAGAATGGACTGGTTGGATCTCCTTGCAGTCCAAGGGACTCTCAAGAGTCTTCTCCAACACCACAGTTCAAAAGCATCAATTCTTCGGCGCTCAGCTTTCTTCACAGTCCAACTCTTACATCCATACATGACCACTGGAAAAACCATAGCCTTGACTAGACGGACCTTTGTTGGCAAAGTAATGTCTCTGCTTTTCAATATGCTATCTAGGTTGGTCATAACTTTCTTTCCAAGGAGGAAGCGTCTTTTAATTTCATGGCTGCAGTCACCATCTGCCGTGATTTTGGAGCCCAGAAAAATTAAGTCTGACACTGTTTCACTGTTTCCCTATCTATTTCCCATGAAGTGATGGGACCGGATGCCATGATCTTCATTTTCTGAATGTTGAGCTTTAAGCCAACTTTTTCATTCTCCACTTTCACTTTCATCAAGAGGCTTTTTAGTTCCTCTTCACTTTCTGCCATAAGGGTGGTGTCATCTGCATATCTGAGGTTACTGATATTTCTTCTGGCAATCTTGATTCCAGCTTGTGCTTCTCCCAGCCCAGCATTTATCATGATGTACTCTGCATAGAAGTTAAATAAGCAGGGTGACAATATACAGCCTTGACGTACTCCTTTTCCTATTTGGAACCAGTCTGTTGTTCCATGTCCAGTTCTCACTGTTGCTTCCTGACCTGCATACAGATTTCTCAAGAGGCAGATCAGGTGGTCTGGTATTCCCATCTCTTTCAGAATTTTCCACAGTTGATTGTGATCCACACAGTCATAGGCTTTGGCATAGTCAATAAAGCAGAAATAGATGCTTTTCTGGAACTCTCTTGCTTTTTCCATGATCTAGCGGATGTTGGCAATTTGATCTCTGGTTCCTCTGCCTTTTCTAAAACCAGCTTGAACATCAGGAAGTTCACGGTTCATACATTGCTGAAGCCTGGCTTGGAGAATTTTGAGCATGACTTTACTAGCGTGTGAGATGAGTGCAATTGTGCAGTAGTTTGAGCATTCTTTGGCATTGCCTTTCTTTGGGATTGGAATGAAAACTGACCTTTTCCAGTCCTGTGGCCACTGCTGAGTTTTCCAACTTTGCTGGCATATTGAGTGCAGCACTTTCACAGCATCATCTTTCAGGATTTGGAATAGCTCCACTGGAATTCCATCACCTCCACTAGCTTTGTTCATAGTGATACTTTCTAAGGCCCACTTGACTTCACATTCCAGAATGTCTGGCTCTAGGTCAGTGATCACACCATCGTGTTTATCTGGGTCATGAAGATCTTTTTTGTACAGTTCTTCTGTGTATTCTTGCCACCTCTTCTTAATATCTTCTGGTTCTGTTAGGTCCATACCATTTCTGTCCTTTATCGAGCCCATCTTTGCATGAAATGTTCCTTTGTTATCTCTGATTTTCTTGAAGAGATCTCTAGTCTTTCCCATTCTGTTGTTTTCCTCTATTTCTTTGCATTGATCACTGAAGAAGGCTTTCTATTTCTTCTTGCTATTCTTTGGAACTCTGCATTCAGTTGTTTGTATCTTTCCTTTTCTCCTTTGCTTTTTGCTTCTCTTCTTTTCACAGCTAAGTGCTGTACCTTTAATTTTAAAATGCCTCAAGTTTTGGGGTTTGTTTGGAAAAAGAATAAAATCCAATATATAAACTATTTTAATTTATTTTAGCTGTACAGTGCATGTGTGCTAAGTTACTTCAATCATGTCTGACTCTTTGCAGCCCTGTGGCCTGTACCCCACCAGGCTCCTCTGTCCATGGGATTTTTCCAGGCAAGAATACTGAAGTGGGTTGCCATGGCCTCCTCCAGGGGATCTTCCCGACCCAGGGATCAAACCCATGTCTCTTTCATCACCTGCAATGGCAGGTGGGTTCTTTACCCCTAGTGCCACCTGGGAACCCCCAGTTGTACAGTGTGTTATTCTTTATTTAAAATTGAAAAACAAAAGAATACTAAGTAATGCTTGTGGAAGTATTTATATTGTGGATGAAAAATTAATCAGTCAATCTAAGAAAGAATTACAGAATTTTATTTGAGCCAAATTTGAGGACTGTAACCTGAGAAGAACATCTCAGAAAACTCTTGGAACTACTGTGTCCATTAGAAGTTCAGACACAGTTATGTAAGTTTTTCAAGACAGAGGGTTGTATATCAAATGGTGTTATATTGACAGTTTATACAATCCAAGTCTATATGTTCTTCATGGTGGGTCATGTGATCCTTCATGAGATCAAGAAGGAGTGTTATCTTTTAAAGGAGCTGTCTTGTTAATGCTTGTAGAATGTTGCTCTTTGTGGTTAAGCAGGTGTTCCTGCTGATGGGAGAGGTTTGGTCCATGCATAATGCAAATACAGTGCATGATGTGAGGGTGAGGGGTGCAGAGAAAGGAGTCAAAGGGCAGAGGAGAATTTTTATGTTTAAATTTTTCTCTCTTGCCATAAAATATGAATTTAATTTTACAGTATGAAATAAAGGCATTAATACAAAAATACACATAAGAATGACCCATCAAATTTAAGATAGACGAAACCTCCTGGGAAAGAAGGAAAGAAGGGAATGAGCTGGTGGTTGTGATTTAAGTTTCAACTTTGTAGCATTCTGGGCCTTCTCTGGGGCTTCCCAGGTGGTGATAGTGGTAAAGAATCCACCTGCCAATGCAGAAGACATAAGAGACATGGGTTTGACCCCTGGGTTGGAAGATCCTCTGGAGAAGGGTATGGCAACCCACTCCAGTATTCTTGGCTGGAGAAACCCATGAACAGAGGAGCCTGGCGGGCTGTAAACTATAGGATAGCGAAAAGTCAGACACGACTGAAGCGACTTACACACATAATAGCAGCAGTGGTGGCATACTGGGGACTTCCCTGGCGGTCCAGTGGTCAAGACTCCCCAGGTTTCCACTGCAGGGGCCTCAGATTCCATCCCTGGTCGGGGAACTAAGATTCTACATGCCTCAAAGCCAAAAATAAAAAAAAAAAAAAATATGTAGCCTTCTAATGCTGTACAAAAAGTGAGATATGCAGGACTGCAAGAAAATATGGCTAGTGACTCACTTCCAGTACTCAATCTGGAAATGTTCCAGGGTGAAAGTGAAAGTGAAAGTGAAGGTTGTCAATTCATTGACAACCTGATGAATTAACTTAAACACTGTCAGAAATCCTTGGGGACATCTGAAGTGGGTGAAAGTGTGAAGAATCACAGGCCAGAATGAAAGAGGACTGGAAGCCATAGTGAGTGAAAGCAGAGTGAACTGGGCTCTTTTATCTCCCCAAGTTAGCGCAATTGTATCAACCTGGTCGCCACTTGGAGGAAGAAAACCTGATTTATAGTCTAGTGCTGGAGTCAGAGCCTAGCAGGCATGAGAGACAAGATTGCAGTAAGTCCTGATTACCACTCAAGGGAGGTGACACCCCTCTGTTAACATGAGCTCATAGAGAAATATAATGACCGTTCAAAGTTTAGCTGGGGAACCAACACATGGCAAAGCACAATTAATCAATTTAATGTAAACAAAAGAATGATTCCTCAAGAGGATGTTGGTGATTTGAAGTAGGAACAAAGGGTTATATGCACCTGCAAGTTAGCATCCCAATAAGAAACTGTAGATGGATTGGATGTTAGAAGGGATATAGCCAAAGAAGGAGCTAGTGAACTGTAAAAATGTAAAGGAATCCTCCTAAAAGATATCAGATATGTATAAAAAGAGAAAAGTATAGAAGAAATGTTAGGACTTACCTAGCAATCCAGTGGTTGAGACTCCCTGAGCTTCCACTGCAGGGGGCATGGGTTTGATTCCTGGTCAGGGAACTAAGATCCCACATGCTGGGGAGCCAAATGAAAAAAAAAAAGATGTTAAGAGAAAGAGGAGAGAAGGAACTTCAGAAGATGAAAATTCAATAAATGGAGAGGAGAAAATATTTGAAGAACTAATTATTGAGAATTTCCTGTAATTAAAGCAAGAAGGAAGACCACAGATGGAGAGTTTTGAAAACTTCAACAGAATAAATAAGAAAAATCACACTTGGCAATATAAATAAATTTAAATTAAAAAAAAAATTTTAAGACCATCAAAGAGAAAAAAGAAGGCTCTCGAGACAAAGGCGCAAAAGCCAGATTGATATTGGATGTTTTAGCATGGTATTGGATGAGATAAGGCTAATATTTTTGACACAATGAAGAACAAAATAAATCTGAACCCAGAATGTTTTTGCCCAGTTGCTTTTGTTTAAGTGTGATAAAAATATTCTCAAGCATACAGTTGTCTCAGAAGGAATAATACAAAGACTCTGTTTGAAATCACTCTTAGGGGAAGGATTCTAGCAAAAGAGATCGCATTCAGAAGATCATATTCAGAAAGTAAACATGAGTAAACCTGAACCTGGATTTCATATGCACAATTCAGAGGGTATATTCTTTTTTGTTTTTAGATTATTTTGCTTAACGTTGTGTCTTTCAGATTCATCCACATTATTATACATGTAGTTTGTGATACTTGCAATTATTCAAAATGTCAAGGATCAGAGTGAAGAGAATCAAAAGGGCAAACATCATAAATCTGAAAGACCTAAACTGAAATCCTAACACTTTAACTGCGTGACTTTGCACAATTTGAACAAATCTCCTAAACTCCAGTTTCCTCAATTTAAAACAACTATGGACATTCTCGGCTCATAAAGTGGTTGTCAAGATTGAGATAAAATAAGTGAGAATGTGGTGCTAGACTCATAATAGTTGCTCCAAAAAAAAATATTTGTTCAATCCGAATATAGCAGGCCAGACACAGAAACTGACTAATTATCCTCTTTAATGACCAACCACAGAGGAAACGAAAGTGAGCAGAAACTTTTTTTTTCCATCAAACAAGCTAATAAAAACCTTATTCACTCCTCCAGAAGATGATGTCAAGGTTTAAAAGGTATTCTATATAAAAATATAGAATCTCAGATTTAAAACAAAAGAGCAAAGAATTAAGTCTACAAAGTTAGCAACAAGGCTTCAGACTGGGAAGGCTTTTGTCAGTCTTATCTATGTACTTCAGAGTGTGGATCCTGGCCATTCCATTTCAGGGAGGAGGGAATTAATTTTAGAGATTTAAAGACAGACATTCCTGTTGTTGGGCTTCCCAGGAAACTCAGTTGTAAAGAATTTGCTGGCCAGTGCAGGAGATGAGAGTTCCATCCCTTGGTCGAAAAAGGCCCCTGGAGAAGGAAATGGCAACCCATTCCAGTATTCTTGCCTGGGAAATCCCATGAACAGAGGAGCCTGGTGGTCTGCATTCCATGGAGTCACAAAAGAGTCAGACAACTTCACGACTAAACAACACCAACAAATTCCCTTTTGTTAAAATATCATGGTATTCTTTAGCAAAGATGTTATGATTCAAGCAAAAATCTTTTTCATGAGGCACCCCACCCCAGTACTCTTGCCTGGAAAATTCCATGGACAGAGGAGCCTGGTAGGCTGCAGTCCATGGGGTCGCTAAGAGCCAGACGTGACTGAGCGACTTCACTTTCACTTTTCACTTTCATGCACTGGAGAAGGAAATGGCAACCTGCTCCAGTGTTCTTGCCTGGAGAATCCCAGGAACGGGGGGAGCCTGGTGGGCTTCCGTCTATGGGGTCGCACAGAGTCGGACCGACTGAAGCAACTTAGCAGCAGCAGCAAAGCAGAACCAGGATATCTTGTGGCAGTAAAATGATATGATTGATAATTTTTTTAAAAACAGACATTTTCCTGCCTATGTTTCAATCAGCTTAGAGAAAGCATACACTTTGATTATTATTCCAAGATGTGAGAAGTTAAAAATGTAACACTAATTTTCAATTATTTGTGCTGTGCCTTAACAACTATGGGGCCATGGACTTTAAAGAGCTAAACAGAGAATGAAGGCAGAATTTTGGCACAGTGAACATTTAAACACCTTGGAGTTACACTGGCAATTTGTTATCATCTGGTTTGATGTAACAGTTGACATTACCATTCACTGAGATATTTCTCCATTGATAATACTTGGATTGGGCAGCTGGTAGTGAAAAAAAAAAGTACAAAAGAAATATTTTTCCTTTTCTCCACACCCTCTCCAGCACTTATTACTTGTGGAATTTTGGATCGCAGCCATTCTGACTGGTGTGAAATGGTACCTCATAGTGGTTTTGATTTGCATTCCTCTGATAATGAGTGATGTTGAGCATCTTTTCATATGTTTGTTAGCCATCTGTATGTCTTCTTTGGAGAAATGTCTATTTAGTTCTTTGGCCCATTTTTTGATTGGGTCATTTATTTTTCTGAAATTGAGCTGTAGGAGTTGCTTGTATATTTTTGAGATTAGTTGTTTGCCTGTTGCTTCATTTGCTATTATTTTCTCCCATTCTGAAGGCTGTCTTTTCACCTTGCTTATAGTTTCCTTTGTTGTGCAGGAGCTTTTAAGTTTAATTAGGTCCCATTTGTTTATTTTTGCTTTTATTTCCAATATTCTGGGAGGTAGGTCATAGAGGAGCCTGCTGTGATGTATGTCAGAGAGTGTTTTGCCTATGTTTTCCTCTAGGAGTTTTATGGTTTCTGGTCTTACATTTAGCTCTTTAATCCATTTTGAGTTTATTTTTGTGTATGGTGTTAGAAAGTGTTCTAGTTTCATTCTTTTACAAGTGTTTGACCAGTTTTCCCAGCACCACTTGTTAAAGAGATTGTCTTTAATCCATTGTATATTCTTGCCTCCTTTGTCAAAGATAAGGTGTCCATATGTGTGTGGATTTATCTCTGGGCTTTCTATTTTGTTCCATTGATCTATATTTCTGTCTTTCGCCAGACCAGGTACGATGCCTGATAATGGATGCCTGGGGCTGGTGCACTGGGACAACCAAGAGGGATGGTATGGGGAGGGAGGGGGGAAGGGGTTCAGGATGGGGAGCACATGTATACTTGTGGTGGATCCATCTCGATGTATGGCAAAAGCAATACAATATTGTAAAGTTAAGCAAAATAAAATTTAATTAAAAAAAGAATAAATAGGAAAATGTTATAGCAAAAAAAAAAAGAAATATTTTTGTTCTTGTGGTGAAATTTATATGTATAAAAAGAGATAGTATAAAATGGTCCCTTTCCTCATACTTCTGAATAGAGTTGTTCTTATCTAAAGCTAATTATAAAATATATTCATAAACCAAAATGAACCTAGTAGGAGCCTGAGCATAGATAAAGATATGAAAACAATTTCTCTCAAAAAAGACATACAAAATTAAGAAACGTAAATGTACCATTGAATGCATTGAAGCGTGGTAAGTCACCTCAGTTGTGTCTGACTCCTTGTGACCCATGGACTGTAGCTTGCAAGTCTCCGCTGTCCATGGGATTCCCCAGGCAAGAACACTGGAGTGGGATCTTCCCAACCCAGGAATTGAACCCGTGTTTCCTGCATTGGCATGTAGATTCTTTACCACTGAGCCACCAGAGAAGCTCAAAATAAATGGTAGGAAAGAACTAACGTAAAAGTGGCAGTTATCTTTGGACTTTTTCGCAACGTTTCTTTTTGTGTTTTTCTCCATTTTCAAAACTTTTCATAAAAAGCTCATATTTCCTTAAGGGTTAGTTTTCTATTCTGGTCTCCTTGCCATTTCATCCTCAGCACTCATTCCTCTCATATGGGAAAGGTGGAGATTGCAAATACGAAGTCGTGGAAACTGCTTGGCCAGCAAGGAGATTTTGTTCCCCCTTCTCCATGTTGCTTCCAGCACAACAGAGTCAGTTTGACAACTGTGGCTTTGCTTGAAATCCAAATATTGGGCATGCCATTTTTCCGGTTGTCTGAAATAGTGATGCTGTAACACTTAAGGTCTGTATGTAAGACTTGTCAGAAAATCAGAAAGGAATTCTCCCAGACTCAAGGCTTCCCTGGTGGCTCAATAGTAAAGAATCTGCCTGCCAAAACAGGAAACAGAGGAGACGCAGGTTCTATCCCAAATTTGGGAAGATCCCCTGGAGGAAGGCATGGTAACCCACTCTAGTATTCTTGCCTGGAGAATCCCATGGACAGAGGAGCCTGGAGGGCTACAGTCCATGGGGTCACAAAAAGTCAAACATGGCTGGACTGAGCATCAGCAGTAGCCACTTCTTTCTTCATGCACACATGCACAGTGTTCACAGTCCAAGCACGTTGCTATGTCCTAACAGAATGATTATTCTCTTGTCCATGTTTCCATTACTCCTACCACATAAGAAGGATCCAGATACTTTTGCACATCACTCTTTCCATTCTTAGGGAGGAAAAGAGTTTGCCATAACCCTCATTGTTATGTTAAAGCGTGTGTGTCAAGGACTTCCCTGGAGGTCCAGTGATCAAGACTGTGAGCTTCCACTTCAGGGGTCATGGGTTCGATCCCTGAGCGGGGAACTAAGATCCTACATGTCATGTGGTGCAGTCAAAAGTAAACAAATAACGTGTGTCAGCTCACTATTATTTCATTGCACATATTTTCTTTTTTAATGTGATCTGCTTTCACTTATCTACAGAGGCTTAATTTTTAGTTTGGTATTCTTGAGGGAATCGTAAAAGTTCAGCTCAGTTCAGTTGCTCAGTCGTGTCCGACTCTTTGCGACCTCATGAATCACAGCACACCAGGCCTCCCTGTCCATCACCAACTCCCGGAGTTCACTCAGACTCACATTCATCGAGTCAGTGATGCCATCCAGCCATCTCATCCTCTGTCATCCCCTGCTCCTCCTGCCCCCAATCCCTCCCAGCATCAGAGTGTTTTCCAATGAGTCAACTCTTCGCATGAGGTGCCCAAAGGACTGGAGTTTCAGCTTTAGCATCATTCCTTCCAAAGAAATCCCAGGGCTGATCTCCTTCAGAATGGACTGGTTGGATCTCCTTGCAGTCCAAGGGACTCTCAAGAGTCTTCTCCAATACCACAGTTCAAAAGCATCAATTCTTTGGTGCTCAGCTTTCTTCACAGTCCAACTCTCACATCCATACATGACCACAGGAAAAACCATAGCCCTGACTAGACGGACCTTTGTTGGCAAAGTAATGTCTCTGCTTTTGAATATGTTATCTAGGTTGGTCATAACTTTCCTTCCAAGGAGTAAGCATCTTTTAATTTCATAGCTGAAATCACCATCTGCAGTGATTTTGGAGCCCAGAAAAATAAAGTCTGACACTGTGTCCACTGTTTCTCCATCTATTTCCCATGAAGTGATGGGACCAGATGCCATGATCTTTGTTTTCTGAATGTTGAGCTTTAAGCCAACCTTTTCACTCTCCACTTTCACTTTCATCAAGAGGCTTTTTAGTTCCTCTTCACTTTCTGCCATAAGGGTGGTGTCATCTGCATATCTGAGGTTATTGATATTTCTCCTGGCAATCTTGATTCCAGCTTGTGTTTCTTCCAGTCCAGCGTTTCTTATGATGTACTCTGCTGCTGGGGTCCAGCTCCGGTGGATCCAGGGTATTCGAAGCGGAGACGGCATCTGCGGGGGTCAGGAAACAATTAATTAGGCGTTAATTAAAGATATAAAGAGTAATAAAAATGAGGATAACTCAGTGAGGAAATTCAGTGAAGAAAAGCTGATGAAATAAGGATAGCTCAGTTAGAACATTTAGTGGAGAAAAGAGGCTGAATAATTCAGCCAGAAAGTAAGAGAAAGAATGACATGGGGAGACCAAGTTTTGGTGAACAAGGCCCCACACATTATTTTTCAAAGTAGTTTTTATCTCTTAAGTTATGCATAGAGGATAATGGGGGAAGGGGTAGATTCATGCAGTAAGCCAAGCTTTCTTCCTACAAACTTATCATATTCAAAAGTTTAGGTGATTTGCATCATCATCTGCCCCGTAGGCCTGTCAACATTTTAAGACCCTTTCTTCAGAAAACTTATTTTTCTCTAAAGGTGATTAGTCAAGCGCCACCCTCCAAAGGTATTGGAGTTGCATTTCTATAGGGCAAAGGTGTGGTGGGTTATAACAAGAGAAAGAATTAACTCAAGGGTCCAAGGTTACAAACATTAAAGCTACTACTTACATTTCTATAAACCAGTTATATCAATCAATACACTGCCAAGGACGCAGTAGGTAAGGAACATGGAGACCTAGCAGCAAACATTGGCCCAACAAGTGAAAAACCCTTCACCAATACAATTTCTAATCAATCTTTTAACTGCTCAATGAAATCTGTATTTAGACAGTTTAGAACATCTCATGCCTCTCACAGTTGGGAGGCTCTGAACAATCACATGTGGCCAGAAAAACCTATTCAGGCAGGCTAGAGGATTTCCAAAAGAGTTTGTAGGTTGAAACACTGTCACACCCAGGAATTATTAACTGGAGCTGTAAGTTAACTCTTTTTTCAGAGAGAGGTAGTGGGGGACAGCCCACTGTAAAGTCAGAGGTGTAAGTGAGAACACAAAGCAGAAAGTAGGCAGACTCTGGTTTTGGGGGTAGATGCTCAAGAATTTCCAGGGGGCTCCTGAGGCTAAATCTCGCTATGCATATGCCGAGCCTCCTTCCTCATGACCTTTGTCCTGGGTGGATCGCTGATCCAAGCCAGCTCCCAACACTCTGCATAGAAGTTAAATAAGCAGGGTGACAATATACAGCCTTGACGTGCTCCTTTTCCTATTTGGAACCAGTCTGTTGGTCCATGTCCATTTCTAACTGTTGCTTCCTGACCTGCATACAAATTTCTCAAGAGGCAGATCAGGTAGTCTGGTATTCCCATCTCTTTCAGAATTTTCCACAGTTTATTGTGATCCACACAGTCAAAGGCTTTGGCATAGTCAATAAAGCAGAAATAGATGTTTTTCTGGAACTTTCTTGCTTTTTCCATGATCCAGCAGATGTTGGCAATTTGATCTCTGGTACTCACTCCCAAATTAAAAGAACTATTTATGTGTATATGGCACTAAGATTGCAACCTAAGAATAATGGGAAAATGTATTGTACCCCAAGTCTCTCAATTTTCTTGTTACTAAAGAGAGTGGACTTGAACCCAGTATAAACTCAATCTCATTAGTTTAAAAATGTCTTTTTGGTTCTCATTAGCTTAAGAGTCTTAAGTTTTCACATGGATTTAATTTTATGTTGAATCGCTCTGCTTTTTCTTGGCCTCCTGAAGTAGGAAGACAGTCTAGAGAAAACCAAAATAGATACAAACAAAATTCACTGGCAACCTGCACAGAGTCCATGAACCTCTTGTTTCTTTTTGCTTGCCTTGTCTTCTCACTCATAATTTGCAAATGGATCTAATGATGCCATAGGACAAATAGCCCTGCCCAGTGGTAAGTATAAGAGTTATCTGTATTAATATGAATAATTTCCATTCCCAAGAAATGGACTGAAGATCTGAGTTAAGGGGAATTTTCCTAGCTTGATGTGTTAAAGTTACTTCACAGTGGATGACTTTTGGCACTAATGACTTCACTAGATCTCAGTTGTATACCACTGGTTTGTGTAGGAGCTAAAATAATATTTTGATATAGTTTGACATCGCAAGTAATATTTAAAAGGCAGAGTCTCTCAGGGTGGGAAGCGTAGGCCTTGGGGTCAGACAGATGTCTTCAACTCAGCATTCATTGAATGTGATTGAGATGAATGACTAACAATATGTTTGTCTTGTAAGTTCTATAGATCTATTGTTTTATATTATGTTTTTGTTGTTACTTAATTGCTAAGTCCGGAGAAGGCAATGGCAACCCACTCCAGTACTCTTGCCTGGAAAATCCCATGGATGGAGGGGCCTGGTAGGCTACAGTCCATGGGGTCACACAGAGTCGGATACGACTGAAGTGACTTAGCAGCAGCAGCAGCAATTGCTAAGTCGAATCTGACTCTTTTGTGACCCCACGGACTGTAGCATACCAGGCTTTTCGGTCTATGGGATTTCCCAGGCAAGAATACAGGAGTGGGTTGCCATGTCCTTCTCCAGGGGATCTTCCTGATCCAGAGAATGAACTCATATCTCTTGCATTAGCAGGAAGATTCTTTACCACTGAGCTATCAGCGAAGCCCCATATCACACTATAGTCAAAATAATATATTGTACACTTAAAATATGTTAAGAGGGCAGATCTCATATTGTGTTCTTTTCACAATTTAAAAAAAAAAAAAAAGAGGACTTCTCTGGTTAAGAATCTGCCCTTCTACTGCAGGGCACATGGGTTTGATTCCTGATCACAGTAGAAAATCCTGCATGCTTCATGGTGCAACCAAAAAAAATAAATAAATAAATAAATAAAAACTATCTGAGCTTCCAAGATAGTCTTCCTTTCTGTATTCCTCCAGCCATCTACAGGTAGTTTCTAAAAACACAGAAATATCTAAGAAGGAAAGGAAAGAAATGAATGAATTAACAAAGAAGTCTGACTTAGAGTCTTAGCTTTGCTGCTTACAACTCTGGGTCTTGGGATAACACTAATCTCTTATAATTTCCATCTTCATTAGATTGTTGGCGAATTAAGCAAGATGAAAGTATATAAAGCACTTTGCAAACTATATGTAAGTGCTCCAAGAATTACTTCACTTTGAATTGGTGGTCATGTTACCCTCAGGCTTCATAAGCACTGTATGATAAAGTAGTTACTACACCATAATGTCAGCCAAGGTACAAAAATTTCTTCCCTGGCTGGTGATTTTTTCCTTTAGACTTGCAGCAAATGTTCTAATGCTTGAAAAGGCGAGTCTGTTGGGAAAGCTAAATGACACCAGCACCAAGAAAAATCTTTCCCAAAACAAAATCCCACTTTGCTAAAGTTGGAATCACACCTTTGCTATACATCAGTGCAAACAAAGAAACGTTATTTGTTTTGTGCCGCATGCCAATAAAAAAGAAATCTTCGACTTGGAAAATTAGAAAAAAAAAAAAAAGGCATTCACACTCTTTTTATTTTAAAACTGTTGCTTTCTGCATATACTCTCATAAATATCTTTTAATTTACCTTGAAAAGAGGGTTGATTGCTTCTATCAAGATGATTATTCTCAGGATTCTGACTCTTTCAGGCACAGCAAAGTTGGGAATTTCTATAGGAACTTGTTTGCTCCTAGATGTACCCTTTTCCCCTTTAATGGCTTTCGATCTTCCAGGGTCACAGGTCAAAAGCATACATCTTTCATCTGAAACATAACTGGCTTAACCGTTCAAATCTTTTTTGAATGTATAGTGTGTTGCACTGCAGCAAGCAACAAGTTCGTGTTTAGGAAAGGAAATAAACAAACAACAAATATCCGGCCTTCCCTCTGAGCTGCAGAGTTGGGCGGGGCAGCCGGCTCAGTCTCAGCTGTATTAAGAACTTGGCCTCCATCACTTGCACAGCAAAGTATATAGACACTGGAAAACAGATTCAGTGATGTCTGCAATGCATAGATACATAGAGCGTGGCAGTCCATTTCCCAAAGAATAGCAATACCACCAACCTGAAGTGATTTCTAGGGGAAGAAAATTTAAAAACGCATGTGCAGGATTTTATTGCCACAAGACCAGGCAGATGACCTGCCTATGTAAAGCTGACCAAGTATGAGTACTTCTGGTGGTTTGTTTCATAACGGTGACTTAAGTTTTCTTCTTTGACAAAGTTTCATTCAGTTTGCCTATAAACGTGAAAGACTACTTCTACCAAAATGTGTATCTTCCATTTGCTTGAAACTCTTGGTTCTCCTGGTCTCTCTTGGATTTTCTCAGTTTTGAAAGAGAGCTATACATAATGATTATTTTGTTTCATCTTACATATATTTGGTAGAAGAAATACAGCAGCCCATGTGTGATGATGAATGGAAATTGATCCTAGTCAGTGTTAGGGGAATGGCACCCCACTCCAGTACTTCTGCCTGGAAAATCCCATGGGTGGAGGAGCCTGGAAGGCTGCAGTCCATGGGGTCGCTGAGGGTCGGACACGACTGAGCAACTTCACTTTCACTTTTCACTTTTATGCATTGGAGAAGGAAATGGCAACCCACTCCAGTGTTCTTACCTGGAGAATCCCAGAAACGGGTGAGCCTGGTGGGCTGCCGTCTATGGGGTCACACAGAGTCGGACACGACTAAAGTGACTTAGCAGCAGTGTTAGGGGGACAATAAAGAGTGGTAGAGAGGACTTCCTTGGTGGTCCAGTGGCTAAGACTCTGTGCTCCCAGTGCAGCCAGGCTGGGTTCAATCCCTGGTCAGGGAACTGGATCCTACATGCTGCACATGAAGATCCTGAGTGCCACAGCTAAGACCTATCGCAGCCAAGTAAATAATCTAGAATATTTTTAAAAAGCATGGTAGAGACCAGCCATCTAGAAAGTACATGCCTTGTGCTCTGGACTGAATTATGTCTCCCTGCCTCTGAATTTGTATTCTGAAGCCCTAACACCCAATATGACTGTTTTTGGAATTAAGATCTTTAGGAGGTAATCAAATTTAAAAGAGTTCATAAGTGCGGGGCCCTAAACCAGAAGGATTAACATTCTTAAAGAGATACTAAAGGGCAAACTCTGTCTCTTCTTCCCAATTGCATAAAGAAAAAGTCATGTGAGCAAACAGTGAGATGGCCTACAAGCCATGGAAGAGGCCTAAGAATGAAACCTCAATGTGGGTAAACTCCAGGAGTTGGTGATGGACAGGGAGGTCTGGCATGCTGCAGTCCATGGGGTTGCAAAGAGTCGGACACGACTGAGTGACTGAACTGAAGAATGAAACCTACTCATTCAGATCAGATAAGATTAGATCAGTCGCTCAGTCGTGTCCGACGCTTTGTGACCCCATGAACCGCAGTACGCCAGGCCTCCCTGTCCATCACCAACTCCCGGAGGTCACTCAGACTCACATCCATCGAGTCAGTGATGCCATCCAGCCATCTCATCCTCTGTTGTCCCCTTCTCCTCCTGCCCCCAATACCTCCCAGCATCAGAGTCTTCTCCAATGAGTCAACTCTTCGCATGAGGTGGCCAAAATACTGGAGTTTCAGCTTTAGCATCATTCCTTCCAAAGAAATCCCAGGGCTGATCTCCTTCAGAATGGACTGGTTGGATTTCCTTGCAGTCCAAGGGACTCTCAAGAGTCTTCTCCAACACCGCAGTTCAAAAGCATCAATTCTTCAACGCTCAGCCTTCTTCACAGTCCAGCTCTCACATCCATACATGACCACAGGAAAGACCATAGCCTTGACTAGGCGAACCTTTGTTGGCAAAGTGATGTCTCTGCTTTTGAATATGCTATCTAGGTTGGTCATAACTTTCCTTCCAAGGAGTAAGCGTCTCTTAATTTCATGGCTGCAGTCACCATCTACAGTGATTTTGGAGCCCAGAAAAATAAAGTCTGACACTGTTTCCACTGTTTCCCCATCTATTTCCCATGTAGTGATGGGACCAGATGCCATGATCTTCGTTTTCTGAATGTTGAGCTTTAAGCCAACCTTTTCACTCTCCACTTTCACTTTCATCAAGAGGCTTTTGAGTTCCTCTTCACTTTCTGCCATAAGGGTGGTGTCATCTGCATATCTGAGGTTATTGATATTTCTCCAGGCAATCTTGATTCCAGCTTGTGTTTCTTCCAGTCCAGCATTTGGACTCTGCATATAAGTTAAATAAACATGGTGACAATATACAGCCTTGATGTTCTCCTTTTCCTATTTGGAACCTACTCATTAAGGGTCCCTAATTATTGCTTGAAAGTGAAAGTATTGCTCAGTTGTGTCAGACTCTTTGCAACCCCATGAACTGTGGTCTGCCAGGTCCCTCTGTCCAGGAAATTCTCCAGGCAAGAATACTGGAGTGGGTAGTCATCCCTTCTCCAGAGGACCTTCCCGACCCAGGGATTGAACTTGGGTCTCCTACATGACAGGCAGATTCTTTACCATCTGAACCACTAGGGAAGCCCCAGTCATTGTTTCTTTAAAAAGGAAAAATAATCACCCAAATTCTGCGATCTCTACAGGGTATGATTACATGAATAATCTTGTCAGAACAAGTAGATGCTCTCTCCATGGCATGTCCACCCCTTCCTCCACAGCTGTCAGCTCTCATCCCGCTCAAGAGTTTATCCCAAAGTTTTCATCAGCTGCCCAACATGGCCCTGAAATGCAGTAAGGATCCCATGAAATGCATATCAGGGAAGGAGCAAGTATAAAGGACAATTGGAAGCGTCCAATTAAGAAGGAGCAATTGCACGTGCAAGAGAGAGAAGGTGTAGTCTTTAGTGTAAGTTTTCTGGAAAGACTTGGGAGAATCAAGGAGAGAAAGGATCCCAAAAGGAATTTTCAGACTCCTCCCCTCCTTCCTCCTCCCTCTTCCCTCCCTCCTTTCCATCTTCTCCCTTCAAGAGCCAAACTTTGAGTTGGCCATTGCCTACCTCTTGCTTTTAGTTTTTGGCAATTTATTTTAGTTTTTCCTCTTTATTTTATGAAGTCAGGGGTAGAGAAGGAAACAGCAGCCGACTCCAGTACTCTTGCCTGGGAAATCCCTTGAACAGAGGATCCAGGTAGGCTGCAGTCCATGGGGTTGAAAAGAGTGGGACATGACTTCACAATTAAACAACAAACAACAGCGAAGTCAGGGTAATGCTTTACTCAGATACATGCCCTAAGTGCTGAAGTACCCATATTTTGTCTTATGTGGGCTGTAAATTCATTTTATTTAACTTTTAATTTTACATTGGTGTATAACCGATTAATAGTGTTGTGACAGTTTCAGGTGGAAAGCAAAGGGACTCAGCCACGCATATACATGTATCCATTCTCCCCCAAACTCCCCTCCCTTCCAGGCTGCTGTATAATGTTGAACAGAGTTCCACGTGCTATACTTGGCCATTTCAAGAGTGCTAATCTGTTTTGGAATAATCCTAGACTTAGTTGGAGTCATTAATAAAATGTAAAGCATGAGTGCCTGCTAAGTCGTTTCAGTCGTGTCCAACTTTCTGCCACCCCATGGACTGTAGCCCACCAGACTCCTCTGTCCATGGGATTCTCCAGGCAAGAATATTGGAGAGGGGTGCTATGACCTCCTCCAGGGGATCTTCCTGACCCAAGGATAGAACCCCCATCTCTTATGTGTTCTGCATTGGCAGGTGGGTTCTTTACCACTAGCACCACCTGGGAAGCCAATAAAATGTCATCGCTCTCAACAAATAATCAAGAATACAATATTCTCCCTAACTTGTGTGAGATAAGTCTATTGTGGATTCATAGTGTCTAGATTTTTAAAATAAAATACAAAGCAAGGTCCATTAGGAAACACAGAGAATTCCTTTCCATCCTCTCACTTCCCCACCACACCCCACTCCTAGGTGCCAAAGATTGGGGACTTCAGAGTAGACAGGATAGAATTGGTCTTTCATAGTTATTTTAAAATGTTATTTCCCATAATCATGCACACTGAGGGGACAGTGAAGAGCAAGGTCGAGTGTCACAGAGTATGAGTTGATCAGACACGTTCAAGGCTCTCTTTTGCATGCATTGGAGTGCAGGTTTACTGTTCCGATATAAAAGTCTTCAGTAAGTAGAGTACATGGCGACAGTTCTCTGACTCAGGTTTATTTATGAAAAGCCTTTGCTACATATTCATTTTGCAGGAGACCTCTGGGTTTTTATACCCGTCTGACCGTGATGCCCCAAGCTTTGGTGTGCTGATGTATTTGCCAAAGTGTACCTGGGCTAGCAATGGTTTCCCTCTCCTGTGTTACCACACCCAGCCTACCCCACCAGAAATAAATATCTCCCAACTCACTTCCTAAGAACACGGGCTCTTTTGTAAAGCAATCTGTTCTCATTTGCATCCTCTTAATTTTTCTTCTTTTCCATAAACCATTTCCAATTAAATTTAACCACACCATATTGAATACTAATAAATATATAAGCCTGAGGAACATAAAGTTACATTTACTAAGGGGTAAATGCCTCAAGGGTGCAGACCATGTCTTATCAGCCTGTCTTCTGACCTCCTAGCATAGCATAGCAGGGGCTTCATAATATATAACTTCAATCAAATACAAATGGATGTCTCAGCTGTCATTTTAGGTACTCATTATCAGCTAAGACAGAACAGGGCAAATGCAAAAATTAATTATAAATCAGGGCAGGATGTACTAAGCCTGTAATACAAAGTGTTATGAAGGATAACAGTAGAGCAATAACAGAGTTTAGGGGTTAATTAAAAAGAGCTCCATGGAGGAGATAGTAATTAGCGTGATCCATGAAGAACGATGGAGAAGGCAATGGCACCCCACTCCAGTACTCTTGCCTGGAAAATCCCATGGACAGAGGAGCCTGGTAGACTGCAGTCCATGGGGTGGCTAAGAGTCAGACACGACTGAGCGACTTCCCTTTCACTTTTCACTTTCATGCATTGGAGAAGGAAATGGCAACCCACTCCAGTGTTCTTGCCTGGAGAATCCCAGGTACGGGGGAGCCTGGTGGGCTGCCGTCTGTGAGGTCGCACAGAGTCGACAAGACTGAAGTGACTTAGCAGCAGCAGCATGAAGAACGATGTAGTAGCGGCTCAGTGATAAAGAACCTGCCTGCAATGTAGGAGAGTTGGGTTCGATCCCTGGGTTGAGAAGATCCCCTGGAAAAGGAAATGGCAATCCACTCCAGTATTGTTGCCTGGGAAATCTCATGGACAGAGGAGCCTGGCAGGCTACAGTCCACATGGTTGCAAAGAGTCGGACAGAATTGAGTGACTAAAAACAAAAACAAATAATGTTTGCAGAATTTCTAACCTTATCTCTCTTGCCCAAGGTCAAAGCAAAATCTTGTTTCTCCAGTGTCACTGTGACCAGGGTGCATCCCTGTGGCATAAGCTTCTCCAATCACAGGCACGCTATAGTGTAAGCACCTGACAGTTAACTTTTTTTTATTATACTGTAAGCTCCTGATGACACTAGTGGTAAAGAATCTGCCTGCCAATGCAGGAGATGCAAGAGACATGGGTTTGATCCCTGGGTGTGGAAGATCCCCTGGAAGAGGGCATGGCAACCCTGTCCAGTACTCTTGCCTGGAGAATCCTATGGAGAGAGGAGCTGTACAGCTCATGGTGTTGCAAAAAGTCAGACATGACTGAGTACACCCACACACACACACACAAGCTCCTGACACTAAGCTTTTGATGGCTGAGGCATCCACTTCAAAGACATCCACCTCAAATAAATACATTGCCAGTTCTACGACTAGATAAAGAGTCAGACTGCTCCACCTATGAGGTTCCCCATTTTAGAAAGCTCTGGTTGACCTAGATAATGGGCCATTTGACTGCTTCCTTTTTGCTTCTCATGCTTTAATTCCTACTCTTACCTTTTAGGTTCAGCAACGAAGGGTAAAGCCTTGAAACCCTAGGCATTCCACCCGTGGCTCTGATATAGACATAACCCTTGGTTTACACCCTCTTTCTCTCTCTTTACCCAAGACCTCGCTGTGGCCCCAAGTGTGCTATGCACCCACCAGGACTGGTAAGCAATATAGCCTGTTCTTTCAAAGTTCCCTCATTGGTATTGCTGAAGGTGTCTTGCAATCGTAGTGTGAACCACAAGGGCTAGTCCAGGAGCAACATCGGCTCTAGTCTGAGAAATGCCCATGAGAGCTCATCATAAGTAGTTCAGGCCCAATGAGTGCCCCAAGGCATTTCTAGACAATCCCATTACCATTGATAGGCTGAGACTGACAACAAACACACTCACTGGAGTCTAACACTAAGAGTGATTTGAAGAGAGGTGATGGCTTTAATTCAAAATACAGTATTTGGATGCAGTCTCAAAAATGACAGAATGATCTCTATTCGATTCCAAGGCAAGCCATTCAAAATCATGGTAATCCAAGTCTATGCCCTGACCAGTAATGCTGAAGAAGCTGAAGTTGAATGGTTCTATGAAGACCTACAAGACCTTCTAGAATTAACACCCCAAAAAGATGTCCTTTTCATTATAGGGGACTGAAATGCAAAAATAGGAAGTCAAGAAACACCTGGAGTAACAGGCAAATTTAACCTTGGAATATGGAATGAAGCAGGGCAAAGGCTAATAGAGTTCTTCCAAGAGAATGCACTGGTCATAGCAAACACCCTCTTCCAACAACACAAGAGAAGACTCTACATATGGACATCACCAGATGGTCAACACTGAAATCAGATTGATTATATTTTTGCAGCCAAAGATGGAGAAGCTCTATACAGTCAGCAAAAACAAGACTGGGAGCTGACTGTGGCTCAGACCATGAACTCCTTATTGCCAAATTCAGACTTAAATTGAAGAAAGTAGGGAGAACCACTATAAAATTCAGGTATGACCTAAATCAAATTCTCAGGATTATACAGCAAAAGTGAGAAATAGATTTAAGGGACTAGATCTGATAGACAGAGTGTCTGATGAACTATGGATGGAGGTTTGTGACATTGTACAGGAGACAGGAAGCAAGACCATCCCCAAGAAAAAGAAATGCAAAGAAGCAAAATGGCTGTCTGAGGAGGCTTTATAAATAGCTGTGAAAAGAGGAGAAGTGAAAAGCAAAGGAGAAAAGGAAAGATATACCTATTTGAATGCAGAGTTCCAAAAAATAGCAAGGAGAGATAAGAAAGCCTTCCTCAGTGATTAGTGCAGAGAAATAGAGGAAAACAATAGAATGGGAAAGACTAGAGCTCTCCTCAAGAAAATTAGAGACACCACAAGAACATTTCATGCAAAGATGGGCTCAGTAAAGGACAGAAATGATATGGACCTAACAGAAGCAGAAGATACTAAGAAAAAGTGGCAAGAATATGCAGAAGAACTGTACAAAAAAGAACTTCATGATCCAGATAATCATGATGGTGTGATCACTCACCTAGAGACAGACATCCTGGAATGTTAAGTCAAGTGAGCCTTAGGAAGCATCACTATGAACAAAACTAGTGGAGGTGATGGAATTCCAGTGGAGCTATTTCAAATCCTGAAAGATGATGCTGTGAAAGTGCTGTGCTCAATATGCCAGCAAAGTTGGAAAACTCAGCAGTGATCACAGGACTGGAAAATGTCAGTTTTCATTCCAATCATAAAGAAAGGCAATGCCAAAGAATGCTCAAACTACCACACAATTGCACTCATCTCACACTCTAGCAAAGTAATGCTCAAAATTTTCCAAGCCAGGTTTCAGCAGTACATGAACCATGAACTCCTAGATGTTCAAGCTGGTTTTAGAAAAGGCAGAGGAACCAGAGATCAAATTGCCAACATCTGCTGGATCATGGAAAAAGCAAGAGAGTTCCAGAAAAACACATATTTCTGCTTTATTGACTATGCCAAAGTCTTTGACTGCATGGATCACAATAAACTGTGGAAAATTCTGAAAGAGATGGGAATACCAGACCACCTGATCTGCCTCTTGAGAAATCTGTATGAAGGTCAGGAAGCAACAGTTAGAACTGGGACCGGGAGAGGGTGGGATGATTGGGGAGAATAGCATTGAAATATGTATAATATCATATCTGAAACGAGTCATCAGTCCAGGTATGATGCCCGCTAACAGATGCCTGGGGCTGAAGCACTGGGACGACCAGGAGGGATGGTGTGGGGAGGAGAGAGGGAGGAGGGGTCAGGATGGGGAACACATGTATACTGGTGGCGGATCCATCTCGATGTATAGTAAAAGCAATACAATATTGTAAAGTTAAGCAAAAAAAAAAAAAAAAAAGAACTGGACATGGAACAACAGACTGGTTCCAAATAGGGAAAGGAGTATGTCAAGACTGTGTATTGTCACCCTGCTTATTTAACTTCTATGCAGAGTACATCATGAGAAACACTGGGCTGGAAGAAACACAAGCTGGAATCAAGATTGCCGGGAGAAATATCAATAACCTCAGATATGCAGATGACACCACCATTATGGCAGAAAGTGAAGAAGAACTAAAGAGCCTCTTGATGAAAGTGAAAGAGGAGGGTGAAAAAGTAGGCTTAAAGCTCAACATTCAGAAAACGAAGATCATGGCATCTAGTCCCATCGCTTTATGGCAAATAGATGGGGAAACAGTGGAAACAGTGTCAGACTTTATTTTTCTGGGCTCCAAAATCACTGCAGATGGTGACTGCAGCCATGAAATTAAGAGACGCTTACTCCTTGGAAGAAGAGTTATGACCAAGAAAAGGAGGAAGCTATTGAGGTGGTGGGGGTTCCCAAGGCTCAGGATCCTCAATGCCCATCCCTCCCAACCTCTCATATGACCCTCCCACCACACTCATCACATTCTTGGTCTTAATATCTCCCCTCCCAACCCACTTACCATTATCTGTCCTTCAATAACATAATCATTAGAGTCCTTCATTTGGCAGTCCAATTTTACATTATTAATTATTGGATCATTTTTTTTTTCCCTCTCAAAACTCAGAGGATTTTGCTTCACTGTCTTGGAATAAAGCTTTGTTGGCAAGGTATCCAACTATGTTTTGAGTATACACAAGTCCACAAAAATTTTTTAATTTAATGAGTTTATTGATTGAAGTGTAAATTTGTTTTTGTTGATTATTTCCACAGCCAATTACCTTCACTATGATCTTACCCAAAATAAATTTGTCTTTCTTTTTCCCTCAAGCACATGATCTCACTAGCCTGGAAAGAAGAAATAAAAATGTTTCATTAAAAAATAAAACATATGCTTACATTCACAGTGATAGGTTGACAGCATGACTGAAATAAATTATTACACCTGTTTGTGGGTACAGTTAAAAGATTGATGGGTGACAAGTAATTCTTTTGGAATTTTTCATGAAAACATACACAAGCACACATATTTAAGCACACATTCTAGTTGCAGTCATTCTTAATTGAGCTATGCAGGATGGCAAGGGATATATGAATCCACAATGTTAGGCTGCTATATGAAAAGGGAACTTCACAATACGATACCATCATAAATGTTTGATGGGAAAGAGCTCAAACTTATTTGTTCCACTAGGCTCAGAAAATTATCTTCCTCCTCCCACTAGGAAAACTAAAGGGGGGCACTTAGTCATCTCTCCATCTCTTGACCTCTTGAATGTAGTCACAGGACCTAAGGGTGGTAAACAGATATTCCTGAAGAAGCAACATGAAGCAAGATTGACCACCCTTCTTGGAAAGCTTTAAAGCCACCAGTTCAGTTCAGTTCAGTCGTTCAGTCATGTCTCACTCTTTGCAACCCTATGGCCTGCAGCACACCAGGCCTCTATGTCCATCACCAACTGCCAGTTTACTCAAACTCATGTCCGTTGAGTCGGTGATGCCATCCAACAATCTCATCCTCTGTCATCCCCTTCTCCTCCTGCCTTCAGTCTTTTCCAGCATCAGGGTCTTTTCAAATGAGTCAGCTTTTCGTATCAGATGGCCAAAGTACTGAAGTTTCAGCTTCAACATCAGTCCTTCCAATGAATATTCAGGACTGATTTCCTTTAGGATGAACTGGTTTGAGCTTCTTGCAGTCCAAGGGACTCTCAAGGTCTTCTCCAACACCACAGTTCAATAGCATCAATTCTTTGGCTCTCAGCTTTCTTTATAGTCTAACTCTCATATCCATACATGACTACTGGAAAAACCATAGCCTTGATAAGATGGACCTTTGTTGGCAAAGTAATGTCTCTTGATTAGTAGTGAACTTAAGCAATCTACTCCAGCTACCATTGTTACATTCTTCAGGAGCAAGAGGTTCATATGGGTTAAATAATGAGGTATCAGCCAGAGATGTAGGGCAAAGGGTTCATGGACTGCATTCCGAAGTAGGACCAACCAGAGGATCAGGTACCCTGGCGTAGGTGGGCATTGCTTCTTGTGACAGTCATCTCAGCTGGATCTTTGCTCTGGAACCAAGAGCAAAATCATCTCTGGATATCAGAACTCAGAGTGGTCTAATCTCCACTGTATTTGGCACCTAGTTTTCCATAAGCAACCCCCCTTTTACTTACGAGACTCAGAAAAACCTCTGGAAACTATTAATATAACCTGGGTCTAATTTTGCAGGTGCCCAAAATTGTCTTTTTAAAAATTCATTAAATTCTGTATCCCATCATTCGTGATCATGTACATTTCAATTCTAGTCCTTCAAAAGGAGAAAATGACTAACTTTCAGGAAGTAGAAGAAATATCAGCATTTTCAAACAATTTGTCCTTGATGGGATAGGTAGAAGTCAGATGACCGGACTGGTGCATCTGAAGAGGGTTTGAAGAATCTTCAAACTAGGAACAAAATTCACATGTCTATATTGAGGTCAACATCTTGGAAGAGTCTATTTTCCCTGATTTACAAAAAATAAGTTGTCTTTCAGCTTAGAAAATACTTTTTATTTTAAAAAAGAAAGATTTTTTTTGAGCTCGTGAGAATGTAGAAAACTTTGAAGACTGACATCATTTGTGAAATTATTGGAGTGACCCTTGTTCCTAAATAAGGTCTCTGTTTTGAAATGATATTTTCTGAGGAATGTTTTAAAAATACTATCGAATACCTTAAGCATAATCTTCCTTTCTCTTAGCCAAAAAAGAACATAGAAAATTCTTAACTGAAACTGTTAAGTCTACATTAGGCCAGTAAAATTCTTACCATAGGAAAAGACACAATACATTATCTTGCTATAATACTGTATTAGGGTTCTTACAAAGGCTGAGAAGTCCCAATAATTTGTCTACAAGTTTAAGACCTGGGAAAACTGGTAGTACTGTTCAAGTGTAAGTTCAAAGGCCTGAGAACCAGAATTGATGGTATAATTTCTGGTCCAGGTCTGAAAACCTGAACCAGAATCACTAATAATGTAAACTCTAGTTTGAAGGCAGAAGATAGAAGTCCCAGCTCAGTCAGGGAGCTAGAGAGACAGAAAGACACAGAGAGACAGAGACAGAAGCCAACAGATAGAGACACACAGAGAGAGACAGAGAAGTCAGCAAATTCTTCTTCTCCACATTTTTGTTGTATTCAAGCCATCAGTGGATTAGAAGATTCCCAACAACACTGAGGGAAGCCATTGGCTTTTCTCAGTCTCCTGATTCAGGTGGTCATCTCACCTAGCAACACTGTCACAGACATAGCCAGAAATAATGTTTACTCAGATATCTTTGCACTCCATGAACCAGCCAAGAAAATACATAAAATTAGCCATCACAAAAACCTTCAGAGATTGTTTTCCAAACACCTTTCTTTGTTTTTGACTCTATTATGTGTGCCCACAGCTAAAATTGTCATGTAGTTCTACAAAACTTGCTCCAAAAAGCAAACAAACCAACGTGCCTCTACCCACATTAACACTACCTCATACTTGCAAGAAGCAACTACTCTCTCTCTATTTTTATTTTAGCTATTTCCCTTGGTATCTATCTTGATATTTCTAAATAACATGATTTTATTGCTGTGCTGTGCTAATTCTTTTTGGTTGTGTCCAAGTCTTTGCAATCCCATGGACTGTAGCCTGCCAGTCTTCTCTGCCCATGGGATTCTCCAGGCAAGAATACTGGAGTGGGTTGCCATGCCCCTCTCCAAAGGCTTTCATTTGCAACTTCTTGGTTTTTCCATAAATGAATGTTCACTATGGAAAATAATAATTTAACTCTCATTTACATACTCAATCCATGTATATTTACACTTTTCATATCCTCATCCTCCCAGTAGATTTATATCATAACTTTGGTTAGATTGATATGTATGACTATAAAATAGGAAAAGGAGTACATTAAGGCTGTATATTGTCACCCTGCTTATTTAACTTATATGCAGAGTACATCATGAGAAACACTGGGCTGGAAGAAGCACAAGCTGGAATCAAGATTGCCGGGATTAATATCAATAACCTCAGATAGGCAGATGACACCACCCTTATGGCAGAAAGTGAAGAGGAACTCAAAAGCCTCTTGATGAAAGTGAAAGAGGAGAATGAAAAAGTTGGCTTAAAGCTCAACATTCAGAAAACTAAGATCATGGCATCTGGTCCCATCACTTCATGGGAAATAGATGGGGAAACAGCAGAAACAGTGTCAGACTTAATTTTTTGGGCTCCAAAATCACTGCAGATGATGATTGCAGCCATGAAATTAAAAGACCCTTACTCCTTAGAAGGAAAGTTATGACCAACCTAGATAGCATATTCAAAAGCAGAGACATTACTTTGCCAACAAAGGTCTGTCTAGTCAAGGTTATGGTTTTTCCTGTGGTCATGTATGGATGTGAGAGTTGGACTGTGAAGAAAGCTGAGTGCTGAAGGATTGATGCTTTTGAACTGTGGTGTTGGAGAAGACTCTTGAGAGTCCCTTGGACTGCAAGGAGATCCAACCAGTCCATTCTAAAGGATATCAGTCCTGGGTGTTCATTGGAGGGACTGATGCTGAAGCTGAAACTCCAATACTTTTGGCCACCTGATGCAAAGAGTTGACTCTTTGGAAAAAACTGTGATGTTGGGAGGGATTGGGGGCAGGAGGAAAAGGGGATGACAGAGGATGAGATGGCTGTATGGCATCACCGACTCGATGGACATGAGTTTGAGTAAACTTCTGGAGTTGGTGATGGACGGAGACCTGGCATGCTGCGATTCATGGGGTCACAAAGAGTTGGACACAACTGAGCAACTGAACTGACTGACTGACTGACTGATGCATTATTAATCATGTACTCTGGCATAAGTCATGCTACATACTAAAATATCTTCTCCTTTCTTGCAAGATTTAGTTCTTTTTGGAGAAAACTGTTCCTTTGTTTTGCTGTTGTCATAGTTTCCTCTGTACTTATAAATGCATCCCTACTCACTACTACCCTCCCCGTATATCATCTATCAATTTTCCCTACTTTACAACAACCCCCTGGTGTCAAGACTGATGGCATCGATGGCTGTCCAGCTGTCACTGCAGGATCTGTTTTCATTATCACCTTAGGAATTCTCTCTCCCTCTCTATTCTAGTAAGCTTCCCAGGTGGCACTAGTGGTAAAGAATCCGCCTGCCAATGCAGGAGACATGAGTCGTGGGTTCAATCTCTGGGTCAGGAAGATCCCCTGGAGGAGGACATGGCAACTCACTCCAGTATTCCGGCCTGGAGAATCCCATGGACAGAGAAGTCGGGGCAGGGGGTGGGGGGCAGGGGGCGGGGAGGGGGGCGCTCCAGTCCATAGCGTCACAAAAAGTCAGACATGACTGGAATGACTTAACATGCATGTTGTATTCTAGGGCACCCTACTTATCTTGGTACACCAACATATATTACATTGTTTTAATAAAGTACCACTTCCAGTAACTCAGTGAGAAAGGAAATATAGGAGATACATTTTTTGAGAGTTTTTTTTTAATTTGGAAATGTCTCTCTTATCAGTTATCATCCCAGGTGGCTCAGTGGTTAAGAGTCCGCCTTCCAATACTATAAACAAAGGAGATGAAAGTTCCATCCCTGAGTCGGGATGATCCCCTTGTGCAGGATATGGCAACATGCTCCAGTATTCTTGCCTGGAAAATTCCATGGACAGAAGAGCCTGGTGGGCTACAGTTCATGGGGTTGCCAAGAATCAGGCACAGCTGAGCACACACCCTTACATAATCCCATTTCTGTTACTTTCTGTTTTTGGAGGGAGGAGAAATAAAAGTTCAAGTTTGATCTGCAATCTCTACCATCAGTTTTTAGAGACAGAATTTTCTTTCTTTTCTTCAACAAAACTATCATTTTTTTCCCACAATTCTGCAGGCAAAGAAGAAGTTTTTATTTGACATTTTTGCCCAATTAACGAATAATAGTTTTTATTTAAATTTTTCCTTAATTCTTCTAAGGCATTGTTACAGCCTTTGTTTGTTTTTAACTACTATAATTATGAAATTTTAAAATGCAGCTTCAAAATGGGCAAAATTGAAAATTATTTGAGCTCTTGGAATTTTAACATTTGTGGTAATCTGAAAATTATACCAACTTCTCCCAATATATATATTTTTAATACTTGAGAGTTTCTCTCATCTATGACTAAAGCAATAATAATGCAGGTAGCTATGAAAAGCAATGATAATATTGAAAAGAAATTGATTTGAAATACAATTTCTGTATAAGGAAGACCTGTCCATTAATGAGACAACTTCCTACTCTAATTGACCAAAGGACACAATGACCACAACTAATGAAAATATGTATTTTTCCTCTAATATCTTTATGCATGTTCCGAGAGTGTCATTTTGTTCAATATTTTAAAGAAGGCTAATGTGCAAATGATGCAATAATGGATGTAACAAAAAGTGCCCGATTTTTCCAAGCATTACTAAACCAGGACAGTTCATTATCTTTATTTTAGAGCTACTCCTGTTTTTATGGAGCACCACTTATCACATAAAAATTATATGATGGACAAAGATTCCTGAGAAGAACCTCTTTCTAGCCCTGAAAGCTCTTTGATCTAGTAGGATAATTGTTCTTAGGATTGAAATGCGTAACCATTACATAATGAAGGACAATGTTTTGAGCTCTTCTGGTTGATGGAACATGTTTCAATCTGTTGAACTCACCTTCAGTTGAAGTATTTTAACTCATAGCAATGGTAGATATTACCTCTCTTAGCATCCACAGAGTTAAAAATCTTTTGTTAGGGACACTTCTATTGTAAACACACTTTGAACGCACAGTGTTGAAAAGCATGGTTAAGAAATAGAAAATTGAAAGACAGACCTAAACACGAAGATTAACCACTTATGGCTCTGAAGTGGGCTAGAGAAGGAGAAATCTGTGGGTATCACAGCCTTTGAGTCCCAAAGAATCCAGAGGGGCCCCAGAATTCCTCTCTTACAGTGAGAAGATTTTTTTTTTAAAGAGCCACAAGAGACAAGAGTACAGAACCAGCCTAATATCCTCAAGGTCTAGACATGTTGCCACAAATGTCAGGATGATCTTTTTTCTCATGGCTGAATATTATTTCATTGTATATATATACATGACAAGCTTCCCAGATGGGGCTAGTGGTAAAGAAGTCACCTGCCAATGCAGGTGAATGCAGACAGAAGAGAAACAATCCCTGATTCAGGAAGATCCCCTGGAGGAGGGCATGACCACCCACTCCAGTATTCTTGCCTGGAGAATCCCATGGACAGAGAAGCCTGGTGGGCTATGGTGCATGGGGTCACAAAGAGTCGGACAGGACTGAGCAACTTAGCACTGCACCACAGCCCGATGTATATGACAGCTTTATGCACTCATCTGCTGATGCACTCTTAGGCTGTGTTTATAGAGGAGTGTAACTGCTCAAAGTCCCTTTTTCTGTTTTGTTAATTAGTATCTCCTTCCTATATAGCGAGAAAACTTTGTAATTGCAAGCTTTAAGTGCAATTGATGATAACCATTAATACACAGAAAGTTTCCAAATACTGCTGAATTAAGTGGCATTTAACACCTGGAAATATTTTAGGTCAATTACAATTTGCTCAACAACAGAATCAGTATGCTGCTCATGAAGCTTTTTTCTAAACCAGAGAGTAATTCAAGCATTGCTTTTGAGAACAGTAAAAGCACCTTCTATCTGTGTAACTTTCCCCAAAGGGGCAAGTTTAGGCAAATGGCCAAGAGATTTTATTTTCAAAGAACAATAAAGAAATGTCAATAATTTAATATATGATTTCATTGACTTTTAAAACTATTTTATTGTAAGAACCAATCATTAACACAGAATGCCTTTCCAAACAAAGTATAGCCTAATGAGTTGTTAAAAGGTCTTTTTGTAGCCCTGACCCAGGGGAAGACTTATGGCCCATTTCAATCACAATCCCTCTTCTTTTCTTTCTCCCAAAGTAACTGCTATACTGACTTTCATAGAGCTCACATAAATGTCCATTTCCAGAGGCTATAGTTTAATTTTGCTCACTTTTTTTAAGTTCATATTTTATATCAGTTTTAATCCATAGATTCCCCCTCCAACTCTCTGTTGTTCTTATAGTCTATCTATTAAGGAATCCGGAACATTTGCCCTATTGGCTATCCTACATCCTTGATTCTAAACTGCTTACTCGTAGCACAGTTCTTCTTTCCTTTCTATTTCCTACAAATTAGCAGCTGAACCCAGAGACCTGATCAGAAAGTGAAAGTGTTAGTTGTTCAGTCCTGTCCGACTCTTGGCAGCCCCGTAGTCTGAGACTGTGAGGCTCCTCTGTCCACCGAATTCTCCAGGCAAGAACACTGGAGTGGGTTGCCATTCCCTTCTCCAGGGGATCTTCCCAATCCAGGATTCAAACCCAGGTCTCCTGCATTACAGGAAGATTCTTTCCTTTCTGAGCCACCAGGGAAGCCCAGACTCAGGTTCAAATCCTTTGGCAAAACTGTGTGATGTTCTACACATTCACCAGGAGGCACCTATCTGATTTTCTCTCTTTTTGTGCTCTTAGCAGCTGTTAACTCTCATTGTCTTGATCCGGTCACTCATTGGCGGCTGCAAATCCATCGTTCTTTTTAATTCATTAGATAAAATGCTTTTATCCAGAGATGCTTCCCCTCTTCTACTATGTGGTTACCAGTGGTATATTTTGTACAGAGAAGCCAGGATAAATGCTTGATTCTTACCCTGGAAATATTTGTTCAGCGATGGTATTGTGGGGGTAGAGAGGAATGATTTACATTTCACAAAATTTTAATATTCAAGAATAAAAATGTAATGCCATATTTTTATGTAACAAAAAAACCTGTGGAGATTTCATATTCCTATTAGGTAATTTCTCTCTGACTAATAATCTTATATTAAAGCACATTCTGAGAGAAAAATGTCCATGCCATAAGAAGGCAGATCAGTAAGTGTTCACAAGTGGTACATACCATGTTGTCAACAACCAGACAAAAAAACAGAGCATTGTCAGTACTCAGAACGGCCCCCTTTCATCCCTTTCCAGTCACAACTGTCCCCAATGATAACCTCTCAGCCAACAGCAAATTGTCCTGTTTCAATGCTTGATGGGAGGACTCATACATTACATACTGTGCTGTATCTGGGTTCTTTTGCTCATCATTAAACTGTGGAAAATTCTGAAAGAGATGGGAATACCAGACCACCTGATCTGCCTCTTGAGAAATCTGTATGCAGGTCAGGAAGCAACAGTTAGAACTGGTCATGGAACAACAGACTGGTTCCAAATAGGAAAAGGAGTATGTCAAGGCTGTATATTGTCACCATGTTTATTTAACTTATATGCAGAGTACATCATGAGAAATGCTGGACTGGAATCAAGATTGCCGGGAGAAATATCAATAACCTCAGATATGCAGATGACACCACCCTTATGGCAGAAAGTGAAGAGGAACTAAAAAGCCTCTTGATGAAAGTGAAAGTGGAGAGTGAAAAGGTTGGCTTAAAGCTCAACATTCAGAAAACGAAGATCATGGCATCTGGTCCCATCACTACATGGGAAATAGATGGAGAAACAGTGGAAACAGTGTCAGACTTTATTTTTCTGGGCTCCAAAATCACTGTAGATGGTGAATGCAGCCATGAAATTAAGAGACGCTTACTCCTTGGAAGGAAAGTTATGACCAACCTAGATAGCATATTCAAAAGCAGAGACATTACTTTGCCAACAAAGGTTCGCCTAGTCAAGGCTATGGTCTTTCCTGTGGTCATGTATGGATGTGAGAGCTGGACTGTGAAGAAGGCTGAGTGCTGAAGAATTGATGCTTTTGAACTGTGGTGTTGGAGAAGACTCTTGAGAGTCCCTTGGACTGCAAGGAGATCCAAGCAGTCCATTCTGAAGGAGATCAGCCCTGGGATTTCTTTGGAAGGAATGATGCTAAAGTTGAAACTCCAGTATTTTGGCCACCTCATGCGAAGAGTTGACTCATTGGAGAAGACTCTGATGCTGGGAGGGATTGGGGGCAGGAGGAGAAGGGGACGACAGAGGATGAGATGGCTGGATGGCATCACTGACTCGATGGATGTGAGTCTGAGTGAACTCCGGGAGTTGGTGATGGACAGGGAGGCCTGGCGTGCTGCAGTTCATGGGGTCGCAAAGAGTCGGACATGACTCAGCGACTGATCTGATCTGATGCTTACAATAGTCACTGTACTGTTTATTCATTATTCTGTTGATAAGATTTGTGTTGATTCCAGTTTGGAATGGTTTGATGATGAATTTTTCAAGGCATGCCTTTTCAAAAAAATTATTTCTTCAAAAAAATTTTTAATTGAAATATAATAGCTTTAATTTTTAATTGCAGTATAATAGTAAAATGCAAAAAGGCAAAATGGTTGTCTGAGGAGGGCTTACAAATAGTTGAGAAAAGAAGAGAAGCTAAAGGCAAAGGAGAAAAGGAAAGATACACCCATTTCAATGCAGGGTTCCAAAGAGTAGCAAGGAGAGATAAGAAACCCTTCTTCAGTGATCAGTGCAAAAAAATAGAGGAAAAGAACAGAATGCGAAAGACTAAGAGATCTCTTCAAGAAAATTAGAGATGTCAAGGGAACATTTCATGCAAAGATGAGCACAGTAAAGAATGGAAGTGGTATGGACCTAACAGAAGCAGGAGATATTAAGAAGAGGTTGCAACAATACACAGAAGAACTACACAATAAAGCTCTTAATGTCCCAGGTAACCACGATGGTGTGATCACTCACCTAGAGCCAGACATCCTGGAATGCGCATTCAAGTGGGCCTTAGGAAGTTTCACTACGAACAAAGCTAGTGGAGGTGATGGAATTTCAGTTGAGCTATTCCAAATCCTAAAAGATGATGCTGTTAAAGTGCCTCACTCAATATGCCAGCAAATCTGGAAAACTCAGCAGTGGCCACAGGACTGGAAAAGGTCAGTTTTCATTCTGATCCCAAAGAAAGATAATGCCAAAGAATGCTCAAACTACCACACAAATGCACTCATCTCACACGCTAGCAAAGTAATGCTCCAAGCCAGGCTTCAACAGTGAATTTCCAGATGTTCAAGCTGGGTTTAGAAAAGGCAAAGGACCCAGAGATGAAATTGCCAACATCCACTGAATTATCAAAAAGCAAGAGAGTTCCAGAAAAACACCTATTTCTGCTTTATTGACTATGCCAAAGCCTTTGACTGTGTGGATCACAATAAACTGTGGAAAATTCTGAAAGAGATGGGAATACCAGACCACCTGACCTGCTTCCTGAGAAAGCAGTATGTAAGTTAAGAAGCAACAGTTAGAACCAGACATGGAACAACAAACTGGTTCCAAATTGGGAAAGGAGTACATTAAGGCTGTATATTGTCACTCTGCTTATTTAACTTATATGCAGAGTACATAATGGGAAAAGCCAGGCTGGATGAAGCACAAGTTGGAATCAAGATTGCAGGGAGAAATATCAATAGCCTCAGATACGCAGATGACACCATCCTTACGGCAGAAATTGAAGAACCAAAGAGCCTCTAGATGAAAGTGAAAGAGGATAGTGAAAAAGCTGGCTTAAAACTCAACGTTCAAAAAGCAAAGATCATGGCATCCAGTCCCATCACTTCATGGCAAATAGATGGGGAAACAGAAACAGTGAGAGACTTTATTTGGGGGTCTCCAAAATCACTGCAGCTGGTGACTGCAGCCATGAAGTTAAAATACTTTCTCCTTGGAAGAAGAGCTATGATCAACCTAGACAGTATATTAAAAAGCAGAGACATTACTTTGCCAACAAAGGTCTGTCTAGTCAAAGCTATGGTTTTTCCAGTATGTATGGATGTGAGAGTTGGACTACAGAGAAAACTGAATGCCGAAGAATTGATGCCTTTGAACTGTGGTCTTGGAGGAGGCTCTTGAGAGTCCCTTGGACTGCAAGGACCAGTCCATCCTAAAGGAAATCAGCCCTGAATATTCACTGGAAGGTCTGATTCTGAAGCTGATGCTCCAACACTTTGGCCACCTGATGCAAAGTACCGACTCCTTGAAAAAGACCCTGATGCTGGGAAAGATCGAAGGCAAGAGGAGAAGGGGACGGCAGAGGATGAGATGGTTGGATGGTATCACCGACTTGATGGACATGAGTTTGAGAAAGCTCTGGGAGTTGGTGATGAACAGGGAACCTTGGTGTGCTGCAGTCCATGGGGTCACAGAGAGCTGGACATGACTGAGCGACTGAACTGAACTGATAATAGCTTTATACTGTTTTATTAGTTTCTGCTGTATGATGAAGTGAATTAGTCATATGTATACCTATATTCCCTCTCTTTTGAGCCTCTATCCCACCCCGCTCCAGCCCTCTAGGTCATCACAGAGCACCAAGCTGAGCTCCTTGTGCTATACAGCAGCCTTCCACTAGCCATCTATTTTACACATAAAATAGTGTTAGTTGCCCAGTCATGTCCAGCTATTTGTGATCCCATGAACTGTAGCCCGCAAGGCTCCTCTGTCCATGGGACTTTCAAGCAAGAATACTGGAGTGGTAGCCATTCCCTTCTCCAGGGGATCTTCCTGACTCAGGGATTGAACTCAAGTCTCTTGCATTGCAGGCAGGTTCTTTACTGGTTGAGCCACCAGAGAAGCCCAGTTTTACACATGGTAGTGTATATATATATATATCAGTGTTACTCTCTCAGTTGGTCCTACCCTCACCTTTCCCTACTGTGTTTACAAGTCCATTCTCTATGTCTGCATCTCTATTCCTGCACTGTGAATAGGTTTATCAGCACCATTTTTCTAGATTCAGGGCATACGTTTTGGGGAATGCAGATATGCATTTCTTTGAGTATCTACTGCTGTCACTTTTAAACATGATATTATTACCAGATAGTTTTGGGGTGGACTACTAAAATGTGTAAAGTATTTTATGGAATAAACAAGCTGTTATTCTTAAGTAGCACCATGTCACATTTCATTTCAAAATTGCAATTGATCTGCTGTCAACATCAGGGACAAGACCCCTAGATAATCTCAGAAACGGTAACAGTGCCCATAGCCACATCCAATAACTTGCCTTTGCTTGTTACAAAAAAAACATAAAATGTAAAAGAGACTGCTCAGCCCTAAGAGAGGACAGTTGTCTGTTGTCTGTTTTTTAACATCCACCGGAAACTCTGTCGATCTTATCAGAGCCATACTGGTTTACAGGTCAGCAGCTACTTAAGAAGCTCTGCTTAGAAACCTGAATTACCTGAAAGCTTACTTTTGATTCATTTCTCTTGGGATTTATCAACCACTGTGTGTTAAATTTTATCCCCTCAAAATGCTGATGTTAAAGTCTTAACCCCTATATCTCAGGATATAATCTTATTTAGAAATACCATCCTTAAAAATGTAATGACTTAAGATGAAGTCACTAAACTGGGCTCTGATCCAATATGACAAGTACCCATGTGAAAAGGCAAATCCTGAACATAGACACCTGCACACAGGGAGCGCTCAATGTGAAAATGGAGAAGATCAGGGTGATGTGTCAACAAGCCAAAGAATACCAAAATCGAATGGACTGTAGCCTGCCAGGCTCCTTTGTCCATGGGATTTCCTAGGCAAGAATACTGGAGTGGGTTGCCATTTCCTTCTCCAGGGGACCTTCCTGAACCAGGGATTGAACCCATGTCTCCTGCATTGTTGACAGATTGCTTACCACTGAGCCACCGGGGAAAAGGATAACCTTAGCAATTATCCAAAAGACTTGATTTTAGACTGCCAGCCTCCAGAACTGAGATACAATACATTTTGGTTGTTTAAGCCTCCCAGTGTGTGGTACTTTGCTACAGTAAGCTAATACATCACCCTTTTTGGATTCGTACCTGGATCATTACCTATTTGCTGAGCCTTCATTTGCTTTTAATTTAGGCTTAACAATGGGCTTTTAAAGCTATGTAATCTTGGATAAATTATTTATCTTCTTTAAATATCAATGTCCTCATCTGTATAATTAAGATAATAATCATACCTGTATTGTAGGATTATTGTCAGAATTAAACAAACCTGTATATAAAGAACTTCTTAAAATATCTCAGGAAAGCTAGCTTTCATAAATATTTATTATCATTAGTATATACGAAGTCACAACCTCAGTAAATTCCCCGAAGCAGAACTTGGACAAAAGCAACAAAGAGAGCCTAGGAAAATGAGATGAAGAAAATGATAATAACAAAAGCAGAAAAAAATAACACTAGCCAAAAATGTGATTCTCATAGCTAACAATTATAAAGCAGTTTCTATGTACTGAGCCCTGTGGTAAGTGTTCTACCCAAACTCTCATTGAGTTCTCAGTATTACGGGGTAGTGGGTGCATACATCCTCAGCCATGTTCGACTCTGCAACTCCATGGACTGTAGCCCACCAGGCTCCTCTATCCATGGGATTTTCCAGGCAAGAATATTGCAGTGGGTTGCCATTTCCTGCTCACAGGGATTAAACTTGCATCTTTTGCATTGCAAGGAGGATTCTTTACCACTGTGCCTCCTGGGAAGCCCGTTATGAGATAGGTGATATGATTGTTCAATTCTATTAGGTGAGAAGACTGAGCTTTTGAGAAGAGAGATAATTTGCCCAAGGTTACAAAATGAGAGTCAAAATTTGTCCCAGAAAATGACTACAGACCCTAAGTTCTTAATCACTGTAGATAACATGGTCTTCAATAATACAGCTGTTCACATTCCAGAGAATTCCTTGCTGCCTCTCATAAACTGTTTCTACTGCATATCCTGTGTCATTAAATGTAGTCATTTCTTGTAACCCACCCCATAGTACTTCTAGTTCCACACACACACACACACACACAAACACCAACACTTGTTTGAACTCCCTCCACCATTATTCAAGAATGACAAAAAAACAACCAACAATTTCTCATTCCTAGGCTGTCCCTCTAACAGTTGATAAGTTAACCAAGCTTCCTACCATTCAAATATGGGAAGATTCACACACTGCACAGCCTTCCTTGCATCTACCTTGCACATATCCATGTCCAATCTCTTCCTCTTGGTGCACAAGTGTAGCTCATAGAGCCCACCCCTGCTCACACTTGCCTACCAGTTCTCCTGACTCTCTTACTCTGTCCTTCTAAAAGCTTTTGAAATTTGCAGTTCATGGCTTCTTTTCTCCGCAAATAATTTCAAGTCAAATCCAGAATGGATTTTTTTTTGCTTCACTTATGATGCACAAATAAGAACAAGTTCCAAGGACAGTATTTTTCAAAATATTTGTAAATCTCTGGTCCCTATGAGTTCAGCAGACAGTGATTCTTTTTTAAAAATTTAAACCTCCACTTTCATGTCATGCTCTCATAAAAACAGATGCAGTTAGTTGAAGTATACCTTTATTTGGCTACTGTATTTTTTCAGATAATTCTTTGTTTGAAGAATTTTTATACAACATGGTTGGCATATACGAAGAGAAGCTCCACAAACAGAACAAAGGTAAATTGCAATTAGTTGTTTTGTAGGCATTGTGTTCAGAAAGCCCAGTGTTTATTTCAGCTTTGCACATACTGTATAATGACATAGTATATCGTGATCCATACACATTTAGAGACTATAATTATAGCACTGCTTCACCACCTCATTTGCTAAGCTTCGTTGAAAACTGAAGCTAAGTGGAATAAGAGTCTACCAATTTATCCTACAAATTTGTCCCAGCTAGAAACAAAATTCCAAAAACAATAATGTTTTTAAAAAGAAATTCAGTTGCTTCAGTTTTCATCCTCTTAGAGTTTGATGCAAGTAGAAAGCACAAAAATGGGATTTTTCATTGGATTTTTATTGCCATTCAAGTAAGCGGGTTGGGTAATGTTTTCTGGCTTCTATTAATGTGGCTCTGTTATAATTAAAGATGGATGGGCCTCAGTTTGGCTGCCCTGGCACATTTTATACCCTTTTTAAAGATGTTTTGGGTTCAGAGACATTCAGAGTGCACTTTGTCCTAACACTCTCTCTTTTTGTTTTTAAGTGGCTATATAAACATTTATATCATTTTCAGATTCATTTACACTTATCTCATCTTTTCACAGCATAGCTCTGGATGGACTAAAATAAAACTAAACGCTTACTTATAAAAGACACTGGATTCCAGACCCTCACTGCAGATTCTACCAGATACTTTCTCCTTACAAGCACAAAGTCATGTTTTGTCAAGTATAATTGGATTAAAATATCCACTAAGCTTTCATGCCATCTGAACATCTCTGTCCTATCTGAGCCCTGGGGAACTACTGGGCCCTGGACTTTCCATCTTACCTGTTCTTGGTTTCATAATAATTTCACAACTGAAGCTCAGTGTACTCAAAATTCATCATCTTCCCTCCCAAACCTTCTTTCTCCTTTTCATTTTCTCAGGAAGTGTCACTGACTGTCAAACCCAGAACCTGGAATCATCCTTGACTCTTATTTCTCCCTCATCTCCTGCCATCCCACTAAATTCTGTTCATTTCACCTCCTAACTTACTAGTTATTTGTGCTTTAACTCCTCCAGTCTATGTAACACTATTTCTTGTCCATATTTCTCTAAGAACCATTTTGAAACTGAGCAGGACTGTGTAGCTCTCCTGGGTTGAAAAGCCTTTATGTGTCCCCCATTTCTTCATTACAGGAAATCGGCTTTGTTCAGTCTCCCTTCCCTGAGTTCCAACAGGCTGGTTCAAACAGTTGCTAGTTGGGGACGGGAGAGTATGCAGAGACAAGGGAGGACCAGTAAAAAAAAAAATTTAAAAATGGTAGTTCAGCCTTGGGACAGGGTCCTAGTTCCCTCTCAGGGATGCATCTAACAATATCTTTGAGTTGTTTTGCAGATACTGAAACCCCCACTACGAGAGAAATTACTGGTATGGTGCCCACAGGCACATAAGCCTCCAGACCAGAAACCAGAACATTCCAGTGTTCTGGAACCAGAGCACTGATGCTGACTCCCTCTTACCTTATTGTTGTCCAGTCACTTAGTCATGTCCAACTCTTGGTGACCCCATGGACTGCAGCACACCAGGCTTCCCTGTCTCACCATCTCCCAGAGTTTGCTCACTCATGTCCACCGAGTCGGTGATGCCATCCAACCATCTCATCCTCTGTTGCCCCCTTCTTCCACTTCCCTCAATCTTTCCCAGCATCAAGGTCTTTCCCAACAAGTCCATTCTTCACATCAGGTGACCAGAGTAATGGTACTTCGGCTACCACTAGCTAATCAGAAGATTGTCCATGAGCTGATTATCCTGTCTTTGAACCATTACTATAAATCTTCTCATTACACCAGCTAATCAGAAGATTGTCCATGAGCTGATTATCCTGTCTTTGAACCATTACTATAAATCTTCTCATTACCCTCTCCAGGTCAGGACACACAGTTTTGAGGGCATTAGCCCATGGTAGCCCCCTTTAGCTGACAAAACAGTGAAGCTATTCTTTTCTACTTCACCCAAAACTCTATCTCCAAGATTCAATTTGGTGTCAGGATACAGAGGCAGGATTCAGCTTCAATCTGCCTCTAGACAGATCACTCCCTAGTCTATTGTTCACATAAAACCACAGGGGAGTAATGGAGTAGAACCCCATGGGGCCTTACTGGAAAAGACCTGCCCCATATCCTCTACTTTAGCTCCTCTCTGAAGTACCTAGATAGTAGTATTTGATGCATATTTCCTGAGCTGTTTTGCAGATATTAAAAAACCTTCCCCTCCCCAGTTAATGGAAGATGTTAACTATTTGACAATGATGAGCACACAGCCCCAGCCTCCTGGAGCCTAAGGACTGCTGACATTCACCCCTGTGACACCGCCCTGCTACCTCACCACCAGCCATCAGAGAGTTGTGCACAAGCTGATCTCAGATCCTGCAACCCACTGACCCCACTCCACCTAGTTTTTAAAAGTGCTTGGCTGAAACTCTTCCAGGAGCTCTGGGGCATTTTAGAGCGTGACCCCACTGGTCTCCTTCCACAGCTCTGTGATAAACATTTCTCTGCTCCAAACTCCAAAGTTTCCAATTATTTGGCCTCATTGTGTTGGGCTCATGGACCTGTGTTAGGGTCTTTCTAAAGGGAAACTTTGATCATCTGAATTCCCTTCTCAAAACCTTTCAATGGTTTCCCATGACTTTCAGAATGAAGTTCAAATCTTAGATTTTACCATGCCCTTCTTGTTTTGCTTCTACCTTCCTCTTCACTCTCTTTCACTCCTCCCAATCTGCTTCTCACAAAGAACTTCTTCAGTCCCTAAAATATGTGCTGGTATTTCTTCCTCCAGGCCTTCAATCTGTTTAGCATAATAATTATGATTTATTGGACTTATCGTGTACCAGGCAGTGTTCTAAATACAGCTAGTTCTGCTTAATGTGATATCTGCATTTCACAAAATCACCATGTTATGCAAAATCATGCAAGGAATACGCTGATGCAAAAAATGGAGATGGGGCACAATACTCGAAAACTTCATCAGCGACACATTAATGAAAGATAGAAAACCAATAAAAATGGTAGCACACTTTGTTATATGTTAGATGGTTAAAAACACACTAACTACTGATATATGTATTTGGTCTTGTCTTTGCTTTCTGACCCAGAGCTTCTAATTCTAAAATCCCTGGAATTTCCTGATTGATAGAGATGAGAGGCCTATGTTTTACTCACAAGCTCTTTTCAGAACCTGAGTTTATACTGAGGTAAGGAAGGCAATGGCACCCCACCCCAGTACTCTTGCCTGGAAAATCCCATGGACAGAGGAGCGTGGTAAGCTCCAGTCCATGGGATCGCTTAGAGTCGGACACAACTGAGCGACTTCACTTTCACTTTTCACTTTCATGCATTGGAGAAGGAAATGGCAACCTACTCCAGTATTCTTGCCTGGAGAATCCCAGGGACAGCCGTCTATGGGATCGCACAGAGTCGGACACGACTGAAGCGACTTAGCAGCAGCAGCAAGGTGACTCTTGAAAGGCAGAGGCTGGTTATGGTCATGTTCTATGCCTGGGTAGGAAAAGAATTTCCAGACATGAGGTGGAATGAGAGGGAAATAAAGTTTATTAGAGTGAGAGACACTGTTAGAACAGTGTGGCGAGCTCAAGGGAGAGCTGACCCCTTAGGTGGGCTAGTAGCCAAGTTTTATAGCCTGAGACCTAGACAGCAGATTAAAAAGCAGAGACAACACTTTGCCAACAAAGGTCCATATAGTCAAAGTTATGGTTTTTCCTGTAGTCATGCACGGATGTGAGGGTTTGACCATAAAGAAGGCTGAGCACCGAAGAACTGATGCCTTTGAACTGTGGTGCTGGAGAAGACCCTTGAGAGTTCCTTGGACAGCAAAGAGATCAAGCCAGTCAATCCTAAGGGAAATCAACCCTGAATATTCATTGGAAGGACTGATACTGAAGCTGAAGCTCCAATACTTTGGCCATCTGATTCGAAGAATCAAATCATTGGAAAAGACTCTGATGAATTTTAGAGCTGGGAAAGTTGAAGGCAAAAGGAGAAGGGGATGGCAGAGGATGAGATGGTTGGATGGCATCACTGATTCAATGGACATGAGTTTGAGCAAACTCAGGGAGATAGTGAAGGACAGCATAGCCTGGTGTGCTGCAGTCCGTGGGGTTGCAAAGAGTCGGACATGACCTAGACACTGACCAACAGACAACAAAGGTCCTTTTTCTTCCACTGACTTGTGGACCCTGCCAGGCTGTGGGCATTGAGGCCAAGATCCACAGCATGAAGGAGGGAAAGCTGGAGAAGAAGAAACAGAAGAAGCAGTAAAAAGTGAGAGCTATAAGCCAAAGTAAGGACCCTGATGTCAGGTCTCTTTTAAGAAGCTGGTCATGAGATAACAAAGTTATCACCAAGAATGGACCCAAGACAAGGGCCAGTGAGGGACCAGGAGGGCCCTTCACCCAAATGTTAGACTCCATCCTGTCTCTCTGTCCCCCATAGGAGCCACCTGAAAAGGAAGACAAGGAGGATGATTGAGAATCCTAGAGGCTCAGTTGCTCCTTCTTCCTCCCAAACCCAGACTTCGGTTACTTCCCTTACCTTGGCTTGCTAGGTTTCTGCTGCCCTTGGAGGGACAGGGATTATAAATGATGGTCTCTGGTCTGAATCTGTACCTCCTTCAAGGTGAGGGGAGGCTAGCCTCTGGAGAGGGATGAGAGAGTGGAAGATCCTTTCTCTCTGCCAGTGATCTGCCCACTGCTTTCACCAGCATTCTCTCCTCTTCCCTAAAGAAACTTTGAGAAAAACAGTATATGAATCAATAAAGTATAATGCAAGAATTGAAGGAAAAAAAGCATTTTATCTGCATCTCTGGGGCTTCCCTGGTGGCTCAGATGGTAGAGAATCTGCCTGCAATGCAACAGACTCAAGTTTGACCCCTAGGTGGGGAAGATGCCCTAGAGAAGGGAATGGCAACTCACTCCAGTATTCTTGCCTGGAGAATTCCATGGACAGAGAAGCCTGGTGGGCTACAGTCCATGGGGTCACAGAGTCGGACACGACTGAGCAACTAAGACTTTCATTCTTCACACTTTAAAAAAAATTAATTTATTTTAATTGGAGGCTTAATTACTTAACAATATTGTGGTGGATTTTGCTATACATCAACATGAATCAGCCATGGGTGCAACATGTGTCCCCCCATCCTGAAACCCTTCCTACCTCCCTCCCCATCCCATCCCTCTGGGTTGTCCCAGAGCACCAGCTTTGAGGGCCCTGCTTCATGCACCAAACTTGCACTGGTTATCTGTTTTATATACGGTAATATGTTTCAACACTATTCTCTCATATTGTTCCACCCTTGCCTTCTCCTACATAGTCCAAAAGTCCATTCTTTACATCTGTGTCTCTTTTGCTGTCTTGCATGTAAGATCATCATTATTGTCTTTCTAAATTCTATATATATGCATTCATGTACTGTATTGGTGTTTCTCTTTCTGACTTACATCACTCTGTGTAATAGGCTCCAGTTTCATCTGCCTCATTAGAACTGATTCAAATGTATTTTTTGTAGCTGAGTAATATTCCATTGTGTATATGTACCACAACTTCCTTAACTATTTGTCTGCCAATGGACATCTAAGTTGGCTTCCATGTCCTAGCTATTGTAAACAGTGCTGCAATGAACGTTGGGGTACGTGTATCTCTTTCAATTCTGGCTTCCTCAGTGTGTATGCCCAGCAGTGGCATTGCTGGATCATACAACAGTTCTATTTCCAGTTTTTTAAGGAATCTCCACACTATTCTCCATAGTGGCTGTACTAGCTAGCATTCCCACCAATAATGTAAGAAGGTTCCCTTTTCTCCACACCCTCTCCAGCATTTACTGTTTATAGACTTTCTGATGGCAGCCATTCTGACCAGCGTGAGATGGTACCTCATTGTGGTTCTGATTTGCATTTCTCTGACACTCTTCACACATTCAAATTAACCAACTAATATATGTGTGTGTTTAGTCACTCAGTAGTGTCTGACTCTTTGTAACCCTGTGGACTGTAGCCCGCCAGGCTCCTCGGTCCATGGAGATTCTCTAGGCTAGGATAATGGAGTGGATTGCCATGCTCTTCTCCAGGGGATCTTCCCAACCCAGGAATCGAACCCAGGTCTCCTGAATTTCAGGTAGTTTCTTTGTCTACCTGATAAAGTTTATTTGAGCCACCAAGGAATATATGCTCTAAATAAATGAATAAGCTATTTATATTAATTAAAAAAACCCAAACACCTCAACTCTCTGCCCATTGATGAAAATAACCTGAGACCATATTTTGCAGTGAAAGTGCACTCCTGTTTTTAAGCCCGGCCATATCTGGGCTCACTGTGGCTCTCTGATGGATGAATTTTAGAGCTGTCTGTCATTACTTTTCTGTGACTTGTGATACTTTCTCATCCTTAATATGTGGCCGCTGTGCTTCCTCTCAGCTTTTGAACAGGTGCTATGCAATTTTAAAAAATCACCCTGAATAGTAAAAATGGACAAATGAGTTTTCTGTGAGCATAAAAGACAAATTGGGTAAAATGGACCAGCCTGGTCTGGGAGCCAGAACTTCAGTGAATTTTCCAGCTTCAAATAGAAATAATGCTGTTTCACAGCAAGTTATTCTTCTCCATTCCATTTTAGTAGTATGAATCCTGAATTTAGAATTAGCATGAAACAGCACTGCCTTGTAGATAGCTCCTTGCTTCAGGCTGCAGTAAAGCTGAAAGCGTTCAGCAAGTGCCAACCACAGAAAAGTACCCCACCTTGGGCTCAATGAATGTTTCTCCCTTCCTTGCAATCTTCACTCTGCTGGATTCCCCCAAAACTGTCAGGGACAAGAATTTTTTCCTTTCTAGAAGGAAAATTCTAGAATGAAGAGTAACCATTTAAATGTTAGTTTTTTGTTTTTGTTCGTGAGCCCATGGACTGTGTAGCCTGCCAGACTCCTCTGTCTGTGGAATTTCCCAGGCAAGAATACTGGAGTGGGTTGCCATTTCCTTCTCCAGGGGATTTTCCTGACCCAGGGACTGCACCACATTTGCATTGGCAGAAGGGTTCTTTTCCACCAAGCCACTAGGGAAGCCCAAATGGTATTAAGTATATGCATTAAAAATATAGAAAGCCATTTAAATAGTGACCTGTAAATCCTCTCATTAAAGTCAGAGCAGAATCCTTTAAGGGAGGGAGTGCAGACCAGTAGCCACTGTTCAATCTACTATTTTCTGAAGTCCTGCAGGAAAATGTATCTCTAAGACAGGGGAGTACCAATCACTGCCAGCCTGGCTAAGGATGGAATTGAGCTCTCTCTTATTTCTATAAGCTGTCCACAAAGATCCAGGGCCTCCCCAGAAGCTGTAAAATAAAAACTAAATAAATACACAAACACAAATTAATGAACAAAAAGTAGAAAGCACATAGACTGATAAATAAATCCACAGGCTTCCTAGTTTTTTAAGAGTTTGTTTGTTTGTTTGTTTTTTTGCTGTGGACCATTTTAAAAGTCTTTATTGAATTTGTTGCAATATTGCTCCTGTTTTATGTTTTAGTTTATTGGCTGTGAAGCATATGTGATTTTAGGTCCCTGACCAGGGATCGAACCTGCACCCTCTGCACTGGAAGGTGAAATCTTAACCACTGGACCACCAGGGAACCTCCTATTTGTTTTATAAGGCTAATAAAACACAAATGCTGTAACTACTCACAATCCTGACCCAACATTGGCTCCTCCAAGAAGCCTTCTTTAACTTCCTAAAAGTAATTCTACTTGTCCTTATCACCTCATCACTCTCTTATCCCAAGATATTCCTTTGTTTTCCTCAGAGCACTAACAATCCATTGCATATTGTTGGAGCAGAAAATTTTTCCTTCTACTCTTCTAGATTCTTTGCCTGGTCTAATAATTAAATTTACATAGACAGAGTAATAGGAGAAAAACCAATTTAACTTTGTACCTATGAGAGTCCCATACATATATGAGCCCCAACGGAATTCCTTGGACAGAGGAGCTTGGCAGGCTACAGTCCATGGGTTCACAAAGAGCTGGACACCCCTGAGCAACTAACATAGAACATAGACTCATAAACAAAGGCAGCCAGGCAATTAAGTCTTATCTGCCATTCTGAGCCAGGCTCCCCAGGTAGCTCAGAGGTAAAGAATCAGCCTGTCCATGCAGGAGACACAGGTTTGATCCCTAGGTCAGGAAGATCCCCTGGAGAAGGAAATGGCAACCCACTTCAGTATTCTTGCCTGCAGAATCCTATGGACAGAGAAGCCTAGTAGGCTACATAGTCCAGCGGGTTGCAAAGAATTGGACGTGACTGAGTGACTGAGCATGTATGTCACCCTGAACTAAGGAATAGGATGGGGACTGGGAGTTCCGAGGAGAGGAAGGAAATGTCCAGGAAGATGAGAAGAGTCGTTTTATAGTAATCAGATGGTTGCCCTGCAGTGCAGGTAAGTCTTTCTGATAGAAAATTATGTCTAGTTAATAGCTCTCTTTCTGGGTTAGGCCACCAATCTAAATTTGGTTAAGCTGTTAAGGGAGAAGTAAAAACTTTGTTTTGTTTTGTTTTAAATCTGCTGGGTCTTCATTGTCTTCAGCTCAAAATACTTTATATGCCAAAGAGACACATTTTGGGGTGAAATATCCTGTTGCTCTTTAATATCTACTTATTTCCTCTTTATTTTCCCTCTTCTGTAGTATTAACTCCAAAATAAAAAAAGATTTTATTTATCTGTTTTGTTCACCAAGACATCTTCAGCACCCATTAATTACAGTGCATGAAATACAGTAGGAGCTCAATAATTATTCACAGTCCCCAAACTTTGGCATCAGGGACTGGTTTTGTGGAAGATAATTTTTCCATGGACCAAGGAAGAGGAGGATAGGTTCAGGATGATTCAAGAGCATTCCGTTTATTGTATACTTTATTTCTATCATTATGACATCAGCTTCACCTCAGATCATCAGGCATAGATCCCAGAGGTTACGGACCCCTAGACTAGATGGATAATAAAGAAGGGAAAACAAAATAACACGTGTTCAATAGTAAACATGGTAAAAAATGTGTAATCTTTATGTATATATATGTATATATATATATAATCTATATCTGTAGATAGATTAAAATATATATAGTCTTGGAAAATGGATAAAACTGTATAAAACAAGTCACATGTTAGCTACAATTTATAGCTGTAAGTCCCAATTATATTAAACATTCGAATGCTAAACAAAATATCAGGATAAAATATAAATGACTGAGTAATCTTGGGTCTTGAGTTGGGAAAGGTCTTTATAAAATGATCCCAGAACAAGCATCAAGGATGAGAGTGGTAGTTGTGAATGTCTTAAAAACAAAAACTAAAACAAAACTTTAGAAACAAGGAAACTAGGAAAGTACTTGCCGCATCTACTATAAACAAAGGATTACCATACAATGTAAAAGAGCCTTTAACATTCAAAACAAAGCACTAACATCTCTTTCAAAATAGGCAAAAGGTTTAAGGCAGACAATTTACAAAGGAGAAATGCAGGTGACTGGTAAACATATTAAAAGGCCCTGGCTCCAGTTAGCATAAAAATGCAAGCTTTTCAAAATGACACCTATTCAGTTCAGTTAAGTTCAGTCGCTCAGTCGTGTCCGACTCTTTGAGACCCTATGAATCGCAGCACACCAGGCCTCCTTGTCCATCACCAACTCCCGGAGTTCACTCAGACTCGCATCCATAGAGTCAGTGATGCCATCCAGCCATCTCATCCTCTGTTGTCCCCTTCTCCTCCTGCCCCCAATCCCTCCCAGCATCAGAGTCTTTTCCAATGAGTCAATTCTTCTCATGAGGTGCCCAAAGTACTGAGCATCATTCCTTCCAAAGAAATCCCAGGGCTGATCTCCTTCAGAATGGACTGGTTGAATCTCCTTGTAGTCAAAGAGACTCTCAAGAGTCTTCTCCAACACCACAGTTCAAAAGCATCAATTCTTTGGCGCTCAGCTTTCTTCACAGTCCAGCTCTCACATCCATACATGACCACAGGAAAAACCATAGCCTCGACTAGAAAGACCTTTGTTGGCAAAATAATGTCTCTGCTTTTGAAAAAGCTATCTAGGTTGTCATAACTTTCCTTCCAAGGAGGAAGCGTCTTTTAATTTCATGGCTGCAGTCACCATCTGCAGTGATTTTGGAGCCCAGAAAAATAAAGTCTGACACTTTCCACTGTTTCCCCATCTATTTCCCATGAAGTGGTGGGACTGGATGCCATGATCTTTGTTTTCTGAATGTTGAGCTTTAAGCCAACTTTTTCACTCTCCACTTTTACTTTCATCAAGAGGCTTTTTAGTTCCTCTTCACTTTCTGCCATAAGGGTGGTGTCATCTGCATATCTGAGGTTATTGATATTTCTCCCAGCAATCTGGATTCCAGCTTGTGTTTCTTCTGGTCCAGTGTTTCTCATGATATACTCTGCATAGAAGTTAAATAAGCAGGGTGACAATACACAGTCTTGACGTACTCATTTTCCTATTTGGAACCAGTCTGTTGTTCCATATTCAGTTCTAACTGTTGCTTCCTGACCTGCATATAGATTTCTCAAGAGGCAGGTCAGGTGGTCTGGTATTCCCATCTCTTTCAGAATTTTCCACAGTTTATTGTGATTCACACAGTCAAAGGCTTTGGCATAGTCAATAAAGCAGAAATAGATGCTTTTTCCATGATCCAGCAGATGTTGGCAATTTGATCTCTGGTTCCTCTGCCTTTTCTAAAATCAGCTTGAACATCAGGAAGTTCATGGTTCACATATTGCTGAAGCCTGGCTTAGAGAATTTTGAGCATTACTTGACACCTATTATAATGGCCTAAAAGAGAGCTGAAAAATAAAAATTTGTCATTCAGTCATGTCTTACTCTTGGGGATCCCATGAACTGTAGCCAATCAGGCTCCTCTGTCCATGGAATTCTCCAGGCAAGAATACTGGAATGGGTAGCCATTCCCTTCCCCAGGGAATTTTCCTGACCCAGGGATAGAACCCAGGTCTCCTGCATTACAGGCAGATTCTTTACTGTCTGAGCCACCTTGTAAAGGCTAATACTCGGTCTTGAAGAAGCAGTGAGAGAGACACACAACTACTGACCATGATTTGGCAAACTGAGCCTCTCTGAAAGAGTCTCACAATTATATACACTAATACAAATCCCTACAATGAGTATAATCAAGTATGGTTATAAACAAGCATAAGAGTAGTTTTATTTCTCAGCAATCATCATGAGGAAAAAAAGCTAAGAAAGTAGGTCAAGATTAAGTTACTAACAGTATTATTTATAGTCACCCTAACAGATTGATTATATTCTTTGCAGCCAAAGATGGAGAAGCTCTATACAGTCAACAAAAACAAGACCAGAAGCTGACTGTGACTCAGATCATGAACTTCTTATTGCCAAATTCAGACTTAAATTGAAGAAAGTAGGGAAAACCACTAGACCATTCAGGTATGACCTAAATCAAATCCCTTATGATTATACAGTGGAAGTGAGAAATAGATTTAAGGGACTAGATCTGATAGAGTGCCTGATGAACTACAGATGGAGATTCATGACATTGTACAGGAGACAGGGATCAAGACCATCCCCATGGAAAAGAAATGCAAAAAAGCAAAATGGCTGTCTGAGGAGGCCTTACAAATAGCTATGGAAAGAAGAGAAGTGAAAAGCAAAGGAGAAAAGGAAAGATATAAGCATCTGAATGCAGAGTTCCAAAGAACAGCAAGAAGAGATAAGAAAGCCTTCTTCAGCGATCAATGCAAAGAAATAGAGGAGAAAACAGAATGGGAAAGACTAGAGATCTCTTCAAGAAAATGAGAGATACCAAGAGAACATTTCATGCAAATATGGGCTCATTAAAGGACAGAAATGGTATGGACCTAACAGAAGCAGAAGATATTAAGAAGAGGTGGCAAGAATACACAGAAGAACTGTACAAAAAAGATCTTCATGACCCAGATAATCACGATGGTGTGATCACTGACCTAGGGGTAGACATCCTGGAATGTGAAGTCAAGTGGGCCTTAGAAAGCATCACTACGAACAAAGCTAGTGGAGGTGATGGAATTCCAGTTGAGCTATTCCAAATCCTGAAAGATGATGCTGTGAAAGTGCTGCACTCAATATGCCAGCAATTTGGAAAACTCAGCAGTGGCCACAGGATTGGAAAAGGTCAGTTTTCATCCCAATCCCAAAGAAAGGCAATGCCAAAGAATGCTCAAACTACCGCACAATTGCACTCATCTCACACGCTAGCTAAGTAATGCTCAAAATTCTCCAAGCCAGGCTTCAGCAATATGCTAACCATGAACTTCCAGATGTTCAAGCTGGTTTTAGAAAAGCTAGAGGAACCAGAGACCAAATTGCCAACATCTGCTGGATCATGGAAAAAGCAAGAGAGTTCCAGAAAAACATCTATTTCTGCTTTATTGACTATGCCAAAGCCTTTGACTGTGTGGATCACAATAAACTGTGGAAAATTCTGAAAGAGATGAGAATACCAGACCACCTGACCCACCTCTTGAGAAATTTTTATGCAGGTCAGGAAGCAACAGATAGAACTGGATATGGAACAACAGACTGGTTCCAAATAGGAAAAGGAGTACATCAAGGCTGTATATTGTCACCCTGCTTATTTAACTTATATGCAGAGTACATCATGAGAAACCCTGGGCTGGAAGAAGCACAAGCTGGAATCAAGATTGCTGGGAGAAATATGAATAACCTCAGATATGCAGATGACACCACCCTTATGGCAGAAAGTGAAGAGGAACTACAAAGCCTCTTGATGAAAGTAAAAGAGGAGAGTGAAAAAGTTGGCTTAAAGCTCAACATTCAGAAAACGAAGATCATGGCATCTGGTCCCATCACTTCATGGGAAATAGATGGGGAAACAGTGGAAACAGTGTCAGACTTTATTTTTCTGGGCTCCAAAATCACTGCAGATGGTGACTGCAGCCATAAAATTAAAAGATGCTTACTCCTGGAGGAAAAGTTATGACCAACCTAGATAGCATATTCAAAAGCAGAGACATTACTTTGCCTACAAAGGTCTGTGTAGTCAAGGCTATGGTTTTTCCAGTGGTCATGTATGGATGTGAGAGTTGGACTATAAAGAGAGCTGAGCACCAAAGAATTGATGCTTTTGAACTGTGGTGTTGGAGAAGACTCTTGAGAGTCCCTTGGACTGCAAGGAGATTCAACCAGTCCCTTCTGAAGGAGATCAGCCCTGGGATTTCATTGGAAGGAATGATGCTAAAGCTGAAACTCCAGTACTTTGGGCACCTCATGCGAAGAATTGACTCATTGGAAAAGACTCTGATGCTGGGAGGGATTGGGGGCAGGAGGAGAAGGGGACAACAGAGGATGAGATGGCTGGATGGCATCACTGACTCTATGGATGTGAGTCTGAGTGAACTCCGGGAGTTAGTGATGGACAGGGAGGCCTGGCATGCTGTGATTCATGGGGTTGCAAAGAGTCGAACATGATTGAGTGACTGCACTAACTAAATTAGAAATAAACTAAATATTTATCACTTTTAAAGTCATTAAATAAATCATAATTTGTTCATGGGATTTATACAGCCATCAAAAATAATTATGAACTAAGCATTGAAAAACCATTCTGAATATTATTAAGGTTGATAATGGACTCTGGTTATGTTTTCTTTTGTGTTCTTATTCGATTGCTTTAAAATGACCCAGTCTTTCCCATTCCAAAAAGCATGTGGCTAGGATAGATGAAAAAAAAAAAGTTCTGATTCTGGGGATCACTACTTTTTGATTCTGGGCAACTGACTAAACTGTGACACAGGCCGGTGTGACATGAAGCTAGTATTTCTTTGGTTGTTGTGGGAATTAAGACAGTGTGGCACAAAGTCAGGCAATTCCCCTAAAGTGGGGAATATACAAGAACATAGCATGTACTCAGAGGCATTTGGACAACTAAAGAGCACCTTATCCAGCCAGCATCATTCTCTGGTTTTGAAAGGTTAAAACTTCTTTTTTCCAATTGATGCCTGAATTTCTATGGTGCAGAACTAGGGAGGCCTGAGTAAGATGTCAGTTCAGTTCAGTTGCTCAGTCGTGTTCAACTCTTTGAGACCCCATGAATCGCAGCACGCCAGGCCTCCCTGTCCATCACAAACTCCCGGAGTTCACTCAGACTCACGTCCCTTGAGTCAGTGATGCCATCAAGCCATCTCATCCTCTGTCGTCCCCTTCTCCTCCTGCCCCCAATCCCTCCCAGCATCGCTCAGTCGTATCCTATTCTTTGTGACCCCATAGACTTTTAGCCTGCCAGGCTCCTCTGCCCATGGGATTCTATAGGCAGAAATACTGGAGTGGGTAGCCACTTCCTCTTCCAGGGGATCTTCCCAAACCAGGGATTGATCCCATGTCTCTTGTGTCACCTACATCTGCACAGATTTCTTTACTGCTGAGCCACAGGGGGTGCCCAAGATAAAATATCAGTGGGTATAAACCTTCGCTGCTGGGAGAGAGCCAGAAACCAGTGAAGATGGCTCTCTATTGGGCAAGAGTGTATCTGATAGAGAAAAAGAAAAGTGTTTGATTGCTGTACACCTCCCCTGTTGCTGGTAATAATTTAAGAGGCAGTAATGACAGGGCAGATGTAAGCGAGGAGGCCAGTGCAGAGAATGACTTCACAACCTGCCCTCAAAGGCACTGGCTCCTTCTCTGAAAGCCCCACCCACTCTTGGTTTTTCTTCCTGAGCATCATTTTTATTTAGTAGGGAGCTTGACTGCTGAAGGCAGAACACTGGTTGGCATGGGAATTAAACTTACAACAAAATAATGCCATTTGCAACAACATGGCTGGACCTAGAGATGATCACACTAGTGAATCAAGTTGAACATACAAAGGCAAATATCATATGATATCACATACAGGAGTTTTCTAAAATTTGATACAAATGAAATAGTTTTCAAAACAGGATCATAGATGTAGAAAATAAATTTATAGTTACCAAAGGGAAATGATGGTAGAAAGAGATAACTTAGGAGGTTGGAATTAGCATAGACACCCTTACATATAGAAAGCAAGTAATCAAGAAGGACCTACTGTATAACACAGGAAACTCTACTCCATACATTGTAATGACCTATATGGAAAAGAATCCTTAAAAAATATATATACATATATATATGTATATATCAATGTACACCTAAAACAAACAACAATTTAAATCAACTATACTCCAGTTTAAAATAAAAATTAAATTAAAAAAAAAAAACAACTTATATAGGTTCTCCAGCTTGGAGGTAACTCTGACCCAGCAGGTTCAGGTCTATCACAGGGACCTGTGGAGAAATTTGTCCTGTAGTTACTTTCCAGCTGAGGTAAGCATTCTGAGTCTCCGATCCCTCTCTTTTCCAGTCAGATCCTCTTGAGGGGGCATGGCTTAATCAATTATGAGAATTATAGGGTGAGGTGGGAGGGTCGATGAAGGTTAGAGAGAAGAAAAAACACCTTGGTCTGCTTCATATTAGACTTAATCAAACACAAAGTACAGTAAATGAGCTGAGCATGGCAAGAATCAAAATTATTCTTTTTAGCTAAAACATTCAAGTTAATCTCCAAAGCACTGGGTGACTAGACAGGCAGTCGTGGCTTCTAGTGCAGGCTTTAAAATAAGACACAACAGAGGGAAAGACTTGGTTCTACATGGCTATGTCATATTTCAACATGAAATCACTATTTCTTTCATGAGTGACTATTGGTCACTCAGCCCAGTTGCCTGTCATAGAGGCAGCCGCTTCTTGATTTTAGTCATTTCCACATTTGGGCTTTTTTTTTTTTTAATAAGAAGGAAGGTTTTCTTTTTACAAATAATCCAGGCATGTGGAGTTCAAAGCTATTATCCTATTTCCAATACTCTGTTCACATGCTCTGTTAATTTCAGTCACATCATTAATGGGTAAATGATGAGTAACAAGAACCTTAGGAATAGCAGGTGAAAGAAATTGGTATGGGAGGTTGTGATTATCCAGAAATACTAACTGTGTTTTGGAAAATAAGGGTAACATACTAGTTTTCAATGGTTGCCATGACAAAGTACCACAGACTGGGTGGCTTCAACAAACAAATTTGTTTTCTTAAAGTCCTAGAGACTAGAAGTCCGAGATCAAGGTGTCAGCATGGGTGACCCCCTCTGAGGCCTCTCTCCATGGTTTGCAGATGACTCTCTTCTCCTTGCAACACTCATAACATCTTGGTTTTCCTTCTGTTTCCTAATTGTCTCTTCTTGTAAGAACACCAGTCATATTGAATTAAGGCTCACCTAGGTGAGAGTCTCTTGGACTGCAAGGAGATCAAACCAGTCAATCCTAAAGGAAATCAACCCTGAATATTCACTAGAAGGACTGATGCTAAAGCTGAAGTTGCAATACTTTGGCCACCTGATGCAAAGAGCCAACTCATTGGAAAAGACCCTGATGCTGGGAAAGATTGAAAGCAAAAGGAGAAGGGAACAACAGAGGATGAGATGGTTAGATAGCATCACAGACTCAATGAATGCGAATTTGAGTACACTCCGGGAGATAATGAAGGACAGGGAAGCCTGGCGTGTTGCAGTCCATGGGGTCACAAAGAGTTGGACATGACTTATCAACTGAACAACAACAAGATGGTCCTATGTTTCCTTAATTACCTCTTTAAAGGTCTTTATTCCAAACACAGTAACATTCTGAGGTGCTGGGGGGCTAAGACTTCAACATAGGAATTTTGAGAGGACACGATACTCAACCTTCTTCCCCCAAATTTACATCCTTCTCAAATGCAAAATATATTCCCCCTATTTAAACCGGCCCCCAAATCAACTTATTCTTGTATTAATTCAAAGTAAAAAATCATATCTGTCATCCAAATCCGATATGGGTGAGACTTGAGGTCTGTGTCAAAAGTCCTCTCCTGCTGTGAAATTGGTGAAAGAAATTGGTATGGGAGGTTGTGATTATCCAGAAATACTGACTGTGTTTTGGAAAATAAGGGTAACATACTAGTTTTCAGTGGTTGCCATGACAAAGTACCACAGACTGGGTGGCTTCAACAAACAAATTTGTTTTCTTCTTAGTGAAACCAGAAATTGTTGTTGCTTAGTCGATAAGTCATGTCCAGCTCTTTTGAGGCCCCATGGACTATAGCCCACCAGGCTCCTCTGTCCATGGGATTTCCCAGGCAAGAATAAAGCAGTGGGATGTCGTTCCCTTCTCCAGAGGATCTTCCTGACCCATGGATTGAACCTGGGTCTCTTGCATTGCAGGCAGATTCTTTACCATCTGAGTCACCAGGGAAGCCCTTTATATAGCATATTTATTTATAAATCATTACAACTTGAAACTAAATTTGAAGACATGCTTAATACAATAAAATGCAGACTTTTCATTTTTGATCCCAGAATATGATGTTCAGGTACCTATTTACAGACCTGGCAAGTATGCTAGCTCAAATTGCCGCTGTGGAGAAAGACTGTGAATAACCAAATCCTGTCCTGAAAATCTGGGGAAAATTATATTTCCAATGGCACTTGGCACATGCTTCAGGAACTAACTGCCTACTCATTCAACACTTGTCCTGTTCGCCAGTTAAAATTCTTCATATTTTGTCTTTAAGTTACAGCCAGAAAGTGTTTCGGCAGGGAAATGAGAAAAAATTGCAGAGGAGTTAAAATGTGAGCTGATTCACGCAATTAGAAAAATATGACTCAGCAGGAGGTAAAACTAAATTAGAAGAACCCTGAGGTTAGCAAGTCTCACAGGCTCAGTGCATCAGAGTCCTGTCATCTCATTAGGTAGCAAATTGTGCCAATGAATTCATTAGCATTGTCATTATGCACTAATATTTGAAGAACCTCAAGAAAGTCCCTTCAGCATCTTCAGCAGTTCCAGTTTCTGAAAATTTAGATCCATCTTCATTCCAAGTATTCCACCAAGTGGAATTCAAGCCACAGACTAATATTGGTTACTCATGAAGTTGAGCTTGGGGTGTGGATTATCTTCAGTGATGATGGTGCCTATTGTAGGAGGTCTACAGGGTTATTGAATGTCAGAGACAAGAAAATATTTAGAAATTGTCCAACCCAATACTGTCACTTAATGAATGGGTCTCAGGCTCAGGAAATTCACCCAAGTCATTCAGAAAACATAGCAAGTCTTCTTTTACTACGTTCAACACTCTGCCAACTAAGCAGACTTTAAATGTACCCCTTAGAGAAGGAAATGGCACCCCACTCCAGTATTCTTGCCTAGAGAATCCCATGGATGGAGGAGCCCGGTAGGCTACAGTCCATGGGGTCGCTAAGAGTCCGACCCGACTGAGCGACTTCACTTTCACTTTTCACTTTCATACATTGGAGAAGGAAATGGCAACCCACTCCAGTGTTCTTGCCCGGAGAATCCCAGGGACGGAGGAGCCTGTGGGATGCTGTCTATGGGGTCGCACAGAGTCGGACACGACTGAAGCGACTTAGCAGCAGCAGCAAGTATACCCCAGAATGCAAAGGATTTTGTATTTTTTTGGGAGGGAGGAGTGGGTCTTTTTCATTATGGTAAGGATATAACTGAGGGAAGTTCCCTGGTGGTTCAGATGGTAAAGCGTCTGCCTGCAGTGCGGGAGACCCGGGTTCGATCCTTGGGTTGGGAAGATCCCCTGGAGAAGGAAATACTCCAAATACTCTTGCCTGGAAAATTCCACAGACTGAGAGGCTCCTCAGAGTCTGGTAAGCTACAGACCAAGGGGTCGCAGAGTCGGACACAACTGACTTTAGTGGCTTATATCTATAGAAGCCAAAAGGGAAATGAAGGTTTTAGCCAAAATATGTTTAATTTATGAATATATATATATTCAACAATGTTCATGTATATGTATATATATATATATTCAGCACTGCTCATGTATATGTGTGTGTGTATGTGTGTGTCTGCATTATTGAGTATTTGAACATGCTTTATAAAAAGCTTCAGTCAGTTTTCAGGTCTGGAAAAAACACCTTTGTGTGTGCATGCTCAAGTCGCTTCAGTCGTGTCCAAGTCTATGTGACCCTATGGACTGTAGCCCACCAGTCAGCCCTTGGGATTTTCCAGGCAAGAACACTGGAGTGGGTTGCCATTCCCTCCCTAGGGGGATCTTCCTGACCCAAGGATCGAACCCATGTCTCTTCTGTCTCCTGCCTTGGCAGGTGGGTTCTTGACCTCTAACGCCATCTGGTAAGTGATTATTCAATATAAAAGGTAAATAGGGAAGGGAAATATTGCATTTATCATGTGTAAAATAGATAACTCATAGGAAGCTGCTGAATAGCACTCATAGCTGGTGCTCTGTGACGACCTAGAAGGGTGGAATGGGAGGGAGGAGAGTGGCTCAAGAGGGAGGGAATATATATATATATATATAATTATATATATATATGTAATTATGACTGACTGATTCATGTTGTGGTACAGTAGAAACCAACACAACATTGCAAAGCACTTATTCTCTAATTAAGAAATGAATACATTTAAAAAAATAAACCGTGCTTAAGTTTGTTTCTGTCCCTTTTCTCACATTTTGCTCTATAGCAACACTAGAACTGTTTTAGGGACTGAATAGCTGACATTGAAAGTGCTCATATAAATGCCTGGCAACCTAGCAGGCAATTGTCTATTGCCCATGAGACATGTGGTCTTTTGTGAATAGATATCTTCATCCATGGTGCAGCAGCTACCATTGTTTCATTCTTTTTATTGCTGAAAAATACTTCATTGTATGGATATACCACATTTATTTATCCATCAGTTGATAAACATTTGGATTCTCTCCATATTATTTTGGGCTATTATAAATAACATAGATATGAATATTCATGTACAAACCTTTTTGTAGAAAATATTTTCACTTTACTTGGGGATATTTATAGGAGTAAAATTTCTGGGTCATATGGTAACTCTTGTACAATGTCACGAACCTCTGAGCCTTCTATTAGCCTGTTTTAGAAAAGGCAGAGGGTGATCGCTTCGGCAGCACATATACTAAAATTGGAACGATACAGAGAAGATTAGCATGGCCCCTGCGCAAGGATGACACGCAAATTCGTGAAGCATTCCATATTTTTAGGTAAACTTCCAAACTCATTCTATGAGGCCACCATCACCCTAATACCAAAACCTGACAAAGATGCCACAAAAAAAGAAAACTACAGGCCAATATCACTGATGAACATAGATGCAAAAGTCCTTAACAAAATTCTAGCAATCAGAATCTAACAACACATTAAAAAGATCATACACCATGACCAAGTGGGCTTTATCCCAGGGATGCAAGGATTCTTCAATATCCACAAATCAATCAATGTAATACACCACATTAACAAATTGAAAAATAAAAACAATAATTATCTCAGTAGATGCAGAGAAAGCCTTTGACAAAGTTCAACATCCATTTATGATAAAAACTCTCCAGAAAGCAGGAATAGAAGGAACATACCTCAACATAATAAAAGCTATATGTGACAAACCCACAGCAAACATTATCCTCAATGGTGAAAAATTGAAAGCATTTCCCCTAAAGTCAGGAACAAGACAAGGGTGCCCACTTTCACCATTACTATTCAACATAGTTTTGGAAGTTTTGGCCACAGCAATCAGAGCAGAAAAAGAAATAAAAGGAATCCAAATTGGAAAAGACGAAGTAAAACTCTCACTGTTTGCAGATGACATGATCCTCTACATAGAAAACCTTAAAGACTCCACCAGAAAATTACTAGAACTAATCAATGAATATTGTAAAGTTGCAGGATATAAAATCAACACACAGAAATCCCTTGCATTCCTATACACTAATAATGAGAAAATAGAAAGAGAAATTAAGGAAACAATTCCATTCACCATTACAATGAAAAGAATAAAATACTTAGGAATATATCTACCTAAAGAAACTAGCATATTCAAAAGCAGAGACATTATTGCCAACAAAGGTTTGTCAAGGCTATGGTTTTTCCTGTGGTCATGTATGGATGTGAGAGCTGGACTGTGAAGAAGGCTGAGCGCCGAAGAATTGATGCTTTTGAACTGTGGTGTTGGAGAAGACTCTTGAAAGTTCCTTGGACTGCAAGGAGATCCAACCAGTCCATTCTGAAGGAGATCAGCCCTGGGATTTCTTTGGAAGGAATGATGCTAAAGCTGAAACTCCAGTATTTTGGCCACCTCGTGCGAAGAGTTGACTCATTGGAGAAGACTCTGATGCTGGGAGGAATTGAGGGCAAGAGGAGAAGGGGACGACAGAGGATGAGATGGCTGGATGGCATCACTGACTCGATGGATGTGAGTCTGAGTGAGCTCCGGGAGTTGGTGATGGACAGGGAGGACTGGCGTGCTGCGATTCATTCGGTCACAAAGGGTCGGACACGACTGAGCGACTGATCTGCTCTGATCTGATCTGAAAGAAACTAAAGACCTATATATAGAAAACTATAAAACACTGGTAAAAGAAATCAAAGAGGACACTAATAGATGGAGAAATATACCAGGTTCATGGATAGGAAGAATCAATGTAGTGAAAATGAGTATACTACCCAAAGCAATTTATAGATTCAATGCAATCCCTATCAAGCTACCAATGGTATTCTTCACAAAGCTAGAACAAATAATTTCACAATTTGTATGGAAATACAAAAAACCTCAAATAGCCAGAGCAATCTTGAGAAAGAAGAATGGAACTGGAGGAATCAACCTGCCTGACTTCAGGCTCTACCACAAAGCCACGGTCATCAAGACAGTATGGTACTGGCACAAAGACAGAAATATAGATCAATGGAACAAAATAGAAAGCCCAGAGATAAATCCACGCACCTATGGACACCTTATCTTTGACAAAGGAGGCAAGAATATACAATGGAGAAAAGACAATCTCTTTAACAAGTGGTGCTGGGAAAACTGGTCAACCACTTATAAAAGAATGAAACTAGAACACTTTCTAACACCATACACAAAAATAAACTCAAAATGGATTAAAGATCTAAAGGTAAGACCAGAAACTATAAAACTCCTAGAGGAAAACATAGGCAAACCACTCTCCAACATACATCACAGCAGGATCCTCTATGACCCACCTCCCAGAATATTGGAAATAAAATAAAAAATAAACAAATGGGACCTAATTAAACTTAAAAGCTTCTGCACAACAAAGGAAACTATAAGCAAGACAGCCTTCAGAATGGGAGAAAATAATAGCAAATGAAGCAACAGACAAACAACTAATCTCAAAAAAATACAAGCAACTCCTACAGCTCAATTCCAGAAAAATAAATGACCCAATCAAAAAATGGGCCAAAGAACTAAATAGACATTTCTCCAAAGAAGACATACAGATGGCTAACAAACACATGAAAAGATGCTCAACATCACTCATTATTAGAGAAATGCAAATCAAAACCACTATGAGGTACCATTTCATGCCAATCAGAACGGCTGTGATCCAAAAGTCTACAAGCAATAAATGCTGGAGAAGATGTGGAGAAAAAGGTAACCTCTTACACTGTTGGTGTGAATGCAAACCAGTATAGCCACTATGGAGAACAGTGTGGAGATTCCTTAAAAAACTGGGAATAGAACTGCCTTATGATCCAGCAATCCCACTGCTGGGCATACACACTGAGAAACCAGAACTGAAAGAGACACATGTACCCCCCAATGTTCATCGCAGCACTGTTTATAATAGCCAGGACATGGAAGCAACCTAGATGTCCATCAGCAGATAAATGGACAAGAAAGCTGTGGTATATATACACAATGGAGTATTACTCAGCCATTAAAAAGAATACATTTGAATCAGTTCTAATGAGGTGGATGAAACTGGAGCCTATTATATAGAGTGAAGTAAGCCAGAAAGAAAAACACCAATACAGTATGCTGCTGCTGCATCGCTTCAGTCGTGTCCGACTCTGTGTGACCCCAGAGACGGCAGCCCACCAGGCTTCCCGTCCCTGGGATTCTCCAGGCGAGAACACTGGAGTGAGTTGCCATTTCCTTCTCCAAAATACAGTATACTAACGCATATATATGGAATTTAGGAAGATGGTAACAATAACCCTGTATACGAGACAGCAGAAGAGACACTGATGTATAGAGCAGTCTTTTGGACTCTAGGGAGAGGGAGAGGGTGGGATGATTTGGGAGAATGGCATTGAAACATGTATAATATCATATATGAGATGAGTCGCCAGTCCAGGTTCGATGCACGATGCTGGATGCTTGGGGCTGGTGCACTGGGACAACCTAGAGGGATGGTATGGGGAGAGAGGAGGGAGGAAGGTTCAGGATGGGGAGCACATGTATACCTGTGGCAGATTCATTTTGATATATGGCAAAAACCAATACAATATTGTAAAGTGAAAAAATAAAATTAAAAAAAAAAAAAGAAAAGGCAGAGGAACTAGAGATCAAATTGCCAACATCCGCTGGATCATCAAAAAAGCAAGAGAGTTCCAGAAAAACATCTATTTCTGCTTTATTGACTATGCCAAAGCCTTTGACTGTGTTGATCACAATAAACTTTGGAGACTTCTTCAAGAGATGGGAATACCAGACCACCTGACCTGCCTCTTGAGAAACCTATATGCAAGTCAGGAAGCAACAGTTAGAACTGGACATGGAACAACAGACTGGTTCCAAATAGGAAAAGGATTACATCAAGGCTGTATATTGTCACCCTGCTTATTTAACTTATATGCAGAGTACATCAACAGTTAGAACTGAACATGGAACAACAGACTGGTTCCAAATAGGAAAAGGAGTACGTCAAGGCTGTATGTTGTCACCCTGCTTATTTAACTTATATGCAAAGTACATCATGAGAAACGCTGGGCTGGAAGAAACACAAGCTGGAATCAAGATTGCCCGGAGAAATATCAATAACCTCAGATATGCAGATGACACCACCGTTATGGCAGAAAGTGAGGAGGAACTAAAAAGCCTCTTGATGAAAGTGAAAGTGGAGAGTGAAAAATTTGGCTTAAAGCTCAACATTCAGAAAACGAAGATCATGGCATCCGGTCCCATCATTTCATGGGAAATAGATGGGGAAACAATGAAAACAGTGTCCAACTTTATTTTTCTGGGCTCCAAAATCACTACAGATGGTGACTGCAGCCATGAAATTAAAAGACACTTCTTTCTTGGAAGGAAAGTTATGACCAACCTAGATAGCATATTCAAAATCAGAGACATTGCTTTGCCTACAAAGGTCCTTCTAGTTGAGGCTATGGTTTTTCCTGTGGTCATGTATGGATGTGAGAGTTGGACTGTGAAGAAGGCTGAGTGCCGAAGAATTGATGTTTTTGAACTGTGGTGTTGGAGAAGACTCCTGAGAGTCCCTTGGAGTGCAAGGAGATCCAACCAGTCCATTCTGAAGGAGATCAGCCCTGGGATTTCTTTGGAAGGAATGATGCTGAAGCTGAAACTCCAGTACTTTGGGCACCTCATGCGAAGAGTTGACTCATTGGAAAAGATTGTGATGCTGGGAGGGATTGGGGGCAGGAGGAGAAGGGGACGACAGAGGATGAGATGGCTGGATGGCATCACTGACTCGATGGATTGAGTCTGAGTTAACTATGGGAGTTTGTGATGGACAGGGAGGCCTGGCGTGCTGCGATTCATGGGGTCACAAAGACTTGGACAGGACTGAGCGACTGAACTGAACTGAACTGAACTGAACTGAACTGATTGTAACTCTATGAGAATGGTAACCATTTGAGAAATTTCCAGACTTTAATCAACATTTGTTATTACCTGCCTTTTTATTATAGCTATACTGGTGAATGTGAAGTGATATCTCCTTGTGGTTTTGATTATCATTTCCCCCATGACTAATAATGTTGAGCACCTTTTCCTGTGTTTGTTGATCATTTGCATATTTTCTTTGTAGAAATATTAATTCAGATTCTTTACCTATTTTTAAATTGGTTTATTTGGGAGTTTTTGGTTGAGTTTTAAGGCAACTTTCTATATTCTATATGCAAGGCACATAACAGATACATAATTTGCAATTTTTTTCTAGTCAGCAGGTTGTCTTTTTACTTTCTTTATAATTTCCTTTGATGCACAAAATGTTCTAGTTTACATGTAGTCCAATTGATCTATTTTTTCTCTTGTTGCTTGTGTTTGGAGCATCATATCCAAGAACCTATTGCCTAACCTGAGGTTGTGAAGATTAACTCTTACTATTTTTTGTAGTGTGAGCCCACTGATAATGAATTACTGTATCTTTTTTATGTCTTAAAAATATTTATTTTGCCTTCATTTTTTTAAGATTCTTTTTTTCTGAATTAAAAATTCTAGGTTGACAGTATTTTCAAGATGATGTGTCACTATCATGCTTTAATTGTTTTTGGCAAGAAATTTTTCACCTTTATTTTTGTTCTTTTACACAAAAATATATAGCTTTGCTCTGCCTTCTTTCAAACATTCTCTTTATCAATTGTTTTGAGTAATTTGATTAAGACATGCTTGCTGTAGTTTTCTTTATCTTTCTTTTGCATGGGTTTATTTATTTTCTTGAAACTAAGAGTTTATAATTTCCATGAAATCTGGAAAACATTCAGCCCTAATTTTGTTAAATACCTTTTTCTGTTTTTCTTATCTCTCTCTCTTTCAGAGACTTAGTTACGCATTATTGTTGTTTAGTCGCTAAGTAGCATCCAACTCTTTGTGACCCCATGGACCACCAGGCTCCTCTGTCCATGGGATTTCCCAGGCAACAGTATTGGAGTGGGTTGTCATTTCTTTCTCCAGGGGGTCTTCTCAACCCAGGGATAGAACTTCTGCATTGGCACGTGGATTCTTTATCACTGAGCCAACAGGGAAATCTTAATCACATAAACAGGCTATTTAATGATGACCCACAGTGTACTGATACTCTTTTCATTTAATTTTTTTCTTTTTGTATTTAGTTTTGATAGTTTATGTTGCTTATCTTCAAGTTTAATAATCTTTTCTTCTGCAATTTGCCAGTAATCACATCCAGCTATCATGCATCTTACACATTTTAGTTTTCATCTCTGGAGGTTTATTTTAGATTTTTAAAATAATTTTTGTGTATGTACTTAACATTGTGAACATATAGCATTCGATTCTAATAACCATTTCAATGTCTTTGTCTGCTTCTCCACATCTGTGTTGATTCTGGTTGGTTTCGATTGACTATTTTTCTTCCTGTTATGGATCATATTTCCTGGTTTCTTTGTATGTCTTGTAACCTTTCACAGGATACCGGGTATTGCAGATTTTGCCTTGTTGGATACCAGACAATTCTGTAGTCTTATAAAGACTCTTGTACTTTTCTTTAGGATGTAATTAAACATGTGGGGAACAATTTGATCCTTTTGGATCTTGCCATTACAATTTGCTGAATAGGACCAGAGCAGCATTTCTGGTTATAGTTATTTCCCACTACTTAGTCAAGACCTTTCTGTATACTGTATTTAATTCTCCATTAATTATAAAGTTTCCTGGTCTAGCTGTTTAAACCAGGTACTTCTTCAGGCCCAGTGTGAGCAATAGATACTGTTTCTTCTAATTCTTTAATTTTATTTCTCAAGGTTAAATATTTTCCTTTTTATGTGTAGGTCTGTGCTCTGTTGAACAGTCAAGAGGGACTCTGGGGATCTCCAGTGTTCTCTAAGTAATGTTCTCTTCTCCATTACTCTAGCTGTGACCGGGGCTTTCAGCTCTGTGTCCTCAATTCAAGAAGCCTACCATGCTTCACCTGATTTCCTCTCCTTATTTCAAGGGTTGGATGCTCTCAGAGCATTAAGCTTGGACAGTTATAGGGTTTACTTCATTTGTTTCCCATCTCTTGAGAATCACCATTTCTCATTGTTGATGTCCAGTGTCTTAAAAATTGTTGTTTCATATATAGTCTGGTTTTGTCTTTTGGTTGTTTTGAGCAGAGAATAAATTTAGTCCCTGTTATTTCATTTTGGTTAGAAGTGGAAGTCTGGAGAATATACTTTAAATTTTATAGGAAATGGAATGAAATTTTAAGTATCATCTGGCATATTTCATGAGGAAATTAAATCAAACAAAACTCTATGTAAAAATAGAAGTTGAGATTGAGAAGATACAAGAGCTGACGATGTTAAATTCAGAGAAAATAAGTGATGATAACTTTTTTAAAAATAAACATTTTTAAGAACAATATTAGGTTTACAGAAAATTGCAATGATGGTACAAGGAATTCCCATATATCATATATCTGGTGTTCCCTATTATTAACACATTACGCATTTGTCACAGTTAATTTACCACTATAAGTACATTTTGTTGTTCTTGTTGTTCAGTCACTAAGTCGTGTCCAACTCTTTATGGCCCCATGGACTGTAGCCTGCCAGCCTCCTCTGGCAGTGGAATTTTCCAGGCAAGAATATTGGAGTGGGTTACCATTTCCTTCTCCAGGGGATCTTCCTGACCCAAGAATCAAACCCACATCTCCTGCATTAGCAGGTGGATTCTTTACTTCTAGTGCCACTTGCAAAGCCCAGTATTAACCAAGCTCCTAATTTATTTGTATTTCTTTAGGTTTTATCTATTATCTATTTTATGTCCCAAGATCCCACAATAATTTTACTTGTCATGTCTCACTAGGCTGCTCTTGGCTGTGACGGTTTCTAAGATTTTCCTTGTTTTGATGACTTTGACAGTTTTTAGGAGTACTGGTCAGGTATTTCATAGAATCAATTGGGATTTAGTTGGTATTTTTTCCTCATGATTAGATCAATGTTATGTGTGCTGGAGAGGAAGACAATAGAGATAAAGTTGTTTTTTTCAATCACATCAAGAAAATATACTATCAATACAATTTGTGACTATTGGCATTGACCCTGTTCACCTGGCTGATGTAGTGTTCGTCAGACTTCTTGACTACAAAGTTCCTTTTCTCCCATCCATACTACACTCTTTGAAAGGAAGTCACTATGCACAGCCCACACTTGTGAAATTGGAATTTGTATTCCACCTCCTGGGGGGAGAGTATCTAGCTAAACTATTTGGAATTCTTCTGTATAGATAATTTGTCAATTTCCCCACATTTGCTTATTTATTAAATCATTATTTATATCAGTGTGGGCTCATTGATATTTATTTTATACTTGGGTTACAATCCAACACTACTTTATTTTTTATTTTATTGCTCAAGTGTTCGCCTTTGGCCACTGGAATCTCTCTAGGTTGGCTCTTGTGTTCCTTTGGCATACTCCCATCTTTGCAAATTCTAGCGCTTACTTTCTGGTGCTACAAGTTGCTCCAGACACATCTTGTATATTTTTTACCCCAGTCCAAGAATCAACTACTTCTTCAAGGAGCCTGGTTTCTTTTACTGGAGAATGGTGTTAGAAACCATGATCTTGGCATTAGGTATGCTCATTGCAACTAGGATGTCATTGTTTCTAGGTCCTTTTGGCTGCCAGAGCAAGAAAACATATGTGTCCCAGGTATATACACATTTTTATAAATATTTCCATATCTATTTATCTGTATATGTACTAAGCTAAGTGTTCATATGGATACCTGTGACTCTAATCCATTATCAAATGGACCATCTTAGCATCCTTCCTTGGCTTATCTATAACCTCCCACCCCATCAGTGAGAAATCTGGCTCCCATCATATGCTATCCATTTACTTGACTGTTCAGCTCCACTATACATGTATGTGAAAGTCACTCAGTCGTGTCCAACTCTTTGCAACCCCATGGACCATACATGGAATTCTTCAGGCCAGAGTACTGGAGTGGGTAGCCTTTCCCTTCTCCCAGCTGAGCCACAAGGGAAGCCCAAGAATACTGGAGTGGATAGCCTATCTCTTCTCCAGGGGATCTTCCTGACCCAGGAATCAAACTAGGGTCTCCTGCTTTGCAGGCAGACTCTTTACCAACTGAGCTATGAGGGAAGCCCATAACATAAGATTGAGTCAAGTGGAACTGGAAGTGAAAGTTACTCAGTCGTGTCCAACTCTTTGCAACCCCATGGATTATACAGTCCATAGAATTCTCTAGGCTAGAATACCAGAGTAGGTAGCCTTTCCCTTCTCCAGGGGATCTTCCCAACCCAAGGATCAAACCCAGGTCTCCTGCATTACATATCTAGTGGAATGGGAATCATTAACCAGCAACACAAGGGAAACAAATTTATTAATTAGAGTACACAGTACTTAGGTGCAGTTCCTTTTGCTTTTAGTCTTACAGACACCAATTATTTCTATTATTTTCCCCCATCCCTTCATTAAGGTTGTTTTATATGCTTGTAGTAGAATTACATTATCTTGTCACATTCATCATTTCATCTTGGATCTCCTAACCACCTGAATAACTTTTAAAATACTTTAGATGAAGAGAAATAACATCGCATCAAATAGAACAAATGATAAAAACTTGAGCAATTCTCTGAGTTTGCTGAGGAAAATGCCAAAAACATGAAAATGATCAGAAAAGAAAGCATCTCCCCAAATAATTAAGCTCATGAAAATCCACATAGGGCTTCCCTGGTGGTTCAGATGGTAAAGAAACTGCCTGCAGTGCAGGCAGGATCTTCCCGACCCAGGTTTGATCCCTGGGTCGGGAAGATCCTCTGGAGAAGAAAATGGCAACCCACTCCAGTATTCTTGCCTGGAAAATCCCATGGGTGGAGGAGCCTGGCAGGCTATAGTCCATGGGGTTGAACTGAGGAACTTGTGAAAGAAATAATAGTAGAAAGTATTTCTACCATGCACCAAAACATATTTTTTAAATTATAGGGATTTCCTTGGTGGTCCAGTGATTAAGAATCCACCTGCCCATGTGGGAGACATGAGTTCGATCTTTGGTCCAGGAAGATCCAGCAACTAGAGTAACTAAGTCCGTGCTCTGGAACCCAGGAGCCACAACTACTGAGCCTCTGTTCCACAACAAAAGAAGCCACTCCAATAAGAAGCCCTCACATTACAACTAGAGAATAGCCCAGCTCGCTGCAATGAGAGAAAACCTTCATGCAGCATTGAAGACCCAGTGCAGCCAAAAAATAAAAAATTATAATAATGTAATAAAGATATAAGAATAGACTAAAAGCTCAATAGAATAAAACACAGACTGTCAAAATTAACCTAAAAATATATTGGAATTTAACATCATATAGAGGTAGCATTTGAAATCAGCCTCTTCTGATATTCTTTCTTTCAGAGTTTAATCACCCACGCCAGTTTTCCATCACACAATTGTATTGTTCAAATGAAGTCACTGTAACAAGCACTGTTCTTCAGATGTTTGGTCATGGAATATGCTTGTCTTGGCCACACAGACTGGCTTGGCTGATGTGAATGCCTGACTCCTTTGTATTATTGGTTCCCAAAGGCTGTGACCCACCATCTATATCACTGCCCAGAGAGGCTGAGCAAACCTGTGTCTGGTTAGAGCAACAGTAATAGGGAAGAGAATTTGGTGCAACTGATGGTTCAGACAATATAAATTCACAAGCCTCTAGTGAGAGGGAGAGCTTGTGATAAACTTCAGCCAGAAGGCCTGGGGTGGAAAAAGGATGCCTGGTGACAGGAATCTAGCCTTGGTTACCAGCAGCAAAGTTCTAGCACAGCTTTCTGAAGTTCAAAACCCACTTAAGAGGAGCTGGATTGCAGCTCAAGAAACCAAGGCAGATGCCAAAGCTTATAAAGTAAGTCAACCCAAGCACTGAATACTAGGAATGAGGGGGCAAAAATACCTCAAGTCTCAAATTGGTAAAGTCTGAAGCTGGTTGAACCTTTTAAATATTTGAGATTGCAGACATTATGCAAACAATGCCTTGGAAATGGGTTGAATAAATAAAGTTGATAAATGAAGGAAGGGGATTTATGTAGTGAGATAAAAAGCTGCTGCAGAGAGGATATCTTGTGATATCTTCAACAGATATATGCTCATAACATACCTTTATTATTTTTGTGACTTACTCTGAACTCGGCCTGGGTGAGAAATTTGATCAACTGTAGTCTCAGAAAGCAAGTGAACATGTGTAGCCACTTTCTCTTAAGGCAGTGTTTGTCAAAGTAGGAACTCTGTGCCCCTGGGTGTCATGTCCTGTACAATTTCCTCGTGTCTCTGAAGCTGTTCACGATGCTCAGGTCCTATCTTCTCTTTTTTAGGTCACTGCCTCCCTGTTATTTGCTCCCATCCTATTCTGGGGTTCAGGAAGGTGCTGAAAGGAGTGGACCTGCCAAGTCAGACTTGAAAGATTCACGATTTAGCCTTTGGCTAGGACTGCTGTTTTCATGTGAGAGTCAAGAATAAACTGAAGTCAGAAGAATGCCACTTTTTTGAGCCAAGAAATTTTGGAATCACTACCAGAGCATAATTCTAGAAAATAAAAAATTTTCCTTTGCCGTCACATCTCTGTTGATGCGTCATGTTACATAATCACATGTGTGTGTGTATACAACAATGGTAGTATATGTAAGAATGAGACTAAATATCCTAACCTGTCTCCTATAACGGCTGCCTCCTTGATTCTCTGACACGCGTTCCCAGACAAAGCCATCTTAATACTTCAGATTTCATCTACATGCCCAACCCCTTCTGATTTTTCACTTATAAAGAAACACTTAAAGCTTACTTGTGATGTAAAAAACTTCTGTGTTTGTAGAGCACCAACAATGCAATATCTCATCCAACTCTAAAAATCAACAAGTTAGATGTTATCATTAATTTTATAAATAAAAAAAACTTACAGGAAAACTACTTTATTTATGATCTCACGGCTCTTAACTGGCAGAAACAATATTGGAGTATAAGAATGTGGTTCCTGACATTTGTTCTTCCTACAAATTCTTATGTGAGTGCTAAAATCAGAATTCTTTTTAGAGTTGTAGAGCGAACAGTATATACCTTACAAAAAAACCCCAAAAGACAAGAGTCAATCAAATACAACCTAACCAGCTCAGCAAAAGTTCTCCAGTACCACTTTGTTCATACATGTTTAAAGGAAAACAGAAAGAAAAAAAAATAGATTTCTTCAAAAATGTATTCAGCCCAAATCTAATTCATCCTTATTCATTTTTAGAACTTGGTGAGGCTTGGAGGGAAAGAGAGGGTATTGGTCCATGAATGTGGAAGGCTCAGAGAGAGGCAAGTTAATTACAACATTAAGTGTTGATACCTATATTTTAGCAACCATAATTTTTTTAAAAACACATTGAAATTACTGAGAAATGTGATCCTTTTAGACATTACCAACTTATAAATTAACAACATCAAAGAATGAGGATTTTTAATATTTTATATACCCTTAGAAATTATCTTAACTAATGATTTTCAAATGCATGGAACACTTAGGATTCCATGGAAACCTTTTAGGACCTTGGGAGGGGGCCGGCAGCAAGTAGTGTCAGAGGAAATCAGTGACAATGAATGGGCTGCCAAACATTTTTTTTTTTTAAAGAAGAGAAGTATTTGTTTAGCTTAAAGTAGTATTTTTTCATTAGTACTCATTTTTTTAATTCTCTATTTTGTGGTGGTGGTGGGGGTCTTTGTTATGGTGCACAGGCTTCTCTAGCAGTGACTGGCGGGTTAGTTGCCACTTGTGGGCTTAGTTGCCTCGAGGCATATGCTATGGGGCCTTCATTCCCCACCCAGGGATCAAACCTGCATCCCCCACGTTGAAAAGTAGACTCTTAACCCCTGGACCACCAGGGAAATTCCTCGTTGTATTCATTAGTAACAAGGTTCTAATCATACTTGTCTTCTCTTGTGGCTCAGACAGTAAAGAGTCTGCGTGCAATGCAGAAGACCCGGGTTAAAGCACTGGGTCCGGAAGATACTGTGGAGAAGAAAATGATAACCCACTACAGTATTCTTGCCTGGAAAATCCCATGCATGGAGAAGCCTGGTGCGCAACAGTCCATGGGGTCACAAAGAGTCAAACATGACTGAGTGACTTTATTTTCACTTAAACATACTTGAGATGACAAGATACCCAGTTCAGAAGATTACATTTCCCACCCTCCATCAAACAGATGAAGTTCTAGCCAATGAGATGTCAGCAAAAGTATTACGTAAGACTTTGAAAGACGTTTGTAAGGTAGAACCATCCTTTGGTTCCTCCTTACTTCCTCTGCTCTGGCTTGGAATGTGGAGGTGATGGCTGGATTTCCAGCCCTCACCTCAAGCTCTGGAGGACCTTGGAGACAGAGGCTGTGCAATGAAGATGAAGCAATTTAAAGTAAAGAACTTCAGTTGAGATGACGTAGGGAGCCATCATACTACAGCAGTCCCACACAGCCTGTCTCCAGATTTATTTTAAATGAGTAAAACAAAAAATTCTGTCCTGCTCAAGCCAGTATTCATTTCTGTCAGTTACAACCAAAGGCAGTTCCTAGTGCTAAACCTCATTTAACATATAAAAAAGTCAGAGGTCCTAAGAATTGCCTATGAGGAGTCAATTCTTAAAGAAGTTAAACATTTATCCACTGTTCCTTTTGTAATCCCAGTTTGAGTAACTTCCTAACCATCTAGGTGTTCTTAATAAAGAAATGGTGCCCATATATAAACATGTGTTCATATTTCAAAGCAAATTTTACAGCAAATACAGAGAATTTTTATAAGTATTTCTGTGAAATTAAACCATACAAGGTTATTTTCAGAAGCCAGTTCTTTTAGCTGACCATGAAAATAAAAATGTAAGTTGAAATCATTTAAAGATGATAGTAAAAAGTACTACTGCATTAAATCAATATATTTTTATTTTTGGACAAAGCCTCACAAAAACTTTAGAAGAAGAAATGGATATAAATGGATATCCATTATAAGAAATGGATATAAACTGCCCATTAAAATTAGCTATACAGTTAAAAAAAAAACAGTAGGAAAATACATAGTGTTGTTCAAAAGAGGAAGTATTCAAACAAGGGACTACTATGAATACATCTTTTTTTCCAAGGATATTGAAAGAGATTTTGAGTTTGGTTTTGAAGTAAGGATTATGACAAAGAGAATTTCTAGTAAGTATACTTGCTCACCTATCAAGATGAAAGCGTTTGTCTTCATTTCACATTATATAATGCCTATGAATCCCCTTTTATTCATAAAATACATAAAAAGCATATGTAAAATGTAGGAAAAATAAAATTAAATCCCTTCTACTCTACATTTCACAAAAAAAATGGCCAATAAGCTTCAAGAAAATGGCCAATCAAGCTCCAAGCCTTTCTGTTTTGTTTTGATTTTGCTCTGAGAGATTGTTTGAAGGAACATTTACATCTCTAGATCAAAGTTTCTTAACCTTGGCACTCCTGACATCTGGACCAGATGCTTCCTTGGGTCCTGTGCTTTGCAAGATGTTTAGCATCATCTCTGGCCTCTACCCACAAGATGCCATTAGCGAAGCTCCCCACACAGTCATGATCATCAAAAATGTCTACAGGCATTACTGACAGTCCCAAATAGGGAAGAGACACTCTCCACTGTTCTGGCTGTGTTACTTTAATCAGAGGCTTCTCTGGTGGCTCAGATGGTAAAGAATCTCCTGCAATGCAGGAGACCTGGGTTCGATCCCTGGGTCAGCAAGATCCCCTGGAGAAGGGAATGACAACCCAGTATTCTTGCCTGGAAAATCCCATGGACAGAGAAGACTGGTGGGCTATAATCCATGGGGTCCCAAAGAGTTGGGCACAAAGAGTTGGGCTCAGATGGTAAAGAATCTTCTGCAGTGCAGGTGACCTGGGTTTGATCCCTGGGTCAGCAGGATCCCCTGGAGAAGGGAATGACAATCCAGTATTCTTGCCTGAAAAATCCCGTGGACAGAGGAGACTGGTGGGCTATAATCCATGGGGTCCCAAAGAGTTGGGCACAACTGAACAGCTAACACTTTTACTTTCGCTTTATTTTAATCAAAGGTTAGAGAGCTTGCCTGATGCTAAGCATGTTGGAAGCAGGGAAAGAATGAAAGAATAAGCCCTCTTTCTGCTAATTTTGTTAAACTCCTTCTCGTAGAGGAGTTAGATAGAAGAGATGAACTAGAGAAGCTCTCCAGCCACGTGTTCTTCTCATGCAAGGGCCCTTGCTTCTCAGCTCAGGTTGTGACAATTTAGTGTTTCTAATAGCCAAGGTGTCCTGGGTGTGGTTACTGCAAAGAAACCATCTCCCTGCTGGTAATTGGTGTCTACCTACTGCCCTTTGTTTCTTCCCTTTGGCCTTGAGTGCATTTTCTGGTGAGGAACAAAATAAGGTCTGAATATTATAGAGGAGAGGACTTCCTTGGTGGCTCAGATGATAAAGAATCTGCCTGCAATGCAGGAGACCCAGGTTCAATCCCTGGGTCAGGAAGAGCCTCTGGAAAAGAGAATGGTTACCCACTCTCCAGTATTCTTGCCTGTAGAATTCCATGGACAGAGGAGCCTGGCAGGCTACAGTCCATGGGGTTGCAAAGACTCAGACACAACTGAGCGACTAACACTTCTTTCTAATTATAGAGGAAGGACTTCCCTTGTGGTCCAATGACTAATACTCTGCACTCCCAATGCAGGGGGGCCGGGTTTGATCCCTCATCAGGGAACTAGATCTCACATGCTATCGCAACTTAAAATCCCTGAGTGCTGCAGCTAAGACCAAGTGGAGCAAAATGAATAAATAAAATATTTTTTTAAAAATAAATATTGTGGAGAAGGAAAAAACTTTCCTCTACGCTTCTAGGCTCTTCTGGCTGACTGAAGAATGAAATTGACATGAGAGAGATGAACAGGAAAAAAATCAAATTTAATTACATGCATACATGAGAGAGATATATATAGATATGTGTTCAATCACTAAGTTATGTCCAACTCTTTGCAGCCCCATGAACTATAGCCTGCCAGGCCCCTGTGTCCAGGGAATCTTCCAGGCAAGAATACTGGAGTGGGTTGCCATTTCTTACTCCAGGGAGATATAAATATAGATAGCCCTAAGTCTCTCCTATTTAAATAAATTAATAATTCCTAGTGAAAGTGAAAGTTGCTCAGTCGTGTCCAACTTTTTGTGACCCCTTGGACTCTACAGTCCAAGGAATTCTTCAGGCCAGAATATTGGAGTGGGTAGCCTATCCCTTCTCCAGCGGATCTTCTCAACCCAGGAATCGGACCAGGGTCTCCCACACTGCAGGCAGATTCTTTACCAACTGAGCTACCAGGGGCACCCACTCCTTATCCCACACCTCTCTCCGCTACCACACTTCTGTTCTCCTGTTCACAGACCAATTTCCTAGACATGTTCTACACTCTTCCCAGTTTCCTTCCTCCCCATTCACTCACCCTTCCATCAACTCCAAAATGGCTTTTGTCCCTAATTTTCTATAAGAAACTGCTACTGCTGCTACTGCTAAGTCGCTTCAGTCGTGTCCGACTCTGTGTGACCCCATAGACGGAAGCCCACCAGGCTCCCCCGTCCCTGGGATTCTCCAGGCAAGAATACTGGAGTGAGCACTTACTAAAGTCCTGAGTGTCTTGTGGGCTTCTAAATGCACTGGACATTTTTCAGCTCTCATCTTATTTGACCTTTAAGCAGAATTTGGCATTGCTTTTCTCTCCTTTTGGAAACACCTCTTTTCTTTGCTTCCATGACAATTTGCTCTCCTAGGCTTTTCTACTGGCTCAGCCTTCTCATGGTCTTTGTAGGTTTGTCCTCCACTTGGCCATGAGATTCTCACAATACTCGAGGCTCAGCCCTAAGCACTCTTTTCTTCTTTCTCTGTTCTACCGCCTGCTCCTCAGCCCCAGCCTGTTCTCATCCTTGACCATGGTTTCATTTGGCCCCTCTCATATACATATGCCAATGATTCTCAATGTCTATCTTTTGACCAATCCTACTTTTTATCCATTGGATCCTTACGTATAACTACAATCTTGAAATCTCCACGTGGACTTCTAAAGGCTATCTCACACTTAACAAGTCCAAGATCAAATCCTTGATCTCCAATCCAGTCCAAACCTGCTTATCTTCCAGGACCCTCTGTTGGTGAATGGCACCACCTCACTACCTCATCTCATACCACATTTCACCTTACTCTCTGGCTTTGGATTATATTGGCCTTCTCTTCATTTTTCAAATTGACCATGCTCTCATCCCCAAAAGGTATGTTGCTCTTTCTTTCTTTTAAAACATTTTTTTGTTGTTTGTTTTAAAGTATTAATTTTTTAGATGCCCCTAATGGCACCCCACCCCAGTACTTTTGCCTGGAAAATCCCATGGACGGAGGATCCTGGTAGGCTCCAGTCAGTCCATGGGGTCGCTAAGAGTCAGACACGACTGAGCGACTTCACTTTCACTTTTCACTTTCATGCATTGGAGAAGGAAATGGCAACCCACTCCAGTATTCTTGCCTGGAGAATCCCAGGGACGGGGGAGCCTGGTGAGCTTCCGTCTATGGGGTCGCACAGAGTCGGACACGACTGAAGCGACTTAGCAGCAGCATTAGCAGCAATTTTATTTTTGGAAAAGACCCTGATGCTGGGAAAGATTGAGGGCAGGAGGAGAAGAGGGTGACAGAGGATGAGATGGTGGGATGGCATCACTGGCTCAATGAATATGAGTCTGACCAAACTTCAGGAGATGGTGAAGGACAGCAAAGCTTGGCGTGTTGCAGTTCACAAGGCTGCAAAGAGTCAGACAAGACTTAGTAATTAAACAGAAATGCAACAATTTTATTTTATTTTACTTTTGGCAGAGCTGTACAGCATGTGGCATGTGGAATTTTAGTTCCCTGACCAGGTATTGAACCCTGCTTGGAAATGCGGAGTCTTAACCACTGGACCACCAGGAAGGCCCAAAAGGCATGTTGTTTTCTCTGTCTGGAATGCTTCCCTTGTTGTTCTCATCTCAACTTGGATTTATCTTTCAGATCTCCACTCAAAATTACTCGTCAGGAAGTTTCTCCTGACATCTCAGTGTTCAGGGGACTCATCTGATATCAGCTCTCAAAATACCATCCTCCCTTTGCTTCATGTAATTACATACCCATCAGTCAATGTGATGACTTCTTCTCTGGATTATAAACTTCATGAAGGCAGGGACCTCATCTGTTTTTGATCTCCATTTTACTTCAAGGTCAGTATTTTTGGAAAGAATAAATGAATGAATCAAAAATGATAAAATAAAATAAAATTGCTTTCCTGTACTGAGTTGCTTGCCTTTCCTCATGATTGATAGTTTTAACATACTGACTTTTTATTTTTGTGAAATCTAATGTGTTCATCTTTTCTACTTTAAGGCCATTTTTAGAATGGCCTTTGCCACCCCAAGATTACATAAATATTCACCAAAATTTTCTTCCAGTACTTTTATGATTTCATTTGCAAGATTCAATTCTTAAATCCATCTGGAGTTTATTTCTGAAAGAAATGAAATAGTGCCAGCTATTTTGTTTAGAGCCAATTTCTCCTAAGTTGAAAACTTCAGCTATATCCAGTAGTGTGATACCATTAAAGATAACAGGATTTGGAATCAGAAGTCCTGGATTTAAGTTCAGCTCCCCCACTTGCTCACTGTGCAAGTGTTAACAAGTCATTTAATCTCTTTGAGAGTTATCAGAAAGCTTTATGGGAGAAGACTCACTGGAAGAGGCAGTTCTGCAGTTCTCATGAACAAGACGACCATTAAAGAGGCAAGGAAGGGGAAGGATAACCTAGTGGTTAAGAGTGTGGGCTTAAGTCAGACTGGGTGTCAGTCTCTATGCTTCTCACTTTATCCTCTGTAAAGTAGATCTTGGTAGCAATAAATAATAAGCCAAGGTCCTCCTAGACAGAGATGCCATTATTTCAGTGAGGATAATGGGGATGTCGTTTTCATACTCCCTTGAAGAAACTAGGAGAGTATGTTGTCAAAGTGTATTCCACAACAAGCTGCTCATCGGACCAGTAAATAAATGAAACCTCAGTTTCTTGGCAATCCAAAGTCAACTCTCTCCCAAGTCTAATTTCATTTTCTTCTTGCAGAACTATTGTCTGTATACTGTTTTTGTTTTTTGTTTGTTGGGTTTTGTTTTTGTTTTTTTGGTGGCACTGTGTGGCATGCAGGATCTTAGTTTCCCAACCAGGCATCCAACCCATAACTCCTGTATTGGGAGCTTGGAGTCTTAATCACTGATTGCCAGGGAAGTCCCTGTATATTTTTAATACAAGCAGAATAACTTCTAATGTTTTTCAGTTTTAAGGTAGTATGCTTAGTCAATTCAGTAAATTGTCATGTCAGAGTTTATAAAAACAAATTCCTTTGATATGGACACATTTGAATAATGTCACTGGATATGAGTATCTTTGGAAAAGAGCTGATAAATGTGTCACATCGTGTCAGTGAGCTAGTGAATATGCCCAGTCATAATGAATCTTTTCATTACCATTCTGATCCCCCAAAATGCAGGAGTAACTGGGGAGCTGGCATGTTTTAACTGCACAGTACCACAGAATAATAAACACGAAATCACCATTTTCTCTTTCCTTTCTGAATATTTCCTTCAGTTACAGACCATGATACAGCCTAACCTCACATCAAAACAGTAATGGACAAGCCAAGATATACGGGGCTCAGAAAGCTATTTCAATGATGAATGGAATCATGTCTCTTTCATTGAATTAAAAATAAGGGATTTATTACTTGCACAGAATTTTACACTCTAGCTCATCTGGAATAGCTCATCATTTTACAGTTTGTCACATAACTAGATAGCATCAGCCATTCAAATAAGGAAAAAATAAATCATTTTATTGGTTTTGTTTTGCAGGTTTTTGTGGGGAAAAATGTTTTTATTTTCTGACATGTTCACTTTTATAGTAGAAACATCAACTGACAAGTTCACACAGAGAATTCAGGTGTTTATTTGACATTAATGATTATAAATACAGTTTGGTAATTTTATAACATTATAAAATCTAATTTTATGTTACATTGTATATAATACATTATACATCTAATATAGTAAAGTTTATAAACAGAAATCTCATTAAAATTTTTTCTATGATGTATTGAATCAGAGGAGCAGCAGTTACTGGAAACTTCAAAATAAAATTATTTTTTTTCCACCTATATCTATCCCCCTTCTCCATCACCAGTTCAGTAAGTGGGAATGGAGGTAGAGTGGGAGGCAGGGGCGGGTCATCAGTGTATTCTCTACTACATAGTTAAAAAAAAGCAACCCAGGAGCTTCCCCAGTGGTCCAGTGGTTGAGAATCCACCTACCAATGCAAGAGACACAGATCGATCCCTGGTGCAGGAAGATCCCATATGCCAAGGGGCAGCTAAGCCTGTATGCCACAACTACTGAGCCTTCACTCTAGAGCCCGTGCTCTGCAAAAAAAGAAGCCAGCCTCAATGAGAAGCCCACACACTGCAACTAGAGAGTAGACCCCACTCACTGCAACTAGAGAAAGCCCACGTGCAGCAACAAATACCCAGCACAGCCAAAAATAAAATAAATAAATAGATAACTTAAAAAAAAAAAAAAAAAAAAGGCAGCCTGGGCTCCTCTTCTCTGACTCTCTCATGCCCAGCCACCTCCTGAGGTGTGCATACCCAACTCTCAATGCCGCTTCTGCCCCAACCAGGTCTCTGATCCTTTTCTTCTGGTCACTGGGTATATATAATTCAAGTCAGCTCTTCAGTGAGGGCCAGTTTTCTTAAATTCAGAGGCAAGAGTCAAACGTCCCATTTGCTCTTGGGTTCAAGCCAGAATCTCCAGTCTAGGGTTGGCAATAGCAAAACTAATGTTTTGAGACCCCTGCAATCCCACCCCCTTTTGCCATTTTGTGTTTCTTCTTTACATATTGGAAACCAAAGAGAGAAAGTCGTGCTTCACTGGGACTTGTGCTCTCATGTTATAATACGATCACAGTTTGTGCAACCCAGAGCACCAGGCAGAACCCTCATGATTAATGTGACTAGCAAAGCAGTGAAATGTCTGTTCACTACATGAGCTGAAATTTCAACTTCACATGGAAATAAAACACCACCGTGATCCAGTCCATTTTCAAGTTTTTATATCTTGAATGATCTGCAGTAGCAGAAAAGCTGTTTTAAATTCTGTTTTATGCATGCATGCTAAGTTGCTTCATTTGTGTCTGACTCTTTGTGACCCTATGAACCGCAGCCTGCCAGGCTTCTCTGTCCATGGGATTCTCCAGGCAAGAACAACACTGGAGTGGGTTGCCATTTCCTTCTCCAGGGGATCTTCCCTACCCAGGGATTGAACCCGTGTCTTCTGCATTGGCAGGTGTGTTCTTTACCAGTAGCACCATCTCGGAAGCTGAGATAGGAATCAGATCCTGTTCAGGGAATGTTTACCCAAAACAGGGGGAACAAGAACAAAATCACTGATTTACTTCCACTGTGCGGGTGAGGGGAAGGAATTAATGAAATGCTTAATTTTCTTTCACAATTGTTCTCTCTTGAGTTTTTCTCAGTTTGATGGGGGGAAAAGTTCTCAGATGGGATGTTAGTGCTTTTTAATTTTAGATAAGAAAATGAGTCACTGTTTTTTTTAAAAATGAATGTTTATCCAAAACAGGGGGAACAAGAACAAAATCACTGATTTACTTCCACTGGGGGGGTGGGGGGAGGGAATGAACGAAATGCTTAATTTTCTTTCATAATTGTTCTATCTTGAGCTATTCTCAGTTTGATGGGGGGAAAAGTTCTCAGATGGGATGTTAGTGCTTTTTAATTTTAGATAAGAAAAGGAGTCACTGTTTTTTTTTAAACAACTCCACGTCATACACTATTATCCCATTTCAGAATTTTGTATGGTTTTACTGATGACTTCAGGCAACTGTCAACCAATGGGTCAAGGATTGGTGTCTGGATCAATATCACACCCTCTAAGATGCCAAGTGTCACTAATATGCTCCACAGACCTGGGTCAGGACTGGCAGGATTTATTGTTTTTATTATTTTTACTATTTACTTGAGGATACTATTCATTTCATTGGGAGCAGGAAATAATTACGTTTTGCCAGTTTTATTAGTCTCCTCGGGCCATCATAAGAAATTACCACAAACTTGGTGACTTAAAACAACCAAAATTTATTTTCTCACAGTTCTGGAGACTAGAAGTTTAAAATTAAAGTGTCCACAGGGCCATACTCACTCCAAAACTCTAGGGAAGAATTCTTCATTGTCTTCAAACTTCTAGTAGCTCCAGGCTTTCTCAGTTTATGTCCCCATAATTCTAGCCACTGCCTGTCTTCACATGTTTTCTAGTCTGTGTGTAGGAAGGCTCTTGTTCTGTCTAGTCTCTTGTCATTGGATTTAGGGCCCATCTGTACCCAGGAGGATCTCATCTTGAGATTCTAAATTACATCTGCAAAAACTTTTTCTCCAAATAAGGTCACACTTACAGGTTCTTTTAACATGCCACCATTCAACCACTATACCAGCTATGTAAGAAGACGAGGTGGAAGCCTGAGTTAGCTGGTTCTGTATTTCTGATATCTTTTAAGGATTTGAAGCCTCTTAAAGATCACACTGCTGAGGTGGATGAACCTAGAGTCTGTTATACAGTGAAGTAAGTCAGAAAGAGGAGAAGTGATTATCGTTTATTAACGCACATATATGGAATCTAGAAAAAAAAAAAGGCACCGATGAACCTATTTGCAGGGCAGGAGTAGAGACGCAGACAAAGAGAACAGACTTATGGACACAGGGAGGAAGAGGGGGGGGATTATGGAGAGTAGCAATGTTCTTATCAGTTTAATATGTGATACGTCCTCTATCCCTGGTGGCTCAGAGGTTAAAGTGTCTGCCTGCAATGCGGGGGACCTGGGTTCGATCCCTGGGTTGGGAAGATCCCCTGGAGAAGGAAATGGAAACCCATTCCAGTATTCTTGCCTGAAGAATCCTATGGACGGAGAAGCTGGGTGGGCTATAGTCCACGGAGTCGCAAAGAGTCAGACACAACTGAGTGACTTCACTCACTCACTCACTGACATATACACTACCATATGTAAAATCGATAGCTAGTGGGAAACTGCTGTATAGCACAGGAAGCTCAGCTTGGTGCTCTGTGATGACCTAGAGGGGTGGGATGGATGGGTGGGAGTCTCAAGACAGGGGGATGTATATGTGTATATGTATACACATGTCTTGTGTGTCCATGGGGTCATAACAGAGCTGGAAACAACTTAGTGACCAAACAACAATCGTCTCCAAGCTACATAGGGCTTCCCAGGTGGTACAGTGATAGAATCCACCTGCCAATGCAGGAAACACAGGAGATGCAGGTTCAGTCCCCAAGGTTGGGAAGATCCCCTGAAGGAGGAAATGGCAACCCACTCCAGTATTCTTGCTTGGGAAAGCCCATGGCCAGAGGAGCCTGCCAGGTTACAGTCCTTGGGGTCGCAAAGAGTCGGACACAACTTAGCGACTGAGCACACACGCATGGCTGATTCAATTTGTTGTACAGCAGAAACTAACACAACATTGTAAGGCAAATGCCTTTCAATTAAAAATAAATTTACACAAGTATTTTAATGATGGACTTACAATTGGAAAAATATCCTCAACTATCCACTACTAAGAAAGAATAACAAATAAAATTTGGTTACATTTTTTTAAAAAAAATCACAATGCCTTTTAAAGCTTCCCAGCAGGTTCTATCCCAAATTTGGCTTTTGCCTAGTGTGGAGAAGAGATATACTGATTTAAGAAAGAGACATTTGAAAGAAGTCTTTCAAGTCATTCTGTACATTATTCCACCAAAACTTCACTGGTGAGTGTTCAATAAACATTTCATGAAACTAAACCTACCAATATAACTAATACAACTTTCTTCATTACCCCTTCCAGTTCAAATTACCATCCTGCTTAAACCTAACATCTACCTTCCCCTCTTATTCCCAAGTATTGACCAAAGTACTCAAGTACCTCATATTAAATTCATGACCATCACCAACAAATTGACATTAAACACTGATCAGCCATCCTATCTCACTTTCCTCGCTCTCCACCTTCTAGAACTATTTTATATCTTCTGCTTTATCATCAAATAAATATTATCAGCACTCGTAATTTGTAATCTTGCTTCTCAACGTATTGATGAAATTGAAACAATCTTTCCATCCTCAAATTAGTAATTAGCTGACATCTATATCCAAAATCTCTATCTCTGCCTTTCCTCTTGTTGTTATGTTTTCCTATCAGACACCACTACTTTTGGATAGCTTCTCATAACTCCTGAAAGACCTCACTCTGGCAATGAGCTCTTCTTCCTATCATCAGCTCTCCTCCATGAATCATTCCTCCAAGTATCATGAATCATGATACATTTTCATGTATCAGTCCTACTAGTACCCAGGTTTGTTGCTGTTTATTTGCTAAGTCATGCCTGACTCTTTGGGACTCCATGGACTACAGCATGCCAGGCTTCCCTGTTCTTCACTATCTCCTGGAGTTTGCTCAAACTCATGTCCATTGAGTTGGTGATGCCATCCAACTATCTCATCCTCTGCCACCCCTTCTTTTGCCTTCAGTCTTTCCTAGCATCAGGGTCTCTTTCAGTGAGTTGGCTCATCGCATCAGACAGCCAAACTTTTGGAGCTTCAGCTTCAGCGTCAGAACTTCTAATGAATATTCAAGGTTGATTTCCTTTAGGATTGACTGGTTTGATCTCCTTGCAGTCCAAGAGACTCTCAAGAGTCTTCTCCAGCACCACAATTGGAAAGCATCAATTCTTTGGTGCTTGCTCAGCCTTCTTTATGGTCCAACTCTCATGTTCATGCAAGACTACTAGAAAAACCGTAGCTTTGACTACACAGGCCTTTGTTGGCCAAGCAGCCAAGTATGTTATAGCAATTCCAATATGTTATGAGAAAACTTTTCCTTGGCCTGAAAACTCTCATCTATTTGGTGATTTCTTTTCCTTTCCCCTTTTCAGCAATTCTTTTTCATTTTTCAACACATTTTCTTTGGATTTCATTTCTCATTACTCTATGGACTCTACCCATGGTTAAGTTCAAAACTCCTTCATGTTGTCTTTTTCATTGATTATCTCTGCATCTTTAACTTCCTTAAATTTGCTTGAAATTTTTTCCTGTTATTTATTGATTTCTGCACTCTTTTTTTTTAACTATATCAGTAATTCTTTCTCTCTCTCTCTCTTTTTTATACCCAATGTATGCAGAAATAAAATCCTGTGGAGAATCTACCTACCTCAGTTTTCAACTTGGGGGACTGTTTTTTTTAAAATATTGGAGAGCTGTTAAATTATGTATGTATCTACTTTACCAACGTCATTTAAATATCCCTATTAATATAAATTCTATGTATCATACAAAATAGTCATTGGGTTTTAAAATCTACCAGAATAATGAATAATTATCTTTAAAAATTGGCAGGACCTCTGTTTCCTTAGAGGTGATTAAAGCCTGACATTTTGGGCAAATTAGATTGTTAAACTATTTCTCTGGAGCAAAAGGGTCTAAATATAAATCTAATTGTGCACATTGGTATAACCCTTTACAATTTTCAAGGAAATTTTATATGCATTATTTTATTTGATCCTTAAAAATACCCTGTAAGATACTGGTATTTATCTAATTTATATAAACAGGAAGAAAGAGACTCAGAATGTATAGGACTCACCTGTGAAAAAATAAGTGTAAGTGCTAGTCACTCAGACATGTCTGATTCTTTGCAACTCCATAGAGCCCACCAAGGTCCTCTGTCCGTGGAATTCTCCAAGCAAGAATATTGGCGTGGGTAGTCATTCCCTTCCCCAGAGGATCTTCCTGACCCAGGGACTGAACCCAGATCTCCTACATTGTGGGCAGATTCTTTACTATCTGAGCCACCAGGGAAGCCTCTCCAACTAGTACTCAACTTACACCCATGGTCATTGTGCCAGTGGCTCAACCTGGAGTGCACATTAGAATCACTTGGGGAGCTTTGATAAATCTTGAAACTCAGGCTGGACCCCATACCAATTAAATCAGAATCTCAGGGGGTGAAACAAGGCATCAGTATTTTTGAAAACTCTCCAGGTAATTTTAGTGCACAGCTAAGTCTGAGAACCAGTAGATTATCTGTCATTTCTGAAGGAGTTCTGTCTCTCCAACTCCCTCTGCTTTCCCCTTCAAAAAGGATTTAAAAAAGAAAAAAAGGATTTTTACTTCAACTTAAAGGGAGGAGATGACCCTCTTGGGGCCAAGTTTCTTACACCATAGATATCAGCCATTTATAAGGGAAAAACAGAATAAAGAAACAGTATCAGTCACGTTAGATATATAACTTTCTCTGAAGCCTCTGATAGATGTTTCTACATCTATCTTTTTTTTTTTTTTTTGACTGTACCACATAGTCATGCAGGATCTTAGTTCTCAACCAGGGATCAAACCCACTCCCCCTGCAGTGAAATCGTAGAGTCTTAACCATCAGCCTTCCAGGGAAGTCCTTCTACATCTGTATTGACTGCAAGCTAAAAAGTATCAAAAAAGTATACAGTGTGATTTATGGTAAGAATCAAAGCATTTGGGCCTTTCTCATAGGTTTTCACACATCACACGGACTTTCGTGTTCAAATTTACATTTAAATATCTTATGAATATCATCATCTTCTTATTCTTCCTAAAGGAATTACAGATGTGACTCTGACAATATAGCTTACCTATTCTATGTCTTTTTAATAGCTGGGGATAACATTAGAATGGTTTGAGAAAGAGCTTAAGTATCTCAACAGGTCCTAGAAATGTATCCAATATATGTGAGGTCTGAGAACTATTGGTTGTAAAATAATTTTTAAATTTATCCCCTTGGCTCTGAGGCTGAACTGGAAAGTGGCAGTTATTCTTCTATGACAGTGAGAGAGCTCTGAGCCTAAGCATGTGCTGGAGAGGGACAATGTTGGTAAATTGTAAACCAGCATCTCACTGCAGTCCTTCAATTATTAAGAGAGCATTTTTCTTGCAAAGTTGGGCTACGAATGAAAAGTAAATAAAAAATAAACATTCTCAGAGTACAAGTATATTCCAAGACTAATAGCAATATTGCTAAAAGAAGAAGAGTATAAGAACTAAATTAAAAAATGATGATTCTTAAATATTTAAAATGATAATCAGGTCTTAAGAATATAAGGTTTATTGTTACATTTTATTCTGAAACCGTTGGTTCAGTTTTCTATATGTAAAAACGGGAAAGTAATTTTTTAATTTTTTGAAAGTTATGTATTTGTCTCTTTTTGGCTTTGGGTCTTCGTTGCTGCCCGCAGGCTCTCTCTAGTTGTGATACGCAGGCTTCTCACTGTGTTGGCTTCTCTTGTTGCAAAGCGCAGGCTCCAGGTGTGCATGCTAGTGGCTCTGCAACATGTGGGATCTCCCCAGATCAGGAATCAAACTGGTGTCCTCTGCACTGTAAGGCATTCTTAAGCACTAGACCACCAGGGAAGCCCTGGGGATGTCATTTTTAAATTTACACAAAGCCTGAAGATTTTGTTTCTTAATTTTCTCAGCACATAAAGAATGGAATGAAATCATTTTTATTTGTTACTGAACTAGTTTTAATTGCTATGTTTTAAGTGAAATATATTTAATTATGATGGCTTAGGTGAGTGATTATATGCACGTTGTCAGAGACCAGTATTCTGACCATTTACTTGTCTCTAGATATTACACTAAAATGGCCATGCCACCTCAGCTTTGGGGAGAAAATATGGCAAAGCAGTAGAGCATAAAGAAAATAATGTCAGATTTTGAGCTAGGAGAACAGCAATTTGTGCAATTTAATCACAAACTGATCTTCACCAGATCTGTAACTTGTATAAATAACAAGTTATCTTTGTAGCAAATTTATATGTGTATGTCTCTGTGTATGTGTGTGCTGTGCTTAGTCACTCAGTCCTGTCTGACTCTTTACGAGCCCGTGGACTATAGCCTGCCAGGCTCTTCTGTCCATGGGGATTCTCCAGGCAAGAACACTGGAGTTGGTTGCCATGCCCCCTCCAGGGGATATTCCCAATCCAGGGATCAAACCCAGGTCTCTCACATTGCAGGTGGGTTCTTTACCAGCTCAGGTACCTGAGAAGTCCATATATCTCTTATGAAGAGAAAAATATATATTTACTACTTTAAAAAAATTAAAAAGAGGTAACATAGTAATGAATATACTTAAATTGACTGTTTATTGGATATAAAGAATAGCACTATGTTAGAAAATAGATTGCAAAGGTGACCAAGACAGTGGGTACCTGGGAAGCCTATATATATATATATATATATATATATATATATATATATATATATATATTTATATTTATATTTATATTTATATGACAAATATATATTTACTACTTTAAAAAAACTAAAAATGGATAATATAGTAATGAATACACTTAAATTGATCATTTATTGGATATAAAGAGTAGCACTATGTTACTTATGAAAAAAGATTGGAAAGGGGACCAAGACAGTGGAGTAGGAAGACTCTGAACTCCTCAACTCTCACCGGCACACCAAAATCACAACAATTTACAGAGCAACAATCTATAAGAACAACTTGAAGACTAGCAGAAAACATTTTCCCACAACTGAAGATATAAAGAAAGAGTCACAATCAGAAGTGAAAGGTGGGAGGGAGGGGGAAGAGAAGTAATATGATGAAGACGTAGACCTCTGTGTAGGAATCCCACAAATGGGAGGATAATCACAGTTGCAAAGGTTCTCCCCAAGGAGAAAGAAGTTGTGGAGAAGGGGAACCCTTATGCACTGTTGGTGTGAATGTAAATTGGTGCAGCCACTATGAAATATATAGAGAGTCCTCAAAAACTTAAAGATAACAGTGCCATATGACCCAGTACTTCATTCGTGGATATTACCTGAAGAAAGAGAAAACACCAACTTGAAAGATACGTGCACACTAACGTTCACTGCAGCATTGTTTACAATAGCCAAGATATGGGAGTGACATAAGTGTCTGTGTGTGTGCATGAACTCAGTCACTCAGTCTTGTCCTACTCTTTGTGATCCCATGGATTGTAGCCTGACAGACTCCTCTGTCCATGGGATTCTCCAGGCCAGAGTACTAGAGTGGGTAGCCATTCCCTTCTCCAAGGGATCTTCCCAACACAGAGACTGAACCCAGATTTCCTGAATTGCAAGCAGATTCTTCACCATCTGAGCTACCAGGGAAGCCCCCTCATTGTCCCTTTAATCCATGCACACCTGCTAGAATTTAAGCTTTGTCAAAGCAGGGAAAACCTCAGCACCTAGAATGATACCTAGAGTACAGCAGCCAAATAAAAAAAGTATAGAGTAATTCAATGGATGGATAAATGTGAGATATTCTGAAGGACTGAAGGGATCTCATTTGACAGTCTGAAAACAAAAAGTCCTTCTGTACATAGTGATGTCTGTGGACAAAGGAACAATGACTAGTCAAGGATACCATGCATCTGGTGTACACTGACCCACCTGGACAGTCTGGGACATGTCTGATGTTTCTGTGATCCATAAAACCCTGGAGGGTCAAGTCCACAGAAAACTTGTGATTTTTCTGATGCAGTTCCCTCAGAGGAGATAATTAAGATTTGAAAGGTGAAATGACTTGCTGAATTCACATAGCAACCAGGGGAGACAATAGGCTTTCAGATTCCTTGTTCAAATATCTCCACATATACCCATATCCCCCAGCCTACTTGCTATGGACTAAATTGTGTTCCCTCAAATTAATATGTTGAAGCCCTAACCCCTCAATGTGACTATAATTGGAGACAGAGCCCCTAAGGAAGTAATTCAAATAAAATAAGGTCATAGGCTGTACCCTGATGAGAAGAGACTCTTTGTGACCCCACAGACTGTACCCCACCAGGCTCCTCTGTCCATGAGGAGTATTCCAGGCAAGAATACCGAAGTGGGCTGCCATTCCCTTCTCCAGAGGATCTTTCTGATGCAGGGATTGAACCCAGATCTCCCACATTGCAGACAGATTCTTAACCATCTGAACCACCAGAGAAGCCCCTAGAAGAAGAGACAGCGGAGAGCTTGTTCTCTTGCTCGCTTCCCCAAACACATTGAGCAAGGACCCTGTGAGCACATAGTGAGAAGGTGCCTGTCTGTAAGCCAGGAAGAGAGCCTTCACCCAGAACTGAACCCTGAGCACCTTGATCATAAAATTTCCCAGCCTCCAGCACTCTGAGAAAATAGATTTTTGTTTCTTAAGCCACTCAGTTTAGAGTATTCTGTCATGGCACTGAGCTAACTAAGCCACTGCCATCCTTTCTCAGTCAGTGCCTCTTGATAAAACCAACATCAAACTGCTAATTTACATCTCTAGGTGATTGTGTCAATCACTTAGAGGGGAATAAGGAATAAACTGGGGAGTGGGTTATAAATAATATCTTTAGCCAGCTCACATTATTAGACATAGTCTTCACAGGTGATTCACTCAAATAATTCAGTGGCTTCGACTTGACATTTATAACAGCCATCAGAACTCTATCTATGTGAACATTTCAGAAGAGATTCAAACTGTCTTCTCCTATTGTCTTGTTCTTTGGGAACAAGCTGCATATGAAGGTGGGGGCAGGGACAGTCAGGGAAAGACAAGCTGCTATTTTCTTTTTCAGTCTATCAGTTTCCCTGGGTAATTCATCCAGCGTGAAGGCAATGAAGCATGGATTTCACTTGTAATGATATAGACCCGAGCATATTAACCCAATTATTTTATTAAATTACTTACAGAAAATTTCTCTTATCTGGTGCTCTAATATCTCCTTTTTCTTCCTAGAACTCAAAAAGAAAACTGGAGACTCAAATTTTATTTTAGAAGAATCTCTGCCAGCAAAAATATTGATATTTAAAGCCTGAGTTTGGAAGCAAGAAAGTGGGAGAGATTGCATTAGAATTCAATTCATTTCACCCATGGTTTATAAAATGTAAATGATATGCAAAGCACTGGTTATGGTGTTGAAAATGCAAGAAAATCTAAGACTTGCTCTGTGGTCTGGTTAGAGATACGTATAAGATTCAGCAGAAAGCATTCAGAAGCAATGTGGAGACCAGACAAGATGTGATATGTGTACAAATATCAAATTGCTTCTCCCCAGTTCCTATATAAATGACAATAAAGATTATGAAAAGATATTCAGTGCTGTAGTTCCAGGAATGATTTTATATACCAGAAACCTTGAAAAAATCATTCAGATATAGCAAGATAGGGAGATAGGTAGGATTAGATTAAAATAAGGAATCATCGGGCTTCCCTGGCAGCTCAGCGGTGTAAAGTCCATCTGGCAGTGCTGGAGACATGGGTTCCATCCCTGGTCCAGCAAGATCCCACATGCCATAAAGCAATGAAGCTTGTGAACCATAACTACTGAAGCCTGTGTGTCTAGAGCCCATGCTCTGCAACAAGAGAAGCCAACTTCAGTGAGAAGCCCACACACCACAACTAGAGAGTAGTCCTCTCTTGCCACAACTAGAGAAAAGCCCACACAGCAACCGAGACCCAGGACAGCCAAAAATAAATAAATTAATTAATTTTAAAAAAAGCAAGAATCATTGACTGCAATGCTGTCTGCCTGAGAGTAAGAGGAAGAGAATCCAGCAAAACTGCTTTAATATCTTAAGATGCAAAGGAGCAAAGGAGTGAGGATTCATACCGACAGGCTGTAGGGTAATGTGGAGAGAGATGGTGATGTCTTACCTCCACCATTCAATATCCAATGTCATGTTGAAGAGCTGGGTGAATCATCTCCATTCTACCAGCACATATGGAACATCCTTCTGATCTGGAACCAGATAGAAGGTACATTCTAGGGGCAAGCATCAGGGGATCTGGTTCTCTAGGGATTCAACACAGGGAAGGTTCCTGCTGAGATGCCTTCCAGGACCGGGTCAGGCTTCTGTATGCTGTTTGGTAACTGACATTGAAGAGGGAATGGAGATGTGTTAGCAGGCAGCTGTCGCAAAGTAAACCAGAGAAAAGCTGAGCTCCCTTGTCTCCCATCCACTAGACTGAGAGATTGAAGAAGAGATAGAGTCACCCAGTCTTAGACAAAGCACACACACATACACACACAGAATCATGAATTCCTAACTCTACGAGCTAATCTTGAGTAAATGTGGACCTCCCTCCTAAAGGAAAAATAAACAGAAAAGCTATTTAAACCATCGTATTTCATAACAAGAGGAACAAATGTCAGCTTCTGAAATCCACAGGTATTATCAGAAAGAGGGACATTTTAAAGCAACTATGTAATTTTTATTCTCAGTTTCTTATGGTTTGTTTTGGTCCTGTGTCCGACTTTAGCATTTAATGCCCTCCACCCCCATCAGAGCTGATTCTTCTTGCATTTTTCCCTTCTCTCAGTAATTCATGTGTTCATCTTCACTGATCTCCCAGAAAGCATTCCATAGTGGTTCAGCTCATAGTAGTAGTAACCTTTTTTATTCACACCAAAAGAATAGAAACCTTTAACCAAAGCATTTTATCAAAACAGAGCATTACAAATATTCACCTCTGGTAGTGTTGTCTTATTTCAAAGCAGTAGATGCCACAGGACTTCTTTTTAACAATGACTGAAAATAGAGTTGATTCCCACTTTCACAGCTTATTTTTTCATTGTGAAAAGTAATTAAATATAAGTTGGAGATGAACAATGAAGTGTATAATATGATACTCCAAACTGATCTTAGTTGAAGATCAACACTGCCCCTTTCAGTGGCATAAAACCCAGTAACAGAGCACTGAAATAAACCAAGTCAGATGCTTACATGCACTGGAATCACCAAACCATTGGATCACCTTCAAAGTCATCTTTAAGCCAATCCTCCCCAGGCAGTCTGCAATGTGTGGCTGATAAACATTAGTAATTGTACATCCATTCCCTGTGAAGAGCCAGTTGAGGGCTATGCCAGTGTTTAACAGATGAGAAAAGTGAAGTTGAACAGCCTGTTGTTTCTCACACAGTTAATGAATGTTATGCCAGAATTCGGCTTTTTTGTGTGTGATTATACGTTCCCCCAGATCAGCTCTTCATATACCCTGACTGCAGCAAAACATTTTTTCACTTTGGTCAAAAACTCTTAAAATATGTTTTGTAAGCTTTACAATTCTGAGAGAGATGGGAATACCAGACCACCTGATCTGCCTCTTGAGAAATCTGTATGCAGGTCAGGAAGCAACAGTTAGAACTGGTCATGGAACAACAGACTGGTTCCAAATAGGAAAAGGAGTATGTCAAGGCTGTATATTGTCACCATGTTTATTTAACTTATATGCAGAGTACATCATGAGAAATGCTGGACTGGAAGAAACACAAGCTGGAATCAAGATTGCCGGGAGAAATATCAATAACCTCAGATATGCAGATGACACCACCCTTATGGCAGAAAGTGAAGAGGAACTAAAAAGCCTCTTGATGAAGGTGAAAGTGGAGAGTGAAAAGGTTGGCTTAAAGCTCAATATTCAGAAAACGAAGATCATGGCATCTGGTCCCATCACTACATGGGAAATAGATGGGGAAACAGTGGAAACAGTGTCAGACTTTATTTTTCTGGGCTCCAAAATCACCGCAGATGGTGACTGCAGCCATGAAATTAAAAGACGCTTACTCCTTGGAAGGAAAGTTATGACCAACCTAGATCACATATTCAAAAGCAGAGACATCACTTTGCCAACAAAGGTCTGTCTAGTCAAGGCTATGGTCTTTCCTGTGGTCATGTATGGATGTGAGAGCGGACTGTGAAGAAGGCTGAGCGCTGAAGAATTAATGCTTTTGAACTGTGGTGTTGGAGAAGACTCTTGAGAGTCCCTTGGACTGCAAGGAGATCCAACCGGTCCATTCTGAAGGAGATCAGCCCTGGGATCTCTTTGGAAGGAATGATGCTAAAGCTGAAACTCCAGTATTTTGGCCACCTCATGCGAAGAGTTGACTCATTGGAGAAGACTCTGATGCTGGGAGGGATTGGGGGCAGGAGGAGAAGGGGACGACAGAGGATGAGATGGCTGGATGGCATCACTGACTCGATGAATGTGAGTCTGAGTGACCTCCGAGAGCTGGTGATGGATAGGGAGGCCTGGTGTGCTGCAGTTCATGAGGTCGCAAAGAGTCAGACACGACTGAGCGACTGATCTGATCTGATCTGATCTGATCATGCAAATAGTCCTTGATCTGCTCATGCATTCCTGAATCATTGGATATTTGTTTTTCTAATGTTTTGCTATTAAGTAAATATTAGAAGCAACAGCCTATATAAAATATTTTGCCTGAACTCCCTTCTGGAAGGTAGGATCTGACTAAGGGTTGGCTTTCAGGAGCCAGGGAACAAAAATGAGAACAGTGTAGGGCTAGTCTTTAGTCACTGACCACCGAGTCAGGAGACTGCTGCCAGAGGCAAGCGAACTTCAACAACTGAATGGGCTGCCAAACCAAGCATCAGTCCAAAGACAGAGAAAAGGTAAAACCACACCCATGGCAGTGGGGTTATAAGTGGGAACGTGTGTGTTCTGCTTCAGTCGTGTCCAACTCTTTGGGACCCCGTGGACAGTAACCCACCAGGCTGCTCTGTCCATGGAATTCTCCAGGTAAGAATATTGGAGTGGATCGCCATTTCCTTCTCCAGGGGATCTTCCCAACTCAGGGATCAAACCTGGGTAAGACAAACCAAGCAGGTACAGAAGAGAGATACCAGGCGGATCCTTGAAACATTATGCTGTCTGTTACACCACAGTGACAGACAGAAGGAACTTGGCAAATCATGTATCTGATGTTAAGTTTCTGTCTGAAATGTCTCATGCCTTCTCCTAAATTCAAGGAGCAAAGAACTGAAATTATACCCCATGTGGGAAAGGAGGAAAACCAGAAACATAGATAAAAGACTATCACAGATAATCTATTACAGTGCAGACACCTAGAGGTTTTCAACAGTAAATGTATGTATAAAACACTATACAGTCTTATATGTAAGAATCTCAAATAAGTGAAAATGAGAACAAATATGTTATTTTAACAATAATGACTTAAGATGATCAGATTATTGGTGGCCTTTTTCTGCTTCTTTATGTGTTATTAATTTTATATAACATGTCTAGGTTACTGTTAAAATGAGCAAGACTATTTATTACTGTTTATGCCTAGCTGTTTTAATCAAGTTTTAAAATTCTGTTAACCACAGCTCTAGAAGGTCAGCTGTTTGGATGATGAAATCACAACCAGGGAACAACTAGTAGGGGAACAAAAAGGATATACAAATTGTAGGCAGAAAAACAAGTAAAAAGGTAAGCAGACTGTGTATAGCTAGCATTAAAGAAATGAATGTTCATTTTGAACTGATGAAAAGAATAAAGAGAAAGAAAACCTTTTCTCTTTATTCTACATATCCATATGACAATATCTGCAGAGAGCTGAGTGGCAGGCAGGATTAACAGTGAGTATAGTGGGTCTTATCAGGAACTTTGAGAAACGGGAAGGCAATTTCTTGTGTTTCATTCATCTTAAATACAGATGTATTAACCTAAGGGTAAGTTTTCCCAATAAGCTGATATATAAACAAACAAACAAAAAAAGATTTAAGTGTTCAGTCGATAGCAAATGTCAAAATATAGGAGTAACAATCTGTATTGCAAGTAACATTGTCATAAGATACTACTAATGAGACTCTTGTCTAATGAACAAACTATTTCCAAATTGTTTGATCAAAGTTTAAAGTCCTCCCCAAATCTCATCTTCTTCATGTTCAATAAAATCAAAAACATTATAGTCTTTGGTTAAAATATACTTAAGCATATCAAAAATCATAGCTTTTGTAGTGGAAAAAAGTAGCTGTTTTTAAAAATTCTCCTAAGACTGAGGAAAACTCTAAGCTTGTATCTAATAAAATATAAACTCATTTTAATGATATGGCAAATCTAATGTCCTCTGTTAAATTTTCCCCATTCAGCAAAGAAAACATTTTATTTCTGTCTCTTTTTGCAGTTATCAGTCACTGACCTTGCACCCCAGTCTGACTCCCTGAAGAACTGTGACCCCAAAGTCTGGGGATGGAAGCTGGTTGCTTTGAGTCACACTGTCTGAGCCAAAGATGTCAGTTGTGTGCTGTTTTGTTTCTTACTGAGAATAGGGTTATTGGAGAGAGGACATTGAGTTAAATAGGGCTTATAAACCAACCCAAGGCAGCATAATATTGTACTTCTGCTATTGAAGAAAATGCAAGCTAATAGCTTATTTGCCATCAAGATTTTTATTTTCTTCAACAAATTAATGTCATTAAAAAAGATGAAGAAGGTTGCTTGATATTAAAGGAGAATTTTAAAGCACAACCCAGTGAAATGTGTGGACTCCATCCAGTGCAATAGAAAATATCTTGGATACACAGGGAAGTTTAAAGGCTGAGTATTGCATGCATGCTGCATGCTCAGTCATTCAGTCATGTCCAACCCTTGGACACGTGAGCCCATGGACGGTAACCCAACAAGCTCCTCTGTCCATGGGATTCTCCAGGCAAGAATACTACAGTGGGTTGCCATGCTCTCTTCCAGGGGATCTTTCCCACCCAGGGATCAAATCTGAGTCTCCTGCATTGCAGGCAGATTCTTTACCACTGAGTCACCAGGGAAGCCTGAGAGCATTTAGGCAGTTTATAAAATTACAAAGTGTCTAAAATAGGAGCAATAACATAAAAGTCAAGACTCTGCAAAAGAAAGCCAAGTGTTCTTAGGCCCTTTATTGTTTCAGAGGAGGGTAAAACGATTGATTAATAGTAGACTTTAATATGTATACACGCTGAATTTCAGAGTAACTACTAAAATAATAGTTTAAAAGTGCATATATTCCAAACTAAGGGGAGAAATAAATGGAACAATATAGTGAAGACAAAAGTCAAGAAAAGCATACTACCAGTGGGGCAAATGGGAAGTACACGCTAAGATCTTTTGAAAGTTCATCAACTTGAATTGCTTGTCTAAACTGTGACATTTCAGTAAAAGAAAAGTTTTTATGACTCTGTTTTGGCTGTCAAATGATCTGCGATTATGGGAGAGAAAGAACCAAAATCATCCAGTTATCTCAAGACTTGAACTTGCAGAGTCCTGATGCATTAGACCAAGGTGACCTCAACCAAATTCTACTTAGCCAGGACAGTGAGGTCCCTGAAATACAATTTCATTGAGAAAAGTGGAGTACAGTCTCATAAGGAAGATTCAGGATAAGAACCAAAGGTTCCATATAAAAAGATTCGTTTCTTCGCTGGGACTGATCCTGGAAGATCCTTCAGATCAAACACAGTGTCATAGTGCTTCTAACCTTGGGAAGCTAGCTGAGAATGAGAGCTACATAGGAGCATCATGGAATGAACCTGGTACTCATCTGCCCTCAGAGGACTTGGACAGCATATGTATTAATAGTTATTGCTGGTTATGAATTACTCCCCAAAATTTGTGTCTGAAGGCAACAAATACTTATTATCTGTTAGTATCTGTGATGAAATTAGGAGGTATGGCATTTGAGATTTAGAGGAGGTCATGCAGGCAGAGCCCTCGTGGTGGGACTCATGTCCTTAAAAGAAGAGAGAGCAGAGCCTCTCCATTGCTTCACCACGTAATGACACAGCAAGTAGGAGGCTGTGTGCAACCCACGAAGTGGGGTCTTCCAGGACACTGAATCAGCTGGCACTTTGATCTTGGACTTCCCACCCTCTAGAACTGTGAGAAATAAATGTCTGTTTAAACTACACATCCACGGTGGTTTGTTACTGCAACCCAGACAGACTAAGACTTGTGAATCGACTCGTGTAATCCTCACAATGACTCAGTGAAGGTGTGTTAGTGCTGTACATTTCACCATGGAAGGAAAAAGAGGCACAGAGAGGTTAAATAACTTATCCAAGATCATAAAGCTAGTAAATAAACTTCCTGGACATTCAAACCCAGGAAGTCTGGTCACAGAGCCTATGCTTTCATCCGCTCATTCCATTGAGTGGACATCAGTGTGAGCAACTGAATGGACACCAGAGTCCTCCATTAAGATTGTATAAGCTGCTGGAGTTTTGGAAAATTTGGAGTGAAGCAAGAAGACAGATTTATCTGACTTCCTTCCAATACAGCAGATGGGGGCTTGAGTAAGTGTTAACCTGAAAAACAAAAAGATCCAATAACATCTGTAACATCTGTTCCTATAAAGGCAAAGAGTTATGTAGTGCTTTGCTCTGGTTTTTCAGTGATTTGCTGACTCTGGGGGTGTTTATCTTCTTTGGATTGAGCCGCAGATTTGGGTAGCTAGGTAGGTTTCAGGGACCAGGGAGACTGAAAAAATCCCAGGAAAGGCATCTATGGTTCTCACTGAACCCCATAAATGTTAGCTCAAAGAAAGTCCTCAGAAGACAGCCACTTTCCTTAATGGCTTTTGGTGGCAGTTCATCCTTTTCCTATACTCACCTTGAAAGTATGTAATAGACAAGCCTTGCCTTACACTGATAGCCTACCATAAAAATGAGTTGGGACCAATTGACTTGCGTTGACATAATCTAAAAACAAAGATTTTTCACTTAGCACCTCTGAATTTCTTCCTCTTCAAAGGATATTGTCTTCCAGATGCCCCCACCCCTGAAGTCATGGTCCATCTGTCAGTGGTCATCCCTGTGTCTCCCCATAGTCCAAGCCGTTTGCAGCACAGTGAGGGATGAGCTTTCTCACAAACTGGGACTTTCTCACAAACTCAGATGGTAAAGAATCTGCCTACATTGCAGGAGATCCAGGTTCAACCCCTGGGTCAGGAAGATCCCCTAGAGAAGGAGATGGCAACCCATTCCAGTACCCTTACCTGGAGAATTCTTACCTGGAGATGGACAGAAGAGCCTGGTTGGCTATAGTCCATGGTGTCACAGTCAGACATGACTGAGTGACTAACACTTTCACTTTCAAAGTGAAGGGAGCTCTCCTCCAGATGCCTTCACATAAACCTAAGTTTTCATTGGCCTGAAAGGAGAATGACTATTTCCATTTGAACTTGGCCTGGCATCAACACTTGTTGCTTCTCTGGTTTTGAGACCACTGCTCCCTCTGCCAATTTCTCCTAATTCATCTGGAAGCCTGGGACAACTCAAAATGCCCTGATAGCCAAAGAAACTCTAGAGCGTGAGAGAGTAATTCTGTAAGCATCAGTCAGCAACATCCAGTTTAGAGGGAAGCAAATGCTCCTTCTGGAATCTCAAAGTACAGAGGGAAAATGAATTGCAATGGGTTGGATTGGTATTCTTTTGCTCCAGGATAAAGTAGAAGATGTGCCATCTGAAAGGGAGTGAACAAAATAGGGAAGTAAAAAATCAGAGGCAATCTGTAATGGCAGGAGATAACACTTATTTTTCTTGGGCTCCAAAATCACTGCAGATAATGATTGCAGCCTTGAAATTAAAAGATGTTTCCTCCTTGAAAGAAAAGCTATGACCAACCTAGACAGCATATTAAAAGACAGAGACACTACTTTGCTGACAAAAGTCTATCTAGGTAAATAAAGCTATGGTTTTTCCAGTAGTCATGTATGGATGTGAGAGTTGAACTATAAAGAAAGCTGAGCACCAAAGAATTGATGCTTTTGAACTGTGGTGTTGGAGAAGACTCTTGAGAGTCCCTTACACTGCAAGGAGATCAAACCGGTCCATCCTAAAGGAAATCAGTCCTAAATATTCATTGGAAGGACTGATGCTGAAACGGAAACTCCAATACTTTGGCCACCTGATGCGAAGAACTGACTCATTGGAAAAGACCCTGATGCTGGGAAAGATTGAAGGTGGGAGGAGAAGGGGAAGACAGAGGATGAGATGGTTGGATGGCATCACTGACTCAATGGACATGAGTTTGAGCAAGGTCCTGGAGTTGGTGATGGACACGGAAGCCTGGGGTACTGCAGTCCATGGGGTCGAAAAGATTTGGACATGACTGAACTGAATTGAACTGAAAACTTGGTTGCATGAGTCAGAACAAGGGCAAAGAGGAGTGGAGGAATTAGGAGATTGCAATTGACACATATACACTATTGAACGTGAACATACATGACTTGAAGTCGCTCAGTCGTGTCCGACCGACTCTTTGCGACCCCATGGACTGTAGCCTACCAGGCTCCTCTGTCCATGGGATTTTCCAGGCAATAGTACTGGAGTGGATTGCCATTTCCTTCTCCAAGGGGTCTTCCCAACCCAGGGATCGAACCCAGGTCTCCCGCATCATAGACAGACACTTTACCGTCTGAGCCACCAGGGAAGTATACACTATTGAAACCTCATATAAAACAGATAACTAATGAGAACCTATTGTATTGCACAGGAAACTCTACCCGGTGCTCAATGGTGACCTAAATGGAAAGGATATCCAAAAAAGGGGGGGATATATGTATACATAAAGCTGATTCACTTGGCTGTACAGCAGAAACTAACACAACATTGTAAAGCAACAATACTCCAATGAAAAGTAATTTTTAAAAAACTAAAAACTTCTTAAAAGAGTGTATATGTGTGCATGTATAACTGATTCACTTTGCTGAACACAACATTGTAAATCAGCTGTACGCCAATAAAAACTTTAAAAAATATATATTTCAAATAGAAGGAAACCTTTTCAGCTTCCTGATTCCCCCTTCATTCTTTCACACAACTGCTCAGGATGAGAATATGAAAATGAGAAAATGACCTATTTTTATGTTCATTATTGAAAAATGCTCCTTAAGCTACCACCATCGTGTAGAGTTCTAAGCCAGATGTTTCACAACATTATTGGATATTCAGAAATAAAGAATGACTCCAAAATTGCTTCTATCTTCACCCAAAAGCATACAGCCAACCTGCCCTTGACGCAAAAGCCTAGGGAAAAGCCAGCCCCTGTTCTGGGGTCTAGTTCCTTAGCCAAGGAAGTTACACGGGTCCATTTCTAGAGACTTTCTGGGAGGTACAGGCCAGAGGGCCCTGAAAACAATCACTATCCTCCTCCCAAACTTAAACCTAGAGAAACGCTTGACAGAAAAGCAGGAGCCTCCGGGCATGCCTAATGCCAACCATACCATAAAATAGGGATCAGCACAGTTTGTTGTAAAGGACCAAATAAATATTTTAGGCTTTGCAGCTCACATAACAGTTGCAATTTTTTTCTCTGCTTGCTTGTTTTTACAAACCTTAAAAATACAAAAACATTCTTAGCAGGAGGACACCTACAAAAAATCAGTGCAGGAACGAGACGTAGGTCATGGGTCATAGTTCACCAATCCTTGAATGGATGCTCTTTTACTTTGATGATACCTCCAAACCAACAGTAAGTTCATTTTTTGTGGACCTTTTCTTACTAAAATGTGTTAAGGGTTTAGGTTCTGAAAACCTAAGTTTCTATCGCTAAGGCACTGTGTAATTGGGTCAGCTCATTTGACTTCTTAAATCGCAGTTACATCATCTTAAAAATATGAGCAATAAATGAGTATCTTATATTCGGCTGTTCAAATTCCCCAGTGACAAAACATATGTCAAAGTTCTTTGTAAACTATAAACTCTATTTAAATTTTAGCTATTATTACTCGATGTTATTGAACTCTTAGGAAATAGAATCACTCTGATGACATTATGGTTTAGTTTGTATATATACAGTCCCAATGATAGAGTGTGGGAAAAGTCCCAAAGAAGTTTTTGGTTTGAATCATAAATTATTAGAAAGCTTCGAACTTTTCTTAGAAGCTATTATTTTGTTTATGTGGGAAGTTACTTGTATGGAAAAGAAACTGTGGCTTTTTAAACCTTCCACATTCAAAGGAGAAAAACCACAAAAGAAAAATAAAATAGTTTTCTAAAAACTATTTGCAGAGATTTGTTTTCAAATGCCAAAAATTCTATTTTCCAGAAGTTAAAATGAGCAAGGATCTGTTTCTTTAGAAAAAGAGAAATTCAAAATTTTGCTGCAAATTAATATAGTATATTATATAAGGAGAAAAATAGACATGTTTGAAGAAATATATAAGGATATAGTATATAAGGAGAAAAGGCAGATTTAAGTGAATGGTGTTGGCTGATTGCAACCACAATGCTACCTTGTCTAATACATTGAAGAACTGAACAGCTATTAAACGTTACCAAATATGGCAACAAACAAAACAAAAAGTGAATTTATGTTCTACCCATGTGCCTCTTAAGGTGTTTCTCCCCCAACTAAAGTTACGTAAGAACATCAACAAACTGTCATAAATAGTGATAGCAAATAGTGTGTCCATTTACAAAATGTGTATAACAGATTATCTCTAATAATTCTTTTCAATTCTTTGTATTTGACTCTAGATCAAACTTTAAAAAAAAAAAAAAAGCCTCAAACTTTTGATATTTTATTCTCCCAGCTCTTTATTAGTTTCTAGCTCCTCTTCCATGTCCCACCTTGAAAACATGAGCACTTGTCAACATTTTTCGATTGACCCAACTGTCTCCTCAGCTCCATCCTCCAGACAACAAAATCACTCATAAATAGTTGCCTAAAATACTTATTCCTGTTAGATTATAAGGCCCATGAAGCAGGAACTTTCTTTCCTGCTAAATATCTCTGTAAGGAATTTGGAACCCAGCTCATGACAATAACGTTCAGTGTTTTAATCACTGCTGTTACCCACCATACTCTGTAGAACTGTATTCTGCCACAAAGCTCACTAGCAACATCAACTTCATCACATTCAAACCACACTTTCAACATTTATCAGCCATCTCATAAATCTTCTCCTCCTGATTTCATAAATGTCACCAACTATTTTCTCAGTGACTTAGAGATATTTCTTTTCGTCAAGTGGCAATTTAGTTGCTATGTTATGGTCAATTCTGTCTTTTGCAGGGGAAGCTCCTAATATGCATAGGGTGACCAAATAGTGCCACATATAAACTAGACAGTGTTTCTATTAAAATATCGTTGATTTACTCTAGTGTATTAATTAATGCTGTACAGCAAAGTGAATCAATTATACACACATACATTCTTATTTTTTAGTATTCTTTTCCATTATGGAAATTTCTATTGTTACAGAGGTTTATTGGAAAGCACTAGTCTAGAAGCTTGAGAAGAAATAAACTAATGCTATATGCAATAATAAGGTGACTCATAATGTATGATTGATACTAAATACTTATATTTATATTTATATAAATATATATTTTTTATATTTTATAAAATATATATTTATATAAATACTTATATTGATACTAAATACTTATATATATATGCTATATATAACTAATGCTATATGCAATAATAAGGTGACTCATAATGTATGATTGATACTAAATACTTATATTTATATTTATATAAATATATATATATTTTATAAAATATATATTTATATTTATATAAATACTTATATTGATACTAAATACTTATATATATATATATATGCTTAGGACTCCAATCATATAAATATAAAAAATAGGCAAAATTAACCTCTGGTCTTAGAAATCAGTATAGTTGTTAATTTTGAGAAGGAAAGAGATGATAATAATTGGGAGTGAGCATGAAAGGTCCTCCTGGGATTCTGGTAAGAATGAATTTCTTAATCAAGATGTTCCCTTTGTGAGTATTCTAGCTAGCTGTACAGTAATGATTTTATTGGTTGTTTTATTTTTCCACATTTTATCCCTCAAGGAAAATTTTATTTAAAAAAAACTAATAAGAAAACAATATCAGATAACTCAATAAGAATTTCAAAAACAGACCTGAACACTGCACAAAAAAGATAGTCAACCAATAAATGTATAAAAAGTTTCTAAAATTCATTAGTAATCAGGAAAAATGCAAATAAAGCCACAATAAGCTATTTCTACATATACACCAAGATGGTTAAAATTACGAAGACTGACAATAGACATGCTTGTACCTCTGATAGGAATATAACTGGTACAACTACTTTGCAAAAGTATGTGTCAATATATACTAAAGTAGAACATCTATAATTTATACTTTGCCCTAAGATCCAGTAATTCCATTTCTAGGAAATATATCCAATGGAAATTCTGGCCACATGCACCAAAAATCTTCACACAAAGTTCATTGCAAAATTATCGATACTAGTTGAACACCACACAAAGAAAAGATAATAAAATACTAGCTTATTTATACACTTAAATACTATTAATATAAAGCAGCATCAATAAATGATCCATATGATATATATGACAAGCATGATTGAATCCCATAAGTGTAATCCTGAACTAAAGAAGCTAGACATGATTGAATATATATTGTATGATTTAAATAAAATTCAAAAATAGACAAGTATAAAGTTAGACATTGAGATAGTGATTACCTTTAGGGAAGAATGTAATTACCTATGAAAGAGACTGTGAGGAATTGGAAGTGTTCTTGTTCAAAATCTGGGTGATTGTGATAATCCATCAAGTTGCACATTTACAGTCGGTGCACTTTTCTGCATCTGTGTTTTATTTCAATTTTTAAAGTTTAAATGAAGAATAACAGCTGGAAATTGTTCAGAAATAATCACTCTGAAAAGACACCATAGTACTCAACAGAATGGAAACAAATTCACATTTTTATGAAAATGCATAACATAAAAGGTAAAAATAAAAACTAGTAGGGAGATAAAAGATTACACACAAACGCCAGTTAGACCAATAGCGAAATTATCAGCAGCAAAAAATAAGTAGGAGCATAGAAGAATTAATCTTCTAAATACTAAAGAGAAAATCAATGTTAACTTAGAATTTTATCACCAATAAAACAATCTTTCAATAGTAAATATGAAATAGGAATGTACTTGAATTCACACAATCTTAAAATAACAGATTTTCTAATTTATATATACTATCCCAGAGAACAGAAAAAGAGGGAGAGCCAGATATCATTTTTTTGGTGAGTACAATTATAATTTCAGCAGAATAGATAAAATATTAGAAAAAAAAATCATAGTCTAGTCTTACTGGTAAATAGCACTAGAAAAATTATGAATAAATTACAAAAAAATGTAATTTAAAGTATATAAAAGAAAATATTGTATTAGGACTAAGTAGTATTCATAAATTAAGAGCAGAAAAATATTCAATATAAAAATCAATCTATGTAATTCACCATATTAATAAATTAAAAGTGAAAAATCATAAAACCTTAAAAGTGAGAAGAATTTTAAAAAGCCACTTAGCAAATTAGAAATAGATGGGAACCAATTTAACAAATTATTAGCACAAGATATACAAGCATCATCCTAACTTTTGGAAGTCTAGAAGCATTTCCATTAAAGTAAGGATTAAGGCAAGAATGTTTATAATTATCCCTAAAATTCAACATTATACTGGGGCTATAATTAAATATAAAAGTAGTAAGAAGAGGTACAAGCATTTGAAAGAAAGACATAAAGTTGTTAACTAAATATAGATAATTGTCTTTGTAGGAAATCCAAGATGATGCAGAAATTTTAAAAATCAATATTAATTTTTGAAAGGAAAAAGAAATAAAAGAAATTCAGTACATAAGATCAGTGTACAAAAATTAAGGTCGTTTCCATATATCAGCAAATCAAATAAGGAAAAGACACTATTTATAACAGGACCAAGAAATATAAGTTATCTAAAATTACTAACCAAAGTCAGGCCAGATGCTTATGAAAAAAAATTTTTTTTCAATTATTAAAAAATATATTTTGAGTAAAAGGAGAAATAGAACTATTATAAATATGTTAATTCTCTATTATCTAACTCTTGCAATTACAGTTAAAATTCTGGTAAGATTTTTGTTGAAAATCAATGAACTCATTAAAATTCAAATGACATTTCTAGCTTCTGGAAATAGTGAAGTATTTTGTCATAGTAATCCTGCATATAACAATTATAAATTCTGGATTATATATATATATATACATGTGCATATGCACACTGTGTATGTGTGTGTGTACAGACATACACAGCTTATTCACATTCATGGTAGTTATGTTCTATACAGTCACTGCAAACACTGAATTAGTGAATATGGAACCATTCCTGGGAATTCAGGGTTAGGTTCCTGCAAGCCTCTGGTCACATTTTCATCAGCTGACCAATGTGAATCAACTAGAAAACAAAAACTATACATTATCTACAGTGAGAAAATAATATAAATTTGTCTGACTTTTCAGAAACGACAAAGGTTAGACAGTAGAACATATATACTCCGGAAAATAATTTTAGTGTGTTATACATTTTACAATATTTGCTCCCAATTAAAGTTATACTTTAATCTTGCCCTTTTGTATCTTTTATCAAACTGCAAAGTATTGAATATTGATGGAAATTTGTCAATTTGTTTCAAAAATTCTATTCTTTATGTTTTATTTAACAATTCATATGTATATATAAATTCATGAGGTGTTTTCCTTTAAATATCCGTGATTGGAAGAAATGACAACATATATCACAAAGGGCTGACATCCTTAATATATATGTTAATTTTGTACCCCAGTAAACAGACACCATAGTTCAAAAGCATCAATTCTTCAGCTCTCAGTTTTCTTCACAGTCCAACTCTCACATCCATACATGACCAATGGAAAAACCATAGCCTTAACTAGATGGACCTTTGTTGGCAAAGTAATGTGCTTTGGAATATGCTATCTAGGTTGGTCATAACTTTCCTTCCAAGAAGGAAGCGTCTTTTAATTTCATGGCTGCAATCAACATCTGTAGTGGTTTTGGAGTCCAAAAAAATAAAGTCTGACACTGTTCCACTGTTTCTCCATCTATTTCCCATGAAGTGATGGGACCAGATGCCATGATCTTCGTTTTCTGAATATTGAACTTTAAGCCAACTGTTTCACTCTCCACTTTCACTTTCATCAAGAGGCTTTTTAGTTCCTCTTCACTTTCTGCCATAAGGGTGGTGTCATCTGCATATCTGAGGTGATTGATATTTCTCCTGGCAATCTTGATTCCAGCTTGTGCTTCTTCCAGCCCAGGGTTTCTCATGATGTACTCTGCATATAAGTTAAATAAACAGGGTGACAATATACAGCCTTGACGTACTCCTTTTCCTATTTGGAACCAGTCTGTTGTTCCATGTCCAGTTCTAACTGTTGCTTCCTGACCTGCATATAGGTTTCTCAAGAGGCAGGTCAGGTGGTCTGGTATTCCCATCTCTTTCAGAATTTTCCACAGTTTATTGTGATCCACACAGTCAAAGGCTTTGGCATAGTCAATAAAGCAGAAATGTTGGACTGTGAAGAAAGCTGAGCGCCAAAGAATTGATGCTTTTGAACTGTGGTGTTGGAGAAGACTCTTGAGAGTCCCTTGGACTGCAAGGAGATCCAACCAGATCAGTCCTAGGTATTCACTGGAAGGACTGATGCTGAAGCTGAAATGCCAATACTTTCTGGCCACCTCATGCAAAGGGTCGACTCATTGTAAAAGACCCTGATGCTGGGAGGGACTGGGGGCAGGAGGAGAAGGGGACAATAGAGGATGAGATGGCTGGATGGCATCACCAATTAGATGGACATGAGTTTGGGTAAACTCCAGTTGGTGATGGACAGGGAGGCCTGGTGTGCTGTGATTCATGGGCTTGCAAAGAGTCAGACACGACTGAGTGACTGAACTGAACTGAACTGAAACAGACACGGAGACATGATTGATCATGCAAAAGATATAAGGGGGAAATTCCTGTGAAGGAAAAAGGGAAAGTTGGAGAAAGAGAGCCTTCAAACTATGATCTAAGTCAGAATCCTGTGAAGAAGAGAGGAAGGAAGTACTGGGAAAGAAATACATCAAACTGTTGCACAGTTAGAAGAAAAGTTTTGGCCAGCCAGTGAGGAGCACATGAGACAATGTCCCCCGTTCAGGAAACCCCAGGTCTTACAGTAACAGGCCTGCATTAGAACCTCTTCCATGCTTAGCCATTGGGTGGGAGTAGCCCGTAGGAAGTATAACATGAGCACAGGGATAGATCCAGAAGGACAAAATGTGGGACTGTCAGTCAATTATGCATCAGGAGATCTTGATAGCACATTTTCATGGCTGCCATAATATGTAAAGAGTACTTACAAACCAATAAAACCAAAAGGGGAAACACCACTATAAAAATACCCATGGACATTATACCAAATTACTCATCAGCCACTTAGAATTATTTTCCCTTCTCTATGTTCCTCTCTGCATTCCAACGGATAGAAGAATCTCTGCCAGCCAGAATTGGGGTTATAATCTACCAATGAGAGGAATTCCTGTGGAAGTTCTGAAAGGAAAAGAAAAGCAGAAGTCATCGTGCACTGTGTACCACTGTTGCATAGGAATGAAGGCTTCAGCCCACAGCACATGTGAAGATTTGCCAGGAGATTTTTTTTCTGGATATTCTGCACATTACTGATGCTTAAGGCAACCGAATGCACTATTGCAATGTCCTGATATTCCTGTACTTACAGATTTCCTGTAAGCAAATAGCAGTTTTCCCTGATCTGTTTTCCAATCTTTCTTAACTGTCTCCAGAGTGAAAAAGTGAGAGTGAGTTTCATCCTAGTCTCACAGGAGGGCAGGAACAGACCTTTACCACTTCACAGCCTACTCTGACCTCACTGCACCTTCTCCTGGATCTCACTGAACATCTTCTGGGGCATCCACGTCAACTATTCTTTAAGGAGATGAATAGTTTCCTATTAGCCAGTCTGTGATTAGCTACGGAAAGATTGGTTCTGATAGTTTAGCAAATGTTGATGTTCACAGGTTTAGAAGCAGATTTGAAAGACCTACCTGGCACCATCCTGGGGCCAAGCTGGAAATAAAGAGCTGGCATGGGTTACTTGGTTGAGGGGGCTGGGATTGTGAGTATGCTTGTTAGTCAGGGATGGGAGATTGAGAGTTGCAAAGTCTTTGTACATTTTGACTCTGCAGAGTTGAGGAATTTTTACTTGCTCTTCTTGATTTCACTATTTCCTTATCTACCATGGAACAGATCTTACCAGAAAGCTTGCATTCATGCTACAAGGTTAATGGATAAGAAACTAATCAGTAATATAGTCCTCTGGTGGGTGGGATTTCTGAAGAACAGACATTGTATACATATTGGATGATAAGATGTAGGAGTCTCACGGAACTGATATAGCCTTTCCAACCCAGGGGACTACATCTCAGAGAGCAAGTGGCTTAAGGATGAGAGCAAACCCAGATTTCCTGTCTCCTCTCATGTCTGCTTCTCCTTCAACATAGAATTCAGTTTACAAATAGTAAAGCCATTTGTGTATTTATTTTTAAAATAATATTAAAGTCAAGTCAAAAAATTAATCAAATAGTATTAAAGTCTAATCAAATGTGACAAGTGTCAGTAGTTGTTTGTTGTTGTTATTCAGCCTCTGAGTTGTGTCCAACTCTGCGACCTCATGGACTTTTAGCCTGCCAGGCTCCTCTGTCCATGGGATTCTCCAGGCAAGAATACTGGAGTAGGTTGCCATTTCCTTCTCCAGATAAATGTCAGTACTACTTCTATAGATGTGGGGGTAGAATGGCATTGTTTTTAAGGAAGAGGTCATCTATACATTAGGTCTTGGATGAAGCAAAAAAATCCCTTCTCCCTGCTTCCTCCTCCCCTGATCTTCCTGAGGGCATTTCTATGAGATATTTTGAGATATACTGCTATGATAAAAGTCTTCCAAACATTTCCCTTGAAAAAGGTAATAATAAACTTCTGTTTAGGGGAGGGAACTCAAGTACTTACCTCTCTGTTACTGGATTTAACAGAACCTACTATATTTTACAAACAGAATGTTTTGCCTGAATCAATAAAAATGAAAGGAGGGGACTTAGGAGATGGGAATCAAGAGTGGAGAAAATTCTGGCATTTCCCCAATATTCAAAAACACAGATGACTTTATTCAACTGTAAGGTAAAAAGCACATGGGATTTATAAAAAAAATTAAAAAAGTAAATAAGACTGGCAGTGTCAATTATTCGAACTCTAATTATTCATTCATTAAGAAAATTAAAGAGAAGTAATACTCTTTTGTGGGGGGGGGGGGGGCACACTTCCCAGGTAACACCAGTGGTAAAGAATCCACCTGACAATACAGGAGACACAAGAGACACGGATTTGATTCCTGAGTCAGGAAGATCCCTTGGAGGAGGAAATAGCAACCCACTCCAGCACTCTTGCCTGGGAAATCCTATGGACAGAATAGCCTGTCAGGCTATAGTCCGTGGAGTGACAAAAGAGTCAGACACCACTTAGTGACTAGATGACAGCACTCTTTTAAAGGATATATTTCCTTATGGAAATTGGAAAATTATAAGTGGCACTTTAAAAACACTAAGCTGTGTAAGAAACTGCAGTCGAACCAACATGTTTTCTTAATCCATTTGTCTGCAGAAATGAGAAGTGAATCATATTTCAAAAGGTTTAGATATGCTAACTTTATTCTTCTGGAATTATAATTGTATTACAATCAGATTTGTTGAAATTTATCTGATTTTATATTCTTCTTAAAACACTGCAAATAATATAATTCACCTGCATATTTGGCGTTTAACAATATGCTTCTTTTCGATTTTAACAGAACCTAGTCCAAGCGCTAATTGAATCAAGCTGTTCAAAAGTAAATCTACTGGGCATTTCTTTGAACACATCATACGCACTGTAATACTTGTCTGGCAAATGTCTATTTTTCTTTATTTTTAAAATCAGATCATGTCAAGAAGTTATTTACTACAAGTAAAAAAATTCCTTCTCCCCGCTTCCTCCTCTCCTTTCACACACTTCCTTAAAGTAAAGCGAGAACCTAATTCACTCAAGGTAAAAAGGCAAAAGCCAAAAATTAAAAAAACAAAACAAAATCCAGTGGGCGCATAGGGCCTATTACCGCCGAGTAATACGGTAACAGCAGGAGATTACGGTACTAGCCGGGGCAACTGACTGTGTTACGTCAGCGAGAGCCGCAAAGTTCCTTGCCAGTCTTTGCTGATGTAGGGGAGCTGAATATTAAAAGGGCGAAGGTGGAGTTATTGGTTGACTGTATTTTTTTTTCTTTTTCTGTTTTCTTTATTGTTAAAATCTCCAGGTAAAGCGTCTGTAAGCCAGGATCTTAAAGACGTCTCTGGTAGAGGAGTGAGTCAGCGGGTGCAAAACGACCGGGAACTGTTTGGTGGGAGAGACAGTCCCCTCTCTCCGCAGGGAGAAGGCGGCGGAGTTGGTCGGGGGACCGCGGGCCGCTCCACTTCTCGCGGCGCGCGCGCACCAGCGGCTCTGCATCCGCGCTCCAGGTGAGTGCGCTGCAGGGCCGGGCGGGTGAGGGCAAACCTCCTGGGGCCTCCAGGCGAGACCCTACTCCCACTTTCCCCAAGCTCCTGCTCCGTCTTTCACCCCGCTTCCCCACCCCACCGCGTTTCCCTCTTGTATTCTGGGAACTTATCTCCTAGTTAACAAGTGTGTTTTTAACAGTGTATTTATCGCTCCGCGGTAAGGGGAAACGGGTTTTGCAGTTGCTTGCGTTCTGTTATCACCTGTGAGCTCTAGAACTTGGAATTTTCACAGAAGCCTTTGCTGAGGGAATCCCGCCTCGGGGCCCAGCCGCAAGGTGGGTCCCCACTCCCCCGTATTCCCACCGGAGTCCCTGTGGTCCGCTCGCAGCTAATGGAAATCTACCTTTCTTACTCAGACGGTGGCCCCCGGGTCGGAAAATAAATACCAGGCGTCCCCTGGCCGCCTGCTTGATTTTTACGCCTACAAAATCCGCAATGACTGCCGCCAGCAAAGCCCCTTAGGCTTAGCGACGCTCCCGGCTCCCACTCCTCCCCGGAACCCCCAGGGCTCTCCTGGGCGTGGCTAGAGGCTCGAGTCCTCCGGGACCCCTGATCCTGTGGCTCGGAAAGGACTCTCGGACCTTTCATAGAGTCGGGTTCAGCCCTCGTTGTGTCCCGAGGGCTTTGCTCTGGACCCGGCTTTCAGGCCGGCTTGGCGCGCTCCGCACACTCAAGTGTGAATTCCTCTGGCGTGAGCGTGCGCGTGGCACTGCCTCTGCGGTCCCCGTGTCTCGGCGACTCCCTCTCCCAGGCGGCCCCCTCCAAAGGACTGCGAAGCAACCTGTGCAAGTTGCCGCCGGGTAGATCCTCCGGGTTTCCACCAGCTTGGCTCGGGGCGGCATACCCTTCAGCCTCAAATCGCGCCACTCGGGCTAGATTTTAATTTCAAGCTAGATTTAAATTAATTTAATTTCAGATTTTAATTTCACGCCGGCCGTGCTGGAGCTTGGGGTGTGTTTGCCTCGGTCCTTGAACACCTCCAGAGGCCGCGAGGAGGAGCGCGCCAGGGCAGGTGCCCAGCGGTTGGGCACGGCTCGCGGTCCCCTCCCGCGCGCTGGGCTGCGGCAGGACGGGTCGCTTCGAGATCTCAGAGTCGGCGGGGCTCCCGGCCGGATCAGACCCCGCGTCTAGCACGGCCTCGCTCCCCGAGACGGCTGGCTTACACTCTGCATTTCTTTGCGCTCTTTCAGGAAAAGGCCGGCAAACTACGCTCCGCAGCCATCTCGCGCTTGGTGAACATTTCACATCCGCGTTTCCCCTTGGCCTGCGCGATCTATCACGAATCCAGCCACACCGAGTGTAACTGCGGGTGGGGAGAAGCGCCCAGATGCCAACGGTCCCCGCCTTTGAGAGTCGACGGCAGACCAGTACTTGCTTGTGGTTTGTGGGGGAAAAACTGAAATTTTAAATTCCAATTATGTGCAGAATGCTCAAACTTCTCACCAGGACGGAGCGGACAGTGCAGGAAAGGGGACTCCCATAATTCTGGGATTGCATTTTGCATCACGTCTCCCTGAGTTCCGTGCTAAGGCTCGGCTAGGGAGGGAGCCGGGGCCCCGGGCCAGCGCTACGGGTAGAGAGGGTCGGCTGGCAGCTCCACGAGCCCCTGGCCATGTCGCCTTTAAAGCCCTACCCCTTTGCGTGGCCTACTGAGGGTTTCCCGGGCTGGCCGGGGTTGCTTCCTCCCTGCACGTTCTCTCTTACCCCTAGACAACCCCAGCAGACGAGGCTCCTGGGAGCCGAGATCTTTTGACTCCCCACTCCCTCGCTCCCCTCCTCCGCGCCCGCCGAGGACTGGCCCTCAAGAGCCGGACTTTGCTGGCCCCGGCCCCGGGGGGCTGGGACCATGGTGTTTCTCTCCGGAAATGCCTCCGACAGCTCCAACTGCACCCACCCGCCGCCACCGGTGAACATTTCCAAAGCTATTCTGCTTGGGGTGATCTTGGGGGGCCTCATCCTTTTCGGGGTGCTGGGGAACATCCTCGTGATCCTTTCCGTGGCCTGCCACCGGCACCTGCACTCGGTCACACACTACTACATCGTCAACCTGGCGGTGGCCGACCTTCTCCTCACTTCCACGGTGCTGCCCTTTTCCGCTATCTTCGAGATCTTGGGCTACTGGGCCTTCGGCAGGGTCTTCTGCAATGTCTGGGCGGCGGTGGACGTCCTGTGCTGCACAGCTTCCATCATGGGACTCTGCATCATCTCCATCGACCGCTACATCGGCGTGAGCTATCCTTTGCGCTACCCCACCATCGTCACCCAGAAGAGGGGCCTCATGGCCCTGCTCTGCGTCTGGGCGCTCTCTTTGGTCATCTCCATCGGGCCCCTCTTCGGCTGGAGGCAGCCGGCCCCGGAGGACGAGACCATCTGCCAGATCAACGAGGAGCCGGGCTACGTGCTCTTCTCGGCTCTGGGCTCCTTCTACGTGCCGCTGACCATCATCCTGGTCATGTACTGCCGGGTCTACGTGGTGGCCAAGAGGGAGAGCCGGGGCCTCAAGTCGGGCCTCAAGACTGACAAGTCAGACTCGGAGCAGGTGACGCTCCGCATCCATCGCAAAAACGCCCCGGTAGGAGGCAGCGGGGTGACCAGCGCCAAGAACAAGACGCACTTCTCCGTGAGACTGCTCAAATTTTCCCGAGAGAAGAAAGCGGCCAAAACGCTGGGCATCGTGGTCGGCTGCTTCGTCCTCTGCTGGCTGCCTTTTTTCTTAGTGATGCCCATTGGTAAGTCTTTACATCAGCTCTTCCCCTTCTGCTATCCTAGACTCACAGTCATGGGTGGACGAGAAAGGATCTGCATTTCAAATAGCAACGCTAGGAGGGCAGTTAGGAAAAGACTTTCCTGTAGAAAAGTAAATTTTCATTCCCTTTCTGCTCCAATATCACTTATATTCAGTCCTAGGGCACTTTTTCGACACTGCAAAGTGGTTTCCCACCGATGCAGATTAATGGGTCTTCTTAATAAGAATATCAACTTCTGTTAATGCTTTTAAGCCTTGGATCCATCCTTGGATTTCAAGTCTCTGAGTCTCCTCCACCAGGCACTTAGGCAGGGGCAATGGGATGTCACTTTCATCTCTGCTGCTGTGGACTGCAAATTCTCTTGGCCTAAAAATAAGCATGATGCTTATCCTGAACAAACTTGTGCAATTTAATTATTAGATTAGATTATTCCTAAGGGTTAGTGAAAATGGTCTGCTTATGTTCTATATCTGTGTTCATTTTGTTTTCTGGATTCTGTGTGGAAGAAACTATAACGAGCTACTGGCAAGAAAAAAAAATACATATCTCCAAAACAGTTTAACCTTTAAAGAATTCAATATACTGTTTCCAATAAGTAAATACATCCCCCTTTATTTTAATGCTAAGTATTAAAGCAAACAGTAATGTTACAGATCCAATTTTCACAAATGCTGAATGAGCTGTTGTCAAAACTAATTAGTTCATTATAATTGTCAGCAAGCTGATGCACTTGGATTCATCATTTACCTCTGGAAGGCCTTCCTGACAACCTAGAATGGTTGTTTACTATTTTTAGTTTGTGAGCTCAAATGTAGACCCACACACATTAGTTATCCACTAGCTCAAGCAAACAAAAAATTACAATAAAAAGTCATAAAAGTCTTTCTATACTTTAGGATCAATTTATATGTCATGTACTGAAAGTCCTTTTATTGGCAACACCGAGTGGTCATTGTCACTATTATTTTTTGAGGGCTAACTGTGTTTCAGACATTGACAATTAGATATCATTAGTTCTCTCAATAACTAAGTGAGGTATATGTTATTATTCCAAAATCACAAGTCAGGGGAAAGAATTCTTAAGGTTCTAAAGCTTTCCTGTCTACTATCATAACCACTAGTCTGTTGTTCCATGTCCAGTTCTAACTGTTGCCTCCTGACCTGCATACAGATTTCTCAAGAGGCAGATCAGGTGGTCTGGTATTCTCATCTCTTTCAGATTTTTCCACAGTTTATTGTGATCTACACAGTCAAAGGCTTTGGCATAGTCAATAAAGCAGAAATAGATGTTTTTCTGGAACTCTCTTGCTTTTTCCATGATCCAGCGGAAGTTGGCAATTTGATCTCTGGTTCCTCTGCCTTTTTTAAAACCAGCTTGAACATCTGGAAGTTCACGGTTCACATATTGCTGAAGCCTGGCTTGGAGAATTTTGAGCATTACTTTACTAGAGTGTGAGATGAGTGCAATTGCGCGGTAGTTTGTGCATTCTTTGGCATTGCCTTTCTTTGGGATTGGGATGAAAACTGACCTTTTCCAATCTTGTGGCCACTGCTGAGTTTTCCAAATTTGCTGGCATATTGAGTGCAGCACTTTCACAGCATCATCTTTCAGGATTTGGAATAGCTCCACTGGAATTCCATCACCTCCACTAGCTTTGTTCGTAGTGATGCTTTCTAAGGCCCACTTGACTTCACATTCCAGGATGTCTGGCTCTAGGTCAGAGATCACACCATCATGATTATCTGGGTCATGAAGATCTTTTTTGTACAGTTCTTCTGTATATTCTTGCCACCTCTTCTTAATATCTTCTGCTTCTGTTAGGTCCATACCATTTCTGTCCTTTATCGAGCCCATCTTTGCATGGAATGTTCCCTTGGTATCTCTGATTTTCTTGAAGAGATCCCTAGTCTTTCCCATTCTGTTGTTTTCCTCTATTTCTTTGCATTGATCACTGAAGAAGGCTTTCCAAATAGGAAAAGGAGTACGTCAAGGCTGTATATTGTCACCCTGTTTATTTAACTTATATGCAGAGTACATCATGAGAAACGCTGGACTGGAAGAAACATAAGTTGGAATCAAGATTGTTGGGAGAAATATCAATAACCTCAGATATGCAGATGACACCACCCTTATGGCAGAAAGTGAAGAGGGGCTAAAAAGCCTCTTGATGAAAGTGAAAGTGGAGAGTGAAAAGGTTGGCTTAAAGCTCAACATTCAGAAAACAAAGATCATGGCATCTGGTCCCATCACTTCATGGGAAATAGATGGGGAAACAGTGGAAACAGTGTCAGACTTTATTTTTCTGGGCTCCAAAATCACTGCAGATGGTGACTGCAGCCATGAAATTAAAAGACGCTTACTCCTTGGAAAGAAAGTTATGACCAACCTAGACAGCATATTCAAAAGCAGAGACATTACTTTGCCAACAAAGGTTCGCCTAGTCAAGGCTATGGTCTTTCCTGTGGTCATGTATCGATGTGAGAGCGTGAAGAAGACTGAGTGCCAAAGAATTGATGCTTTTGAACTGTGGTGTTGGAGAAGACTCTTGAGAGTCCCTTGGACTGCAAGGAGATCCAACCAGTCCATTCTGAAGGAGATCAGCCCTGGGATTTCTTTGGAAAGAATGATGCTGAAGCTGAAACTCCAGTATTTTGGCCACCTCATGCGAAGAGTTGACTCATTGGAGAAGACTCTGATGCTGGGAGGGATTGGCGGCAGGAGGAGAAGGGGACAACAGAGGATGAGATGGCTGGATGGCATTACTGACTCGATGGATGTGAGTCTGAGTGACCTCTGGGAGTTGGTGATGGACAGGGAGGCCTGGCGTGCTGCAGTTCATGGGGTCGCAAAGAGTCGGACACGACTGAGCGACTGATCTGATCTGATCATAACCACTAGCCTCATGTGTCTATTGAATGTAAGTTAAAATTAAAGAAAATTAATACAGTTGCTTAGTCCCTCTGGACCATTTCAAGTGTTCAGCAGCCACATGTGGCCACTGGCTACTGCTTTGAACAGAAGAAATATAGAGTATTTCCATCATTGCAGAAATTTCTACCCAACACAGCTGCTTGAGAGGCCCTTCCAAGTCCATTCCCTGGCCTTTCATCATTATTGCATTCTCTGCTTCTAGAATGACATCACAGCTTTGATTGTATTTATACAACCTTCTTTACCTGATCCACTGCCTCCTTACCTATCGTCTGCATCCCGTCCCTTCCTCTTGAAGTTTGCACATTTAGTTATGCATCTGTTCACCTGTCAAGTACTGTATTTATTAAGCACTTATTCTAGACATTTAGGGTGAAAGGTAGAAAAGTCCTTGCACTGAGGTGTTTGCAATCTTTGGGAGTAAATAGACAAAAACAACGGGAAAGGCAATGGCACCCCACCCCAGTACTTTTGCCTGGAAAATCCCATGGACGGAGGAGCCTGGTAGGCTCCAGTCCCTGGGGTCGCTAAGAGTCGGACACGACTGAGCGACTTCACTTTCACTTTTCACTTTCATGCATTGGAGAAGGAAATGGCAACCCACTCCAGTGTTCTTGCCTGGAGAATCCCAGGGACAGGGGAGCCTGGTGAGCTTCCGTCTATGGGGTCGCACAGAGTCGGACACGACTGAAGCGACTTAGCAGCAGCAGCAGCAGCAGACAAAAACAAATAAATATACCTTTAAAAGTCAAGGATTAACAAGCACCATTTTAAAAGTAAATAGGATAATAAGATAGAGACTAGGATGACAATGTGGTGAATGGCATGGAAAGTCCTCTCTGAAGAGGTGATATTTGAGCAGAGACCTGACTGAAGTGAGGAGCAAGCTTTGCAAATTCTAGGAGGAAGAGTTTTCTGGGCAGAGTCAATACCCAGGCCAGAGCTGGCAAGGAACCTGACCTATCTTTTAGGCCAAAGTAGAATTTGCATATTATTCTAATTGTGATGGGAAGTCATCCAATCAGAGGGGCTTTAGCACGTTAGTGGCTGGTTTTATATTTTTAAAGGATGGTTCTGGCTACTGGGAGGAGTGAGAGCTGTTTCCCAGATAAGAGTTGAAACAGGGAAACCACTTAGGAGACTGTTGGAGACATCAAGGGGGGAAAAGTGGGGAAGCCCTGTACTCAGGTAAGACAGGTGGGCGTGGTTCAAAGTGATCCCAGTTCAGTTCAGTTGGTCAGTCATATCCAACTCTTTTCAACCCCATGAACCGCAGCACGCCAGGCCTCCCTGTCCATCACCAACTCCCAAACTCATGTCCATTGAGTCAATGATGCCATTCAACCATCTCATCCTCTGTCATCCCCTTCTCCTCCTGCCCTCAATCTTTCCCAGCATCAGGGTCTTTTCAAATGAATCAGCTCGTTGCATCAATGGCCAAAGTATTGGAGTTTCAGCTTCAACATCAGTCCTTCCAATGAACATCCAGGACTGATTTCTTTTAGGAAGGACTGGTTGGCTCTCCTTGCAGTGCAACGGCTCTCAAGAGTCTTCTCCAACACCACAGTTCAAAAGCATCAATTCTTCGGCACTCAGTTTTCCTCAGTTTTCTTTATAGTTCAACTCTCTCATCCATACATGACTATTGGAAAAACCATAGCCTTGACTAGATGGACCTTTGTTGGCAAAGTATTGTCTCTGCTTTTTTAATATGTTGTCTAGGTTGGTCATAACTTTCCTTCCAAAGAGTAAACGTCTTTTAATTTCATGGCTGCAGTCACCATCTGTAGTGATTTGGGAGCTCAAAAAATAAAGTCAGCCACTGTTTCCACTGTTCCCCATCTATTTGCCATCAAGTGACGGGACCAGATGCCATGATCTTAGTTTTCTGAATGTTGAGCTTTAAGTCAACTTTTTCACTCTCCTCTTTCATCAAGAGGCTCTTTAGTTCTTCTTTACTTTCTGCCATAAGGGTGGTGTCATCTGTATATCTGAGGTTATTGATATTTCTCCCAGCAATCTTGATTCCAGCTTGTGCTTCTTCCAGCCCAGGGTTTCTCATGATGTACTCTGCATCAGATCAGATAAGATCAGTCGCTCAGTCGTGTCCGACTCTTTGTGACCCCATGAACTGCAGCACACCAGGCCTCCCTGTCCATCACCAACTCCCGGAGGTCACTCAGACTCACACCCATCGAGTCAGTGATGCCATCCAGCCATCTCATCCTCTGTCGTCCCCTTCTCCTCCTGCCCCCAATCCCTCCCAGCATCAGAGTCTTCTCCAATGAGTCAACTCTTCACATGAGGTGGCCAAAATACTGGAGTTTCAGCTTTAGCATCATTCCTTCCAAAGAAATCCCAGGTACTCTGCATAGAGGTTAAATAAACAGGGTGACAATATATAGCCTTCACGTACTCCCAATAGGCACTTATTTCAGAGGTAGAACTGACAAATTTGGACATAGCATATGAAAAAAAAAGAGGAGTAGAGATAACTTTGGGGTTTTAGGCCCTAACAAGTGAGTTAATAGTACTATTTCCTGAGACTGGAGAAACTAAAGAATGATGGGGTGGCAAAGGGCTGGCAGGAATGTGAAGCGCAAGTGCTTATTTTATACAGTCCATGCTGAGAAGTGTCTATTAGATGTGCAAGTAGATATGTCAAGTAGGCAGTTACATGCATGTATTTGGAGCTAAGAGGGGAAGCTGTTTATGTTTATCCAAGTTTATAATATAAAATTGGGACACATCAACATATTTCCACAGAAATGGAAGGATATGCAAGTGAGAAAGTGTGGAGAGAAAAGAGAGATGAAGACTGAGCCTTGGGTCCTGATATTTGAGGGTCAGGAAAATGATCAGCAAAAGAAACTGAGAAGGAGTGGCCAGGGAGGTAGAAGAAGGTGATGTTCCGGAAACTGAATGGAGATGTTTCATGAAGGCAGGAGTCATCAGCTGTCACATGCAGTTGCTAGACCAAGTCAGAGGAGGACTGGGAATCCTCACTGGACTTGGCCTTGTAGAGGTCTTTGGTGATATGAGGAAGTCCTGAAGGAAATGCAACTGCAACTCCAGTATTCTTGCCTGGAGAATCCTGTGAACAGAGGAGCCTGGCAGGCTACAGTCCCTTGGGTCGCAAAGAGTTGGACATAACTGAGCAACTAACACTTTCTTTGAGGACAGTAGTTTCAGTGGAGTGATGGAGACGAAGGCCTGATTGTGCACTTTTTTGAGAGACTGAAAGGTGAAGTGAAAGGGTTTTGCTAGACTGTGGGACAGGGAAAGGCAGTGTAGCTATAAAAATGTAGAGAAAATTTTCAAAGGCAGGAGATAGGATATCATGCTTATTTTCTGATGGAAATGATGGCCTAGAGAGATCCTGATGGTACAGGTAAGGGACGAGACAAGAGGGTTTGAAAATGATGGGGAAGCCAGAGTATATGAGCACAGAAGCAGTAGGTAAGGAGGGAAAAGGTCAAGATCACTTCCAAATACATGCATGTTCTCCATGAAATAAGACTCATGGTCATCTCAAAATTTGATGAAATTTATGTATTTTTATTTTTTTTTCTTTGTGAATATATATGTATGTATTTTTTTTTTTTTAAATATTTTATTTTATTTTTTGCTTAACTTTACAATATTGTATTGCTTTTACTATACATCGAGATGGATCCGCCACCAGTATACACGTGTTCCCCATCCTGAACCCTCCTCCCTCCCCCCTTCCCACACCCTCCCTCCAGGTCATCCCAGTGCTCTAATCCCAGGCTTCCGTTATAGGGCATCATACCTGGACTCACTCATTTCAGATATGATATTATACATATTTCAATGCTATTCTCCCCAATCATCCCACCCTCTCCCGGTCCCAGAGTCCAAAAGTCTGTTCTATACATCAGTGTCTCTTTTGCTGTCTCGTAAATAGGGTTATTTTTACCATCTTTCTAAATTCCATATATATGTGTCAGTATACTGTATTTGTGTTTTTGTTTCTGGCTTACTTCACTCTGTATAATAGGCTCCAGTTCCATCCACCTCCTTAGAACTGATTCAAATGTATTCTTTTTAATGGCTGAGTAATACTCCATTGTGTATATGTATTTTTAAAACTAAGCTGATTTTAATTTCAGAATGACTAAGAGAATAGAAAACATTCAGTTTTAAAAAGCAAATGTTCCTACCAAGCCAACAGCATCATTGTGAGAGTTAAATTTTAGATATAGATAATGCTGATGGCTTCAGCCTGGCTTTATACATCAGGAGCAAATTGTAGTCAGATAAAAGTACACATCAGCTTAATTTCTCTTGCTTTGGGTTCCCTTCTGTGTAATTCTGCTCATCATTAAAAAGAAATGAACCAAATATCTAAGTGTTTATGAAAATGTCCTGTGGCATCTCTATTCCCTATTTTCAATAAATTGAGTTGGAAAGAAAAAATAATTAAGATCATCAACTAAAAGTGAGGAAGGAACAGGAAGTGATGGTAGTTTGAGAAATAAAAGAAAATGTGAAAGATCAGTCTTTGAGGTGAAAGAGTAAATAGATTATGGAAATTTTCTAGAGTTACCAGGAGGTCCTGAGGACATGTTTAAGACTTAAGGTCATATATTTAAAGGAAGACCAATCAAGAAGGCTGAATGTTGGTCTCTCACAGCTACGAGGTTGGGAATGATAGGGAATGTTGCTGATGACTGATTATATCTAGGGGCTGAAGTAAAGAAGGGGAGACTGTGAAGGAACATAAGCTAGATCAGATTGTGCTGTTTGTGTGCTCACTCAGTCATGTCTGACTCTTTGTGACCCCGTAGACTGTGGTCCATTAGGCTCCTCTGTCCATGGGATCATCCAGGAAAGAATACTGGAGTGAGTTGACATTTCATCTTTCAGGGGATCTTCTCGACCCAGGGATCGAACCACATCTCCTGAGGCTCCTAGATTGGATTAGGGGTCATACAGAACCAGATGGTGGGAACATCTCAGATAAGGATGGGTGACTGGGAGTTTGGGACTTCCAGTGGTGGCTTAGCTATCCAGGAAGATGAGCATGATAGACTGGATCTTGAGTCCATGTAGGGGAAAGAAGACTCTGGTCTATCAGAGCTTCTCTTGTGGATCTGCTGTCTTGGGAAGCTGGTAACATTGAAGTGAAAATGGGCACAAGATCACCAAACCTACCAAATCTATGGTCCTCAGTTTCTTTTTGACACCAAACAAATAAGACATTGTTTCTTCCCAGAGTGACTGGCTGTATAATAAGTGCCAGGCATTGTGTTAGAACAAAAAGTTGACCAAAGCACAGACTCTGCCCTCAAGGGTCTCACAATATAGTTAAGGAGACAAATTGAAAACAGTGATCACAAATCTATGAGATTGGTCCTCAAAGTGATATTAGAAATGCTAAAGAATAGAATAGTGAACAATGTCTGGAAATCACTACAGAAGCATCTAGACATATTGCAGTTGACTAAGCGGGGACTTGAAGACTGCAGTACATCTCGTGAGCCATCAGTGAGACGTTGTTTGTTTTTAGTAACTATCTTAAGTACATTTTTCATGCAAAATGTGGAGAGAAGAATAAATATGCCATTATATTATTATACCCAAGGGACATGAGCTCTTAAGTAGGACAAGTAGTCTCTTGGGAAGAGAGCTTATGGGTTTGCCCTCAGCTGCCAGAGGACAGAGGGCTTAGAAACTAAAACCAAAGCAGGGGTGGATGTACTGTGCAAAGCTGTGGGTGAAGCACCCATCTGTGCAGGAACCAAGCCAGGATAATCAGGTGAGGGGGGGGCCTCCCATGTCATTGCTGAAGGCCCCTCTGGATTTGTGAGAAGGTTCTGTCTCCCCATGGATTCCACACTTCACTCTCTCCCTGGTTCTTCTCCACCAGGGCTGGGGTGGTTGCTGGGCTGAATAGCCTGATTACAGGTAGAAATCTGACTTTTCTGCCTTCAAGTCTAAGTCTTGCTAGCCTTGTCTTCTTCCCATATCCTAAATATTGGCCTGAAACTGAAAACCCCTTCAGGTGAGGGAGATCACACTTGACGTAATAATCAGTCATTTATACCTTAGATTGAATTTTTTAATTTTATTTTTCCTTATTTATTTTTATTATTTTTGGTTGTGCTTGGTCTTTTCTGCTGTGCAGGGGCTTTCTCTAGTTCCAGTAAGTGGGCTTCCCTTTGCATTGGCTTCTCTTGTTGAGCATGGGCTCTAGGGCACATGGTCTTCAGTAGTTGCAGCTCGTCAGGTCTAAAGCAACGGATGAGTTGCTCCAAGGCATGTGGGATCTTCCTGGACCAGGGATTGAACCCATGTCTCCTGCATTGGCAGATGGATTCTTAACCACTGAACCACCAGGGAAGTCCTAGAGTGAATGTTCTTAGAAAACAAGTTTTGATCATGAAGCTAAATAAAGAGAATTTTAAGCTATTAGCCTTCAGCATCGGAGAAGGCGATGGCACCCCACTCCAGTACTCTTGCCTGGAAAATCCCATGGATGGAGGAGCCTGGGAGGCTGCAGTCCATGGGGTCACTAAGAGTCGGACCTAACTGAGCACCTTCACTTTCCCTTTTCACTTTCATGCATTGGAGAAGGAAATGGCAACCAACTCCAGTGTTCTTGCCTGGAGAATCCCAGGGACGGAGGAGACTGGTGGGCTGCCGTCTATGGGGTCGCACAGAGTCGGATACGACTGAAGTGACTTAGCAGCAGCAGCAGCTTTCAACATATGAAAGAAGGAAGGGTATAAACTGTGCCTCAAAGAACTTTGGGACCTAGAGTGTGTGTTTCATCTTTGCCTATTACATTCTTTTGTCTAGAGCCGACTGGTACCAAAGGCAGTGTGCTGGATAGAGAAAGTATTGACCTGAGATTTCAACCTAGGCTTTCTTTTTTTCATAAAATATGGGATGTTATATGGGTCAGCTGCCTAGTATAGCACCTGCTGCTGCTAAGTATTTTAAAAATAATTTTTTTAAAAAAGTTTATAGATGTTTTTTAAAAAAGACATGGTAAGGAAGGAGAATGTTTTAAGATGCAGTGTCCAGGAGAAGGCAATGCAGGCAAGATGATTACCAGATGGAAGCAGTGAGGCATAGTCACTTATTCATTCAGCAAAATTTCATTGAGCATCTCCTATGGGCCAGGTAGCTAGAGAACCCCTGGAGATAGAGACAAATCCTTGCCCTAGTGGAGCTGAAAATCTGCACAATTCAATACATAGCAAGTTTCAGATGGTGATATGTGAAAAGTAGCAAGAAAAAGGGGTGAGTGCACATAATGACATAGAATGATACTTGTGGATACCCAGCCCAGTTAGAAATTGCATTTCTTTGCTGCAGGTACAAAAGAACAGGCCCCTGATTCTTATGGAAAAAGCTGACTTAAGAGAGATAATGGTGCAGAGAGAATCTAAGAACCACTTTGACTTTAAGATACTGCTGCTGCTGCTAAGTCGCTTCAGTTGTGTCTGACTCTGTGCGACCCCACAGATGGCAGCCCCACCAGGCTCCCCTGTCCCTGGGATTCTTCAGGCAAGAACACTTGAGTAGGTTGCCATTTCCTTCTCCAATGCATGAAAGTGAAAAGTGAAAGTGAAGTTGCTCAGTCAGGTCCGACTTTTAGTGACCCCATGGACTGCAGCCCACCAGGCTCCTCCGTCAATGGGATTTTCCAGGCAAGAATACTGGAGTGGGGTGCCATTGACCAGTTTTTCAGTTACTCTAGCTGCATCACATAGGTAGGTGTGTGTGTGAACTTGTGTCCAACTCTTTGCGACCTCATAGACTGTGGCCCCCAGGCTCCTCTGTCCATGGGATTGCCCAGGCAAGAACACTGGAGTGAGTTGCTATTTTCTTCTCCAAGGATTATAATTTCCTTCTCCAGGGGATCTTCTTGACCCAGGGATTTAACCCACATCTCTTGCATCTCCTACATTGGCAGGCAGATTCTTTACCAGCTGAGCCATGGGGGAAGCCCCTTGCTGCACCACAAATCATCTCAAAACTTAGTAACTTAAGGCAACAATCCTGCTATGGCTTGCGAATGTAGGGCAGTTGTGAGTCAAGGTCTAGTTTCTTGGGCTGTTGGGATGTTAGAATTGGTAGCTGCTCTTCCCCCAGTAGTTGAAGCCAGCTTTCCTGCAGCGTGGCACTTCTCTTCAAGAGAATCGGGGCAGAAACTGCAAGGCTTCTGAAGCACAAGACCCAGACCTGGCCCAGGGTCACTGCTGCCTCATTCTGCAGGAAAACCAAGTCACCAAGGCCAGTATACCTTCAAGGGGAGGGAAACAGACTCACTTCCTGGTGGGAAAGCAGATTTGCAAAGGGATGAGGGAATTATTGCAACCATCTTCCAGTACATCTTCCTCACAACTGTATCAGGCAGCGTTTCTCATTCATCTTCCAGTTACTTATCAAGAATGTCCCATATATTGGGGTTTATGAAATGTAACCATGTAAAAACAACCTGGGTGTTTGCCTTCCTGCAGGCTTCTAATCTCCATGAGGAGATAGACATGAATCAGATAATCACATAAAAATGCCAAAATTGTGTACAAGGAAGAGGATGGAGTGGTACCTTGGAAACATCTACTGTGGATAAGAGTGACCCTGGGCGAGAGGGTAGAATAGGCTTGCTGGGAAGGAGAGCTTGACCTTCTTGACCTTGATCTTTGGGGCAGAGATCTGTAGTCCAAGGAGCTGTTGATTGGCTAAAAGGAGACTGGAGGGAATGAGATGGATAAAGACTCTGATAAGACTGGACTGAAGGGTCATTTTTATGAGTTTGTGTTTTTATTTGAAGATGACCAGGAACAAGGATGACATGATCAAGTTTATATGTTAAATTATCAGAGGCTTAGCAAAAAGAAGACTGGCTAGACCAGTTGGGAGACATTGACCCACGACAGGTGAGAGATACCTTGCCAAATAGGATCCTTCTCACTCGAGGTTGAAAATATTTATTTCCGCGAGCTGCCACAGAGTTCTCAAATGCCTCTTGTGTCATTGCCTCCAGAGCAAATTTACGAGAAAAGCTGTCCCTGATCACAAATAGTCTAACCAGACTTGGCTTTAAATTAATTGTGGCTCTTTCCACAAGACGAATCTGTCATTGGAGATTTACCATCATATTCCAAAGAATGTGCCTCAGGCTCAGAAGACATCTACGATGAGTTCTAACCAAGCTTTGAACAATAACTGACTCTTTTAAACCAGCTGCATACAGGCAAGTCAGTACTCTGTAAGAGACACCACTTAGTGACCTAGGTATTGCTGTGTTTTCTTATTTCGTGGTTTCAGGTTCAGGCGGGAGGATTTTTCCTAAGGCATTTTCCTCATTGGACAGGTTCACCTTCTTTTAGTCCTTTAACTTGGTTTTCCATCTGTACATGTGTATAGTGACTTTTCATCTTGAAACTGCATTTGTCTTTACTATTTGAAATCCCCCCATATTTTTATATTTGAAATCCACTCCCCCCATATCAGTCATTTCTATTTCAATTTTGTATTGTGAAATCACTCATCTGTGCTCTTTGGCCACTTTTTTGTTAAGCCACTGAGTTTTACTTCTTTTCCATTTGTAAGTTTATTGTATACATTGACCATATTAATCACTTATTACTGTGTATCCTGGGTTGCCAGTTTTCTGTATTCAGAAATGCTGAATTCAGACATGCTGAGAAAATATAGCTTCTTTATTTTTCAAAAACTGATGTGATCTTTTTCATGAACTCCCAGGGGACACACACACACACACACACACACACACACACACACACACACACACACACACACACACTTTTTTAGTTAAACCCAGTAAGTTCAGTCAAATCCAATCATTTAAGCAGCGTCTTTATATACTCAGCATCTCTTGGATAACTCAGCATTGCAGGTTTGCATGCTAAATTGTTAATCAGGGGCACACGTTATGGTTATTGGGGTAGTGGGTGATAGGAAATTATCAGGTCCTAGGTTAATCTCTCTGGAAAAGGCAATGGCAACCCACTCCAGTATTCTTGCCTGGAGAATCCCAGGGACGGGGAAGCCTGGTGGGCTGCCGTCTGTGGGGTCGCACAGAGTTGGACATGACTGAAGCGACTTAGCAGCAGCAGCAGGTTGATCTCTCATGGTGATTTTTAGTTTCTGGCACTGGGGATGTTGTTTTAGTCTAGTGGCTGGCCCCAGGTGCCAGTTCCTAGCCATCACACAGCTGTCCCCAATGAATCTGAGGGTGCTCACCCACGGACAGTTGCCCCACCTGATGACCCACCCCTCTTAAGTCACTATAGGTTTATCTGTTTTGCCTCTATTTGGTTCCTGGCTGGGGTGATGCTTGTTCTATTGCCATTGGCCAAGGAGTCACTTTGTCTGTAACAGCCCGCGTGGTCACTGTTCACAGGCTCCTGAGCTAAATTCTCGATGATGTTTCATCATTGTCTGAAGGCACGGAGAGCCCTATGGGTTCCTCCAAGTCCACACCACTCACACCACACCTCACCTCACAACACCACACCACACCACTCCACACCACACCAAACATTTGTGCCAACCCACACTTACTCTTCTGCACCCAGCCACGTGGGCTGTGACTTTAGCAGATGTAATAGCCCTCTTGTGTCATCTCCCAGATGCCAGGATGGAGAGTGGGAAAAGGCACCTTCATTTCCACCTCTGTCTTAAGAGCCTCTGTAGTGCTTGTCAAGAGGGGAGTTCGGGAACCCCAGGCTTTCTCTTTTCATTTCCTCCTTCCCCACTTCCCCCACTGTCCATCTGTGGAGGGCAGATATAGAAAGCTTTCCCTTCCTTTTTCTGGCTAAAATGGACCCTCCTTTGAACCACATACTCCTCCCCCTCCATGCAGGCAGAGAGAGGTATAGGTTTACTAAAAAGGGAATAAAAGATGAGGGATATTTAACAATTTTATAATCTTTATACATATTTAGCAACTATTCTTCTCATTGATTTTTTTTTTGCATTTTATCCTTTTTGTCCTTTTACAAATACATAGACTTTTAAAATTTTTATGTAGTCTCATATTTTAATGTTTCTTCATGGATTGTGCCTTCTAAAGGGACCCTTGGAGAGATCTTCCCCCATGTAACTCAAATAACCTCTATTTCTCCTAGTTCTTTTAGAGCATAATTTATCATGTACCTGGAATTTAGTTTTGTATTTTGGTAGGTGATGTCTAACTGTATTTATGTTGAAATGGCTAGCCAGATATTCTTTTTTTAATGTGGACCATTTTTTTTTATGTGGACCATTTTTAAAGTCTTTATTGAATTTGTTACAATATTGCTTCTGTCTATGTTTTGGTTTCTTGGCCCTGAGGTATGTAGGATCATTGCTCCCTGACCAGATTGAACCTACAACCCCTGCATTCAAAGGCAAAGTCTTAACCACTGGACCACCAAGGAAGTCCCTAACTAGATACTCATGAAAAATTTTTTGAATAATCTATCCTTTCCTATCTTCTTTGGGAAACTGCCTTTGTTACATTAGGAAGAATCTTGAATCTATTTTGGAACTCCCACTTCTGTTACATTTATCTGTCTCTCTGCTATTAGTGCTATATTATTTTAGCTTCTGTGGTTTCATAATACACTTTCATATTTTGGGGGTGAAGACACCTGGATAAATATTATTTTTCAACATTATTTTGTCTGTCTTTGCACGTTCATTCTTCCAGGAAAATTCTGAGCTCATTTTGTCAAGTTACATCTCCTACTCCACCAACACCACTGTACACATACATGCTCTCACACATACATACACAAATCCTGTCACATGTTTATTCATAATTTTTGGATATATAGATCAATTTGAAAGGCACAATCTTTATCACACTGAGACATCCTGTTAAGAAATATGACATATATAAGTCAACTGTCCTTCAATAAAAAATATAGCATTTCTCCATTTACTTCCCAAATTATTTTTTGACTATTGTTTACACTTTCCTTTTAATCACATTTACTAACATGTTCTTGAAAAATGATTGTTACAAAGAAGTTGGGAAATGCTGCTTTGGTATTTCATCATTAGATATGACACTGTTGGTTTTTAGATCAATATCCTTCATCATATCAAGGAATTATCTCTCTACAGTTTATAGAACAATTTTATCAAAATGAATTTTTAATTTTATCAAACATTGCCTTTTTAATATGTATCAATATGATATTTTTCATTGACATTGAGTTGATAAATTTTATTTCCTAATGGGCTTCCCTGGTGGAATAATAACCAATCATGTATTCTTGGGTTAAATTCTAGCTGATCAGTGGTATTATTCTTTTTAATGTTGCTGCTGCTACTGCTGCTACATCGCTTCAGTTGTGTCCGACTCTGTGCAACCCCATAGATGGCAGCCCAACAGGCTCCCCCGTCCCTGGGATTCTCCAGGCAAGAACACTGGAGTGGGTTGCCATTTCCTTCTCCAATGCATGAAAGTGAAAAGTGAAAGTTAAGGCGCTCAGTCGTGTCCTACTCTTAGCGACCCCATGGATTGCAGCCTAACGGGCTCCTCCGTCCATGGGATTTTCCAAGCAAGAGTACTGGAGTGGGGTGCCATTGCCTTCTCCGTTTTTGTTGCTACATTCTACTAAATATTTTATTTCTGGTTTGCATCTATATTTCTATGTGAAATGAATTTTTTTTTATTTTACAGTGGTGTTTTTGTTGCTTTTTTGGTTTCAAGATTATGTTAGCTTTATAAAATGAATTGCAACACTTTTCCTTTTTTCCTACTATCTGTAACAATTTAAATAGCATAAGAATTATGTGTTCCTTGAAGGTCTGAAAGAACTTGCCCATAAAACATCTGGGTATAGCACCTTTTATGGAAGCAGCTCTTGGAGACTGTTTTCTATTTCTTCCATGGATAGTGGTCTATTCTGATTGTCAGATTTGATAATCTTTGTTTTCTTCTTTTCTATTTTCCTTCTTATTGAGGTCCTACATTTTAGCACAGAATTCTACATGAAATTCTGTTATTTTTTCAGTTCTTTTCAATCTCTCTCATTTTGTACACCATCTACATTGTCTCACTTTTTGTCTTCACTGAGGTGTCTTGAAAGATTGTTCATTTCATTAGTTTTTTTCAGAGAGCCCACATCATGAATTTACTAATCATTTTTCTCTGTTTTCCAGGGCACTAATTTAAGCTCTAGACATTTCCTTTGTTTTTCTGGTTATATTTTGTTCTTTTATGTTAACGAGCAGAATGTTTGGTTCACATATTTTAATTTTTCTTGTCTAAGATTAAAAATGACCAAAGTTATTCATTTTCTTCCCTGCAACTTGAGTTTCTTGCCTTATGTTTTGCTAGACAGTGCTCTCATCCAGTTTTTTTTTTTTCCTCTGTTTGTAGCTCCTTAGTCCTATATGAACTGAAGAGAATTTCTTGTATTGTTGTTGTTGCTTGTTAATTTGAACAGTAATTGGTGCTTTTTATCCCCTACATTTTTGGTTGTTGTTGTATCATTTTAATTGCAAAATTTCGTTTATGTGATTGTTATTATCAAAACTTATATTATTTATTGTCACTATTTTTCAAAAAATATTAAAACAAACATTATCTAGAGTTCTATGTTTCCAAAAAGTAGAAACTATTTAGAAGATAAAAATATATAAATCTATAGGCTGTTTGAACAACAGACCTAAGGAGGATATTGTTTATTTTTTCTTTTTTTGAAGTTTATTTTTAATTGGAGAATAATTGCTTTACAATATTATGTTGAAAAAAAAACAATATTATGTTGGTTTCTGCCATACATCAACATGAATCAGCCATAAGTATACGTATGTCCCCTCCCTCTTGTACCTCCTTCCCACCTCCCACCCCATCCCACCCCTCTAGGTCATCACAGAGCACCGGGTTTGAGCTCCTTGTAACATAGAGCAAATTCCCACTGGTTATCTGTTTTGCATATGGTAATGTATATATCTCAGTGCTACTCTCTCAATTCATCCCACCCTCTCCTGCCCCCACTGTGTCCACAGATCTGTTCTCTGTCTCTGCGTCTCCACGGCTGCTCTGCAAAGAGGTTCATCAGTACCATCTTTCTAGGTTCCATATCTATGTGTTAGTATGCACTTGTTTTTCTCTTTCTGACATACTCACTGTGTATAATAGGCTTCAGTTTCATCTGCCTCATTAGAACTGACTCAAATGTGTTCATTTTTATGGTTGAGTAATATTGCATTGTGTATATGTACCACAATTTCTTTATCCATTCATCTCACAGTGGACATCCAGGTTGCTTCCATGTCCTAGCTATTGTAAATAGTTCTGCAGTGAACATTCAGTCAATTATAATTGATAACAATACATGTACCCTAATGTAGTGGGGCTGTTGGGTCATATGGTAGTTTTTTTATCCCCTACTTTTAAAAACCAATTTCAGATTTACTGCATTGTGGTCAAAGAATGTAAACCCAATAATTTCTAGCTTATGAAATGTATTAGCTTTTTTGATTATTTGATATATGATCAATAATTAGCACTTTTAATAGATTGAATGTTGATAAGATATATTTTAATGTTAACAGTGGTGTTTTTGAGATCTTTATCCATTATTTATTATCTTTATCTCTACTTTGTCAGTCAAGAGAGGTGTGATACACTTTCCTACTGCTACTGTGAATAATTCTTTCAATTCTTTCTTATATTTTTAACAAGTTTTGCTTTAAATATGTTGATGTAGATGCCTAATACTAGAAAGATTAAGTCAATAATACCTTAATTTAAAGAGAGGCTTTTGTCCTGTTTATTTTTCCTTGATATGTACATTTTAAAAAATTAATATTGAAGTCTCTAACATATTTTTGTTTGCATTGTCAATATACCTTTGCCCATATTTTTATATATCAGATTGTGTATCTTGCATCAAATGGATTTTTCAGAGTCTGTGTGTCTAATCTGGATGTTATGCTCTTAGTAAAAATTTAACTAATTTCCATTGATTATAACAGATACATTTGGATTGATTTGATCTTCTGGTTTTGGGTTGAGACCCCTGGATTGAGAAGATGCCCTTGGAGAAGGGAATGGCAACCCACTTCACTATTCTTGCCTGGGAAATCCCAAGAATCTGGGTCTCCTGCACTGCAGGCAGATTCTTCACCATCTGCACCACCAGGGAAGCCCAGAAAGAAAGTGTTAGTTGCTCAGTCAGCATGGAAGCAACCTAAATGTCCATCAACAAAGGAACGGATAAAGAAGATGTGGTACATATATACAATGGAATATTACCCAGCCATTAAAAGACCAAAATAATGCCATTTGCAGCAATGTGGATAGACCTAGAGATTGCTATACTAAGTCAGACAGAGAAAGACAAATATCATATGATATCACTTATATGTGGAATCTAAAAAAGGGTACCAATGAACTTATCTACAAAATAAAAACAGCTCCAGTCCATGGGATCTCAAAGAGTCAGACACGACTAAGCGACTACTAACTGGATATTGTAAACAGTGCTGTGGTGAACTTTGAGGTGCATGTACCTTTTTGAGTTATGGTTTTTTCAGGGTATATGCCCAGTAGTGGGATTGCTGGATCATACAATAACTCTATTTTCAGGCTTTTAAGGAACCTCCATTCTGTTCTTCATAGTGACTATACTATTTTACATTCCCACCAGCAAGGTAGGAAGGTTCTCTTTTCTCCACACCCTCTCTAGCATTTATTATTTGTAGATTTTGTGATGCTGGCCATTCTGACCAATGTGAAGTGATACCTTATTTTGGTTTTGATTTGCATTTCTCCAATAATTAGTGATGTTGAGCATCTTTTCCTGTCTTTTTAACCATTTGTTTTCTTTGAAGAGATGTCTATTTTGGTTCTTCTGCCCATTTATTGATTGATTTGTTTGTTTTTGTGATATTGAGCTGCACAAGGTCTTTGTATATTTTGGCAATTAATCCCATGTTGGTTGCTTCATTTGCAAATATTTTCTCCCATTCTGAGAGTTGTCTTTTCATTTTGTCCCCTGTCACTCTTTTAAAAGTGAAGTTTTATACCTGAGAATCTCTAATTCCTCAGATCAATCTCATCTACTGAACAGCTGAATCTTTTCACGTAAACAGTAATTCTCTTTTTCTTCAGCCTCACGAGGGTGACCTAATAATAACATTTGAAATGGGCTCTGTTTGGAATTGGTTGGGTCCCATTCCAAACTGGGAGAAGGCAATGGCACCCCACTCCAGTACTGTTGCCCAGAAAATCCCATGGATGGAGGAGCCTGGTAGGTTGCAGTCCATGGGGTCGCTAAGAGTCAGACACGACTGAGTGACTTCACTTTCACTTTCCACTTTCATGCATTGGAGAAGGAAATGGCAACCCACTCCAGTGTTCTTGCCTGGAGAATCCCAGGGACGGAGAAGCCTGATACGCTGCAGTCCATGGGGTCGCACAGAGTCGAACATGACTGAAGCGACTTGGCAGCAGCAGCAGCATTCCAAACCTTTCAGACCCAGATTAAGGGACTTTCAGGTGGTGCTGATGGTAAAGAACCCACCTGCCAATACAGGAGACATAAGAGATAAAGTTCAATCCCTGGGTCGGGAAGATCCCCTGAAGGAAATGGCAGCCCCCTCCAGTATTCTAGCCTGGAGAATCCTATGGGCTGAGGAGCCTGGTGGGCTACAGTCCATGGGGTCACAAAGAGTCAGACATGACTGAAGCCACTCCACACGCACATGAGGGGTGAAGGAAAAGAACTGTCTTTGTTGTAGTTCACATTTGCCAGAATCTTGACCTGTTTATCCATAGGGAGCAGAGGAGACAGAAGGACAAGTGTTCACTTTTGCCTAGCAGAGGACAAGAGTCCTTGTCCTGTTTGGTTGACACAGTGAGTGCAGTGGCCTCTCCTCCATGTGGCATGACCGGCTCTCTGGGATCAGTGTCCCAAGAGCCTCCCTTTAGTTGTTGGCTGGTTTTGATGGGAAAACTGAGAGATTTTCGATCTTGTGTGGACCTCGGCATCAGTACTCTCATTAGACACTCAAGTGCAGTTGACATTTGTCTTTGAAAAGCTACCCTGACTCTGCCTAGGTCTCCAGGATCTACTATTCCAAGCCTCTGGGGGTGTCACCAAGCAGCAACTGGGAACCATCTTCCCTTCATCCTGTATTTTGAGATAAACTGAGGACTTCATCCTTCATTCAGGCTGGTGGCGACCAAACTAGTTTCCAGAAATCTCTCAGAGGTTCTGCCTTATGTCTATGACCCTTTCTTAGAGTTTTCAGTAGTGATGCAAAATTTCACCTATTTGTGTATTCTTTTAGATTTTAAAAAATATTTATTTATTTGACTGCATTGAATCTTAATTGTGCCACAGAGGCTCTTGGGTTTATAAAGAATTTAGAAAGGGGATCAGGAGGTTCACTGTGAGCCACACATCCCTGCCTCAGCCCTGGCACCTTTTCAGGTTGATATTGAAGTATGCAGCAGAAATGAAAATCAATGGACCTGTGATCATTTCCTTTGGTTTCATGTAAGTTTGTGGTTCAAGGCAGAGCAGTCAGAGGGAGATACCTATGGGGTCAGGCAGGGGCAGAGTCTGTGTAGGCCAGCAGGCTGAGCTTTCACTTGATCACAAGAGGAGATGAAATCATGTGAAGGGCTCTTATCTGTGTGTGTGTGCTCAGTCAACTCAGTGGTGTCCGATTCTTTGCAATGCCATGGACTGTAGCCCACCAGGTTCCTCTGTCCATAGTAGAGTGGGTTGCCATGTCCTTCTCCAGGAGATCTTCCCAACCCAGGGATCAAACCTATGTCTCCTACATTGCCAGGTGGATTCTGTAACACTAGCGCCACCTGGGAAGCAAGAATTGAAGGAGGAGTTTATGTAAGGTATATGAAGAGTGCTTGCCCTAGGCAGTTCAAGCTGTTGAAACAGAACACCATAGACCAGGTGTCTTAAACAACAGATATTTATATCTTACAGTTTTGAAGACTGGGAAATTCGAGGTCAGGGTGCACCACAGTCAGGTTCTCCTGAGGGCCCTATCCTGGTTCACTGACAGCCAGGTTCTTGCTCTGTCTCGCAGGACCGAGGGCGAACTGGCTCTGGTCCCTTCATCTCCTTTTAAGAACACGGATCCCATCACAGGAGCTCTGCCCTCATGACCTCATCCAAACCTAATTACTTCCAAAGCAGAGGCCCCACCTTCAAATGCCATCACAATGAGGGTTAAGGCTTCAACAGATGAAGTTGCGGGGAGGGAAGGGACACAAGGATTCAGTCCATATTAGTGGTGCTTGTGGCCACTTCCTGACTCTAGTTTAATTTCTAGAACAAGCCTGTAAGCTAGAAGCCACTGGGCTTACGTAGAGAAGTAGAAACCAAGGCATGGCAGGGAGGAAGTGACCTCTCACTGGAGTTGCCTGGAATAGGGGAAAGTGCTCTGGCCATGAGCCCTGGGTTCCATCTCATCTGTAGAAAATGGGGCTTGCGTGGGACCAGTAGCTTTCCAGCTCCTCGACTTCACAATTTCTGGTTCCAATAAAATCCTTCTCAGACACCCAAGATATAAAATGGTTAAAAGTGGCACTGAGCCCATGAAAGTGGTCAGGGGACCCCGAGTCCTGGACGCTGAACCCTCACCTTCCCACCAGGAGTAGTCGGTGGCATCTGGAGCACTGATTGCTCTCTCTTCTAATGGATCTGATTCCAGGCTCAGTAAATGGTATTAGAAGAAGTTCTGGAAAGAGTTCAGTCTGCATTTTCAAACGAGCAGGAGGGAAAGTTGACAAAGGGCACATCAGCTGTCATTATTCTGGAATGCTGGCAGAGCCGTCGTCTTTGCCCAAAAAGGGTTTGAGAAGAGAACATTGCACGCTAACTTTATTTCTTTTTTTTTTTTTTTTATGCTCTCCGCATTTAGCTTATCGTTGGGGCATTTAGTTGCCAGTGAGAAGCCTGCTGTTTACAAATTGGCTGTGTGGCTTGAGCCCATGTGATGAGAAATGTTTTAGAAGGTTACCTGCCATCTGCAGTCATTCACTTTGTAAAATGATTTCACTGTCATCATAACTGAAGGACAATCTCAGAAATGGATTTTTTCCCCCAAAGGAAACTCTAGGAGAGGACAGAACCCCAGAGTAACAAATTACTCCTGAAGAAGTTATTGGAGAAGGAAATGGCAACCCACTCTAGTATTCTTGACTGGGAAATCCCATGGACAGAGGAACCTGGCAGGCTACAGTCCATGGGGTCGCAAAATAGTCAGATGTGACGTAGTTTCTAAACAACAATGAAGTTACAGCAGTTGTTCTCAATCAGGGGTGATTTTGACTCCCAGGGAACATTTGGCAATGTGTGGGGACAATTTTAATTGTCACAATGTCTCAGCTGGGGTGAGAGATGCTATTGGCATCTTCTGGATAAAGGCCAGGGAAGAGCTAAACATGGTACAATGTGCAGGACAGCCCCACAACAAAAAGGTATCCAGCCCCAAATGAAAACGTTGCCAAGGCTGATTAATTCAGTTCAGTTCGTTTCAGTCGCTCAGTTGTGTCAGACTCTTTGCGACCCCATGAATCGCAGCCTCCCTGGATGTCATGCCTCCCTGTCCATCACCAACTCCCAGAGTTTACCCAAACTCATGTCCATCGCGTCGATGATGCCATCCAGCCATCTCATCCTCTGTTGTCCCCTTCTCCTCCTGCCCCCAATCCCTCCCAGCATCAGGGTCTTTTACAATGAATCAATTCATTCCATGACGTGGCCAAAGTATTAGAGTTTCAGCTTTAGCATCAGTCCTTCCAATGAACACCCAGGACTGATGGTTGGATCTCCTTGCAGTTCAAGGGACTCTCCAGAGTCTTCTCCAACACCACAGTTCAAAAGCATCAATTCTTCAGTGCTCAGCTTTCTTCACAGTCCAATTCTCACATCCATACATGACCACAGGAAAAACCATAGCCTTGACTAGACAAACCTTTGTTGGCAAAGTAATATCTCTGCTTTTCAATATGCTATCTAGGTTGGTCATAACTTTCCTTCCAAGGAGGAAGCATGTTTTAATTTCATGGCTGCAGTCACCATCTGCAGTGATTTTGGAGCCCCCAAAAATAAAGTCTGACACTGTTTCCACTGTTTCCCCATCTACTTCCCATGAAGTGATGGGACCAGATGCCATGATCTTCATTTTCTGAATGTTGAGCTTTAAGCCAACTTTTTCACTCTCCTCTTTCACTTTCATCAAGAGGCTTTTTAGTTCCTCTTCACTTTCTGCCATAAGGGTGGTGTCATCTGCATATCTGAGGTTCTTGATATTTCTCCTGGCAATTTTGATTCCAGCTTGTGCTTCTTCCAGCCCAGGGTTTCTCATGATTGTACTCTGCATATAAGTTAAATAAGCAGGGTGACAATATACAGCCTTGCCGTACTCCTTTTCCTATATGGAACCAGTCTGTTTTTCCATGTCCAGTTCTAACTGTTGCTTCCTGACCTGCATATAGGTTTCTCAAGAGGCAGGTCAGGTCGTCTGGTATTCCCATCTCTTTCAGAATTTTCCACAGTTTACGGTGAACCACACAGTCAAAGGCTTTGGCATAGTCAATAAAGCAGAAATAGATGTTTTTCTGGAACTCTCTTGCTTTTTCCATGATCCAGCGGATGTTGGCAATTTGATCTCTGGTTCCTCTGTCTTTTCTAAATCCAGCTTGAGCATCTGGAAGTTCACGGTTCATGTATTGCTTAAGCCTGGCTTGGAGAATTTTGAGCATTACTTTACTAATGTGTGAGATGAGTGCAATTGTGAGGTAGTTTGAGCATTCTTTGGGATTGCCTTTCTTTGGGATTAAAATGAAAACTGACTTTTTCCAGTCCTGTGGCCACTGCTGAGTTTTCCAGATTTGCTGGCATATTGAGTGCAGCACTTTCAGAGCATCATCTTTCAGGATCTGAAACAGCTCAACTGGAATTCCATCACCTCCACTAGCTTTGTTTGAAGTGATGCTTCCTAAGGCCCACTTGACTTCACATTCCAGGATGTCTGGCTCTAGGTGATTGATCACAGCATCGTGATTATCTGGGTCATGAGATCTTTTTTGTACAGTTCTTCTGTGTATTCTTGCCACCTCTTCTTAATGTCTTCTGCTTCTGTTAGGTCCCTACCATTTCTGTCCTTTATTGAGCCCATCTTTGCGTGAAATGTTCTCTTGGTATCTCTAATTTTCTTGAAGAGATCTCTAGTCTTCCCCATTCTATTGTATTCCTCTATTTTTTGCACTGATCGCTGAGGAAGGCTTTCTTATCTCTCCTTGCTATTTTTTGGAACTCTGCATTCAGATGCTTATGTATTTCCTTTTCTCCTTTGCTTTTCACTTCTCTTCTTTTCATAGTTATCTGTAAGGCCTCCTCAGACAGCCATTTTGCTTTTTTGCATTTCCTTTCCATGGGGATGGTCTTGATCCCTGTCTCCTGTACAATGTCATGAACCTCCATCCATAGTTCATCAGGCACTCTATCAGATCTAGTCCCTTAAATCTATTTCTCACTTCCATTGTATAATCATAAGGGTTTTGATTTAGATCATACCTGAATGGTCTAGTGGTTTTCCCTACTTTCTTCAATTTAAGTCTGAATTTGGCAGTAAGGAGTTCATGGTTTGAGCCACAGTCAGCTCCCAATCTTGTTTTTGCTGACTGTATAGAGCTTCTCCATCTTTGGCTGCAAAAATATAATCAATCTGATTTCAGTGTTGACCATCTGGTGATGTCCATGTGTAGAGTCTTCTCCTGTGTTGTTGGAAGAGGGTGTTTGCTATGACCAGTGCGTTCTCTTGCCAAAACTCTATTAGCCTTTGCCCTGCCTCATTCCGTACTCCAAGGCCAAACTTGCCTGTTACTCCAGGTGTTTCTTGACTTCCTACTTTTGCATTCCAGTCTCCTATAATGAAAAAGACATCTTTTTTGGTTGTTAGTTCTAAAAGGTCTTGTAGGTCTTCATAGAACCATTCAACTTCAGCTTCTTCAGCATTACTGGTTGGGGCATATAGGCTTGGATTACCATATTGAATGGTTTGCCTTGGGAATGAACAGAGATCATTCTGTCGTTTTTGAGATTGCATCCAAGTACTGCATTTCGGACTCTTTTGTTGACCATGATGGCCACTCCATTTCTTCTGAGGGATTCCTGCCTGCAGTAGTAGATATAATGGTCATCTGAGTTAAATTCACCCATTCCAGTCCATTTTAGTTCACTGATTCCTAGAATGTCGACGTACACTCTTGCCATCTCCTGTTTGATCACTTCCAATTTGCCTTGATTCATGGACCTGACATTCCAGGTTCCTATGCAATATTGCTCTTTATAGTATTAGACCTTGCTTCTATCACCAGTCACATCCACAACTGGGTATTGTTTTTGCCTTGGCTCCATCCCTTCATTCTTTCTGGAGTTATTTTTCCACTGATCTCCAGTAGCATATTGGGCACTTACCAGGTGAGTTCCTCTTTCAGTATCCTATCATTTTGTCTTTTCATACTGTTCATGGGGTTCTCAAGGCGAGAATACTGAAGTGGTTTTTCATTCCCTTCTCTAGTGGACCACATTCTGTCAGATCTCTCCACCAGGACCTGCCTATCTTGGGTGGCCACATATGACATGGCTTAGTTTCACTGAGTTAGACAAGGTTGTGGTCTGTGTGATCAGATTGGCTAGTTTTCTGTGATTATGGTTTCAGCGTGTCTGTCCTCTGATGCCCTCTCACAACACCTACTGTCTTACTTGGGTTTCTCTTACCTTGGATGTGGGGTATCTCTTCACGGCTGCTCCAGCAAAGCTCAGCCACTGCTCCTTACCTTGGATGAGGTCGCCCCTCCTGACCTTGAATGTGGAGTAGCTCTTTTTGGCCCTCCTGTGCCCACGCAGCTGCCCTTCCTTGGACGTGGAGTAGCTCCTCTCGGCCACGCTTTTGCCGAGACTGATTAGTAGTTTATATTAAAAGAATTCCTAAAATTCAATCAAAATCTTTAGAAACACTGCATTTAAAGCAAAAAAATTTTTTATTATGATTCAGACTTTTAATTGTGTTTCCAATATCTTGGCTAATGATTTAAAACAAAGCAAGCAAAATGGTTTCATGTACCTACCAACTTTATATGAGGGTTCCAATTTCTCCACATCCTCACATTGGTAGGATTTCTCACATTCTCGCATCCTTCTTTCCTTTTTTCAATCTTTTAATTATAATCATCCTAGTGGACATAAAATAGTATCTCATTGTGGTTTTGATTTGCATTTCTCGTGATTCATGGGGTCGCAAAGGGTTGGACACGACTGAGCGAATGAACTGAACTGAACTGAACGACAAAAGAAGTTGAACATCTTTCCATGTGCTTGTTGGCCATTTGTGTATATTCTTTGACATAAAGTCTATTCAAGTCCCTTGCCCATTTTAAAATTAGAATTTGTCTTTCTGTAGTTGAGTTGTAGGAATTCTTTATATATTTAGGATACTAGAACCTTATGAAATATATGACTGGTAAGTGTTTCTCTCATTCTGTGGGTTGTCCTTTCACTTTCTTGATAGTATCCTTTGATGCACAAATGTCTAATTTTTATGAAGTCCAATTTGCCTAATTTTCCTTTTGTTGCTTGTGCTTTTAGTACCATATCTAAATTGTCTGATCCAGGTCACAAAGAATTATTCCTAACCTTCTAAGAGTTTCTCATTTTAGCACTTACAAGTAAGCCTTTGATTCATTTTGAGTTAATTTTTATGTATGGTGTGAGATAAGGTTCCAACTTTATTCTTTTGCATGTGGAAATCCAGTTGTCCAAGCACCACTTGCTGAAGAGACTATCCTTTTCCTAATGAAATAGTCTTGATGTCCTTGTTGAAATTCAATTGACTGTAGAATATGGGTCATTTCTGGACTCTATTACATATTTCATATGCCTATTAATCTTATGCCAATACCAAACTGTTTTGATTACTGTATCTTTGTAATAGTTTTGAGATTGCTCAGTTCAGTTCAGTCCAGTCACTCAGCCATGTCCAACTATTTGCAAACCCATGGACTGCAGCATGTCAGGCTTCCCTGTTCATCACCAACTCCCAGAATTTACTCAAACTCATGTCCATTGAGTCAGTGATGCAATCCAACCAACTCATCCTCTGTCATCCCCTTCTCCTCCTGCCTTCGGTTGTTCCCAGAATCAGGGTTTTTTTCCAGTGAGTCAATTCTTCACATCAGGTGACCAAAGTATTAGAGTTTCATCTTCAGCATCAATCCTTCCAATGAATATTCAAGACTGATTTCCTTTAGGGTGGACTGATTGTTTCTCCTTGCTGTCCAAGCTGTCTAAGGGACTCTCAAGGGTCTTCTCCAACACCACAGTTCAAAAGTATCAGTTCTTTGGTGCTCAGCTTTCTTTATAGTCCAATTCTCACATCCATACATGACCACTGGAAAAACCATAGCTTTGACTAGACAGACCTTTGTCAGCAAAGTAAAATCTCTGTTTTCTAATATACTGTCTAGGTTGATTGTAGCTTTTCTTCCAGGGAGCAAGCATCTTTTAATTTCATGGTGGTAGTCACCATTTGCAGTGATTTTGGAGCCCAAAAAAATAAAGTCTGACACTGATTCCATTGTTTATCCATCTATTTGCCATGAAGTGCTGGGACAAGATGCCATGATCTTAGTTTTCTGAATGTTGAGCTTTAAGCCAACTTTTTCACTCTCCTCTTTCACTTTCATCAAGAGGCTTTTTAGTTCCTCTTCACTTTCTGCCATAAGAGTGGTGTCATCTGCATATCTGAGGTTATTGATATTTCTCCCAGCAGTCTTGATTCCAGCTTGTGCTTCATCCAGCCCAGCATTTCTTATGATGTACTCTGCATATAAGTTAAATAAGCAGGGTGACAATATACAGCCTTGATGTACTCCTTTCCCTGTTTGGAACCAGCCTGTTGTTCCATGTCTAGTTATAACTGTTGCTCCTTGACCTGCATACAGATTTCTCAGGAGGCAGGTAAGGTGGTCCCATCTCTTTGTGAATTTTCCACATTTTGTTGTGATCCACATAGTCAAAGGCTTTGGCATGGTCGATAAAGCAAAAGTAGATGTTTTTCTGGAACTTTCTTGCTTTTTTGATGATCCAGCAGATGTTGGCAATTTGATTTCTGGTTCCTCTGCCTTTTCTAAATCCAGCTTGAGCATCTGGAAGTTCACAGTTCATGTATTGCTTAAGCCTGGCTTGGAGAATTTTGAGCATTACTTAACTAGTGTGTGAGACGAGTGCAGTTGTGTGGTAGTTTGAGTATTCTTTGGCATTGCCTTTCTTTGGGATTGAAATGGAAACTGACTTTTTCCAGTCCTGTGGCCACTGCTGAGTTTTCCAGATTTGCTGGCATACTGAGTGAAGCACTTTCACAATATCATCTTTTAAAATTTGAAACAGCTCAACTGAAATTCCATCACCTCCACTAGCTTTGTTCATAGATATGCTTCCAAAGGCCCACTTGACTTCTCATTCTAGGATGTCTGGCTCTAGGTGATTGATCACACCATCGTGATTATCTGGGTTGTGAAGGTCTTTTTTGTACAGTTCTTCTGTGTATTCCTGCCACCTCTTCTTAGTATCTTCTGCTTCTGTTAGGTCCCTACCATTTCTGTTCTTTATTGAGCCCATCTTTGCATGAAATGTTCCCTTGGTATCTCTAATTTTCTGGAAGAGATCTCTAGTCTTTCCCATTCTATTGTATTCCTCTATTTCTTTGCATTGATCACTGAGGAAGGCTTTCTTTTCTCTCCTTGCTATTCTTTGGAACTCTGCATTCAAATGGGTATATCTTTCCTTTTCTCCTTTGCTTTTCACTTCTCTTCTTTTCACAGCTATTTGTAAGGCCTCCTCAGACAACCATTTTGCCTTTTTACATTTCTTTTTCTTGGGGATGGTCTTGATCACTGCCTCATGTACAATGTCACAAACCTCCGTCCCTTGAATCTACCCAAACTGAGATTGCTACCCAGTGTTTTTTACATTTCCTAAAGCTTAATGGAAGATTTAAAAGATACTACTTCTTTTTTTAATATTACATAGAATAGCATAGGTACATGATTCCTTTAGAGTTCTTAAATTCAAAAACTCTGACGATGGAAACTTCTAGATTATTAATTTGAGGCTAAGACCTGACCTGATCAGAGCTCACTTGGCAGTGAACACAATCTGAACTCACGTGGATCTATAGATTCTATGAGATCTATGAAAATATAGATTTCAGAATATAGAGTTTATAGAATATAAAAATCTATATTTTAAATAAATGTCATATAATATTTATATTTTATCTAGATTTTATATTCACATATCAAGTTGCAAAAAGATTTATGTGTTTGATTATGGGATACTGCCCCATGCCTCTCTGGTGGTCTTATTTAATGCATAACATGTGATCTGTGTTGCTTTTACAAAATCTGAAACATCCTAGGTTCCAAAACATATAACTCCCAAAGTTTTGGGAACAGAATGGTGGACCCATGCCATTCTATTAGGGCAACACTGTTTATCTCATGATGCTGAAAACTCTGATGATTTTCTAACTTTGGGTAGGAAAACACAAGGAGAAACAAGTAATCACAATGTGTTTTCTGTACTAACATTGATGGCACAAATGATCTGTGTTAGTCAATATTTACGTGTGCTATCTCATTTTAAATCTTTCAAAACACAGGTTCTGACAGTTCACTTTCGTTCACTCAGTCGTGCCTGACTCTTTGTGACTCCATGGACTGCAGCATGCCAGGCTTCCCGGTCCATCACCAACTCCCAGAGCTTACTCAAACTCATGTCCATTGAGTCGGTGATGCCATCCAATCATCTCATCCTCTGTCTGTGGGGAAACATTATAAAGTGACCCTTATTAGTCAAAAGTTGGGAGTGGTTTTTCTGAGCCTCTTTTAATATATCAAGAGAAACTGAAAAGGAAAACGCTTTCACAATTTTGATGTCCTGCTTAGCTTCCATGGGTGGGAAACCAAAAGCAAGTTTTCCTCCTGATGTCTGGTCTGGCTCCTGTGTAGGGACTGTTCCTCTCCTGTTTACAGTCTGTTCTGCCTCATCATTCCTGAAAAGCAGCAGACCTGCCCAGATTCCTCTTCACCTCATCATGGACTGTTGGTGATTTCTAGATGATCCTCCTTCTTCAGATTAGTTTACAGAGTCTTGAATTTTGCACCTTTATGAGTTCTTTTAGCTTAAACATTGCCCTTCTGGAACATTCTCTTTTTTTATATAAGTAATTTATTTTTCTAAGATTTTTTGATGTGGACTATTTTTAAAAGTCTTTATTGAATTTGTTACAATGTTTCATGTTTTATGTTTTGATTTTCTGGCCATGAGACATGTGGGAATCCCCAACCAGGGATTGAACTCTCACTCCCTGTATTGGAAGGTGAAGTCCCAACCACTGGACTACAAGGGAAGTCCCTTCTGGAGCATTCTTTAAAATGAAAGTGCCCCAGCCAATCACAAGGCCTCTGGTACCTCCAATTCTATAGCCCATTATTCAAGTGTTATTTTACTTAACTACGTAATTTCCCTATATAGTTGTGAGGAGATATTTTTATCTTTGTTTTACCTGCCTAAGAAATGCAACTCATAGGTGTTAAATAGTGTAACCAGTGTCACCAAGGTAGAAACATAAGGGCCATCATGATTTTTTCCTCTACAGTGTGTTAACTTCCTCAATAGAACCATGTCAATCATACGGCAAATAAGACATTAGCTTTGGCCACCATCTCCAGGAGAAAACAGAAGACCTGACACTGTCTACCCTGACTCTGTCAAGATTAGCTTTTATAATTTCCTGGATGAAGAGAAGAAGTAGTTATATAAGAGGAACTGAAGTTGGAGAAAGGATCAGTTGGAGAAAGCAGAAGGATCAGCAGAAATGAGAGAGTGTGGGGAGTGAATTATTAACATTGTGAGTCTAATGTTCTCTGAGTTCTCAGATGTTTTCACATCCAGTCCTTCTCCTAAACTTGCTTAGTAGTCAGAAGTGTTTACGGAGCATCCAGCATCTGCCATGTGCTCAGTTCTAAGTCTAATGAAGGAGACTGGAGAAGGTGACAAACTGCCTCCAAGTCTGATTGGGGAGAAAAGGATAACATCCATAAAACAATAGTTATAACCCTGTTTACGAGACAGCAAAAGAGACACTGATGTAGAGAACAGACTTTTGGACTCTGGGACTGGGAGAGGGCGGGATGATTTGGGAGAATAGCATTGAAATATGTATAATATCATATCTGAAATGAGTCGCCAGTCCAGGTTCGATGCCCGATAACGGATGCCTGGGGCTGGTGCACTGGGACGACCCAGAGGGATGGTATGGGGAGGGAGGATGGAGGAGGGTTCAGGATGGGGAGCACGTGTATACTGGTGGTGGATCCATCTCGATGTATAGCAAAAGCAATACAATATTATAAAGTTAAGCAAAATAAAATTTAATTTAAAAAAATAACAATAGTTATCAGGAAAAGCTCTAGGATTCAGAGGCAAGATGGATCAGGCAGGGCTTAGATGCTCATGGAAATTTCTGTGGAGGGAGTTTTCAATTGGATCTTCAAAGGTAAGATATGAAAAGTCAAGCTGCAAGGCAGAAGTGAACATGGCATGGTTATGGACTAGTGAACTCATCCTCTAGAGAGGGTGACTGAGTGTGTGGGTATGAGCACATGTGTGTGCATGCAGGGGACAGCCATCAAAGACAACACTGACCGGGTTTGGTTACACCATTCTCCTGGGTGTCTTTTTGAAAACCAGTCAAGGATTTTGATCTTGAAGTAAGAGAACCTGGGGAGCCACTGTGGGTACAAAGAAGGTAGGTGACATGGTGGGATAGATAATACTCTTCTCCTATGAAGAAATGGAGTAGGGTAAACAAAAGATAGCATTTTGCTTTGAGTGTGAAGTGGAATGGTGGTGCCAAGGACTGATGCTGGAAGGAGGAATACCTTCTGGAAGGCCATCAGTTTTGACTATATTCCACCTGAAATCATGGTGCATGAGTGAAACTGAAAAATTGCTATTCAATGTGAATATGGTAAACTCTAGCCATACGTGGTGCATTAAAGTTAAAATTCATTGACATTGTTTTTCAGTCACTCAGTCATGTCTGACTCTTTGAAACCCCATGAACAGCAGCATGCCAGGTTCCCCTGTCCTTCACCATCTCCCAGAGTTTGCTCAAACTCATATCTATGGAGTCAATGGACCAACCATCCATGGAGTCCATGGAGTCAACCATTCGACCATCTTGTCCTCTCTCATCCCCTATAACATTAAAAACTTAGTTCCTATAAAAACATATATAACATTTTTCCCACATGGTTCCACTGTAAATCCCATTTCATCCATCCCCTCTCCCCTAGGTTTCTAAATGCCCTGGAGATACCCCATACCAGTCAAAAATGCCATGTGGCTCACTGGTAAAGAATCTGCCTGCCAGTGCAGGAGACAAGAGTTGAGTCCTTGATCTGGAAAGATCTTCTGGAGAAGGAAATGGCAACCCACTCCAGTATTCTTGCAGCTGCAAAAACAATTCCATCAAAATAAAAATTAAAAAAATAAAATAAAAACTTAGCTCCTCATTCAAGCTCACCACACTCCAAGCACTTACTAGTGACATATGGCTAATGGCTATCATACAGAAAAATTTGCATCATCTTGGGATGTTCAGTTGCACTAGATCTAGAAATCAGTAGCAAATATCAGCATTTTTGGTGATGAAGGAGCTCCTGGGATGGAAATGGGAACTGGTGATGCTAAGTCAAGGGTCATCTCTCAAGGAGGAGACTGTAGAGGTAAATTTTAGGACATGCATGAAGTTTAGGGAAAAAGGCATAAGGAGAGCAAACATAAATTTCCCTGAAGTTTTGAAAAAGTGGGAGACACAGCATAGCATAAATCCTGCAACAAAACAGGAAGAAAATGTCAGTTAGGAGGGAGTGGAGCCGATATCAATTGCTGATGTCGAGGAGAAAGAGAACCAGATAAGAAATTGTGTTTAGTAATCTGAGGTCAATGGTGACCTATCAAACTTGATGCTGATCTCTGAGACTGCGATAGGAGTTTGGGACTAGGAACAGTTTCAGGAGAGTGGTGGGACTAGGGCTTGGTTCAGAGGATGGGGGTGGGGGAAGAAATGGAGGTGGAGATCAGAGCCAGACAGGAGAAGCAAAAGAAAGATAGGGAATTGTCACCACCCAGGGCAACTCCATCAAGTATTCTTTCTTTTTCCAAGAAAAGGAAGCAAAAAGATGAGAGACTTTTCAAGGATTGTTTGAGAGGATTAGAAGAAGAAGATACCTGTGAAAACCAGGTGGACGCCTTTATGGTTGGGATGGAATGAGGAAGGGGGTGCTGGGAGAGAGTTTAGACTTTCAGGGGGCCCGGGGGATGGGGGATCAGGAGAGTTATGGGTGGGCTTGTGGCCATTGTCCTCTGAGATCGGAAGACTTGTGTGAAGCCAGCGAATGCCTCTGCTTGGTCTGCTGGCTCTCCTGTCTTCCCCACTTCCCTTCCACCGGATTATTCCTTTAGACCAATTTAATTCTAATTTTTTCTAATGCATTAGACCTTAACACTTATGCATTGTATGACTCCCTAGCTCTCTAGATTTCTCTAAAACTGTTGCAACTCTACATGCACACTTTTTATTTGTCTGCATCAGTGTCATCTGTCTTATTTATTTACTTTTTAGCCACCCCATGTGGCATAGGAGATCTTGGTTCCCTGACAAGGGATGGAAACTGCACCCCTGAAAGGCACAGTCTTAACCACCGGACCACCAGGGAAGTCCTAGCATCACCTGTTTTAGATTGTAAGGACAAGGACAGGATCTGTTTAACTCTTGCTATACAGGGTTCATCACACTACTGTGAAGACAGAGACAATTAATTCAATACCATTTAATTATAAAGTCAGTAATTACATTTAAATTTGAAGAGTTGCTTTTAAAAAATAGATGAATACAGTTGATTAGGTATGCATGCATGCATACATATGTGTTGACAACTCTATTGACCAGATAAAGATTATTTTTTCCTCCTTGCCTTTATGGTAAAGAGTTGTTAGAGACTGATTAATTTTGGATTTTAGTTTATTGTGCACTGATGCTGAATGCTTTGTGGACATTATTGATTGAGTCCTTGCAAACACGTGGAGCGATAGGTATTTTGAGTCTCATTTCAGAGATGAGGAAATTGTGGCAGAGGCTGGTTCTGTAACTTGCCCAGTGTCACGCCATTACGTACAAGTGGCAGAGTAGGAATTGGAACCTGGTTCTCCCTGGTGCCCAGTCTCGTGCCCTTAACATCCCCTGTGTCCTCAGGCCAACGCACTAAAGTGATGGGTCTATTCCTGCTATCATGACCGAGTTTGCCACAGCTGTGATCATGCCCACATAAGGATGTGTTTGTTCTCTAGAGCCATAATTCTCCTCTCATTACTGAGAGGCAGAAAAATGGTTATGGGGAAATAACAAAAATAACACCTCCTGGTGTCAACCCAGCCTCCACGGAGGACAGAATGCTTAATAACTCTTTCAAAGTATCCAAGACAAAACTTGACCTTTCCATATTTTCTCCATTTAGAATAAAGTTTATCTTTAATGAATACGGTTTGGATAAATCAAGACATCCTGTTTTAGCTATGTAACTGGGAAGGTAATATTTTCAATCTGATTTAAAATTTTTCTTTTGCCAAATTCCACAGGGCAAGGAGGGGGAATGTTAAAGTTAAGGATAAAAAGAAACTTCTCAGGAAGTGCACTCATACAAACCATGTCTGTGGTCATTGTAAATATCTTTCCAAACTGAAGTCCAGGTTTCCCATGGTAACCGCTTTTACCCTAACTGGCTTGCATCATGTTTTTTTGTCTAGAAGCCAGTGGAACGGGACCCAGCTGTGTCACAAAGTTCAGGTGTCAATAACAGATGGATCTCCTGGGACAAACACCAGACAGGAAAATATTGCATGCACCCAGCCACTACCTTCCCACACCCTTGCACTTTGCTACTGTGCTGACCAAATGCCCAGACCTCCCCAGGGTTGGCCGTCCTCTCAAAGTCAAACCATCAGCTATATCCAACTGTGACTTTTCTCTTTCTCTAGTGAGCATTGGACAGAAATTAGAGCCAAATGCTTTGATCTACCAATGTTGCGTCCATCAGTGATCTTGAGCAATCGTGTTTCGTAAGGGTCAGAACATGGATTCAATAATCCAGGCCAATTGCCAGCTGGAAAAATTGTGTCTTGCCTTCCTATGACTCACTCCAGCCTCCAGATGGAAGTGATTTCCCAAGGTCACTGCAAAACCCAGTTCAAAGGTGTCTTGTGTGGAGAACGTACGGCATGACAATACAAGGGAAATTGTACTGAGGGTCAGGAATGTCTTTCCTGTTCTTGCTCTTGACCTTGGCAGATCTGAGAACTTCCACCCAATCATGGGAGCATCATAGGGACAGCTAATGACTTTCCTCTTCCCCATGCCCTTCTCACCACCCCACCCTACGCCCTTTCTCCTATATTTTAGGCCGAATGAAAGGACCGAGGAAGAAATGTGCCTTCTTTCACTGAATCATTTCCATTTCTTAAAATAAATCCTTGTTTTCCTCCTTTGGGAAGCCACCCCAGGACTAGGATCTCAAAATATCTTGTATTTACTTTATGTGAGAAACATATTGAGAGCCTAATAGGTGGCAGATACAAGCAGACCCTGACTTCAAGGTGGAAACCAACATCTGAGCCTATTAAAGGGGTGTGATTATTATGTAAGCACTGTTAGAAGAGGTTACTTTTCCAATTTCGGATGTGTGTGTGTGTTAGTTGCTCAGTCATGTCCAACTCTTTGAAACCCCAACGACTATAGCCCACCAGGCTCCTCTGTCCATGGAATTCTCCAGGTAAGAATACTTGAGTGGATAGCCGTTCCCTTCTCCAGGGGATCTTCCTGATGCAGGATCTTCTGCATTACAGGTAGATTCTTTACCGTCTGAGCCACCAAGGAAGCCCAATTAGGGGAGCAGGGCAGAGTGTCAAAAGTCTTCTTAAAAGAAGATTGGTGTGATCTTCATATAATTAGCATTCACATTTCATGATTAGGACATAGATTTAAATACACACACCAACATGCAAGTCTGTCTTGATGTCTCCTTGTTGTTGTACAGTCATTTGGTTGTGTCCAACTCCTTGCAACCCCATGGACTGCAGTATGCCAGGCTTCCTTGTCCTCACCATCTCCTGGAGTTTGCCCAAGTTCATGTCCACTGCATTGGTGATTCCATCCAGCCATCTCATCCTCTAACGACATCTTCTCCTTCTGCCCTCAATGTCTCCTTAGATCACAAAAATCTTCAATATGAAAACTTGGTCTTTCTTATTATAGGTAAAATATCTGACTTACCTAGAATAGAGCTGAGAAACCAATGAGGGTCATCGTGGCCCTGACTTTGCCTCCAACACTGAGGGAAGAGATTGGAGAATCTACAGGTTGTCTATGTGAATTGGGTGGCCTGTGCAGCTGAGTATACAGTGTCCAGTGGGAAATGGATTGATAAGCCCCAAAGCTATAGAGAAGGCAATGGCACCCCACTCCAATACTCTTGCCTGGAAAATCCATGGACGGAGGAGCCTGGTAGGCTACAGTCCATGGGGTCGCTAAGAGTCAGACACAACTGAGTGACTTCACTTTCACTTTTTACTTTCATGCATTGGAGAAGGAAATGGCAACCCACTCCAGTGTTCTTGCCTGGAGAATCCCAGGGACAGAGGAGCCTAATGGGCTGCTGTCTATGGGGTCGCACAGAGTTGGACACGACTGACATGACTTAGCAGCAGCAGCAGTGGTAAAGAACATGCCTGCCAATGCAGGAATCATAAGATCGAAACATAACATTCAATCCCTGGTGGGGAGGACACCCCAGAGGAGGGCATGGCAACCCACTCCAGTTTTCTTGCCTGGAGAATCCCATGGACAGAGGAGCCTGGTGGGCTACAGTCCATGGGGTCACACAGAGTCCGACACCACAGAAGCTATTTAGCATGCGTGCACGCACTACACTACTTGTATTATTTTCAACCACTTCTTTTACTTTCTACCATTTCTTTTTTTTTAAATCCCCTCCCTCTTGAGCCTCCCTCACCCACCCCACCCCAGCATCCTGCCCCTTTACATCTCACAGAGCACCAGGCTGGCTCCCTATATTAACAGCAGCTTCCCACTAGCTAACTGTTTTACACATGGTGGCGTATATATTCTACCATTTCTTTAAAAGTAATGGCACCTACATTTTAACCGTAATTTCGTGCTTTGGGTTACCTTGATTCAGAAGCACAACTTTTCTTTTAAATTAGAGTATACTTGCTTTACAAAGTTGTGTTAGTTTCTGCTGTACAGACAGCAGAGTGAATCAGCTGCATCCATGCATACATCCCCTCTTTTTTGTATATCCTTCCCATTTAGGTCACCATGGAGCACTGAGTAGAGTTCCTTGTGCTATAACAGTAGGTTCTCATTAGTTATCTGCTTTTTTCCCTTTGGCCATTTTTATTTATTTGTTAAACTTTTATTGTACTGGGGTGTAGCCGATTAATAAACAATGTCGTGATAGTTTTAGGTGAACAACAAAGGAACTCAGTTGTCCATATACTGCGTACAGTCTCCCCTCAAGGCCCCTCCTATCCAGACTGCCGCATAACGTTGAGCAGAGTTCCCTGTGCTATACAGTAGGTCCTTGTTTGTTATTGACTTTAAATATAGCAGTGTGTACATGTCCATCTCAAACTACTTAAATATCCCTTCTCCCAGTCCTTCCTCCCAGCAAGTATACGCTCATAGTAGTGGATATATGTCAATCCCATCTCCCAATTCACCCCACCTCCCTATCCCTCTTTGGTGTTCATATCTTTTTTCTCTAAGTCTGTAACTCTATTTCAGAAGCATGACTTTTAAAGATTCACACTTGCTGCTGTGTGACTCTGGGAAGGTTCGTTCTCTCCAGGCCTCACTTCTTTTAATTAACTAAGCTGTATTGAAGTATAGTTGATTTATAATATTGTGTTAGTTTCAGTTGCACAGCAAAGTGATTCAGTTACACATATACATTTATTTTCTCCCTTATAGATAAGTACAAAATACTGAGCATATTCCCTTGTGCTATACTGTAGGTCCTTGTTGGTTATCCATTTTATATATAGTAGTGTGTATCGGTTAATCCCAAACTCCTAATTTATCCCTCCCCCTACTTTACTTTCTCCTTCAGTAACCATGTTGGTTTCTATGTCGAGTGTAAATGCTCAGTCATGTCTAACTGTTTGTGACCCCAATGACTGTGATCCATCCTCTGTCCATGGGATGGATTATCCTAACAAGTATACCGGAGTTGGTTGCCATTTCCTCCTCCAGGGGATCTTACCGACCCAGGGATTGAACCCAAGTCTCCTGCACTGAAGGTAGATTCTTTACCACTCAGCCACCTGCGAAGCCCATTGTTGCTATGTCTTTAGACCTCAGTTTTTCTCCAGAATGACAGAGCTGGTTTCGGTGATGTTTCTTAAGCTCTGCATTATATTCTACAGGCCTCGCCTAAAGCAGTCTTAGTAGTAGTAGTCGTCGCTCAGTCATGTCCGACTCTTCGAGACCCCACGGACTGTAGCCGGCCAGGCTCCTCTGTCCATGGGGTTCTCCAGGCAAGAATACTGGAGTGGATTACCATTCTCTTCCCCAGAGGATCTTCCCAACCCAGGGACTGAACCCAGGTCTTCTGCACTGCAAGCAGATTCCTTACCATCTGAGCTACAAGGAAGATCCAAACAGTCTTAATCAGCTTTGAATCCCCAGATACAATGTACAGTAGTAAAGTACTGAATAAATATTTGTTGAATTAAATTAAAAGGACTCAAGGTCCAGTTCTACTTGTGAGGTGATAAAATGAATCTTCCTGTGGAGTTCAGATATCCTGATCAGCTGTACCATATTGTGTATAAATAGCAGAACTAAGAATTTGGATTTTCTCCATGTGGAGGTGACTTGGCTCTTTAAGTTAGTACAACTTTAATCTTCAGATGTACATTCAGGCAAAGATTGGCCCAGGTTTCATGCTGTTAAACATTTAGATTTAAAAGGAGAAATGTCAATTATCCAAAACACTTAAATGTGATCTTGTAAACTAAAAAAGTCTCCAAATTCCTTTTGGTGCCAGAAAAGTAAACTCAGTGTGAAACAGCTGTATGATTGAAAGCCTGTCCTGGTTTGTACTCAGTTACTTGGCTTAACTACACAGCCTTGAGAAACAGGAGTCTTGTGATCAGTGTAGACGGCCAACGGGAAAAACTCAAGCCAAAAAGAAAAAATCTGAATTGTCCTAATTATATGTTGCAATGCTTCCAGTAACTTAAAGATGATTCTATTTCCCTGTCCTGAATTGCCTTGTTAGAGAATAAAGTCTTAGGATAGGAATCAAAGCCAGGAAAGCAGGGAATACTGAGCCGTAGAAGATGCATCTTCTCAGTTTGTGTTAGGCCACCGGGGTGGGTGTCAGAATGTGTACATGTTTGCTTGGTTGTGTCTGACTCTTTTGTGACCCCATGGACTGTAGTCCACCAGGCTCCTCTGCCCATGGGATTCTCTGGGCAAGAATACTGGAGTGGGTCCTTCTCCAGGGGATCTTCCCAACCCAGGGCTCGAACCCGCATCTCCTGCATCTCCTGCATTGGCAGGTGGATTCTTTACCACTTGGAAAGCCCGAGGGTCAAAACAGCCACTGCAAGCAAAGCATCCTCGTTGTGGACTTCAGTCCGCTCTCTGACCATGCACTTGAGTACCAATGGCTACTGAAGACTTCAGTGCAACTCTGACTACTTCTCCTTTTACCTGTGTAATGTCCTGCAGATTCCACACTCCAGCTGAAGCTATTTTAATACAATAGAATCTTTGTGGGTCCAGAATAAATAAAACATCTTTTCATAAGGGGCTTTTGGAAAAGATTCAGGCAGATGCCTGGTGGAGGAAGTGAACTCTGTCTGCTTTATTTTTTTCTATTTACCAAGACAGGTATTTTCCAGCATTTATCTGCTAAGCCATTTACACAAACTTATTTTTTTTAATTTAAATTTATTTATTTTAATTGGAGGCTAATTACTTTACAATATTGTATTGGTAATTGCTATCCTATAGGTGGGCTTCTCACAAGGCTCAGTGGTAAAGAATCTGCCTGCCAATTCAGGAGACTTGGGAGACACGAATTTGAGCCCCAGGTCGGGAAGATTCCCTGGAGGAGGAAATGGCAACTCACTCAAGTATTTTTGCCTGGAGAATCCCATGGACAGAGGAGCTTGGCAGACTGTAGTCCATGGGGCTGTAAAAAGTCAGACATAGAGAGTGTGGGCACACACGTGGGTGCACAGACACACAGAGCATTTGAAATTTGTCTCCTAACACACCAGTGTAGTGTGAGAACAGTGTCATTGGCTCCAAGGCTCTGGACAATTTGATGGGCTTTCTATTGAAGGATATGGGATCAAGGAAGGTGGAAAGGGACTTTTGCAGTCTGAGCACTTAACATGCTTTGTAGGCCAGGGCCATGAGATTAGACTCTTCACAGACCAGTATCTGGGTCATTGCCACATTTGTGGCTCCTTTAAGAAGTGGGAAGAACTCAGGGTCACAAATCAGAACATTTCAGTTGAGTGAGTGCAGCTTTAGCACTCACTACTTTGGCCACATTGCTATCTCTGCCAGGATCTGGGTTTGTTGCCTGAAAAATGGGGTTTGTTTAAAAGCTACCCCAGTTACCTCAGAATAATATCACCGGGGAGTCATGTGAGGGATAAGATTCGAGTGCCATAAAAGATTCAAATGCATGTTGTGCCATGCACAACATAAAACAGTTGTGCTGTACAGATGTAAGATTGCTGTGTTACATTGACTGCAGGACATGAAGAATCCTTGTCTAAAGTGGCAGTTTGTTGGTGACAAGATTTAGAACCTTTAGTCAGTGGACAGGTGCTTGGCTGATTTGTTACTGGTCTATGGACAGAGTAAGTGTTTAGAGATGTTTTTAGCAAGATGACTGAGAAATTCTGTTAAATATGATAATAAAAATCAGGGCTTGTATTTGCTTGTCCTTTGCAGTTTCTTCCCCTTTTTTATAATTTATTTTTCTTACATTTAACAAAAGGACTGGTATTGATATATGTTGTATTTGGAAAAAAACTGGCCTCTCACAGAGACTGGAGAAACTGTAGCATGGTGGGGGTTTAGTTACTAAGTTGTGTCCAAATCTTTGCAACCCCATGGACTGTAGCCCACCAGGCTCCTCTGTCCATGGAATTTTCCAGACAAGAATACTGGAGTGGGTTGCCATTTCCTTCTCCAGGAGATCTTTCCAACCCAGAGATTAAACCCAGGTCTCCTGCATTGCAGGCAAATTCTTTACCAACTGAGCATAACCAGTATGTGTGCGGCATCAAAAATCTAGAAGACAAGTGAAAAATTAAAATGAGAGTTGCATGTTTTACCTATCCCTTGAGAGGCTGACACGAAGTGGAAAATACCAGAGACTGCCCTAGCTGGATGTGTCACTTCCTTCGAAGATGTCTGGTGTCTTGTCAACACAACCAGAGGACATGCTCTGATGTCCCAACCTGGGAATCTGCCCCAGTATCATCAAAAGGAATAAAGGCCCCAAGAGTAGGACTACAAGCACTTTTCCTAAGGTGGTGCTGCTGATAAAATCTGGCCATCCACAGAAGGTCATGGTCAGCTGAGCAAGGAGAGGATGCTAATTTCCATGTCCAGACCATCAGAAGTGGCTGAATGATCTGAAGACAGCCTGCTTTCTGTTTTGGTACTGATATTTATAAACTGGTATGTACAGTTGATCCTTGAACAACAGGAATCTGAACTGCATAGGTCCACTGATAGGCAGATTTTTTTTTATATGAATACCTCCTACAGTACTATACAATCAGAGGCTGATTGAATCTGCAGATGCCAGCTGCATATGCAGAGGGCTGACTGTGAAGTTATTCTTGGATTTTTCCACTATGAAGGCATTAATACCCTTAACCTTCATGTTGTTTGACAGTCAACTGTAACTTTAAAATATATTTTAATATCAAATAAAATAATCCTCATCTCCTTTTGGCTTTTCATACATATTTACTCTTCCAGATGAAATGTGGAATTATTTAGTTGTCTCATTTGGAAGTCTGTTAACTTGTATATGAAAATGAATAAAAGTGATATCTTTACATGATAAAGAAGCTCCACCCAGGCATGTGTCACTTCATTTAAGTCAGTTAAGCTTTGTAACTTTCCCTTTGTGTCTTCTATACACTTCTTATTAAATGGATCCCTAGATATTTTAGATTTTTCATTGGAATATAATTGTTTTACATTGTTATGTTAGTTTCTGCTGTACAATAACATGAATCAGCCATATGTATGCATATATCCCCTCCCTTTTAAGCCTCCCTCCCACTCATCTCCCATACCCCTCTTCTAGTTCCTCACAGAGCACTGAACTGAGATCCCTGTGTTATACAGCAGCTTCTAGCTAGCTAGCTATTTTACACATGATAGTGTATATATGTCAATGCTAGTCTCTCAATTTTACTGTTACTGTGAATGAAGTCCTACCCCCATTACATTCTGACTCTAATGATTGCTGGTAGATAAGAAAGCTTTAAGGTTTTGGTTTAACTAACCACCATCCTGCTGTCTCATTATGGTTCCAGTAATTTTTTAGCTAATTTGGAGTTTTCCAGGTCTACAAAAATCTGCATTTATCAACTCTGGTCGTTTTTCAGAAAGTATAACTTACCCTTTTCTTTGGCTAATTGTGTTGGCTATTATTTCTAGAACAGTGTTAAATAAAGTAAAGATGTCCTGTTGAGATAGAAGGCTTCCAGAACTTTCTTTCTTATCAGTAGAAACATGGAACTTTAAAGTTCTGTGTCAGCCTCCTCTTCCTCTCCATTGTTGCCGAAACCCTTGCTGATAAAAGTGAAATCTCATTCAGATGACTGTGAAAGGCAGTTTTGGGAGAAATATGCAATTGAGTGCTTCCCCTTGGCTTTGCCTTAATAATATGGGGCTAGAAGGAGAAGGTGGGATTGAAGGACTGATTCCAGTCTAATTATGAGGTACCTACATTTTTTAACATTTTAATTAGCCTCAAGAGGGTGCTTACCTGAGTCACTGCTGGGCTCCTTAGTGAGGACCCAGTCAAAACAATTGTTCAATTTATATAGCTCTGCCTTTCAAGAAGATAGTAGGGGTACTTCTGAGGACTTTGCTTTGCATTTTGTGCTTAATTTCTATTCAAACTCATATTCAAGGTACCCACCCCTGACAAGCAAAATGAAGACAAAATTTATCCCTTGCTTCTATTTCCAACCCATTCAAAAATAGAATGCAGGCAGAGTTCTCAGGAGTAGACATTGGTTCAGCTGGGAGACTGGGCATCTGGTCTCCACTGTGACAAGGTCAGGGGAAATCACCAGAATTGCCCTGGCTGGGCTTCTCTTCTGTTTCCCCTCGGTATAGAGTCTGATTAGGCTTCAGAATTGTCAATGTTCAGAGTAAATGAAAAATCTGAGAATCAAACAAGCTGCTCTTTACTTCTGCTTACTCCCTTACTTTATGCATTGGCACAGACACTATATATGTGTGTGTGCATACTCAGTCACTCCAGTCATGGCCAACTCTTTGAAATCCCATGGACTGTAGTACACCAGGCTCCTCTGTCCATGGGATTCTCCAGGCAAGAATACTGGAGTGGGTTGCCATTTCCTTCTCCAGGGGAATCTTCCCAACCCAGGGATTAAACCTGCGTCTCCTGCTTTGGCAAGCAGGTTCTTTACTGCTGAGCCACCTGGGAAGCCATGAGTAGTAGTTTCTTAAATACACATAAATGTGATCATGCCCAGTGCAGTGGATGCTGTGCTGTGCTGTTGGGTCCCTTCCCTCCAGGACCAAAGCGGTGGATGACACCCAATGCTGGGAGTGCTGATCTCACAGCTCATAGCTCAGTCTCACCTCTGCTGGTGGAAGTTGCCTCCTCTCTGGAAGCAGCCTGCGTACAATGACAGTCTTTGTCCTAATTCAGGGCAACTGTTCAGCGCTCTCCAGCTCCATTGGGATTGGCTTCACTCCCCAACAGGTGTGATCCCAAGGGTGCATCCCATAAACCTCCCACAGGCAAACCTCCATCTTAGAGTCAACTTCCCAAGTAGAGTCTACTGCCCAGAGCCTGTCCCTCAGTCCACATCCCTGACCTATACAATCTGCTGGAATTTTTAGTATCATTCTTTTTATGAGTGTGCCAACACCTCCCTTACAGAGGTCCTTACGTACACAGATGTTTTTGCTTCTTGGAGACAGATCCCTAAGAGAAGGATGGCTAGTTTAAAGGGTATGTGTGTTTTCGATTTTAAAAGACAGTGCCAGATAACCTTTTTAAGACTCAAGGACATCATTCCACCAACAATGGAGGAGACTTCTTGGCCACTGATGCTCTCACCTGAAGACCGAAGGGCTAGTTCAGACCTTAAGGCTTTGTTCAGACCTTCATCATTTCCCACTGCAGACCCAGTGGGAAATGAAGGAGAGTTTGGTGAGGGGAGGGCAAGACTGATGGGCTTGAGGAAGTCCTGAGGTCTCCTGGTGACTCCTTCCTCTAGGTGGATGAAAGACAGAGCAGAGACCTTCAGGACCTCTTCTTCTCTGGCCCTCCAGCCTGGAGCGCTTGGGGCTGGGAAGCCCACTGGGGGCTGTGGAGCACAGCACAGGGGCTGCTACTGCTGGCCTGGGGCCGAAAAAGGAGGACCTCAGAGCAAAGGCGGGCAGAACGGGCATAGGAGGAACTGCCGGCAGCATACTCCCCACCCCAGACTGAAAATGGTGTTTAGCTAGCCCCCTGTGAGTGGATTTATGCTCCTCTTGTCCCTAAAAAACAAGCGGGACATGAACTGGTATGTGGCTGATATACCCAAGAGGACAGGGGAAAATTAAGGTGTCATTGTTGTTGTTTAATCACTAAGTCATGTCCAACTCTCTATGACCCCATGGACTGTGGTCCCCTAGACTCTTCTGTCCATGGGATTCTCCAGGCAAGAATACTGGAGTGGGTTGCCATTTCCTTCTCCAGAGAATCTTCCTGACCCAGGGATCAAACCCTCATCTCCTCCATTAATTCTTTACCACTGAGCCACCAGCGAAGCCCAAGATTGAGGTGACTGTCCTTAAATTGGGGAAAATCTATTTAAAATATTTGAGCACAAATGTACCTCCTCTTATGTCTAAGATATTGGATGTGACCAGGCGCCTCCATGACCTCTGCATCCTCTGCAAACTGGCCGTGGTCAGTGACGGGGTGGGGTGGGAGAGCTCAGCAGGTATGTCTCTACGTGGTCAGGCACCAGACATGAAGTATCTTACTGGGTTGGTCATCATTGGCACCTCCTCTCCTCTTTTTGGTGTATGTTGAAATGAGTTGACCCTCTATGCTACTATTGTGACACAGACTCATTATCCCTAATAAGCATTTCATAACTCCATCTATTTTTGCCAATTGTTTTAAGTCTCTCTGATTAGCTATGTGAGGCATGCTGTTATCTTAATCTTCTTAACGTCCATGTGAGAGTTTGACAAGTCAGCAGGGGATCTTGCCTTAGCTGCCAAGGATACACGATTAGGTTACAGCTCCAGTGACCCATGCTTCAGAGCCTCCCTACCCGTCCCCTTCCTTGTCAAGGATTCATCTCCAGAGCATACTTCTTTTAAAAGACCTCAGTTTTCTGAAGTCTGGGAAGTCATGGTGCATCAGTGAGAACAAAGCTGTTAGGAAGACCAGTATCTTGGGCTTCCAACAAATAATTTAATCTTGTGAAAATAAGTAAATAAAGAGGGAGAAAGGTGTATGTGTGAGAGAGAGAAAGAAAGAGCTTAACCAACTCCAGTTGGGAGGCTATGCAACAAGCAGCCTCAAAGTTTCATAATCAAAAGTGTGTGTATATATGGGACTTCCATGGTGGCTTCCCTTGTGGCTCAGTGGTAGAGAATCTGCCTGCCAATGCAGGAGATGCAGGTTTGATCCCTGGGTTGGGAAGATCCCTTGGAGGAGGAAATGACAACCCACTCCAGTATTCTTGCCAGGAAAACCCCATGGGCAGATGAGGCTGGCAGGCTACTGTTCATGGAGTCACAAAGAGTCAGCACAACTTAGCGACTGAGCAATCAGGCACAAGTGTGTATGTATATTTTTTCACTTAAAAATTTTTATTGAAATATAATATGCCCATAGAAAAGTGCACCTAAGTATCCCTCTTGATGAATCTTTACAAAGTGAGCCCACCTGGGTATCCAGCACCCAGTTTAAGAACCAACATCATCCAGACCCAGAGGCCCCTCATACCCGCCTCCACTCAGCCCAAGTAACCACTCTTTCAACTTCTAACCCATAGATTCCTTCTGCCAGGCTTTGACCTTCACACAGATGGAGTCACACAGGATGTAGTGTCTTAGGCATTTGTGAGCTTTTTCCCTTGCCGCCGAGGCCCTTTTAGTCTCATTATGCAGATTCATATTTTAACGTTCTACAAGGGTTAATACAGAGTCCAGAGGGAGTAGTTAACATTGTGGCAGAGCTTGAGTGCTTCTTTTCCCCAAATCATTTCAGGGTAGGAAAATAATTGAGGTTTTGGCAGCTGAGATGACTGTGGGCGGAACAGCTTATTTCTCAGTTAATTCCTTAAGTAAACCATCATCTCTGCCAACTATTGCCGTAGCCACTCTGAGGAAGGTCCGACTCTGCTGTCCCTCCAGCCACACCATCTTTGTTTCTACTTTCTATTAACTTTCCCACTTTTTGTGTTGAAAGAATACTGTCAAGTGTCAGAGCCTCATCATTTCATGGCCATTTCCCTGTGGTCCAGATGTGGGTCCTGATAACTAAGTTAGTTCTGGAGACAGAAAAAGAAAGCAGAGGTTGGAACTGGGCTGACAAGAGTGAGTGAGCATCTTCATTTCATAGCCATGTTCCTCCAGGTCCTCCCCTTTCTTTGCAAGCAGGGTATCCATGGCTGCCTCCAAGGATCAAGTGTGAACACAGACGGAATAGGTCATGAAGCATCTTCTGCTAACCATGGTCTTGGGTGTTGACCCAGTCTCCTGCTCCCACCCCCACACCCCAGGGGACCACTGTTCCCTGCCCCAAAGTAGCCAGGTGCTAAAGTGATGGTTCTTTTTTTTCACTGGGTTGGGCTGAAGGGGAAGCTCCAATACTGTGGCCACCTGATGCGAAGAGCCAACTCTTTGGAAAAGACTCTGATGCTAGGAAAGATTGAGGGCAAGAGGAGAAGAGAACAGCAGAGAATGAGATGGTTGGATGACATCACCGACTCGATAGATATGAGTTTGAGCAAACTCTGGGAGATGGTGAAGGACAGAGAGACTTGGCATTCTGCAGTCCATGTGATCGCAGAGTTGGACACAACTGAGTGGCTAAATAGCAAACCAAGTCTTAGTCTTGGCACATGGGATCTCTGCAGTGTCATGGGAGATATTTCTCTGTGGCTCCGGGACTCCCTTGTTGTGGCTCTCAGACTCTAGAGCACAGGCTCAGTAGTTGTGGCACCTAGTTGTTCCACAGCTTGTGGGATCTTAGCTCCCCAACCAGGGATCAAACTTACATCCACTGCATTGCACAGTGAATTCTTTAACCCCTGGACCACCAGAAAAGTCCCAAAGTGTGGTTCTCATTGGTAAGCATGACCTAGAAACTTATTAAATGTGTAGATTGCTAGTCCCACTTCCAGAAGTTATGCCTCATGCAGGCTAAGGTGGGTCCTTGTGGTTCTGACACAAATAGTTGAATTGAATCTATTAGAGACTCACTCATACACACCTTGTTTTCTGCAAGCATTTGACATTTCTTCTCCCTGCAGTACCCAGTCCAGCCTCCTCTGCATTTAGAACATAGAGTCACTATTTCCCTAGTGAATCTGCTTCCACTCAGCTTGTCTGCACCTTAGATTAGGGTTTTCAGCATTTCCTCTAGAGACACTTACCGGGAGCATGTGGGGTTATCCACAAGTGGAATATGTGTATTAGAATTACAGTAAGTCTTCTACAGCAGAACCTTCAAGTTGCAAATTTTCAAAGGTGCAAACCTGGAGCTTACTAATGAAGACCTGATGGAATGGGAGGCCCAAAGAAAGGATGAAGAGAGACAAGAGGAAGAAGTAATTTACAACGCAGTAAGTGGCAAGAGGATTTTCTTTATTTGAGGAGGCACTGTTAGTTTTGGAAGCACAGGACTTGAATGCAGAATGGTGCATACAGTTTGCAGCAGCTGTTCAGAATGCAACCTAGCGCTACTGTGTCATCTATGATGAGAAAAAAGAGCTACTACCCAGACATCACTGGATCGTTTTTTTCAAGAGGGTAGATAGAATTGAATCCAGCAAGGAACCAGGGTTGTCAAGTTCCTTCAATGTGAGGTGTGAGTGTAATTACAGCTTGCCCTCTGTCTCCTATTGCTGATGACCCTTCAGCTCTGCCATCTGTCCCCTCCTCTCCCTCCTCCAGTCAGTAACTCTTCTTGCCTGTTCACTCGATGCCAGCCTCTGTATGCCAGCTGTTGTACTGGACTACTGTACTTTTCAAGGTACTGTACCACAAGATTAAGTGTTTCCTTAATCTTTTGTGTTTGTTTTTTTTATTATTACTTATGTGAAGAGTATTATAAAACTATTACAGTTTAGCACTATATAGCTGATTGTGTTAGTTGGGCACCGTGGCTAACTTTGTTGGACTAACGAACAAACTGGATTTGTGAATGTGCTCTCGGAACAGAACTCGTTCATATTTAGGGAACTTACTGTATTTATCTAGGTTTCCATTTTATGTCGGGTAGTCTTCTGAACTCCAATATTAGCTCTTTGCCCACATTCATGAAAAACTCAAGACTCGGGCTCTGTGTGTTTGGAGGTGGAGTCAAGGATTGTGTGTGTGTGTGCGCGCGCTAGGTCACTCAGTGATATCCAACTCTGTGCGACCCAATGGATTGTAGCCTGCCAGGCTCTTCTATCCATGGGATTCTCCAGGCAGGAATACTGCCTGGAGTTGCCACACCCTCCTCCAGGGGATCTTCCTGACCCAGGGATCGAACCCGTGTCTCATGTCTCCTACATTGGAAGGCAGGTTCTTTACCACTAGCACCACTTGGGAAGCATGGAATCGAGGACTGAAGCAGTCTACAGGGAGCATGTGTACGAGCGTGCTCAGTTGCTTCAGTCAGGTCCAACTCTTTGCAACTCTATGGACTATAGTCCACCAGGCTCTTTTGCCCATGGGATTCTCCAGGCAAGAATACTGGAGTGGGTTGCCGTGCCCTCCTCCAGGGGATCTTCCCGACCCAGGGATTGAACCTGAGTTTCCTGTGTCTCCTGCATTGCAGGCAGTTTCCTTACTGCTGAGTCACCAGGGAAACCCTACACGGAACTCCATTCAGCTCAGTTCAGTTCAGTTGCTCAGTTGTGTCCAACTCTTTGTGATCTCATGGACTACAGCATGCCAGGCTTCCCTGTCTATCACCAACTCCCAGAGTTTGCCCACACTCATGTGCATTGAGTCAGTGATGCCATCCAACCATCTCATCTTCTGTCGTCCCCTTCTCCTCCTGCTTTCAGGGTCAAGAGGGTTTTTTCCCCAGCATCAGGGTCTTTTCCAATAAGTCAGTTCTTTTCATCAGATGGCCAATGTATTAGAGCTTCAGCCTCAGCATCAGTCCTTCCAATGAATTTTCAGGACTGATATCCTTTAGGATTGACTGGTTTGATCTCCTTGCAGTCCAAGGAACTCTCAAGAGTCTTCTCCAGCGCCACAGTTCAAAAGCATCAATTCTTCCATGCTCATCTTTATGGTCCAACTATCACATCTATACATGACTACTGGAAAAACCATAGCTTTGACTAGATGGACCTTTACCAGCAAAGTAATGTCTCTGCTTTTTAATATGCTGTCTAGGTTTGTCATAGCATTTCTTCCAAGGAGCAAGGGTCTTTTAATTTCATGGCTGCAGTCACCATCTGGGAGCATACAGAGAGCATAGTCACCCTAAAACCAAGAGGATTTCATTGTATTGTGGTCATGCCAGTATCACAGAAACAATAGATACATAAAGAAAGAAACACTGAGTTCTCAGTATCCCAGGCCTTTGCCCCCAGCCCTGTGTTCTGAAACCCTCCCTCCTTTCAGCAGCTGCTGAAGTTGATCTCTGGAGACAAGAAGCACCTTTATGTTAAGGTGTTGATGACTAATGAAGGACTTGGGCATCACCCTTTCCAGGCATACAGTGTTTTTTATTTAACCATAGATGGAATGGGAGAAAGAATCTAGCACTATGAAGCTTAGTACCAAATCTCCTGGTCTCCCATAAGGACTTGGAGGCTTTCATAACCATAGGCAAGTGGAAGGGATTTGTTTACAGTGATCCTCTTCCTCAACAAAAAGGAAAGGCAACCTGTGACAAGGAGACCCGGGGTTTTGGTTTTTTTTTTCTTTTTTAACTTCTCATTTTGTATTGGGTATAGCTGATTAACAACGTTGTGATAGCTTCCAGTGAACAGCAAAGGGACTCAGCCACACATATACACGTTTCCATTCTCTCCCAAACTCCCCTCCCATCTAGGCTGCCACATAAGGTTGAACAGAGTTCCTTGTGCTGTACAGTAGGTCTTGGTTGATTATCTGTTTTAAATATAGCAGTATGTACGTGACTGGTATGGTTGTTTTCTAATTGAACAGCAGCATGAACTAAGTTGAAAGCAGAAAAACATCTACTTCTACTTTATTGACTATGCCAAAGCCTTTGACTGGGTGGATCACAACAAAATGTGGAAAATTCACAAAGAGATGGGAATACCAGACCACTTGACCTGCCTCCTGAGAAATCTGTATGCAGGTCAAACAGCAGCAGTTAGAACCGAACATGAAACAAGTGACTGGTTCCAAATTGGGAAAGGAGTATGTCAAGGCTGTATATTGTCACCCTGCCTATTTAACTTATATGCAGAGTACATCATGCAAAATGCCAGGCTGGATGAAGCACAAGCTGGAATCAAGATTGCCAGGAGAAGTATCAATAACCTCAGATACTCAGATGACACCACCCTTATGGCAGAAAGTGAAGAACTAAAGAGCCTCTTGATGAAAGTGAAAGAGGAGAGTGAAAAAGTTGGCTTAAAACTCAACATTCAGGAAACTAAGATCATGGCATACAGTCCCATCACTTCATGGCAAATAGGTGGGGAAACAATGGAAACTGACAGACTTTATTTTCTTGGGCTCCAAAATCACTGCAGGTGGTGACTACAACCATGAAATTAAAAGACACTTATTCCAAATAGAAAGCCCAGAGATAAATCCACGCACCTATGGACACCTTATCTTTGACAAAGGAGGCAAGAAATATACAATGGAGAAAAGACAATCTCTTTAACAAGTGGTGCTGGGAAAACTGGTAAACCACTTGTAAAATAATGAAACTAGAACACTTTCTAACACCATACACAAAAATAAACTCAAAATGGATTAAAAATCTAAACATAGGACCAGAAACTATAAAACTCCTAGAGGAAAACATAGGCAACACTCTCCGACATAAATCACAGCAGGATCCTCTATGACCCACCCCCCAGAGTAATGTAAATAAAAGCAAAAATAAACAAATGGGACCTAATTAAACTTAAAAACTTTTGCACAATTAAGAAAACTATAAGCAAAGTGAAAAGAGAGCCTTCAGAACAGAAGAAACTAATAGCAAACAAAGCAACTGACAAAGAATTAATCTCAAAAATATACAAGTAACTCCTGCAGCTCAATTCCAGAAAAATAAATGACCCAACCAAAAAATGGGCCAAAGAAGTAAACAGACATTTCTCCAAAGAAGATATACAGATGGCTAACAAACACATGAAAAGATAGTCAACATCACTCATTATCAGAGAAATGCAAATCAAAACCACAATGAGGTACCATCTCACGCCGGTCAGAATGGCTGCTATCCAAAAATCTACAAACAATAAATGCTGGAGAGGGTACAGAGAAAAGGGAACCCTCTTACACTGTTGGTGGGAATACAAACTAGTACAGCCACTATGGAGAACAGTGTGGAGATTCCTTAAAAAACTAGAAATAGAACTGCCATCAAATCAGATCAGATCAGATCAGTCTCTCAGTCGTGTCCGACTCTTTGTGAACCCATGAATCGCAGCACACCAGGCCTCCCTGTCGATCACCAACTCCCGGAGTTCACTCAGACTCACATCCATAGAGTCAGTGATGCCATCCAGCCATCTCATCCTCTGTCGTCCCCTTCTCCTCTTGCCCCCAATCCCTCCCAGCATCAGAGTCTTCTCCAATGAGTCAACTCTTCGCATGAAGTGGCCAAAGTACTGGAGTTTCAGCTTTAGCATCATTCTTTCCAAAGAAATCCCAGGGCTGATCTCCTTCAGAATGGACTGGTTGGATCTCCTTGCAGGCCAAGGGACTCTCAAGAGTCTTCTCCAACACCACAGTTCAAAAGCATCAATTCTTCAGCGCTCAGCCTTCTTCACAGTCCAACTCTCACATCCATCATGACCACAGGAATAATCATAGCCTTGACTAGATGAAGCTTTGTTGGCAAAGTAATGTCTCTACTTTTGAATATGCTGTCTAGGTTGGTCATAACTTTTCTTCCAAGGAGTAAGCATCTTTTAATTTCATGGCTGCAGTCACCATCTGCAGTGATTTTGGAGCCCAGAAAAATAAAGTCTGACATTGTTTCCACTGTTTCCCCAAAGAAAGGCAATGCCAAAGAATGCTCAAACTACTGCACAATTGCACTCATCTCACATGCTAGTAAAGTCATGCTCAAAATTCTCCAAGCCAGGCTTCAGCAATATGTGAACTGTGAACTTCCTGATGTTCAAGCTGGTTTTAGAAAAGGCAGAGGAACCAGAGATCAAATTGCCAACATCCGCTGGATCATGGAAAAAGCAAGAGAGTTCCAGAAAAACATCTATTTCTGCTTTATTGACTATGCCAAAGCCTTTGACTGTGTGGATCACAACCAACTGTGGAAAATTCTGAAAGAGATGGGAATACCAGACCACCTGATCTGCCTCTTGAGAAATTTGTATGTAGGTCAGGAAGCAACAGTTAGAACTGGACATGGAACAACAGACTGGTTCCAAATAAGAAAAGGAGTACGTCAAGGCTGTATATTGTCACCCTGCTTATTTAATTTATATGCAGAGTACATCATGAGAAATGCTGGACTGGAAGAAACACAAGCTGGAATCAAGATTGCCAGAAGAAATATCAATAACCTCAGATATGCAGATGACACCACCCTTATGGCTGAAAGTGAAAAGGAACTAAAAAGCCTCTTGATGAAAGTGAAAGAGGAGAGTGAAAAAGTTGGCTTAAATCTCAACATTCAGAAAACGAAGATCATGGCATCTGGTCCCATCATTTCATGGGAAATAGATGGGAAAACAGAAGTGCCATACAACCCAGCAATCCCACTGCTGGGCATACACACTGAGGAAACCAGAATTGAAATAGACACATGCACCCCAATGTTCATCGCAGCACTGTTTACAATAGCCAGAACATGGAAGCAACCTGGATGTCCATCAGCAGATGAATGGATAAGGAAGTTGTGGTACATATACACAACAGAATATTACTCAGCCATTAAAAAGAATACATTTGAATCAGTTCTAATGTGGTGGATGAAACTGGAGCCTATTTTACAGAGTGAAGTAAATCAGAAAGAAAAAAACAATACAGTATACTAATGCATATGTATGAAATTTAGAAAGATGGTAACAATGACCCTATACGTGAGACAGCAAAAGAGACACAGGTGTATAGAACAGTCTTTTGGACTCTGTGGGAGAAGGCAAGGGTGCTGCTGCTGCTGAGTCACTTCAGTCGTGTCCGACTCTGTGCGACCCCATAGACAGCACCCCGCCAGACTCCCCCATCCCTGGGATTCTCCAGGCAAGAGCACTGGAGTGGGTTGCCATTGCCTTCTCCAAGGCGAGGGTGGGATGATTTGAAAGAATAGCATTGAAACATGTATATTATCATATGTGAAACAGATTGCCAGTCCAAGTTCGATGCATGAGACAGGGTACTCAGGGCTGGTGCACTGGGATGACCCAGAGGGATGGGATAGGGAGGGAGGTGAGGGGTGGTTCAGGATGGGGAACACATGTAAACCCATGTCTGATTCACATCAATGTATGGCAAAAACCACTACAATATTTTAAAGTAATTAGCCTCCAATTAAATAAATTTAAAAAATAAATCAATAAAAGAAACTTGTTCCTTGGAAGAAAAGCTATAACCAACCTAGACAGCATATTCAAAAACAGAGATATCACTTTGCCGACAAAGGTCTGTCTAGGCAAAGCTATGGTTTTTCCAGTAGTCATGAATGGATGTGAGAGTTGGACTATAAAGAAAGCTGATCACCAAAGAATTGATGCTTTTGAACTGTGGTGTTGGAGAAGACTCTTGAGAGTCCCTCGGACTGCAAGGAGATCAAAGCAGTCAATCCTAAAAAAAATCAGTCCTGAATATTCATGGGAAGGACTGATGCTAAAGCTGAAACTCCAATACTTTGGCCACCTGATGCGAAGAATTGACTCATTGGAAAAGACCCTGATGCTGGGAAAGATTGAAGACAGGAGGAGAAGGGGACAACAGAGGATGAGATGGTTGGATAGCATCACCAACTCGATGGATTTGAGTTTGAGCAAGGTCTGGGAGTTGGTGATGGACAGACATGCTGCAGTCCATGGGACTGCAAAGAGTTGAACACAGCTGAGAGACTGAACTAAACTGATGAACTAAGTGGGTTTATTTCTTTAACTTTTCATTTCATATGGGAGTATTATTAATTAACAATGTTGTGTTAGTTTCAGGTATACAGCAAAGGGATTCAGTTATACATTTACATGTATCTATTCTTTTTCAAATTCTTTTCCCATTTGGGTTATCATAGAACATTGACCAGAGTTCCCTGTACAGTAGGTCTTTGTTGGTTATCTGTTTTGAATATAGCAGTGTGTACATATCCATTCCAAATTCCTGGACAGTTTTTTTAGTACTTGTGAAGCAACTGCTATTATGATTTGATATTACAGATGAGAAAACAAAGTCTCACATGTAAATATGTATCACATATCATCCTGCTGATGAGTGGCAGAATGGAATTCAAATCCACACCAGTCCTATTCTAAAATCTTTCCATTAAATCTCAACATTTTCCATAAACCAACTTTAGCTGCAGTGAGATGTGAAAACTATAGCCATGGTATCATGCCGTGGCAGTTCTTTGAAAACTCTAGCATTCTATAATTGTGAGCTATTGTCATATTAAATCATAAGAATGAAAAATTAACATTTATGCAGTGCTTACCACATGCCAGTTTCTGTATTAAGCATGAATCACCTCTCTTTGTCCCCTCAGCAATACCATGAGAAAGATTCAAATCTTGCGCTCTATTTTACTGGTGAGGAAACTGAGGTTTACTGAGTCTAAGAAATTGTCCAATTGTGCACAGCTGTGTCATTGATACCCACAGAGCTCTAGCTCTGGGCAAGCACTGACCCATGTGCTAGGGAGCTAGCAAGAGGCCCAAGACCCTGCTGTCTGTCTGATGTGTACACATCATGTGGGCAAAGCGAAGCCCATGCACTGGTTGCCAGGGAAACAGGTGGACCAGCACCATGGAGGCTGAGACCAGGGAGAGATGATCAGTTCAGATCACAGACTGGATAAGAACAGTACCTAGGAACCATGAAGATTTTAAGGGCTCATGGAAAGTTTTCATTTCTTTAAAATCAGCATCAAAAACTAAACTTTTATGTCAATGAAAATGTAATCTTACAAAATATATTTATCTTTATACCAACACAGTCATAAAATATAATTTTTAATATTTTGCAATGAAAAGGAAGCCCATGAAGGCAAATGTAACTAGAACCATGAAAATCGTAATGTGGCCCTTTATTATTATGAGCAGAATGCAGGTGACCCCAAGGCCATCAGAAGTGGCAGAGCACAGGTGGAAGGGGCCTACTGAAGAGCTGCCTGTCAGTCAAAACACCCTACTACCAATAGGGAACAGATTCAAAAGATCATCCCATGAAGCGATCATCTTGGTCCATGATTCTGTTGTTGTTGTTGTTGTTGTTTAGTCGATAAGTCGTGTCCGTCTCTTTGTGACCCATGGACTGTATGTAGCCCGCGAGGCTCCTCTGTCCATGGCATTTCTCAGGCAAGAATACTGGAGTGGGTTGCCATTTCCTTCTCCAGGGGATCTTCCCAATCCAGGAATCGAACCTGCATCTTCTGCATTGACAGGCAGATTCTTTACTCCTGAGCCACCTGGGAAGACCCAGTCAATGACTCTAGCATTCCTCATTTCATTTCCTTGGGAAAACTGAAAGGACTTAAGGTTACACAGTCTGAGGAAGGTCACAGAAGGAAATCCAACTTGAGCTGAGTCTTGACAGGCATGAAGTATTGGCTCGACTGTCAGGCACCCTGTCTTCATCATCTCCATGATGAGAATAAGGTCAGCTTGCAGGAGGGCTGACCATCTCCTGAGAAAGAATAGGTGAAGACAACACTGGACAGAGTGTATTTCTGATACAGCCAGTTGCCAACTCAGTGCCTAGAACACTGGAGGAATGTAAAAAAAAGTTCTGTGTTGAACTGAACCCTAGTACCGCGGAAAGCTGTTTCTGTGTCTTACTAAGTTTGTGCCCTCATGCAAACACCAGCATGTGGAAGTTGGAAGTAGGTTTTCCCTTTTAAGCAGGAGTCATATAGGCAACCAGGTCTGTGCCTAGCATTGAACCAAGACACCCATGGTAGATATAAGAGTGATGGGAGATTTGGTCTCCCTCCTTCAGGACCATTAAATCAAGACACAGAGTCCACATCACATGACAATCAAATTTGGACATAATTATGAAGAACACTGCATTTTTCTAAAGAAGCAAGGGGAACTGTATAAAGGCTGAAGTAGTTAAGGAAGAATTTTTGAGGAGGTGGCACTTGACCTGGACTTAGGGAATAAGGAAGACTTATGTAGGAGGGATAAGGACATTTTGACAAAAATGGTTGATGGTTTGCAGGTGGGGTAAACACAGCTTCTGGGGCATGAGAGACCAAGGCTGACCAGTGAAAAGAGTTCACAATCTCCTTGCAGGTGAGGAAGTGGGGCAGATGGAAGAAATGAAGGAAATGTGTCCTCCTCCCTACTTGCCTTATACCTCTTGTAATGAAACCCAACTCTCTCACCTTGATGTTGGATGGATATATGGTTAAAAGCAAGGAGAAGAGAGAAGAGAGGAGGTGAAGGCACAGTTGGAAGGTGGAAAACCAGCTAGGGGGTAGGGAGTGATGATTCACAGTAGCCCTCAGTGATGAGAGCTCATTACACCCTCCTAAAGAAGGGGCTGTCTCCTTTCTCTGTCTCAGCACACCAGTGGGCACTGAGCCCTGGAAGGTTGAGCAAACTCAAGGTGAGATATGTGGGTGCGTGGCTGTCTTCTCAGCAGCATGCAGGCATCGTTGTTCCATACACTGCTTGAATTCAGAAAAATCAAACGCTCACAGAATGGAGCTGGCACATTATTAGGATGGTAATTTAGTTCCGCGCTGTAAATCTGTCCACTTGCTTAAGAACAATTACCATTGCAATCAAAATCTTATGTCCAGTTGGAAACTGAAGCCTCCCTCTTCCTGTAGAGTAGGAAGCAGGCATACTCAAGGATCTGAGAGGCTTTCCATCCTTTTCCCCAGAAATAAAGTCGGGCTCATTTAACATGATTTCTACCTGTTCTCCTGCAATTAGTGTTTAAGTGACTGTCTCTCGGTATTAGTCACTCCCAGGAAATGAAATGATGCTATGGTAATTGGCCATGTGGGTTTGTTCACATCCCTGGAGATTTCACTTGGCTCCGATAGCATTTATACATAGACCCTGTCTGCACTCTTTATTTAGCTAATTAGAGAGCTTGAGGGAATGAGCTGGCATTGGGGTAGGAGAGACGGAAGGGGAGGGGTAGCATATTATAACAGGAAGATCACTTGATTGAAACAGTATCTGGGTTCTAATCCAAACTAATAAATATTCTCTCCTATTACCTTCTTATCTAGGACAGCTGTGTTGCATATGTTATCTTGTTTAATCCTCACAGCAACCCTGTAAAGCTGGTATCACAACCTTCCCCCCTTAAAGAGATGAGAAAAATAAAGTTCAGAGAAGCTGCCCTAACTGAGGCTTCCCAGCTGGAGTGTGGCTGAGCTGAGATTGGAACTCTAGCTGACCTTAGTTCCCAGGCTCTGCTGTCCATTATTAGTGTCTGCTTACTAAATGAACCTCTGTTACCTGGAACAAGTCACGTTATCCTCCTGCTTCACTTCCTCTAACTGTTTATGATTCTATGAAGATGCTGGCTCTCATGGAAACTCTTGAGTGTCTTTGTTTCTGAACTGATGTAAACTATGGGGCTTCCTTTCAGTTTTTGGTTACCTATTTCTTTCTTTGATTATGATTTTATCCTCTTTGCTACATATCTGATCCAGGGCGGGTATTAACAGATGTGGAACTGAGCAAGGAAACAGAGAGAGAAGCAAGTATAGTCACTAGGCATTCTGTTTTCCAGCCCTGAACAATACTTTCTTCTAAATGAGCTCAGAACACCATGATATATGGAAAAGACCCAGGGGCTTAGAGTTTGAGGATTTTGTTTCCAGTTTTGCCACCATCTTATTGTGAAAAGTGAAAGTGTTAGTCACTAAGTCACATCTGACTCTTTGTGACCCTATGGGCTGTAGTCTGATAGGCTCCTCTGTCCATGGAATTCTCTAGGCAAGAATACTGGTGTGGGTTGCTATGCCCTTCTCTGGGGGATCTTCCCAACCCAGGGATTGAACCTAGGTCTCCTGCATTGCAGGCAGATTCTTTACCGTCTGAGCTACCAGGGAAGCCCCATCTTACTGTCAGGCTTTGACCAAATCACTGTCTCATCATAACACTGGTTTCTTCTCTCTGCAGCTGTAATTGTAATATACATGAGGGAGTGATGTTTCCTTATCATCACAAAAACGTACATGTCAGGTGGAAATAATGGAGTTATGGTCTTTGTGGAGGTCTTAAGCCATAGAGTTCTGATCCTCCCTCAGAATTTCCTGGTGGCACATACGTAGTTGGTGGCACAAATATGTCAAGTATTCAGGCAACCTCTTAGCATTCCCAGTGCTTCTGGAGCCAGGCCACTTGTCCTCATTTCCAGAATGGAAGAAAGATTTATACCTATCATGAGGGAATAATGAACTATCTGTCAATGAATATCATTTACGTTCATTGTACAACTTTTTTTTTTTTTTTTGAATTGTGAACGTATGCTAACACATTTACAGGAGACTTGGAAAATACAGATCAAGGTTACATATTGTTCCACTATATATTCCAATTTTTTAAGTAGATAAATTAAGATTTTTAGTTGGAGTTTCAATATCAAACTCTGTACCATTTTTTGAGAGGTGAAAGCAGAGATAAAGTTCGTCAGGGACCAGGTTTTTTTTTTTTTTTTTTTTAATGTACTTATCTTATTTATGTGGTTGTGCCAGGTCTTAGTTGCGGCACATGAGCTGTTTTAGTTGTGGAACGGGAACTTTTACCCGAGGCATGTGGGATCTAGTTCCCCGACGAGGGATCGACCCCAGGCCCCCTGTGTTCAGAGCACAGAGTCTTAGCCCCTGAACCACCAGGGAAGTCCTAGGGACCAGTTTTTCATGCCAGAGCACATCCCTACTGGTGACCTGTCTCCATAATAAATTCTGTAAGATATTGCTTTGTGAGGAAACAGAAAGGAAATTGCTACCCACACCCAGCCCCCAGCACAGAGCCACCACATAGGGTGGAGCTCACCAGGTGACACTGTGGACAGCAGATGCCGGGCCGTGTGGCTGAGTGTACCATAGAGAGGGGCACAGTTTGAAGAAACACTGGCCACCCATTTTGCTTCCCATTGACATCTTCCTTCACATTGTCCATGTTTTGTTGGTATTTCTTTTTCTTTTTTTTTTTTATTTTATTGAAGTATAGTTGATTTACAATGTTGTGTTAATTTCTGCTGTACAACAACAACTCATTTATACATATATATGTACTTTTTCATATTCTTTTCCTATGGTTTATCACAGGATATTGAGTATAGTTTTCCATGCTATAAAGTAGGAGAGAGAGGAAGTAAGGGAAAGAAAGAGCAGAAGAAAGGAAGGAAGAAGGAAGGAAGAAAAGAGACAGAGAGGAAAAGAGGGGAAGAAGGAAAGAGAAAAAGAAAACTACAGTCTAATGCCTTTCATGAATATAATGCGGAAATCCTTAACAAAATGACAAAAAGAAAATACTTCAGCAATATACAAAAGTAGTTGTATATCATTGCCAAGCGGTATTTATTCCAAAGATGCAAGGTGAGTTTAATATTTGAAAATCAATCCATGTAATTTATCATATTAACACACTAAAGAAAAATCACATGATCATATCAATTGATATAGAAAAAGCGTTTGACAAAAGCTAATGTGCAGATAATATGAAAACTCTCAGAAAACTGGGAGTAGATGGGGAACTTCCTCACCTTGATAGAGATTATTTAGAACAAACCTATCAACATAATTGTGAAAGAGTAAATGCTTTCCTTCTAAAATCGGAAACAAGGCAATGATCTTCACTCTCACTACTCTTATTCAACATATTTGCTGGAAGTTCTAGTCCATGCTGTAAGGCAAGAAAAGGAAAGAAAAGACATACAAGTTAGATAGGAAGAAATGAAGCTGTCATTATTTGTAGATGATGTTATATATATGTTGAAAATGCAAAGGAATTTATTTTTTTAAAAGCCTTCTAGAACTAATAAGTTCAGCAAAGTCTCAGAATACAAGTTAAATAAAACAAAAAGTTGTATATTTACATACTCATAATGAGCACATGACATCAAATTTAAATATACTATACCATTTACAATTGCTCATAAAAATGAAAGACTTAGGTTTAAATCTAACAGTGTATTATACAGTGTCTATAAGCTGAAAACAATAAAATGATGATGAAAGAAATCAAAGAAGATATAAATAAATGGAGACATATAGTGTGTTCATGGACTTAATATAGCAAAGATATCAATTCTCCCCAAATTGAAATAGAGATTTAACACAATCACTATCAAAATTCTAGCCTGATTTTTTTGTGGTTATGCATAAGATTCTTCTACAATTTATATGAAAGGGAAAGAAACTAAAATAGCTAAAACCACCTGGACACAAGTTTAAAGCAAGAGGAATCACTTTTTCAGATTTCAAAATTTATTATATAGTGATGGAAACCAAGCAGAGAAACAGACACACATATCAATGGAATAAAATGGAAAAGCCAAACATGCTGCTAAGCTGCTGCTAAGTCACTTCAGTCGTGTCTGACTCTATGCGACCCCATAGACAGCAGCCCACCAGGTTCCCCTGTCCCTGGGATTCTCCAGGCAAGAACACTGGAGTGGGTTGCCATTTGGAAAAGCCAAACATGGACCCATACAAATATGCTCAACTGATTTCTGATGAAGAGGCGAAAACAACTCAGTGAAGGAGAGATAGCTTGTTCAACAGCTGATGCCAGAGCAATTGGACATCCAGAGGTAAAAATTGAACCTCAACTTAAACCTTACACGTTAAACAAAAATTAGCTCAAAATGTATCACGGACTTAAATGTAAAACACAAAACTATATGATTTTTAGAAAAATAAAGGAGAAAATTATTGGCATCTGGGTTTAGACAAAACTATTCATTTGCTCTGCTTCATTTTGTACTCCAAGGTCAAATTTGCCTGTTACTCCAGGTATCTCTTGACTTCCTACTTTTGCATTCCAATTCCCTATAATGAAGAGGACATCTTTTTTGGGTGTTAGTTCTAGAAGGTCTTGTAGCTCTTCATAGAACCATTCAACTTCGGCTTCTTCAGCATTACTGGTTGGGGCATAGGCTTGGATTACCATGATATTGAATGGTTTGCCTTGGGAATGAACAGAGATCATTCTGTCATTTTTGAGATTGCACACAAGTACCGCATTTCAGACTCTTTTGTGGACTATACAGTCAGCAAAAACAAGACCGGGATGAAGCTGGCTGTGGCTCAGATCATGAACTCCTTATTGCAAAATTCAGACTTAAATTGAAGAAAGTAGGGAAAACCACTAGACAATTCAGGTATGACCTAAATCAAATCCCTTACGATTATACAGTAGAAGTGACAAATAGATTCCACAGATTAGATCTGATAGACAGAGTGCCCAAAGAACTATGGACAGCGGTTTGTGACATTGTACAGGAGGCAGTGATCAAGATCATCCCCAAGAAAAAGAAAGGCAAAAAGGCAAAATGGTTGTCCGACGAGGCCTTACAAATAGCTGAGAAAAGAAGAGAAGTGAAAGGCAATGGAGAAGAGGAAAGATATACCCATTTGAATGCAGAGTTCCAAAGAATGCAAGGAGAGATAAGAAAGCCTTCTTCAGGGATCAATGCAAAGAAATAAAGGAAAGCAACAGAATGGGAAAGACTAGAGATCTCTTCAAGAAAATTAGAGATACCAAGGGAACCTTTCATGCAAAGATGAGCACAATAAAGGGTAGAAGTGGTACAGACCTAGTAGAAGCAGAAGATATTAACAAGAGGTTGCAAGAATACACAGAAGAACTATACAAAAAAGATCTTCATGACCCAGATAATCACAATGGTGTGATCACTGACCTAGAGCCAGACATCCTAGAATGTGAAGTCAAGTGGGCCTTAGGAAGCATCACTATGAACAAAGCTAATGGAGGTGATGGAATTCCAGTTGAGCTATTTCAAATCCTAAAAGATGATGCTGTGAAAGTGCTGCACTCAATATACCAGCAAATCTGGAAAACTCAGCAGTGGCCAAAGGACTGGAAAAAGTCAGTTTTCATTACAATCCCAAAGAAAGGCAATGCCAAAGAATGTTTAAACTACTGCACAGTTGCACTCATCTCACATGCTAGCAAAGTAATGCTCAAAATTCTCCAAGCCAGGCTTCAACAGTATATGAACCGTGAACTTCCAAACGTTCAAGCTGGATTTAGAAAAGGCAGAGGAACCAGAGGTCAAATTGCCAACATCTGCTGGATCATCAAAAAAAACAGAAAGTTCCAGAAAAACATCTGCTTCTACTTCATTGACTATGCCAAAGCCTTTGACTGTGTGGATCACAACAAACTGGAAAATTCTTAAAGAGATGGGAATACCAGACCACCTTACCTGCCTCCTGAGAAATCTGTATGCAAGTCAAGAAGCAACAGTTAGAACTGCACATGGAACGAGGGACTGGTTCCAAATCGGGAAAGTAGTACATCAAGGCCGCTTATTTAACTTATATGCAGAGTACATCATGCAAAATGCTGGGCTGAATGAAGCGCAAGCTGGAATCAAAACTGCCGGGAGAAACATCAATAACCTCAGATACTCAGATGACACCACTCTTATGGCAGAAAGTGAAGAAGAACTAAAGAGCCTCTTGATGAAAGTGAAAGAGGAGAGTGAAAAAGTTGGCTTAGAACTCAATATTCAGGAAACTAAGGTCATGGTATCTGGTCCCATCACTTCATGGCAAATAGATGGGGAAACAAAGGAAACGGTGACAGACTTTATTTTCTTTGGCTCCAAAATCACTGCAGATGATGAATACAGCCATGAAATTAAAAGACACTTGCTCCTTGGAAAAAAAGCTATGACCAACCTAGACAGCATATTAAAAAGCAGAGACATTACTTTGCCAACAAACGTCCATCTAGTCAAAGCTACAGTTTTTGTAATAGTCATGTGTGGATGTGAGTGTTGGACTATAAAGAAAGCTGAGTGCCGAAGAATTGATGCTTTTGAACTGTGGTGTTGGAGAAGACTCTTGAGAGTCCCTTGGACTGCAAGGAGATCAAACCAGTCAATCCTAAAGGAAATCAGTCCTGAGTATTCATTGGAAGGAACTGATGTTGGAGCTGAAACTCCAATACTTTGGCCACCTAATGTGAAGAGCTGATTCAATGGAAAAGACCCTGATGCTGGGAAAGATTGAAGACAGAAGGAGAAGGGGACAATAGAGGATGAGGTAATTGGACAGCATCACCAACTCTATGGACATGAGTTTGATCAAGGTCCGGGAGTCGGTGATAGACAGGGAAGCCTGGCATGCTGCAGTCCATGGGGTTGCAAAGAGTCAGACATGACTGAGCCACTGAAATGAACTGAACTGAAGGTTTAGACAAGACTTGACACCAGAAGTGAAAATGAAAATTTGTTACACTGGGCTTGATAAAAATTAAATTTTTGTGCTCTACAAAAAACCTTAAGAAGATGAAAGGACATTACGTATTGGGAGAAAATGTATTCAAATTCCATATTCAGTAAAAGACTGTTGTCTAAACTATTTGAGGGACTTCCCTGCTGATAAAGGGGAGAAGAGTTCACCTGCCAATGCAGGGGACACAGGTTCGATCCCTGGTCCAGGAAGATTCCACATGCCACAGAGCAGCCAAGCCCTTGTGCTATAACTATTGAAGCCCGTGTGCTGAAAACCTGTGCTCTGCAACTAGAGAATCCACTTCAGTGAGAAGTCTGTGCACCGCAAGAAAGAGTAGCTGCCCTCACCACAACTAGAAAAAGCCCACGGACATCAGTGAAGACCTAAAGCTACCAAAAATTAATTAATTAATTAAAATTTTTAAAAAATAAAAATATTTGAGGAACTCTCAAAACTCAATAATCCAAGTAGAAATGAGCAGAAGACAGGAACAGATATCTCAATAAGTATATAAAAAGATGTACTTTTGAATGATAATGAAAAGCATCATTACCTATTAAGGAAATGCAGATGAAAACCATTGTTAGATATCATTACACAACTATAAGGGTGGCTAAAATAAAAAAATAATGGCAACATCAGATAAACTGGATAACTCATAAATTGCTGGTGGCAATGTAAATTGATTCAGACTCAGGAAAAGTTTGACACTTTTAAAAAAATCTAAATACAAAACTATCACACAACCCAGTAATTGCATTCCTGGGCATTTATCCCAGAGAAGTGAAAATTTGTGCTCACACAAAAACCTGTACAGAAATATTTATAGCAGTTTTATTTGTAGTAGTCCCAAGCCAGACACAATGCAGATGTTCTTTAGTGAGTGAATGGTTAAACAAACCATGATCCATTTCTACTCAACAATATAAAAGGAAAGAACTATTAGTAAATGCAACATTCTTTGGATCAATTTCCAGAGAATTATGCTAAGTTAAAAAAACAACCCTCAAATGATTACATAAAGTATGACTCCATTTATATAACACTTTTAATTGAAAAATTATAGAAACAGAGAACAGATTAATGGTAGCCAGAGGCGAAGGAGAAAGTGGAGTTGGAAACTAAGTAGGTGTGTTATGCTAGTAGTGATGAAAATGTTCTGTATCTTGGCTGTATCAGTGTATATCCTGGTTGTGATATGGTCCTATAGTTTTGCGAGAAGTTAACCATTGAAGGACTCTTTAGAGTCCCTTGGACTGCAAGGAGATCCAACCAGTCCATTCTAAAGGAGATCAGTCCTGGGTGTTCTTTGGAGGGAACGATGCTAAAGCTGAAACTCCAGTACTTTGGCCACCTCATGCGAAGAGTTGACTCATTGGAAAAGACTCTGATGCTGGGAGGGATTGGGGGCAGGAGGAAAAGGGGACGACAGAGGATGAGATGGCTGGATGCATTGCTGACTCGATGAACGTGAGTTTGAGTGAGCTCCGGGAGTTGGTGATGGACAGGGAGGCCTGGCGTGCTGCGATTCATGGGGTCGCAAAGAGTTGGACACGACTGAGTGACTGAACTGAACTTAACCATTGAAAGAAGGGCTTCCCAAGTGTCTCAGTGGTAAAGAACATGCCTGCCAATGCAGGAAACCCAGGTTCAATCCCTGGGTTGGGAAGATCCCCTGGAGAAGGAAATGGCCACCCACTCCAGTATTCTTGCCTGGAGAATCCCAGGGACAAAGGAGCCTGGTGGGCTACAGTCCATGGGGTTCCAAAGAGTTGGACATGACTTAAGTGACTAAACAGCGACGACCATTGGACGAAAGCTGGTAATAAGAGATCTCTCTGTATATTTCTTACAGCAGTATGTGAATCTACAGTTACCACAAAAGAAATTTTAATTTTTAAAAATGTGTCTATTTCTATATACCTATTACTTATAAAAGTTTCATTATTCCAGAATCTCAGTGTAGTCAAGCCAATTCTGTTTGTAGCAGTGTTTATATACTGGTGTGTGCGTGTGAGCATATATGTGCATTTGTGTCTGCAAATGTATGTCTTGGTTGGGTGGTAGGCAGTAGCAGAGAAGCAGAGAAGGTGGTTCATGCCTTCGGGAAGGTGGTGAAAGGTCTCACACAGAAAGGAATGCTTGTACTCTCCAGCTGAACAGATATGAAGTTTTAGGTGGATGTTTGTGTGCTAAGTCAATTCAGTTCTTTCCAACTCTTTGCAACCCTGTGGACCATAGCCCCACCAGGCTCCTCTGTCCATGGGATTTCCCAGGCTAGAATACTGGAGTGGGTTGCCATTTCCTTCTCCAGGAGATCTTCCCAATCCAGAGATCAAACCCGGGTCTCTTTATATCTCCTGCATTGTTAGGTGGGTTTTTTTTGTTGATTTTTTTTTTTTTTTTTTTAACCACTAATGCCACCTGGGAAGCCCGAAATTGCTCCTCAAGAGGAGATTTAAAGAATTTTTTGAAAAGAATTTAGGCATCTTTATAGAATGAACAGAACAGTGAATGAATCTGTCTCTACTAATCTTTTTCACTTAATTATAGTATCTATTTAATAAGATGATTGTGAACAATTAAATGAAAGGATGCATGTAGAAATGAGGACCACAGTATCTGGAACATGCTAAGAGATTAATAATGGTTGCTATGTTTTTAATAGGAAATTCCCTATTGTATTTGATTGAGGCATAATTTATACAGTATAATTTATTCCTTTTTGCTGCACAGTTCTATAAACACGTACAGCTGTGTAACCATCAGTATAGTTAAGGTATTGAAAGGTTAGAACATCCCCAAAACTTTCTTTATGCCCACTCCACAGTCAGCCTCTCTTCCCAGCCTCAACCCCAGGCAATCATTGGTCCATTTTCTGTCTCTGTAGCTTTGCCACTTCGAGAATGTCATGTCAACGTTAAAGGAAAGATATAGTATGTAGCCTTTTGAGTCTGGCTTCTTTCATTTAATAGGGTACATTTGAGAGTCATTCATTTTATTGCCTGAATTAATAGTATGTGGATATAAAACAAGATTCTTGATCCACCTGGAATTTGTGAAACTGCTTAAATTTGTTTTAAAAATACATTTACAAGTATGTTTGTAGCTGCTTTATTGATAGTATCCTAACAACAAGAAACAACACAAATGCCCATTACCTATTAAATAGGTAAATTATGTTCACATGGAATGCGTGCGTGCATGCATGCTAAGTCGCTTCAGTTGTGTCTGACTCTTCGTGACTCTATGGACTAGCCAGCCAGGCTCCTCTGGCCATGGGATTCTCCAGGCAATAAGACTGGAGTGGGTTGTCATGCCCTCTTCCAGGGGATCACAAGACGAATCGCACAGACAAAAATGGACAAAGCAAGGCATAAAAAAGAGCTGACAGCGTGATTCGGTCTATATGAAGCTCAAAAGCAGGTAAAACTAAGCTATAGAGTTAGAGGTTGGAATAGTCACTACTTTGTGGGCAGTATTGACTGGGAGCAGGCATAAGGGAACCTTCTGAGGTTCTGAAGATGTTCTGGATCTGGATCTGGGTAGCAGTTTCCTGTGTATGTACATACATATAAAACCATTGAGCTGGATACTGAAGATTTAGACCCTTTATAAATCTTAAGTTAAATCTCAATTTTTTTAAGTGCAAGAAATTAAGAGTAGATTCCCACTTCCATACTCTCCTGTGTTGATGAAAAGTTTTGTAAGTGGGCTCTGAGTGAACTGGAGTTTAGTGGCAATGACTGAAGAGAGGTTGATGTGAAGACCAATTTGTCTTTAGACAGCTAGATGGTGACTCTCTTTCTGGCAAGATCCAACCTCTATCTCTGTTCCTCTCATAAAGTCCTCACACACAATGATGATGAATAAATGCACCTGGAGTGAGTTTCTGTTTGTTAATGGATTCAGTGATTGATATAGAATGTCCTGCATGGATTCAAGGTGTTTCATTTCCATTCATATTGTTTAACTCCAAAAGCTTACCCAGAAGCACATTTGAAGGATATCCCGAAAGAGTAAAATGCCATGCTGGGTGAATCTTGATTTTTTTTTTAATTTTCAGGTAATTTTTCAAATAACTGATTAATCATAGCTTAAATTAGGCAATATTTTTGTTTGTTTTTACTTTCAAACTCTTTGGGATCAGTCAAAGAAGAAGTGTATAAATTAAAAATAATTGCAGGGAATTCCTTGATGATCTAATGATTAGAACTCCACACTTTCACTGCTAAGGGTGCAGGTTCGATCCCTGGTTGGGCAACGAAGATTACAAGAACCATATGGGGGGGCCAAAAAAGTGCAAAACCTGCCATTCAATGAACAAAGATGTGTCGTCCATGCCTGATTCTACAGGAGTGGATAGGTGAGACTTGGAAGATAGACAATGAAATACTCGTTCTGGTCTCTGCTAGAGCCTCCATTCCATCTCTCTAATGAAGTAGTTGGTTTTTTGCAAAGAAAAAAAAAAATCACTGTGTTTGTTTTAAGCTGGAATATGCCAGATCTGCCTTGCCTCTGTGACACAGGAATGGGATAATAAGGGTTTGCCTTCTTATTTAAAGTGGGAGATCAGGTTTGACATATATACACTATCATGTGCAAAATAGATAGCTGGTAGGAACCTGCTGTATAACACAGGGAGCTCAGCTTGGTGCTCTGTGGTGACCTAGAGGGGTGGGAGGGAGGGGATATATGTACACATATAGCTGATTCATTTTGTTGTACAGTAGAAACTAACACAGGATTGTAAAGCAATTATACTCCAATTAAATAAATAAAATGCTTCAGATCATCTTATAAATATTCAGTTACCTTTAACTGAGCTTCTTGAAATATTCTCCACAATTTCCTTAATACACTGCTAGAAAATTCTAACATATGGTTTCATTCAGAGGACATATGCAGCCTCTCTCTCCTAATGAAACAGAGCAGCTGTTTTAAGGTTGTTGCCTGTCACCAACTCTTAGAATGTAGCAAGTAAAAAAATCTGCAGTTATGATTATATCTAGTAGAAATTGCCGTGGGAATTCAGAAGTCCAATGTGAAATTAAGCCATGGTGGAAATTGCCTAAATTACTAGAATCTGCATAACTACTGTTTTGTTAAAAATATATATATATATTACTTTGGTACTTGAGATAGCCACATTACAAGTTGGTCAATATGTTGGCTTTTATTGACTTGATCTCTGAATTTAAAAGATTAATCATTAACAACATAAAAAAGATGTCCACAAGCCAGTGTAGCTTAGCTAAGAGAAGGGCAGCCAGTTTTCAAGGGATAATCTCCTCCTTAGAACCTGAGTTCCACTACTATGATAAAATTTGCAAGCTGAGACACAGGAGTTTAATAATCCATGGAAGAAATTCTGTTAACCATCTAGGAAATCTGAGGACCAAATTGCTAGGGAGACTTTGTCAAAATTATACAACAAGCCTTTTACAGAGGCAAGCCTAGCTCAGGATTGTCACTCTTCCATCTCCCTTTGAGAAGGTGGCATCATTCTGCATTTTATGAGGCTAACTCAGTGGCCACGACTGTCTCTCAACTCTTTGAGGGAACAGACCACCCCTGCATTCCACATAGAGCCCAGTGCCCAGTGGAGGTAGAAGCTGAATATACGTTTGTTTATTTCAGTGTCCTTTGGGCATCACTAAAGTAGACAAGATTTTGTGTTTTTTTACAAATGGTTGCTAATTATTATTTATGGGATTCTCCCTATTGTTCTTGTTCAGCCTCTAAGTCTAGTCCAACTCTTTGCAACCCCTTAGACTGCAGCATGCCAGGCTCCCCTGTCCTTCACTATCTCCCTGGCAGGCCATACAGCTCGTAGTGTCGCAAAGCATCAGACATGACCGAGAGACTAACACTTCACTTTCATAAAGTATCACTACAGATGAGGAAATAAGCACAAGAGGCTAAGTAACCTGCCTGACACCATACAAGAAGGAAATGGAGGAAGAGGATTTAAACTCCCGCAACCCAGTGATCTGGAACCTACACTCAGCATCCACCCCTTGCCCTTCCCACGTGTGGTCACATCGTTTTTGTTTGAAGAAAGTGCTGGCATATTGATCTAATAGATCTCTTCCTTGGAAGGAAGAAAGAGAATCTATCATGCCCCTGCTTCTGCCCCATCTCTGCTGTCCTTCCCCTTCCCCAGGTATGACCCTCTGTGGGGAATTATTACTATCCTATTTTTTACTGGGCTACAATTCATTCAGCCTCCTGCGTTTGTATCAAAATAATTTCCACCACGGCCTGCCTTCAGATATGGTGAAACCAGCCCCAGAAGCTGAGTGTTTACACATGAGTTTATTTCTTAAATTGAAACCGGGCTTCTGCTTTGCTCCTCTTTTGTACTATAATAGCTAAGAGGGTGGAAAAAGCTCTTTATCAGTTAATACAGTGGCCCTAGGTAGGAAAAACAGCACAACTCAAGTTTTCTGTGGCTTCTGACTCAGTTTTAATGGAATGTAAGTGCGATGCCAGAGCCTGGTTAAAAATAGAATCTCTCTGGTGTCCAGGCTCTTCTACAGACAGTGCATGGGAATCCAGATAGTAACTCATCACTGAGAGGGTCGCTATTAATTAGTAGGAAAATGTCAAGCTTCACACAGGGCAGTAAGTGAAAATGGCTTAGAGTTTATAGAGTAGAGCTGCTGCTACTGCCAGAGAATCAGGGTTACTCCCTAAGTCTCTCTGGGGGGCAAGTCTCTGGATTAACTGAGAGCTCAATTGCTATACACAGCAGCCACACGCCTTGAAGGATGAAACTGGAAGAGCTAGTGTGGTTGGCCCTGGTTAGAAATGGCCTGCAGGACAGTCCTGGAAAAGGAGGAAGAACCTGCCAGGTAGCCATGGAAAGGAAAGTAACATTCTAGACCCAACTTAAGAGAAGTAATGGGAGAACAAGACCAAGCCCATCACCTCAGGTCCTCAAGAGTGGATGGGGAGGATGCAGACCTTAGTGAGCATTGAGAGAGGATGGATGAGTGGCAGGAGGGCCCCAGGCTTGGTTTGTGTGGACCATCTGCTTCTCTGAAAGTGTTAGTTGCTCATTGGGGCGACTCTTTGCAACCCCATGGACTGTAACCCGACAGGCTCCTCTGTCCATGGGATTCTCCCGGCAAGAATACTGAAGTGGATTGCCATTTCCTACTTAGATCTTCCCGACCGAGGATCGAACCTGCACCTCCTGCTTTGGCAGGAAGATTCTTTACTGAGTCGCCATCTGCTTCTTTACTGAGGCCCTTCTGAGCTTGACTTTGGCCTTGTTCGTAATGTAACTTGTAGGGGAAAATGCTAAGAAGAAAATGTGTTCAATGAATGAGTTTTAAATTCCAAAAACCCATGGCTCAACAAGGTCCTGTAACCAGATGCAATCAATATAAAAAGAGAGAGCCTTATAATAATTTTCACAACAATAATTATTTTCCATCCTAAAGATGACAAACTTACCCCTGTCCCATTAAGCATATCTCCTAAGAGGAATTAGTTTCCAGCTTTGAACAGGCCTCTTACCTCTCCAAGCCTTCCTTCTTTATCTGTACAATAGCTGTATTACTGTTGTCGTTTAGTCCCTAAGTCATATCCAGTTCTTTGTGACCCCATGGGCTGCAGCACGCCGTGCTTCCCTGTCCTTCACCATCTCCCAGAGTTTGCTCAAACTCTGGTCCATTGAGTCGGTGATGCCATCCAACCATTTCATCCTCTGTCGCCCCCTTTTCCTGGTGTCCTCAGTCTTTCCCAGCATCAGGGTCTTTTTCAATGAGTCAGCTCTTCTTATCAGATGACCAAAATATTGGAGCTTCACCTTCAGCATCAGTCCTTCTAATGAATCTTCAGAGTTGATTTCCTTTAGGATTGACTGGTTTGATCCTGCAGTCCAAGAAACTCTCAAGAGTCTTCTCCAGCACCACAGTTCAAAAGCATCGATTCTTTGGTGCTCAGCCTTCTTTATGCTCCAACTCTCACATCCGTACATGACTACTGGAAAAATTATAGTAGCTTTGACTTTATTTGACTGTATATCTTTATAATCATAGCTCTTTTCACAGGATTTCTTTTAACAATTAAATAACATGTATGTGCAAGAATTAGGGAGGGTGATTTAGCACATAGCTTATTAAAATATTAATTTAACTTTTAAAATGTTTTTTATTATAAAAGTCATATAAAATAAAACGTACTATTGTAAACATATTTAACTGTACAGTTCAATGGCACTAAGGGTATTCATATTGTTGTACAACTCTCACCATCATCCATTTCCTGAGTTTTTCACCTTCTTAAACTGAAACTCTGTCCCCATTAAACACTAACTCCCATCCTCTCTCCCCGACCCCTCACCCCTTGGTCCTTGGCATCTACCAATGTACTTGCTAATTCTATGAATTCGACTATTCTAAGTATCTCGTATAAGTGGAATCAAACAGTATTTGTCTGCACTTAATGTATATTAGGGGCTTCCCAGGTGGAGCTAGTGATAAAGAACCCCCTGCCAGTGCAGGGCACATAAGAGACCAGGTTCAATCTCTGGTTGGGAAGATCCCCTGGAGGAGGGCATGGCGACCCCCTCCAGTATTCTTGCCTGGAGAAGCTCATGTACAGAATCTGGTGGGCTACTGTCCATAGGGCCACAAAGAGTTGGATGTGACTGAAGCAGCTTAGCACGACTTAGCATGACATGACAATGTTTATTAGGTGCACTTAATATATAAATATTAATTTGAGAAATGAAAGTAATACAACTGGTATCATTAAGTTAGAATCAGAATGAAACCACGTTTTCTTTCTGATTTGACTGTAGGGTATTTCTCCCCTAGTCAATTCTTAATAATTTTCACTATTAAGAATCAGAGTCACTTCTCTGAGAAGCTGTTCGGCAATGCCATGCTACGTCTAATCTCAGTGTCTGTCCATCTTAACAGGCAGTGGACCCTTTCAAGAGAGGGAATGTGCCTCATTCAGGTCTGGGGTCTGCCACCATGTTTAGAGGATGGAGGTGCGTGGATATTTAGTGATTAACTGAATGAATGAAGATTTGTGTTGGTGAGAAACATTGGGATGGGTGTTCGCTTTGGCAGGAATGTGGCATGAACAAAAACAGGAACATATTTAGAAATTTAGGAAGACACAGAGGAGGATAGCATGGCTAGAGAACAGGAGTTGGGGAGTACTGAGGAACAGATCTGCCTTAGAGTCCAGATGATGGTTTAGTCACTCAGTCATTTCCAACTCTTTGCAACCCTATGGACCGTAGCCCACAGGGCTCCTCTGTCCATAGAATTCTCCAGGCAAGAATACAGGAGTTGGTTGCCATGTTTTCTCCAGGGGATCTTCCCGATCCAGGATTCAAACCTGGGTCTCCTGCATTGCAGGAAGATTCTTTACCAACTGAGCTATCTGGATTCTTGACCCACCTGCTTTTGCTCCTTACCTGTAAGTTCTGTTCCCTCCTTCCAGTTCACAGCTTCACAAGATGGCTAAATATTTCCATCATCACCTCCTGCTCCCCTCTGGACATAGAACCAGTTCCCAAGCCCCTTGTGTCATGACCTCTGCGATTCCTTATTTTTTTTAAAGTTTACCTTTGAATGCTAAGACATTGACTTGGTTCAAAAATTCAGCAATATAGCAAGGTATGTATGAAGAAGCCATAACCCTAGGCGATTCTGAATGGCCCTGTTGGGAAACCATTGCTGAAGAACACAATAAAGATTCAGAAACCCATGGGATGTCTCTGGCAGTCCAGTGGTTTAGGGGCTTCCCTTTTCATATACTAATTAAGAATCCACCTTCCAGTGCAGGGGATGCAGATTTGATCCCTGGTCAGGGAACTAAGATCCCACATGCCCTGGGGCAACTAACCCTGTGTGCTGCAACTAGGACCCCATTCAGACAAATAAATAATATTTTTTAAAAGAATGAAAGAGAGCACTATAAATAATTATGGCAAGACAATAGGCATAAATTGATTCTGCCCTGGGCAAACCAGGAAGGTGACTTTGAGTAAAAGAGATAGGTATACTGACTCCATCACTTCCCCCATTTTCAGTGGTCACAATGAAGTTCATCTAAGTGATATTTTAGAATTTGATTCCTAGCCTAAAATGAGCATCTAAATCACCAATAGCACTAGAAAAAATTTCAAAGCGATGCTCTAGATTTCCAGAATCAACATGTATGGGACCTGGGTGGTATGTATTTATGTGTGTGTGTCTATGGCTCCAAAGTTGACTTACATCCACCGTTGATGATGGCTGATGAGCTATGAAATCCCAATTTCATGGCTTCTCTCTAGCTGTTAATAACAAAACAATAAGAATAAATTAAATTTCTATTAGATCTTATAATTGCTATTATTGTTCACAAGTCATCTCGTCTGATCTCTTAGACAACCAACTTCTAAAGCAGAAGATATTCCTCTGATAGGATACACAGAAGTTACTTGACTCTGGAATTAGACCCCAAACTTTTAGTTTCAAAATTCTCTACTTTCTATGACCATTTGCTCATTAAATAATCAATGACATATGTTAGAAGAATTCAGAACACCACTCTGGAGTCGTGAATTTGTGCCCCAGACAAGCACTTATCTGTTTTCTGATACTATCTGCTGCTGCTGCTGCTAAGTCGCTTCAGTCGTGCCCGACTCTGTGCGACCCCATAGACGGAAGCCCACCAGGCTCCCCCGTCCCTGGGATTCTCCAGGCAAGAACACTGGAGTGGGTTGCCATTTCCTTCTCCAATGCATGAAAGTGAAAAGTGAAAGTGAAGTCGCTCCGTCGTGTCCAACTCTTAGCGACCCCATGGACTGGAGCCTAGCAGGATCCTCCATCCATGGGATTTTCCAGACAAAAGTACTGGGGTGGGGTGCCATTGCCTTCCCCGCTGATACTATCTACTAGCTTGAAATTTCTAGAATCTTATATTCACTCTTTTTTATTTATTTATTTTTTTGCCTCTTTCATTCAGCATGATTTTGAAGTGTGTCTATGTCTATGTTGTGTATCAAGTTAGTTCCTTTTTATTGCTGAGTGCATGCTCAGTCCCTTCAGTCATGTCTGACTCTGCAGTTTCATGGACTGTAGCCCGCCAGGCTCCTCTGTCCATGGGATTTTCCAGGCAAGAATACTGGAGTGGGTTGCCATTTCCTTCTCCAGAGGATCTCCACAAGCCGGAGATTGAACCTACATTTCCTGCATTGCCAGGAGGATTCTTTACCATTGAGTCACCAGAGAAGCCCCTTGCTGAGTACTATGTATATTATAACATATTTTTACTTTCATTTGCTGAACACTTGGACTTTTGAAGTTTGGGGCTATTATAAACAAAGCTGCTTTGAATATTCTTATATAAACCTTTGTGTGGACATATGTTTTCATTTCTCCTGGGTAAATAGAATTGACTGGATCATGTGCTAGGTGTATGTTTTAACTTTTTAACTCCTAAAATCTTTCACAAAATGATTTGATTATTTTACATTTCCACCATCAATGCATGAAATTTCCAATTGCTTTTTACCAGCATGTGCTATTATCAGGTTTTTGTCTGTTATAATGAGAATACAATGGGCTTCCAGGGTGGCACGGTTGTAGAGAATCCGCCTACCAAGGCAGGAGATGCTGGTTTGATCCCTGGGTGGGGAAGAACCCCTGTAGAAGGAAATAGCAACCCACCCTAGTATTCTTGCCTGGAAAATCCCACGGACAGAGGAATCTGGTGGGCTGCCGTTCATGGGGTCACAAAGAGTCAGACACGACTTAGTGACTCAACCACCACTATACTCAGGCATTAAATGATATGTCAAGATAAATAACCAACTATCTCTGTCTGGAAAAATAATTGGGGAATGAAAAATGTCCTTGTAACAAAAATAAATGAGAATAAACAGAAGGTAGGTGAGCGTTGACAGTTTTTATGATATATAAGCAAATGGGTAAGTGGTTTCGGATCTGCTGAATGTACTAGGAGTCCTTTTTAGAACATACTCTTTATCCATGGTTTAATAACCATGCTTTTCTTAGTGAAATTCAAAACTTTTCCCATCCACTCAGCTAGAAGAGAAAATAATTTGGAGCATCTCTAGGAGTTTGAAAACTAACTCACTTGTCAACGCAGATAACAATTTGTAACAATTTGTATTAGAGTCAGTCAGTCAGCCTGCTTGACAGCCTGAAGATAATTTTTATCCCTCTAGCTTCTTTTTCGGAGAAGGCAATGGCACCCCACTCCAGTATTCTTGCCTGGAAAAATCCCATGGACGGAAGAGCCTGGTAGGCTGCAGTCCATGGGGTCTCTAAGAGTCGGACACGACTGAATGACTGCACTTTCACTTTTCACTTTCATGCACTGGAGAGGGAAATGGCAACCCACTCCAGTATTCTTGCCTGGAGAATCCCAGGGACGGGGGAGCCTAGTGGGCTGCCATTTATGAGGTTGCACAGAGTCGGACACGACTGAAGCAACTTAGCAGCAGCAGCTTCTTTTTAGTACTTTGGATGTAGTGAGTGTTTAATGATTATTTACTGAAGTAATTGCCATGTCTTGACCACTTTTCCCTTACACTCTCTTTGCTTTTTTTCCCCTCCATATTCTTAATAAACACTTGAGTACAACAGTTCTTAGATTTTTTGGTCTCAGGCTTCCTTTATACTTTTAAAAATTATTGAGACCCTCAAAGAGCTTCTATTTATATGGTTTATATCTGTTGATGCTACTATATTGGAAATTAAAATTGAGTTTTTTAATATTTATTAATTCTTTGGAAATAGCAATAATAAACCTATCACATGTTGACATAACCTATTTTTGTGAAAAGAAACTTTATCTTCCAAATTAAAAAAGAAAAGATAGTGTAAAGAGGAATATTGTTTTACATCTTTGCAAATCTAGCTATAAAAAGAACAGCTGAATCCTCATGTCTGCTTCTGCATTCAATCTATCACAATAATACACATCACATCATCATCTCTGGAACATTCCACTAGACTTTTTGTGAGATGAGAGTGAAAAAGCAAATGTCTTTGTGTTATTATGAATGTATTTTCTACCTTGCAGCCCCTTTGGAAGAGAGCTGTGAGAACTGATGCTCTAGTATGAGTCTTCATTTCACACCAGATTCCAGTCTCATCTCTATAAATATTGGCTCAGTGCATGAATAAGCCTCTCCAATGTATCCTGATCATGTCTACCTTAAAAGCAAAGCTGTATCCAGGCTTCCTCTGATCATACATTGTAAAGGCTGCTGAATTATCACTGTATCAAATGATATAATGATATAGTTATTAAATGATGCAATTATCACTGTATCAAATACAATGATGATTGTATAAATGACTACTGGATTTCCTGGGCTTGCCTAATGGCTCAGACAGTAAAAAATCTGCTTGCAGTGCAGGAGATCCAGTTCAATCCCTGGGTCCAGAAGATCCCCTGGAGAAGGTGACCCACTCCAGTTCTTACCTGGAGAATTCCCTGGACAAAGGAGCCTGCTGGGCTACAGTCCATAAAGTCATAAAGAGTCAAACACAATTGAGTGACTAACACTTTCACCAGATTTCTGGGGACTCCTCATCTCTTCTCACTCTTTCTAACTTGGTGTTTCTACTCAGGTCCATTCTAATCCTTCCTTTGTATGGTTCCCTTCACTTGAAATGCAGAACTCACTTAAGAAAGTTTTAAGAAACTTAGAACTTCAGATAAAAGCACAAAAACCAGGGAATAAGTGAATTTTTGATAGCCATGAGCTTTCATTCCTTTTTAATTTTTAAAAATTTTTTCATGGAAATTATCAAATATAAATAGAAAAGTAGAGAGAACGGTGTAATGAGGCTGCTCTACCCATTACCCAATTTTAACAATTTTAAATAGGTATGTAAACATTTCTGTTTCACTCAAATTCCCCACTCCATGGAGATTCTTTTGAAGCAAATTCTAGAAAGTGCATTGCTTCATCTGAAAATTTTTCACTAGGTACCTCTATATAGTACTCATTTTTGAAATGTGTAACCATAATATCTGGAGGACGAAATGTCAGCACACTCCAGTATTCTTGCCTGGAGAATCCCATGGACAGAGGAGCCTGGCAGGTTACAGTCCAACATAAGAGTCGAACACAATTGTAGTGACTTTGCACACACACAACCATAATATCATTATCATCTCTAAGAGGAAAGTCAACAATAATTATTTTCAAATATCTACCCAGGGTTCACATTTCTCCAATTTTCTCATAACACTATTAGAATCTATTTCCTTCAATCAAGATCCAAGTAAGATTCATATATAATGGTTGGTTTTATGTCTGTAAAATTTTTTTACCCCCTTCATCTCTCTTTTTTTCCCTTTTCTTTGAAATTTTATTATTTTATTTGAAACAGCAGTTTTATTTACATTAGATTTTGCTGTGTTCTCTGTGTTGTCATGTTCCTTTTCTCCTTGTATTTCCTGGAAATTGGTCGTTAGAACTGAAAGTTTTTCTCATGTTTTTTGTTTGTTTTAAAATTAATGTTTAGATGATGTACTTCCATCAGGAGGTACATAATGTTTATGGACTCTATCAATCATGATGACCACTGTCTTGATTCATCAATTTGCTTTTACTAGGATTGAAAAATAGTTACCTTCTATTCTATTCTCTATCGTTCTATCTTCATTCATTATTAGCTGGAAAACATCTGAAAGGACCAACTTTCACTCATCAGCTTTTTAATTAATTGAGGTATAGATTTTACAAGAAAGGCAGGTTAAATTCTTGATTCAGACTTACAAATTGAAACCCATTATTAATCCTTATTGTGATGATTAATACTTTTTAATATCCTTATCAAGCTTCAAACCATGCCAGCTTTGGCCAGTGGTAGTTTCTTCAGATTAGTTTCTAACTCCTCTTGTCAAAATCCCATGGTCTCTTGTGACTACCATTCTTGTATCTAATACATTTCCTGCCCAGATCTGATTTCTCCAAGAATTCTTCATTCTTTTCAGTGATAAACAGTGTTTGAGGCCACAGTCTAGTCAGAGGCTTATTTCAGGTGCACTGATCACTGTTTCTAGGTCTTTTTAGTAGTCAAAGCTAGGAAATGTGATTTTTAAGATAAATACACTATTTGTTTTCCAAGCAACAAATAATAATACGTTGTCTTTTCCATTATATTAATATCCCCTGTTTCTTTTCTTCTGTCATCGCACTGTCTAAGCCATGTAGAGCATTGTTCATTAATTATACTTTTAGACATCTTTATTCATTAAAAACATTTTTGATAATCAAGGAAGGAACAGAAAAAAATATTTCTGATATCAGACAAATTCCCCTTAAAGTGAGAGAAAAATCCTTTAGGTATTAGCAAGCTGTGGCCCAAGGGCCAAATACAGCTGCTTCTTTTCTTTAATGACTATGAATTAAGAATGATTTTTACCTCTATTAAATGATTGAAAAAATCAAAAGAGTATTTTGTAATACATAAAAATTATACAAAATTCAATTTCAGTATTTTCTAAGTTGTCTGTCACTAGTTTTTATTTACTCTTCAACTGAAAAATTATCAGTAGATATTTTGGTGAGTTTATATTTAAGTCATTCTACTATGAATATAGCTTTATCAATTTTTTTCCAAGAACATTTTAATGGATGTGTGTGTGTGTGTGTGTGTGTGTGTGCGTGCATGCGTGCTAAGTCATTTCAGTTTTATCCAACTCTTTTCTACCCTATGGACTGTAGCCCACCAGGCTCCTCTGTCCATGGATTCTCCAGGCAAGAATTCTGGGGTGGGTTGCCATTTCCTACTCCAGGGAATCTTCCCAACCCAGGGATCAAACCCGCGTCTGTTCCGTCTCCTACATTGGCAGGCAGGTTCTTTACCCCTAGTGCCACCTAGGATGCCTTGTGTGTGTATAATATACAAATTTGTATATATATATATTATATTTTTATATCTTTTGGTGTATAAAATACAATAAATATAGCTCTATTGGGAAGTATGCCTTTTATCAACATAAAGTAAGATCTTTATCCCATGAAATGCATTGTGCCTTGGATTCTATTTTATTTAATACTAATATTGCTGCTCCAGGTTGGGTTTTTATGTATTGTTTTTTGTTTATTTTGTTTGTTTAATTTATTTTTAATTAGAGAATGATTGCTTTACAATATTGTGTTGGTTTCTGCCATGCATCAACATGAATCAGCCATACTTATACATATGTCCCCTCCCTCTTGAACATCCCACCCACCTCCCACCCCATGCCAGCCAGAGCACCTGGTTTGATCTCTGAGTCAGGAAGATCCCTGGGAGAAGAAAATGGCAATCCAATCCAGTGTTTTTGCCTGGAGAATCCCACGGACAGAGGAGCCTGATAGGCTACAGTTCATGGGGTTGCAAAGAGTCAGACATGACTGAAGTGACTTAGCACGAACACACAGCCAGCGCTAACAGCCAGACACTATGCTTACCAGTAAGAGGAAATTGAGGCACAAAGAAAGTGAGAAACCTGCCCTCACCAGTGGACCTATCAGTGGAAGGATTTCCTTTCTAGGAACAAGGAGTAGCTCTGAAAAGTTGATAGCAGGCCCTAGTATGTTTATGCAGCACAATAAACGTGGTAACTATTGAGTTGATCAAACAGTTCAGGTTTTCTATAACATAGTTTGGAAAAACCTGAACAAACTTTTGCCAACCCAATATTTTCATTTTCCTCTCCTAAGGAACTCTGTATTCAAGAGCTACAGATTCCAATTCTCCTTTTAGGCCTGAACTCTAATTTTTTTATAAGTGACAAGTTATACGTCCTTACCTAGTCTAACCTGATTGTTTTTTAAGCCAATCTTATTAACAGAGTTTTGTCAAAGTTTTTTTTTAATTTGACAGAATACAATCTTCACAGTTTTTCCACATGGCCAATCATGTCCAACTTGAACAAACAAAATTATTAACTTGGAAGAATTTATTGTTCTTTCACTGATTTGAATTATACATTTCTCTGCTTTCTGAAAAATAGACCATAAAATGTGTGATTAATTTCCTTGGCCACTCAGATGATTGTTTTTGTTTCGAACGTTGAGCATTGTAGCAGTGAACACTATTTTCATTATAAAACCAGCAAAGCAGAGATTGACTCTTAGCATGATCTGAAGGTTAAAAGCATAAGCTTTGGTGTCAAACAGGGCTGGGTTTGAATCTGAGCTCAGCCATATCCTTTAGTCATGAATTAAACTCCGTAAGTCTCAGTTTCTTCATCTGCAAAATGAGAATGAGAGTATATTCACATAGGGTCATAAGGAAGAATTAAATGGGACAGGTTAGTGAAATATCTTGCATAAAATAAGTATCTTCTAGTAAAACAAGTCTGGCACACAATAAGTGTTCGGTGAAATGTCAGTATGATTCATGAATATTTACTAAGCACACTGTACCAGGCTTCCCTGGTGGCTCAGATGGTAAAGAATCCAACTGCAATGTGGAACATCTGGGTTCGATCCTTGGGTTTGATACTGTGCCAGGCACAATCCCTATTTGGATGAAATTTATTTTTTAAATGTTATTTATTTTTAAAGTAATTTTTATTGGAGTATAGTTGCTTTATAATGTTGTGTTAGTTTTTGCTGTACAGCATAGTGACTCAGTTATACATATATCCCCCTTTTTTGGATTTTCTTCCCATTTAGGTCACCACAGAGCACTGAGTAGAGTTCCCTAAGCCATACAGTGGGTTCTCATTAGTTATTTATTTTATACATAATATCTATAATGTATATATGTAATATCCCAATCCTCTATTGATGAAATGTATATATAGAGAAAGGAGCTTCCTAGGTGGCAGAGGAGCCTGGTGGGCTGTGATCCATAGGATCTCAGAGTCTGACACAACTATAGTGACTGACTATATAGTCTGACACAACTTAGCTTGCACACATGCATATAGGGAGAGACATTAAGTAAGTTATCACACACATTATCATATGAGAACAATTGTGGCAAAAAGTTATGAATGTAGAGCATAGGATGCTGTGATCATGTTTAACAAGAGAATTCCTAGGTGAAATCTGGAGTGTGCAGATGGGAGGAGAAAGATCACAGACAGTTTTCTTAAGGAAGTAGAGCTTAATCTGAGACCTAAAGGATTAAGAAGGGATGGAGGTGGAGAAAACATTATATGTAAATGAAACAACAGGTGTGAGGGTCCTGAGGTGAAAAGTTGAGAAAAGAACAGTGATTGGAGGAGTTGTGGAAGGTCTGCAAGACAGAGTAGGAGAGGCAAAACCAGATCATATGGCCTGATGGGTGGTGTTAGTGAATTTCATCCAAGTGCACTTGAGACATACAGGCAGAGATGTCACAGAATAGGAGTTAGTTGAATTTCATAAAGATCATCCTAGAGAAAAGATGATACATGCATGCAGGAGACCAATGAGTAGAGTCATGTGGATGATAAACAGTGGTAGTTTGGATTAGGCCATGACCCATGACAATGGAGACAGAGATGTACAAAGACTTGGACAATGTTAGGAGGTAGAATCCATTGGAGATATCAATAAGGTATCAGAATTGACTGCCATGTTTTTGTCACAAACACATAAATAAATGTTAAATATTCTTTATAGGGATGAGGAATACTAGAAGACAAGCAAGTTAGAGTGTCATTTGGGACATATTAATACTGAGGTTCTTACAAGACATATATGCATTTGAGACCCATACATGCATAAGTATAGATGCATGTATGGGTCATGAGCTCAAAAAATAAGCACTGACTCAAGCTATATGTGTGTATGCTAAGTCGATTCAGTTGTGTCCAACTCTTGGCTACCCTATGGACTGTAGTCTGCCAGGGTCCTCTGTCCATGGGGATTCTCCAGGCAAGAATACTGGAATGGGTTGCCATTTCCTTATCTAGATGATCTTCCTGACTCAGGGATCAAAGCCGAGTCTCATTATGTCTCCTGAATTCTTAGGCGGGTTCTTTACCAGTAACCACACCTGGGAAGCCCAGGCTATATACTTGATAGCTAAATGCTACCCACAGATATTAATCTTGACGGCATCCATATTTTTAGAGCAGATTTTCTGAGCACTCCCAGATAATCAGAGATATTTCTAGTCTTGCTATGGAAAATTTCAATGTATTGATTAGTAGAAAGGTTTCTGAACTGGGAGTCTGAAGACCAGAGTTTTAATCTAGTCCTGCTCACCAGCTGTGTAACCCTAAGCAAGTGCTTCACCCTTTTTCATGTTCATATCCTTACCTGTTTGTAGCTCAGATGTCTGCTTGACTATTGGTGTTTCAGGGGTTTATAGGAAGGGGGTATAAATAATTTCCATAACAATTTAGATCAAAATATGCATGCTGGATCCCAAATAGACAACAAAGAAAATCTACAAAGTATTGAAATACATGTCGATTAGTACCACTCCCAGAAAAAAGCTAAGTCATGCTGAGTATATTATTGGTGAGATTTAATAATATGTCCATATTCTTATATTTGTGGGCCTCCTAAAATGCTTCCAATGCACAGTTCCTTTTTTTATATTTTATTTTTGGCTGCACTGGGTCTTAATTGTTGCACGTGGGCTTTCTCTAGTTGCGACGAACAGGGGCTACTCTCTAGTTGCAATGTGTGGGCTTCTCATTGCGGTGACTTCTTGTTTTTTATTTACTTTTTAATTGGAGGAAAACTGGTTTACGATGTTGTGTTGGTTTCTGCCATACAACGTTGTGAATCAGCCATAAGTGTGTGTGTGTGTGTGTGTGTGTGTGTGTGTATGTATATGTGTGTGTATATATATATGCATGGTAAGTTGCTTCAGTCATGTCCGACTCTTTGCAACCCCATGGACTGTAGCCACCAGGCTCCTCTGTCCATGGGATTCTCCAGTCAAGAATACTGGAGTAGGTTGCCTTGCCCTCCTTCAAGGGATCTTCCCGATCCAGGGATCAAACCCACATCTCCGGTGGCTCCTGCATTGCAGGCAGATTCTTTACCGCTGAGCCACCCAGGGAAGCCCTCCCTCCCTCTTGAGCATTGCTCCCCTCCCCCATCCCACCCCTCTAAGTCATCACGGAGCACCAAGCTGAGCTCCCTGTGTTCTATAGCAACTTATACAGAGTGAGGTTAAGTCAGAAAGAGAGAAACAAATACCATATGTTAACACATATATATGGAATCTAGAAAAAATGGTATAGATGAACCTATTTGCAGGGCAAAAATGGAGATGCAGATGTATAGGATGAACTTGCGGTAGCTTCTTTTGCTGTGGAGCACAGACCCTAGAGCGTGGGCTTCAGTAGTTGCAGCACGTGGGCCCAGCAGTTACAGCTCCCAGGCTTTAAAGCACAGATTCAATAGTTGTGGGACATTGACTTAGTTGCTCTGAGGCATGTGGGATCTTCCCAGATGAGGGATCGAACCCATGTCTCTTGCATTGGCAGATGGATTCTTCACCACTGAACCACCAGGGAAGCCCAGTCTAGTTCAGTCACTCAGTTGTGTCTGACTCTTTGCGACCCCATGGACTGCAGCACACCAGGCGTCCCTGTCCATCACCAACTCCCGGAGCTTCCTCAAACTCATGCCCATCGAGTCGGTGATGCCATCCAGCCATCTCATCCTCTGTCATCCCCTTCTCCTCCAGAAGCCAGGAGTTAACTTCTAACTCACCAGAATCAAGTCAGAATAAGCAAAAACAATGAGTATTACCATTTCATGTTAACAGACTGTCGAAGCTTTCTTCTCTTCCAATGATAATTTTTCTGGGAATGAGAGAGACAGATTGACAACTAAGCCAGGTAAAAGTTAAGCTGCTTCAACACTTGCCTGGAAACTGAAGTCAGCTGGGCTGAAGGTGCTGAAGGAAACTCCTATCCCAAACAGAACATCTAGAAAAATATTGCTTGTGATTATCTGATGTGTTCTGAATGAATTACTTAATTTGAGCAGATATTGGGTGGGCATTTCAGAAGTGAATAGCCACAGTGGGAAACAACCTTTCTTAGAAACATGACTCTTTTGGGTAACAGAAAGTCACACCATACACCAGGGATTAGTTCTTTTCAGGAAGAAAGGCATTTGTTTCTGTCTTTGCTTTTTCTTTTTAACTTTTTATTTTGTATTGGAATATAGCTGATTAACAATAGTTTCAGGTGGACAGCACAGGTACTCAGCCATATGTATACATGTATCCATTTTCCCCCAGACCCCTCTCCCATCCAGGATGCCACATAGCATTGAGCAGAGTTCCATGTACTATACAGTAGGATGTCCTTGCTTTTTCTTCACCACTTTCCATGTTTATCCTTCAGGCACCTTTTTTTTAATTAATTTATTTATTTTAATTGGAGGCTAATTACAATATTATTGTGGTTTTTGCCATACACTGACATGAATCAGCCATGGGTGTACATGTGTTCCCCATCCTGAACCCCCCTCCCACCTCCCTCCCCATCCCATCCTTCACGGTCATCCCAGTGTACCAGCCCTGAGAACCCTATCTCATGCATCAGACCTGGACTGGCAATCTATTTCACATATGATAACATACATGTTTCAATGCTGTTCTCTCAAATCATCCCACCCTTGCCTTCTCCCACAGAGTCCAAAAGTCTGTCCTTTATATCTGTGTCTCTTTTGCTGTCTCACATATAGGGTCATCATTACCATCTTTCTAAATTCCATATATATGCATATGGCAATCCACTCCAGTACTCTTGCCTGGAAAATCCCATGGACAGAGGAGCCTGGTAGGCTGCAGTCCAAGGGGTCGCTAAGAGTAGGACACGACTGAGCGACTTCACTTCACTTCATACTGTATTGGTGTTTTTCTTTCTGACTTACTTCACTCTGTATAATAGGCTCCAGTTTCATCTACCTCATTAGAACTGATTCAAATGCATTCTTTTTAATAGCTGAGTAATAGTCCATTGTGTGTATATACCACAGCTTTCTTTATCCAGTCATCTGCCAATGCATATCTAGGTTGCTTCCATGTCCTGGCTATTGTAAATAGCTGCAATGAACATTGGGGTACACATGTCTCTTTCAATTCTGGTTTCCTCGGTGTGTATGCCCAGCAGCAGGATTGCTGGGTTGTATGGCAGTTCTATTTCCAGTTTTCTAAGGAATCTCCACACTGTTCTCCATAGTGGCTATACTAGTTAACATTCCCACCAACAGTGTAACAGGATTCCCTTTTCTCCACACCCTCCAGCATTTATTGTTTGTAGACTTTTTGATAGCAGCCATTCTGACCAGCATGAGATGGTACCTCATTGTGGTTTTGATTTGCATTTCTCTGATAATGAGTGATGTTGAGCATCTTATCATGTGTTTGTTAGCCATCTGTATGTCTTCTTTGGAGAAATGTCTGTTTAGTTCTTTGGCCCATTTTTTGATTGGGTCATTTATTTTTCTGGAATTGAGCTGCAGGAGTTACTTGTATATTTTTGAGATTAATTCTTTGTCAGTTACTTTGTTTGTTATTATTTTCTCCCATTCTGAAAGCTGTCTTTTCACCTTGCTTATAGTTTCCTTCGTTGTGCAAAAGCTTTTTAAGTTTAATTAGGTCCTATTTGTTTATTTTTGCTTTTATTTCCATTACTCTGAAAGGTGGGTCATAGAGGATCCTGCTGTGATTTATGTCAGAGAGTGTTTTGCCTATGTTTTCCTCTAGGAGTTTTATAGTTTCTGGTCTTACATTTAGACCTTTAATCCATTTTGAGTTTATTTTTGTATATGGTGTTACAAAGTGTTCTAGTTTCATTCTTTCACAAGTGGATAACCAGTTTTCCCAGCAGCACTTATTAAAGAGATTGTCTTTTCTCCATTGTATAGTCTTGCCTCCTTTGTCAAAGATAAGGTGTCCATAGGTGCATGGATTTATCTCTGGTCTTTCTATTTTGTTCCATTTATCTATATTTCTGTCTTTGTGCCAGTACCATACTCTCTTGATGACTGTAGCTTTGTAATATAGTCTGAAGTCAGGCAGGTTGATTCCTCCACTTCCATTCTTCTTTCTCAAGATTGCTTTGGCTATTCAAGGGTTTTTGTATTTCCATACAAATTGTGAAATTATTTGTTCTAGTTCTCTGAAAAATACTGTTGGTAGCTTAATAGGGATTGCATTGAATCTATAGATTGCTTTGGGTAGTATACTCATTTTCACTATATTGATTCTTCCAATCCATGAACATGGTATATTTCTCCATCTATTTGTGTTATCTTTGATTTCTTTCATCAGAGTTTTATAGTTTTCTATATATAGGTCTTTGTTTCCTTAGGTAGATTTATTCCTAAGTATTCCTTCAGGCATCTTTATTCTCAACTCGGGCCTTCCAGATTTTGCAAATCTATCTGAACCATTGTTATCAATACCACAGGAATGGCTGGAAATTCTTGAGTGGTTTCTATTCCTTGACCTTGAAAAGCTGTTTTAGTGGGCATGCTGCCTTCTGGACACCATCTCTTTGCTCCGTAGGATTAAGCCATCATATATCAACCACAATAACCCCAAACCACATCCTCAGGAACAAAAATGCCCTATCACTCACTTGAGTTAACAATTACACACTATTATTCCTGATGTTTATCATTTTCTACTTTAGGTGGCACTGTTGCAAAGACTTGCCTGCCAGTTCAGGAGTCTCTGGAGCCACGGGTTTGATCCCTGAGTCAGAAAGATCCCCTGGGGGAGGAAATGGCAACCCATTCCAATATTCTCACCTGGGAAATCCCATGGACAGAGGAGCCTGGTAGGCTACAGTCCATGGAGTCGCAAAGAGTCAGACAAGACTGAGCAGGCACACCAGACATAGTACTAACTAGAGACTTTGAATGGGCACTTGGGTCATTTTACTCTACTAACTAGCTATCTAGCAAAGTGGATTTTCACTCTCCCAGACCCATGAACCTAATAAGCCCTAGTACAAAATTTGTGCTTGACCTTGAATTCATTGAAGAGGTACTGAGATGATTTAATCAAGGAAGATAAAATCAGGTTTCTTTTCTCAGACTCTCTCTGGCTACACTTTGAAGGTAGGTTATAAGGCAGTGAGACAAGAATCAGGAAGCTTAGTTAGTAGGCTGATATGGGGTCCTAGCTAGAAATGATGGTGGCTTGAATAGGATGGATGATGATAAGGAGAATGAAGTTTCCGTGGTCTGCACTGGGTGAGAGGATGGAGTGGAAGAGTTGGGAGAGTGAAGAATTGAGGATGACAGTGAGTGTCTGGCTGGGACAATTCAGGAGGAGAGGCACCATCTGCTGAGGAAGGAGCAGAGAAGAAAGAGTAGGTTTTGTGAGAAACAACAAGTTCAGTTTGTTTATGTTAAGGATGCGATGGTTTGGGAAAACCAAGAAAGATGCCTGGGGACTTCCTTAGTGCTCTAGTGGTTAAGACTTCACCTTCCAATGCAGAAAATGTAGTTTTTACCCTTGGTTGGGGAGCTAAGATCCCACATGCCTACATATGGCCAAAAAAAAAAAAAAAAAAAACATAAAACAGAAGCAACATTGTAAAAAATTTCAATAAAGCCTATAAAAATGCTCCGCATCACACAGACACAAAAGAAAGATGTCTGTTAATAGTTATGTATGCAGAACTTGAGTTCAGGAGCCAGATATGGTCTCAGAATGGAGATTGGAGAATTCATCGAAGCAAAAAAGAAATTGAAGCCATGGAAATGAATGAACATCCCTGACCTCTATCTTCCCCCTTAGAGTATCAGACAGTTCTCAGTTAAGACTGCAAAGGCTTGGGTTACATTTGAAAAGAATGAGCATGTCCCCTTGCAAGCAAAACTGAGCTTTCTCAATATTGCATTTATTATGAAAGATGGAGACATGGTCAGTTCTTTTTTTTCAAGGAGATCTCTAATAAAAGCAGTGTCATACTCTATTGCCTTTTAAAATTAAAAAGTAAAGTTTCCCAGGAAAAAGTAAAGTTTTCCTGCATTTTAAAGTTGTTTTTTTCTAGCTGTGTTTAGAAGCCATATAACAGGTTCCATGAAATCACCTTTTATTTTGGAAAATAAGCTATCAAAATGCCTATGCATATGTTATGTCAGTTTGACTACCATCCACTTTGGATGGAGGTCAGGCACTCTGCTGGCCTGGTCCAGCTTGAGTCTAGGGCTGGAAGCGGTAGCAGAGACTTCAAAGACCACCTGCATCCCTGTCATAGCCCGGGCTGTGTGGAGTGGAGGGGAACGTGCAGGAGCTGCGGGTGGAGACCAAAGTGCTAGTCATATTCTACCTTGAGCAGAGTTAGATGATACTCCTGGAGGATGGCTGCAGTATTAGTGGACATGCCTCTGAGTGACCTGGTGGCCAGTGAGAGGACCTGGGGTTGTCATTTCCAAGTAGGGATTTGTCTAAAGATTCCATATCTTTGTGTGTGTGTGTGTGTGTGTGTGTGTGCTGGGTCTTCATTGCTGTGCACACACTTTCTCTAGTTGTGGCCATTGGGGCTACTTTTCATTGCGGTGCATGGGCGTCTCATTGCAGTGGCTTTTCTTGTTGCGGAGCATGGGCTCTAGGTGCACAGACTTCAGTAGTTGTGGCACACAGGCTTAGTTGCTCTGAGGCATGTGGGATCTTCCTGGCCAGGTATTGAACCTGTGTCTCCTGCACTAGCAGGCAGATTCTTATCCACCAGGTTACCAGGGAAGTCCCCAGATTCTATAGCTTTGCTGTCAGTCCTTGCCAGCTCCCCTGTCCACCTCTTACTATATAACCACCAGCCAGCTCCCATGTCCCTGATGGAATGGAGCCTGCTGTAGACTATAAACTGAGAGTGAAGAGACACCACCCCAATAAGCTCCTGTGCTTCCTCCTTGGGTGACCGACCGATTTTGGCTGTCTCTGTCACTGCTTTGGATTTGTAATGTTTGGCCTTGGATTCACATCCCACAAATATGAGAGGCTGCTGATGACTATCACATCTTAATTACAGGCTCTGACCTTTCCTACAGGACCCTATAAAATGTCTTTATAAGTACTGGAAGTTATCATTTTATGAAGTGCCTGCAACTTAGCTGTATCCAATTATTTGTAGAATGGTTTTATTTTCATGTAAATATGAGTGTCTTGAAGATTAGGAAGATATAAAGTGTTGGAATGTGAGTTAAGACAGGCTCTCTTTCTCCATTTAAAAGTGTATTTCCAGCTATAAGTAGTTGAAGCCCAGTTTTATTCAAAATGTTATTTTCTTCCATTGGCAAATGTCATCCATTGATTCCATACACATTTATCGAGGATGCATTCGACACTTATGGAGATTAAATGAAGGATAAGAAGTATGTGTCCTTAAAGAGACGCTGAAAATAAAGATCGAATGTCTTATCTATTCAACATATATTTGTTGTGAGCCTACAAACTGTTGGCATTGATGACTTAGCAGTGAAATGTAAAGATAAAAACCTATGCCTTTGAGGAGTTCATATTCAAGGAACGGGACAAAAAAAAGAATAAGTAGAGAAGATGGTGATGAGTGCTATTAGATTGACCCATTAGGGGAGACAGTGAGAAGACAGGTTTGACTATGAAGGAGGAGGAGGAGCTTGTGGATGAGCTGGATTTTGAACACAATCTTTTTTATTTAATTTTTTATTGATATTTGCTTTACACTAACTGTGTTGGTTTCTGCCATTCATCAACATGAATCAGCCACAGGTATACCTATGTCCCCTTGCTCTTGAACCTCTCTCCCGTCTCCCACCTATCCCATCCCTCCAGGTTGTCACAGAGCACTAGGTTGAGCTCCCTGTGTAACACAGCAAATTCCCACTGGCTCTCTATTTTACATATGGTAATGTTTACATTTCCATGCCACTCTCTCAATTCATCCCACCCTCTCCTTCTCCCACTGTGTCCACAAGTCTATTCTCTGTCTGCGTCTTCATTGCTGCCCTGCAAGTAGGTTCATTAGCACCATCTTTCTAGATTCCATATATATGTGTTAATATACAATATATGTCTTTCTCTTTCTGACTTCACTCTTTACAATAGGCTCTAGCTTCATCCACCTCATTAGGACTGACTCAAATGTGTTGAATGCAACGTTGAAGATAGATTTTTTTAATCAATTTTTACTGAAGTGTAGATGCTTTACAATGTTGTATTAGTTTCTGCTGCTGCTGCTGCTGCTAAGTCACTTCAGTCATGTCCGACTCTGTGCAACCCCATAGATGGAAGCCCAGCAGGCTCTCCTGTCCCTGGGATTCTCCAGGCAAGAACACTGGAGTGGGTTGCCATTTCCTTCTCCAATGCATGAAAGTGAAGAGTGAAAGTGAAGTCGCTCAGTTGTGTCCAACTCTTAGCGACCCCATGGACTGCAGCCTACCAGGCTCCTCCGTCCATGGGATTTTCCAGGCAAAAGTACTGGAGTAGGGTGCCATTGCCTTCTCCGGTATTAGTTTCTACTGCACAGCAAAGTGAATCAGCTCTCTGTATACATATACCCCTCCTTTTGGATTTCCTTCCCATTTAGGTCACCGCAGAGCATTGAGTAGAATTCCCTGAGCTATACAGTAGGTCATGGATGTCTGTCATATAGAGTGAAATAAGTCAGAAAGAGAAAAAGAAATATATTTTAATACATATATGCAGAATCTAGAAAAATGGTATAGATGATCTTACTTGCAAAACAGAGCCTAGGAGCCGCAACTACTGAAGCCTGTGTGCCCTAGAGCCCATACTCTAAAACAAGAGAAGCCACCGCAATAAGAAACCCATGCACCACAACTGGAGAGTAGCCCCTGGTCACCGCAACTAGAGAAAAGCCCATGCAGCAGGGAAGACCCAGCACAGCCAAAAATAAATGAATAAATAATTATTTAAAAACCAGAACATGATGACTTAATTACTATTGTTTTCCTGAATCAAAATATATTTCACTAAGTAAAGGAGAATAAAACATTTTGCCATCTGTTGAAAGTGCTTAGATTATGTATTAATTTTAAACAGACAATAACAAGGAGATTTTTGAGGGAAGTGTACCTGATGAGTCTAGCCCTGGTCTAGCTGGTCATTCTTTCCTGAGTAATCTTGGGACAAGCATGCATGTTCTGGGAGACACAGTGCTCTTTTCTACAAGGAGAAATGCTGTTTGGGGCTTTGATAACTGGTGAGAGACACCCTTCAAAGAGCTTTACTTCGAGCAGCTTGGATTCGTCCAGGATAAAACCCCTGATTCTGCAGAGCTACACACTACACAGCCAGAAGGATCCCATAAAGAATGTCTTCCACTTGCAAAAGTATGAATTATGAGAAAACCTCTCCCCAGGTGACCTCTTTACCCATCAGGGTTGGGTGGAGCAGTGGTTCTTGACAACAGTGTGCATGCTAAGTCAGTCTTGTCCCACTGTTTGTGACCCCATGGACTGTAGCCCACCAGGCTCCTCTGTCCACGAGGATTCTCCAGGCAAGAATTCTGGAGTGGGTTGCCATTTCCTCCTCCAGGGAGTCTTCCCTACTCAGGGACTGAACTCGCATCTCTTAGTCTCCTCCATTGGCAGGCGGGTTCTTTACCACTAGCGCCACCTGGGAAGCCCTTGACAATAGTAACCATGGCTGATACACCCTGGTCTCCAGAAAATGAGAAAAAGGGCAACTCCCCCATCCACTGTTGGTCCTCACAGTGCTCCAAGTTTGTTCTGTTCCATTTGTACCCTGCACACAACGTGCGTCTTTTTCCCTGCTCACTGCACCCTCCCACACTGCCATCCTTCCTCATCCTACTATTTAAGCTACCCTAAAAAGCTCAGAAAAGACCAGCAGTTAACTCTTTGCCGGGAGCAATCAGGTGACTGTCCTTAGAGGAAATTTTAAGTACCAATTAACTAGGAGAAGAAAAGAGCAAGTCCCTCTAAAGAAGAGTTGAACTGACATCTTTTTGTCATGATTATAAGCTGGATGCTCTTATCAGGATGTATAGGCTAAGTGGGGGCTTCCCCAGTGGCTCAGTGGTAAAGAATCTGCCTGCCAATGCAGGAGATGCACAAGATGGGGGTTAAATCCCTGGATGGAAAGGATTCCCTGGAGTAGGAAATGGTAACCTGTTCCAGTATTTTTGCCTGGAAAAATCCATGGACAGAGGAGCCTGGTGGGCTACCGTCCATGGGGTGGCAAAGAGTCAAACATGACTGAGCATGCACAAATATAGGCTAAGTGAGGTGCACCAGGCAGAGGTATCACTTTTGCTCAGCACCTGGGAGGTAGGCTTGGTGACCCAAGGCCATATCTTGGGTCTCCAAAACCACTGTGAGTAGCTGATAGAAGGTGAAGTCTTCTTCTCCAGAAAATGAATCTCTGTTCATACAAAGACTTCATTTCATTTCATGGGAAGTCTATTCATGGATCTTGGGTCGAGAGCCAGGGTTCCAGTTTGCAGTTGATCTGGCAGTATTCTTAGAGATTTCTGTCCACTATACCAGGGAGCTAACTTAAAGATTCTTATCTGGCTGAGAATTGCACAAGGATGGCCCCTGGATGAACCTCAGCAGGGCTCAAGCAAGTCACTGTGACACAGCCAAATCAGCCACCCAATGTGGAGCATCTGGTGGACTCCAGGGTGACAAAGAGCTTGAGTCTGCGCTTATACTCTGATTCCAACAGCTTTTCTCTCGGACTTAGCTCAATGGGGCAAGAACTGTCTTCATGGCCAGAAGATGCCAACCGATCTGGCTTGAATACTGCTTGGCACGGGAGCTCCTTGGCCTGGGGAACTGGCCACCTGTTTATGTAACAGCTTGTGTCTCTCCCCTATTCATTGGACGCATACCAGCCACACTGGACTGTATACCACACATATGGAGAGACCGCTGCTTAGACAAAGAGAAACAATTAAGGGTTATTTTCTCCCATGGCCACATAACATTAGCTTCTCCTTGGGTGTCCATGTTTTATTAACTGAAGTTATTTAAACTCCAATTTTCAAAATGTGATACCCTTCATGAGCCCTTCCAACACCATCACCCACTGTTCTCCCTTCCAGTGTCTGAACATTGCAACTTTTAAATAGTGTATTTATTGATGACACTGCTCTCCTCCCCCTTCTTTCTCATTATTTCTGCAAAACCTGTTGTCATTCTATGACCACAGCTGGATATATCGCCATCAATACTTCCCATGCCGTCATGCGGTTGCCAAATGGCCCAGCAAATCAGGAGAAGAAATGGAAGAAACTGAGCAGAGTCTGGGTCTCTGGACCACAGATAAGCAGATAGTTTTATGGAAACTACTTTCCCTTCTCGTCCGTACACTCTTCATCTGTTATGGAGGGGTTGACAGTGCCTGCTAGGTTTCCTAGTTTCTGCCACTCTTCACATTGTAACATCCTGTGACTCCAGCTAATTAAAGCTTTTCATAACCTGATATCTCTCAAAGTTGTCATTAAGATGTCAAGTTTTCAGGTAGGTGAAACTAAGTGTAGAAGTTGGAAGGCTAGAACCAAAAAGATTGACTCATGGCTTCCAACTTCTGTATTGAATCCCCCTGATTCAACAGGAGCTGAACTCAAGAGGCACCTTCTAATTATCAGTGCAAAAGGTGGAATTTGAGAACTTCTGGGTTTTTTAAATTTTTTAATTGGAGGAAAATTGCTTTACAATGTTGTGTTATTTTGCTGCTGTACAACAGTGTGAATCAGCCCTACGTATATATGTACATCTTCCCTCCTTCTTGGACAGCCAAGAGTTCAAACCAGTCAATCCTAAAGGAAATCAACCTTGAATATTCATCAGAAGGACTGATGCTGAAGCTGAAGCTTTATTTGGCCACCTGATGTGAAGAGCCAACTCACTGGAAATGACTCTGATGCTAGGAAAGACTGAGGGCAAGAGGAAAAGGGAGTGGCAGAGGATGAGATGGTTGGATGGCATTACCAACACAACAGACATGAGTTTGAGCTACTTCCGGGAGATAATGAAGGACAGGGAGACCTGGTGTACTGCAGTCCATGGGGTCACAGAGTCGGATGAGACTGAGCACCTGAACAACAACCTCCTTCTGGAGCCTGTCTCTCTCTCCCCGCCCCCTGACCCCACACCCTCTAGGTCATCACAGAGCACCAGGCTGGGTTCCCTGTGCTACACAGCAGCTTCCCACTGGCCATCTGTTTTACACTTGATAGTGTATATACGTCAATGCTACTTTTTCAGTTCATCCCACCCTCTCCTGAGAACTGCATTTTTATCCTCATGTATTTTAAAAAGAACTGGAACACTGGTGGATAAAACACACTTAGGAGGCCAGTATTGGCAGGAAAATAGTTTTCTTTCTATGGGGACCACTGACAGCAAACTTTGCTGTAACTTTGTAGCTAAAATGTGACTATAGTGTAGCCTTCACTGGGATGGGTCCTGGTATCTTTTACAATAAGCCTACCCATGAGCCCCAGATCAGAAACCAAAAACAAAATGCTTCCAATGGAGAGGACATCGAGTGAGACTTAAGTGCATCTTTTGAAATCGTCAGTTTCTATTCTTCCTTGGTATCGAGAGCCCTCAACAATGGAAAGGAGGATAGTGAATCTCCAAGGGTGAAGATGTAGGTGGTGTTGAGGGGATAAATTCAGGCTCTTCCCGTCTCAGTCTGGCCAAGTTTTAGTCAATCAGAGTGTTTGGAGGGACCCGAAAATAGTCAGAAATTCTGCAGCAGGACCTAATCGTGGAGGAAACTCAGTGCATGGAAGAGTCTCTAGAGGCTTGGGGATTTTCCAAAGCTCGGGAATTCAGTGAAGCAAATTCACATGCAAGGGATGACCCGACCTGCAGCGGGAGGAGTTCCGGGAATTAAGCCGGAAGCTGTTTGTGTTTCTTGCAGCAGAATCTGAACAGAAATTGTTGAAGTGCCCAGCATACCTATGATGACAAGAGAAATAGAAGACCCCGTGCTCTTATGGGTAATTCAAATGTCTGGCTCCTCCTGTGGAGCATGGTGAGAAAAATTAGAGTATTAGATACCAGGTAATGCAGTAAGGTAAAGCAGATAGTGGAGAAAGCCATGGCAAACCGCTCCAGTATTCTCGCCTGGAGAATCCCATGGACAGAGGAGTCTGGCGGGCTACAGTTCCTGCAGTTGCAAAGAGCTGCACACAACTGAGTGATGAACACACAAATCAGATAGTGTAAGAACAGCCCAAAGAACACCAGAGTTTTGAGCAGAAACTCTGCCAAAATAAAAGAGACAACAGAAGGAAGGCGGGGGCGTGATGAGAAATAAGGGCCATGGCTGTGAGGCAGAGAAGAACAAGCCACACTATGAAGCAGTGATGGGGGGACAGGGAGGATTGTTCAGTCAGTCAGTCAAGAAATTCATTCAGCCATTCATTCAGCCAAAATTAGGAGGATGCTTTCCACAGTGGTTCTGTGGTAAAGAATCCGCCTGACAATGCAAGAGGCACCGATTCGATCCCTGGGCAGGGAGGATCCCCTGGAGGGGGAAATGGCAACCCACTCCAGTGTTCTTGCCTAGGGAATCCCATGGACAGAGGAGCCAGGTGGGCTATAGTTCATGGAGTTGCAAAGAGTTGGACACAGTTTAGCGACCAAACAACAACTTTGAAACACCAGCATTGTGCTGGGTTCTGGAGCTCTATGAGCAAGAAGAACTGACACGGTTCCTGCTAAAAGGGAGTTTTCATCCTAGTGACTGGGTCCAGAGACATCTGTCCCTAAACCAGGCAGATTGAACCCCGGTGCTCCATGCCATGATGGGTAGACAACAAAGAGAATCATAATAATACTTCCTGATCTAAAAAACATCATCATCATCAAGAAGAAAGTGAGGTTGGGAAAAGAAATTGTGAGAAATTCAGAAAAGATGATGCCTGAGCAGAAAGCTTTGAGCAGAAGGGGTCCTGAGATGAGAGCACCTGATGGGGACCACAAAACAACAGCTCTTTTCCAAGCCTGATAACAGCTCAATCTTCTCTTCCTAGAGAGGAAAAATGAAGGGAAGAAAGAGATCCAAAGATGTGAATAAGGGACTTCCCTATGGTCCAGTGGCTAAGAATCTGCCTAGCAGGAGACTCAGGTTGGATCCCTGGTCAGGAAACTAAGATCCCACATGTCTTTGGAGCAACTAAGCCCATGTGCCACAACTAGAGAGTCCATGGGGTGCAACGAAAGATCCCACATAATACAATGAAGATCCTGAGTGCCATAACTAAGACTCAACACAGCCAAATAAATAAATAAGTGCATTTTTTTAAAAAGATGTGAATAATAGGAAGAAGTTTGGAAAGAAACCCTGTTTACTTGTGGAAAGCATTTGAAGGAAATACAGTTAGGAGCCCAGTTCAATTCAGTTCAGTCACTCAGTTGTGTCTGACTCTTTGCGACCCCATGAACTGCAGCACACCAGGCCTCCTTGTCCACCATCAACTCCTGGAGTCTACCCAAACTCATGTCCATTGAGTCGGTGATGCCATCCAACCATCTCATCCTTTGTCATCCCCTTCTCCTCCCGCCCTCAATCTTTCCCAGCATCAGGGTCTTTTCAAATGAGTCAGCTCTTCGCATCAGGTGGCCAAAGTATTGGAGTTTCAGCCTCAACATCAGTCCTTTCAATGAACACCCAGGACTGATCTCCTTTAGGATGGTCTTTGCAGTCCAAAGGATTCTCAAGAGTCTTCTCCAACACCACAGTTCAAAAGCATCAATTCTTCGGCGTTCAGCTTTCTTTATAGTCCAACTCTCACATCCACACATGACCACTGGAAAAACCATAGCCATGACTAGACAGATTTTGTTGGCAAAGTAATGTCTCTGCTTTTTAGTATGCTGTCTAGGTTGGTCATAGCTTTCCTTCCAAGGAGTAAGTGTCTTTTAATTTCATGGCTGCAGTCATCATCTGCAGTGATTTTGGAACCAAAAAAAAATAAAGTCAGCCACTATTTCCACTGTTTACCCACCTATCTGCCATGAAGTGATGGGATCAGATGCCATGATCTTATTTTTATGAATGTTGAGTTTTAAGTCAACTTTTCACTTTCCTCTTTCACTTTCATTAAGAGGCTCTTTAGTTTTTCTTCACTTTCTGCCTTAAGGTGGTATCATCTGCATATCTGAGGTTATTGGTATTTCTCCCAGCAATCTTGATTCAAGCTTGTGCTTCATCCAGCCCAGCATTTCTGATGATGTACTCTGCATATAAGTTAAATAAGCAAGGTGACAATATACAGCCTTGACAGATCCCTCTCCCAATTTGGAACCAGTCTGTTCTTCCATGTCCAGTTCTAACTGTTGCTTCCTGACCTACATACAGATTTCTCAAGAGGCAGGTCAAGTGGTCTGGTATTCCCATCTCTTTCAGAATTTTCCACAGTTTATTGTGATCCACACAGTCAAAGGCTTTGGCCTAGTCAATAAAGCAGAAATAGATGTTTTTCTGGAACTCTCTTGCTTTTGATCCAGCAGATGTTGGCAATTTGATCTCTGATTCCTCTGCCTTTTCTAAAACCCCAGTTGGCAGCTACCAAAAGAGAATCACCTGAAAGGGAGGATAAGACTTCAGGGAGGAGAAATGGGTCCCATGACTTGCCTCTGTGGAATTGTCAGATTGGGCATGGGCACATCATGCTAGGTTTAGACACGTCTAGGTGTTGTCACACACCTGATGGGATAAACCAAGTGGTTCATCTATGGGAGAGCCTCTGATCCAGAAGAATCTCCCGTTCACTGTCTTAAAAGCCAATATCAAGAGATTTGCTATAATCGCTGCTGCTAAGTCACTTCAGTCGTGTCCAACTCAAGACAGTATTTCTGTAGGGTTAAAACAGGACTGTCTTTAAAATCTAGGTGTAAATTCACTTTAACCATCTCCTTTCTCATCTTATGGGTTTCCCTGGTGGCTCAGATGGTAAAGAATCAGGCTGCAATATGGGAGACCTGGGTTCAATTCCTGGGTCAGGAAGATGCCCTGGTGAAAAGAATGGCTACTCGTTCCAGTATCCTTGCCTGGAGAATTCCATGGACAGAGGAGCCTGGTGGGCTTCAGTCCATGGGGTCGCAAAGAGTCGGACGTGACTAAGCAACTAACACGTTTACACTTTCACCTTTATCATCCTATGCCTCAGCTGCCACCAGGAAATGGGTATTTTGAGCAGGGCACCTGAGGGAAAGGACCAATATTTATCTATGAAGCTGTGGACACAACAGGAAGGCCAGAGTAGCTTGGCTTTGTAAGGAGATTTCAAAGGAGGGAAGAGGAATAGGAGGAAATGGACTGAATGGAAATGTTGAGATGTCTTAATGCAGAACAGGACTCTGTAAATACAAAGAGTGTCCCTGAAGGAATTATGGGAAACTCCAAGGATCTGAAATCATCTCACTAGCATTAGCGTTCAGAATTCACATATTTTTTTTATTTTTCTCTTAACTTAAATTCTTCAAATAAGGGACACACACTTCCCTCTTCTAGCTGATTTACAGAAGAGTGAAATTCCCAGACAAAGTAATTTGAGGCATGCCCTGCTCATATATCCTAATTAAGCCCAACCCAAGGCCTGCCTTGAGAAGAGAGTCTCCTTAATCCTGTCACTGTTGCTATTTGGAAGAAATATGGAACAACATATAGGCATCATAATTAAGATGGATTTTTCTGGAACTGACCACATTCACAAGAATCACCATTCATGTTCATATTAGCTGCTTTTTTCACCTCTAAGATTAAGTTTGAGAAACCATCTTTCTAGTTTAATTCCCTCAACTGTACCCTTTATCATTCTCCACACATCATCCTCATTCCCTAGATATGCATTATTCTAATGTATTTTCAGATATGATAAAGGAACATAGGCCCTAAAGTCAGACTTCCCAATTTCAAATCCCAGCTAATCTTCTGCCTGTGTGACTTTAGTTGAATTATTCTATCTCATTAAATCAGTTTCTTAATTTGTAAAATGGGAATGTTGATATGAATCATATAACTTTTATTTTTATTAGAATACATTAATAGTTGATTTATAGTGTGTTAGTTTCAAATGTACAGCAAAGTGAATCAATTTTACATAGATCCACTCTTTTGTAAATTCTTTTCCCATATAGGTATTTTCCCATACAGAATGTTAAGTAGACTTCCCTGTGCTATACAGTAGGAATCATATGACTCTTGATGTTACTCAGTTCATTTCAGTTCAGTTCAGTCACTGAGTCGTGTCCGACTCTTTGCGACCCCATGAATTGCAGCATGCCAGGCCTCCCTGTCCATCACCAACTCCCGGAGTTCACTCAGACTCTCATCCATCAAGTCGGTGATGCCATCAAGCCATCTCATTCTCTATTGTCCCCTTCTCCTCCTGCCCCCAATCCCTCCCAGCATCAGAGTCTTTTCTTTTTTTTATTTTATTATTTAACTTTACAATATTGTATTGGTTTTGCCAGTCAACTCTTCGCATGAGGTGGCCAAAGTACTGGAGTTTCAGAGGTGATTAAATTTATGTAGACTGTTTAGTACAGAGCCTGGCTCAAACCAGACACTCAATATGAGTACATTGTATTATAACTATAGGAAAATGTTAAAAGCTTTGGAGATAAAGGATAATACTTTCCCACTTAACAACCATCATCTCTGTATGTGCCTGTATGTGTTTTAATTTCTTTGAGACACATTGAATTTAACAGGGAATATGCTTCAGGGACAAAAAATACTCTCATCAATCATTGTACCATTTTGCCTTCTTTGATTCTGCAATATTTGACTTCACTCTTTGTTTATATTTATGGGATTCTCCGCTAAATTTCAGGGCACTGTTTGCCAGAGTAGATTTCTAAGCCTATCCATCAGTTTGTCATGACTCTGATGGGTCTCTAGAGCAGAGAGAAAAAGAAAGACATAAAATCAAGATCTTTATGAGGCTGAGGCAAAAGAAAAAAATTGTGCAGAAAATAAATAACACTGGGCTAGCAGTTCTATATCTCTTTATCTATCACTGTATTAGTACATAGCTATTAAGTTTGTGACAACCACTTTAATCATTGTTTTTTTTTTTTTCATTTGGAAATTGAGTAATTGAATAAAATAACCTCTAAGACTGTTCGCACAGCACTTCCCTGGTGGCTCAGGTGGTAAAGAATCTGCCTGCAGTGCAGGAGACACTGGTTCAATCCCAGGGTCGGGAAGAGCCCCTGGAGAAGGAAATGGCAGCCCACTCCAGTATTCTTGCCTGGAGAATTCCATGGACAGAGGAGCCTGGTGGGCTACAATCTGTGGGATCACAAACAGTAGGATATGACTGAGCGACTAACACTTTAACACTGTTCCCACTTTACGATAACTTCGTTTTGCCATTTTGCCTCCAGTAGCTATGAGATAGTTATTATGTGGTCTTTCCTGTGGTCATGTATGGATGTGAGAGCTGGACTGTGAAGATGGCTGAGCGCCGAAGAATTGATGCTTTTGAACTGTGGTGTTGGAGAAGACTCCTGAGAGTCCCTTGGACTGCAAGGAGATCCAACCAGTCCATTCTGAAAGAGATCAGCCCTGGGATTTCTTTGGAAGGAATGATGCTAAAGCTGAAACTCCAGTATTTTGGCCACCTCATGCGAAGAGTTGACTCATTGGAGAAGACTCTGATGCTGGGAGGGATTGAGGGCAGGAGGAGAAGGGGACGACAGAGGATGAGATGGCTGGATGGCATCACTGACTCGATGGATGTGAGTCTGAGTGACCTTCGGGAGTTGGTGATGGACAGGGAGGCCTGGCGTGCTGCAGTTCATGGGGTCGCAAAGAGTCGGACACGACTGAGCGACTGATCTGATCTGATCTGAAAATGTAAAGAGACCTGAAACTTGATTCCTGCTGGGTAAGTTAAAGGATGACTTGAGTAGGTAAAGAGGACAGTAAAGGTCATTTTGGACATCTGGACCCAGAAAAAATGAGCAGTGACTTGGAGAAAATTTTGTAGTGTGTCTGTTTACAGTCGAAGTATTAATGTTAGAAAGCTAGAATAGGTTTAGCACTGGAAAAGACCCTGCATGTCAAGCTCTTAAGAAGCATTTGGCTGCTATTGGAGTATTTTGAGCAGGTGAGTATACTGCAATGTCAAAAGGCATAGTCAGAGGAAAAAATCACTGGTCGAAGTTGACAAAGCCAATAGTTTGTAAATTTGAGATTCTCATTAGAAAATACTACTCCAACATTCAGGAGAGAAAAAGATTCAAATTATTAATGTTTAGGCTGTACTTGTATAATATACTGCATGTATGCTCAGTTGCTCACTCATATCCAACCCTTTGTGACCCTATGGACTGTAGTCTGCCAGGCTCCCCTGTTCCGTGGGATTCTCCACACAAGGATACTGGATAGGATTGCCATGCCTTCTTCCTCTCTTAAGTCTCCTGCTTTGGCAGACAGGTTCTTTACCACTAGCGCCACCTGGGAAGCCCATGTAATACTGCATCAAAGAACAAAAGAACAATTCAGGTGATCTTATTTTAATATGAATGTTTGGATGAATTTCAACTTAGTTTTAAATTCAGGCAAAACAATTTGCATATGTAGACTCAGCCTCCATCTCAAGTTTTCATGATTTAAAGCTTCCTAGTGGACATCAAGTGATATTTCATCACTAAGAACCAGTGCAGCCCTATCCTTTGTGTCTTTTCCCGTAAATGATATTGCTCATGTGGAGCAATAGCAAAAGCCAAGTGTGAATGGCTTTTGAGGATATTATCAAGGATGTGATCAGTCAAATCTGAAAACTCAAATGCATTTGGGATTATTTGGAGCTTTTCGAGATACGATAAAGGTGTTTGTTGGAGGGTTTACTTTATTTTCCTAGCCAAGTGGCCCATTGACTTGCAAATAACACGTATGAATCTCTTGTGTTTTCTTCCAGGGTCCTTCTTTCCTGATTTCAGGCCCTCGGAAACCGTTTTTAAAATAGCATTTTGGCTCGGTTACCTAAACAGCTGCATCAACCCTATTATATACCCATGCTCCAGTCAAGAGTTTAAAAAGGCCTTTCAGAATGTCTTGAGAATCCAGTGTCTGCGACGAAAGCAGTCCTCCAAACACACCCTGGGCTACACGCTGCATGCGCCCAGCCACGTCCTGGAGGGACAGCACAAGGACCTGGTTCGCATTCCAGTGGGATCTGCAGAGACCTTCTATAAGATCTCCAAGACGGATGGTGTCTGTGAATGGAAAATTTTCTCTTCCCTACCCCGCGGATCTGCCAGGATGGCAGTGGCCAGAGACCCATCAGCCTGCACCACTGCCCGGGTGAGAAGTAAAAGCGTTTTGCAAGTGTGCTGTTGCCTGGGGCCCTTGACCCCCAGTCATGGAGAGAATCATCAGATTCCGACCATTAAGATCCACACCATCTCCCTCAGTGAAAATGGGGAGGAAGTCTAAAGGACAGGAAAGGTCAGAAGGATGGGAGGGTGATCTTAGGCACCCACTCTCCACTTCCTTCTGGGAAGGCCAGTTCATGTTCCATGGATGCTGAGACAGAGCCAGCAAACCAGGGGCCATCTGGGAATGGGCTGGGGAGGAGAGCTGACTCTGGGGCAGAGGTAGGGCTTAGAGACGAGAGAGGATGTCCTACCACCATCCAGTTCACTATGATGAGAAACAGCATTTCCTTGAGGCTAATGCTCTCTGGGTCATTCTCTGAGCCTGCTTTCTACGCCTGTCCCTTTCAACGACAAACACCATGGGAAACAGAATTTCATACACAACCCAAAAGACGATAAATATAGGATTATGATTTCATCATGAATATTTTGAGCATGCACTCTAAGTTTGGAGCTATTTCTTGATGGAGTGAGGGGATTTTATTTCCAGGCTAAACTTGCTGAAAGCCACGTTGGATTTTTATGGAGAGAAGGCCTGGAGAGGAAGAGCCTTAAGATGGTGGCCAATATCCAGACGCATTATTTTTAGAGCAAGTTTTACAGTCCACCCTTTCTCAGTTTGGGTGAAACTTGACAGTGAGATTTTATTTACCTTTTGCTGCTGCTTCACAGGATACTGCTCCTGATTCCCTAAGAATGAGAGTGAGGGGCACTCATTATATCAATGGTCATCTGCACTTGAGTCTAGAGAGTGTTGAAAGAACCAGTTGGGGAAAGGATGGCTTTTCCTAATGGAAGACAGTAAGGATGAGAGTCAGTTCTTCAACTTTTATAGACAGAATTCTATTAAGTGGTTCCAAGATCAGGTGGAGGAAGGCTTCTTGTGTAACATATTTAAAGATCAAGAGTTTGGGGTCGGGTGGGTGCTACTTTCAAGCTAAGATAGAGGCTGCAAAATTACTCCACAGCCTTTTCAACACGGCATAGAAAGGCTTTTCTTGGCAAATCACTTACCTTTTCCAGAATCCCATTATGAAAATCCAGGACATATAATATTTTGAATGGCATATCACCACTGCCGTTTTTTTCTCAGCTGCTTCACTGCTGCATAATGAGTGAGGTCCATAGTCCCCAGGGCACATGGGACATGCCAGAATGAGCCTAATGATTAAAGTACCTCCTTCCTGAACTCTGAAAGATACACTTAGGAAAATGCTTTCTGGTCATTTTAAGCCCATCAAAAACAGAAGTTTGCAAATTGTTTTTGACAGAAGCCTGTTTATGCTCAGAAAAGATCCAGTCACCCATTTATTGAACCTATTCCCACTTTTTACAAGAACTTGGGGGAGGAGCTGTTTTTTGCTTTCTGAATATCAAAGTTGGTAAACCTCATAAATTCAATATATTACAAAGATACAGATGGTGACAATCTGTAGAAACTAAAATATTTTCACATTCCACAATAGGAATTTACAAGAAGATTTATGTTTTTGAATAATGTTTGACTAGAATCACTGGTCTAAAACTTCTAACCATTTCTATGGTCTGTTTCCCCTATTTGGGGTAATTCCCTCTAGGAATTTTAAAACAGATTATTGCCTTTTTTAATTTTTCATTTATTTATTTTTGCCACCTCACATGGCTTGCAGGATCTTAGTTCCCTGACCAGGGATTGAACCCAGGTCCTTGGCAGTGCGTGTGCAGAGTCTTAACCACTGAACCACCAGGGAATTTCCCATTACAGGCATTATTTAACCTTCACTGCAAAGGTAGTGGCACCATCATCTTTTCCTTCTTTCCTTGCAGCAAAATGATAATTTCCTGAAATCCTTCTGAAAGGCTAATTTGTTGCACATTGCCATGGAAGGTATGTTTGCACATCAGTTGGAGTTTGGTTGTTGGTTGTGTTTTGACATAGAATGTTACTGCTTTCTCAGTCCTTTCTGGAAAGTGTCTCATTGTTGTCCAGTTAGACACTCTGCCTTTCGCTTGTAACTTAGACTCTGGAAGTAGATGCTGGCTGGATTTCTAGACTCTTCTGGTCTGTTTGCACATCTCAGAGTGGCTCTTCTAGATGTGGGTGTCATATTGTGCATGGAGACACACGGGAAGGACTTGACTACGTAAACCTCTCTTCAGTTTCATTGTTGAGAAGAACTTCTTTTAGGATCTGAATTTTTAAAACTACTTATACCAGGCTCACCGTTACAGGAAGAACAACTCCATGAAAAGAAGGGTAACAGTTTTTCTTCACCAGAATATGACTCCATGTTTGAGCTGGTCTTTAAACACCTCTAGAGACAAATATAAATTTTAAATACTAAAAAGCTTAGGATCACCAGAAAACTAGCCTTAATGCCACTTCTAATCAAAGACAACAATTTGAAAACCTTCCGGTCATCAGATAAAATCCATGGCAATTGTATTCATGTAAAACTATCCATAAATAATTGTCTGCTACACGCTTCTCCATCCCCAGGCCCTCCAGGGAGGCAAACTTTAACATTTTTTTCCTTTCCCATGACTTGATATTAGGTATAAACACACCAGTTTTACGAAAAATTGATAATGTCACCCAAGACTTAGTCAAAGCGGGATAAACAATACACGAGTTATTTTCTTACTCATCCACAAAAATCTCTGTACCTTGGAGCATGCCAAAAACTCTCTAAAATTGTCACAGTTAAACAAATGATCGTCATATTTATACTCACATGTTTACTGCTTCTATTTGGAGTTTGGAGAATGTACCCAGAGTAACAGTGATCAAAATATCTTCTCTAATGTGTTATAAAAAGCAGTTGCTTTTAGGATTGTCTAAACATCAGCAAAAAATCAACTTGACATTATGGGGTAGGTGAAACTTGAGTTTCTTCTGCAATTCAAATCGCATGCATTAAGAGAGACCTTGAATCTCTTTATTCAGGAATTGCCCCAGACCTTTGCAAGGATTTCAGAAAAGCATTTTATGTGTTACACTTTCTTCATTTTACCTCCCATAAGGGAGGTCTCAGCCAACACTGCTTCTGCCTATAATCACTTGGGGTCTGCTAATACTCTCCAAAAGGTTTCTAATGCTCTTGCCAGCTACTTGGATTGGTCCATCCATAGTGGACAGTGTTATTTGGGTAAATAAATATTTTCTTAAGGTTTTCTTCTTAGGTGTTACTATGTGCCAAGCATTGGCAGAACATTTCACATGCATAGTCTCTAAATGTCATAGCAGTTCTACTGTTCTTATTTGAGAGCCAAGAAATGTGATAGTTAAATGTGATTAATGATTCACCCAAGGCCAAGGAGGAACCATGATTTGATCCTGGGTCTTCCAAACCCTAATGTCTACATGTTTTCCACCAACACCTCAGCCTCATAAGTAGTAAATGTTAAAGCCCCCAAATTGGAGTTGGATGTGCTGATGATACCAAACCATTTTTTAATTGTTATTGTTCAGTTGCTAAGTCGTATACGACTCTTTGTGACCCCATGGACTAGCCCACCAGGCTCCTTTGTCCATGGGATTTTCCAGACAAGAATACTGGAGTGGGTTGCCATTTCCTCCTCCAGGCGATCTCCCTGGATCATGGATGGAATCCATGTCTCCTGCATTGGCAGACAGATTCTTTACCACTGAACCTCCAGGGAAGCCACTATACTCAAACTTTGAATGTTTTGTTTCTTTGGGATTTGCTTCCAATTAATCTCAATAAATATGCCGCCAATTTTCCAGCCAAACCCAAGAGCAGGTCGTAATTGTAACGGTTTGGCACCTACAATTCTAACTCTCAAACTGCAGCACTTTTGTAGGATATTGTGACCTGGAATGTGGCTTTGCATGAAGGACAAATTATATCAAAATGGGTGAAGATGGACATGTAAGAGAAGGCAGAAGAGGCTGCCTTGGCTTAGAACAGCAAACACATTTGTGGATACAAAACACATTGTGCCATGTGTTGAAGCTATTGACGACCAGCCACAGTTCATCAGCACGCTTTCAGGAAGTACACTGAAGTCACTCAGTCATGTCCGACTCTTTGCGACCCCATGCACTATAGCCTATCAGGCTCTTCCATCCATGGGATTTTCCAGGCAAGAGTGCTGGAGTGGATTGCCATTTCCTTCTCCAGGGGATCTTCCTGACCCAGAAATCGAACCCGGGTCTCCCGCATTGCAGCAGACACTTTACCATCTGAGCCACCAGGGAAGCTATAGCCCTTTCCCCCCCTGCCCCCCCAGGAAGTATAGCCCTTTTTAAAATAAATTAAAAAATAAATACAATATCACTTTCTTTCACCTGTACTCCAAAAATATTTTTTTTGAGTTGGAGAGAGAGAAGGAATTAGAGATACTTCACCAGGAATTGTAGAGTCCAGAGAGTATGTCAAACATGTGAATTTCATGTCTGTCACCAGGAGGAAATGGTTCAGAATGCTGGTCTTCAAGTACCCAGAGACCTGGGCAATCTTTGAAAATGAAGACTCACTTGGTAGCTATAGCTACTTCTTAGATGGCATCCTCTTGCTTCTGGATTTCACAAATGAAAACTTTTAAGTCCTGAGCATCTTGGTTACCCCAACCCCCCCCGCCCCCCCGAAAATGAACCATCAGGCAGACCTTCTGGCCCCATAAGTTTCGTGATTACGGGCCTGGGAGTTAGAACATGTTAGGAACTCTTTGCTTGGGCAGGTAATTATTCGCTCTTTAGTCACGGCTACCTAATCACAGCTTGACAAACATTCTCACTTGCTTTGGGGGCTGTTTCTGCTCAGCTCCTGCCAGAAGACGCTGCCTCTGTGTATAAGTACTTGTTCACTTACTTAAGGAGAGAGCTCTGCTCGTCAGCGAGGGGAGAAGGGAGCCCAAGCACATGCAAGGTAAACTCTGCAAGCAAAACCAGGCAGACTGAAAAAGAAGGCAGCAGTGGTAAATATGGTGGCATCCGAGGTATGCTTATTTGTTACTCTGATTTCTTTTTACACTACCAGGACTTTTAACCATCAAACTAGCTGCACACAGCTCTGGTGGAGCTCCGGTTGGAACACTGTTAACATCTGCTCCCTGTCTGCAAACTGTACTGTGGAGCAGGGCTGAGCCCAGGCTGCTGTGGGGTCCATCATCTTCCAAAAGCAATGGCAGAAGTGAAGGCTTCTGGCCCTCCAAGTCCCTGCGAGATGAGTGGATGCAGATGACTGTGATGGGGCTGGGCTGTCAAGAGCAAGCTGGAATTTGAGCAGAGGACGCCGGATCTTGCCAGCGATCCTGTCAGCATTACCTCTTTCCCTCTTACCCAGACCTCAATGTCACAGGGGTTGTGGATGGATCTTGTCTGTTCTGTACAGGAAAAGATTATGTCTTGGCTACTGCAGCATGAACTACTGAGTCTTCTACCTCGAAGGAAGGTCATAGCATTGGTAGAGGAGGAAGACTTACCCTGGACATTGCTCAAAGCTGTTCGGTAATGCATTCCTGCAACTACTCAGCAGGAAACTTCCCTAAAGCTGTTGCTGATTCATTTCCAAAGACAAAACAACTGTCTTTTTCCTCTACTTGTGGCTCAGGAGTCACTATGTTACTTGCCCTCCATAGCATAGTCAACATGGCACGTCATGAGCTAGAAATGATTATTGCGAAACTATGAGGAGTCCATGTTTAATTAGGTTATAACGTCTGAGGACAAATTTGTACTATATTTGGTGGGGGGGTGGGGAATGAAGGCTCTGATCTATTAGAAAGCTTGAATACAATAACTGCATTCTGATGCGATGCGCTTCCGCAGTGGCTCAGTGGTAAAGAATATGCCTGCAATGCAGGAGACACTGGTTCAATCCCTGGGTCAGGAAGATCCCCTGGAGAAGGGCATGGCAACCCACTCCAGTATTCTTGCCTGGAGAATTTCATGAACAGAGGGATCTGGCGGGCTATGGTCCATGGGATCACAGAGTTGGATACAACTGAAGCATGCACGCACATTCTGATGTGATAGAAAAGAAACTACAGACAGTCCCAACAGAAGTTTAATATTTTCTTCTATTTATATATTTCATACGAGTCCAAAGTACATTTGCATATCTCGAGTCCTACCCCATGAGGTAGGAAGAGAAAAAAGGAATTATGTTTATTAGCGTATAAAGAGCCAAGGTGGGGGATGAGGTTAAGCTGAGGATTTCTCTGAATATCTTCAAATCTAGCCTCTGACTTCTTTTTCCTAGATGCCTTCAATATTCCCAAGGTCCACTGTGTTTCTCAAGACCCTGACATTCACATTTCACTCACTCACCTCTGAGCCGTATTTTCAGCTCTGTTTGTACCTTCTCTCCCGCTGTATCTCTGCTGGTGGCTGGGCCGATCAAGATTGTTCTGGGGGCTGAGTGCATATTTGTCTAGGCTTCTCTCATTGGCTAAAAGACAAGCAGATGTTATTCTGCTCATTCTCCCTAGATAGGCAGCAGCAGAGCTAAGGAAATAAGCAGGGCAGGAGGGGCTCTTGGCTTGCTCAACGCGGTGATCTGTCAGGCAAAGACAGCAGTGACTGACACCTTAAGGACTTCAGGAACGCAGAAGTCCCAGAGTTTTGGGAATGTTCATTTTCCAGTGAGCCTGAGAGTAGTATACACCATGATCATCACCATCAGCAAGTTGTTCACTTCTCCTCCTGCACCAGGCGCTGCATTTGGCACAAAAAGAAAAAGACAATACAGAAAGGTACAGACAGTCCCCAGCTTGTGATCTGGGTGTGTTCCAAACTCATCTGTTGCATTTTTCCAAGAGGCATTGTTATAAATGGGAGTGGGGGAGGATGTTCTCAGATGAACCAAAAACAAAAAATAAAAATCTATTTAATATATACCTGGGGTTGGCCAACATTTTCTGTAAATGGCTAGATAGTAAATAATTTCAGCATTGTAGGCAATACAGTCTCTGTCACACATTCTTCTTTGTTTGAAATTTTTTGTGGGGAGGGGAGACCCTCTAAACATGTACAAACCATTCTTAGTCCACAGACTGTACCAAGAAAAACAAAATAACAACAGACCATGGGCCATAGTTTTCTAGCCTTGATCTCTGCCATCACTTGTTTACAGAGTAGTACAAACAATGCTAAGCACTGGATTTGGTTGTTCAACAACAAGTTTTTTGCTTTTTTTTTTAATGTTCAATGGCCACATCTACACTTGATTACATCAGCATCTCCAAATTGTACAAGTTGTTAAGTAAAGTGACAGCGTTCATGTTCAGGGCTGGAGCCTGCTCCAGTATGACCTGCCTACCCAGAAGATACACTCCAGTATGTCATTGTGATTTTCAATCTCCACTCCCACTGCTGTATTCTGCAGAGTCAGCAGTTCAACAGAAGCCCAGGGACATCCATAGGGGTCTTTTTAGCTCTTCCCCTCATTGGAAAAATACTCCAGCACAGTCTGGCCAACTCTGAGAGCAGCAACAGCCAACCACAGCCACTTGACTAAGGCCAATGTGAAGTTCCTCCCAGGCTGCTGGAGGCTGCTGTAGGGAGGTCCTCACTTGGCTCCATGGGGAGGCCTCCTGACCACAGCACAAGTACCCAGGCAATTAGGGGTCTGCTACTGGAGCTCACCAGGACCTGGGGTCCAGAGAGGTGCTGGACAGGCAAGGAGGTCAAACCAGTCAATCCTAAAGGAAATAGAACCTGAATATTCATTGGAAGGACTGATGCTGAAGCTGAAGCTCCAATACTTTGGCCACTTGATGCGAAGAGCTGATTCATTGGAAAAGACCCTAATGCTGGGAAAGATTGAGGGCAAGAGGAGAAGGGGACAACAGAGGATGAGATGGCTGGATGGCATCACTGACTCGATGGACATGAGTTTGAGCAAGTTCCAGGAGTTGGTGATGGACAGTGAAGCCTGGTGTGCTGCAGTCCATGGGGTCACAAAGAGTTGGACATGACTAAACGACTGAACAATTTACCAATAGGAGCCTCCTCCTCCTCCTCCTCCTCCTCCTCCTCCTCCTCCTCCTCCTCCTCCCCCACCTCCTCTTTCCTCCCCTTCCCCCTTCCCCTCCTCCTTTTCCTCTCTTCCTTTGTGTTTAAGTCTGAAATGACCTAACTAGACTCAAAATGGTGTTACTATGGAAACATATTTAGCCCTCCCCTGGGATAACAGAGCTCTGTTTTTCTGAGCTGGTGCTTTTGGGAGGGGCTTCCTTTCCATCCCCTCCAATTCTGATAGGCAGTGGGGGGAGAAGGACAGTCCCAGCTGGAAACAAGGTGTGCAGTTCCCTTGGTCCAGGACAGGGTGTACACAGTGCTAAGAGATGAGACTTGGCAGAGATAGGGATGGGATGCAGCGAGGGCAGACCTGATGAGGAATGACCTGGGAGCATGGAGACCCATCAATCATAAACAACCCTGCCAGCAGCAGGCATAGAATGGAGGACTGGGCAGACACTGCTCCTGCTTGGCAGCTTCCTTTCGCTCCTCCCAGCCCTATCTTCACCCTCTCCCTTCTTTTCTTCCCCTGTCCTTCCTCATTACTTCCTCTCTCTCCATCATTCCACCCTCCACCTCTTGTGAAATTTATAAACAGTGATGATGTTGGGGTAGGTGCCCTTACTCCAGAGGGTGCCAGTTCCCACGGGGTACAGTGCTGGCAAGCTGGCACTTCCCTCAGCTGTTGCACCCCTCCCATGGCAGACCCCCACCTTCCAGTGAGTCCAGGGCAGGAGAGGCCCCCAGTCTGAGAGCACAGGAGAAGCCTCCCCAAGGAGGACCCTTACCCTCTGGCAGGATTGTTGTCTTTGTCTTCTTATACTATTAATTCCAAAGGAAAGCTACAAGCACCATGTGCAGTCACATCTCAGAAAAGAGTCAGGAGTGGTATTTGTTACCCCCCTTCCAGACGTGTGTCTCTTCTTTTACCAGCTACTGCATCTCCCTCTCTGATGTTCAGAAGTCTTTATGGACCCTACAATGCCCCCTTCTCTTCCTCTTCTTCATTTTTCTCTGGATTTTGTTGTTTCTTCCCCTTTTCCTTTCCCTCTTAGGGTCTCCAGGGCCTTGATTAATGCCATAAAGTAAAGTTGGTTTCATGTCAGCATGAGGCAGTGGTTATTCCCCCAGAAGGGATGCTATGCTGTGCTAAGTCACTTCAGTTGTGTCCAATTCTCTGCAGCCCATTGGATGGTAGCCCACCAGGCTCCTCTGTCCATGGTATTCTCCAAGCAATAATACTGGAGTGATACTGTAGGTAGAACTCAACTGGATGCAAGATGTTCCTTCATTCCTGATGATCCTATCCCCATCTTTATCCCCCCAGCCCATCCATTCCTGGACTGTGTTCCTGGACTCTTTCTCTCCTTTCATCATACCCACCAGGAGCCTTCTTACTGTAAGCAAAGGATCCTCACCTACCAAACACGTGCCTGCTTTTGCTGACACAGCTCTTAACATTTGTAATCCTTCCGTTTGTTAGGGCCATCATAACAAAGGACCACACACTGAGTGACTTAAACAGCAGAAATTTATTCTCTCCGAGGCTACAGGCTGGAAGTTCAAAATCAAAGTGTCAGCCGAGTTGGTTCTTCTGAAGCCTCTCTCCTTGACTTACAGACAGCCACCTCCTCCCTGTATCTGCACACAGCCTTCCCTCTGGGTGTCTGTGCCCTAGCTTCCTCCTCTTAGAAGGACACCAGTCCTATTGGATCAGAGCCCATGCCAATGACCTCATTTAACTGCAGGTACATCTCTTAAGACTATACCTCCAAATACAGTCACATTCTAGGGTACTAGGAATTAGGATTTCAGCATACAAAATTTAGGGGGGAAACAATCCAGCCCATAGCACTTCCTTCCCCACTGCCTTCTTTCTTCACATAAAAATGTATCCATAATTCTTTTCCCAAATCAAAAGTTCAAATGCATCCTTCCCAAAGACCCTCTCCAAGATCCTACAGCAGTTATCTATCACTTGTATTTGGCAAATATTTGTGCACTTCAGGGGGCTCCCCTGATGGCTCAGACAGTAAAGAATCTGCCTGCAATGTGGGAGACCCAGGTTCAATCCCTGGGTCAGGAAGATCCCCTGGAGGAGGAAATGGTAACCCACTCCAGTATTCTTGCCTGGAGAATCCCATGGACAGAGGAGCCTGATGGGCTACAGTCCATGGGGTCCCAAAGAGTCAGACACGACCGAGTGACAAACACATTTGTGCAATTTATTGTGATCTTTCTGTTGCTTTTTTAAAAATTCATAATTCCTTTTTCACTTTAAAATATACTTTATACCCTACCTTTATTGGTTCCATGTTCTCAACTAGATGGAAACTCTGGGGAAGCAGAAACTGTCATATGGTTCCATACATGTACAGTGGTCCTCAGCTCCTAGGTGTCATCTCTGAAGACAGGTTCTCCTAAGCAGGCCAGGAGAAAGGGGACAGAGAGAAGCCAGGGACCACTAATCCAAGCACTAGTAAGAGGCGGGGGCTGGGAGCTGGGGGATCAGGACCACAGGTGCTGAGGAGCACCAGATAAACTATTACCAGGAAGGTCCAGGTAATAGTTGATAACAAAAGCCTTCTGAAAATTTACCGCAGGAATGTAATCAGAATGCAGAGCCCAGCAGTGGGGAATCCCAGGCTAGTTGTCTCCAGACCCACATGCAAACATAGAATCACCCTCAGAGCCACCAATGAATGAGACAGACTCTAGATCCTGAGAAAGGGTGAGAGAGAGCAAGATTGGATCAAGAACCAAAGCCAGGGAATTCCCTGTGGTCCAGTGGTTAAGACTTGGCCCTTTAACTGCCAAGGTCTCAGGTTCAGTCGTTGGTCAGGGAACTAAGATCCTGCAAGCCCTGCAGTGTGGCCAAAAACTAAAAAATGAACCAAAGGCAGAATGCTCTGGGCCTGGGAGTTGGGACACTGAGAAGCAGCACATAGGAGGCTGTGGTTACCATAGGCCCCCATTCCCAGCAGTGGCTGTGTTAATGCTATCTCAATAACATCTGCCCTACATCAAGATTAGCTTGGAAAACTGGTGCCAACCAGCCTTCAGATAGCCTTTCCTCTTTTGTCTCACAACCCAAGAGTGGAGGAAAGCAGAATACACTGACTTGATTGGCTATGAGGATGTATACAGCCATTCCCCGCTCACAGGCCTTTTAATTCCAACTTGAAGACCACCTCCCACCCTCACTGCCCAAACCCTCAGTGACTATATAGTGTCCAAACTCAGCTGCTGCTGCTGCTTCTGCCTCTTGGGAACCCCCAGCCCGTTCTGGTGGCCTTAGAGGACTTTGGTCTGGTCCCCTTGCTTCTCTTGAGAAAATCTGATCCCACTTCTGTTTCATCAGTCCACCTAAGTCCTTCATTGTAGACAAATTTATTACCTGCCTGGTGCTTTTCTGACAGCCAAAGAGTGATGCCTTCTCTTCTGCCTGGATTTTGCTGAGAAGCACAAGCCTCTGTTCTCATTTTGAAGAATCATCTTAGCATCTGCTGTCATGCTTTCTGGGTGAAGAACCATCTCACTTCAGTTTCCTGGTCTCTTGCCTCCTCCCCAGAGACCCTCATATTGGAAGTGTTTCTGGTTCCGTGCTATCTATCACAACAAGGGAACACCATTTTGTCCAGAGTAATGTGGTTTGCCAGCTTCAGTCCAATCTAGAAATTATAGGAGAGATAAAATCACATGAAAAGGCAGGTCCTACAAAAGCATTAAAATGTATTTAAACCAAAACAATCCAAAAATAGGTTTGACTGAGTGTGACAATGGCTTATTGATTTATCCAATAAAAAGAAAAAACTATCTTTCTTCCTCACTCTGGTCCTCATGCCTTTTGCTAAACCCAGCATTATCTTCCTAATGAAAAGATTTCACCTCTGCAGCTTGGCTAATTGAAGTCTCAAGAGTGGGAGGGTCCTTGGTACATTAATCAAAAGCTGAGCATCGGTATGAATGCATCTTAGTCCCGGGACCCTCCCCACCCAGGCCCTCTGTCATAGCAGAGGTGACAATTGTTGAAAAGAGCTGGGACATGGGAAGCATTGATACTTGAGGAGATGAATGAGCAGATTTAATAAAAAATAAAGATATTCAAATTCAATCTGATAAGTAGGAAGGCTATTAAAGAGTAAGCTGTTGAGGGCTTCACTGGTGGTCCAGTGGCTAGATCTGCAGCCAATGCAGGGGCCATGGGTTCGATCCCTGGTCCAGGAAGATCCCACATGCAGCACAGCAACTAAGCCCATGCACCACGACTAATGAGTCTGCGCTCTAGAGCCAGAGAGTCAACACTGCTAAGCTCAAGTGCCACAACTATTGAAGCCTAGAGCCCATGCTCTGCAACAAGAGAGGTCACCACAATGAGAAGCCCGACTACCGCAACTAGAGACTAGTCCCCACTCACCCCAACTAGAGAAGCCCAAGCACAGCGAGACCCAGTGCAGCCAAAAATAAATCTTAAAAAAAAAAAAAGTATGAAATATTCTTGAGCAAAACAAACAAAAATTGAAAATATTTAAATAACAAATTATTGCTAATTTTCTACACACTTTCTTAATACAGTTAAATACCTATCAGGAAGTCATTGAATAAAAAAGTGGAGTCCCCTTCTTGCTTTTGTATCTACTTCCAGCTACTCCTCTGACCCTCTGCTTTGCTATTCCAATCACATGCAACCTTGATCCGTAAACTTCAACACACAAGAGCTGCCACTCTGCAACAAAAATTTTGCTTCAGCTTGTAAAGCCTGAGTCAAAACACATGCTTTCTTCATCAGATGTAGAAGGAGGAAAATAGCTATTTTTGTCTCTGGGGTATAAAGCCATAAGCAATCCATTTTCCAGTATTACCACACCTACTTAACCCAATGTTGCAGACAATGAAATGAGTTTGCTGCCTACAAGGCACTGGGATGGAGTATGTAGAGATAAAGCTTTGAAGAATAAAAATTACATTTTTGGAGCATCTCCTATGCGAGAGATGCAGTGAGCTAAGCCCACTGCCCATTTTTGATATGGTAAAATACAAAATTTACAGTCGCATTACCAAAGAAGCATTTTCATAGAGAACCAATAGAGTGGTATGGGTATGAGAAGAATAAAAACAGTAGTCATAAGGGAGTTTAGGGAAAAGAGAAAATTGGGAAAAGCTGAGCATCCTCTGTACCTTTTTCTGGAGCTCACCTGTGTAGGCACCCAGTTTGCTGAACCCACGGCCTGACATGGGTAATGTCAGAGCCCATCATAGGAGGGGAACCTGTGGATTAAGTAAGCAGGGACCTGGGAGCCACAAAACCCGGGCTTCATTTCAAGCCTCAACTTTATACCTAATGAGTTTCTTGACAAGTCATGCAACCTCTCTTGGCCTCATCTTCCTCACCTGTGAAATGGGTAAGCAAATGAAATGATGGAGATGAAATTATCTCACATGAGGATAAAACATTTGAAATCACAATAGCCCCTGATAAATGCTAGCCCTCTTTCCTTGTCTTCATTTCCTCCCCTAAATGCTATATAAATAAATGACATTATTATAAATTAGATCACCTTTAGAGTATCTTAACTGGAGGAAGAAATGACAATTCAGTCCAGTATTCTTGCCTGAGAAATTCCATGGATGGTAGAGCCTGGCAGGCTACAGTCCATGGGGTCATAAAAAAGAGTTGGATACAACTGAGCATGCGCGCGCACACACACAGAGTATCTTAAAGCACTGAAAACTCCACATTCAGGAAAAGACAGACTAAGTCTTCCTGTTTCTTTTGCTCTTCATCCTAATTCAGTTGATACTTTCTAGAAGTTGGTCATCACCAGTTCAAGACACAAGTGATTCTTTCCCTAGAAAGGTATTCACAAGATGGGTGCTTTACCATCGTCTGGGAGCTGTCATTTGTAAATTTAGAGTGTTCAGCACCAAATTCCAAGTTTCAGTTATTTCTCCAAACCCCGCCACAACCCGTCATGATGTTATTTTCCTTGGACTGGAAATAAACCCACCAGAACATTTTGTTTTAATTTTTAAAAGTCAGACTCACTAGGCTACTCTAAGGCTTTCCAGCCGACTTTCAGATTATAGACAGCCCAGAAAAAGAATATCAGGGCTGGTGTTTGTAATCTTTCTCATATTGATGACTTACTTGGCAAATAGGAAGTATTTTGTTAGCATCATTGTCCTATGAAAGACTCTGTAAGGGATGCAGACACTTTAAGATGTGTGTGTGTTTGTACAATCAACGTTATGAGGAAGAGAAATAATTTTGACCAAAGCGATTGAAGCAAAAATCATCTCAGGAAAAAGGGCTGGACACCACTTGGCCTGGGGAACCGTCAGCAGTGTTTACAAGATGCAATAGCAAATTCCGGTCATGACCCACGAGCTGTTTAGATTTCAGCCAGAATTAAAACCCGTGGCATGGGATCACCACGTCATAGTCTTAGCTCTAATTTCAAGTGCTGCTCATGAGAGCCTCACCATTTCCATGGACCCCTTTTAAAGATCTCTGGGACCCCTTGGGCAAGAGGCGAGACAGGAAAGTCCGCATGCTAGCTCAGCTCACCATGACTCAGTTTGCCCAGAGCAGTCAGTCGGATCAAAAGGCTGTGCTTGGCAGAGGACCTGCCACCATCTTCCTGCCAAACGGTCTCTGGTGACTCAGAATCTCAAACTTGTTTTAAAGGGAGGGGGAAAAGTCACTTTCGGGGATGAGGTTCTTGGCCCAACTCTGCTTTGTACAAACACAGTCTATGTCTATTTTGGTATTCTGAGTTTTTGAAGCAGCTGTTGAGTTGTGGCAAGGGTGACTGGATTGGTGTTGGCCCAAATCAAAAAGAAGAGTTCTCCATCCTTTCAGTGCTGGGAGATGGAAAACTGAGAGCACCACTTCATAGGGAGCAGCAGGGCTGCCCAAAGGGAAATAAGTGTGGACATCCATTCACAAAGAACCATTTGTGAAAGCCCAAACTTGTACAGATGAATACCTTTGTTAGGAGTAAGAATCTTCACTCTACAGGATAAAATTTTGATCACGTTGACACAGAATGTCTAGTATGTTAAGACTATTAATATAATTTATTAAAGGTCGATCTGCCTTGTTTTTTGAGAGGACATGGCTCAGACAGTAAAGAATCGGCCTGCAAAGCGAGAGACCTGATTTCAATCCCTGTGTCAGGAAGATCCCTGGAGAAGGGAAAGGCAACCCACTCCACTATTCTTGCCTGGGAAATTCCATAGACAGAGGAGCCTGGCGTGCTAATAGTCCATAGGGTTGCAAAGTGTTGGGAACAACTAAGAGACTAGCACTTTCACTTTTTTTTTCATACCCATTATGGAGCTCAGTGGTAAAGACTCCACCTGCCAATGTAGGAGACACAGGAAATTCGAGTTGGATCCCCTGGGTCATGAAGATTCCCTGGAGAAAGAAATGGCAACCCACTCCACTGTTCTTGCCTGGGAAATCCCATGATGAAGAGAGGAGCTTGGTGGGCTACAGTCCATGGGGTCACAAAGAGTCAAACACAACTTAGCAACTGAGCACGTACACACACCCATTAAATGAAGCCAGCTTCTTGTTCATGAGTGTGATCCTCACGACCTATTGAAGGCCAGGGATGCAAGGGGGATGGTCTCCAGCCCAACCCCTTTCCTGGTACCCACTGTCTTTTGAATCCACCTCAGGCGCCTGTAAGTCTTCCCTCCCATGTGGACTTCCTTCTTTAACATTTATGTGACTAAGGCACAAATCTAACGTATTACTGTTGTTAATGCTGGGACATCAGTGATTTAGGAAATGATAATGTAAAGAGAAAAGAGGAAAACAAGTATGAGGTAAAATAGCTCAGAGACTTCCCTGGTGGTCCAGTGGTTAAGAATCCACCTTTCAATGCAGGGTATGCAGGTTCAATCCCTGATTGGGGAACTAAGATCCCACAAGCCACTGGGCACCTGAGGCCATGCACCTCAACAAGAGAGGAACCCCCACATGCTACAACGAAGAACCAGAGCAGCAAAAAAAAAAAAAAAAAAATAGCTCAATGTTTTGAGGGGCAGCTTAAGACAACTCTCCCTGTTGTGTCCTGAAAAAGTAAACACTGAAGTTCCTTTTGTGTCCTTCAATTGAGAGCATATCCACAGAGGTAGAAGAAGCCATGCTGTAAAACAAAGTCACCTTCCATCAAGGGAAGCTGCCCATTGCATACATGGCTCTGCCCCTCATCTATCCATTCTGCCACATTCACTGAGGCACCTGTGATCTGTAGAGAGTCTAGGCAAGTCAGTGAGAGCAGAACATGGTAAGGACTAGTACACGAGCATTCACGTGGTACTGTGGGAGTTTGGTTGAAGGCCCCCAGTTCAGCCTCACAGTTAAGCTTCTCAAAAATAGTGACGTCTGAGTGGGATCCTGGAGGATGAAGTGGAACTGGGAACAGAAGAACTTGTTCCAAGCCAGGAAGGGATGCAAAGGTCCAGGGGCTGTGAAACTCATGCATGGGCCAGGCTGCCTGCTCCTCTAATGGACCAGGGCACATAGATGTCAGCCTTGATATCATAGTGGCCACTTGGCTCTGCAGATCCTCACCACTTCTCATCCTCTCATCCTCTGCAGGCTTTTCTTCTCACTTTTCTTTTCAGCCAAGGAAGAACCGAGGAAGAGCCAGGAAATGATGAGTGCAGGGGGTTTCTTATCAGACCTCCTGTGATTGGCTTGGATGGAAAACCTTAGTTTCTCAGTCTTCTGATTATCTTGGTCTCAGGACTTAGGACAGCATTACAAAGCGATGGCTAAACAGAAAAAAAATTCTATGTCTCATTGTGCAAATAAACATTTGCGCCAACATGAAGTAGCTAATCCACTAGAATAACCAAATGCTTTGGAGGTCTTAACAAGCAAATCTTCGTTGATACAATTGAAAAGTTTTTGATGTGTTTAAAAATTGAGGAATTGTTTGTAGCAAGAAAATGTTGTGCGATAAGTTTCAAAGAAAGAATTTTTTCTACCCCCTCCCCTCAAAAAATGCAGTATGCCCAGAAGCTGGCTTCCCATTGTCCTTAAAGGAGGGTGGGACATCCATCACGGACAGTCCATCACTGAAGGGTCAGTATCGTATGTTATATCAGGGCATATTATAATTGAAGGGTGCCTGGGATTTTATTACACACCAAATGCAGCAGAGGTGACGGGGGAGAGACAAAAAGTAAAGGTCTTGGAGCTGCATTTTTTACAATTAACTAGCCTTAAGGAGGGACTTGACTTTCTGGGACTAAGGAAAACAAATTTGGAGGTTCATTTTGTCTGTGAAAATAAAACTGTATTTTAGGAAATAAAGCTGATGCCATTTAAACATGAACCCCAGGACATTCCTGGCTTATTGCAGCTTTATGTCTTCTTGCCTCATTCGATCTGTTCAAAATATAAAAACAGCATTTCCGCGTTGCCAGGGAAGCAAATGTGAGCTGATGGGCTGACTTTAGCTGCTGTGGTTTTCCTATAACCCTTACTATCATTGTGACAAATAAGATCCCTGTAAAGTACAGCTCCACTACACACTGTTCATGTACACAGCCACCTTCTCCATGTCTTAGTATTTTGTCGATT